>OX123191.2:31820171-34220171 GCA_944739405.2 Euclidia mi
AGATTGTAACACTACGACTATATTCTAACGACAAGACGCTCGCACACACACATACGTCGTCTACGCACGGACGCGTCATCGAGTCAAGCGAGACACCGGCGGCGGGGCGCCCGGTAGTGGGAGAACCGGCTATATAAGCCCAGCACGGCTGATCATTGTCGTCTACGACCGATACCCGACTGAGTCCAATCGCTTCACTATGCGCTCTCTACAGCGTGACGTCAAGTCGCGTATTAAAGAGATGCGTAACTCTCGATGGGAAACTACACTTAGCGAGCTAGAACCCACTCACCTCGCCTTCTGGCAGCTATCTCGTTCGCTCTCTAAAGATGTCACCAAGACCTTTTTACCACCTCTAAACAGGCCTAATGGTCCACCGGCCGAGGACGGGGACAAGACAGAATGCCTGGCAGACAGCCTGGAGCAACAATGTACGCCGAGCACGTCACACATTGACACAGACCACCTAATAGAGGTAGATAGCGAGGTGGAGCGTCGAGCCTCTCTCACGTCGCCACCTCGTCCCCTGACAGACAGACATGACGTAATAGGAGACGACGATGACGAGCAACACATACCCCTAGCCAGCCCCGATGAGGTTAGGATGATCATTAAGGGTTTACACCCCCGTAAAGTTCCCGGCTCGGACGGCATAACAAACAGGGTCATTAAAATGTTCCCCTTAGCTTTCATAGTCATTTTGACTACTATATATAACGCCGCAATTAACAACAATATATTTCCACATCAGTGGAAAGAAGCCGTGGTAATAGAAATCCACAAACCCGGCAAGCCTAGATCCGAGCCTAGTAGTTATCGTCCTATCAGTCTGCTTAAAGGTTTAGGGAAAGTTTACGAGCGGCTTTTATATGTTAGGCTGAAAGCATACGCTGATGCATCGCTCTTGGTCCCTCACGAACAGTTTGGGTTCCGAACCCGCCACTCGTGCGTACAACAGGTTCACCGTATCGTTGAGTATATCAGCGTGCGGTTGCAGCGTAATTTATTCACCGGCGTTGTTTTCTTCGACGTAGCGAAAGCTTTCGACAAAGTGTGGCACAACGGCTTGATTTACAAGCTTTTCACTATGGGAGAGCCTCACAAGCTCGTGCTCATCATACGAGACTATCTGTCGGATAGAAGCTTTTGGTACCGCGTTGAAGGCACGCTCTCTTCGAGTCACGCCATCCGCGCCGGTGTCCCTCAGGGGTCAGTGCTCTCGCCTCTCTTGTATTCATTGTTTACCGCTGATATACCGATGCATCGGCTAGTGCAGATAGCACTTTTTGCAGACGACACAGCCATCTATTACGCAGGCGCAGACCCTGGCGCAGTCAGTAGGAAGCTCCAATCCGCAGCCAACGCCCTAGGCGCGTGGTTCCGGAGATGGCGGATAGAGGTCAATCCCGAGAAGAGTCAGGCGGTGCTTTTCCATCGGAGAGCCCCTCACCTGTACCCTCCGGGTGCGACCCCACAAATAAGGATGTTTGGGTCCCCTATTCAATGGACTAGGGAAGCCAAATATCTAGGTGTGATTCTTGATGATCAACTATCGTTCCGCTCACACATTACGAAGGCTCGCAATAGAGCCTCCTTTGTGCTTGGGCGCTTACATAGCTTAGTCAACGCTAGATCTAAACTATCGCTTAAGAACAAGATTAAGTTATGCACATCGTGTATTAGGCCTATAATGACATACGCTAGTGTAGTTTTCGCACACACTAGGCCACACAGGATCCATAGGCTACAAACACTTCAGAATAAGTTCATGCGGCGAGCTACGGGCGCACCGTGGTACGTACGTAACGAGGAGTTACATGTAGACTTACAACTGCCGACCATCAGGCAATTCATGAAACAGTGCTCCCGTAGCTACTTTAACTCTGCTTCGACACACCCCAACCCACTATTGGTTGCGGCGTTAAACTATACACCACCTAGGATTTCTAAGATTAGGAGACCTAGGCACGTATTAGACGAACCTGACAATAACACTACACTTGCTCAAATCAGAGCACACACGGCTCGCGAAGCCATACAACTTCGACCGCGGTTCCGTACTCGCCGACGAGGCCGGAATACGCGACGCGCTAACGTTAATACCGCGGGACACCTCAGTCCCGCATTGCCGGCAGCGCCCCAAGCCGAGGTCCGTGGGAGTCCACCCTTGGGGAGTCAAAACGCTGTCTAGTATACTTTAACGGGTTGGGAGCCTTCTGCGGTCACCCATAGTCCGCGTAAAGTTGTCAAGGCCATCAGCGGCCAACAACTAGTCCACACACACAAAAAAAACATTGTCGTCACTTAGGTAGCAACCGACTAGAGCGATAGCCACCTGCAGTCCTCTAGCTTGGTCGGGGTCATTAGAGTTTGGCAGACACTTGCAGCCAGTTCTAATCCCAGTTGAGGTTACGAGTGCGATAGCCACCTGCAGTCCACTCATCCACCTTTAGCCTAGGTCACCTAAGTATATGCCTATGTGTATATTCTGTATGGCAACAATTGATTGAGTTGTATTGACAACTAACGTAAAACGCCAATCTATGAACAACTTACGTGTATTGACACGTATGTTGTTCATAGATTGGCGTTTTATTTTTACCCGCCCTTACAAAACTAGTATAACTAGTTTTTTGTCTAACGATCACTAGTTCACAAATGTACCAAGCGTTTGAGTGACGATTAGCTCATACAAATTAATTAAGCAGGTCTTATCGCGTAAACTTAACTTATTTAAGATATAAATACCTATTTGTTTCCAACGTTTCAATCTTACCCCCCGCACCTACTTACTTTTTGAAGTTTGTGGTGCATGGTGAAGGAAAAGTGGTTAGGAAACCTGCATGTCTGAGAGTTTTCCATAATAGGCTCAAAAGACATGTAAAGTTTGCCAACCAATTGCCCAGCATGATGGACTATGGCCTTAGGGTACGTCCGCACAGGCAGGCGGCTTGCTTAGCGCCAAGAGCCTAGCTAGTCACCAAGCGACTAGCTTAGTAAAACGAACGTACGAAAATGTTCGGGACCGGCCGCACTGCACGCTTGGCGCCTAGCTAGTTGCCTAGCTAATCGCTTAGCGTCTATCTAAGTAAACAAACGTGTTGGTATTTTGTCACTAAGCGCGAGGCAATTAAAGATTAAAAAATGGATGAAATATAAATTGCTTCAGTTTCTAAAAGAGAACCTCTGTAAAATTCAGCTACTGAACTCCATAAAAAGACAGTCGCAACAATTTTACAATTGTGTATGCAGAACATTTTAATCTCTCCATTACTTGATCGTGGCTTATTTATGTGATGAGCCCAAAATGATGGATAAGACTATGAAATGGTATATTAAAAGACGAATATTCTAGAAAGCAGATTTAAAACTATTTTTGAAAGTTAAGCTCGTCAACATAACTTGTCCGCACGACAAGCAAATGACCAAGGCACCTAGCGACCAGCCACGCAAACCTCCTCTGCGGCCACTGAGTATCCTAGCAAGTAGCTAGAATGCAAGCCACTAGGCTCTAGGTGCTAAGCAAGCCACCTGCCTGTGCAGACGTAGCCTTAGTCTATGTCCGCGCAGGTAGGCGGCTTGCTTAGCGCTTAGAGCCTAGCTAGTCAACAAGCGACTAGCTTAGTAAAACGAACGGTCGAAAATGTTTGAAACCGGCCGCGCTGCACGTTTGGCGCCTAGTTAATTGCCTAGCTAGTCGCTTAGCGTCTATCTAAGTAATCAAAAGTGTTGTTTTTTTGTCACTAGGCGCGAGGCAATTATAGAATAAAAAACGGATGAAATATGAATTGCATCAGTTAGCTACTAAAGTCCATAAAAATAGAGTCGTAACAATTTTACAATTGTTTACAGAACATTTGAACCTCCCCATTACTTGACTGATGCTTATTTATGCCGTGAGCTCAAAATGATGGATAGGACTGTGAAATGTATAATCTCGTCAACACGACTTGTCCGCAAGACAAGCAAATGCCCAATGCGCCTACCGATCCACCACGCAAACCTCCTCTCAGTGCGGCCACCGAGTATCCTAGCAAGTAGCCAGAATGCAAGCCACTAGGCTCTAGGCGCTAAGGAAGCCACCTGTATGTGCGGACGAAGCCTTACCGTTTTCATAATGAAAAGACAGCTATGGAACAGTTTACTCACAAGGCTAACGGTGACGACAATGATCGATTCATCGATCTTTAGCCAACATTTTTTTGGGTCCTGTAGCCAAAACTGGCAAAATACGTAACCCACATAGATTCGCTTGCTTGTTGTGTATCTGTTTGTCTGTCCGTACGTATGAGACAGCTACTTTATTCTAAAACTATTGAGAATATAGATTTGAAATTTTGTAGGAAGATGTGTTCTGTGCGCCGCTTCACTATAAAATTATTACACGAAAGTAAAAAAATAAGGAGGGCTCTCCATACATGGAACTGACTTGATAATATTTTATTTCATAAATTTCTCAAATAATGAATGACTTTAACTTTGAATTATAATAACGCAGTTTGTTCTTATTGTGTACTTAAGTTGCCTCGAAATCATCATCATACACAGCTCGACGTCCGTGTGGTGACGGATTAAGAATACGGAATGTCACCACCCCATATCATCCCATGTGTTCACGCCTGAACATAAGAACTTTCTAGAGCCTGCCCCGGAGAGGCGCTAGAATGTTCACGCCGGAACATGACCTTCCTGAAGCCTATCCCGGAGAGACGCCAGAATGTTCAAACATGAACATGACATTCTTGGCATTCCAACACACATCCAACTTATCACCGAGGAAGATGCGTGATATTTTAAGATCATGTAATTTATCACGTACGGCGGTCGGCTCAGACATGCTGCATCGGCACAATACACCGACGGCACACAACTAAATACGTGTATATGTGTACATAGAATAAGTTTAGTATATAAGATTATAGTTTTAAGAAATAAACCAGTCATTAGCTCACTCCCGGCTTTGACTCATACCCTGCCCCTCACCTCTCACTGCGGCCAAGACACCCTTAGCCGTCACCATGATTGGTCTTGTGAGTCTGCTCGACCGGCAGTGAGAAAACCCACTTCACTACACCCTAATCCTACCCACTTTCCGTCTGTCGCCTTAGGTCTCCCGGCGACAGATATCCCGGCCTAGGGATCCCAGGGACTGCTAGGGAACTAGGGATTAGGGTTGTATACGCGACAGTCTGTGTGACCACAGTGTACACGGCCTCGCTATACACTATACCTAACAGGGCTAGGGTAGACTAGGGAGTTAGGTTAGAGTTAGATCTAAAATAGGGATAGGTATATCATAAGATAGGTTAGGCTAGATATAGGAACCAGTAGGCTTAAATTAGGATCAGTCTAGGTTTAGGTACGTGCAAGCTTAGGGCAATACTTTAGAGCTATCGAAGGTTAGGCCCTAACTTGTCCACCATGGGTGTCGTAAGAGCCGACAGACGAAGCATAGTATGCAGAGAACAGCACTGTAAGAGAAGGAAAACTTGATACAAACCCTATTCTAACCCATTTGGCCAGCGCGGTATAGTAGGCCAATTCCTCCTTTCATAGGAGAGGCCTAGTCCAGCAGTGGACTGTTAAAGGCTGATGATGATGATCTTGAATATGAATGCAAGGTAGTAAAGAAGTGAGTATAATGGTGGGCTACAATATTTTTTTAAAACGGTTCACACTATTCCTAGATTTCACCCGTGGCTCCACCGCTCGCGTGAATTGTATAACTAAACCTGTCCCAGGAATGACACTAGCTATTGGTGGAAACCATAAAAAAATCGTTTCGGTACTTTTTGAGTTTATCGCGTTTATACAGACCGACAGGACGCGGCATGAAATAAAAAAAAAACATACAGTTTGACTCACCACTATTTTGATATACATGACATACAACTACATGACTGCATCAAGCTTACTGACCGCATCAAAAACTCAATACTACGTTCCAAAACACAAATCATCGATGTAGGCCACTCAGCTGCCAAACTGAAATGGACTTGGGCCGGCCTCGTTAGCCGTATGCCAACACCGCTATGGGTGGGCACAACCACAAGGTTGATGCTCAATAGCAGGAAACGGCAACAAGGAAGGCCTAGGAGAAGATGGCTCGATGAATTGGACGCCTTTAGGAAGGATTGGCAAGAGCTCGCGTCTGATCGCGACAAGTGGAAGATGAAAGGGGAGGCCTTTGCCCAGCAGTGGGACATAAATTAGGCTTCTAATAATAATAAAATACATGTATATTATATTACATATTTATTACGGTTTTATATGACGTTTGCACGGGCTAGTTTATTAACAAAACTGTTTTAAGCCGCTCAGTAACCAGTTTTTAGCGCTGAAGATTTTCATTTGAATTCTTTACCGCGAAATCAAGTTGTTTATTTACAATTACACCAACAGTGCAAAAAAATATTTTGAACTCAGTATTTACGTAACTAAGCAGCAATAGCTTAATAAAAGTCCCGAGTTCGACCTTTCGGTGCAAAAATCTGGGCCTTGGTCTTATTTATATCTACCGGGTATATGTAAGGCATATCTTTATTATGAATTGGTTTGTACTTTTGTCATTCAATGAAATTATTTACGCCGGCCTTTTCAGCAAATGGCGGTACGTATACTCTGCATGCCTTAGAAAAACAGGCGTGAACTATTTATCTTTAGGGATATATGCCACGGACCGAGTTTGTTTCGAGTATCCGATATTTCGGCATTATTGCAAGCGCCATGATTGCGGATGTACTGAAGTAGTGAGGCTGGATGAATGTTACGAACAAGTAAGTATATATGAAGAAAGTTGAGAATGATGGAATTTCGAACTCGTAGTGACCACGAAAATTCAAATGCTTGTTGATTCATTCGTAGCAACATAAAAATTGTGTGCTATCTTAAACAAATGGTCAGATAATCGCATTCTTATTCCAAGTAAATATCGAGCAGCAATGGAGCTCTATAGACGTTGCTCTTATCATTAGCGTCAAGGGATTTTAGATAAATTGTAGTCCCAAAAGCTCATTGAAATGCATCGGTAAAACAATGTAGTTCTATTATGGAGAAATTGTTAATTATAATACATCTAGGTATCTTTAGGGAACAAAGCTCTGAAACCTGTTCTGTAAATTTTAGCCAAGATTTCTTAATTTCTTGGGGTACTTGTTCGTCCCAGTTTAAGGCTCCATAACTCTTGGAGGATTATTTTAGGCTTGATCGTGCATAAAGACAACAGAGCAAGTGAATCAAAGACCTTAAACGTCGATGAAAGAATCGATCGCTTCGTTACGACATTTGGGTGAGAATATTGGATATCGAAATGAAATACATCAGACGATGGAGTCGACCTTGAAAACAGGATGATGTGGAAGATAATAGGCATTTTTAGATTTATTTGACGTTACTTTAGTTAGGTGACCGAGAGCCTCATACTCATGTATGAAGTCGGTGTATGCTTGTTTGGTTTCAGGTTGCTTACGGAAACGAGCTTCTAAACTCAGAAGACGCTTCTTGGCTAAGCCATAGGAATCTCCTAAAACAATTGGTCCCTCGCGGAGAGGTAGAGCGACAAAAATTACCATCAGGGGTTCGTGTAATGTTAGCTAGGAAGTGCCGCTCACAAAGCCTTTCTTCTTTGCTGAGAGCTTTTGTTTGTGGGAAATTCTCAAGTTCCCAGAACTTTAACAGTTCATCATTTAGGTTTGGAGATGATTGTTCATTTGTTAGAAAATTACACATTATCCTTTTAGAGGCTTGACAGGCTTTGAGTTGAATATGGGTATAAATTTCTGACCGTAATTACAACGAGGCTTGGAAAATTCTATGTGAGCGCTATGACAACAAACGTCAATTAATAAACAACCATTTAACGTCATTATTTAACATCGAATCTGTACGTGAGACAGACAAGTCACTTCGGTTTATTATTGACCACGTCACAAAGAACCTTCGAGCTCTCAACAGCCTAGGTTTACCCACCGATAAATGGGATGTTCTTATTATTTATATCGTAGCGGGTAAATTAGATAATACCACTTACTTTAAGTGGGAAGAAAATAGGAATCACTTACCTGACATACCTACCTTAAAGCAGTTTTTCTCCTTTTTGAAAAACCGTGCTGACGTTCTAGAAACCTCATTCAATAGGTCTAAGCAAGATAAATCTGAAAAATCTAAATATAACTACAATCATAACCAAAAGGGTCAAACTAAAGCCTTAGTAACTACTTCTTCAAGGGAGAATCGTACTTCCTCTCAAACTAGCTCTTCACTGCATTGCGTAGCATGCAATGGTTAGCATTATTTGCACCAATGCAACGCTTTTAAAGGCCAATCAGTAGAAGATAGAATTAATTTTATTTATTCTCACAATTTATGTCAAAACTGTCTTCGTAGTGGGCATAAGCTACAGCAATGCAAGCTACCAGGTACTTGTCGAATCTGTAAGAAGCGACACAATTCTTTGCTTCATAAATCGGAGGAGCCTGAAAATAAAAACAATGAGTCTATTTCTATGTCAGCCATATCTTCCCCTGAAGTATTATTGTGTACCGCCAAGGTTCAGTTAACTAATCCTATAACTAAGGACACTGCCACAGTGCGTGCCCTCTTAGACAGTGGGAGTCAGTCTACTTTTATAACTGAAGCTGTAAGGCAGAAGTTAAAGCTCTCTCCCCAGTCGTCTAATACCGAAGTAGTAGGTATTGGCAACACACCTCTAAAATTAAATGTCCAACGTTGTTCAGTACAACTAACATCCAAGGACAAGGCATTTAACGTTTTAATGTCTTGTCTCATCTTACCCACTATTTCAGGGAACATACCTAAGGTCGCTCTTGATATAAGGCACCTCAACTTATCCGACTTTGAGTTAGCGGATCCTAATTTTAATGAACCTTCTCCAATAGATATGCTGATCGGAGCGGATCTCTTCTGGGACTTAATAGGTTCAGAACAACATTCCCTAGAGCCGAAAAATCCTATTTTACGAACCTCTAAGCTTGGTTGGCTTATTTCCGGACCCATATTCAACTCAAAGCCTGTCAAAGGCTCTAAAAGGATAATGTGTAATTTTCTAACAAATAAACAATCATCTCCAAACCTACATGATGAACTGTCAAAGTTCTGGGAACTTGAGAATTTCCCACAAACAAAAGCTCTCAGCAAAGAAGAAAGGCTTTGTGAGCGGCACTACCTAGCTAACATTACACGAACCCCTGATGGTAATTTTTGTCGCTCTACCTCTCCGCGAGGGACCAATTGTTTTAGGAGATTCCTATGGCTTAGCCAAGAAGCGTCTTCTGAGTTTAGAAGCTCGTTTCCGTAAGCAACCTGAAACCAAACAAGCATACACCGACTTCATACATGAGTATGAGGCTCTCGGTCACCTAACTAAAGTAACGTCAAATAAATCTAAAAATGCTTATTATCTTCCACATCATCCTGTTTTGAAGGTAGACTCCATCGTCTGATGTATTTAATTTCGATGTCCAATATTCTCACCCAAATGTCCTAACGAAGCGATCGATTCTTTCATCGACGTTTAAGATCTTTGATCCACTTGGTCTGTTGTCTTTATGCACGATCAAGTTATGCAGCCTTAAAGTAGACTGGGACGAACCAGTATCCCAAGAAATTAAGAAATCTTGACTAAAATTTACAGAACAGCTTTCAGAGCTTTGTTCCCTAAAGATACCTAGATGTATTATAATTAACAATTTCTCCATAATAGAACTACATTGTTTTACCGATGCATCTCAACGAGCTTTTGGGACTACAATTTATCTAAAATCCCTTGACGCTAATGGTAAGAGCAACGTCTCTCTAGTATGCGCCAAGTCGCGAGTACCCCAATAAAACCTACTACTATTCCGCGCTTGGAACTTTGCGCTGCTCTGTTAGGCGCTCAACTTGCCAACACCGTCATGCAAGCTCTAAGATGCCCAATCAGTCGTCAAGTATACAGGACTGACTCAACTGTCGTCCTCGGCTGGCTTAGGTCCCCCTGTAAGGCTAAAACCTTTGTCGCAAATAGAGTTGCCGCTATCAATGACATAACCGACCCTTCTAGCTGGCGTCATGTACCTACCTCTATGAATCCAGCGGATCTCGTGTCTCGAGGAGTAAATTCGGACCTGGTAAACTCTCCCTTATGGTGGTATGGACCTGACTTCCTTTCGTAACCCGAATGTCATTGGCCTACAGAACCTTTGCTTGCAGTTGACTTACCTGAAATGAAAGCGCATCCCGTTTTTGTTGGGGAGACTGCACTACCATGTAGTGACAAATTTATTAACATTGAAAAATACTCCAAACTTTTATTTATACAAAATGTAGTAGCTAGATTACTAAGATTTATTCATCATGTAAAATTTCCTAGGAACAAATTATTAGGTCCCCTATCCACGGACGAAAGAGAGCATGCTATGACTCACCTAATAAAAATGTCACAAAAAGAGTCATTCATGAAAGAAATAGAATATTTCGTCGTCATCAGCCCTTAACAGTCCACTGCTGGACTAGGCCTCTCCTTTGAAAGGAGGAATTGGCCTACTATACCACGCTGGCCAAACGGGTTGGTATAGGGTTTATATCAAGTTTTCCTTCTCTTACAGTGCTGTTCTCTGCGTAATATGCTCCCTCTGTCGGCTCTTACGACACCCATGGGATGATATGGGGTGGTGAAAATTCGTATTCTTAATCCGTCACCACACGGAATAGAATATTTAACCAACAATAAACCTTTAAAAGCTGACGCCACGCTAACCTCTCTCAACCCTTTTATAGATTCAAAAGGCATTCTCAGAGTCGGTGGTCGTATCGACACCTCTAACTATCCCTACGATAAAAAACATCCCATTGTTTTAAAGGCTAACAATCATCTAACGAAACTAACATTTCAGTACGAGTATCACCGTCTCTTTCATGCCGGCTCTCAACTTTTACTGGCTTCAATAAGGGGGCGCTACTGGCCTATAGGTGGTCGCAACCTGGCTAGACGCGTATGTAGCGAATGCCTCATATGTCGTCGCTATAGAGGGAAGACCATGAACCAAATGATGGGTAGCCTACCTTCTGAACGCGTAGAGCCAGACTTTCCTTTCCACACCGTAGGCATCGACTTTGCCGGACCATTTCTAATAACATATCGGAAAGGACGAGGTTGTAAAATAACGAAATGCTACATGTGCATATTTATTTGCTTCCGCTATAAATGCGTTCATTTAAAAGCGGTAAGCGACCTATCTGAGGATGCATTTTTATTAACCCTAAAAAGATTTATTGCTCGCCGAGGAATTTGCAAAACTATTTACTGTGACAATGGTAGAAATTTTGTTGCAGCAGCTAAAGATAACAATAATTTCTTATATTGTAATAGGAATGCTATCCTTGATTTTGCAGCTGTCCAGGGCATTGAATTTCGCTTCTCACCAGCATACGCTCCTCGCTTTGGCGGCCTCTGGGAGGCTGGAGTCAAGAGTGCTAAGTTCCACGTAAACAAAATTCTCAAAAATACTCACCTTAACTTTGAGGAGCATTACCTTACATTCGCACCACATACGTCACTCAACATTCACCTTGACAGACATTCAAAAGCCACCGAACAAAACGGCCCTACTACAATTGTAAACCTATTTCCAATATTAAACCAATATTATCAAGAAACCATCTTTTCCTGTGTTCAACCCGAACATAAGTTCATAAGCCACTTATGTTCGGGATGAACACAGGAAAAGATGGTTTCTTGATAATATTGGTTTAATATTGGAAATAGGGTTACAATAATTGTAGTAGGTACATATAGTATGCGTATAGCGAATGTATGTATGTGTGCTGTGCGTGTGTAGCGTTTATGAATGCGTGTTGTTATTGCTTGTGGAGTGTTTGGTAGCGGCGCGGACGTCTTCCCCGGCGTTGAAAGGCTACAGGCCTTTCAAGGAGAGTCTCCATTTGGAAGGAGGCATAGGCGGTTGATGGCTCTTCGCACGAGCCCCTGCGCAGTGGAGACGTCAGCAACACGGGGTAGACCATCAGCTCCAGGAAATAGCTTGGATACTCATCCAAGGCGCCAACACATGGGGGTGACGCGTCCTCCTTTATGAGCACTAAATCATTTAGTTTAAGTGCAGCACACTGTGTACGCCACTTCGTTCGTTGTGGAGGTTCGGCAATGTACTCATTAGACGGAACGCGCCTACAATCCAGCGGGAACTTTAGCAAGCTGCAACGTGCGCAAACGGATTGATCCATCAACGAGGAACAAACTCCCTAAAGACCCAAATAGAAGGGGTAACTAAGGTAGGATAGATAAAGGAACGGGCTCACAGTATAATCAGGCAGGCCTGGCGATGTGTCTGGAACTCTGGAGTATCCTCTTGCGGTCGTTCCTCGTTGATGGATCAATCTGTTTGCGCACGTCGCAGCTAGTTGAATTGCCCGCTGGATTGTAGACGCGTTCCCGACGAATAAACAGGAGTTCACGTAGTCACGACGTAGTTTCTATAGCCATGGCGAATTATTCCTAGGCGTTTTACAAGAAAACTGCAACTTCTTCTATAGTGTTGTTACGTTGCGTTGACCTCTGGGTGTCCTTGGCTCGGCGGTCGGCGGTGTATAATGATTGTATAATTTCTTCGTAATCCAAATTCTGCAAGTCCTGTCACGGTCGCCACTTATGTTCGGGATGAACACAGGAAAAGATGGTTTCTTGATAATATTGGTTTAATATTGGAAATAGGTTTACAGTTGTAGTCAGGCCGTTTTGTTCGGTGGCTTTTGAATATCTGTCTAGATGAATGTTGAGTGCGTGTGTAGCGTTTATGAATGCGTGTTGTTATTACTTGTGGAGTGTTTGATAGCGGCGCGAACACTATGACTATATACTAACGACAAGACGCTCGCACACACACATACGTCGTCTACGCACGGACGCGTCATCGAGTCAAGCGAGACACCGGCGGCAGGGCGCCCGGTAGTGGGAGAACCGGCTATATAAGCCAAGCACGGCCGAACATTGTCGTCATCGACGACACCAGCGACGACTGGCCGTCACTACATCGGCTATGTCGTCGCCTCATCAACACCCCAGCTCCCGTGCGCCCGCTGCTACACACCGACGGGATGCCGAGATACAAAGCAGCAGACCGCGCGGCCATACTCGCTGGACACTTGGAGAGCGTGTTCGCGCCGAACCCGACTGCTGACACGGAACACACCGTAGCAGTTGGGAAACACCTTCGAGACTACTTCGCTACGCCGATAGCTCCTGAAGAGGACCCCATTTATTTCTCCCCTGGCATGGTGCAACGTGTCATTCGGCAGACCCAGCCCCGGAAGGCTCCTGGGGTGGATGGGATACCGAACGCAGCGCTGTGCCGCCTGCCGCTCCGTACCGTGGCAGCGCTGGCGCGCCTGTTTACGGGGATCGTCCGCACAGGCGTCTTCCCCACCTGTTGGAAAGAGGGGCGGATAATCATGTTGCCCAAGTCAGGCAAGAACACCATGGAGCCTGAGAGCTATCATCACTACCAGCATCAACGCCTACCACGCCGCCTCTAAGATGCAGCGCATCCTCGATCTACTACCCCGCTGGCTATCGCAATGGCGACTGTCGGTGAACGTGGGTAAGTAACAGGCGATTTTATTTAGCTCCAAAAGAGACCATCTACTGCCACTCCAACTACAGGACGGGTTCATCCCGTGGACGAGGACGGTGAAGTACCTGGGGTCACTCTCGACCGTCTACTCACCCTTGAGTCGCACGTCCGCCAAGTCGTCGCGCAGGTCCGCACTATGAGGGCGCTACTGCGTCCAGTGCTCCGCTCCAGACTCCCGCTACGCATCAAGCTGGGGGTAAACAAAACGTATGTACGCTCCCGGCTCACCTACGCCACCCCCGCCTGGTTCGCGCTTACGAGCGAGACGAACAAGGCCGCCTCGGCGCGCAGCAATCACTCACGCTGCGCGCCATCGTCGGTGCCCCCCGCACCGTACGTAACGCCGTGATCCAGCGGGACACACGAATGGAGAGCCTGGACGCCTACATCCGCCGTCTGTGCGTGGGGATGTTCGAGCGAGGCGACGCCTCGGCCTGGGACCACGTCCGAGACCTGGCCCCCTGGCACGCTCGCCCCACGGACAAGAAGAAGCTGCCGCGAGACCTGCTCATCAGCCCCGACGACTCTGAGGACACTACGGTCACCCCCAAGTAACCGCCACCTCTAACCGGGTAGAACCCACATTACCCCACTGTTGCAGGTGACCGCCCCTTTCCGCGCGACATCTGTGCGTATGACCTCGCATACGTGCATCATGTGCGCGCGCGGACGACCACCGCAACAGCGGCCGCCTACACTACACACACGACAAAGACGCCACTACATTACCACCATCAACACTAACATACCTCACAGAGGCCGCACGTAAGCCGCCGTCCGCGTCGCTGGCTACACGGAGCTGGGCCTTCCCCGGTTCGCCGGGGGTCTCACCTGGCTCGTGCTGACCGCCCGGACGGCGTGAAGTGTGCACGGCCCTGTGAAACAAAACAAATTGTTTACGACTACGACACCGTAGGGCATATAGCCCGCCCCAACTTCATCATCATCATCAGCCCTTTATACTGTCCCACTGTTGGGCACGGGCCTCTTCTCACTATGAGAAGGGTAAGGCCATAGTCCACCACGCTGGCCAAGTGCGGGTTGGCAGACTTCACATGTCTTTCGAGAACATTATGGAGAACTCTCAGACATGCAGGTTTCCTCACGATGTTTTCCTTCACCGATTAGCAAGCAGTAATTAACAATTTAATACGCACTTAACTCCGAAAAGTCATTGGTGCGTGCCATGGATTCGAACCCGAGACCCTCTGCGCAGCAGTCTGTCGGTCTCTCCACTCAGCTATCGCTGCTATACTACCTGTCCAACTACCTGCCCTTTATTGAAGGGGCAGCGCCCAGAAACCACTGGAGAAGGGCACAGGCCCTGTACTAGCCTCCGCCAACCCTATAGGGGGTTGCGTGAAGACCCGACTGTGTGGCATTGTCGTCACTTAGCTAGCGACCGACTAGAGCGATAGCCACCTGCAGTCCTCTAGCTTGGTCGGGGTCATTAGAGAGCGGCAGCCACTTGCAGCCAGTTCTAATCCCAGTTAAGGTTACGAGTGCGATAGCCACCTGCAGTCCAGTCTTCCACCTCTAGCCTAGGTCACCTATGTATATGCCTATATATTCTGTATGTCAACAATTGATTGAGTTGTCAATACACGTAAGTTGTTCATAGATTGGCGTTTTACTTCTACCCGCCCTTACATTTGGCGCCCAACTAAAAGTACCTACAAATGAGCAACAAAGACGAAGAAAGTAAATTTGTGAGGGTTGATGAAGACTTATGACGGCGATACAAATGACTCAAGAACAATTCAGTCAATTGTTAAGTCAGATATCGACTACAAGCACGATGTGGAATATAAATTTTACTCGGTGCACGCTTCCATTTGATGGAGAACGAAGTCGTAGCGCAGCTTTAATGCAGGTGGAGGGCGAAAATGAGCACCCCATAGAATATGCAAGTCGATTGTTAAGCGCAGCAGAGCGCAATTATAATACAGTTACTGAAAAGGAAGCTTTAGCAATAGTAGGGGCTCTATCAAGGTTTAGGATATATTATCCGCTTGACCGCGCACAAGTGACTATTCTCCCTTTTTCGAAATTCCGTAGACCGCGCACAAGTGACTATTTTCCCTTTTTGGTTACAGCGCTATACTCGGTCTGAATTTACTGTTTCTTTCTATTACGTAATGTTTTAAATTCTTTTTCTCTGTTCTATTCAAATCATTGAACATTTCTTCATGCTATAAATACGAAGCGAGTCTTAAAATCGTTAACCTGGAACGAAAAAATAATATCAAATGCCACTCTTTGTTTCGCGCGCTCCGTGATTACGTGCTTATCGTGTGCGTGTAATTAAATATTTTTATACTATGATACATGTTTTTTTTATTTAATTCGGTGTAGATAGAATCCCTCTACAGTGAAAACTCATAAAATATGTATGTCATCGATTTACTTTTTAAAATAATCCTGTTTAAAATACACAAAGTGTTTTTTTCAACGATATTCAATGTTCGCTGCTAAGTATAATAAATTAGAAAGTAAATATCAACAAAGAATTCATACGACAACAACTGGCGAGCGGCGGCGCGACATTTTGTTTAGAACGTGAGTAGTCGAGTGAATTCGGCGAATTGGCGCTAGCGGTCAAGCGGTTAAATAGAAGGCACAAAATTCTCAACTATAACAAATCACCCTGAGCTCAACATTGTGGAACGTAAGAACAGAGACTTAAAAAGCCAAATTGCTGTAGCTGTTCAGAATAAACATGATCAATGGCCAGACACTTTGAATGCCATAAGATTTGCGATGAATTCAGCATTTAATGAAAGTACAGGCTTTTCAGCAGCTTATGTTACATTTGGAAGAGAAATGAGAAGTCCTTTTGAAATATCACATAACTTCAGAGTAAATTGTAGAATCAGATAACTTAATACCCGAAATTACACCAAATTACACCATATCTGCAACGTCTTGCTACAGACTTACTACGGAATTCTATATTCGAAATAAAGATAGATCTGTAGATTTTAGATTCGTTTTTGACAGTTTTTGACATAAGCTCCATACAAAATATGTCAAACACGAATCCAAAATCTACAGATCTATCTATAGTTCGAATATTGAAAATGGCCGTTAATGATAGCAAAAAATAATGTTGAAATAATGCAAGCTAAGAATAGAGTCAGATCAAATAAGAAACGACTTCCAGACCCTAGATACGATATTGGAGATCTGGTACTGGTTGAAACACACCCAATCAGTAACCAAGAAAGACAATTTTCAGCCAAATTTGCACCGCGAAGAGATGGACCATATCAAATTATTAAGAAACATGGAAGTTCCATTTATGAAGTTGCTAACATAAATGACCCAAAAATTTCTGTTGGCAAATATTATACATCTGCCATAGTAAAGTTTGAAAAACGGGATGAGGCAACTCCTACCCCTGTGTTGCCTTTCCGAGAGGACGACCAAGAAAGGATCCAGCAAATTAATCCTGGTACTCTTACGGGACGTCAGCGAGTATCAGAGGGGGAGATTGTAACACTACGACTATATTCTAACGACAAGACGCTCGCACACACACATACGTCGTCTACGCACGGACGCGTCATCGAGTCAAGCGAGACACCGGCGGCGGGGCGCCCGGTAGTGGGAGAACCGGCTATATAAGCCCAGCACGGCTGATCATTGTCGTCTACGACCGATACCCGACTGAGTCCAATCGCTTCACTATGCGCTCTCTACAGCGTGACGTCAAGTCGCGTATTAAAGAGATGCGTAACTCTCGATGGGAAACTACACTTAGCGAGCTAGAACCCACTCACCTCGCCTTCTGGCAGCTATCTCGTTCGCTCTCTAAAGATGTCACCAAGACCTTTTTACCACCTCTAAACAGGCCTAATGGTCCACCGGCCGAGGACGGGGACAAGACAGAATGCCTGGCAGACAGCCTGGAGCAACAATGTACGCCGAGCACGTCACACATTGACACAGACCACCTAATAGAGGTAGATAGCGAGGTGGAGCGTCGAGCCTCTCTCACGTCGCCACCTCGTCCCCTGACAGACAGACATGACGTAATAGGAGACGACGATGACGAGCAACACATACCCCTAGCCACCCCCGATGAGGTTAGGATGATCATTAAGGGTTTACACCCCCGTAAAGCTCCCGGCTCGGACGGCATAACAAACAGGGTCATTAAAATGTTCCCCTTAGCTTTCATAGTCATTTTGACTACTATATATAACGCCGCAATTAACAACAATATATTTCCACATCAGTGGAAAGAAGCCGTGGTAATAGGAATCCACAAACCCGGCAAGCCTAGATCCGAGCCTAGTAGTTATCGTCCTATCAGTCTGCTTAAAGGTTTAGGGAAAGTTTACGAGCGGCTTTTATATGTTAGGCTGAAAGCATACGCTGATGCATCGCTCTTGGTCCCTCACGAACAGTTTGGGTTCCGAACCCGCCACTCGTGCGTACAACAGGTTCACCGTATCGTTGAGTATATCAGCGTGCGGTTGCAGCGTAATTTATTCACCGGCGTTGTTTTCTTCGACGTAGCGAAAGCTTTCGACAAAGTGTGGCACAACGGCTTGATTTACAAGCTTTTCACTATGGGAGAGCCTCACAAGCTCGTGCTCATCATACGAGACTATCTGTCGGATAGAAGCTTTTGGTACCGCGTTGAAGGCACGCTCTCTTCGAGTCACGCCATCCGCGCCGGTGTCCCTCAGGGGTCAGTGCTCTCGCCTCTCTTGTATTCATTGTTTACCGCTGATATACCGATGCATCGGCTAGTGCAGATAGCACTTTTTGCAGACGACACAGCCATCTATTACGCAGGCGCAGACCCTGGCGCAGTCAGTAGGAAGCTCCAATCCGCAGCCAACGCCCTAGGCGCGTGGTTCCGGAGATGGCGGATAGAGGTCAATCCCGAGAAGAGTCAGGCGGTGCTTTTCCATCGGAGAGCCCCTCACCTGTACCCTCCGGGTGCGACCCCACAAATAAGGATGTTTGGGTCCCCTATTCAATGGACTAGGGAAGCCAAATATCTAGGTGTGATTCTTGATGATCAACTATCGTTCCGCTCACACATTACGAAGGCTCGCAATAGAGCCTCCTTTGTGCTTGGGCGCTTACATAGCTTAGTCAACGCTAGATCTAAACTATCGCTTAAGAACAAGATTAAGTTATACACATCGTGTATTAGGCCTATAATGACATACGCTAGTGTAGTTTTCGCACACACTAGGCCACACAGGATCCATAGGCTACAAACACTTCAGAATAAGTTCATGCGGCGAGCTACGGGCGCACCGTGGTACGTACGTAACGAGGAGTTACATGTAGACTTACAACTGCCGACCATCAGGCAATTCATGAAACAGTGCTCCCGTAGCTACTTTAACTCTGCTTCGACACACCCCAACCCACTATTGGTTGCGGCGTTAAACTATACACCACCTAGGATTTCTAAGATTAGGAGACCTAGGCACGTATTAGACGAACCTGACAATAACACTACACTTGCTCAAATCAGAGCACACACGGCTCGCGAAGCCATACAACTTCGACCGCGGTTCCGTACTCGCCGACGAGGCCGGAATACGCGACGCGCTAACGTTAATACCGCGGGACACCTCAGTCCCGCATTGCCGGCAGCGCCCCAAGCCGAGGTCCGTGGGAGTCCACCCTTGGGGAGTCAAAACGCTGTCTAGTATACTTTAACGGGTTGGGAGCCTTCTGCGGTCACCCATAGTCCGCGTAAAGTTGTCAAGGCCATCAGCGGCCAACAACTAGTCCACACACACAAAAAAAACATTGTCGTCACTTAGGTAGCAACCGACTAGAGCGATAGCCACCTGCAGTCCTCTAGCTTGGTCGGGGTCATTAGAGTTTGGCAGACACTTGCAGCCAGTTCTAACCCCAGTTGAGGTTACGAGTGCGATAGCCACCTGCAGTCCACTCATCCACCTTTAGCCTAGGTCACCTAAGTATATGCCTATGTGTATATTCTGTATGGCAACAATTGATTGAGTTGTATTGACAACTAACGTAAAACGCCAATCTATGAACAACTTACGTGTATTGACACGTATGTTGTTCATAGATTGGCGTTTTATTTTTACCCGCCCTTACAAAACTAGTATAACTAGTTTTTTGTCTAACGATCACTAGTTCACAAATGTACCAAGCGTTTGAGTGACGATTAGCTCATACAAATTAATTAAGCAGGTCTTATCGCGTAAACTTAACTTATTTAAGATATAAATACCTATTTGTTTCCAACGTTTCAATCTTACCCCCCGCACCTACTTACTTTTTGAAGTTTGTGGTGCATGGTGAAGGAAAAGTGGTTAGGAAACCTGCATGTCTGAGAGTTTTCCATAATAGGCTCAAAAGACATGTAAAGTTTGCCAACCAATTGCCCAGCATGATGGACTATGGCCTTAGGGTACGTCCGCACAGGCAGGCGGCTTGCTTAGCGCCAAGAGCCTAGCTAGTCACCAAGCGACTAGCTTAGTAAAACGAACGTACGAAAATGTTCGGGACCGGCCGCACTGCACGCTTGGCGCCTAGCTAGTTGCCTAGCTAATCGCTTAGCGTCTATCTAAGTAAACAAACGTGTTGGTATTTTGTCACTAAGCGCGAGGCAATTAAAGATTAAAAAATGGATGAAATATAAATTGCTTCAGTTTCTAAAAGAGAACCTCTGTAAAATTCAGCTACTGAACTCCATAAAAAGACAGTCGCAACAATTTTACAATTGTGTATGCAGAACATTTTAATCTCTCCATTACTTGATCGTGGCTTATTTATGTGATGAGCCCAAAATGATGGATAAGAATATGAAATGGTATATTAAAAGACGAATATTCTAGAAAGCAGATTTAAAACTATTTTTGAAAGTTAAGCTCGTCAACATAACTTGTCCGCACGACAAGCAAATGACCAAGGCACCTAGCGACCAGCCACGCAAACCTCCTCTGCGGCCACTGAGTATCCTAGCAAGTAGCTAGAATGCAAGCCACTAGGCTCTAGGTGCTAAGCAAGCCACCTGCCTGTGCAGACGTAGCCTTAGTCTATGTCCGCGCAGGTAGGCGGCTTGCTTAGCGCTTAGAGCCTAGCTAGTCAACAAGCGACTAGCTTAGTAAAACGAACGGTCGAAAATGTTTGAAACCGGCCGCGCTGCACGTTTGGCGCCTAGTTAATTGCCTAGCTAGTCGCTTAGCGTCTATCTAAGTAATCAAAAGTGTTGGTTTTTTGTCACTAGGCGCGAGGCAATTATAGAATAAAAAACGGATGAAATATGAATTGCATCAGTTAGCTACTAAAGTCCATAAAAATAGAGTCGTAACAATTTTACAATTGTTTACAGAACATTTGAACCTCCCCATTACTTGACTGATGCTTATTTATGCCGTGAGCCCAAAATGATGGATAGGACTGTGAAATGTATAATCTCGTCAACACGACTTGTCCGCAAGACAAGCAAATGCCCAATGCGCCTACCGATCCACCACGCAAACCTCCTCTCAGTGCGGCCACCGAGTATCCTAGCAAGTAGCCAGAATGCAAGCCACTAGGCTCTAGGCGCTAAGGAAGCCACCTGTATGTGCGGACGTAGCCTTACCGTTTTCATAATGAAAAGACAGCTATGGAACAGTTTACTCACAAGGCTAACGGTGACGACAATGATCGATTCATCGATCTTTAGCCAACATTTTTTTGGGTCCTGTAGCCAAAACTGGCAAAATACGTAACCCACATAGATTCGCTTGCTTGTTGTGTATCTGTTTGTCTGTCCGTACGTATGAGACAGCTACTTTATTCTAAAACTATTGAGAATATAGATTTGAAATTTTGTAGGAAGATGTGTTCTGTGCGCCGCTTCACTATAAAATTATTACACGAAAGTAAAAAAATAAGGAGGGCTCTCCATACATGGAACTGACTTGATAATATTTTATTTCATAAATTTCTCAAATAATGAATGACTTTAACTTTGAATTATAATAACGCAGTTTGTGCTTATTGTGTACTTAAGTTGCCTCGAAATCATCATCATACACAGCTCGACGTCCGTGTGGTGACGGATTAAGAATACGGAATGTCACCACCCCATATCATCCCATGGGTGTCGTAAGAGCCGACAGACGAAGCATAGTATGCAGAGAACAGCACTGTAAGAGAAGGAAAACTTGATACAAACCCTATTCTAACCCATTTGGCCAGCGCGGTATAGTAGGCCAATTCCTCCTTTCATAGGAGAGGCCTAGTCCAGCAGTGGACTGTTAAAGGCTGATGATGATGATCTTGAATATGAATGCAAGGTAGTAAAGAAGTGAGTATAATGGTGGGCTACAATATTTTTTTAAAACGGTTCACACTATTCCTAGATTTCACCCGTGGCTCCACCGCTCGCGTGAATTGTATAACTAAACCTGTCCCAGGAATGACACTAGCTATTGGTGGAAACCATAAAAAAATCGTTTCGGTACTTTTTGAGTTTATCGCGTTTATACAGACCGACAGGACGCGGCATGAAATAAAAAAAAAACATACAGTTTGACTCACCACTATTTTGATATACATGACATACAACTACATGACTGCATCAAGCTTACTGACCGCATCAAAAACTCAATACTACGTTCCAAAACACAAATCATCGATGTAGGCCACTCAGCTGCCAAACTGAAATGGACTTGGGCCGGCCTCGTTAGCCGTATGCCAACACCGCTATGGGTGGGCACAACCACAAGGTTGATGCTCAATAGCAGGAAACGGCAACAAGGAAGGCCTAGGAGAAGATGGCTCGATGAATTGGACGCCTTTAGGAAGGATTGGCAAGAGCTCGCGTCTGATCGCGACAAGTGGAAGATGAAAGGGGAGGCCTTTGCCCAGCAGTGGGACATAAATTAGGCTTCTAATAATAATAAAATACATGTATATTATATTACATATTTATTACGGTTTTATATGACGTTTGCACGGGCTAGTTAATTAACAAAACTGTTTTAAGCCGCTCAGTAACCAGTTTTTAGCGCTGAAGATTTTCATTTGAATTCTTTACCGCGAAATCAAGTTGTTTATTTACAATTACACCAACAGTGCAAAAAAATATTTTGAACTCAGTATTTACGTAACTAAGCAGCAATAGCTTAATAAAAGTCCCGAGTTCGACCTTTCGGTGCAAAAATCTGGGCCTTGGTCTTATTTATATCTACCGGGTATATGTAAGGCATATCTTTATTATGAATTGGTTTGTACTTTTGTCATTCAATGAAATTATTTACGCCGGCCTTTTCAGCAAATGGCGGTACGTATACTCTGCATGCCTTAGAAAAACAGGCGTGAACTATTTATCTTTAGGGATATATGCCACGGACCGAGTTTGTTTCGAGTATCCGATATTTCGGCATTATTGCAAGCGCCATGATTGCGGATGTACTGAAGTAGTGAGGCTGGATGAATGTTACGAACAAGTAAGTATATATGAAGAAAGTTGAGAATGATGGAATTTCGAACTCGTAGTGACCACGAAAATTCAAATGCTTGTTGATTCATTCGTAGCAACATAAAAATTGTGTGCTATCTTAAAAAAATGGTCAGATAATCGCATTCTTATTCCAAGTAAATATCGAGCAGCAATGGAGCTCTATCATAAAACGTCACGCCTTTTATCCCCGAAGGGGTAGGCAGAGGTGTATTTCTACACCCACTTTTCGCCAGATATACATTAGTCCCACGTAATAAGGGGCGAGCCTATTGCCGTACCGGGCACATTTCCAGACTCCGTGCTGCTACTGAGAATTTCCTGACAGAAAAACCCAATAACACTGCCCGACCCAGGAATCGAACCCGGGACCTCCCGATCCCACGCGCACATTTATGCCGCGAGACCAACGAGGCAGTCGTATAGGGTTTGATGTCGAGTTTTCCGTCTCTACGCAAAGATGGTATTTGCATCGTGTTATCCCTTAGTCGCCTCTTATGACATCCACGGGAAGATAGGGGGTGGTGACACTTGTATTCTATGCCGTCAACCACACGGCTAGAGCTCTATCATTGATCTTGAATATGGAACGGTATTTTTGTTCCGGCTACTATGTTCCATAATAAATATTTCGTTGTCATTGGCACAAAAAATTGTACTAGCTTTTATTTTTGTAATAAATGGAAAAGGCCATTGCTAGAAGTTAATTCACGGTAAAAAATCTGGGGAAACAGTCTTCACGTTCTGACTATTACGAGCCATTTGAGTAGTAATCTTGCATGAGTAGTTAAATAACGGTACGGTTTTCTATTACAAATAGGCATAATAGCATTCACCTTTATTGATTCATATTGGAAGTGTATATATAGTTTCTGTATTGAATTAGTAAATACAGTGATCTTGTTTTTTTTTGTGAAAGGAAACCGTCAAGTGCGTATCGTGACACGTATGTACAACAATGTCAGGTTAGGTTGTTGTCCTTTTATAGAGTATGTTATATCTAGTTAGGATTGTATGAACTTATGTCTCGGACTTTTTTGAATAATTTAAATCCTATTTAAGAATATTTAATCATCTAGTTAGGATTATTTAAAATAAAAAGAGATATAAAATAAAAAGAGTGCTTTTTTCTACATTTGTAATAAAAATACTCTATTCATTTTAAAATCCTATCTAACTTACATCCATCGTAGACCATAAAATGGTGTACATGGTCATATTTGGGCTCCTATAATTCGACTACGGAACCCGAGGTCATGAAATAGTTTTAATATTCGCGTATTGGAATGACGGATAAATTGTACCATTATTGGGATACAATCACGTTCACATCCACGTGTTGTCTGATAGGTCAATGACACCGATTGAAGGCTTCATTTAACACTGAGTTTTCGCGGGTTTCTAGCTTGTGTTAACGAGGCGATGCGCGAGCCGGAAACCTTGTGTCTAACCCCAAGCTAGATATAAATTAGGTGTCAGGCAATTTCACACTGATCTGAATAAATCAAAAAATTATTTGACTTATTCAGTTCAGTGTCATTTACGCGTGTCGTGGACTGTTTATATGGAGTAGTAGTTTAAGTGGTCACCTCGGCGTAGCTAAGGCGTCACGGTTGTAGGTTCGATTTCCACTCAAGATAATACTTGGTGTGATATTTTTCTTCCAAGTTAGGGTTGTTCTTTATATTATATCTTGTTTGTAACGAAAAAACAGAACTTATTAACACGGATAGGCAAAGGTGCAATATTACACTCACATTTCGCCTTATGAACTTTAGTTCCCACTTAACAGGAGGCGACCATATTGTCGTTACATTACATTACATATTACGTTACGTAACATTTTTACCCGACACAGGATTCAAACCCGGGACCTTCCGGTCCGCAGACGCATATGCTTTCATGACCACGGTGGCAGTCAGGTCTTGTATTATTAACAATTAAATTTTTTAAACAAAAGCCGATCTCAAATTTCATTCCTCAAACTTGCATGAAACTAAGTGAGGATTATACCAAACAAAAAATAAATTTGCAAAAATCTTATAAGTTTTAATTCTGTTAAAGATAAAAAATACCCCACCTATTTTTTAAGTCGGTTGAAACGAAGTAAACAAGTTTATTACACGAAAACAGGTATACCAATGTCTGAAAAGCAGTTCGTGTGGAAAGATAGAAAACAAAGCCTGTCCTTTGTGTCCTAAACGGAGCGTAACTAAAAAAATCTAGGATTACAGAAGTCTTAATACTCTTGGAACGAAAGTAACCTTTTTAAGGTTCTTTGTTTTGGTGTATAACAAGATGAAACGCCAAGTGCTGAACAGCGTTGATAATGAACAATTTTCTCCATTTTGCCCTTTCTCTTACCTCCATTCAAAGTCCAACTTTGAAATGAATATATATTTTTTGTAACCGGGTCTCTAATTTCTTGAAATTACGTTGAAACAAGTAAAAGAAAATGACTGAATATTATTAAAACAGGACGGTACAGGATATTAAACGTATATTAATTACGACCTCCTTTTTTTTGAAAAGCATTAAGAAATATTTCTATTACGTTGCGTAAAATTTATTTTCCATTTTAATACAATATATTTTTTAACAAATTAGTATTGTACTCACAATTTAAGAAGATCAAGATCTTCGTGAACTATCAGGAGACAGTAAGAGCTACTTTATGTACTTAGTACAAAATATTCTCATTTATTTGTACCTATTTAATATTCGATTGCCGTCTTAAATCGATGTCCTGGGACCATGCCTTAATATTTTTACCTTGTACTGGTACAGTAAGGAATCAAATTGATAGCATAGTGGAATAATTCATACATTCACAAACAGGCAATAAATATTTTTCCTAGAAATCTTTCGTATGTTCCCTATTCTCAAAAGCAAAAAACAATCATCCACCTACAAAAGGAATATGTAAATAATGTTGTATCTCACGCAACTCCTTTCCTCTAAAGAAATTTGTTGACAAAAATATCTTCAACGATTTACAGGCTAAAGTACTAAAACGACCGTATTTTGAATATTTTTCGGAATAAAAATAAATCAAATTTTTGCTGCGGAACGTCCCATAAAAACAATGCTACAGATTTATTTGAATTTGTTTTGGATAGAAAGTTATATGGCCCGATAATAGCTCTGTTTACTAGTACAGCTTGAATGTTGGTGTAAATCGAGTTATGGCCTGTAAGTTTATGAGAAAAAGTATTTTTCTCATACAATGTTCTAAATATGATGTTCATATTTTGTTTTTACTTACTTTGAGACATAAATCGTCGGAAGCCGTCTGTAAAGATACTAAGATTTCTATATATGAAATCATAAATACATTGGATTGCTTCTGATGAAAATATTGTTGTGGCTGGCTTTATATGTGACAACTTATTGTTTTATGTCTCAATCTAAAAGTGTTCTCATATGAGTTGAAGTTAAGAAAGTCAAGCAGAACTTTTTAAGACATCAGACTACAAAAATACTTTTTTAGAAATACTTGTTGCAATCACATATGAAATTTTATACAGAAGTCTTTATTCGTTCTTTCTAACACATTCTTACTACTATGCTACAAACATAGCCACGTTAATAAGTGTCATTAAATGCGATTATATCGACAAATACTTATCATAGAAGCTGCCCTGTGTCTCTTTGTGAACTTGCGACGAATGCAATCAAAAGCATATTAGAAGACGCGGACACCAAAAATTACATTTCTTCTTAGGCAACAGGAAACTCACAGAAAACCAATTCTTTTCATTATACATAAAGAGCGATTCACAGGTACAATATTGCGTACAATACTACAAAAAACAAGGTGAAAAACCTTGTTTTTTGCAGTACTGGATTACTTGACTGTAACCCATCATCCGAGGTAATTGGCTGAGGCATATGCTTAATACCTTTTACTTACTATCTATAACTAGTCTATTACTTGTATTATTGTAAAATACGTTTACCCTCAGATACCTGTCTTAGGTTTATCAGATTCGAACAATGTACACGTATTTGTATATAACAATATACCTAAATTGTTTCTCCCAACTAAACGGCCCAGCACTCAGTACAATGGGCCTAGTAATCGTTGAGCAAAAAGCAGATTAATAGACTACGTTTTTGCCGATGACTAAAGCTTGTAGAACATTTTGATCGATTTACTCTCTCCTTTTTCCTGTAGCTTATAAAGGCTATAAAACGTCAGTAGCACATTAAAATATTATATTCTCATGCAATGACTTTTATTGCGATATAAAATGGTAATCTACGTATATATCTATGGATGTGATGAGCGTAAATGAATAAAATTACTGATATCGATATGCAATATACATATAACAGAGGCTTTTATCCGACTTTAAATATTTATTATATTAAATTACTTCCTGAGTTAGCTGCATTAACGATCTTTGTTTCAAAATATTTTTCATTTCTCATACTAGGAAAGTAGTGTTGTTTTAATCTGATTATTTTGTGGAAAATACTTATTACTTCCCACCTAAGGGCCGGAATGAACTTTAAAAATAGAACTGCTGTCAGCTGTGAAGAGTTATATGTAAAAAAAAAACTAATTAAAAAAATCTGCGGCCATGTGAGTTTCTAAACAGCCAGTGTGCACTTAGCGCAAACTTCCTTGAGCGGAATAACCCGCAACAATTACGCGGTGTGTGACATATTTAAAATTTAAAAAGGCGACATAAATTGGCGGGATACTAATCTCAAAAATATAGGTAATAATCTTTCATGCTAAGATTTGCATATTAATAATGAGTTCAAGCGATTCTGAAATATTGTCACCAGTTTCAAATAAAGACTAGGCAAATTGTGTTATCGGAAATCTTTTGCCAGTGTCGCACGGGTGATCGATTTTCACGGGATAGCCGGGATCGATCACTCGCCGAGCAATAAAAAGAGATGCTTAGGTTGTCTTACGGGAAATAAATAAAAATATCACCAGGACAGATTAAACTCGCGTTATATTCCAGATTCACAATTTTGATTAATAAAAGAACCGACACTAGGGGTTAACCGGCTAGATAGTTATCCAGGGCGTAGGTCGTAAGTTAACACTCCACAGGTCCACGGATGGATACTCAGCTTTCACGTGTCCCAGCCGAAGAAAAAGCAAGCCAACCACGTGTGTCGCCGGTATATATGTCGTCGGCAAGCGGGTGAGGGTCCCCACTCCAGTGCGTCGTCGTAGTGGGGCTCGCAAGCGCGGAGGCACGACGTCACACACCCCCCCCGTTAGGCCGGGATTTTCCCTAAGGAAAATTCCCTAGCCCAACGGGCGTAGCAGCCCTGAAGATACTCCCTGGAATTAGAGAAAACAGGGGCATGAGTACCTTGAACAAGTGACAACCCTATACGCTAATTAGTATACCTAAATAATAATGACCCACGCTTGCATTCTTCACGCGTACAACGGCAGTCTGACTTGAACATAAACATTTATCATTCATAATTCATCACACATACCTACAAGTAAATGCCAAGGCCAGTGTAATGGCCCAATAGCAAAGATAACAATCTATGGAGAAGCGCTTAGGGTAATTATTAGGTAATAATGGTTTGTAGATATAAGAACTTGATCTAGCCCTACGACTTAAAAATCTTGGGTTCGGCCTTTGCCACTAGATAAGTAAACTTTTTGAATATAGTTAGGTGTAACAACAAATTTTTCGTAACGATGAACAAAAGTAATATAAGCCTCAGACACGACCGGACCGCTCAATGTCAAAGGAAAGAATTTAATGAATATTTTGCTCTAATTAATACTACAACACGACCAGTAAACACCTTTTGAATGTAAACAATGGTGAATCATTAGTTAGGCATTTATTTATCGGCGCGTCGCTGAGTGAACGCGCGTGCATCATAACGACAACTAGGTAGGTACGATTCGACTATTCCGAGCTCGCGACGCACGGTTAATTACTCTGAATGTTTATAAAGTACCTATTATAACAATTGATTATGGAATTTATACAGAATTAAGAATAACAACAGAACTTCAGAACAAGGCACAGCGAAAAACAACACGCCAATCAATATGCATTTATAGAAAATACACATGCGAGAATCGAACACTAGACCGATCCTACAACGACTTTTTAACCATTGAGCCATAACTGATAGTTAGATAAACAACAGATTCTTTGTAACAATATTACATGTAATAAACTTTGTTACCATTTATAACTGAAACATTTATTCATTTTATGTTAGCCTGTTTACATAAATCATTAACACAACACAATACATTATCTTGTGGGCTTCGACTCGAAAACATAAGAACCATTGTTGGCCTTCACAAATGATTATGTAGGTAATTATAACTTAGTGTAGATATGCGTCTTACATTGTTGTGTTTATGCTTTTATTATTCTTTGTAATTAATCAACTTTAGATCTTTGATGTGCCATTCTCCTAAAGGTTTACCGGCCATGTCGTTAAGTTTGTATACTAGAGGTGACTTTTTTGAGGCAATCTTACATTTAATAAATTTAGGCGCCAATTTCTTGCTAAAGTATTTATCCTTGTCACTAAGTAGAAACGTTCTGCGCCAAACTATATCACCGACATTGAATTCTGCCGGTTTACGGCGAAGATTATAAGATGAACAATTTCGTTGGTGGGCCGACAACAGAGCTGAATGTACCTTCTCGAAAATAGAGGATAAGCAGCCTAAAGTTTCGGCATAGCCGTCCCGTGGTTCGAGCACCATATTGGAATTAAATTCCTTGTCAATATACTGAGAACCACATGTTATGACCTCCCTACCAAAAACAAGGAAATTAGGAGAATAACCAGTAACCTCACTAACTGCGCAGTTAAGGGCGAACTGAACCTTAGTGATTAAAGTGTCCCAGATTCGATGATCAGATTCTATGAAAGTTGAAATAGCTGTAATAATGGTTTTGTTGTAGCGTTCAACTGAGTTAACGTGGGGAGTATACAACGGTGTAAAATGCAAATTTGGAATTTTATATTTTGACAACATACTTTTAAAGGTTGCGCTAATAAATTGTTTACCGTTATCCAAAACAATAGTAGATGGAATTCCATGCACCAAAAATACATTTTCCTCGAGAATTTTTGTTATCACTTCTGCAGTTGCCCGTTTAATGGGGAAAAGCAAACAATATTTAGAGAAACAACAACTGACCACAAATATAAAAGTGTTTTGTTTTCTGCTGGGGGGCAATGGACCAATCAAATCAATACTAATCGTCTGAAAGGGCTTTTGACATGATTTGGGTTTTCCCATTAGACCTAAATTTGGGTGGTTTTGGTGTTTATGGGTGATACAAGGTTCACATGAACTGACGAACTTGACAACATCGGAGTACATACCAGGCCAAAAGTAATTAAGTGCAAGACGTTTGTATGTCTTAAAGATACCCAGATGTCCAGCAGTGGGCGAAGAATGATTCTCCCTTAGAATGTCAGTTCTTTGGTCAGACGGAATAACCTCTTTCCATTGAAATTCTCTAGTGAGAGGGTTTAATGTTTTTTTAAAACAATACAATTTATTGTTTATTACTTGATAGTTAACAAAGGAAGTCGGAGAACTTAAACAGCCTTTATAGATATTTAAATACCAAGGATCATTAGTAGAAACTGGTAAATTCTGATTAGGATTAATATCTATATTTATATCATTAGCAATAGCAGAAACGGGTAAAGAGCGAGACAGAAAATCAGGTAAAACGTTATCGGAACCCCGACGATGACGTATTTCGAAATTATAGGAAGATAAGCGAACTCCCCATCTGGCTAACCGGCCAGTAGGGTTATTCAAGGTCAAGAACCATTTCAAAGCAGCGTGATCAGTGTAAACAATAAACTTTTTACCATTTTCAACATAACAACGCCAGTGTTCTATAGCAGATAGAACAGCCAGGGCCTCTCGCTCAGTGGCACTGTAATTTTTTTCTTGCTTACTGAGTGATTTGCTATAGTACGCTATGACTCTTTCCTCACCATTTAACCTTTGACAGAGGATCGCGCCAAGACCAAAATCGCTAGCATCTGAGTGTATTTCAAACGGTTGCGAGTAGTCAGGACAAGCCAACACCGAGGAGGAAATCAAACAATTCTTTAGGTTATTAAACGCCTCATTAGCCTCTGTCGTCCAGCAGAATGGAGGTGCGTTTTTACTTTGAGATGTTAACTTATTTAAGGGTGCAGCAATAGAGCTAAAATTCGGTATAAAACGCCTGTACCACGAGGCTGCGCCTAAAAATCGACGTACTTCTTTTCTATTAGAAGGAGTGGGATAATTTTTCATTGAATTAACTTTATCCGGATCGGGATGCAAGCCACTAGAGTCGACAACATAGCCTAAATATTTTAGTTTATCTCTAAAAAATTGACATTTTTCGAGATTAATTGTTAAATTAGCGCTTTTTAGTTTATCAAGAATGCGTAATAAAGGAGTAATATGCTCGCTGAAGCTGGACGTGATACAGATTATGTCATCGATAAAACAGAAAACCTTATTTTCAAATTCTGGGCCATAAAATAAAATATCAACTAATCGTTGTTGAGTAGCTGGCGCATTCGTAAGACCGAAAGGCATTCTTTTGAATTGAAATGTGCCACGCGTGGGAATATAAAAGGCTGTTTTGCAACGGTCCTCTTCTTTAATTAATGTTTGCCAAAAAGATTTAGACAGGTCTAAACTAGACAAGTATTTAGCATCTCTCAGATTATCTAAAATTTCCGAAATATAAGGCAAGCTATAAGCATCTTTTTTTGTAACGGAATTTAATTTTCGACTGTCCAAACAGAAACGCAGTTCACCATTCTTCTTTGGTGTCAAAATGACCGGATTTGACCACGGGCTTTCTGATCGTTCAACAACATCCTCTGAGAGCATGTCGTCAAGATGCTTTATTAATATTCTTTGTTTATCGGGAGACATGCGATAAAATCTTTGCCGAATAGGGGGACAATCACCTGTATCAATTGAATGAGAAATGATATTTGTGCAACCGAGACCCCGCTTCTCGTATGAAATATCGGTAAATTTAGAAATAATGTTGTCAGCGGTAGCTCTCTGGTCGACTGTAAGATGATCATAAGAAACAAGATGTGTAGGGGGAACTGCCTGCAACTCCATTACTTGAGCGTCAGACTTGTTCACAATCAAAACAGACTCCAATTTGTTAGGAAATAGGCCAAAGCTTCGCCAAAAATCCATGCCAAGGATAAGGGAATTTTGAATCCCAGGTACAACATGAACTTCTAAGTTAATCAATTTATCCTGAAACTCGAAGGGTAGAAACACCGATCCCAAGGACTCAAATCGTTCACCGCCTGCTGTTATTAACCTTAAAGGTTTCGATTTATCCAAAACATTGTCTTTCAAAAATAAGTTTTGCAAATTATTACCTAAAATTGTAACGCAAGATCCAGAATCTAAAAGACCTGTGGTAGGTATTCCGTTTAATTTTAGAGTAACGTAAGGTAAATATTCTACTTTAGAATTACGGATTGAGGAAATATGATAGCTATTAAAGAATTTTTTTAAAAAGTCTAACCAATTATTCCACTCTGTTTTATTACAATTAGTTGTATAATTTGATTTTCCACAATCCTTATTAACTAGTTTTTTGAAACTGTAGGGGTCGACTTAGATTTACAATTGGGGCAGTCTGACACCTTGAAACCCTTTGTGCCGCACTTAAAACAGGTTAGGTAGTGTGGCTGACGGCAATTACGTAATGAGTGCGAATTGCATCTACAACGCACGCAAAAAGTTTTATTTATATTAGAAGTACTCGATACGGCGTTGACTTGTGGCACAGACTTGTATCTCGATGTATCGGCGACAGAGTTATATTTATTGAAGTTATTATGATTGTAAACATTTTTGTTTGAAGAAAAATTAGAAAACGGATAATTATACGCTAGATCGGGTGCTACAGTATTCTTTGAAACTTTAGGGGGTTCGGAAAATTGCTTACTGCGACTTTGGTAATTTTCGAAAAGACGACAAACTTCGACCAGACTATCAACGTCAACAACCTTTGCAGTGAGCAGACAATTAGTGTAACAAGGTCTAATATTATTTAGTAAAATTTCTAGCTTCTCCGAATCAGCGATAGGAGAACTAAGTCGCGAAAACAGACCGTGCATTTTTGCCACGTAAATAGTTATTGATTCGTTCTCGCCTTGTGAGCGCTGACGAATCTCCGTCATAAGACGGTAATCGTAGTTATGCGGACTAAAATCTCGTTTTAAAAGTTCGCAAAGTTCTAACCAAGTCTTTACGTTATTTTTAACAGAACGATACCAAACTAATGCGTCACCCGAAAATATTTCAAAAGCGAAAGACAACATCTTGTCATGTGGAATAGATCTACAGGACATAAATTCATCAATTTTTTCAATAAAAGATCTTACACATGATTTACCGTTAAATTTGAATTTACCTAATTCCGAGAAAAGCTTACGGTCGTAATTATAGGAAGTGTTTCCCTCTGCCACTGAGCAATCCGACCGCGAACTACGACGCGTGATTAATTGTAATTTCGCATATAAGTCATTAAATTTATTCCACACAGACTCAATTTTTTTAATATCAAGACTGCCGGTATCCACCCTATTCAGTCGATGAAAACAATGGTGAAGCACGGTTTCGACCTTCTGTTGAAGCTCGGAGGTATAGTTTGCTTCCAACATAGATAAGTGTCTATTTGATCTTAATAACGACTTTTCCACTTCAGCCACATCCTCCTCTGGTGGGAAGGGTGAAGATAATATATCCTCCGAGGGAATTTTAACTGAAAGTTTAGCGATTTGTTTGCGGGGATCGTCAGGCTTTGAAACGCCGCGTATTGTGGTCTCATATTCTAATTCCGCTTTAGTTAATAATGAGAAATTTATAATGTAAGCCATTATTACAAAACAATAATAGAAAATCTAAGTATTTACGCCGGTACTAGAAAAAAAATTAAATATCGCCAGAAAATCGAATACCGTGCTAAAAAAGCTGAAATACACTAAATTATACAATGGTGTGATGATTGGTAAAGGATTAAGAAAAATTACTTAAAGGTCACTCAAAGGTTGAATCACAATATTTTTTTCGCGAACACGAGGCACGTAGTTCAACGGCAAAGCGGTTAGAACCGGTTGGCGGCTGGGCACGCTGCCCGCAGTGAAACGTGATTTTAGACCGACGTTAATTAAATCACCGTTATGTTATTTACACAGTTAAATTGCTTATGGCCAACCAAAATAGATAGAAACTGTACCTGTACGCAATTCACCACACCAGAATATATGCACACACAGGAGAAAAATATACAAGAGAAAAAGAAATTATTTCACTCACCTGTAAAGTGCCAACTTACGTTTTAAAAATATATTTAAAAATTCTATTGGGCGCCAATGTCGCACGGGTGATCGATTTTCACGGGATAGCCGGGATCGATCACTCGCCGAGCAATAAAAAGAGATGCTTAGGTTGTCTTACGGGAAATAAATAAAAATATCACCAGGACAGATTAAACTCGCGTTATATTCCAGATTCACAATTTTGATTAATAAAAGAACCGACACTAGGGGTTAACCGGCTAGATAGTTATCCAGGGCGTAGGTCGTAAGTTAACACTCCACAGGTCCACGGATGGATACTCAGCTTTCACGTGTCCCAGCCGAAGAAAAAGCAAGCCAACCACGTGTGTCGCCGGTATATATGTCGTCGGCAAGCGGGTGAGGGTCCCCACTCCAGTGCGTCGTCGTAGTGGGGCTCGCAAGCGCGGAGGCACGACGTCACACCAGAAATCTCAAAAGAAAGATATATAAACACATACAATGATTTTATGAAGTGGAGAGCAGATAAGAATACAAAATCGTTTTCCGAAAGTGTATTTCTTACATATTTTAATGGCCTGTCTAGCAAACTATAGCCTTCTACGCTATGGAGCCGATATTCAATGCTCAAGAGTACACTAAGTGTAAAACACAATGTAGATTTAAAAAATTCCATGATTTAACATCATTTTTGAAAAGACAGTCTCAGGGGTTCAAGAAGAAGAAAGAAGACGAAGAAGAAAAACTTATTTATTCCGTTTATGTAAAAACTAACTTAACATAAACATAATCGGATCCCAACTCAGCGCAATGCCATCTTGCGACACAAGATGGCGCTGATATTCTGTTGGAACCGTTTTTATAAATAAATTAATAATAAATTTAATAAATATATAATAGAGTAGGAAATCTAAGGCTTTTAACATGTTTTCACCTGTCATGAAGTGAAAAAAAATTTAAATGATGCTCCTGACGAGATATATTTCGCGGAATCCTGCCTTTTCGCCGAATATTGTTTGGCCGATTATCACTTGCCAACCAACGTTTCGCCTATTTTTCACTTTGACGACTAACGATTGTCTAATTTTTGTATGACAACGTTTCATTTGGTAGAATTATTGATAAGCTGATTATTGTAATGACAAAAAACGTTTGGGCATTTATCTTTTGTCAAATTTTTAGGCCAGACAACTTTTAGACGAATAACGTTTTGTCTGTTCAGGTGATGTTTCGGGAAGTTCAGGTGAAATCGAAAGGAATCGGTTAGGTTAGGTTAGGTTAGTATGCTGATAACAATGCACGTCAACTGAAACAATGGCTGGTTAGGTTAGGTTAGAACTGCGACCACAACGCACGAGCCGAGCGAACGAAGCGAGCGTGCCGCGGCAGCGGCCGGCGAAGTGCCAGAACCAAATCGCTTTTACTTCACTACACAAGGTTTTTAAATATGCTACATCGGTTAGATTACAACTACGACAATAAAAGGAAGACCAAACGTAAAGTTGGCAACTGTGAGGTTGGGAAATAAAAACAAAATTATATCACAAGTTGGCAAATGATTATTCTGCGAAATAAAATTCTGCGAAACGTTAGTTGGCAAGTGATAATCGGCTGAACAATTTTCGGCGAAAAGGCAGAGCTCCATATTTGGCAGTAAAGGTAAGTTTACCTAAATATTTATGGAGTAAAGTATTTATTACACAAATACTAAAAAAATACGGGTTTTTCACTGGTGGTATTGATACTCGGTATAAGCGACCCTTGCAGATGCAGTGAACTCACAAATTTGACGATTAAGGACATTGAAAGTCAAGGCCAGTTATTATTACTAGTAAAACTGACTAAAACAATAACAAATATTGAGCGCTCGTTTGTAGTACAAGAAGAGTTTATACAAATAGTAAAGAAATATCAATAAATGAGACCTAGTGATGTAAAAACGGACCGTTTTTCTCAACTAACAGAAAGGAAAATGCTATAAACAAGTGATCGGTAAAAATAAAATCTCAGGTATGCCGAAGCAAAAGAAGAAAGAAAGAAAGAAAAAGCATTTATTTTTGTCACAAAATACACCAAACACAAAATAAAAAATACACAAAAAAAATACTAAAGGTAGATAGGTAAATACCAAGGTTAACACATTTTATTAAAACAAAGCAGACAATATCTAGTTAACAGCATTATCCCCCCCGTGGGATCTCCACCTTGTCGTGGTGGGGAGGCTCAGTAACCGTGGATTGGTCACCCGCGGTGAAGCTAAGAGGGATCCAGGAGGGGACGCTCCGCGTGGGCTTGGAGGGGCCTGCGCAGGATGCGTCCAACGGTGCGGGTGCGGGGGACAGTTCTGTCTGTCCCTCGCAGTCGGGTGCGGTCGCGGGAGGAGAGGCGTGTCGGTGTTGCGTTGCCGCGCGCCCTATCTCCCGCGACCAAATGGGGGCGCACCATTCGATGCGTCGCGGTGGGGCCGCAGAGGAAGAGGAGATGCGGTGTTGCGTTGCCGTCCTCCCTATCCTCTGCGGCCGCTGAGTGTTTTGGCGGCGGAGCCCAATACCTTAATCCGCCGCCAAGGGAGTTTTGTTCGGGGCCCGCCTGACCATCTGGCGGGCCAATACCCGTCAGAGGGTGGCGACGAGTGCTTAGGTGATGCCCCACCCTCCGACACATGGGTACATGGCGGCAGTCGAGGTGGTTTTTAGTGGAAACACCACATACTCCGGCTCTTATTTCCCCCAAGAGTCGGAGATCCGAAGGGATTTTCCACCTCGTAAAACAAAAAAAAAAAAGTTAACAGCATTATTAAAAATTAGGTATATAATATCACAGGTGTAATAAGTGACTGAAATAGGACCCACTTCAGCATAATGCCAGGCCGAAAGCCTGACGCTGGTCTTCCAGAAGGCCCTCTAAGCGAGTCACGAACATCATCCAGTGTCTCATAAAAATGTATACGTAAATAGACATACTTATATGTAATTTTATCAATAAACGTCTAATACTATTACAAAAAACACCGCAACATCAGTAGGGTATAATTGGCAATTATACCATACTGTTGTTATCTGCGATCCGTCTGATTCACAAATCAAAATCAAATCATTTATTGTGGAACACAGGTACAGATGATGTTCACATAATATAATTTATTTCTACCATGTCCTGCCATCTCAGCATACAATATTTGCATAAAAATAAAAATGATATACAGGCAAAAGTCACATAGTCACACAAAAAAGTAATAATTAATCAAAATAATAATAAAATGTCATAAAAGAAATAGCAATAGAATATAATAAATTTAAGGAATAAAATGTCAAAATTTATCATTTAAAAAATCATTAATGTGATAGTAACATTTGTCGACTAACATCGTTTTGAGACTGGATTTAAATGCATTAATATTTAATTTTTTGTAACTATTTGGTATTTTATTATAAATAATAGGTGCCATACAAAGAACACTGCTATGCATTAACGACGTTTTTGAAAACTGTATGCATAATCGTTCAACGTCACGTCGACTGCGTGTAATTTTGTCAGACAAGCGTGGAAACAAGTGCGGATTGCTCTTTACAAATACTGCTAGTTCTTTAATATATAATGACAGAAGTGTCAGAATTATATGCCTTTTAAATAGTGGCTGGCAGCTATCAGTGCTCTGAAGGCGAACATTGCGCGAATACACCGCTTCTGCATTTTGAAAACCATTTCTTTGTTTGTCGAGTTACCCCAAAAGATAATGCCAAAAGTTAATAAAGATTCAATAAAACCATGATATGCAGTTAATAATACGTTTGAATTTACAATGTGTGAGAGATTGTAAAGGGCATATGCTCTGCTACTTATTTTTTTACATAGACCTTCAGTATGATCCTTCCAATTCAGTTTCTTGTCAATAACCAATCCAAGAAAACGAGATGAATCTGTTTCTGATATGATAGTATCCTCATACATTAGTCTGGAGTTGGATAAATATTTTGTCCTTTGGTTAAAATGCATAATATTCGTTTTTTTTTCAAATTAATCTTCAAATTATTGTTCTGTAACCATGTATTAATAGAATAAAAGGTATTATTTATGTCAGATTCATAGATATCATCATTATCACAAGATATAGTAACTGTACTATCGTCAGCAAATAGCGTCATCGGGTAATCAATTGCAAGTGGCAAATCATTAATATATATGACGGCGCGCTGATTATTTAAGAATGATTTTTAGGTTTAATTTAACCATAAAATTGTCCTTAGAAATTTGATACTTAATTTACCGATGGTTGTAATCGATTACTTAATTAGTAGTAAAATAAAATTAAGAGCGGGTAACCTCGAATAGAGTAGTAGGTGGCGCCAAACGCGGTGACAGTCGTCGTCCATTACTCTGACAGCTGTTGCACCGGGCGGGCACGTGCTAAACTATTGGCTCACAAATTCATAATCGTGTTTCATCCTCCATATTTTATTGTATTTCGTGCCAAATTGTTATAAATTCGAGCAATACAGCGTCTACAAGTAAAGTGGTGCTTTTATTTTAAATCTCTTACCGCCCTTGCGCCCACGATGGAGAACACCTACGAAGACTGCTCCGACAGCCTTCCTAACGCTTCCACATCAGAATTGGGATGGGACCACAACGACCCACGTGTTCAAAATGAAGACGCTAGTAACGAAAAATTGCTGGGCCTGTTGAAACTACAAAATCGCAATTTTCTGACGCTGATGCTAGCCATGAAAATACCTACTACATCGTCGTATGGCCTTTGTTTACCGGACTTCGATCCTGAGCAACAAGATATGGATGCACGTGCTTGGGTGACGACTGCAGACTGTGATAGAAGATCAAGACCCGCATTGCGCCTCGCTTGTGGTCGCACTAATGCGTATCGTTTCCTGGGATGATATTGTGCAATGCAGTGTGCACAAAGGCGCGAGCGAAGGCTAACGCTGCTATGTTGGTGAATCGACTGAGCCTGCAACTACAACCCTGGTGAGCGTATTTTGTCTGATTCTTTTTTTATTGGTACTGCCAATTTTGTTTAGTGACGTTAGTTGTGAAACATTACGCGTTTAATCTTGGAAATGTCGTAATCGTTGTGGTGATATCGCCATCACATCGTACCGAGTGTTGTAGGTTCGATTCCTACACGAGACACTGAAATGTGGAAGCATTTGACCTTTGCCGTATTTTATGCTAGCGTATGGTTGTCTGACTACCACAGTGACTTATCTATAGCGTAGATATCGAACGGAAGTTTTGAGTTTGATACGACGGTTAAAAAGAAAGCGATTATTTTTATTTCTACATGCGAGGGTGGCTTGCACTCACGAACCTTGTGATCATATTATGCTTGCTTGCAAATAGATTATCTTGTCTCGTTCTTAGCGCATACGCAACGCAATTAAGACATTTGGACAGCATATGGCATAGTCGCTTTCTTTCTTGAGTTTCTTGACAGTCATTACAGATGGAACTCCTTGCGATCACGTGACACCCACGAGTTGCGTTCGGAAACACGAACGGTGTTCGTTTTTTTTTTAACATAATATCATATTATTTCTATAAATATTTATATTTAGTATGTGTGTATATATATATCTATGTATATATATTGATGTAGTTTATATATTAATTACTAAGACTGCTATATATTTTATTGTACTTTATCATATATTAAATATATACATGTGTGTATTATTTATGTGTATTTATTTATTTACTCGGCCTGCGAGAATACCAGCGTTGTAGTGTATACTGCAACAATAGCTGACGCAGCGCCTTATTTGTCCTCCACGTAACGCCACCATTAATAATGTACCTACTTATATCTCTAGTGTACCTCTAGTTTAAGTTTATTTGATTGTTAAGTTTATTATTTTTTAAGTGTTTCTTAAGTTTGTATGCTTTTTATTTGTTTGTGCAAATAAAACATTTTCATTCATTCATTCATTCATTCATACTTTATGGACTGTATCAGTAACGAGAGTGAGCGTACAGGCCGACTTGCAATATTCCAGACAAGTGCGATTGGTTGGTTAGTGTAACCTGGCCATAATCGAAAGATGTTACTAGCGCTATTATTTTATCGAATCGTGGTGTTGATAATACCTAACTGTGTGTATCGCGCGGCCCGTGTGTGGCACGCGGCCCTTGTGTGATGTGAGGCCTGTTTGAGGCCTGTATGTGGCTTTGAGAAGCCTGGTAATTGGTATAGCTAAAGCCTATCTGGCCGAAACTGGCAATGATAGTGAAAGTAGTTTATTAAAGGAATTTGGTTAGAAGATGTAGAGTCCTAAGACCTTAGCTTAAATGTTTTGGTTTACTTTGTTTGAAATTATATCTTGAGAGATACCGCGATAGTGAAATGTCAGTTTTACTTTGAGTTTTCTGATTATTGATTTTGATACTAAAACTTTGTGCCAGAGGATCAGAGCATTACTGACGATCTTGAAGAGAGCAAAGTGTTAGACAAACCTGGTTTAAGATTACTTTGTTAAGGACCCCTATAAGATAGTTGAGCTGTTGGATGGTGATAGGTACCTGCTTAAGGCTCTTTTAGCTTAAACTCTAATAGAACTTATAAGTATGCACATGATCGTGTTCATAATATGCCCGAATGTTACGTTCCATTAGAGTTAATTGGCGCACTAGAACCAGAAGTAGAATGTGCCGATGACGGCGCACGTGAGTAATTTGATTTCTATTTTGTGTAAGTGTAAACAATAAGCAGCTAACAATTGACGTGACTTGACCGACAAGCCTGTTTGGCACCAACGAGCCTGTGTGGCACCAACGAGCCTGTGTGGCACCAACGAGCCTGTGTGGCACTAACGAGCCTTTGTGGCACCAACGAGCCTGTGTGGCACCGACAAGCCTGTGTGGCACTGACAAGCCTGTGTGGCACCGACAAGCCTGTGTGGCACCGCTAAGCCTGTGTGGCACCGACAAGCCTATGTGGCAATGACTGGCCTGTGACAAGAGCGCGTGGCATTGACTGACTGGCCTATGTGGCATTGACTGACTGGCCTATGTGGCATTGACTGACTGGCCTGTGTGGCATTGACTGACTGGCCTGTGTGGCATTGACTGACTGGCCTGTGTGGCATTGACTGACTGGCCTGTGTGGCATTGACTGACTGGCCTGTGTGGCATTGACTGACTGGCCTGTGTGGCATTGACTGACTTTCCTGTGTGACATTGACTGACCTGTGTGGCACTAACAAGTCTTTGTGATATCGCCTCGGTAGTAGACGTTAACCGACGTAAATGATTTTGTCCTTTCAGTGTGTGGGTGTGTATTGTTTGATGATACATTCAACGAAATTAAATTTGACATGTAAAATGTATTCCGTGTGAAACGAATAGTTAATCATAATTAAGTGGTCAGGAAGGCCAAGACGAGTGTGTAGTAAATCACTGTGTCTGTTGTTCACAAGCGAGAACGTTACACACGAGGACGTGTGAAAACGCAGGACGGCCGTGACGGCGCGCTGATTATTTAAGAATGATTTTTAGGTTTAATTTAACCATAAAGTTGTCCTCAGAAATTTGATACTTAATTTACCGATGGTTGTAATCGATTACTTAATTAGTAGTAAAATAAAATTAAGAGCGGGTAACCTCGAATAGAGTAGTAGGTGGCGCCAAACGCGGTGACAGTCGTCGTCCATTACTCTGACAGCTGTTGCACCGGGCGGGCACGTGCTAAACTATTGGCTCATAAATTCATAATTGTGTTTCATCCTCCATATTTTATTGTATTTCGTGCCAAATTGTTATAAATTCGAGCAATACAGCGGCTACAAGTAAAGTGGTGCTTTTATTTTGAATTTCTTACCCTTGCGCCCACGATGGAGAACACCTACGAAGACTGCTCCGACAGCCCTCCTGACGCTTCCACATATATAATGAACAAGAGCGGTCCCATTACGCTACCTTGAGGTACGCCATATTTGATAGAGCGCTCTCTTGACATATGATCATCGATCCATCACAATATAATATTGTATTTCATTCACCGACATATCATTGTAGTACCAATGCAATGGGACAACTGTCGTTTCTAGTTTGAGATGGTAATGAATAAACAACATTCTCAAGTTCGACTGCTGTGTTCGGTCGACGCGATCAGTCCGATCGGTTGTTGTGTGTATCATAATCTGGTATGGTGTCGAACTGACATAGCCAAGACATACAAAAATTATCGCGCGCACTTAAATAAGTACAGTAAACAACAATATCATGTTCGATCACGGCACAGCGTTGCATCGAAACGATTTGGTGCACATCTTGTACTAATGAATGCATAGGCCTTCCGTATAATGAGAGGTTAGCTTTTACTAGCAACTATAACTCAATAATAGTGTTGTGGACACTACCACAATGCAACAATATAGCTGAGTGTGCACCTATCTATCACAGACTAATGTTATGCCTAGCAATGTTTTCTTTTATATGTAATACTTTTTCTGTATCTGTGACAAATAGTTTTTCTCTTTCTTTCTTTCTTAATAAGTAGCCAACAGTATTATGGAGATATAATAATTGATTATAATACTGGTTCGGCGTTGTACCGACATATGTACTAGGCGATTTCGTGATATGGAAAAATATTAATATTGTGGATTGTATAAAGAATGGCTGGTAAATCGCCTAGAAGAGGGGTGAACGGGCGATCTTATGGCTATTGGAATTTATAGGAGGCACGCCTTACCTTACTAAATGGCGGCCGCCGGCGTCTTCGAGAGTCGGGCCACAAACTGATCACTCCACTTGGATCCAGCCCGAAGCTGCACAGATCACTCCACTACACCCGCGGGCGGTTTAATTCTCGTTTATAGTATAAAAGCGGTAAATATTGTGGTATTGCACACGTTCGGCGCGGCGCGGGGCTGCGTAAACACGCGACCGATCAGCGTGACTATTGATCTCTGACTCCATCGCAGCGTCATCGAATTTCGCGACCAATTAGAGCGAGGCGTGCCTTTGGGAAGGAAAAGGATAAAAGATCAGTAGGGTAAAATTGAGGCTTCTGCATCACTTGCTCTCGCGTCGCCGCTCGAGCTGCGTGATACAGAAGCCCCAATTTTACAATCGAGATCGATTAATATAAATGTGATCTGCATCACTCAGAACAAAGTGAGCTGACGCAGACGCTTCCAATAATACCGTTGTTATCTGCGATCCGTCTGATTCACGATATAATATTGTATTTCATTCACCGACATATCATTGTAGTTGCAATGCAATGGGACAACTTACTGTCGTTTCTAGTTTGAGATGCTAATGTAACAACATTCTCAAGTTAGACTGCTGTGTTCAGTCGACGCGATCAGTCCGATCGGTTGTTGTGTGTATCATAATCTGGTATGGTGTCGAACTGACATAGCCAAGCAAAAATTATCGCGCGCACTTAAATAAGTACAATAAACAACAATATCATGTTCGATCACGGCACATCGTTGCATCGAAACGATTTGGTGCACATCTTGTACTAATGAATGCATAGGCCTTCCGTATAATGAGAGGTTAGCTTTTACTAGCAACTATAACTCAATAATAGAGTTGTGGACACTACCACAATGCAACAATATAGCTGAGTGTGCACATCAAGTGCACATATTTGTCACAGACTAATCTTATGCCTTGCAATGTTTTCTTTTATATGTAATACTTTTTCTGTGTCTGTGACAAATAAATAGTTTTTCTCTTTCTTTCTTTCTTAGTAAGTAGCCAACAGTAGGTATTATGGAGACATAATAATTGCTTATAATACAAAAAAAAAGTAAAATAACATAAAAACAAAATCCAAACTGGAACAATACTCATTTGTTCCGTGCGGGAATCGAACCCGCAACACGTTGGTGCATTAGTTGCTGCGTCTATTAAACCTACTATTTACATTGTGATGCGAGTCATACTCTTAGCCAATGCGCCAAACGTGTCGTCAAAGATGTGATAAAATATTGGACCACTTTGTCTTAACATGACGTGTATAGAATTATCCAAGATAATCAATAACTCAGTACAAACGTTTATTTTTTATAATTACGATAGTAAAATCTTCTAATATATAATATATTTAAGTAGTAGACAATTAGGATTCTTGATGGATGATTTATATATCTTAGTTTTAAAACAAATAGCACTTTAAAATACAATAAATGTTAGATTAGGAATCACTTATTTCTTATAAGATTATTTAATTACTCTTTTAATAATAATAATTATGCATTTCATTTTCATCTACTACAGGCATTCAATCCAGCAAACCTGCCGTCTTTCTGATTTAGTCAAATCGTAAAAAGGAAATGGTGGTTTGATTAAAAACACTTGTAGGTTTTTATTACACCATACAGCTATTTCTTTTAGTCAAAATTAAGAGCGGGTAACCTCGAATAGAGTAGTAGGTGGCGCCAAACGCGGTGACAGTCGTCGTCCATTACTCTGACAGCTGTTGCACCGGGCGGGCACGTGCTAAACTATTGGCTCACAAATTCATAATTGTGTTTCATCCTCCATATTTTATTGTATTTCGTGCCAAATTGTTATAAATTCGAGCAATACAGCGGCTACAAGTAAAGTGGTGCTTTTATTTTGAATTTCTTACCCTTGCGCCCACGATGGAGAACACCTACGAAGACTGCTCCGACAGCCCTCCTGACGCTTCCACATATATAATGAACAAGAGCGGTCCCATTACGCTACCTTGAGGTACGCCATATTTGATAGAGCGCTCTCTTGACATATGATCATCGATCCATCACGATATAATATTGTATTTCATTCACCGACATATCATTGTAGTACCAATGCAATGGGACAACTGTCGTTTCTAGTTTGAGATGGTAATGAATAAACAACATTCTCAAGTTCGACTGCTGTGTTCGGTCGACGCGATCAGTCCGATCGGTTGTTGTGTGTATCATAATCTGGTATGGTGTCGAACTGACATAGCCAAGACATACAAAAATTATCGCGCGCACTTAAATAAGTACAGTAAACAACAATATCATGTTCGATCACGGCACAGCGTTGCATCGAAACGATTTGGTGCACATCTTGTACTAATGAATGCATAGGCCTTCCGTATAATGAGAGGTTAGCTTTTACTAGCAACTATAACTCAATAATAGTGTTGTGGACACTACCACAATGCAACAATATAGCTGAGTGTGCACCTATCTATCACAGACTAATGTTATGCCTAGCAATGTTTTCTTTTATATGTAATACTTTTTCTGTATCTGTGACAAATAGTTTTTCTCTTTCTTTCTTTCTTAATAAGTAGCCAACAGTATTATGGAGATATAATAATTGATTATAATACTGGTTCGGCGTTGTACCGACATATGTACTAGGCGATTTCGTGATATGGAAAAATATTAATATTGTGGATTGTATAAAGAATGGCTGGTAAATCGCCTAGAAGAGGGGTGAACGGGCGATCTTATGGCTATTGGAATTTATAGGAGGCACGCCTTACCTTACTAAATGGCGGCCGCCGGCGTCTTCGAGAGTCGGGCCACAAACTGATCACTCCACTTGGATCCAGCCCGAAGCTGCACAGATCACTCCACTACACCCGCGGGCGGTTTAATTCTCGTTTATAGTATAAAAGCGGTAAATATTGTGGTATTGCACACGTTCGGCGCGGCGCGGGGCTGCGTAAACACGCGACCGATCAGCGTGACTATTGATCTCTGACTCCATCGCAGCGTCATCGAATTTCGCGACCAATTAGAGCGAGGCGTGCCTTTGGGAAGGAAAAGGATAAAAGATCAGTAGGGTAAAATTGAGGCTTCTGCATCACTTGCTCTCGCGTCGCCGCTCGAGCTGCGTGATACAGAAGCCCCAATTTTACAATCGAGATCGATTAATATAAATGTGATCTGCATCACTCAGAACAAAGTGAGCTGACGCAGACGCTTCCAATAATACCGTTGTTATCTGCGATCCGTCTGATTCACGATATAATATTGTATTTCATTCACCGACATATCATTGTAGTTGCAATGCAATGGGACAACTTACTGTCGTTTCTAGTTTGAGATGCTAATGTAACAACATTCTCAAGTTAGACTGCTGTGTTCAGTCGACGCGATCAGTCCGATCGGTTGTTGTGTGTATCATAATCTGGTATGGTGTCGAACTGACATAGCCAAGCAAAAATTATCGCGCGCACTTAAATAAGTACAATAAACAACAATATCATGTTCGATCACGGCACATCGTTGCATCGAAACGATTTGGTGCACATCTTGTACTAATGAATGCATAGGCCTTCCGTATAATGAGAGGTTAGCTTTTACTAGCAACTATAACTCAATAATAGAGTTGTGGACACTACCACAATGCAACAATATAGCTGAGTGTGCACATCAAGTGCACATATTTGTCACAGACTAATCTTATGCCTTGCAATGTTTTCTTTTATATGTAATACTTTTTCTGTGTCTGTGACAAATAAATAGTTTTTCTCTTTCTTTCTTTCTTAGTAAGTAGCCAACAGTAGGTATTATGGAGACATAATAATTGCTTATAATACAAAAAAAAAAGTAAAATAACATAAAAACAAAATCCAAACTGGAACAATACTCATTTGTTCCGTGCGGGAATCGAACCCGCAACACGTTGGTGCATTAGTTGCTGCGTCTATTAAACCTACTATTTACATTGTGATGCGAGTCATACTCTTAGCCAATGCGCCAAACGTGTCGTCAAAGATGTGATAAAATATTGGACCACTTTGTCTTAACATGACGTGTATAGAATTATCCAAGATAATCAATAACTCAGTACAAACGTTTATTTTTTATAATTACGATAGTAAAATCTTCTAATATATAATATATTTAAGTAGTAGACAATTAGGATTCTTGATGGATGATTTATATATCTTAGTTTTAAAACAAATAGCACTTTAAAATACAATAAATGTTAGATTAGGAATCACTTATTTCTTATAAGATTATTTAATTACTCTTTTAATAATAATAATTATGCATTTCATTTTCATCTACTACAGGCATTCAATCCAGCAAACCTGCCGTCTTTCTGATTTAGTCAAATCGTAAAAAGGAAATGGTGGTTTGATTAAAAACACTTGTAGGTTTTTATTACACCATACAGCTATTTCTTTTAGTATAAATTCATTTGCTTACTGCATCACTCACCTCGCTTCGCTCCGTTCGCAATGCAGAGCGCCCCAAAAATCACACTACTAACATGATCTGCAATACGGACGGTTGGCATTAGAAGTATAATATTATTTCATTCATCGATGCATCGTAATACTGGTAGCATAGTAACAATGTTTTTACTTGGGATGACATAATATAAACAACATTCTCAAGTTCGTTCGACGCGCTCAGTGCGGCTCGGGCACAGCGATGCATTCATAATAATTTATATGTACATACTGTTATCTTTGCACAGCTCGTTGATAATTTTAATGAATGAATGCAAAATCTTAACAATGTTGAAAGTAGGATCGGGTGGCTCCCGGGTTCGATTCCCGGGTCGGCCAAAGTGTTATTGGGTTTTTCTGTTAGGAAATTCTCAGTAACAGCATGAAGTCTAGAAATGTGCCCGGTACGGCAATAGGCTCGCCTCCCTATTACGTGGGACTTAAATATATCTGGCGAAAAGTGGGTGTAGTAATACACCTTTGCCTACCTCTTCAGGGTTACAGGCATAAGACTATGAATGTATGTACTTATGAATTATATAATTGTTTTATCCACAACTAGCTTTTGCCTCTGACTTCGTCTACATGGAACTTGAACCCACGGTCACTCGGATTCCAGGTGATGCGGACGTATCGAGATAAAGCAGATTGACTGCACGTGTAGTGTTCGATCGATTAATATAAATGTGTTCTGACTTCTGCGTCACTCAACTCGCTTCGCTCGTTTCGCGACGCAGACGCCTCCAATAATACCTACTTTTGTTATCTGCGATTCGTTTTATTCACGATATAGATTATTAACATTATGTTTTCAGCTTAGAATAATAACACCTATTCTAAGGTTTTCAGGTTAGGAATTTAACTCCTTGTCTTAGTGACCAATGTAACTGTTCTCTTTGCTGAGTTTTTTATTGTACTTATGAATGTGTATCAATTCATGTAATATTCCAATCATAGTATATATTAAAACTAAATGGGTATGTTAGTGAGTATAGGAAACGATTAAGTAAAATGAAACAATCCATATTGTATCTTTTTAAAAAAGTTTATTATCAAAGCACCATTTTTTTAAGCACATAACATTTTTTAATGCACCTATTGAGTCATGATAGATACAATTGTACAAATCTCCGGAATATTTATAGCGATCATATAGGGTTAACAAATTAGGACAACCTTTATCTTCTAAATTAATTACATTAACACTATTTAAAATATTTTTCAACCATGACACTTTTTCAAGACCTTTAACGAAAATAGCCTTATCTTTTAAGATATCTAAAACTAAATATTGATAATTTGAGTAAGGTATAAATCCTTCGCTCCAGTATATTTTTCTATTACGCTCAATCCAGCAAACTTGTTGTCTTACCGATTTAGTCAAATCGTAAAAAGGAAATGGCGAATTGATTAAAAACACTTGCAGGCTTTGATTACACCATATAGCAATTTCTTTTATTATAAATTCATTTGCTTCTGTTTTAAAGCCTTGGATGTCTACAATAGCAGTCATGATAATCTACGCACGATGTTGCTCAGAGGTTTGTATTCCACAAGTCGGTCGTTTATAATCAAACAGTATGCAGTTGTCTTATCGTTTTGCCTCGAGCAGTCTAAGATGAAGACTGGGGCCTTTTCTTTGAAATCCTGCAGATCAAGCAACGGTTCTACCGGAGAGTTGTAATACGACTGGCGAAATTTCACATACATTTCATATAATATACTATATTTGTTCTCACAAAACTTTAAAGATAAAGGCTCATAAGGATAATATTGCGAATTTAAAAAGAGCGTAACATTTGTCACCTCACAACGATCAAATACCGAACTGTCTTTAGTTCTATTATTTTTTTCTATTAGTTTGCAAGCAAAAAATGACATACCGAGGCTTTTCTAATTGAGAAGCAGTCTTTACTGACCAAGAATGCTTTGTGGTTTTAGGTAGTAAAGGATACTCATATAAATCCCAATTTCTAAAGGCCATCTGAATAGGTTTATCTCTTTCTAAGTGCTTTAAAAGTATTAAACGTTCTCGATCGGAAACTTTTATATGTGGTACTCTCCATTGAATTCTCTGTATATCTATTTGAAGCTGAACGACTTCATCAGTAAGAATAATACTATTTAAGTTAGAATTATTCCTATTCAATATAAGTTCGTGTTTACAATTTATCACAATTTTATTGTAATCCTCTGCAAACCCTAAAATCTTATTTAAGGGCACCACAACGCTAAAATGTCCATCACTTTGGAATCCGTTTAAATTCCAACCCCATAATGCATAAACTTTACTTTCTGCTTCATTAAATGAGATGTATGACTTTATTGTTGATGTTATTCCAGAATTTTTTATACGATCTATTTCAATTTTATTCATTTCGTACCTGATGTCTTGGAACAAGTACATAACAGGGTTATTAGTAAACGTAATAGCTTTCTTGATCTGATGCCCATCCTTACCGAACAGCTTTGCTTGACCTTCGATGTAGATGGAACTGGCTGATGGTAGCACGTATATATCTTGCTGGTGTATGGGGATTCTGATTTCATCGTTTTCTCTAAAACTGTTATTGTAGGGATTGTATGAATGGATTTCATAACTTTCGATCGAACTATCAAAGTGTGGTAAATCGGTAATCTGTAGTATACTCATATTTTAAACCCTAAAGCTTTAAGAAAATCTTTATTTGATTTAGTCAATTTCTTCACGTTTTTCTTACGTCTGTGCACCTTTATGATCGTTGACGGAATAGGACGTTTTATTTTCACTGAAGGGTTTTTATAATATACTATCATTTTGCTTTTCTTAAATGAAGACGTAATTGAATATTTTCTTCACCAAAGTCAAAACGGTAACCAAACTGATCTACAATCCTAACAGATATGGATGAAATTATATTTTTGTTAACTGGAAAGTAAATAACGTTCTGAGGTATTTCTATGTAGCCGTGGCTTGGAGCAGTATCAGATATAAATTCATGAATAAAATGAGTCGGTAATCCGTTGCAGTATGAACCATGTACAAGATCACATTCAATTCTGATAACAGCTGTTAAACTGCTGTTATTAACGGGCACATTCGGTCTTGTTTTTAATACTGAAAAGTATAGTAAACCGCACTCGTACTGATCAGATAAATGAAGAGGTGGTTGAAAATACGAAATCAGTTCCGATTTATTTCCAGAGATGGTAACCGTAGTAGACATGCTTGCATACTGAACTCTTTTAGATGATCCTTTTTATTTTATTTCATGATTATACCAAAAATTCTTTAAGAAATTTAAACATAAATGTCCACAATTGAAGGGGTGATCACGTTGTATATTTTCATAATTATATTGAATGTTAGAACCTACATATTTTATTAATTACTTCGGAGGTTTAAGATTTCCATAACTGTCAAAATACTCAACATAATCATTATATTTTGCATAGGCTACCCAATGAGAACCAGGATTTTTTTAACTATCCAAATTAATAACTCCACATTCTTTTTTATAAGGACATTTAGGGAGCTCATCTCTCATAAAGACACCTCTAAAATAAGGAATTCTATTCCCGTACTTTAAAATGTCAAAGTTAGTTAAGGCCCGTTTGGGTAGCCGATATCTTAGTTTTTTTCTTTTGATACGAAAATTCCAAGGCCGCCTTTATGTGGTTTAAGGTGTAGTCCTTTCCCAATACATAGAGCTTCCATTTTTTCATTATGTCTTCTCGATTCTTCATACAGCTTTTAGCCATTTTGAATTCATTTATGGTTTTAGCAATACCAGCTGCACCGCCTGCTAAAGCTCCCGCAGCTGATAATCCCGCAAAAATAGGAATCAAAGGTAATACTCCCCCAGTTTTTGGAATAGGAATAACGCGAGGGAGCTTAATCGATGAATTATCAGCCAATTCTCTAGTAGCGGCAATAGCTAATTCTATTGCCATTTTCTTGCTCTTAGGTTTTAATTTTTTGATATGCCTTTTTGCTTTTGTAATAACAGATTTTAATTTACTTTTTAACCCTTTTCCAGGTGTAATTTTTGGAGAATGCTTTTTGTCCAAACCAGAACCAGTTTTAATTTTTGCTCACATAGCCTTACTTACTAAGCGTGCCGCGAGTTTTTCAGCTATACTGGCATCGGAGGCAACCGCTCGCTCTTTCGACATTTTTAACAAAATTAAATCAGCCTTATGTCGATCCTTTAAGTTTGATGACTTGTGATATGCAATATCGTGATCTTTGCAGTATTCGTCCAACTTATTTACGCCGTTATCTCCTTTCGTTAGTCTTTTTATTAATTTAGTACCTGGGCCACAGTAATTATATCCTGGTAAGTGTAATTCAAATGGTAAATTATTAATAAGCCAATTGAGAAGACTACTCTCTCCAAAACACATTATAAGACTGATGATTCCGGTTTGAATACTTTAATAAATAGTTATGTGATTCGAGTTTGTTAACGTTATTTTATTTATAATATTACATTCGATTTATCAATCCAACTGCTTTCAGCTGAAGACAAACCTAACCATTTTACTAAAACCCTGTTACCTTTTCTTCTAAGAACTTTCTCGACTAGATAAATATTGGGATGTTTGACCAGTTGGGAGTATAACCTTTTTCAAATATACCTTTGTATTTACTGATACGCACATAATCACCTACTTTGTACTTGCTTTTTAAATTATCATTTTTTGGCAACATTAAATACCTTTCTAGTATCAGTTTTTTATTCATATTGTTCACATTAGCAGGGATTTCATTAATAGTGCGATGGTGAGTGTGATTGTATTTGTAAATAACATCATTGAGGGTATTATTTACCCACTTGTAATTGCCTTTTAAACTAAATTCGTTATAGACTTTAGATTTCAATGTTCTGATAAATCGTTCGACTATTGAAGCTTTTTTGTTGAGAAGGTTGAATAATGGTTAATATGAAACGATTTCATAAGCTTCTGAAATTTGTTATTATAAAATTCTGTTCCATTATCGGTTTGCAGATTTTTAGGAACACGCCCTTTATCCAACAAAGTTTTGAAAGAGTTATACACATCTTCTTTGCTTTTACTTCTCATAGGAAAGGCCCAAGCATATTTCGAAAATGAATCAATAACGGTAAGAATATATCTATAATTTTTATTTTCTTTTGAAATTGATTGCAAATCAATTAAGTCTGCTTGCCACAAGTCATCTATATCTCTCATTACAACATGTCTTCGCGGATAGTTCACTCTCGCATTTTTATGAATTTCGTTTACCACGTCAGCTTTGCTCATGTTCACAACTCAGTAGGTATGTTTGTCTCGAATTCTGCTATAATACTGAATAAAAAGCATATTATTAGGACTATTTATTATTTAATTATGTCAACTTCTTTTAACTCTTCGATTATTGATAAAATTTCATTATCATGATTTGTATTACCAGCATCTCGGGAAGCAATTAATAGTTTCAATCTTTCAACCAGTTCGTTAGGATCGTCCCAATATACCAAGTCAGTGCTATTTTTGTATTTCTTTAACGTTGGTAAGCTTCCTCCAAATTTAGTGACAATATTATTGTTTGACGATTCAGAAAACAATGGTTTGATTATTTCACGATATTTTATACCTTTATCGCCTCTAATTTGCCCATTAGGATTGAAATCTCTCTTATGTGCATTTGTATAATGCAACATATCTTTATAGACAAGTTTATCTTTGCTCGATATTTGTTTCAAATCAGGTTTCCTTCGAAGTAAAAGTTATTTTAAACCAGGGATTAAATTGAAGCTTTTGTCACCAACTTTAATTAAAATGGTATTATCATTATTTGCACTATCTATTTTAGAAAACGAAACTATTGAATTACCCATTAATATTTTTTTGTTTTCACTCCTTATTCCAAATGGTATGTTTAGGTCATAAATATCATGGATATCACGACCCTCTAATGATATTTCTAAATCATCCTGTAATTCCGTCTGGGGAGGCTTTTTAACGTTCAGTACAGAATTCAGTTCTGGGTCATAGCATTCTTCAAACTTAGTAGATGAGCTAGTATTAATGTCACCTAATTCCACGTCTTCAAAATTAGAGTGTGTATTCTCAAAATTTTGTATTTTTTCTAATGTTTTATTTGAATCAACTAGAGTTTTAAGGGGATCTGTGACAGGTTTTAACATTTTTTCAAGTGATAAGTTCGTTGAGTGTTCCTGGTTTTTCATTTGTTTTATTTTATTCTTTATGGAGTCTACAGACTTCATTAATTCTATTTTAATATTTTTCTCCATGTTATACTTATTAACAACTGTATTCAGCTAAAGAACAAATTATACTGAATTTGATTTGCCATGTTAATTACTTATATATATACATATAAACAGTCAGTCAAATTTAAAAAACATATCAAAGTTCTGTCTGTACCTTCCATTATTTAATGACGATTCTTTATTAATAAGTAGATAATTATAAGGTTTACTCCAAACAGTTTGACAAATATTTCTAAACTCTTTCCACTGTAAATCAGAAGTAACATGCTCTTCATAAATATGTTTTAAATTCACATCATCTTGTTTGAATATAATAAGAAAATTCACATTGTCACGCAACAGTTGTTTTGGAATTTTGGAATAGGTTTGAGATAAATAGAAACAATCTATCTGTTTATGTCTACCCATACAAAAATAATTGCGAATATTAACTTGATTTTCACACGCAACATCATCAAAAATAAACACAGAATTTGTTAAAGCTTCACTCGGAGAAATTACCTCTTTATCATCGCTAAATTTGTAGAAGTTAATCTGCGAGACTCTTCCTAATACTTCACTCAAGAAACGATACTTTGGTTGAAATGAAGTTTTGGAATAAAGATAAAGATTTTTAAATTTTAGACCATTTTCATGTAACAACAAACTACAAACTAATCATAACGTTTGTTTTACCACAGTTCGATTGACCGCACATTATACATCGAATCGTATTCGGTAATAAAGGACTATGTCTGATCTGGTGAGAAGTTTCATTTAAATCTATATTATTAATTTTCAAAGATATGGGTTGCTTGATCAACTTCATTTTGACAATTACTGTAATGAATGTCTAACACGCATATTTATAGGTAGCTATAACTTTAACACTAAATTAGATATACATATCATAAAGTATAAATAACAGCATTTAACATGTTTGAACAGGTCTAGAAAGTTAGGAATTTTGTATTCTCGTATTACAATATTATATTTTTAATAATTGATTTAATTTGGTATTGAATATCATACAGATTTAAAATTGCATTCCTTATTTCATTATGCTGTCATAGTCAGCCGAAACAGGAACTGTTGCTAGCAGAGAAATCAAGTTTTATTGGTAAGTACGTTTTTAATGTTATTAGTTATTACAATATTATATTATATTATTATATGAATAATTAGATATCTTACTTTAGTTTTATTTTCAGAATCATGTCATACAGCCCCAGCATTCTCAACATTGGAGGACTTAACAGATTTGTATTTGATAATGTTGATTCTCAAATCCCAAGTCCTTTGGACGAAGTTGACCAGACAGAAATACAAGAGGTTAGTAAATATTATTTTATTCCTCATAGTTAAATTCATATAGTTATGAACTTTTCATTTATATTTTTTATGTTATTATATTGCAGGACAATGCTTTGGCAGAGAATGGTAGACAGTTAAAAAACAAGCCATTTTTTTACTCTCAAGGAAATTATGAATGTTTTGAAAAGCATCGGAACAAATCCTCTGATCAGGTAAGCACTACATAAAATGTATTTATGTTTATAAACATTTATTGTGCGCGTCCACATTTTTATATATTTATGTGTGATTTATTTTTTTACAGGTTACTAGCCCATATTTCTCCACTCAAGACGATGGCATAACATACATTGAACCAAACTTTTCTACACAGTCAAAAAAATTATCACCGTCTAAAAAGCGCCAAAGTTTATTAACGTCATCGGCAAATTCGTACATTGTTCGAAGAAATCGTCCTAAGCAAGGACGTCTTCTAATTAAAATAGATATTCGTGAATTAGATTATGTAGACAAAAATAAAAAAAACGAGGCTTGCTTAAGTGCACAATATGTGGTTGAGGAGCCTTATGATGATGTAATGGATATCACAGAGACATTAATAAAAAAAATAAGTAAGAAATTGTGTGATACTGAGTAGTCTTAAGATAATGTTTTTATTTAAGTTTAGTTGTATTTCTAAAAATAAATAAATGTTATCTTTTTAAAACTGTGTAATTGTTATGAGTCAATGTTTGTATGCATGCTTTATATTTATGTAAAAATTAAATAAATGTTGTGGCTGAATTAAGTAGCTCAGTACCGAATTGTGGAATACAAACCTCTAAGCAACATCGTGCGTAGGCTATCATGACGGCCATTGTTGACGTTCAAGGCTTTAAAACAGAAGCAAATGAATTTATACTAAAAGAAATAGATAGCTGTATGGTGTAGTAAAAACCTACAAGTGTTTTTAATCAAACCACCATTTCCTTTTTACGATTTGACTAAATCAGAAAGACGGCAGGTTTGCTGGATTGAACGTAACAGAAAAATATACTGGGGTGAAGGATTTATACCTTACTCAAATTATCAATATTTAATTGCAGATGTTTTAAAAGATAAGTGTATTTACGTTAAAGGTCTTGAAAAAATGTTATGGTTGAAGGATATTTTAAATACTAATAATTTAATTAATTTAGAAGATAAATGTTGTCCTAATTTGTTATGTTTATATGATCGCTATAAGTGTTCTGAAGATTTGTACAATTGTATTTATCATGACTGAATATGTGCTTTAAAAAATGTTTTGTGTTTAAAAAAATGGTGCATTGATAATAAACTTTTTTTAAATTGATAATATACATTGTTTTATTTTACTTAATAGTTTCCTAGACTCATTAACATATCCATTTATTTTTTAAATTGATAACATGATTACATTGATATTACATGGAGTGAGGAATTCATTAGGTACACACATTCATAATAAAAACTCACTAAAAGTAACGCTACCATTGATCACTAAATAATTGCTAAACTTAAAAAATTATGTTGACTATAACAGTATGGTATTACTGGGCACTCTGAGTTATGCAGAACACATTAATATGAATCGACCTCGATTGTAAAATTGGGGCTTCAGTATCACGCAGCTCGAGCGGCGACGCGAGAGCAAGTGATGCAGAAGCCCCAATTTTACCCTACTAAGATCGCTCGTTTTGCCACTGCGGTATGCAAAGCAATTTATTAGCTAGGTGTTGACATAATTAACTATCAATAGAAAGATAGATGGCGCTACCGTCCGCTGGTTGACCGCGCGACGTCCACTCGTGGACGCCGTGCGGAGTGGGTGCCGGGTGGCTCTAATGAGCGTTGACCTTTAACCTAAAGCCTTGTACGGACCAAGCGTTCCCGTGTACGCGTAATCTAGGTATGTTGACTACGCGTATAGGATTATGATCGAATACTACGCTTTGCTGCAGTTACAGACTATAAAAGCATACACCAGGGGCGTCTGATAATTTGGTTCCACTTTAAATATTTAAAATACTGATACACTGGTTGTGCAGACATTCAAATTATGGAAATTACAGTTTCACGTATCCGGCTTTGAACCGTTATGGCCTGCATCATATTGCGATGTAAATCGCATTCATCACGCAGCAAAGGAGATGATACAAAAATTTACTCTTATGTTTATATTTACTGTCCTAATAGTTATCTTGTTTCTAATGAAGGTATATTATGTAAATAAATAAAAACAAAAAGAGTGTAATTTAAGTTTGAAGATATTAATAAAATATAATAATTACAACGATTTAAATTATTCTACCTACTTTTATATTATTTATCATACTCGTATTAGTGCCATCCTGACTGATCAAAGACGTCTTGCCTTGTAGTCCGCTATATAATATTCTACCATTGGTTCGGCGATACACCGAAACCGTAGGTAGGTTCTAGGCGACTTGGGAGGGAAATGGACTGTATACAAAGGATAGGGGGTTCTTAGCCGCTTATAATATAATATAATATTCTTCCACATTCACACAACACCATCTGGTCCCAAACTAAGCATATATTGTACTACGGGTACTAGACAATCAAGAAACATACATTGGTATATACTTTTTTGTAAATATATTACATAATTATCATAGTACCGCTCAGACTAAGACAAACATCCATATTCATGCACACAAATGTTTGACTTGAGCGGGTATCGAACCCGCAAGCTTCGGCGTGGCGAATCATTTGTGCTGGCGTATCACAAATCGGATTAGTTACCTACAACTCTAAAAAATCGAGCAGTGTCCAACGTAAGCGATAGCAAGCAACGTGATATGATGCGACGCAAACAAATTGCCAAAGCTTGCCGCATTAGCCAATCTGGTATACTTCGTACAATACATAATCTAAGTGACAGTTTCTTAGCATCGTATCGCAACGCATCACTCATTAGTTTATGAATACTTTTTGTCAATAGATTTTATGGCTAAAACGAACAATTAAACACGTGATTTTTTTTAGTACTGTCTGCCTGGCAAGTCTTTGCAAAGCACTGTCAGGCGTCGACAGCAAAAACTACAATTTCAATATTTTTGTTGTTTACTTCTACGGCTTAAATATATCGACACATACTAAAATTAGACATTTGACCTAAAATATTTATCGATAAATCATCACTGTTACGAAAAACACTCGGTTTCTTAACTCTATGTTTTGTCTACTGTCTGGCTACCACAAGGCTGCTATAAGAGCGTGCTGAGGCAACATGTGATGGGGTTACACTTTCACGATTGCCTTATTTCACAGATATTTTACAAATAGCTAAAGATAATAGTCTTAGATTGTGGAAAGAATATTTCGATGAATGGTCTCGAACCGTAGAAATATGGTACAAAACCATACAAACCAGTCCCTTAGGATATATTTGGTTTGCGAATTCCAACCTTTCTAGGCAAAATGTTGTAACAGCTCTTCGACTTCGTTCTGGACACATCCCACTGAATAGTTTTATGTTTATGATGAAAAAGGCTCCTTCACCTAACTGCTCCTTGTGTAATATGAGAGAAGATGTATATCACATTTTGGTGGAGTGCGTACGGAACGAGGTTGAGAGAATACAATTTGAATTCAAGGAGAAGCTTTTTTTGAGATCTTTAGGAGTCTGTAACAACATATTGGCTAATCCTTTGTCAGAAAAGGCAAAGTGCCTGTATAAAATAGTTAACTGTGCACTTAAATGTAGACCTTAGTTTGTAATATGTGTATATTTTAATAACTTGTAATCTCTTATGGAGGCGACATGATCACGGAGTGATCAAGCCTCTTTATATAAAGAAAAAAAATAAAAAGAGCGTGCTGCTAAACCTATCGATAGCTCTTTTTATCATACTGCATGTGCCATTAGAAAGAAGATATCAATCATAGCAACCACTGTTGTTATCTTAGCGTTATTTCTATGACTTAGGTTATATTTCTTTGGGTCTAATATCATAGATTTATATGTATCGAGCCGGATGGAAATTTGGTGAGACCAAGGAAGAGGCCCGTTTCTTAAGAACACCCGTTACGTCGCCAAATTACACTTTCGTTCTGAAGATTCAACATGTAAATATGGCAATTTGAAAGGCAATGCTTCCAGGAGACTGCGGACTTTTCCCAATGCATATGGAATTAAAACAACAGTATCCTGAAGTAAATAATGAAACTTTACTAGTTGGTAATTTAGAGAAGATTATAGATACATCAGATATCATACGCCCTCCCCCGTGGGATCTCCACCTTGTCGTGGTGGGGGGCTCAGTAACCGTGGATTGGTCACCTGCGGTGAAGCTAAGAGGGACCCAGGAGGGGACGCTCCGCGTGGGCTTGGAACGGCCTGCGCAGAATGCGTCCAACGGTGCGGGTGCGGGGGACAGTTCTGTCTGTCCCTCGCAGTCGGGTGTGGTCGCGGGAAGAGAGGCGTGTCGGTGTGGCGTTGCCGCGCGCCCTATTTCCCGCGACCAAATGGGGGCGCACCATTCGATGCGTCGCGGTGGGGCCGCAGAGGAAGAGGAGATGCGGTGTTGCGTTGCCGTCCTCCCTAGCCTCTGCGGCCGCTGGGTGTTTTGGCGCTGGAGCCCAACACCTTAATCCGCCGCCAAGGGGGTTTTGTTCGGAGCCCGCCTAACTATCTAGCAGGCCAATGCCCGTCGGAGGGTGGCGACGAATGCTTCGGCGATGCCCTACCCTACGACACACGGGTACATGAGAAAGTCGAGGTAGTTTTTAGTGGAAACACCACATATTCCGGCTCTCATTTCCCCCAAGAGTCGGAGATCCGAAGAGATTTTCCACCTCGAAAAAAAAATAGGGAAAAAAAAGATAACATACGTAAGGCTGATTTGCCCCATAATGCAGTGATCAGGCCACCTGATAAACTGACCACCAAGGCCAGAGCGGTATACAATGCATCGTGTGAAGGAGCAAACGGTGTTTCTTTCAACGATACTTGGAAGGTAGGACCCACTCGCCAATCGTACCAAAGACGCAAAAGAACAATTACACCGGAAATATCACATCTTTACGATCCACTGGGTTGGATAGCACGTTTTATAACCGCCAGGGTATTAGTTAAAACCTGTGGATTGCTGGGATATGATGGGACGATGAGCTGCCACTTGATCGACAACAAGAATGGAAATATTACTATCAAGACCTTCAAAGGCTTGTACGTTTTCACATTCCAAGATGGAAAGGCAAAGTTGATGGCAACATTGTTGTCGAACTTCATAGTTTAAGCGACGCTTCTGATCTATCCTATGTATATCCATTGTATATACTGATGGTGCAAGTTATCGCAATCTTATAACAGCAAAGACTAAAATGACCTTGATAAAGCAATTCACGATTCTTCGTCTAGAGCTGAACGCCCCAGTTTTAGTAGCCAAATTGCTGACAGAAGAAGCATAAGTACTGAATGTACCAAATATGAATTTATGTACATGGAATGAGTGCTCTGTTGTGCTGGCTCGATAAAGTTAATCGTAACATTTAAGTCGATGGAAAACGTATGTAACTTGGTTGTAACTCACGTTGGTTATACTTGCCTTGCTGGCCAGAGCTCAACCGTCACAATTATGTGCAGTCGAAGAATAAACCTACCGAGGTTAGTTCACGCAGTGCTTCACCCACTGATCTTTTACAAAGTTGTCTCTGGAAGCACGGTCCATGTTGGTTACGAAACGATGAAATAATATATTCAAAATCTGTGTCCACACTTACCAATGAAGAAAAAGACCACACATCCATACTGCTAGTGTAAAGGTATGTATTCGTATTGGTTTAATTCAAAGAGAGAAATTCTATGAAAAAATTAAGTACAAAAAGAGGGCTAGCCTATTGGCAGGAAAAGCCAGCTTATAAGCTGACACCTTTTATCGTCGATTGCGGTTCACTGCAACTTATGACGCAATACTTATACGCAGATGGCGACAGGATTATTAACGCAAGATTCTTTCAGCGGTATAACTGAGCCGCTAAAACCCAAGAACTTCAAAATCATGATATATGCTTGATCAAAGCAAATAATCTACCCCCTGCTGTGTGGTTGTACGGTAAAGTAGTTCAATCACACCCGGGAAAGAACGATATAACGCGCGTTGTCACTGTACGTTGCAAGGGCTCTAATAGGGTACGTCCAACTTCAAGGCTATGTTTACTGCTCATGGTAATAAAATTAATGCTTAGAGTTTATTGTTATGCCATTGCTTGTGTCTAGTTATATTATTGTTTATTTTTTTATTACTTACTGGTTTTTTAATAGTGCACTTATGTTAAGTTTCTTTTAGTTAATAGAATGGTATGTAATATTTTTTTTTATAAACTTGTTTATATTGTGATGTAACCTTTATACTAAGCTGAAATTGGAACTTATAGCTACAGCTCATGTATATCTTTATTAACCCTGTCATTATTGAAATATTGCTTGTTTTATGTAACAACTTATATGTAATACTAACGAGATTGATACATTCTGCGATATGCAACGTCTACTATAGTATTAAATGCAAAATATTGATACAGTCCACTGTTCTTGCTATTGAATGTCTTCATAGTAAGCGGTTTAAAAGGAAATGATCCTTTTAGTGGGCGGAATGTTCAATTTCTGCTCGATCTTTACATTTTTCTATATCTTTATTTAATATTTACGTTTTATATTTGACCGCATGCTCGATAGATGGTGTAAGGATCGAGTTAGCTCGCGCTATGGTTTCGTTCCACGGCCGGGTATATAAGCTCCGTCAAACTGAAATTAAATGGTCTTGCTCTGAAGGAAGTTGTCCTATTATTGCAACCACCTGGCGCCCTCTATACCGGTGTACAGCGGTATTCGGACTTGTGCAGCTTTGTACACCGAGATCGTCTGTACAACTCAGAATTACAACGAGTAACAGTGCCACTTTTTACTAAGGCTCTGATCACGTTCAAACGAAAACAGTTAGGTATTATCAACACCACGAGTCGATAAAATAATGGCGCTAACCAACCGCACTTGTTTGGAATAATGCAAGTAGGCCTGTACGCTCACTCTCGTTACTGATACAGTCAATAAAGTAAGACCGAGACAAGATAATCTATTTGCAAGCAAGCATAATTTGATCTCAAGGTTCGTGAAAGCGGACCACCCTCGCATGTTAAAATAAAAATAATCGTTTTTTTTAACTGGCGTTTTTTTAACTGACTACATATAAATAAAATTGAAGTGTCTGTCTGTGATTTCAAAATAACTATGTTTTATCAAGTGCATATAGTTAGTTACACGATTCTAAGTCCAAAACAACCCTTTTTAAAATTTTTGTCTGTCTGTCTGTCTTTTTGTTTGTCCGGCGTAGTCTCTGAAACGGTTTACTAATGTTTGCCATAATTTAAAATGCCATAATTTCATATGCCATACTGGTATTTGCCATAATTTCATTAGAAATAAAGCTTCAGTTGCCATAATCGTGAATTGACATAAAATGATTTTCACTAATTTCATTGGTCATAATCGATCAAGTGTCATAATAATTTAAATCCATAAATTTATTTGCTATAGCTTTCGTTCTCAGTAATGCCATTTTCCATAACTTTTATTCACCATAATATAAATAAAGATAATACCAATACTCTCAAATTCAGGCGACTCGTATCGAAACCCAACCCCAGATTTTTTATTCACAATTAAACCTAAAAATAAACCTCATTTGGCGTCTACTAACTAAGCTCGACGGAGCCCCGCTTGGCGGGGCTCCTACTTCTGGGTGGTATAAGAAAATAAACCACGACTTCTGTCTTCTAACCTAACCTATCCGAGTCGGATTGCATTGAGTCGGGGTGTTAACGATAATTAATTTCGACCTAACAATATTATGTATGTATTATTTTCATAATTATGTCAAACTTTGATTATGTCAAGAGTCGATTATGAGATGTGTTACTTATAGAAACTAATTATTATGATATATGTTGTTATAGAAAGTCATTTTATGGCAATTAAAAGTTATCACTGTTGAGTTGTTAAGACAAACGTTATTAGTATAAATGATAATAGTGCAAGTAAATATTATGATCAGGGATGATTGTGGCAAACAATATTAGTGCAAATGAATTTATGGAAAACGAGAGAATACCCTCTGGAACGGCTGAACCGATTCAAATGAGACTTTCACTGCAAGGTAGAGGACTTTATAGCGCTACATATAGGCTACAATTTGACCCGGTAGTTGGCGCTGTTATCGCGATAATAAGTCTTTACTTTTTCTACTCATCTATACATGTAAATAAAATTCAAGTGTCTGTATGTGATTTCAAATAACTATGTTTTTCAAGTGCATATAGTTAGTTACACGATTCTAAGTCCAAAACAACCCTTTTTAACATTTTTGTCTGTCTGTTTGTCTGTATGTCTGTCTGTCTTTCTGTTTCTCTGGGGTAGTCTCTGGAACGGTCTCTGAACCGATTCAAATGAGACTTTCACTGCAAGGTAGAACATTTTATTTATTTATAAATTTCCACTTACAGCTATTATCACAGGTTAAAACCTAATACAATAGTGTAGTTACTTTCCAAATATTTACTTAATAACTATACTAATCTACACATTCATAAGAAAAAACACAGTAAGCTGCCCTTGTCAATTCATTCAAGTTACAATGAAATAAGTCAATGCGTTGAGACAAAGTGTTGAGCGCACGCAGCGCGCGCGTCAGCGGCGCGTATCGCAGCAAGTTGGTACGCGCAAGTTGGTTTTATAGCGCTACATATAGGCTACAATTTGATTCGGTAGGTAGCGCTGTTGTCGCGATACCGAATCTATGTAGTATTATATACCTATACGTGTATATTTTCAGTTATTATTATCTTTCGAAAATAGCCAGGCGTCTAAAAATGTTATTTGGCTGAGATGCAGTTTATTTATTTTAGGCGTCCTCTAAGAACGAATTTTACGAAACGGCTTGATTCGCGCAAAGTATGAAAGTAAAAATAAAATATTATTATTATCCGCGTGCGAAGCCGCGGGTACCAGCTAGTGTTATAATAAAAGTCAAATACGTCAGTCAATGAATGAATTCAGCTTCTTATGAATGACGCGCTTTATCGCTTAAACATCAAAGCGTATAAATCTTCTCAGTGACAACCCTCAAAGAAAGTACAATAATTTCTAACAAAAGTGTTGCACAAAGAAGTTATATTTATTATATAGTCTCACGCCTGTATCCGTGAAGGGGTATGCAGCGGTGTAAGTATTACACCCACATTTCGCCATGAATTTTTAGGTCCCACGTAATAGGGGGCGAGATTATTGCCGTTACCGGGCACATCATCAGACTCCGGGCTGCAACTGAGTATTCGAAAAAACCCAGTAAACACTTTTGCCCGACCCGGGACCTCCGATCAGCAGTCGTATACACTATCTACTGAACCACGGAGGCAGAAAAAGAAGTATAATAGGGAAGTTTCCTGCAAGTGAAATAAATCATACAAGTATTTTTATTTAGTGAAACATGTCAAAATAATAGTAGTTTTATTCATCAATTAATGGTAAATCTTTATTTAGCATTTTTATCGTCAATTTATTGATAATAAGTATTCTACTTGACAGCAAAACACTATGACGTCACTACGTCATATTCCATACAAAACCCTTGGCAAAGGCCGTTTTTGACATTTCATTCAAAGTGCTTGATTTGACTAGTTGGAAACAACCCTATTCCCAAAATGCAAATTGCATCACCCCGAATCCGGAATTAGGCGTATGCCTTAAAAAATCAACGTGTGACGGATTCCCCTCTAAAAGCTACATTAAATTACTTACATCTATAAACCAAGAATGCCATAAGTTATAAGGGGTTTTTCTCAAGATAAGCCGTTGAACCAATTTCCTCAGCGAAAAAGGCAAATTTGTTTGGAGTACGTTTAATAGAATGTCGCGACAGACTAAAGGAGATGGCACCGGATCGAATTTGTATTTGCCCCACAAAGTGGGATTTTTGGAGTGTCGTGTTAAGGGATTTATTTTGTGACCGAATTTAAAGGTCTTGACTTTTTAGATTTACGTAGGTATTTGCTGCCGTAGATACGCATGTATGTTTTACGACATTGGCGAATTCAATTTGAAAGTGAATTATTCGGATTTGGAAGCTTTAAATGTCTTTAATCCGACGAAAGCGAAAAAGAGGAGTGTGAATATATTTTTGTGGAGAAATACTCTCTGAACTTCTGAAATTGATGGAACCTTGTATGTAATAAGATTTACAAACTAAATGCATTTTTTAAGACAACTCCCGCATTAGGAATAAATCCTGTATCGCGGGGGACTTTACAAACATACAACTAACGGACATAATGAACACCCAGACTCGAAACAACAATTTATGAATCACAACAAAGTGTTGTATCGTGTGAGGATCGAACCCACAACACTTAGGCGCAGTGTCAAGCGGTGAGGCGGCCGCTTAAACCACTACGCTAACCGTGCAGTCAATTTTACTGTCGATGTACATCATTCGTTATTGACTGACCTTTTTATCTTATAGTTAGTGACTCTGATTGCAATGCTGAAGGTCGTGGAATCGGTTCTCATCCAGGATAAACCTTTGGGCGTCGAGCATGACAATCTGTTACGCACTTGGATGTAATTTAGAAATATGTATTTATGTATGTTTATTTGTTATCTTGTTTTCATAGTACAGAGTCTACCCTATTTGCATAAAAAATAAACTGTCCTAAAATATTTTTATTGTTTATAGACATTTTAATTTCTAGAGTCACTCCATTAGTTAATTGCCAAATAATAATATTAGTACCAGCGTTGGGTATATTAATACTTGTCCTGTTCTGACTAATATTAACTTAATTCTGGCTAAGAATGATTCTTGTGAATGGTTTTCAAACTATTTCCACAAAACAGTTATTCTGTTCCGTCTTCTTCTTCTTCGTATCAATAGTTCAAATAAAATGTTCAGTTCCCAAAACTTGGCTACGGTGACGGCATTGTCTGAAGCCACTTTAAGGTCTTGTTTGCTGCAGGTAGATTCTGTTCCGTAAAACCCAGTAAAGGTCTTTACAACGTTATATTTCATTTAAACAAGTTAAAGAGATTGCAATCGCTAATTTGTTGAACCTTTTCATTTATAAATTATTACGGGCCGTGTCTCTTTATTAAAATTGTAATTAATATAATTGTAATTATACTTATTGAGGAATGTTTCAGCTTGTGAATTTGTTTATTAGACTGGCTGACGCGGCGAACTTTGTATCGCCTTTTCAAGGTATTTTTCTTTTTCCCTTTTTTTCCAAATGGTTCTGAAAAAAGTTACCTTAGACGTGTGATAGAAAAAGTAATTAATCTCTTGCCATTTCAGAGTCTATAAAGAACAAACAAACATTGAACATTTTCGTATAAATAATTATATAATAGGTGACCCAGCAAAAGTTTTTTTGCCATTTAAATTATTTCTAGGTAAAAAAATCTTATTGTAATAAGGTCGATCGAGTGCAAAATGCCGTTCTACGATCTCTGACATGACATGTGCTGCTCATGTGAGACGGAAGCCTACCAACCTAAAGTGGGATTGGGCTTGTCACGTGATCCAGATGAATCCTAGCCGATGGGCAAAGATCGTCACACAAACCCTTTGTCGCACGCAAGACGGACAGCGGTACAGAGGCAGATCCCGAAAACGATGGCGTGACGATCTAAACAACTTTGACAGCAACTGGCCCAACTTGGTAGAAGATAGGGACGCTTGGAAGAGTGTAAAGGAGACGTTTGCCGAGCAGTGGGACAACATAGGTCAAATATTTTTTTATGTGACATCTCAGACCAGAATATATATTATATAAAATTTACACAAATCGATCAAGGGGTCTCGGAGGAGTATAGTGACTAACACTGATCCCCGAAGGGGTAGGCAGAGGTGTAATATAACACCCACATCTCGCCGTAAATTGTTAGGTCCCACGTAATAGGGGCGAGCCTATTGCCGCTATCGGGCACTTCACCAGACTCCGTGCTGCTACTGAGAATTCGGAAAAACCCAGTAACACTTTTACCCGACCCGGGAATCGAACCCGGGACCTCCGATCAGCAGTCGCATACGCTACCTACAGGACCACGGAGGCAGTCTCTCTGACTAACAATGTGAAATTATTTTTCTGACACTTGTATATGCCTGGAGTGGATAACTGATCAGGTGATATTATTAAATTACTGATATTTCCATTAAAAAGGGGTTGATGATGTAAGGGTGAAAATTAAGGATTGTATGTATTTTTTACAGCCACATCTTACTGAAATTAAAATAAAAATGAAAACAAAAAAAATAAACATATGTTTACATTGGCCACCATTATAACTTAGAGGTTTTTCAAATTCAAATCATCTTTATTGTTTGAAAAATAGATTTCGACCGATTCTCAGACCTCCCAAATATAAATGTAAAATTTTATACAAATCGGTCTAGCCGTTTCGGAGGAGTATCGTTACTGACATTGTGACACGTTTTTTTGACACTGTTATACGCGAGGCGCGGTTAGCTGATCTAAACATATGATTAAATTACTAATATGGCTATTAAAAACAGGGGTTGGTGATAAAATTGAGAAAATTAAGGGTTATCATTATTTATTATGCCACATCAAAAAAAAAATTGTCCACAAAATATAAAAAAACGTCTTTGTGTTGGACCAACCTTATGACTTAGGGATTTGAAAAAAGATAACGACTGACTTTCAGACCTATCAAATATACACATAAAATTTCATACAAATCGGTCCAGCCGTTTCCGAGGAGTATTGTGACTAACATTGCGACACAATTCTTTGTTTAAAGCCATGTATTCACTAGGGGACAAAGTCGCTCGACTTATCGCGAACAGTCGCAGGACATTTACGTGCGACTGTCCCGCGACAATGTCGACCGACATTTCGCTCGTCCACATACCGGCATTGTGATCGAGATGTCGCCTAAGTGTTAACACAGTTTCGTTGGTAGTGTGGACCAACGAAGTGTGCTATAATCGCGGGTAGTCACGGAACAAATAGCAACACACGTCCTAACAAGTCAAATGCCGTCGGAAACTGTCGAGGGACACGAAGTCGCGCAAGGTCGACGCTATCGGACCGTCGACAAGCGACTTGTTCCCCGACACGTAGATGTCGCCTGCGATATCGGGCGATGTCCCCCGCGACGTCGCTCAACACGTAGAATTCGTGTCGGGCGACAAGGTCGCGGGACAAATGTCCCCTAATGAATACGAGGCTTAACGCCTAGCGCCTGTAAGGATGCGCCTGGCGTGAATTACTGATCTAGGTACCTACTGATATGTTTAAATTACTAATATGGCCTTTAAAAATATCGGTTGGTGATAAAAGGGTAAAAATTAAGGGTTGTATTAATTTTTTATTGCCATAACTCAAAAAAATAAAAATTCAAAAAATTGCCCAAAATATAAAAATATAATTTTTTGTATTGGGCAACCTTTATGAGTTGGGGGTTCCAAAAATAGATTACAACCAATTCTTAGGCCTACCGAATATACATACACAATTTCATACAAATCGGTCCAGCCGTTTCGGAGGAGTATTTTAACTAACACTGTGACACGAGAATTTTAAATATATAGATTAACTTTGAAACATTTTCCTAAAACTAACTATGGTGCCGGAAAATTCGTTCAATTATGTCTTTTCATTATTACTTAATGTAGTTTACGGCGAAAGAACAATGCCCATTTCTGGCCCAGTTTGGGATTCATGAACAGCACAATAGAGTTTCAATTTGTTGTTGAATAATCCTTTTTAATTATAACTTAATTTATAGGCACTCCTAAAAGTGTGCCGAGAAACTTATTCAATAAATAGGTTTAAAAAGATGTGTTAACGTTTAAATAGCCAAAACGTTGTAGATCAGAAGTTGCCAGTTAAGAAATCGTAATATTAAATCGATTATCACTTCTTCTTACTCGATTTCACATTTGCTCTACACAAAATGATTTTATTGACTAGCAAATCTTTACTCCTTAAACATTTTTGATATGTGTATTTTCAGGATGTATGTATATGCGATTAACTACAAATAAGTTCGATTTTGAACCAAATATATAGATTGATAAGCTATCTCCGAAATCAATATCGATTAATCAATATCATTTAAAACTGCAAGTGGCAACATATTTTTAATTGTTAGTACGTGTGTCAATAATGTCATATTCAATTTATTTTGTTTGTTATTTGCTCGTGCGCATTGCGAATGCTTTTTTATATTTTTGGTTCTCTTTTTCAACTTTTCCTTTCGTGTTTCTACCCTTACCAAACGATTAACTCATTCCTTTCTACTCAAAACGACGGAATACTTTACTATCCTAAAAAAGTATTAGTAGTCTACCTAATGTTTTTTGAGCATATAAAAGTACTTCTTGTAATTTTATTATGAATGTAGCGGACCTATAATCAATCTCAAAATTCTAGTTTAACACTCTTTTATTAATGCAATAACAAATACCACAATTCTTGACTGTCCACATCTGGGCCGGCGTCTCTAAGAAAAATGAGCATAGTTCTTTACTAAGGAACAAGAAATTTCATATTCTATGTAGAATATATAAACATAAACATATCTTATATAATGGTTTAATGTAATGTTTTGGTTATATAATGGATTATAAGCTCTGGATTAAGTATTTGCAATACCTTAGTTTTTTTACGTGACTAGACGAATGGGGTAGTGGTTTAAGCAACGTCGTTGTTTACCTCAACACTTAACTCACCGTGTGTTGTGGCTTCGATACCTACTCGGGGTAACACTTTGTGATATCCACAAATTTTTCTTTCAAGTCTGGGTATTCCTAGTATCTGTTGCATAAATATTTACGTACGATAGAGGATTTATTAATAATTGTCTTTAGGTGTAACATACCCTTTCACGATATTAAAAAGGAGAGTAGGTGTGTCTTCTACAAGCATTTATAATTGTATTTGTGATACTAGGCTGTACCATTATTATGCAGAAACAAAATGTTATATAAATTGCAATTTCTCTGAAAGTGATTTTCTTATTACTCCTGTACATTTTATTCTGCTCTGCGGAAAAAAAGCATTGCAAACATCCAATCAAAGAACTTGCACGCTTGAAACCACAATTTATGAAACACAAAACGTTTCTTAATTGTTTCACATTCGTATTTCTATTAAAGATGCTACGAATACATTAAAACGGACAAACACCGAAATAATTTTAACGGAATTTTCTAAGTAATGACCTGTCAGAAAAAGACACAGATTAAAGACTAAACAGTTACTAAAACAAACGTATAAAATATTTATAATACTAAAACGTTTACACCAATTTAAAGTACAAAAGAATGTATATTCCTTGAATTTCAAGACTGACTTTTATGGTACCTACTTGTGAATACTATTATGCTAAAACATAATCTTGTATAACAAGAGAAATGAATATAAAAACATTTATTTTCAATTTCTATGATGTTTTCATTACCATCTCATTTCGTTTAAATCAAATATTATTTGTGACATTCAACAGTTATATAATTGTATTAAAACTGTGTACGAACAAAAACATTTACTAAGTAAACGTATCGTTATATTTTGTGAAAGTCAATGAAAATTACAAATATGCTTAGAATAAATATAACCTTGGAACCTGTAAACCATAAATAGGATATTTAATTATTAAGGCGATAGAACATTAAAAAAAAATGTTTGCAATATCTGTTAAACAATCTGCCAGGTAAGGAACGAAAATATTAATATTCGTTCCTTACCTGGCTATACTTAAATGGACTATACCTACCTAACTATATTTAAATGGAGACTAAAGCAATAGCTTTAGTCTCCATTTAAAACTAGATAAAATTATGACTTGTCTAAGTAGTATTCTACTTAGACAAGTCATCATTTTACTTAGTGGTATCCCAGTAGCAACCTAGGTTCCGCTTACTAGTCTAACCAGATTTGACTGAATATTAGCTTATCACCTTTTGAAGGAAACAACAATTTCCGACGTAACAATCAAGGTTAATTTCACTCCTATACAAGTTAATGAAAATAATCCGCAATATTCTAATCGGCCTTTCCCCGGAATAATTATCTACGCTTTCAAACGCAAGCAGAACCACTAAATAAAACATACAAAAACCGACCTAAAATTGAGGCATTTTCATAAAATTAAAATACGCTTATAATATAAAAGTACACTCGAACAGGGTGCGAACACATCGGAATAATGTTGGTCATTAGGTAGAAATTATAGCGGGTCTTTTAAGTGCAGAATTCAATAAAGTCTAATTATGCGTTTTGCATAAGAAACTGTATCGGGAGTTTGTACTGGCGATTTTAAGAGTGGGTGCCTCTCTGATTCTTGAAAGCCGCTAATTTTCATTTCTGGCTCTGGCGTACTGGTTTATACGGTAGCTTTGCCGGTTGAGGTTGCGGCAAGTGTTGTGGGTTCGATTCCCATATAAGACAACACTTTGTGTGATCCATAATTTTTTGTTCCGTGTTTGGCTGTTCATTGTGTCCGTTAGTTGCAGGTTTCTAAAGTCCCTCTTGACAAAGAATTTATTCCTAGTGCAGTAGATATGCCTTTTAAAAACAAAATTCAGGTCCAATACGAATATAATTCTTCCGTTGCTTAAAATATTCATTCACATTTTTTTAAGGCAACCCATTAGGGCCGGGGGATATGGTAGCGCCATCTATCTATTCTATTGATAATTAATTATGTCGACACCTAGTTAATAAATTCCTTTGCATACCGCGGTGTCGGAACGAGCGATCTTTTATCCCTTTCTATCCCATTCCCTCCAAAAGGCACACCTCGCTGTAATTGGGCGCAGAATTCAACGACGCTGCGAGCCAGTCAAGAATCAAGGGTCCCGCTGACCGGCTGTGTCCTGGTGCAGCTCCGCGCCGCGACGAATACATGCAGCACCGCAAAATTTTATAATATAAACGAGAACTCAACCACCCGCGGGTGTAGTGGAGTGATCAGTGCAGCTTCAGGATTCTCGAAGACACCAGGAGGCCGCCATTTTGTAAAAAAGAAGACTGACATACGGTTCGGTGCAACGCCGAACCAGACACTAGCGATTCTGCGCCGATACGCCAAAGATATCATAGGCTACCGCCGGCGAAATTAAATTATATATTATAATTAGACGAAATGCTTGCATTGGGAGTGGTAGAAAAATGCGAAAGTCCTTGGTCGTCACCTATTTTACTAACGCTTAAGAAGGTTAACTAAGGTTTTGTTTAGTTAGTCGGAAACTTAATTCTATTACTAAAAAAGACGCGTACAAACTGCCGTACGTATCCGAAATTTTAGACAACGGGAGACATTAGCAGTTCTAAAAGCCCTCGAATATTGGCGCTGTTATTTAGATAACGGGTTAAAGTTTGTTGTGTATACTGACCATTCCGCACTGAAATGGTTCCTAATCTTGAGCAACCCGACTGGTAGATTAGCTCGGTGGTCGGTTCGTCTGTCAGCCTTTAACTTCGAAATAAAGCATCGGCGCGGCGCAGATAATATTATAGCAGATGCGTTATCACGATCCTTACCTGTAAATATAAATAACGCGAATAATAAAAATAATAATAACCCCTCTGGGGCAGCCGTTATCTCATCATGAGACTAACGCAATCTCAGAGGGCAGAGTAACAGCTTTCAAACATCAGCTTCGTCGTGTAATATAAACAAAAAATGTATGACAAGATGAAAAGAAAGCTTACAAACGCAAGGCAGCTTTGTGGCGAGCTGAATGTGTGTGGCGACACTGCGGTCCCGAATGCTTCAGAGAGTCGGTCAGGGCCTCGTCTCCGGCTTGCCTTTATTGGCTGGCCGGAGTGGACTGCCAAGAGTGCCCGCAGGACTCTCAACTCTGGCTTGCCTTGGTCGGTCAGCCAGAGGGAAGCCGCAAGAGCTATTAGCTCGGGGGTGGAAGTGTCATTCTCAAGGGCGTAACTACGGGGAAACCCGCTCCGGGCCTCCGTTGTCACGAGGCCCGCGATGGCGAAACCAGTGCCGCACCGCTCGACACCCCTAGCCACTCACACCGGTGTTGCCCTCTGGCTGCCTTTATGGCAGAGTTTATTTGCTTTGGGCGGCTGTTTAGAGAGGGCCCATCTAGTGAGTTGGCAAGTCACCACCTGCCACGCGGACGGATGCTATAGGAGTATCACTGGCAGGTGCCGTTTTTCATTCATAGCATTAATTACCAGTTCACTAAACACCCATCCCCATTACCCGCATTCATTAGATCCACTAAAAACAATAGCCCTACACGTGATGCGGCTAGTCCATAGCTGTACTCAGTAGTGCAGTAGTGGAGGCTCCGCGGCATGTGTCCCATCCCATTTTAGATTAAAACTCTTTACGGGCCTCTGCACGTTGGATCTATATCCCCGTGAAGCCACCCAAAGGACCGGTTATTCTTCTAACACCACATGTTAGAAGAATAGCCGTGAAAAAGAGAAACATAATAATAATAACACAGGATTACAGCATTTTTGTTGCATGCAATGTTTTTTATGGATCTAGCTGGATTTTTTACCCTGATTCCAGATCTGTGCTCAGATTTTTGCTAGCAGCTCTACTTTTTGAGATACGAAGGGTAGCTATTTGTGACAGAAAATCATGGATTCCCGCCATATAAAAATGTATTTAAATATTTCATTAGAACAAAAATTTATTTTATGTGACTTTCTTGAATGAGTTGGAGCTTTACTACTAATCTGGATAATCTAACAGTAGTCAGCCAGCATACTTTCACTCCAATAGCCCTGGTAGCGCTTCCATAGTGCGAGTATCCTGATGGAAGCGTTCTCTCTGCTCCTCACTTTTAAATGTTCAAGATTTTCAGTTAATCGATCGAGGTAACTGTGAAGGAAATGCATCTTAATGCTCCTGTTGCATCCAAACCCATTGACGTGGCCAGGAAAGTCGACAGACTTCCTATTTCCCAAAAAGTTTTTATGAGCTAAACAAACTCATACCCGACATTTTTTTTTCAGGGCTTGTCATACTTTCGTTTCAACAATTTCGTGCGGACGTACCTGAGATGTACTTGGTAGGAGTTCTAATGTATCAGTTGAACGCAGGATAGGTCTAAGTAACTGACGGAACAGTAGGATAAACCCATTTGGACCAATCTTGGCAGTTAATTCCTGTTATGTTTACAACGCAGAAATAACAGTCGTCGTGGTGGATCGACGGTTCACGCCAAATCATAGGACTAATGAGGTTCAAGGTCCCTCTTGTTATTTTTCTATACCCGTTAAGACTCCACACACGTTTTACACACTATATTTGGTATCCAGGGCTTGTTGTTTGTTTCCAATGGACGTTGAAAGTACTCCATGCAGGCATTTTTTTACGAAGTTTGATACATTTATACCGATTTTTTTATCTATATTTGACACAAATGTGACAAAATCTATTTGGATTGTTTACACAGATACTTCTTGACGAAACCATTGATAAAAAGAAACAAAAACTAGTAAGACGTTGATGATAGCGATATCAACACTCAAATAGAGAGGTCATTTTGAGGGGGTACCTGTATCTCCTAAACTAAGCTGCTAGCAAAAATCTGAGCATGGATTTAAAATAAGCGAGCCTAAATTAGTAAACAACAGGTAAAAAATCTCATGCAACAAAAAAAAAGTTCAATTTTGTAGTGCAGTGTAATAAAAACGTTAACAATCCTTATGTTGACACTGATAAATGGTATTTAGCCACCTACAATGGTTGTTTGTCTTCACCTAATGACTATCCAGACTGTTTGAAATAGAAATATTATTTGTGATAGGTCAAGTCGATTATATCGATTTAGTAACGTTTAGTTTAGTCTATTGTATATTTTGACTTGGTCACACTGAAATGTCATTCGATTTCCGTTTCTGAAAAATGGGCTTGCGCTCACGCCGTTTTTGTCTCTCTCGCGTGGTTTTGTAATTGATATAAATTGATCGCCTTTTGAAAAGCACATCCTAGTGGCTTCGCGAATAGTTTGTTCGTTTCCCGCGCCGGCATCGGTTTATTTGTGATAAAAGACATTGTGAACTATTGAATATTTGTAAAACTGTGAATCCGCCAACGTGCATCGTGGTCTGAAGAAGGACGCCGAACTGGACCTCGAGTAGTGGTATTTAAAACGATTTGCTTGTTATTTTGGCCAAAACTATGAGTTAATCTTATAGGTCCACTCAAGAACATCATGAGGAGCATCAGTGAAGATTTGGTAAGTTAATTAATATTGATGGTTGTAACTTGCATGTTCTTTGAACTCATCACTGTGCAACGCAGTGCATTGTGTCTAGATCCTTGTCTTGTCGTAGTCAGGTAGATGTATTACAACTTCCACTGCGCACTTCCTGACTGCCTACGGCAACTCTAGACATAATTTTTGGTGCAGAGCTGTAGTTGAAATCTAGCCGTTGATTGTATCTAAACTCAGATTGGTATTGTATGAGCTATATATCTCATTTGTTAACAGTGTTGTAGTGTCAGTTTTGTCTAAAATACATAATATTTGTCTGTATAAGTTGACCTACATAATTTGAAACACATGTCATACATAACCTCAATGAGTAATTGTTTGATTTAAATTGTTGAAATCTAGCATAGGTTTGTTGTTGTTAGTATTAATAAGTCACTTTGCTTGGACACATAACAGTCATATGTATCAATTAATTACTTAAGTGCATATATTGAGTTTGAAACAATATAACAACCAAACTTGACAAACCTTGTTGTTATAATATATTGATAATATTGTTAGGTAACACATATTCTGTGTTTACTTACTATTGTATTTCACAAATAACACAGTGAGCCTGTCTGTTGCAAATAATTAATTAATTGATTTAAAGTTCAACTTGCTGTAAGTTATAAACCTTTTGATAAATTTGTTCTTATGTCAATATATTGAAACAAGCAGACTTGAGCTTGTTATTGATTTTGTTGGGCAGTAAATACCTGTCACTTGCTTGTACCAGCAGTAAACAGGCTAATACTTTGTTGGTTTCAAAGAAATAACAAATACTAAGTTTTAATTGATAATATTGTTTAGCGCTTGTCCGAGCTCTTTTGCAAACTTAATATGTCAGCTATCAAGGACTTGCGTGCGGCTGCTGGTGCTATTGCATCAGATTTGCACTGGTTTGCCTCGGCCAGTGCCTTGGTGAACCGGCCTGATTGCCAGTAGGCCTTACTACAAAGGTACGAGCGGATCGATGATCGCCTGGCAAGTGTGGAACAGCAATTTCGCATTTTCAACGCTTGTTGTCTCGAAGTGTCAGTTAATGAATTCACCGCTGACCAACGAAATAGAGTCAGCGAAGATTATGCCCAGGTCTTAGACCTGTATGATGCTGTCTCCAATAGTGCAAGACAGTTAATTGCCGAGAGAGACGGGCAACCCGGCTTGAAGCAGGAGCTTCCTAGGACAGCACCAGGACTGGTAAGTAGGCTTCCTACTTTAGACCTCGCACCCGCATTTCGATGACTGCCTAGGAAGCTACCTGGGCTTCGTTAATTTATTTGACAGCCTGGTCGATGACAGGGCTGACCTTCAGCTGGCACAAAAATTGGCATATTTGATGTCAGTTCTGGATGGGGAGGCCAAAGGCCTCATCCAGCATCTGCCCGTGTCTGACGAGGCGTACCAGACGGCTCGGGACTTAATTACCCGTAGGTACCACAACAAGCGTGGCCTCACAGACACCCACATCGAGCAGATTTTGGGTTTGCCGACGCTCAGCCGGGTCTTTGGGTTGCACACCCAACTTTTGAACCCGCTTTTGGTGGCAATCAACGCACTTGGACCTGCCCGTGGAACAATGGTCCTATCTATTAGTGCACAGCACATTGAGCTCAAAAAGCCGACCTGAGGTCGCGTTTTGAACAGCTCTTTGGTGGGGATAGCGCGACCCATCTGTCCCCCTTTGCTGACTTGGAGAGGTTCCTCGAGGATGAGTGCCGGGTCTTGGATAACTCCGGTGGTGACACGCCGGCTAAGTCGCAGCCGCCCAAGATCAAGGAGCAGGCTCGCGTTCACACCCGAGCCAATGCTGATCGGCGCCCTCCTCGCTTTGCAGTCACGCAGAGCCCAGCGGAGTGCTCTTACTGCAAGATCACGGGGCACAGAACGGCCAGTTGTAGGGTATACTTGGACCTTCATGTCGCCTCTCGTAGGCACATCGCGAATGCCCGCCGCCTTTGCTTCTCTTGCTTAGGGTCCCACTACCAGCGAGACTGCCCAAACTCTCGCCCCTGTCCTCACTGTGGAAGACAGCATTTGGACATTCTCTGCATGAATGCCAGAGAGGTAGGCCGCTTGTCCAACCAGCCAACGCCGCGCACGGGCGGGTGTTTTGAAGGTGGCAGCCGAGGCTCACCGGCGCGCAGCCGAGAGTCGCCTCACTCAATTGATTGCCGTTCACCCCGCTTGGAGAACCGTAGCGTGCGCACGCCTCCTCTCTCTCGCGCACCTAAATGTGCGACCGCTCAACGTCACCAGCACCATGACTGCTGACCCAGGTATTCCCCTCCTTTGGCGGAGCGTCCCCGCCTTGACTCGCACCCACCTCGTTTTGGGCGGGTGCGTCATTATGACCCCCCACAGATGGCGCGCGGATCGAGTCATCGCGCTCTTGAGGACTTCAGGCCGCACCCTCATTTTGATTTGCCTGGTCCTGGCCAACGGTCGCCGCCCAGGCAACAATAGGTCATTTACTCCTGCCCTATAACGCCAACCAACCCCATTTTTTTTTTGTGATTGCTTTCATGTTCTCCATGGACTCGGGGTCCATGTCTTTGTAATCATCATCATCAGCCTTTAACAGTCCACTGCTGGACTAGGCCTCTCCTTTGAAAGAAGGAATTGGCCTACTATACCACGCTGGCCAAACGGGTTGGTATAGGGTTTGTATCAAGTTTTCCTTCTCTTACCGTGCTGTTCTCTGCATAATATGCTCCCTCTGTCGGCTCTTACGACACCCATGGGATGATATGGGGTGGTGACAATCCGTGTTCTTAATCCGTCACCACACGGACGGTCTTTGTAATAGTTACTTTAATTTTATTTGATCTGTTCACTTTACGTTTCATTGCGCCTGTTTAAATTGACTGCCAAATGCCAGGCAGCATCGCTTCGAGATGTTTTTGGTTGAATATGGCTGAAGGCCATGCCAACCGTGATTTGGTTGACTGAATTTTCAAAAATAGGCTGATGGCCTGTTGGTTTTGGTTTTGCCTGAAGGCCTGAAGAGATTGGCTGAAGGCCCTCAGGAGGTCGTGCGAAATATGGTGTCGTCTTCAGGTTAAGGGAGATTTAACTATTTGGCTGGCCGGGATGTTGGTTAGCCAGCCGATCCATTGTTGGGTCATCTCTGTGGTGGATTGCCATTTTTAAGTTGCACTCATGGATGGTTTTGATGGTGCTTGCGATAGCCCTCCTTATTAGGTTCCCTACCGCGTCATCACTGTCATCAGTGTGATAGATGAAGTGTTTTTTGTGACGCGAGATCGCAACCACTGCATGGGGTACACTATTATGTAGTTGTAGCCTTCTCGATGTTGTTTTAATTAGGATGACCGTTTCATAATCAAGTCCTTGTGCCTCGTGGATGGTTAGTATATTGGATCCCTCTTCGCTTCCATACCCTTGGTCTTGTAAGGCATACTTCTCTGCCTGGGTGTAGGTTAGGTAAAGGGTGTTGTTAAGGTTTTTGGGGATCTCGACCACTTTGTATTGGCTTAAGTGTATGGACTTGATCTTTGAGCTTTGCTGGATGAGTATATGCCGTCGTAGATTTCATTTAGAGCAAACGCTACATCCATAGGGCATCTGTGTGTGCACAACAGTTCTTGGGAGATGTTGGTTAGGTGATTTGGGCGAAAATAGTGGAGCCTGAACAGGTTATCTCTGTCGATGTAGAGGAGTTGGTTGACATCTCCTATGAGTAGAAGCTCTTTGGCATCCACAATACGCATTATCATCACGATGGCGCCGAAGTGGTTCATGAGTGCTTCGTCAACTAGTAGCCGGATGCACTGGGCCTTTTCTCGATCTTTGATGCCATTCGCGAGGATTGATGCTATGGTGCGTATCTTTTTAGCCGCGTCTGCTCCTGCCCGACGGGTGATTCTCTCGCTCAGGTCCTTCTTTGCCTCTGTTGTTGTGGTGGCTACGATGTCTTTTGTGGGATCGAAGTTGTTTATGATCCACGTTGTCTTACCGCACCTTGGTACTCCATTCACCCACGTTATTTTTGGTACTACCTAGTTCCCGATGGGATTGTTCTCTAATAGCGATGAGGCTCTTTCGAGTATTGTGTCCTCGAGCCATATCTCAGTGCCCTGGGTAGTGACTACGATGGGGTCATTGTCTGGGGTTTTGAAGGTTATTTTGCCAGTTCGCTTTGTCTCCTCTGTGTCAAGGGGTATGATGCCGCTGGTGGCGCTGTAAGCCACCATGTGCCTGGTCATGGCTTTCCCCTTGATGACCTCCGAGGTGGTGTTATCGTAGATTGTGGCCTCTGCTTCCGCTAGCCTAACCTTAAGCAGCCCTTCTTGCTGGTGATTGAAAGCCTTAAGGATGTTGCTGCACTCAGTGGTTTTGGTTGTTTTGGTGGCTTTCAGAATGGCTATGTATTCTTGGAAGGCGTTGGCCATGTGATCTATTGGGGAGGTTGCTTTCTTGAGACAAGGCGCTTGGACTATGCCCATGTCAGATTTTGTTCTGTTGGTGGTTGTGGGAGGGATTGTTTTCGCTGTTGTTTTCTTTTTGAAAAATTCCTCAACTGCCGATGATATTAATGGCATCGTTGGTCTATGTAGCAACCTCTTGCCAGTAAAATGGGGAACCTATTTTGTGGCTGCATTAATGGCGCTGAGGAGTGGTGAGAGTGTGGATGATTTTGATGGTGACGACGACTTGGTACATGTAGTTGCTTTTTCCCTTATAAGTTTCTGCTGGAGTTTTTCGGAGCCTGTCTGTAGGGTGGATGTCTCGGGTGTTTGTGTTGTGAGCGAGGTTAGGGCTGATGGTAGTTTCTTGGATCTTAGGAAACTTAGATCTTGCCCTCTGCTCTCATATGCCACGACCTTGTGGTATTCAGAGGCTTTAACGCATCCGACGTAGTCTGGTACCTCGCCTTTGTCAAAATCCACTGACATTACGTCTACGCTGATGATTGTGGGGATGATGATGGGGTCTTTGCCTTTGCTAGCTTCTGCTACTTTGAGGAGTAAATAACATGACTGGGTGAACTGGGACTCGGTCGCATTTCTGTCAAAAAGTAATAAAGTCTTATTACGCGTACGTACTAAACGACTCTTTAGCCCCGCTATGTCGAGTTCACTGAGCGCTTCGAACCTCTTGCGCTTCATGCTGGTTCTTGTGGTGCTTTCTTTAGTTAACAGCGCTGCTCCTGGTGAGATCGTGACCATTTTAGAACCACCAGCGTTGCAGAAACTTATCCCGAAGCATTCATAGTTAGTGTTCATGAACAGGACCACATTTCTTGTTCTTAAGCCAGGGGCGCCATGCTCACCCATCTCCAGAAGTTTTATGACTGTGGAGTGGTGTTCGCACCGCTTGGCAGGTTGTGTGAGGTCTTGGCCGTTATGTGTTGTTACGCCGTCTTGAGTAGCTTCAGTGGGAGTGGTGTTTGAGTCCCTGGTTTTGTGTCTTTTCGCTGCAATGCGAACAACTTTTTGTAGGTATTGTAGGAGTATTGGTCTGGATTTGTCGTTTTCTAATATTTTTGATATATTATCCTCTGTCAACTTGATGTTCAGCTGGGTTTCGAGGTCTATTCGGTATACTAGAAAGCGGGGGCAGTCTAGTATGATGTGCCAGATGGACTCCGTGATGTTTTCGTCGCATTCGCAACCAGGGCTGGGTATTAATTTGAACCTGTGTAGGTATTCGCCTATTCCACCGTGACGTGTGAGGGCCTGCACATGGATTGGAGTCAGCTTGGTTGCGCGCACTACACGATACGTTGCACTGATGTTGGGGAGGAAGTTCGGTGACCAACTGTGGATCGTGTATTACCTGCAGTAGGTCACCGAAGATGATGATTGCTGCTTTGTTTGGTTTTTCGCGGCTAAGAGTGCACTGGATGATTTTTGTGCCTGGATGTTGCTTGAGGGTGCCCTTGCTGCCTGCGTAGGGTTTTTGCACTCCCCCACCACCCCCATTGAGACCGTTATCCTACCAACGGTTGCTGTTAGGGTCTGGGGACCCACGGGGACCTCTGTTGAATCTTCACACCCCCCCCCCCACCTGAACTTGATAATTTGTTGGCTGTAGTACACATACAAAGTGCCTGAGGTCGTCAGAGGATCCGCGATTGCAGATGCCAACGCATTCCACAAACTTCTTTGATAAATCCTTTTCAGTTCAGGCTGTACGTTTGTGGAATGCGCTGCCGTTGAGATTAGACGAGCAAAATCACTGAACATCTTTAAAAACATGTTAAAACAGCACTATTTGTCAAGGTGATTGCATTATTGTCCATAACTTTTTATTAGACTATATGTATCTTATTATACTTATATATTTGTATATATATGTATTATATATATATTGCCTATATGTAGTGTATATAATAATATATACGTAGTGTATATATGTATGTCAACGTACCTATTTAGTAGGTATTTATTTTATGTAAAATAATCTAAAATATATATCAAAAAATTCAAAACTACACCATCAAATACTTTTGGCTCCTTCTACAGTCATGAGTTCATTCCTAATAGTTGCCTGGAAGAAATTGCTGTATGCGATAAGGCCGCCAATTGTGCATTTCTTGTTTGTGCTCCTTCAATGTAAGTTTTTTTTCTTTTGTGGTGTACAATAAAGATTTATCTAATCTAATCTAACGGTCAGTTAATTAAAAATATGACGATATTTAAAACACAATGCTAAAATATTATCTCAAGATTTTAGAGTATTCGTAGGGAAAGATGTACAAAGAGTCGAAGATAAAGACGAAAAAAGGGTTACAATGAACGAATTTCATATTTTACCGAGTAGTGGTTATGCCGGGATACGTAGGATGGTTACAAACATAAAAAAGTATTATTATTGGCCGTCCATTGAAAAAGATATTGTAGAATACGTACAAAAATGTAAAAAATGACAAAAACAAAAATATCGTAGAAATACAAAAGAACCGTTGACGATCACTACGACTGCATCGTCATCTTTTGAAAAGATTTATTTAGACATTGTGGGTCCTCTTGACAAAGATAATTATGAAAATGTGTATATTCTGACACTTCAATGTGAGCTCACAAAATTTGTGGAAGCATATACGTTAAAGACTAAGTCGGCTAATGAAGTAGCCAAAACTTTAGTCGAAAATTTTATTTTGAGATATGGGAACTTAAGATAATTGCTACAGATCGGGATTCAGCATTTATTTCTAAAGTAATGAAAGAATTATGTAACGTATTAGGAATTAATAAAATTTAATCAACGGCATATCATCATGAGAGCATAGGTTCTTTAGAAAATGTCCATAAAACTTTAGGCGCATATTTACGTAAACAAACTATTATTAATTATTCTGAATGGATTTCGTGAATACCGTATTGATGTTTTTCTATAATACAACAGTTAATGTAGCGACTCAACATACACCGTACGAGTTAGTCTCTGGAAACTTATTTTAAATTGTCTTTCGGGATATATACCACGTACCTTTGTTGTGTACCACGTACCACATACATCAGGGCAGTCAAAAATAATGAACCACACAAGTCGGCCATAGCTCAACACCTCTTAGACTCGGGTACCGATCACTGGATTGAGTTACATAACCCTCAGGTGCTTTCGACAGAACGCCACTACATACCTCGAATGGTTAGGGAGGCTATTTAAATTAAAAAGTGCAAAAATTTCAATAGAGAGGATGGGTTTCAACTATCGAGTATCTGGCATCCAGTGGTACGTCTATGTAAAACCCGTGATAAAAACAAAGTCAAACCGCGAGCTGACGTAGTGAGTGTAGTATGTCGTGATCAGGTGTCTGACTCGTTTTTTGCGTTCAACACCACTAGCACTGTAGTGCTAGTGGTGTTGAACGCAAAAAACGAGTAAGAAAGCGGGTAGACCGTTATACTTGCTCGTAACATTCATCCACCCGCAAGACCCTCAGTACATCCGTAAACATGGCGCTTGCAACAGTGCCGAAATATCAGTTACTCCGAACAAAGGTACGTGGTATATATCCCGAAAGACAATTTAAAATAAGTTTAAAAGACCACGAAAGTTTAAATTCCTATATTGTCTTTGGAAAGCTATGTAGATTGCCGAATAATTTAAAAGATAATAGCGTCGAGCCTTTATATAATTTTGATAACTACCCATTAAAATTTAAATACAGATTGCAGAGGGCTCACGCTGACGCTAAAGAAAATTTAATGAGAAGTAAATGTGTTAGAAAATATAAGTATGACAAAAAGATAAATCCAATTACGTATAAGGAATGTGATTTAGTCTTAGTAAAAAATGAAACGGGCACTTAGTTCGATTGTATATATGAAGGTCCGTTTCAGGTCATAAAAGACGAATCGCCTAATGTCTTAATTAAATGTAAAAATAAAATAGATGTTGTGCATAAGAAAAGAACTAGGTTATACAACAATTGATTTGAAAAAAAAAAGTAAATTATATTTATTTATTTTTTCTTTTGGGATGGGTGATGTGGTGTGTGTCACGTCCATCACATATCATTAGATATAATTATGATAGATAAGTAGAGTAGTAGTAAATAAGTATATGATAAGTTATTTAGCATATAAGCACGTGTTAGTTATGTATATAAACTAAGGCAACTATTGTAAGAGCAGATTAAAGGAACATTAAAGTGTACGTGTCTCAATAGCGAGTGCGTTCTTTAATTTCGAACCACATTTAACACCACAGCGAGCTTCATTTACCCTCTCGATGGTGTCCCCCATGAGTGTAATGTTAATACCCGGAAGTGAATTAATTTGGGTCTGTGTTCCAAACACCATGTATTTGGTTTTCCTAGGATTTAAGACTTAGGAGTTCCTCTTAGTCCACTCAACAATTCGGTTAAGATCCTCATTAATACCGGATATAGCATTGTGGCACTCGTTTGGCTTAAATGAAATATACACCTGAATATCATCAGCGTAAATGTAATATTGTGCTTTATTTATATGTTTTGTGATGTCTGCACAGTAAATACTGAAGAGCAAATATCCTAGAATTGATCCTTGGGCCGGGGAACTCCTCTCGGCAGCGGGGCAAGCTCAGAAACAACTGAATCCCCACCCGAAAGCAGATAGCAACATATATGAATTTACCAAACTATGCTCAATATACCGGACATTGTTATAGACGAACGTCAGCAACACTTTTAGCCGAATCTGGGGCAAACATGACAACGTTAAAAAGACATGGAGGCTGGAAATCCAGCACAGTCGCCGAAGGCTACATTGAGGATTCAGTCCAAAATAAGATTGAAATTTCAACCAAATTAACTGAGACTATAAAAATACACCCCAATTTGTCTCAGCCGACGACTTCCAGGGAGTATCCGCCATGGAATCCATCTGATTAAATACCAGAGTCGCCTACTTTTACAGATATCCAGAACAGCCAAATTTGTCATTATAATCAAACAACATAAACATTCCAAACAAAAATGTAACTTTTAATTTCACGAATTGTCCTAATTTGACAATTAATTTTAAATAGGTACCACTAATCTTAATATATAAAATCCTTGCGTTACTGACTGACCGACAACCACGCTACAGCCGAAACTATTGGGCGCAGGAAGCTGAAATTTCGCATGTATGTTCTTTGGGGACCGTAGGGGTGCACGAAGAAGGGATTTCCCGAAATTCCCACGGGATCGGCCAAAACGGGTAAATTTCAAAAAAATGCAGGCCTAGCTGCTGGCGTCCTCTAGTATTATTATATAATATTAATAAATAGTTAAGATAAACAACTAGTTTTATTTTCTTCATATTCGAAATAATCTTAATCTAAAATAAAAAAAAAACAATTTTATAATAGTTCTTATGCTAATACAAATGGGCAAAGCACTAATAAAACGTATGACAGATACGTAACTGTCAAGCTACATTGACAATTTGTTTGACATGTCATCAACGTCATGATTTTTGCTACGTGGCACCACGTGCTGTGCCACGTATGCTAATTTTATTACTAATTAACAAATATTAAATAAACAAAACATAACAACAAAAATAATGCAGCTATTCGTCGTGTGTCACAATTGCGGCTGGCAATCAGCAAACACTGCGAAGGTCACGACGGACCATCTCAGTACTGATCTTCCGTGCCATCCACATATGCCAGAGCCACAGCCATACAACCACTGCTCTGTATTTTTAAACAAGCTTAAAATCCTAACCATGCAGTTGTTTAAGCTTACTATCTAAAAAACTATAAATAAGGTAAGAGAAACATGTACATGCACAAACGCCTTACAAAAATCAGGTATACAACATAATATAACCAACAAACAACATTAATTATGACCATAACACGCTAATAATTTATTATTTATTTAAGATACCATACCAATGCTGGAACTGGACTGGTAGCATTTTGTAACTAGGGTATATGCAGGCTCATAGGAAGATACTGCAAGGAGCGCTGGAAGCTAGTGGACTTATACTTTGAAGGTACCTACTTACTCGTAGTTGGCATTTTGTTGTTGTAGCTTTTGCTGTGACAGCAAATAACCTTTTAGTTTATTTTTGAATGACATTTTTGTTTTCAGGTCCCTTATGGGAGGAGGCAGATCATTCCATATTTTTGCTGCTGCAAATTTAAAATTGCCACAGAATGCCATTGTGGAGTGTTTGTATAGAGATAGAGATCTGGATGCAGGTCTTATGGAATATGAGTAGTGACTTTGTCGCCAAACCAGCTTCTCATACAAGTAGGTAGGCTTTTGATTTGCTATTACACCGAAGAGTAAGCTGGCTAGGTGTAATTTCCGTCTTGACTCCATTTTCAACACATTATTATCATTTAAGTATGAAGTTACATGGTGACGTCTTGGGATCTTAAAACAATAACGTGCACAAGCATTTCGCGCTCGTTGTATAAGTTTTTTGGTCCTTGCCAGCAAACAGGGACCATACACTACATCGCAATAGTAAAACCTAGATAAGATGAGACTATCCACTAGCTGTTTTCTAAGGTTTATACTTAAGTAGTTTTGTATTTTGTATAGTATTTTTAACCTATAGAAACAATTCTTTACTACATTATTTATATGTTCTTCAAACCTTAAGTCTGAATCAATTAGCAACCTAGATTAGATGCCACTTTAACCCCTTCTATCTTTAGCCCATCCATAGTTATAGTGGGATTAATTTGTAATATTGACTGTACCTGCCGTTTGCTTCCCAGGATCATACATTTTGATTTAAGAGGATTTAATATCAGTGCATGCTTCCTAGACCATTGAATCACCCTTTGAAGATCTTCATTTACCATCCTTACAGTTGACATGGTATCAACAGGCTTGAAAGGCAGATATAATTGTGTATCATCTGCATACATATGGAAATTACAATACCTAAATGATGCAGTGATGTCAGCCGTATATTGAATAAAGAGCAATGTTGAGAGAATTGAGCCTTGTGGGACTCCTCTTTTCAGCTCAAGAGTGGATGATGATATAACTGTGCCATCCTCCCTACGCACCACCACATGCTGAGACCAATCAGTGAGGTAGCTGTTAAACTATTTTATGCTACTTGGTGTAAATCCATAGTAAGCTAACTTGGACAGTAGCAAAGATGTATCTATAGCATCAAATGCCCTGGAGTAGTCCAGAAGCATTAGAGCTGCACCCTCTCCACGATCCCTAGGCTCTAGAATATTACCCACCACATCACATAAAGCAGTGGCCGTTCCACGTCCCTTTCTGAAGCCCGATTGTTTGTCAGGAAGAATATTAGATTCTTCAAGATATTCTATGACTTGTGAATACACAACTTTCTCTAGCACCTTCGACAGACAGGGCAGAATACTAAGAGGCCGAAAGTCTTTTGTGCAATTTGGCTGACTGGTCTTGGGTATAGGTCTTACAATAGAGTGTTTTTACACATATCTGGGAAAGTATGAGTAGTGAGAAATTTACTAATTATTTCCGTTATGGTGTCTAGTGAATTGGGTAGTGTTAGTTTTAGGATCTCTAAATTTATTTGATCCACACCTCGGGCATTAGTGTTGATTGATTTAAAAAAATTTAAGACAACATGCTGGTCCACAGGCTTTAGTTCAAAACTCCTGCCTTGATCATGCCTATGATACTCATAGTAAGTTAAAGTGGATATACTTACTCCACTCTGACCTGGCACATTCAAGAAGTCACTGTTGATACTATCTGGGTTATCAAAATGGTCCGGCTAGCTTGCACTTTTATGAGACGGCAATACTTGATTTTTTAAATTACGCCACAGTGTTTTTGGGTTATTTATATTTTGATTTATATTCTTAGTAAAATATGCTGATTTTTCGTTATGTAATGCTACAACTGCTTGATGTTTAAGCTCAAGATAATATTGTTTTTTTTGTTTCTGAATTACTTTTTTTATATTTAGATCTAGCTTGGTTCCGTAATCTAAAAATTAATTTTACATTGTCAGTCACCCATGGAGTATACTCAGTTTTGAACTGTTTTTGCTTCAGGGGTGCATGAATATCAAATAGTTGTATAACACATGTTTTTAGCATTTCTACCATGCTATTGACATCCTCCTGGGAGCCTATAGACTGCCAAGGGATATTTTCCAAGTCTGCATTAAAAAATCAAGCAGGATATCCTTATATGGTCTATATGTAACCCATCTAGGCTTCATTTTTTGTTTTTTTAACTGTGTATCACATGTCACAATGGAGTGCTGGCCAAGCTCAGGTATATGATCAACCCGGATATTCTGTACTTTCAGGTCAGTGCATACTAGGTCTATAAGGGTACTACTTTGCTCAGAAAAATGGGTTGGCGTAACTACTTTTTGATACATACTTATGTAGTTGAGGAACTTTTGTAATTTTTTTGAGTTAATGTGGTTTACATCCAGCACATTGATATTCCAGTCTCCCAAAAGCAGAATATAATCATAAGGAGCCAACGCAGATATGCTATCGGTCAAACCTTCAAAAAAAGTATCAACAGACAGCCAGGGTGGCCTATAAGCAGTTCCAATCAAAATTTTTTACTCATGATTGTTAAAGATAGCCAAAACTCCTCCACTTCATGGTGTACCGAGTGAGACTGAGTCCTAACATTTATACCTGATTTTATATAGAACCCTACTCCACCTCCTCTGCCCCCACGAACACATATGGATCTGGGCATATGCCTGAGTCTGTATTCCGGAATAACTGGGGCTTTTCCTTCCTCACCTTTTCTTAACCAGGTCTCATTAATGGCCATTATGTCCACAGAGTGAGTGTCCATGGCTACAAGAAATTCATCGTGCTTAGTCCCTAATGATCCCGCATTACATAAAACTTAAGACATTTTTTATTTATCATTGTGATTTGATTCAAATAAATATATAGTAGTCGAAAGGCAGAACTGTATGGCAATAATGAACGTGTCACAGCCATATGCTTTCTCGGCGCTATGAGGTCGCTGTAAATATCACAACGTGATACATGTCTCATGATGTGTTTATGAGTGTTTTGATTTTTATACAATGTTTTAAATTGGCTTCCAAAAGATTTTGTTGTTAGAAATGCAGATTTTTGCACTAAGAGTTATAATGGCTCCCGAAATACTCAAATTGGATATAAAGAAAAAATAGCTCCCGAACTTAATATAATTGGCTCACACATATTGGGATCGAACTCCCTTATCCAGCGTTTTAGTAAAGTATGCTTATTTTGATTCTTTCAGTCAATGACTTCAAAAAAATTGTATGTTTTGTCTTTTTAGAAAACATTAGAAGAAAAGTTGTATATTTCACAATTTTGTGGGCTCTAAATAATAATAATATATTTTAGAACGATAAAACATAATTATGTTATCTTTTCTAGCCATAAAGTATTCGTGACACTTACTACTAGTCCCACAAGTCAGTCAAATAATTATGTATTAATTGGTGATTTTCACGACGATTGTATCATATTCTGGTACAATCTACTAAGTAGCCTACTTTTTAATGGTTCCATATTAAAGTACAAGAAGTCCTTATTATCGAACAAATTTCACTTTAATAAACCTGTAAACGTCGAATGAACGTCGTCGCAAACGCCTTCTGCCACTGCCAAATATTAAGCTAATACATACACCTCTAAATCAGATTCCATAATAAGATAAACCTATTCCAATATCTTGATATTAGTTTGTCAATTCGACCCATTACTGACTCAGATTTTATACAATGTAATACCTTTCATACACATACATATTCTTTGATTGAAATGTAATCTTCGACATATCGCGGTTGGCCTGGAATAGATATCAGGCTTTTATTATAAAAAGGAAAGTACATAAGCAAATGATTTAAACGTCGGTATTTATTTTCGGAATTTATAGAATCGTCTTCGCTATGAATAGGTTCGGTCTGGTTTTATTTGAATCTTATAAAAGTGATGAACTATTTTTAGAAGATACTTTTACAATGTTTTAAAAAATATTTTTTTTGCGGTTGTATTTTATGCTAAATGATAATAACAAGTAATATGAATGCCTGCACTTACGTACTACGTTTTTCCTATTGCTTTTGGAAACACTCACAAATCATTGCTTTATTCTGTTTATTTTTGTTCTACTATACTATTTTGTCTACTTTTTCATAAAGTAATGTAGAATATATTTGCTTATAATATAGACTGCCATCGTGGTCCAGTGGATAGCGTATGCGACTGCTGATCGGAGGTCCCGGGTTCGATTCCCGGGTCGGGCAAAATTGTTACTGGGTTTTCCAAATTCTCAGTAGCAGCACGGAGTCAGGTGATGAGACCGGTAACGACAATAGGCTCGCCCCCTATTACGTGGGACCTAAAGATTCTTGGCAAAATGTGGATGTAGTATTACACCTCTGCCTACCCCTTCGGGGATACAGTCGTGAGTATAAATATATTTGCAACTCCAACCACTACGTTGATTAAATTCATTGTGTATAAGCTACTTTAGGAGTATCAAGATTTAAAATCTGTCATGGTCACTACCAAAATGATCTATTTAGTTGTAATCAGTAAACCGACTATTTATAATTAGTATTTTTTTGAGTTACCAGTCTAAGATGTGGCGTATAGGATAGGTTCACCAAAAAAACTACAATACATTATCCTAACGTCATTAAATACATTGACTACCAATAAAGTATTTGTTAAATATCCAACAACTGGTAATGAAATTGCAAACATCGGTTGTCATCTCTTAATTAAATTGTACAGCTCTCACAAAACATACCCGGTCTTGTAGAAAACCTTTGTTGAATGTGTAAGCTTTGAGAAAATAATAATCTAAAATCATTATTACATTCTCTGTGTTCTAAATGTTTTACTTTTGTTCTGCTTTTAGTGTAATGTATTTACGGATAATTAGAAGACTTTGAATTGTGTAATTTCCCTAAATGAATCACATGTATAAATGTACGTTTTTACGTATTGAATTAAACTGATGACGAAGGTTTCATATTTAAAATATATGAATCTCTAATATTAAGTTTGTAGCAGATACAGATATGAATTAATAAAGTCGATTATTGTTTCTATTTTTATCTAGTTATGTGACTAGAACATTATGTAGGACGTGACAGTACTGACAGATATGCGATAGCATATGCGCAGCACTCAATTATTAGCGCATGCATTCTTACTTTCAAAAGGTAAATTTGTACCGTACAAACTTCTACTCTTCCTACAATCCCTCCCAGTTAAATTTTTGCAACTTATGGTAGCCTATGTCCGTCTCCATGATCCAATATATCTCTATACTATTAAATTTCATCAAAATCGGTTCAGCTGTTTTAGCGTGAAAACGGAACATACATACATGCACATTTTCGAATTTATAATATTAGTAGGGAAGTAGGGATTCATAGACGTAAAATGTTATAGGACAGGAGCCAATATTGGCGGGGTATCTCCCCAAGGAATTAGGTTGAGCTTTATTCAAAGTTTAATGGACTGATCTTCGAGTAATTAACTAGATAGAAAACTGTCATCGACCTTTTACGCTAGTGCTGGTGATTAAACTTTTGCAGACGGTGACTTCCTAGCTCATTAGTCGAACTCCCCAAGAGTTCTCTTTTCATACGTAGACAGAATATTTTTAGAAAGTCTGTTGGAAAATGGAAAACATTACCAAATTGAATTGGATGCGAATAGAAATTTCCTGTTGTTTATTTTATCTATTTTGAACATTGATGTATGTACACATACGTCATAACTGCATCGTTCAAAAAACCATAACATACAAAATCATAATATTTGATTAGCATGAATTACCTTTACATGATTCTAGTGTTATTTTTAATGTCAGTTACTTTATAGATAGGTATAGGTACTCTTGGAATAGCTGCTTTTAATTAATTTTTTTTCTACAATTGCTCATTGATTTTTTATAACTGACCTGGGTTTTGAAGGTGTTATTGTAGTCATCCATATTAACAATGCTCGTTTGCTTACAAACCACACGTGTGTACATACAAATGTGATTAATAATTTCGATCTTAGAAACTAGTTTGACTCGTAGAGCACCCAATAATATTCAGTGTCCAGTAGATAATAATACATAATAATAGCACAGTATCACCGAAATCCTTACAACTAGGGAATGCAATCTCGTTCTCGGCCTTTTTAGCGAGATTAATCTCGGTCGAAAAAAGGCGACATCTCGCGAGATTTACGAGATTGCACTAGAGCATAAAAACGTCTTATTCGAAGCACGAACTGACACGGAGGGAGTTGCAATCTGTCGGTATCGGCATTAATAAAAAATGAAATGAATTTATACGAGTCCGGGGGGTCAAGGGGCAAAATTTTGCAGTTCGTGGATGTCTACCTGAGAACTGCGGTTTCAAATAGCATTGAATCCGAACGGGCCTTCTCAGCGGCTGATTATCTGGCCAACAGAAAAGACAGCCGTTTAGCAGACGATTCTTTGGACATTTTGTGCTTCTGAAGGAGCTACTTTGAAAATAATTTGTAATAATGTCTTGTGATTTGAACTGAACCAATCTTTTCTTTGATTGGTATATTTGTTAATTAGGATCTGTAATTTTTAATAGTTTGTATTATTGGTATATTTTGTTAATTAACCTGTAATATCTAAAAGGTCTACTAAGTAGATATAGTTTTATTTACCTAATTGATAATAATACCTCAGTTTAGTAACATAGAGTAAGTTTTTTTTGACCTCTCGTTGTTTTGTTTATTATAAATAAGTAAAAGATGTGTTTTATTACTAAAAGATCTTGTTTGATATTACAAGCAAAGACAGGTTGTTTCTTTAATTTCTTATTTGACAGATCCGTCCGTAAAAGTTTACTTCATAAAAGTTTATTAAAAAAATATAGATAGTCAAAAAATGTTTGAAGCCTATTGAAAATTTCGTGAAAAATATTGTTTATCTTATAATACTTAAAATAGTTACTTAGGTATTATTTTTGTCCTAATTTATTGAAATATTGCGATTATTTACAAAAAACATACAAAGCTGCCAATCTCGCGAGACCTCGAAATTAGCGAGATCTCGCGAGATTGGCTTCATAAACTCACGAGATCTCGCTTTAGCCCAAATCTCGCGAGATTTGCATTCCCTACTTACAACTCACACAGCTGAATAATACCGAGTTAAAACGATAATTTATATACAGGATACATAAATCATAGCTTTTGATGAATCATTGTGTGGTCGGCGTGTTGACTCGACGATACCATTATATCGAATTAATAAAACATCAACGATGAATGATGATTTTTTAATTAATCTTTGAGGTTTTTTGATAAAATTTTGGCAGTAAATTGTCGAGATATCTACAATGAAATGGCTCTTACCCATTTTGATTAACTGTCATTTTGATTAAGTGCCGAAGGTTACGATAGAAATCTGTATCAGACGTGATGAAATGGATTTTCGAATAGTTATTTTGTTCACGCTTTTTGACGAGTTGTCAGTTTTGGTAAAAGTTTTCGGTGATGTAGTCATTGCGGTGACAGTCACAAAAACTACATGCAAAGTCTACCACACGAAGCATATTTTTATTTAAAATATTTTGTTTTAGTCATTTATCTTGAAAAGTAATCGACATTTGACACCGTTACACCGGTTATTCTGAACTTTTATTTTGGAAAATGAAAAGCAAATTATAAAAACTAGGTTGCAAAAATTGCATAAAATTTGGTCTATTACAATAAATTACGTTAAGTATTATGACACCTTGAAACGTCTCTAAGCGTCATAATTCATAAAGTAATCTAATTGAATATAGTAACAAAGAAACACAAATTAGCTCTAATTACATTTACACCCTTTAAGTATATTTTTCTCGTCTTCTACGATCTGTAAAATAAAACTTAACAGGCTTCACCAGTAAGGCGAGGATCTTAATGTGGCCCATTATCCACAACGACTGACATTTAGAGAAGCATTTCAATTGCAATTCCCTTGTCAGATTTTTGTAATAAGAAGATGGTTGAACAAAATTAATGTTCATCAAAATGAGCGAACGCATTTCAGATTTTATTATATCGCTTCCTCGCATCAAGGCAAACGACATGACCCATGATGATGTCATTACAGCATTATTTACATAATCACCCTTTTTTCTCAACCCCTTAACGAAAAACCTTATATTGGACCCTAATTCCTTATAAATAAAGTCGAAATTTGATCGTGCGGACTGCCTTAGGAATATATCTTGGACTGAAGCGCCTCCGCTACAGAATGTCTAATATTAAGATACTTTACATTTAAAATTATAGGTGATGGTATTGGCGAGAGGCCATTTCGGTTGGATTGTCTAGATTTGGTGAAATTTACGCTGTGAACCCGCGTTTGTGTTTAATAAACACCCGTTTTTTAATTAAAGCTTAAGAAGATTTCGAACGACGAAGCGAACTCTGGTCAGATAGGAAATAATGTTGTTACATTTAAAAAATAATCTTTGCAAATAAGATAAGCAAGTTGCTTAGCTGACTTTATTCGAGAGAGATAAAAGATCACGTACATGGTTTTTATGGGCGTGTGGAAATTCTTATTCTCTTTACTAGGAGGTTGATCAGATATGTGTTTCAGAGAAGACACGGTACAGCAGAATTTTACTCTAACATACTACACTCAAAACTCGGCTGGGGTAACTGCTTATCTTATCTATGTAAGATTTTATTTTCAAGGCTACGCTTGGAGCAACTGCGTATCGCAAGGAGTATCAGTGACATCGAAAAAGATACAGAATCGCGACAACTATTTATACATTTCTAAAATATTTAATCTCATGATGTGTTGCCGTTGCTTAGGTGTTTAAACTATCACAATTGGGAAGAAAAACAGCTTGCTACTAAACAAATACAATACTTTTTTTAAGACTAGTCTGGCATTGAGGTTATAACTTGTGTTGCGAGAGACTTAATAAACATTCTATCACCGGACACAAAATACACTCACCACAAATTATGTATCACACAAGGTGTTGTCTCGTGGTTATCGAACCTACAATGCCAGTGCTGAACGGCTAAGCGTAACTGCAATCAAACATTGATAAAGAGGTCTCAATTTGGTCATCTAAAATAATCTTCAGAATCAGTATTATCTAATGCATAAATCAACTTAATCACTAGATTCACTACTGCTGTTTCCGGAAAACGAATTTCATCAAAATATCAATTCAGACAAACCCTCTGTTTTCGTTCGATCCGTCTTAAAGATAAGTGCAAAACAGAAAACCGATAATAATCTACAAAAAATAATTTTGGCTAAACAGAAGTAGCGAGCGAAACAAAATATAACATCGCTCGCCACCTAAACAATAAATATACGGTATATATACCACATAAACGGTTTTGGCTGAAATCTTCACAATTTTTTACAAAAGTCTATTTATCGGCGCGTGACGGGAATATGTCGTGTAGAAGTCATTACTGTGTAATTATTGAAACTTTGCCTGCTATATAAAAAAACTATTGTTGGTAATATAGGGCTTTAGAAAAGTTTCCAGACTCCTTAGAGTGATTTGTTGAATTGTCAATTGAAAATCTGATCGCTGTTATTAAGTATATCATGATAATATTTGTAGGTCAAATTTCTTGACGTTGCTGGTAAAATATTGCCTTTATATGGACACAAAGAAGAGGGGAGGGAAAGATGCTAATATACCTGGCTGACAAATTCATTGAGCTTGCAAAGGTAGTTTCTGGATGATCTTATTTTCTGACCAATACGTCACGCCAACATTTGCAAGTTCTTTTTAACCGTAGGGAATACCATTTGTTCGTTTGTTGTTTTAATTGTCGTTGTTCCCGCTTCTGTTTTTTATAATACATTCATTAAACTATCTACCGAAATCGAGCAACTAAAATTGTGTTACGTTAGTTTCTACCGAAAACATATGATTTATTTGTAGGTTACGGAAAATATATGCTCTAAACAAAACGTGTTGCTAGTGTCGAAATTGAATCTCATACTATTTTGCCATAAATTTTCAAAGCAACATTTTGCATATGTATTTACATTTAAGCTACCCATGAAGCTCTAGTATTATTTTCAGTATCCCAAGCTTCGCCAGTGCTTGTGTCTTGTTCTCAACATTCATAACTTTTTGAATGGGTTTTCTCACAAAAAGGAAACTCCCCCTATTGAAACATCGGCTTGATAGAAACAAAATCGATTAAATAAATATCAGCAATTTCTGATACAATATTGCTACACAAAATGCCTCGAATCATGTTCAAAATCCAAACGTTCTATTCCTTCCTCAACCTCATTCATTAAGGGCCAAGCATCAAAACAAATGTTTCATCTCGAATCTCTTCTTTCTATAAATAGAAGGCCCTCTGAAGTGCTAATTGTTCCATTATATAGCGTTCAATGCCTAATTAAAAATCGATATACAGAAACAGATTAATCTTCGTTACTTTGGATAGCCGGTCTTATGGCGTGTAATTTTATACTTTTTGGTAGAAACTTTATGACGAATACTAATTATTCATGGTCGTAGTTTCTTTTTGCTTGGAATTAAAATGGTGCGCCTTTTTGGAGCCAACAATGTCTTTTATAAAATGTTCGAGAGTAATTATTATTTTGAGATATTTTAATATCAAGTTCGTAAAAATCGTTTTAAAAATTGAGCAGATATGTAATAACGTGAGAGTCACCTTTGATGATAAGGAAAAAACCTAAGTCATTGACGATTAAATCTATGTGGGAGACAAATATCTTGCCACCTCCAGCAGAACCGGGTAAACGGAATAATATAAGAAGTGTAAGATATGTTAATGTGAGTATAACAGATGCTATAGATGAGCCTGAAAATGGAAAGTGGACCAGGATTTCCAATATAGAGGCCTTATACCGCAACCAGAAAACTGATTGAATAATTATGATGACTTTTGTTTTACGTTCTCATGAGACTATAATACACTAGACTTATCGATTAATCCTAAAAACTAAATAAAAATAGGCATAAAATCATGTTCAGTCTACGCGGCAAATTTTGTGCCGCACCTACACAAATTTAATCTAACGTAAATGGTAGCGCCATCTATCTTTTCCATTGATAGTTAATTATGTCAACACCTAGCTAATAAATTCCTTTGCATACCGCAGTGTCAAAATGAGCGATCTTTTATCCCATTCCTTCCCAAAGGCACGCCTCGCTCTAATTGGTCGCGGAATTCAATGACGCTGCGATGGAGTCAGAGATCAATCGTCACGCTGATCGGTCGCGTGCTTACGCAGCCCCGCGCCGCGCGGAACGTGTGCGATACCGCAATATTTACCGCTTTTATACTATAAACGAGAACTGAACCGCCCGCGGGTGTAGTGGAGTGATCTGTGCAGCTTCGGGCTGGATCCAAGTGGAGTTATCAGCTTGTGGCCCGACTCTCGAAGACGCCGGCGGCCGCCATTTTGTAAGGTAAGGCGTGCCTCCTATAAATTCCAATAGCCATAAGATCACCCATTCACCCCTCTTCTAGGCGATTTACCAGCCATTCTTTATACAGTCCACAATATTAATATTTTTCCATATCACGAAATCGCCTAGTACATATTTCGGTGCAACGCCGAACCATTTTTTGATCCGTACGAGTCGGATTCATTTGCGTTTATACGTAACCTCTCGTTTATCTCGCGAAGGTATCTTCTAGAAGTACCTACCTAGGTAGTTATAGCACCTAGCTATACTCCTAGTCCATTTACATACCCATTACGTGGTTACTTCCGCACGCTTCCGTAGGTAATATACTTTTATGTAGCTACCTACTAATCTGATATATATACCCAATTATTATAACTGGAACTATCATAGTTGTCTTGTAAATTCCATATTTCAAGCACCTTTTAAATCCACCGCCTTAAAGTTGTTGCCTACTTACGAGTAACTACCGCATAAACACCTACTTAGGTAAAATAATAGGTACTTTAGGTATTCTTATTTTGATTCGGTCTCATTAGCTTATACTTACGTAAACATGGCGCAACAAAAGAAGCCATGCATGTCGGAAGAAAAAGAGCTGACAATCTTGGAAGCTAAACGTAATATTTTATTTGAGCGTATTCAAAACATTTACGAGCGCTCAAAAACTGCCGCTACTTCCGATATTAATAGGGAATAATTTCTTAGTTATTGTATGACAGTGATAGTATTCGAACAGATTTTCATAAGTTGTGAGACGATTATAACGCAAGATTGCTTTCTACTAATCCTGATGAACAGCCGAATTATCAGGCGTACACCTCATTCGAAGATCTATATTGTATCATCAAGCGCATACAATCACAATTGGAGGGTAAATATTCCGCACAGCCCGTTTCTGCCGGACCGGCGGTTCGAGCGCCGAGATTACCGCCAATTGAGCTTATGACGTTTGATGGCGATATACGAAACTGGCCGTTATTCTATGCGAGTTTTAAGTCTACAGTGCACGATAATGGTTCTCTGACAGATGCTGACAGGTTGTACTATTTAATAGGTAAGCTGTCACCGAAGGCCCAGTCCGTATTTGCAGGTGTCACACCCAATGCTGAGAACTATCAGGTCATATTCCAGTCACTACTTGATAGGTATCAAGATACTCGTGTTCTAGCGTCTACTTACTTTGATCAAGCTTTAAATCTTAAATTGTCCGGTGCCGCGTCTGTTTCGAATTTCCAGCTGTTTATAGACAACTTTGTTACCGCAGTTAGTTCCCTTAAAAACTTAAAGTTAAAAGATCTTTCCGACTTTATGATTCTTCAACTCGCTTTAAAAAAGTTTGACACTGAAACAATTCGTGCTTTCGAAATGACGCAACGTAATCATAAAATACCTACACTAGATAGTTTTATTTCTTTTATCAAAGATCAGTGTCGAATATTTCATAATACGCAGTCTAGTTCATCTAGCTCGTCTAATAATAATAATAGCAAACAAAAGTCGAATAAATCGCAAAATAGCAATAAAAACTAGGTCCCTAATCCGCAATCTTACGTAGCATGCTCGGCATCTAATAATAATAATTCACAGAAATGTCTGTGCAGTAATATAGTACACGACCATTTCTATAAATGTCCCGCTTTTAATAATTTAAATCCGACTGCCCGTTTCAAATGTGTAAAAGAAAACAAAGCTTGCGTTAATTGTTTAAGTATAAAACATAAAACGAGTGATTGTTCTAGTAAGACGAAGTGTAATTCATGTAATCAACGATATCACTCATTATTACATTTTGATAAAAGTTATCCGTTGTCGGGTCAATTCGGTAACCTTGACCCAATTTCTAGCCCACCTACGTCGCAGGTGCAGGCCGCCACGGTGGCTTCCCCCTCCGCGTCTCAGTGCGAAGTATCGATGTGTACGACGTCCATTGCGCTGGCGGCGCACATACGCGGACAACACTCGCGCGCTTGTCATGCTCAGCGCGATGCTAAACCGTTGTATACGGCGTCCAAAATGGTTCTATTAGCAACAGCGCAAGTTATCGTTTATGATATTAATAACGCACCGCACATAGTTCGTTGTTTACTCGATAGCGCATCACAGAGTAACTTTATTACTTCTGATTGTTTCAAACGCCGCGGACTGTGGCATAACTTTAAAAATACTAACTTAGTAGTCAAGGGGATCGGGGGGTCAGAAAAACATTGCGAGGGTTCCGTAGATATTAAAATACATTCGCGTTTTGATAGGGATATTAATTTTAACATTTCTTCGCTTATCGTGGAGCGTATTACGGACACATTGCCGAACGCTAATGTGGACGTATCGCTACTCACACACCTCGAGACACTGCCGCTAGCAGACGCGGAATTTGCGAATCCGGCAGACATTGATGTTTTGATCGGAGCTTCAATATTTCCGTACTTGTTACTACCTAAAGTTGTACGTAGTGAGCAATATAATTTACCGCCCGCTATTGAGACGGTATTTGGTATGTGATTATGGGTACCGTACCTACGTTACATACTTCTTATTATATTACGTCTTGTTGTTGTTCCGTTCTTCAAAAAAATAATATTGATTCTCTTCTCAAGCGATTTTGGGAGCTCGAAGAGATTACCGCACCGCCCTCGATGAGTCGTAAGGATCTCGAGTGTGAAGAATATTTCCGCGCTACCACTGTTCGTGACGACAGTGGCAGATACGTTGTGGCGTTGCCATTCTATGGTGACCCTTATTTGTTAGGCGACTCGTACGCTGCTGCGCTTAGACGTTTCCATTGTTTAGAACGTAAACTTGATGCATCACTTAAGTTACGCGGCGCCTATAATGACGTCATTCGTGACTACCTAAATTAATGTTTTTTGAGTGTAGTTGTAAACAACGAGGGCAATTCTCTTCCCTCATATTATATCCCGCATCACGGCGTAGTTTGCGAAGATAAAACCTCTACTAAGCTTCGTGTGGTTTTAGATGCTAGTTGTAGGACTACATCGGGTCAGTCGATTAATGACATTTTGCATGTCATTAATCCGGTCCGGTCAATTAGGGCCGCCTATTCTACAGTGTGATTTATTTAACATCATAATAAAGTTTCGTCTTTTCCAAATCGCTGTCAGCTGATTGCCGCCAAATTTTTCTCAATATCGGCGTTAGCGAATCTGACCGTAGATTTCAACGGATTTTTTATCGTTTTAACCATAAGGAACCTTTATCCGTGTATCAGTTCAATCGTGTTAGTTTTGGACTCAAGTCTAGCCCATATCACGCGTTACGAGTTGTTCGCCAGTTGGTCGCTGATGAAGGCGATCACTTTCCCGCCGTAGCAGCTGTTGCTACTTCCGCTTTGTATATGGATGACATCGCCTGTAGTGTCATATCCGTTCCGCTAGCAATTTCGCTTTGTGAAGCGCTTATTCAGCTTTTCAAGCGAGGCCAGTTTGATCTTGTCAAATGGACAAGCAATTCTAAGGAGGTTCTCGCACGCATACCTGATTCTCATAAAGCTTCTCCGGACATTGAGTTTGAGAAGTCTGTACCGCATAAAGTTCTCGGTTTACGCTGGGACAAATCCTGTGATAGTTTTCGGTTTGACGTCTCACCGCCAGATGATAAGTGCACCAAACGCACTATGCTGTCCACAGTGGCTCGACTATGGGACATAGTGGGTTTTGTGGCTCCCACAATTTTGTACGCCAAGCTCTTGATCAAAGAACTTTGGTTATCAAAGTGTGAGTGGGATGAAACACCCCCTGACCATATTGTCGCCGCTTGGACCCAGTTTTGTATGAGCTTACCGCGCTCAATCAAATTACTATTCCGCATCATCTTGGGTTGGTAGATGGATGTACCATCAACTTAATAGGTTTCGCTGACGCCAGCGAGCGTGCTTACGGCGGAGTCGTATATCTGCAAGTCCGCATTGGTTCTAACTACTCGGTGCAGTTAGTTTGTGCCAAGTCCAAGGTCTCGCCTATTAAAACCATTTCAGTTGCAAGACTGGAGTTGTGCGCGGCCCTTCTGCTGTCTCAGTTGATTTCCGCAAGGTTCAAGACACAGTTTTGCCCCACTACACTATCAATAAAATATACGCGTTTTCTGACTCCAAAATAGTGCTCGCTTAGATTTATTTTTCTCCTCACCGCTGGCAGACTTTTGTCGCCAACCGCGTTAGTAAATTAATTGAACTTGTCCCTGCTACTTGTTTCAATCTCGTCGCGGGTATTGAGAAACCCACTGATTGCCTGTCTCGTGGTGTTAGTCCACTTAATCTTCTACATCATCCATTGTGGCATCGTGGACCTTCTTGGATTTCCCATGATCTGTCTGATTGGCCCATGCAACCCTTTGACCACACTGTAGAGGACGAGGATGTACCCGAACGGAAGTACGTTTCTCATCCCGTGATTATTGAGGTTTCTGAATCTCCGATCTATGCACTCGCACTACGCATGTCATCGTGGTCTAAGTTACTCCGCGCCATCGTTTATGTCTGTAGGTTTCTTAGGCACCTACCTAATGGGCACTTTTGTTTCAAGTACTGACCTTGAATTTGCAGAATATAAGTTACTACGAGCTGTACAGGCTGCTCATTTTAGTAACGACATTCAAAATTTTTTAAATAATGTACCTTGTTCTCCCGCTATTCTTAGGCTCAAGCCGTTTCTCGATGAGCACGGCGTCATACGCGTTGGTGGTCGTCTGTCAAACTCGGATGAACCTTATCACTACAAGCATCCTTGCATTCTACCGCGTCATGATCATGTTGTCGACCTTCTTGTTGATTTTTATCACAAGAAGCATCTCCATGCTGGTCCAGAGTGGCTTATGTCCTTACTTAGGCATAAATATTGGGTTTTAGCTGCTCGACGAATAATTCGTCACAGAATACATAAATGAAACGTCTGTTTCAAATTTCGTCCGCGTCTGATTTTCCCTCCCATGGCAGATCTTCCTAGCCAGCGCGTCAATCAGGTTGATAAAGCGTTTACACATACCGGTTGTGATTACGCAGGACCACTGCTGTATACGCCAGTGCGTGGTCGAGGTGTTAAAAGCCGTAAAGCTTGGCTAAGTATTTTTACATGCTTAACGACGCGCGCTACGCACATTGAAGTTGCGACGGATTTAAGCGCGGTGTCAATCCTGGCAGCCCTTAAACGATTTCTTTCACGACGCGGCCCTATACAGTGTTTGTATACGGATAACGGCACTTATTTCGTGGGCGCAAGCTCTTATTTACGCGACCTTTATAAGTTTCTCAGGGAAGAATATCGTACTCGTTTTCAGGAAGAACTTTCCATAAATCATATTGACTGGAAGTTTATTCCGCCAGCATCACCACATTTTGGTGGATGTTGGGAAAGCATGGTCAAAGTAATTAAAACGCACCTCTTTTAAGTTATAGGTCAACAGATCCTCTCTTACGAAGAGCTTTTAACTGTCCTTGCACAAGTCGAGGCGCTGATCAACTCGCGTCCGCTCACGGCATTGAGTAGTGACCCTGCAGAACCATCCGTGTTAAGCCCTGCACATTTTCTGAATACAGTGCCATTATCGTCATTTCCGGCTCCTGAAGCAGACTCTTCAAGCTTGCTCCAGAGACATACTCTGCTGGACAAACTCGTGCAGTCGTTCTGGTGGCGCTGGCGTGCGGAATATCTCCACTAGTTTCAGGCTAGATCCAAATGGAATAGTCCTGCATGCCCTATACAGGAGCGTTCGTTAGTCGTCATAATACATGATAATGCTCCGCCGCTTTCATGGCCGTTAGCCATCGTGGAGAAACTGCATACTTCCAAAGACGGTACAACCCGCGTTGTTACCGTGAAAACCGCGAAGGGAAGCTACGTGCGCCCTGTTGTACGTCTCTGTCCGCTTCCAACTCAGTGAGATCTAGCCTGAAGTTAGATCTAACTCTTAGTTTAAGTATTTAGTTTGTAGTTTTCGTTATAATTGTTTCGCTAAAGTTAATTTAGATTAATTTTAATATCATATCGCTGTCTTAGCCTATTGATGGGTTATGCGGTAGTACATCCAACATAGCTAAGTTCAATTTTTTTTTAAAGGCAACCCTTTAGGGCCGGGGGGATATGGTAGCGCCATCTATCTTTTCCATTGATAGTTAATTATGTCAACACCTAGCTAATAAATTCCTTTGCATACCGCAGTGTCAAAACGAGCGATTTTTTATCCCATTCCTTCCCAAAGGCACGCATCGCTCTAATTGGTCGCGGAATTCAATGACGCTGCGATGGAGCCAGAGATCAATCGTCACGCTGATCTGTCGCGTGCTTACGCAGCCCCGCGCCGCACCGAACGTGTGCAATACCGCAATATTTTCCGCTTTTATACTATAAACGAGAACTGAACCGCCCGCGGGTGTAGTGGATTGATATGTGCAGCTACGGGCTGGAGCCCAAGTGGAGTGATCAGCTCGTGGCCCGACTCTCGAAGACGCCGGCGGCCGCCATTTTGTAAGGTAAAGCGTGCCTCCTATAAATTCCAATAGCCATAAGATCGCCCGTTCACCCCTCTTCTAGGCGATTTACCAGCCATTCTTTATACAGTCCACAATATTAATATTTTTCCATATCACGAAATCGCCTAGTACATATTTCGGTGCAACGCCGAACCAGTAAACATAACGGAAATTAACAGTAAATAACAATACGGCTAGCTTTAGTTTTTTAATATAATGAACAAAATATGAAATTGGTTTTATGCAGGATGATACATAGTATCACACGTTATATAGATTCCATGAAATACAAACATCCAACTATATAATAGAATTTAGGTACACCATTGCATGAACTCACAGTAACAGCAAGTATGTAAACAATGATAAAATATCCAAGGAAATTTCCATGAAATTTCGGTGCGAGTTAAAGGATTTAATTTTTCAATATTTATATGAAAAATTAAATCGGCCACTACTTTGAACCTTCATAGAGGTCGTTTTGTAAATGTTGGGACATTTTAGCTTCGAGAGAAATAAAATAAATAGATTTTGTATTTGAAATACACGTTCTTTAGAAGTGAATTGGAAATAATATGGATTCTAGATCAATTCACAGGTTAACGATTTACGAGAATAAAGTTTTACTTGTAAAGTTTTTAATTTTTTCGATTCACTTCGAATTTTGAATAACACCTTCATGTTTGAGACTTAATTCTTATTACAAAATTCGTTAAAAATATATTTATGAATAAGAATTCATAAAAGTATATTTAATTGATCGTAAATTTTCCAGTGACATCCAAGTTTTAAATATCATCATCATCAGCCTTTAACAGTCCACTGCTGGACTAGGCCTCTCCTTTGAAAGGAGGAATTGGCCTACTATACCACGCTGGCCAAACGGGTTGGTATAGGGTTTGTACCAAGTTTTCCTTCTCTTACAGTGCTGTTCTCTGCATAGTATGCTCCCTCTGTCGGCTCTTACGACACCCATGGGATGATATGGGGTGGTGACATTTCGTATTCTTAATCCGTCACCACACGGACGGTTTTAAAATATTTAAAAGATATTCTATTTTTCATCTTAAGCTATTAAAATTAGTATTTTAATGTCGAATAGTAATGAATGGCATAACTTTTACAAAACTCATTATTATTGTTTTTACAAGTATTTTGTCATTGACGGACAAGGCCAAAATTACACATTAGTCACTTTCAAATTGAGCTTTTTAGTTTTTATTGTAATGTTATCTAGTCTTTTATGTCACCAGTAGTCAGTGGTAATAGTTACAAGTTATTGTAATTTGTTTTCAAAATTATAATAACAATATAATATTGTGTAGCAAAATTACTTTAGTGACATCGTATAGATATTACTGTAGTTACTTCGTGACTTTTTGAATCGTAGTGCCGGGATAAAAAAAAACACTTTAATATATAACGTAATACTACACGTATTGCATTATAATATCTCGCAGGCGCTCAACGCCAGCTTAGCCGTTCGCAATATTACCAAATATGGTCATGTTCACTAGCCAAAGGCAGTTGTGAGTCATAGGCCTATATCTATATAAGATGGGTGCGCGATCTAAGTCGATCTCTTGCCCTACACACCGTCTCGCTGATGGTTGTAGTAACTACAACTACAATCCTACTTCTCTTTCTACTGTCCCGCTGGGGGTAAGCATATTCTAGTTGTCTGTGTGCCTATACGTTATGTCTGTAGTATCTGTGTCTCCTAAGCATAACAGCCGATCTAGGGACCGCCTGTTCCTGACCGGTTCTTGTGTATTCTCTATGCTGTTTCCAGTTCTTCCTACGGGCTCACTGCACCTGTCTTCTCTCTACGGGCTACAAGCCACGAGCTGCTGGCGCCGTGCCGCTACTAGCCAGCTGCCACCCAAGCCTCCGTTCCTGCCTACGAGCTCCTACAGCCAGGCCACGGACGCCTGAGCCTGACCGCTCGGCCCACATCGGCTGCACCGCCCGAGTCCCCGCTCAGCCTGAACCTCGACCACAGAGCTGCCTGCGCAGCGCACCTTGGCCAGCCCATCGGCGACCCTACGAGCAGCTACCCTGCGAGCGTCGGAGAGCAGCAGGAGTCTACGCTCCAGCTCTCAGGCCAGTGCTTACCTAGTTTGGTCGTACTGTATGTAAGCGGTAGTGAGACATAATAAAGAACCTGTTCAGCCTAGCAGTGTTTCTCCCGAACCCCGACATCCTACCTGAGATCCTCTGTCTCAGTGACGCCCAACTCTATTTGTCTCACTTCCAATTACTGCAGTTGTTCTTGTTTAGGAGGTCAATCTTTGTAAACGAGGAGGTGCAGACATCAGCGAACCGGTACGTACTATTTAACTTGTGTATATCTGTGTTTTGCTGTCTATCTTTAAATTCTATTCTTGTATAACTATTAAGTGTTATCTTACTATTGCCTAATTCAAACAACTACCGATTCCCTACGTAACTGTTCGCAATTTGAAATAACCGTTTTTTGTTTTTGCAAGTCACTTATCTATTGTCTACATTTTTACACCGATTCGTCGTAGTTTCTTTGTAAAGCAGAACGATTGCACACGGAGGGCTGTAATATACTTACGTTATTTTCCTATCATACACTTCATTTCATCATGAGCACTAACCCCATTAAGTACTTCCTACTTAATAAAAATGAATTGGCCTACGAGGTCGCTATTCGCGGAGAGGAGCCGGCTACCTCTGTTTTAGGTTTACGGAAGCAGCTACCTAAACTACTCGAGCTGATTCCGAATGACGAAATCCTAGAGTCAGGCCTAGACATAGCAGGCGACTTCAAGGGAGCTAACCTGTCAGTTGCCGATTTAGATTCGCGAATCTCTTTCCTTAAGGAACTAATAATAAACCTATACGACTACAACTTGGCGAAGCGAACTACGGCTTTGCACAACCAGGTCTACCGCAGATTGGGCAGATTAGACAAAACCGAACCTAAATACGGCAAGAAAATATCCGACCTGACTGAACGCTTTCGGATGCTGTCGGCCGAGCTATCTAAGATAGAACACTCGAATGTTCCGTCGGCGGAAGTCGGAGTCACGATGACTTGCACGGATTCAACCCCTGCATAGGCAGTGTCGACTCCGGTAACTGTCCACTGTGAGCATTTGAGGGTTGGCGAACTATCGAAACTCAAATTCGATGGAACAGGCTGCGTTCGCGAATTTCTACAACGCGTGACAAAATTTAGGACGGTTAGAAATCTACCTGCCAATAGATTATTCGATTACGCGTCCGAAATTTCTACGGGTAATGCGTTACACTGGTTTTGCGGTGTTGAATATTACATTTCTACATGGGACGAACTAGCTAGTAAACTAACAGCTGATTTTACACCGTACGACTATGATTATAAACTTTTAGCCGAGATTCGTAATCGTACTCAAGGGCAAACTGAGGGTATAATCATCTATTTATCAATTATGTTCCAACTTTTTGCGCGATTGTCACCGAACACGGTACTAATCGAACATGAAAAATTAAATATATTGCTTCACAATATTAGACCGTGTTATTCTACAGTACTAGCTTCATGTACTACGGCTATAGACACTATAGACACTCTAAAAACACTATGTCTAAACTATGAGAGGTTCCAGTATTTAAGTGCACAATTTCACGAACCTAGTTACCCTACGTCTAACACAGTAGCACCTGATTTAGCTTACATAAATAAAAAGGACACGCACGGTCACTACAATAATTCACAGTACTATAAACCGTCTAAACTAAAAAATAACCCTCTGTCGCATCTATAAATGTCAAACCGAACGATACACCTGTGCCTAACCTTCAACACTATAATGTCAACATGATATCTAAATCAGCTGTTCCTACAAAAATAACTAATAAGAGGTGTGTGTTTTGCCCGCGATGCCGTTCAACTGATCACTCACTAGGGACGTGCAAGCGAGAACGTTATCCGATATGTTTTAAGTGTGGCCTTTGGGATGTCACGTTCGTAAATTGTCCTAACTGTAAAAATAAATCTTTTTCAAAAAAATTATTTACTCGGATCGTAGTTCGTCAAATAAGATGACAAACCCTACCATTTGTACATGTTCTAAACCTAAATATTTTGACAAAGAAGACTGGAAAAATTGGCTGAACACTCTAAAAGTGTATTTTTTCCAGTTATTCTGTGGCTGCGATCCGTGATCAAAAACCTAATACTGATTTTCGACCCTATGTTAATGTAACCATTAAGAATCTATCCCTTACTGGGTTACTTGACTCAGGTTCTGCCGTGACTATATTGGGCAATAATTCTCATATAAAAATTATTTCTCAAACTAATCTCGCTTTGAATAAGTGTGACAACCCTACTATATTTTTTCGATCGGCGGGTGGTCATCGTTTGACACCGATCGGCTATATCAACCTACCCACCACTTTTGAAAATAAAACTTAAAACTTAAAAGCGTACGTAATTCCAGAAGTCACTAGTTCGTTAATTTTAGGTATTGACTTCTGGAAAAGATTTAAATTGTTACCAAACTATATTAACAGTGCCGTGTGGTTGACGGCATAGAATACAAGTGTCACCACCCCCTATCTTCTCGTGGGTGTCGTAAGAGGCGACTAAGGGATAACACGATGCAAATACCATCTTTGCGTAGAGACGGAAAACTCGACATCAAACCCTATACGACTGCCTCGGTGGTCTCGCGGCATAAATGCGCGCGTGGGATCGGGAGGTCCCGGGTTCGATTCCTGGGTCGGGCGGTGTTATTGGGTTTTTCTGTCACGAAATTCTGAGTAGCAGCACGGAGTCTGGAAATGTGCCCGGTACGGCAATAGGCTCGCCCCTTATTACGTGGGACTAAAGTATATCTGGCGAAAAGTGGGTGTAGAAATACACCTCTGCCTACCCCTTCGGGGATAAAAGGCGTGGCGATATGTATGTATGTATATTAACTCTGTTTCTTTATCTAATAATGACTCTCGTAGTAATTCCTTGCCTAATAAAGTTAATGCTACCGTGTCAGCTATTGATAGTAACACTGATAACGACACTACTAAAACCATGGATCAGTGGTATACTACTATCTACAATGGCTGTAAAAACTCACCTACATCCTTCCCTAATTATTCAATAAAAAATGATAAATTGTATAGATATATGGTATCGAAATGTACACTGCGTAAAGTATTCGATTGAAAAGAGGTCCTACATACCTTGGATAGAACTACCGCTATTAAAGAATACCATTCGGAACTCGCTGCGGGTCATTTAGGTATTTTTAAAACGTATAAACGTTTAGCGCAGCGTTTTTTAAAAATTAAAACTAATTTAAAACTAATTAACTACACTGATTCCTAACCTAACTAGATTCTTTTATTGTACCTACCTGCAGTTTGAGTTTCATAGTCACTAACTACTTAGCACTGTCTACAGAAGTTCGGAGGACTTAGTTAGACGGATTTTTCTTGTCTAGACACGAAAAATCCTGCTGTACAGAGCGGGGTATTGTAACGTAATACTACACGTATTGCGTTATAATATATCGCAGGCGATTAACGCCAGCTTAGCCGTTCGCAATATTACCAAATATGGTCATGTTCACTAGCCAAAGGCAGTTGTGAGTCATAGGCCTATATCTATATAAGATGGGTGCGCGATATAAGTCGATCACTTGCCCTACACACCGTCTCGCTGATGGTTGTAGTAGCTACAACTACAATCCTACTTCTCTTTCTACTGTCCCGCTGGGGGTAAGCATATTCTAGTTGTCTGTGTGCCTATACGTTCCGTCTGTAGTATCTGTGTCTCCTAAGCATAACAGCCGATCTAGGGACCGCCTATTCCTGACCGGTTGTTGTGTATTCTCTATGCTGTTTCCAGTTCTTCCTACGGGCTCACTGCACCTGTCTTCTCTCTACGGGCTACAAGCCACGAGCTGCTGGTGCCGTGCCGCTACTAGCCAGCTGCCACCCAAGCCTCCGTTCCTGAATACAAGCTCCTACAGCCAGGCCACGGACGCCTGAGCCTGACCGCTCGGCCCACATCGGCTGCACCGCCTGAGACCCGGCTCAGCCTGAACCTCGACCACAGAGCTGCCTGCGCAGCGCACCTTGGCCAGCTCATCGGCGACCCTACGAGCAGCTACCCTGCGAGCGTCGGAGAGCAGCAGGAGTCTACGCTCCAGCCCTCAGGCCAGTGCTTACCTAGTTCGGTCATACTGTATGTAAGCGGTAGTGAGACATAATAAAGAACCTGTTCAGCCTAGCAGTGTTTCTCTCGAACCCCGACATCCTACCTGAGATCCTCCGTCTCAAATACTTTAATAAAATATTACATTACCACTCTCTAGGCACATGGTGATTTGCCGGTGATGCTTTTTAAATATATCTGCCTTGTCCTATATTGACAGTGTCAACTGTATTAAATAGTGCCCAACTGTATTAGTGATGATTATGATCACAGCTGGTATACATGCTCAAACTTCGGGGTAAATAAAACATATTTTACCTTTTTTTATTAATTATATGACTAAAACCCGTTATAATATTTGTCTATAAATATCTCTGGCATATAGTAGGCACATATAGCTATGTATTCACATGAATTTCTTCTTTACAAATCTGTTAATTAAATCAGCTTAAACGACAGTAATAAAGTGCCAGGCCTTATGTCTTTCGGACACAGTTTACATTCTAAATAAAACATTTAAATATAAGTAACATACAATCATACATATTCAAACCACCGCACCTTGCCTGTTTTTCGTACATGAAGGATATACCTTAAAGCGACAATATAGATTGGATAAAGTGCATAGTATTAAGTATAGTTAAATAGTATCAGTGGTGTACCTATAAAGGCTGTAAGGAACGGCGCACCGAAAACCGATACCAGTGATTCAGTACATGATATTGAGGCCCTTGTTGGTGGAATTTTACTTTTAGTGTCTTTTTGATTCTTTTGCAATTTTTTTGCATATAATGTAATGAATGATTGTCAACTCGCACCAATTATTTTATAAAATTCTCGACGATCTCTCGTCTACTCGGACGCGAGATCGGCCACGGCGCGCAGCCGCGGCGGCGGAAGCGCGCCATGTAGTACTTTACACCGTGTATAAACTCTCTCCACTATATCTCTGCTGGGCATAACCAACTTCTAACTATGAGAAAAGTTAGGCCACAGCCGCCCACGCTAGTCATGTGCGGGTTGACAAAGTTCTCATGTCTTTCATGAATAGGCCCAGTTTCACCACCTCTGGTTAGGCCTTACTTTCCAGATAAATTCAAAATTTGAACGAAGTAAGTATGTTTTATCCGTCATATAAATTTTACAGGCACTTATCAGACAGCAGTGAAACTCGCCACAATTAGCTCAAACTCTGAAAAATCCAGATTTCCCCACGATGTTTTCCTTCACCGTATAGCATGGAATAATTAACAATATAATACGCACGTTTCTCGGGTTTCAACACGAAAGCCTCTACGTAGAAGTCTGTTAAAACGTTTCGTATATTTTTCTTTAAATCTAAGACTGGGGTACTAGACTGTATGAAAAGCGTTTGACTTTAAGAATGGAGTAAGGTAAAGAAGGTTGAAGTGCGTAGATATACATAGCTTGACCCTTGTCCCTTAAGGGACCTTTCATTTTGTTGACACGGCCTTGTCATGGCAAACAAACTGTTGGGATAAAGTACGTTGAAAGGATGACTAAAGGAATGCCTTGGGTTCCATCCCAAGTTTGTTAGTACATACTTAGTTGGTGAGATTAATGGAATTAAGCGCAAGTAAGTCATGGGTTGACGCTCCAGTTTCCTTGTCTATACTGATAATATGGTAAAAGAATTTTAACCCGCTTATCTCTGGAACTGTTTTTCGTATTTATAAAGTAATTTTCAGTTTGCCGACCTATTTTTAACGCTTTGGCGAAAACGAGTTACAATATAACCAGCAGGAAACTTGCTACCGTTAGAGCAATCTCTGTGGCTACCTACTGGGCTGATTCTATTTAAGAACGTTTCTAAGAATTTTATACCATCGACTGAATAAAAAGAAGACTATATAAAATTTATTTATAAGAAACCTATAGGATTCAACATTACGACATGACTGTGAGGAATTTAACAAAGGAAATCCTAGTATTTCCAATAGGCTATCGCTACCTTTGTCGTAAAGCTTTAGTAAAAAATTGTAGACAAGAATCTGTAAAAATGTGTAACCACATGAATGATAGAAAATTGAGGCAATTGTGTGAGGAAGTAATATTTAATATTTTGATAAACGTATTGCACATATTATTGTGATCGCCGAATTCAAAAAAGTAGTTCGATCGACTTTAATTCGGATACAAAATTGTGTTCGTTTTTGCAAGCTCGATACTGTATAAATATTCACTGTCTGCTATTACATATGTATGGCAATTTACATAGCGATCTATTGAGCAAAAACGGTGAATGGTATGGATGTTACAACTCCATCAAGTGGCGAGCTACAAAAAAGTTAGGTTAAAATTTTAATTATATCTCTTGCCTTGGCTGTTTAAAAAACCTTTTGCCTTGGGCCTCAAAGCTTGCTTCTTTGTTGAACTAGATTTGACAAAGTATGTTTTTTAGAAAACATCTGTCGTCTAACAGTTACTATCAAAATGGATAGCTATTTTGTATAGCATAATCAGTGTTAACTCTCGATTGTCATATATATTTATTCTAGCGGGAATCATCCGTTAAAGGTGTTGTCGAACTTCTGGACGCATAAGGCATTTTAAAATACACTAATAAATTTATCATTTTTGTTTTCCATGATGATGTCATCATCTGTTGATGATGACATCATCATGGAAAACAAAAATTGCTTTGTAGCTATAAGAATGTACTGCTGAGCATTGTTCTCTTCTCACTATGAGAAGAGTAAGTTCTTAGTCCTCCACGCTGGCATAGTCTTTAGATGTACTACAATTCAATCCAGCTGATGGAACTGAAGCCGAGATAACATGCGAATAAAACTGCGCCTCTAAATAAATAGATTATTTTAAATGGGAGAAAAATAATAACATTGCCTGCAGTATCAGTTACAAGGTCCACACATTTTGCGCCCGTTGAGATTTAAAATGCGAAACGCTTAAAGCATTATATTATGTTAAAACACATTCATTTAGACCGTAATTATGGGAGCGAGCTTAAAGCCTGTTGAGTAGTGTTCCCGTTACCTCAAAGAATGTTAAATACGCTTACCACGTGAACTATGTTAATCATTGTAAAAGAGGAATACATAATATTCAACGGCACTTCATAATAAATGACATAAAGATTATGGTAAAATGATTTTAAACATTTAGGTACGTTATTTGTATTTAACGGGTTGTAGTTCGTACTTAACCCGTGACCAGGGCCGATGAAAGCTGGTCGTAACGTCGGGATAAATATACGTATTTGTTTAGCACTGAGCGTTAGTTGTCGCTGCTAAGACCAGTTATATCAACTTGTCTAAAGACTATGGCTTGCCAATTTCTTAGATTCTGATAGTACTAAATTACTCCTTGGTTTTAGCGTCGTATATATTAAGGATGTATACAAGGTACATTTTGAATTCTTAAATTTAAACTAATTTGCTTACATTGGAATAATTTTAATTATAACATATACACTGCCTACCTCACTAACTAATATAAAATTAACCAAGAAACGTTTGGCTAAGTTTTATCAGTAATAGCTATTGACCCCCCTGGAGAGTGGGGCATTTCACAAAGAGAAAATTTTGCAGTGACGGCAGCTAATGAGGTTATAAGATTCGGTGCTTCTGTGAAAGGAGCATCTTGCGTCTGACGGCTTGCAAGCGTGTTATTGAGTTATTTGTATCTAGCTTGCAATTATGTAATTATACCATACCTAATTTACTTAAGTACCTAAGTATATCATAGTTATATTGTAAATATAAATTTATCAGTTTGGATGTATCGATGATTTTACTCAATCTTATTACAATGGCTGCATGGTATTATTTTATTAAATTAACACATTAGCTATTTTTATCAAAATTATTGGTATTCAGTTGAAGTTTCAGGTAAAAGCTAGTTTATCGTATTTCCTACCTAGTCAATTGCAACGATGAAGCACAGCTTTAATAAAATTGCATACAAAAACGATAGCGTGTTTTCTTTGGTCGTTTTGTGATGTGTTTAAGATTTTCCGTTCAAATAAAATACCAAAGAAGTACCTATGTGGTGAATTGAAGTATAAAAAGATAATAATCTTTGACCTCAGTCTTGTAGGTCAGGATGTTAATACTGAAGTGATTGTTGTCACTTACAAGATGCGTGTTTGTGTTGCGGTAGAAGGTGAAGCGTGTGAGGAAAAGAAAGCAACGGCAGAAGACGAATGCGTAATGAATTTATTAATTTCAAGCATGAGTATTTATAGCTAAAAATAATTAATAATAATTACCGATCACGCCTGGCACTTTTGTAATTAATAATAAAAAAGGTTCGCGCTTGACACTTTTTATCGAGGGGCGTATACAAGAAGACAAAGATCTGCGGCGGCCATGTTGCGCAGGCCCCGGTTGACAATAGCAGGTAGCTGACCCTTTTCTCGGGGGCGCGGCCTAATCGTCTATGATGACTTTCGCGACGATATACGGTAGCGGATTCGGGTCGCTACAATACGCGCAAAAAGGTTTTTAGTCCTGTTTTACGAGATCTATTTAATACTGTCAGCCATCTGAGTACATATGTTACATTTAAAACAACTAACTAAAACTAACTAAACTACTTAAAACTTTCAGCAAAACCAAATACGATCAGCCACCTACGAACGAAAGCAGAATTTTTCGCCTGTTTAAAACAAATGAACCGGCAGAGAAACACAATCACGGACTCGTTTCGTTACAAGCTGCGAAAATATTTACTTGACCCAGTTCTTCCTTGTGAATTTGTAGTTATTTGTTTTGTTATTTTGTACCATGTTGGACGATACAACCTTCCGCTTCGCTACTTGCCTCCGTTTAGGCGCGTCATGTGTCTCTCCGCATCGCTGTCACTGCGGAGAGGCTGTCGATAGCCTTGGTCACCATGGTCTGTCATGCAGCAGGAGCGCGGGTCGTATTTCACGACACGGCAACCTCAACGACATTCTGCGCCGTGCTCTTGTCACCGCTGGCGTTCCAGCCCAACTTGAACCTCAGGGCTTGGCACGCGACGATGGCAAGAGACCGGACGGGATGTCTTTACTGCCGTGGAAGCTGGGTAGGCCTTTGGTATGGGACGCGACATGTGTCGATACCCTTGCGCCATCCCATCTTTCCAGCACAGCAGGTTGTGCGGGCGCTGCTGCTGCTTCAGCAGAGACCCTCAAACGGCGCAAATACGTAAATCTTGTAGGAGATTATGTATTTGAGCCGTTTGGGGTCGAAACCAGTCTCTTTGCGAGATCCCTTTTTAGGGATCTCGCAAAGAGACTGATCGACGCCTCGGGTAACCAGAGGGCTGGCACGTATTTAGCACAAAAGATAAGCATTGCTATACAACGAGGCAATGCCGCCAGTCTTCTGGGCACGCTTCCGATTGACTGCGATGCGGATGACTTCCATGACGCCTTCTAAATTTAATTTTAATTTATTTTCTTTTTCGTATTGTATATATTAAATAGGCTTATTTTAATTTTAGGACATAATTATGTTGCTTTTTATGTAATAGTAGATTTTGTTTGTCAGCGATAGCCTAGTGGAGATACTAACAGACTGCCATGCAGAGGGTATTCGGTTCGAATCCACGGCGCGCACCAATGACTTTTCGGAGTTATGTGCGTATTGAATTATAAATTATCGCTTGTCCCGTGCCTCGGAGAGCACGTTAAGCCGTCGGTCCCGGTTGTCATGAAGATCTTTGACAGTCGTTACAGGGCGTCATTCAGTACCTTCTAAATAAACTGACACTAGTCTAGACCATGGAATATCGCTATCCCTTCGGGTTGCGGAGGTCAGACAGGCAGTCGCTCTGTGGAAAAGCTAATATTCAGCCAAATCTGGTTAGACTAGTAAGCGGACCCCAGATTGAACTGGGATAACGCTAGGAGGATGATGATGAGTTGATTTTGTTTGGAAAATATAGAATAAACTTTATTTGTGTTCAATAAAATGTAGGTATACAATTATAATATGATGTAACATAACAATATACTTCTGATATACTGTGCGTAATAAGAATGCAAAACTAACTTAAAATTGAACTATAATTGTATGAAAATTTCAGGTGAAGGCAACCGATATACCTATCGATGATTCATTGCATTTTTTTAAGTTATAAGAAAATTAAAATCACCGAGTGTTTATTTATAAGAAAACTAGACTTAATTCGCGGGTTCGCCCACGTAGTACATTTCTAACCCCTTAGGTTTAGAATTCCCAAAAACCCTTTCTTAGTGCTCTCCTAGATTTAAGCCCAGTAATTTCAGGTGTGGGTTATCAGTCAGTCTGTCAGTAAGTAAAGAGTTTTATTCACCATCATCATCTGCACTGAATATAAACTGTCCCACTGTTTGACATGAGCCTCCTCTTACTTCGTGATGGGTTAGGTCATATTTAGCCATCCCCCCCGGTGGGATCTCCACCTTGTCGTGGTGGGGGGGCTCAGTAACCGTGGTTAGGTCACCCACGGTGAAGCTAAGCGAGATCCCGGGAGTGGACGCTCCGCGTGGGCTTGACGGAGGCCTGCGCAGGATGCGTCCAAAGGTGCGGGTGCGAGGGACAGTTCTTCTGTCGGGCTCGATCGCGGGAGCAGAGGCGTGTCGGTGTTGCGTTGCCACGCGCCCTATCTCCCGCGACCAAATGGGGGCGCGCCATCGTTGCGTCGCGGTGGGGCCGCAGAGGAAGAGGAGATGCGGTGTTGTCAGGTTGCCGTCCTCCCTATCCTCTGCGGCCGCTGGGTGTTGTGGCGGCGGAGCCCAACACCTTCATCGGTCGCCAAGGGGGTTTTGTTCAGGGCCAGCCTGATCATCTGACGGGCCAATACCCGTCGGGGGCTAACGAGGAATGCTTCGGTGATACCCGACCCTCCGACACATGGGTACATGAGGAACACGGGTTTGTTTTTAGTCAGTAAGAGTCTGACAGTCCCCTTCAACCTTCCTCAAGGGCGGAGGGACTCCATGGAGATTTTCCAACCCGCCACCCAAAAAAAAGTTTTTGCCATGCTTTCCAAGTCTATCAGGCATACTTCACATGTCTTTCGAGAATATTTCTTAGAAACTGTCGTCCAGGTTTTCTTACGATGGTTTACTTCTGATTGAAGCAAATGATAATTAATAATTTACCATAAGCCTTAGTTCTATGCTCGCTACTTAATATTGAATGTATTTAATTCTTAGACTAAATCAATAACGATTTATGCGATAATCCACACAGACTATATAATCTCAAGGGCAATTTTGATAGAAAATTTAGAACATCATTATTTAAAACCTTTTTATTTTTTTCAGATATAATAATGAAAAAAATTGGGCAACATAGAATTACTTTAAACGTAAAATAAAATCGACACATCCAGACTTGCTTAAAGTGGAATTGGCCAAAGAAATTTGATTCAAATATTTTAACATTTCTTTATAGTTTTATATAATATATGTCGGCGATACGCCAGGGTTATGGTGTCCAGACTCCATAATAAAAACACTCACGTAATATTACTTGGTTTATTTTTAGACGATTTCTAGCACAGAATTGAATTAAAATGCGAGTTACAGTCCTTTTTATACACTAACCGTCATTACACTTAATGTAACGTTTAACAACTCCTTTTCAACATATAATTGAAATTACTGTACGATTAATTATAAACTAATCAAAAATCGACATTAATATTGTAATGAATTTTGCACAACATCAAATTATTTATTTTACACGAATAACAATTTTATTTTATTAACCAAACGCTGCTTTACAACATTGTCAACAGATGGCGCTATCAACAGGATGCAAATATAAACGCATGTTATTTATTACCGTAAAAATAAGTGTCAGAATAATGTTATTTAATACTAATTGATTTTACTTTGAAAGTTTCAGGAGTTATCTTAATAACTAAGTGATAAATTAAATACCCAATCTTTATAAACAGTTAAGCAGCCAATACAGTGTCTAATATTGTAAAGTAGTGAAGTTCTCAGTTCTGTGTTCACAAATAGTTATTTAAAATCAATCTTAAATATTATCAACATTTTCGTAACAATATAATCATTATATATTAATTTGCGCCCATACGGCCATTCTGATCCAGCGCGCTCCTCGCGCTGATTATTTAACGGTTACAGAATAAACAGCATAACAAACAAAAATAAGGAATATAAAAATTACATAAATAAGCGTTTATCATACAGAACGAACTAAAAGTTCTTTACAAGGCTTCACCTAGTCATAGGATCTTAGCCTGTGGCATGCGTCACCCATCACGGGATCTAACAAACAATGCTTCACCCATGGCTAAGCCGATTACGGCATCACCGATTACGGGATCTAGCGCACACAGGCATCACCCACATAGGGATCTAGCCCACAAACGGCATCACCCACAAAGGGATCTAGCCCACAAACGGCATCACCCACATAGGGTCGATTTAGCCCACGTGGCATCACCCATCACGGGATCTAGCCAACACATGGCATCACCCATCACGGGATCTAGCCAACACACGGCATCACCCATCACGGGATCTAGCCAACACACGGCATCACCCATCACGGGATCTAGCCAACACACGGCATCACCCATCACGGGATCTAGCCAACAAGACCAGGATCAAGGATACGCATGGTGGCCAGCCAGCGTTTTAGGAAGGATGTTGGATAGGAAAAATAAAATTTTACTCAAACACAAATGCAAAATTTGCCTCATAAACACATCAATGCATATACATAAAATAATGATCATCGTTCGTCATGATCAGTTATATCAATACAATGCAATTACATAGGTCCAACAACGACAGTGGAGGAGGTAGAGGACCCCCCACGTAAATCGGTATCTGACGAATCCTCCGCCCATACGGTCAAGCTGCTCATACAGTTGTTGATGTTGATCAGCAACAAAGGTTAGCAAACAATGCTTGACTCTAGCTCGGTACAGTACCCATGCGGCACGTGTGCGCGCAGCCCACACACAAAACCACCGACGTCAAAAGGGCGGGCCACCGTCATCCATACATACCAATCAGTAAAGGACCGCTCGTCCATCCTCTCTTCACACTAAGGTCAGGTCATCTGCCAGGATGTCATCATCAACCTGCAACACTCAAAAGACAGGTGGTGGGCAACATTTCCCACCCAAATATTAGTTCCATGAACCTTCTTAACTGTAGATGAAATAAAATTCTACTCTTACAAAGTGGTGCGGTCTATTAAGCTATATCTATATATCAGGCATGTTCAACCTGTGCATTGGTCTATAGTTATCTTAGCTACAACAGTGTTGGAGCCCATATTTACGCATAAAGTAAAATACAAAAGACACTGAATTTCCTCAGGTTCTGTCTGACAGTGCCATTTTAGATAATCAAATATAAAGTTATCAGGATACCCATATTTTGCAGTTTTGATAAAACAGTTAAAACTTAATATATTCAAAATAAGTTTTATCCACATCAAACAGGAAAACAAAATGGCAAAGACAAAGAGAGGCCTATGTTTAGCCGTGAACAGTCGGACTGTTGGTGATAAATATGAAATAATTTCAAACCATGCAGATCCAAGGATTTCGAAAATACAAGTGCTATAATTATTACATGTAAGAACATGTTTAATCCAATATTGAATATTTTTAGGCATAGTGCAAGCTGTGAAATGGTTGAACTGTTTGCCAACTGAGCCATAAAAGAGAAATTCACAAGCTACCAATATTACAAAGCAAGAGTAGTGCCGTCTTATTTCTAGAAATGATTCCACTCAGCTTATAAATTTACTACAATAAACCATAAAAGTTAATAAAGACACTCAGATGTTGGTATTTTATAATTAATTCAACATTTTATTTATAAAAATAGACATTTCTTTCTGAAATGAATGTTATTGGCTAAGAATAAATACTGCTAAATGGGAAAAGAGATAATATGGATTGTCACATTATGTTCTTTAAACCCACTTATCATTATCCTAATAATCATATTCCTAACTGTCTTGCGTCCCAAAAGAGCTAAGCAATAAGGTTGGCACTAAATTTTATTGGTTTATCACTGGTTGTCATCTTGAATATAGATGCAACTAACTTTGCAAATGAACTCACAAATAAAATAAATTGTATTTACCATGTGTGTATTTATAAAAGATTAGCAGTCACCTGCCTTAAGACTTTCAACCTAAAATGCTTAGAGATGGACTTTTATAAAACCTAAGTGAGTGCATTTGTCCATAAAGAAATCTACTGTCCAGATCTCAAGTTTCTAGCTTCAGTAGTTTGGGTTAAGCAAGGACTTATCATGGTCGGAACAAATCATTCTGTACAGGTATAAAATTAAGTGACAAATATCGGGTTCCCTTGTCTTATTATATAACCTTAACTTGAGCTGCAACTTGACAGTAACAATTTCGACATAATGTTAAAATGAAATCATGTAGGCACCTACACAGTCCACAAATTGTATAATAAAACCTATTTTGTAACTTTACAAATATTAGCTTTAAAAAATGTGTAGCACAAATTTATTTTTATATCTACCTTCTGAAAATATCTGTACTAATATAATAAAACTGAAGTTTGTTTTGTTGAATGCACTTATCTGTGAAACTACTGGTTTTATGCAAATAATTATTTTTGTGGTGGATAGCCATTTCTCAAGAGAGGCTTCATATAATCGCGCCGTGAGCACTAGCCATAAGTAATGCAGTTAGTTAGTCTTATGTAATGTGTAACCAAGGGCTATAATTAATAATGTTTTGATTCCTTTAATGTTTTACTATTGAGATAACCTATTGACTACTAATTGAATGCATCTTCAGCACATCATTTAGCTTATTTAAACTGAAAGCAAATCAGGTAATTTATACAATGCATCTATATCAGAGCTTCAACTTGAAAAGGGCAGTTATACCGTTCTTTACTAATAATTACATTAGTAGAACCACATAATAACAAAGCTATGTTCTCTATCTTATGTAGATAAGTAAGTTTTACAGAAAGTTTCCGACATGACCTAACGATTAATAAACAGACAAGAGCCCCAGCCGACGGCATAACATGACTATAAGCACAGTAGCACTGCTATGTATCAAACATGGATAAACAACAGTTACCTATAAGTTCTATTTGGGGTGTAACGTTCGTAATTTTGACTGTATAATGTTTGTGTGTTAATGGTAATCCTTACGGGGACAGTAGGTAATCTTGTAAGCACCATAATTTATAAAATTATGGATGTTTCAAATCAGCTCTGGATAAATACCTCTGGTCAGTGCATCAACAACCCGCATCTGCAACCTCTGGTAGCACTCGGAGCAGAACAGCGTTCACGCCACAGCACACCCCGGTGCGTGCACCCCGTCGTAGTCGCTCTGTCGCTCTCGCTCGCACGTGGCCTCACGTGAAGTGTAGACGTGCTCGCCATAACTCCGACACACCGTGTGGTACTGTGGTCTCCGATCAGGGTTGACTAGCGCCAAACCCGGCTTCCAAGCGCTTGTGACGCTTGTCGCATCAGTCTTCAGGTCATCATTGGTAATGGCGGCCAAGCCAATAGATCCCGAAGTCTCTTAGGGGGCGTTTATCCCGCCGCTGCTGTCGGCGATACGCCAGGGTTATGGTGTCCAGACTCCATAATAAAAACACTCACGTAATATTACTTGGTTTATTTTTAGACGATTTCTAGCACAGAATTGAATTAAAATGCGAGTTACAGTCCTTTTTATACACTAACCGTCATTACACTTAATGTAACGTTTAACAACTCCTTTTCAACATATAATTGAAATTACTGTACGATTAATTATAAACTAATCAAAAATCGACATTAATATTGTAATGAATTTTGCACAACATCAAATTATTTATTTTACACGAATAACAATTTTATTTTATTAACCAAACGCTGCTTTACAACATTGTCAACAGATGGCGCTATCAACAGGATGCAAATATAAACGCATGTTATTTATTACCGTAAAAATAAGTGTCAGAATAATGTTATTTAATACTAATTGATTTTACTTTGAAAGTTTCAGGAGTTATCTTAATAACTAAGTGATAAATTAAATACCCAATCTTTATAAACAGTTAAGCAGCCAATACAGTGTCTAATATTGTAAAGTAGTGAAGTTCTCAGTTCTGTGTTCACAAATAGTTATTTAAAATCAATCTTAAATATTATCAACATTTTCGTAACAATATAATCATTATATATTAATTTGCGCCCATATATACATACATACATACATACATACATACATACATACATACGTACATACATACATATCGTCACGCCTTTTATCCCCGAACGGGTAGGCAGAGGTGTATTTCTACACCCACTTTTCGCCAGATATACTTTAGTCCCACGTAATAAGGGGCGAGCCTATTGCCGTACCGGGCACATTACCAGACTCCGTGCTGCTACTGAAAATTTCGTGACAGAAAAACCCAATAACACTGCCCGACCCAGGAATCGAACCCGGGACCTCCCGATCCCACGCGCACATTTATGCCGCGAGACCAACGAGGCAGTTGTATAGGGTTTGATGTCGAGTTTTCCGTCTCTACGCAAAGATGGTATTTGCATCGTGTTATCCCTTAGTCGCCTCTTACGACACCCACGGGAAGATAGAGGGTGGTGACATTTGTATTCTATGCCGTCAACAACACGGCGGTTTATATAATATTTTACCTAGAATTATGATTATATACCAAGAAAAAAGCGTCCCGAGAGAGTTAATTCTACAAATGTATTTTGTTAGAACTTAGAATAAGTTCTACGAAATTAAATTCGGGCTCATATTTTGAAAACTAGAGATTATGTTTTTTTTGGGATTATTATTTAAATGATAATAAGCATTTTAACTGGATTTTTTTTCTATAGCATACGAGAACTGCTTACCTATAAGGAGGCTGAACGCCCGGTCTACACACCGGTAGCGTTAAATACTGTACTCATTTTCGCGATCTGTATTAATACTAACATTTATATTGACTATGCCTAAACTATAATAAAAGTGCAATCTATGCTCAATGAATGACACGTCGTTCTATGACTGCAGCTATTGGAACCCAAGCCGAAATGTCATAGGAAATAAACGACAATGACAGTACCACTAAAGCAAGAAGAATAAAAAGAAAGAAAATATAAATATAATTATATAAATAATATAAAGAAATAAAAGAACAGCCACCATCGGATGCCATCTTAATCTTTCGGATCACGACTGAAATCCGTTACATAAATTAGGCAGGTAAACATTACTTGACCTTGTAACTGACCCTATGACGTTAGATAAATGTGTATTTAGCCCAAATTGAATTTTAGGAATTGACTCTATTGATAGAACTACCATTTTCATGAAGCTTCGTTAGAGGCCCAAACATCGCTACCGCCGAAGCATTTAGGTTTGTTTCTAACTAAACTTTAGTTGACAAAGGACTGAGGTTAAGGGTTGATTAGAATCTGTCCGGTCAAATGATATCTATTGGTATTGCGATTAGGATCGATGGCTCATTTGACTCCAATAGTTAGTTAGCTAGTTAATGAACCAACTATTACAGTTTTAATGTAGTTTCGAGAGCTTTTGAGAAATCTGCTATTTGATGAGGTCACAATCAAATGCGAACGAAGTTTTGTGTGTTTTGGGTTTCGCCTAGGATTTGATATGTGATATTTATATTTGTGCAAATAATGGGATATTTATATTTGTCTTTTGGTATTATAGAATTTGCAAGTAAAAGTAAAAGCCTTTATTATTACTAGCTGAGCCTGCAGTTATACTCACGTTATTTAAGGCTACTGCTCCGCGCCTGTGGTTCATAGCGTCATATTTATGGGCTATCCAAAAGAATATAAGTATTCAAAACAAACCAGTAGTTCTTGAGATTAGCGCGTTCAACAAAACAAACTTTTCAACAATAATATTAGTATAGATTCTTTCGATTCAAATTCATCCGCAGAATTGTCGAATACAGAGGCTACTAAGACTCTTGAGTCACTGCAATTACGCAGAGACGTGGCCTCAATGGCTGTCTTCTACCGCTTCTATCACGTAGAGTGCTCCGAAGAGCTCTTTCAACTAATCCCACCCTCTCCTTTCCTATCCCGAACGACACGTGCTGGGTTGAGGTGCCACTCTTACACGGTAGAACAGATACCGTCACGCACCAAACGGCTCGGCGCCTCTTATCTCTGCCGTACCATTAAGATGTGGAACTCTTTACCAACCCATGTGTTTCCCTCCACTTATGATCCTGGGTCCTTTAAGCGGGGCGTGAAAAAGCTTTTCTCAAGGCCGTCAAGGTGAGGTCCATCATGCCATAATGCCATGCTGGCTGCTGGGATGATGGCCATCACTATGGGACTTCACTGACTGCTTAACATCAGGCAGCATAGAGTCAATTTGTTCGGCAGAAAAAAAATACATACCGTATTTTTAAAGTTAAACTTACTCACCAAACCCACCTTTTATTAAAGTTCATAAAAATTAATTTGAAATTAAACTTCCTTTTACAGAAGTAGCTATATGCACCTTCTTATAATTAAAAACCTTTTGTCGAAAATTAAAATGAAAAGGCGCACAAACTTGTCAGTTACTTAGAACATTTAATTTTAATAACAATCGCCGTTCAAATATTTTGTTTGAGATAAAATAAATAACATTGCTCATTGAGTTTATATAAGACCCTTAAATATTGTTTTTAAACTATTCTTTAAATTCTTAATGGAATCGATAAAAATATTATAAAGGTCAGACAGGCATGCTGTTTCTATATAATGTTGGCAAAGACTTGAATATTGTTTTTAATGTCAACGTACGTTAGAGTATGCATGTACCAAATAGGACTTGATCTTTAACTTGAGAAAAAAACACCTGAATCAATGATGCTCTAAGTGGCACGTATACTTCAGTCTTAAGAGAAAACACGCACCGACGCAACCTTTTAAAATAGACACAGTAGGTAGCAAAGTACAGAATACAAAATAAGATGTCAAATCCAGGAAGACCCTAGAGTACTGAAATTGCTCACAAAAAGCCTTCAAATACGCCAACTAAAAATTGTACTACTTTTTCGTTTTTAAGCTTAGATTTCCAAAGACTTACAAGTTATTTATTCAGTAGAGGTTACTTAGCTCTTAGGTCTATAAAAAGCGTTGTTTACGGTTAACGAGAATCGTACAGTACCTATTAGTTATTACACTCGCAAAACCCGCATTTTTATTATTTTAGATATCAAGGTATCTGTACAATCTACACAAGCTTCGAAATAAATTTGAATTATTTAACAATTTGTATTTCATAAGCTGCACATGTTTACCGCAAATATTCCACAGCTTGGTACAAATTTTTATCTTGATGGAAAGAATTCGTGATGTCTCAAACATGTCTTCTGTAAATAAAATTTAAAGCAAAATTCTTCAACATGAATAACTCTTCTATGCATTATAAGTTATAACATGTATAAATAATTTGCCAAAGATTTTGAGACAGACTGGTTAAGAGACAAACTGACAGCTTAGCAAGGAGTCTCGGAGTGAAACTCATATCACAAACTATTGACTTTACGAACTTAAAAGATAAAATATCGTGAATAAACTTAAATTTCTTAAAGTTTTCCATAATTTTCTTTATATTTGTGTGTGTTTTATATTTTAAATGTGTAGCCTTCCAATCTGAAATTGATAGTCGTGTTGGACTATGCCCTAATCCTTCATACTAGTCAGCAGAGGCAGAGCATATATGACACAATCATTTTGACACATTACGAAAATATCAAACAGCATACTCTATTCCTACGTCGTCGCACAGATCCTTGAAGAATCACATTCAATATTGTGAGGCAACATAATATGTTTCTTTGTTAGTCCTTTCCTTACTCCGAGAAGGAACAATGAGGCGATATTATTTAATGCAAATAGCTGAAGATGGGAATAAGGCTCTTTTCACATTGAAACAGGTACGGTGGAATGGAGGTGCGGTTTAGTCCCGCTAGTTAAGTTTATAATGAGAGCGAAAGGCGGGGACGGGGAAAACCGGTCGACAGCACGGATGATACAAATACCCCTTTCTATGCAAAATTTTGTGGACGATTGTTTTTCTAATATATATATAGACGGGAATTAACGCGAACATGCAAATTAGGTATTTACATACCTTATTTTGCTTGACGTTTCGAGGCGGTTGCACGTCCCGTGGTCGTAAGCTGACTGGTGTGGCGATGTCACGTCTCCGAGTGCGAGGTAGAAGATTCTATTTCTACCCCCGGGTCGTTGATATTCGAAGTACCGGCGCAAAACACACTAACCGTATCTGTATATTGAACATTCGCCGACTGCGCGTTAAAGTGGGGTGTTGTTAGCCGAATCACAGGATTCCACGCCGATGACAATTTGAAGCCCTCTTCCCGATTGAAATTTTTATGTTTTCTGATTTCAATCGCTTCACGCACAACTCTTGGGTAAAAGTGGCGTTCCGTGGAGAGGACTTGGGGACGATGAAATTCAATCCAGTGATTGGTGCCCGATTGAAGTAAATGTTCCGCAATCGCCGATTTGTTCGTTTGACGGTTCTTTACAGCTGCGATGTTCTCCTTTATACGTTCAGCGATAGTCCGCTTCGTTTGCCCTATGTAAGAGCTTCCGCAGCTGCAGTTGATTTTATAGATACCTGGGGTTTGTAGCGATAGAACATCCTTTGGTGTGCCCACCATGTTGTATACTTTGGCCCCTGGTGTAAATACTGTCGGAATGGAGTAGTTTTTTAACTTGTCTCCTATTTTATCCGTAACACCTCTAATGTAGTGCATGTAGGTCGGTTGTCTATTTACCGCCGGATGTTTATCGCGCTTGATAGGCCGCGTCATTCGTCGTTGTACCTGGTATCCGTTCTTCCTAAGTACCTCCTGAACATGGTCTAGCTCTAGCTTCAAATACTCAGGGTCACAGAGGTCACGTGCTCTGTTTTTTAGTGACGTCACAACGGATTGCAGGTGTCGAGGGTGGTGGCGCGACATGGCGTGCAGGTATCTATCTGTGTGCGTAGGCTTCCGGTATACGCAGTGTGTTAAGGAACCATCTGGTCTCACAGTCACTTTGACATCCAAGAATGACAACGATCTGTCAGTTTCCATTTTGTAGGTGAACCTCATTTTCGGATGAATGGAGTTAAGGTGTTGCATATATTGATCTACTTCCTGCTTACCTCCTTTTACGATACTAAAGATGTCGTCCACGTATCTTTTCCAAAGCCTGATGGTCTGGGGCCCGCTGCTAAGCGCCTTTTCTTCAAAGTGTTCCATCCAGATATTAGCCAGTACTGGGGCTACTGGACTCCCCATTGCGACGCCATCGATCGGGAGGTAATATTGGCCTTGGAAGAGGAAGTAGTTGCCATCTAAGCAGTGTTTTAGTAGATCAATATAGTTGTGAGGCATATCGTTGTCACTCAGTCTGTCCCTCACTACGTCCAGACATTCCCTTATTGGAACATTGGTAAAGAGTGACTCAACGTCAAAGCTTACCATTACATCTTCCGGTTCCAATCGGATACTTTGTACGATCTGGACGAAATGACGTGAGTTCTTTACGAAAGACGGTGTCATACCGACTAATGGCTGCAATACCGATGCAACGTGCTTCGCAAGGTCGTAAGTAGGCGAGGAAATCTGACTTACGATAGGTCGCAGTGGCACGTTGGGCTTATTTACCTTAGGCAGACCATATAGCCTAGGTGGTTGGTATGGCTTGGGACCATATAACTTGCTGTACTCGTCTTCCGTGAACAGGTCCTGGTGGTCTTGTATCAGTGTTCGTATTCTGCGCATTACTCTGGCCGTGGGGTTATATGAGACCGGTTTATACACCTTGTTATCACATAACAACTCTCGTACCTTGTCCGTATAATCAGCCGTATTAATCACTACAGTGGCGTTTCCCTTGTCGGCCTTAAGTACTAAAATATCCTGGTTGTCCCGAATCCTTTTCAGTGCTTGACGCTCTTCCATAGTGACATTGCTAGTGGGTATCTTCGACTTCCTTAATATCACCGCGACGTCCTGTCGTAGGGTATCGGCATCACCGGGCGGTACTTTTTTACGGATAACGGAGTCCAGTAGCCCCGGTACTGGCTAATATCTGGATGGAACACTTTGAAGAAAACGCGCTTAGCAGCGGGCCCAAGACCATCAGGCTTTGGTAAAGATACGTGGACGACATCTTTAGTATCGTAAAAGGAGGTAAGCAGGAAGTAGATCAATATATGCAACACCTTAACTCCATTCATCCGAAAATGAGGTTCACCTACGAAATGGAAACTGACAGATCGTTGTCATTCTTGGATGTCAAAGTGACTGTGAGACCAAATGGGTCCTTAACACACTGCGTATACCGGAAGCCTACGCACACAGATAGATACCTGCACGCCATGTCACACCACCACCCTCGACACCTGCAATCCGTTGTGACGTCACTAAAAAACAGAGCACATGACCTCTGTGACCCTGAGCATTTGAAGCTAGTGCTAGACCATGTTCAGGAGGTACTTAGGAAGAACGGATACCAGGTACAACGACGAATGACGCGGCCTATCAAGCGCGATAAACATCCGGCGGTAAATAGACAACCGACCTACATGCCCTACATTAGAGGTGTTACGGATAAAATAGGAGACAAGTTAAAAAACTACTCCATTCCGACAGCATTTACACCAGGGACCAAAGTATACAACATGGTGGGCACACCAAAGGATGTTCTACCGCTACAAACCCCAGGTGTCTATAAAATCAACTGCAGCTGCGGAAGCTCTTACATAGGGCAAACGAAGCGGACTATCGCTGAACGTATAAAGGAGCACATCGCAGCTGTAAAGAACCGTCAAACGAACAAATCGGCGATTGCGGAACATTTACTTCAATCGGGCACCAATCACTGGATTGAATTTTATCGTCCCCAAGTCCTCTCTACGGAACGCCACTTTTACCCAAGAGTTGTGCGTGAAGCGATTGAAATCAGAAAACATAAAAATTTCAATCGGGAAGAGGGCTTCAAATTGTCATCGGCGTGGAATCCTGTGATTCGGCTAACAACACCCCACTTTAACGCGCAGTCGGCGAATGTTCAAAATACAGATACGGTTAGTGTGTTTTGCGCCGGTACTTCGAATATCAACGACCCGGGGGTAGAAATAGAATCTTCTACCTCGCACTCGGAGACGTAACATCGCCACACCAGTCAGCTTGCGACCACGGGACGTGTAACCGTCTCGAAACGTCAAGCAAAATAAGGTATGTAAATACCTAATTTGTATGTTCGTGTTAATTCCCGTCTATATATATATATATTCTTAAACATGCAACGCGAGTGTTTAAAAGTTTCTGTTTTTCTAATGTCAGGTACATAAGAACGTCTGTTCACAGGAAGTTTCTAATATGGCTTAAGGTTTTGAAAGAATTCTTGCCACTTATATTTTTATGTATTATTACGTAATAGAGTACTCTATTACGTAATATAGATTAATTTTTATGGCACTCTGAAGGTTCTATAATTTTCCCAGTTGTACAAATGTTGGTTTTACAGAAGTATGAAATCGTTTGCCTTAGGTTAGTCTAAATTTGCTACAAAAAATGGCTATCTTTTGATTAGCTAAAAAGCACGTCTCTAAATAACTGCATAAAAGAAAATCATTTTCATGATACAAAAAAGAAACAAAAATCAACCTAATCGCGATCGCACCGCCTACAGTGACGCCTCGTCCAATATAATATGAACGAAATTGCGTCAAGAGTAGAAACGGAGAGAAATTGAGACAGATTTCAAGAAGTAAAATTATTTAAGGTGGGCGTCGAGAACTGTAATCCGTCATACAGTGGAGAACTCACAAAAGTATATTATTAGATTTTTAATGGTCGATGTAAGGACATTTTTCTTTGACGTTGAATAAATTTGATCTTTCACAAATGTGCGAGGTTGATTTCACTTGGAAATTGTGTATGCTTATTGTGTTTCTACTTGAGAAGGAAAACCGTTCCGGGTTTCTTTTTTTAATTGAATCAATATGGCTGAAATGAAATTACATTTTTGTTCAACTTCTTTATAAAGGAGTTGGTTTATTATTTTTGACTGTGCTACCGAATGGGATATGCTAATTTGAATGTATATTTTCTAGGATAATTGAAAATTACCTTAATAATAAGTAAAAAAAAATGTTAGCTTGTTCCATGATCGAAAAGCACATTGGGATTTTTATCTAATAATAATATTGAGCCATGAATTCTCGATTCAAGAAGTCTGAGTACTTTTTGAGTGAATGCCAGAACTGATTATAAAGAGTACATTTCAGCAAGATAAGTTTGTAACAAGAGTTGTGAAACCAAATGGGATAATCAATTTATATAACTTTATGCAAGTCTATCATCTTCTACATAGTTAAGTTAATAGTACATTCCCCTTACACTATACAATACACCTACTTCTTCCTCTCTGCACGACCTAGTCAGGTAGACTGGTCCGCCTATGTACTTTGTGTATATGAAGTTTTTAAATAAATAAATAATTTATTATTTAAGTGTGTGGTGTAGCAGTGCTAATGGGCAGTCTGGTTTTGTGGCCCAGTGACATAATGTTTGGAATCCAAACCTTTGGATTCCTGCTTTTGTACAGAACGAGCATTAAATAAGGTTCATTTTAATTTAACGAAATGGTCGGGCACTCTGAGTTATAAAATCTTATGAGGGACTGTTTAGTGGGGTAGGTATTGTTCTGAAAGCATAAATGTGTTTTTAAAACGGACTTTATTGCAATAAAATGCTGTTGGAGAAAATGTAGGGTTGGATGCACTCACTACGCTACTCAAAATTCTTACTGGAACTTTTGTTATAGAAAAGGAAGAACAACATCAACTTTCTCTGATGACAGGGCACTGAAACGGTTTGGTTCTCCGTAAGTTACGCGCCTTATTGCCAGTAATCCGGTACTAGTGCAAGTATTTTACTTTGTCAGAAGTTTCGTTGCAATACGAGGAATCGGATTTCGCAAACTTTGGTTGAAATTGTGTTTAATTCCAATAAAATATTATCAACATCAGCCCAAATATAAAAAAAATATACTCCTAATTTCTTAACTCTATCTACAAATCACACAAATTCATTATTATTAATTATCATGTTGCTAGCCCACTGCTGGTTACGGTTAGGTCACAATCTGTTCACCACTCTAGCTAAGTGCCGGTTAGCAGTCTTCATATTCGATAATAAAACAATAACATAATTTAAATACACAAAAGACACCAACCAAATTTCGACAATCCTCCTCGCCTAATTTCCTACGCGTATTAGAACTGGAGCGGTACTTACGTAAAAGGAGAAAAAGATATTGCTAAGGAAAATGTTCGGTCATAAATAAGGAGAAGCGCTCTTCATGCCTTGAATCTGACGGTACAGGGCTAAGGTTGAGTGTATGATTGCAGATATGAAAAATGTCGGGCCTTGTTTTTTCGAGGGTAATCGTGTATGTGTTTCGATAATCTCTCTGAAATATATTTCTCAGTTACGTGCGAGCATAAGGGGCGTGAAATATTTTTGGTATCAGTCAGCATTATGGTGAGTGACGTAATTTTCAAAAGCACATGTTATATTTAAACTGGATGAAAACTGTCAAGATTCGTCATGCAGTTTTACGGTGAGTACGTAATTTTCAAAGGCAAACATGATTATTTAATAGTATGGAAATTCTTCATGCAGTATTTGTGTATTAAAACAAATATTAGAATGTATTATCAAATAATTACGTGACAAAGACCGTTACATAAATCTTAATATATAAAATCCTTGCGTTACTGACTGACTGACAGACACGCTACAGCCGAAACTATTGGGCGCAGGGAGCTGAAATTTGGCATGTATGTTCCTTGGGGACCGTAGGGGTGTACTAAGAAGGGATTTCCCGAAATTCCCACGGCATCGGCCAAAACCGGTAAATTTAAAAAAAAATGCAGGCGTAGCTGCTGGCGTCCTCTAGTATTACTATATTTCAGAGTGGTAGTTCTTAGATTGATAGGGTTCATTGTCGTCCAGTTTGTACATTACTATACTTCGCCCGTAGCTCCGCCTGCCTGAATTTAAGGTTACTTAAATGTTCGTCAGGCATGATTATATCTATTGGTAGAAACTTTACAAAAAATCGTTCGGTATTTGAGTTTATACCTTTCATTTCGACTAACAAAACGCGGAGCGGACAAAATTAGTAGATGAATATAACAAACACGTGTCTATAATTTTTGGTACAGTAGTAACAAACAATGCTTGACGAAAGCAATTTTATTCGTTGTCACTAATTATTAGGTATTCAAATCAAAATCAAATATTCGGCTCACGATTTAATAAAAGCGTGTCCAATTTTCGTTTTGTTATGACGGTTCCTGTTGATGACCTTTGCGTTTGGACATCGTTCACATTTTGTGAAGACATTAATTATTCTTCAGGCGTCCAAATATTACGAGAATATTACTATACGAGATATTGAGTTGAAATAAATAAAATGAACATATAAATATAATTGGCTATTTAATTCGCGGTGTCTTGTTTTGTTTATTAATATAACAAGTTAATATGATTGACACCGTATTTCTCCAAAAACAAAAAGAAAAGATTTAATTTGTAACATACACGGTTGCTTGCGGCTTTCATTGGTTCATCTACGCTTCATATTTTAAATTGAACAGTTATATGAAGGATATGTATATAATATCTAAACTATTAATTGTCACGGCTAAAACAAGAATCAAATACCTAACCAAACATTACTCAGTAACAATTGCTCACCAAACAACAAAAATTACAAGACACATTATACACAACCCAAACACAAAATAGCACAACATACACAAGACTTGTCCTAAATAACCCGTCACTGGCATATACATTTGTGTACCGTCCACGTTTGCATAGCACTCGAGGAAACTATCATAGTCAAACTCAATTGTCAACTTTACTCTGTCTCAAAGGCACATTGTTTTGAAGGAAACATCTTTCAAAAAACTGGCATATAATAAATAGTAACACAAACATCTTCAAGTGTCTCAGAGTCTGGGAAATTTATTATATATATGTCTTATTTGGCGAGAAATAGATAAAATAACGTTTTAACGTTTCTACTAGTTGTTTGTATCATTCAACTTTTGCCGCGAAGCGGTTTAAGATGGTTTTGTGTAGAGTTTTTCGCTCTTCCTTGGATGAGTTTTAAGGATATTATTTTAACACTTGTTTATTTGTTGTGTATAACTACTTGCAATGGAGATTGTAATTTGTAGCACTCATAGCGTGACTTGGCTTAACGCTTGTAATAGATCGGCAGAGTTAAGCTACGCTTGTTCAGGTCACCAGTTGAATGGGTGACCGCATGTGGTATTTACTGATGTAAGCGATGTGATGATCGCTACCGTGCTTCTAAGGGCTCGTATAACTATCAATCCCAGTTTTTGTCTCAGGACAAGAAACGTTAAGTCATGTCGGAAGCCTTCAAGCGGTCTGAAAACTCCGACACCAGAGTTGGCCACACACTCACACGAAACAAAAACGCATGATTAATTTGTCGACTGTACTTGACAGATACATAATTATACACGTGGATACAATATCACGTGTTACGCTAGAGCAAGCAGTATATAAATTATGAGTAAGCACATTGTGATTGCGAGCAAACTTCAGGTATCCATCATATCTTTTAATAATATCTTACTGGGCTCAACATCTCAGCCAAAAGACTGCTGAGTATAGGCACCCCATTTCCTAAAATTTACCAAACGTACCGATTTAAGCCATCCGCATCCAGTAGCTGAACGCAAACGCGTTCAGCTACTGGATGCGGGTGGCCCCGTGTTGTTCTGATTATTGAAGAGGTTTATTTCGTCCAGAACGTAAAATGTAGGTAACGTTTTAATGGAGTGATCTCATTAAATATTGAGCCAGATGACTTACTTCAGACAAGTAACTGTAAATCAGTCCGAATAGGGTACTTTCGGTGGTAAACAAAAAATATGAAATGTGTTAAAAATGAAAAATAATGTAAAAATAAACATAAATGTTTTGGATTTGAATTACAAATTCATCTGATTGATTTAATAAATCAAAATTAAAAATCGAAATCTTTCATCTGTATATCACGTGACCTGAAATACGAGCCACAATGGTGTGTCGTCATAAAGGCAATAACAAACTGCTGTCATTGTAGATAATATTGAACTCCAAATGTCAAATAAGCGTCAATCGTCCACGTCCGTTTTGTCAAAGAGCTCAGATATTGACATCGAGGCGCATTTCATATGGGCGCTCTGAAGACAAACTTTCTGTGACCCAAATTGCCGCTTGGCAGCGTGGGAGTCACGCTGTGATAGCTGTTTCTACGAGAGCAAGAGAGAAGAATGTTCCTCGAGTGTATCTTAACTGCGAGAACAAGAAAGACGGATAACGACGACAGCGATGCCAACGGCGCCAACTGCGAACTAAACTGGGAACTGTCTCAGTTCCCACTTGCAATCGGCACACGAAATCCTTAAGAACTGGGCTTCTATGTAAATCTGTATTCATTGGTTTGGTTTACCTAGCATTATGACGTCAAAAAATGACGGGCAGCGATATTGAAATCCAAATGTCAAATAAACGTCAATCGTCCACGTCCGTTTTATTTACCTAGCATTATGACGTCAAAAAATTACGGACAGCGTTTTCGCGGGCATAAAAATAGTTTAAACTTTAACATCGTTTTTTTGCCAAGAAAACATATTTATTTCGCCGAAGTATTTTTTCTGTGGCTTTTTACTACGAACTCAATATTTTAAAGTACTTCGTCAAACAGAGTAGAATACCCTATTGTCAAAAATTTCAGTAAAGACGTAGTCTCAATTATTCAACTCATTTAGGTTTATTATTACCAACTATAACAGTCACTATAGAATATACTGTATTCAATTACGATCAAAATATTCAACATGTTTTATTACAAAGTATCGAAAAAGTAGCAATTAAATAGCGCTACCATACCTGCGTAAATATACGTAACACTAACAAAGCTCGTGGCGTTCCCAAAAGAAGTTTGCGCAATATTAACGTGGATGACACAGAAGCAGGCCATTGCATAAATATTCCGGTTCAATCCAAGACGGACAACAAAGACTTATAGCAAAGTTCCACTCGAATATTGCAATCGACACCGCTCGCGTCGGAATGGTGGAAAATCGATTCTGCCGTTGACACTTTTTAATTAGAGTTTTTTCTTTTTTGTGACTAAAAAATATTTCGATCGATCTATTGGTGCTGTACACCCTAAGTTTTGTTTCGTTGGAGGATCGAAGCGTTTTTGGATTTGTCGTTTATTTGACGGTTCCCCACACGATTTTGTAGCGTATATATTACAAAACTGACCTTACATCCCAGTGAAACAATACCTTGTAGTTATTTTGTTTCAATGTTGTACTGAGCTCCGCAAAAGTGTATTTCAGAACAGTATCCCATATTATAATCGCTCAGTAAAACTTTAATGGCTGTGATAGTTTGTATTTTAAATGGTCGCTTAATATAATTTGTAGTTTCAGGATCGTCCGCAGTTTACAATATATTTTATATTCTACCGTTACCTCTAGAATAACAAAAAGGATTTGCTTTCGGTATACATTTAAATGTAAACCGCAATCAATATTTATAAAGAAGCTCAATTTCGTACTAAATTATTACTTGCGCTTCATTTTCTGGGTTCATTACTTCAAACTTTTTTGGGGGTGTTTTAATTTTTGTTCGGTGATGAATGTATAATAATATTCTTTATAAGATGTTGCTCGTCTACGTCAAAGTAAGACAATTGAAGCATGGCTTCAACCTCCGCAATTTTTAAACATTTATATGTAATAAAGCTTGTGTCGAGGGGCCAAAGTCATGTTTTACGTGGTAGACAGTCTGGTTCAGCAGTAATTTGAGCTTTACATAACTTAGAAATCACAAATAAATTTACACATCGTGTGAATTACAATAGGATCCTTCACTCACTTCATTTGAATTCATTACTGTAGGTACTTTAACCTTCGTGCGTTGTGTTATTTTAATGGTTAATCAGTTCTTATTACCTTATCAGTATTCATTATTTTTATAAGAACATTACAAATATCAAAATTGCAATGAACATACTTTATGATTATTTTAAGATAATATAACTTTTCATATAAAATATTATTACAGCTGTAATGTTTGAAGATTATTTGTAAGAGTGATGTAGGGAGATTAGGAAAGAAAGTTTCGCTATTAATAACTTTAGGACGGGCGGAAGTAGGTCTAACTCACACTTTTATTTATCAATGACTTAGACTTACTCTCTCTGCATCAGCGTCCGATGCAGAGTTTGGCGAATGGTCATAGGTGTAGCGAAGGTCGTGCAGATCCCTAGGACAAGGCTGGTGGACTATCCTTCCAGAGGTTGCCGCCCGTTGTTGGTCTGGTTCCATAAGAAACAGACGTAACCAAAACCTCCAGCCGCCACACACATACAGCGTGCAGACACCCTCAAAAACACGCGCGCAAGCAGACACATTCACCTATTCCCACACACTTATACACGCACAATAACACACATACACACACTTACACACTCTTACATGGACGCACACACACACGCATCTAAACACCACTTCAAACACTCACACACATACACAAACACATACTCAACAAAGACTCATACCAACAAAAATTATCATGGAGGTGAAACAAAATAGTATCGTACCCCAGGAGGGTACCAGCGTCCGTGACGCTGGAGAATCCCTCTCTGCACCATCGTGTGCAGGCTGCCCCATGTATTCTGGGGGGGGCAATGTTTCACAATGCCGAGACAGAGACACACTAAATCTGCACAACCTGGCCAACGCCATGCCTCGTGCAACCCACACTTCGTCCACTACCTGGAACATCGCTCCGCGTCGAGCAAACGCACGCCAAAAGGCGGACGTTGACTCCGCGTCGACTGCGAATCCAGGTAGTCGTAGACGAGGCGGTAAACGCTACCACCGTTACAAACGCTCACGTGAGCAAACAACACAGTCGGGTGTTAGCGCATCGAATAAATCGGCTAGCGCACTCCCGACTACGACCACGACGGCTGGTAAAAACAACCAGCGCGGCGACCAAACCTCGACCGGTGGAGCGGACGTTCCACCCCGGACGACGCAGCCGGACGGTTGTGTTGCGCCGCTGACGGCGGGAGGCGCGACTGTAATATCAGACAGCGCGTTGGTGCGCTGCGCGCAGGCGGGAGGCCTGCACGCGGCGCACCAACTACGGCTGCTCCCGGGGCGCCCCGTCGCGCTCCTCCGGTGGGGATTGGTAACGCTGCGCAGCCGTCGTGTAGAAACAAGGAGCCGCGCCGCAAACGCGGCCCAAAAGACGCGATCCGGCGCCACCAGGACATCCCACTCGGACACCAAGCACGAAGAGGGATCGCCCTGAGGACTCTACACCACCCAGCGCCGGATCGAAACGGGCGAAAACAGACGCCACACCTAAGAGCGGTAAGAGCTACGCAGACGCGACAAACTCGCAGCTGATGATAGCCATCGCTACCACCCCCGCCACGGACCTGACCGTGGAACAGGCGAAGCAGCTCGAACTCTCAATTGAAGAGAGTATAGTTGAAACTGCCTTCGCCACACCGCCGAATAATGGGCCGGCACTCGCACCTTCCTTTAGGGGCAAATCTCTTGCAGTGGAGGGTGTCCTGAAGTTATGGTGCGAGAACGAACACTCACTGACGTGGCTCAAAAACACAGTAGCCAAACTAAGATCACCGATAGAGGGGACCAGGCTGGTCGTCATCAGGCAGTCAGACATAGCCAAGCGCGTACGCGCAGCGCTGTGGCTGCCGAGGACGATCACCATGTAGCTACCTAAGATCCACCATCTCCTCATTGCCCAAAACCCCTAGTACGCCGTACAAACGTGGCAATTGTACGGCGCATCCTTGCAGGAGCACGGCGTGTTCCTTACCTTGGGCATCCCGGAACCCGAGATCCCCAAGATCACGGGACGCGGCCATCGGGTTTCCTTCTTCGCTGGCAGCGTGTACGTAATGTTCCACGCTTCCAGCGGGGGGGAGAGCTTGGCGGCTGTAGGGCCCAAGGAGACGCCGAGTGAAGGTAAGGACACAACGGGACGAGCTGTACCAGCCATCCCAAGCACCTCGGGCATAGCCCGTATTACACTGGCGCCCGCAGCGACTACACAACAACCCACCGCTGCGACGGACGCAAAAGACGAGCACAACCCGTCTGACGGGGAGTCTATGGACAGCAATGTCCTCGACTCTTCGTCAGACTAGAGTCATACAAACTAACCTCCAGCATAAAGAAATTGCAACGGCTACCCTACGCAGGCTGCTGGAGGTTAATCAACAGACAATAGCCCTAATCCAGGAGCCGTGGATTAGAGGCGACAACATAATATGTGGTCTAAACAACATCGGAGGTAAGCTACTGCACAACTGCTCGGTCACTAAACCGAGAACATGCATATACATTCCCCGAACAATACCAGCACTGTTGCTAACCAACTTCTGTTCTAGAGACCTCACTGCCGTAGGACTCCAAACAGGGCCCAACAAACAGATGTTAGTACTAGCTTCGGTCTACATGCCTGGCGATGAGGACATCCCATCAAAAGAGCTGGTCGAGCTGGTGCAGCACTGTGAGGTAATCATCTCGGCGGACGCAAACGCGCACCATCCGCTGTGGGGGAGCCCCGACGCAAGCAGACGAGGTGAGATCTTGACTGAATACATCTTTTCAACAAATCTATCTCTAGTTAACAACGGTTCGGAGCCCACCTTTGTTAGCTCCAGATATCAAACCATAGTAGACATAACGCTAGCATTGGATGGGGCCGCGGAACTTGTCACAAACTGGCATGTGTCCGCTGCAGACCACAGACGAATCTGCTATGACATACGTGTGCAAGAGAACGTCCAAAAACCTAGGCGCAACCCTCGCAGAACCAACATCGCGAAATACAAGACACTTCTCGCATCACAGGTAGACAAATCCTATTTTAAGGACATGTCGACCAGCACTGACAACATAGAACATAACACCAACTTACTAACATAATGTAAACAAACAAGTTATCAGCAAGCCTGTGCACCCACAATCCCAAAGTCGTCTAGCAAAACCCAGTGGTGGGGAAGAGAACTAGAGGGACTCAGGCAAAACCTGAGGAACAGGGCTAAAAACACGAGAATGGAAGCAGACTGGCTCAAATACAAAGAAGCCCAGTCACACTACAAGAAACGCATAAGATTCCGCAGAGGCGAGTCCTGGCAGCGTTTCTGCAGCGGTATAAACACCACGAATGAAGCAGCCAGGGTGAAAAAGATCTTGTCTCAGGACAGCAACAAAACCCTTGGTGCCATTAAAAAGCAAGATGGAACCTACGCAACTACGGACGCTGAAATTAGCCAAGTGCTAATTGAAACTCACTTCCCAGGTTGTGAAGTAACCAATGACCGTCTTTGGGACGAGTCAGACTACAGACCACCGACCCAAACAGACTGGCTGGTAGCCGAAAATGTGGTCACCACAGACCGGCTGAAATGGGCAATAGACAGCTTCCAGGCATTCAAATCCGCAGGCCTGGATGAAATCGTACCAGCATTCCTACAGTGGGGATGCACAACGATTGTGCCGCACCTGCTCGACATCTACAGGGCCTCAATAGCACATAGATACATACCTTGCAGGTGGAGGGAAGTTAAAGTCATATTCCTCCCAAAACCTGGCAAAACTGACTACTCACAAGCGAAAGCATATAGACCCATCAGCTTGACCTCTTTCTTATTGAAAACGCTGGAGAGACTTACGGACCGATACCTCCGTGAGGGCGTATTACTGCGCAATCCACTACACCCACATCAACACGCCTACAGAAGTGGCAGGTCAACTGAATCGGCGCTGCATTCCGTTGTGGGAACCGTTGAAACAGCGCTTACCAACAAGTTAATGACACTGGGGGCCTTCATTGACATATGTAGAAGGTGCCTTCGACAAAAGTAAGTTCAGCAGTATCAGCCGGGCCCTCGAAAAGTTCGGAGTTGAGCAAACCCTTAGTGGAAAGAAAGAAAGAAAGATAAATTTTATTGCTGCTAAAGAAACACAAGTCACAAAAAATACATTAAATACAATCAAGAAAACAGTAAGTACAATCAAGTACTATATACGTATACTAGACAAAAAGTAACAAATAAAAACAAACAATAGTGAGAAATATCATAGAGTAAGTATAATATATAGCTAATATTGTGTCTCACGAAGCAACAACCAGGTGCTCATCTCGACATATGCCAGGCCACTAAGGTCTGGCGCCGGTTTTCAGACGAGCCCTGATCTGAAGGCACGGATGGCAAGTGGACCCGAGCCGTCCACAATAACATATCTGTGTAGTGACAGGTGATAATAATAATTCATAATATGCTTTTATAATAAGTATCAATAAATAATTAAAATACATTGGTTAATTTTATTACATTACAACATAATGATCACATCCTATATGAGGTATAAATTAAATTATAGATTGCGTTAAATATGAAAAATAAAATATAAATATAAAAATTGAATTAAATTAGTACCTATATTAAATGATAAAAAAAAATTGATTAAATTAAAAAGTTAAATGATAAAAATTGAATTAAATTAGAAAATTAATTGATAAAAATTTAATAAAATAAAATAAATAATAATAATTGATAAGTACTTAATTTTATTAATCAATCAATTAATAAATAAAAAATCGATTATATAAAAATAAGAGCAACATCTGTCGCCGCGTAAGTATATGTATGAGTGACAATGATTGTGATTGCAGCGCCTAAGCGAAACTAACTACGTATACGGCGGGCGCGATGAATGAAACATTATAGGCACCGATTACACGACCAGACAACTGGATTGATCAACTGCTGAAACAGAGGGCAATACAATTCACGGTAAACTCCACCACAAGGGGCATAGTTGCAAAAGGCTGCCCTCAGGGAGGTGTACTCTCACCCCTGTTGTGGAACATTGTGGTGGACGATCTGTTACGGAACTTAAACGACAGACGATTCTTCACGGTCGGCTATGCAGACGACATCACCATCCTGATCAAAGGTGACTCAGAAGACACGATCCGAAATCGGATGCAAGCAGCCATCAGGATCATGGAGGAATGGTGCAACCAACATGATCTGACGGTTAACCACAACAAAACGGAGCTAGTACTTTTCACCAACAAAAGGAAAACCCATATGTGCAAAACACCAAAACTCTTTGGAACGGAGCTTACCCTATCGGATGAAGTCAAGTACTTGGGCGTAATACTTGACCATAAGCTAAACTGGGGCAAGCACATAAGCACAAAAACAACAAAAGCATGCACAATCTTCTGGCAATGTGGGAGAATCATAGGCAAAAAATGGGGTCTCAAACCATCAATTACCCTGTGGATCTACACTGCCATTATACGCCCCATGCTTACATATGGTGCAGTAGTGTGGTGGCCACGCACGCAACTAAGCACAATCACAAAAAAGCTACAGAGCCTTCAACGCCTAGCCTGCTTGGCCACAACAGTTTGCATGAAGAGCACCCCAACAGCCGCCCTGGAGATACTACTGGACCTAAGACCGCTGCACCTAATGATCCAGCAGGAAGCTGGCGCTGCAGCAATCCGTCTAGACAAGCTTGGGCTATGGAGAAAGGATGATCGAATTACTCACGCACGCCTAAAAGGGACCTTAACCAAAGAGATCCCGATGCTAGAGGCCGCTTGCGATCTCACCCCTAAAACCTTTGTCTTTGACAAAAAATATCGCATCCAATTGCAGGAGGAACACAAAGACAGCTCTGGTATACACGAAGTCAGAGTATACACAGACGGCTCAAAAACGAAGTATGGGACGGATGCGGGCGTATTCTCCCATGACTTAAATATCAACATCTCAACATCCCTTGGCTCCCATAACGCCATATTCCAAGCCGAGTGTGTTGGGATAACAAGAACCGCAACAGCAATCGCGTCTAGGAACGTAAGTGACCTGGCTATACGCATTATCACGGTCAGTGCCTCTGTACTACAAGCTCTCGGCAGCAACTGCTTTAACAGCGGCCTCATCATGGAATGCCACCACGAGCTACAAAAGCAATGCAGCAATGGATTAAAGGCCACAGCAACTCCGCAGGCAATGACGCCGCAGACCAGCTGGCACGGCAAGGATCGGACACAATGATAATGGGACCCGAGCCGATTGTACCGATACCAGCAAGCCAAATCAAAACGTGGCTACGCGAGAGAACCGCACATGAACTCGAAAAACAGTGGGCAAACATAAAAGAATGCAGACAAACAAAAGATGCTATCCCCTGCTTGAACAAGCGACTCTCACACAAGCTGCTGCATTCTAATAGGAAAACACTAAAGCATCTGACGGGCATAATAACCGGCCACTGTCCACTCAACAAGCACCTATTCGACATAGGCGTTACGGACAGCCCACTGTGCAGGGGCTGCATGGAAACCGAAGAAACACCCGCTCACGTCATTCTGTACTGTGCAAGTGTGAGCGATCAACGGGCAAAGCTGCTGAACAACCCCAGAACCATGAGTGAAGCTTTAAACGACACCAGCCAACTAATGGCTTCCTGGAAGGAACTAAGGTGGTATGAGTAGTCGGCGTCAATGAAGTCGCCACATACGCACAGTGGCCCAAATAAGTGGCTAAGTGCGGAAAACCCACGACCAACTATGTAACTAACTTTACGACTTTCATTAATGTCATTCGTTTATAGCGTTATTTTTGTAGCAACATGATAGCTAATAGATTTATTGGTGACACAAGATGTTATTTATGTATGATCTTAGATATAAAATATGTTTATACATAATAGAGGAAAGGTCGTCCTAGTAATATTTATTGGTCGTGAAATTTATTGATAGAAAATCAGGTTTATAGGTTAAGTACTGTGTTTTTCTATCAGCATTCACAGCTCTGAGAAATTAGAAGTCCAATTTATAGATTCATTAAGATGAACCGGCGTGTGAAATATAATATTGTACGAAAGAATTAGATTCAGAGACTTGTTTTAGTTCTTTTGTCGCCTATACTTCGATATCTGACTCTGCGTTTACTAATTTTATCTTATAAGTAATAATCTGTTTTGCCCCTGTCAATAATGAGGATTTTACATCGCAAAAGGTGCTAGAAGTTTAAACAAAACAAACTAAATTATCCTGATTTTGCCTTTGTATAAAGTTAGTTCTGTTATTTGGTCTACGTTTCCAGCGAGAATACATATTATCACAATTTACATTCTGTACCAGTTTCCAGAGATCTAGTTACCTGCACGACTACAATTAAGCACATTTGTCCCCAATTCCACCATCTTCATTTCTTACTTCCCGAAATCCCTTTGCAAAATTTCTACTTGCAAGCCCTGATTATTTCGCCATCTAACTCAACACTGACTGCCTCGTTAGTCTCGCGGCATAAATGTGCGCGTGGAATTGGGAGGCCTCGGGTTCGATTCCCGTGTCGGGCAAAGAGTTATTGGGTTTTTCCGTAAGGAAATTCTCAGTAGCAGCACGGAGTCTGGTAATGTGCCCGGTACGGCAATAGGCTTGCCCCCTATTACGTGGGACCTAAAAACTCATGGTGAAATGTGGGTGCAATATTACTCCTCTGCCTACCCCGACCATTTTCTACGGATGAAAAAAATAAACACTGCAGCTATCAAAATACATTGGTCCACAAAACGCCGTAAAATTCCACCTCATACGTGTGGACAGATGGAACAGGATGGTAAAATTGTACAGTGTGCTAACTTTGTTTCGGTAGCAACGAGTAGGAAATGTACTGAATGAATAGTGAAACTTTTATTCGTGGGTGCATTTCTGGTAGATAAATATTTTCTTCATGACATGGAATAATTTGTACACCAGTGGGCAGATTGGGTATGATAATATATTTCTTCCTCGCTTCCTTTCTTCAAAATCACTTGATTTATTTAGACACAATTTTATTTGTGTGTTTAATGTGTGTATGTTGGGGTCAGTCCCTCAAAAGCCAAGATTAAGAAGTGCATTGGATAGGTGGCGCTGTTATCAGAAATGCGGATGGTTATAATAATTATCTGTTCAGTTTATGTTTAAACATTTGTAATTAATTCTGAGAAAGAACAAATGCATATTGTAGTATAAACTATTTCTCCGAAGTCACATTCGCAGCATCAGTAATTGGGAAGGAGGCCACAATATTATGTCCCACTCAGTAGAACTTGGCTACCTACTTATTTGTATGTACTTATCATTATTATAGAAACAATTCAATGGTAATACTGATGTGGTATACGTTCTTCATTGGAAGAACTAATGGAAAAGCGTGGTGGTTTAAGGGGTCACCTCACCCTTTGGCAGTTAGTGTTGTGAGTTCAATTTCCACACAAGACAACCGATCTCCATATTGTTTCAAGTCTGAGTGAAATATGAAAGAAGTTTATCGAGTAAGAATGAATGCAGATGTCGGTATAGGACTTCCATAACGGACTTACGCCGACCAAATTGCTGAGGCACTGAGAAGAGGCCATATCAAAAGTACCCCTAGCCGACGAGTATGTATGATGAGGTTAATGGATGTCGAGGAAGCAATGGAGATATATGTATTTGAACCGGAGCATTTGGCGTGTTATAGACTCTGCCCACCCAAATGTAAGACAGGCGTGACTTTTAGTTATATAGAGATAGAAGTGTTTAGAGTGCTTTTTAGCTTTTTGTATGATTCTAAAACGTCCCTTGGCACACGATTTAAAACTATTTTAATCACTTTTAATAGCCTTGCTGGTCAAGCTTTATGAAAACGAAACTACACGAATAACCAAAAGAAAATAAGTTTAAAAACTATAACCCGACTATTTAGGATCTAAAAAGGACGAAACAAGAAAATAGCTCATTCAAATATAAATTCATTCACCTGTTTTATACCTAACGTAGGTGCCAGAAACACTTACCTGAATTAAACAAACATGGCAGGTAACTACAAGTAAGGTACAATAAGATACAATAGGTGCGATCACGACTCTAGTTTGAGCATTTCTGTACTTATTAGTATAAGTACAGAAATGATCAAGCTCCTGAGTAGTCTCTGGATTTATATTTGAATGAGCTATTTTCTTGTTTCGTCCTTTTTAGATCTCCTTTTTAAGTAGTCGGGTTATAGTTTTAAAACTTTTTTTATTCATTTAATCCTTTTCCGTATCCCCATGGGGCTTATCCACTAACCGTGCAATATTTACATTGTCACATAGAAAGTAAGAAACGTAGGTAACTCAAAGCGTCTAAACCGCGCGAATCGCAAGTACAACAGCATTTTAAACTTATATTTTGACTTAAGTAGTATAATATATGTACATATTTGTGCATGGGGTGCATAGGGTTCCCACCAAGAACTTAGGGTCCCAAGCCAACCTCATCTGCAAGTGGTGCACCTGCTGATCAACGGACGAGGCTCTGGCAAATAAAATATCCCGTTAAGCGGCAATAGGCTCGCCACCTATTACGTAGGATCAAAACACTGGCAAAAAGTGGGCGTTTAATATGCCTCTGCCTACCCCTTCGGGGAAACAGGCGTGAGTCTATGTATGTATGTATATTTGTAATGTGCTCACCAATACCTTTCCTTTGATACCAAACACGTAATGATTATCTCAGTTAAATTTTTCGAGGATGGAATCTAAGGTATTAATTCCGTATTAAAAAAAAATGATAAAATTTATATAGCCTATGTCACCCAGGCCATTATTACAAATCTATTAACACCCCATTTATCAGTTCAGTAGTTAAGACGCTACGGTGGAACATACAAACATACATACTGTGACGTCGTGCCTCCGCGCTTGCGAGCCCCACTACGATGACGCACTGGAGTGGGGACCCTCACCCGCTTGCCGACGACATATATACCGGCGACACACGTGGTTGGCTTGCTTTTTCTTCGGCTGGGACACGTGAAAGCTGAGTATCCATCCGTGGACCTGTGGAGTGTTAACTTACGACCTACGCCCTGGATAACTATCTAGCCGGTTAACCCCTAGTGTCGGTTCTTTTATTAATCAAAATTGTGAATCTGGAATATAACGCGAGTTTAATCTATCCTGGTGATATTTTTATTTATTTCCCGTAAGACAACCTAAGCATCTCTTTTTATTGCTCGGCGAGTGATCGATCCCGGCTATCCCGTGAAAATCGATCACCCGTGCGACATTGGCGCCCAATAGAATTTTTAAATATATCTTTAAAACGTAAGTTGGCACTTTACAGGTGAGTGAAATAATTTCTTTTTCTCTTGTATATTTTTCTCCTGTGTGTGCATATATTCTGGTGTGGTGAATTACGTACAGGTACAGTTTCTATCTATTTTGGTTGGCCATAAGCAATTTAACTGTGTAAATAACATAACGGTGATTTAATTAACGTCGGTCTAAAATCACGTTTCACTGCGGGCAGCGTGCCCAGCCGCCAACCGGTTCTAACCGCTTTGCCGTTGAACTACGTGCCTCGTGTTCGCGAAAAAAATATTGTGATTCAACCTTTGAGTGACCTTTAAGTAATTTTTCTTAATCCTTTACCAATCATCACACCATTGTATAATTTAGTGTATTTCAGCTTTTTTAGCACGGTATTCGATTTTCTGGCGATATTTAATTTTTTTTCTAGTACCGGCGTAAATACTTAGATTTTCTATTATTGTTTTGTAATAATGGCTTACATTATAAATTTCTCATTATTAACTAAAGCGGAATTAGAATATGAGACCACAATACGCGGCGTTTCAAAGCCTGACGATCCCCGCAAACAAATCGCTAAACTTTCAGTTAAAATTCCCTCGGAGGATATATTATCTTCACCCTTCCCACCAGAGGAGGATGTGGCTGAAGTGGAAAAGTCGTTATTAAGATCAAATAGACACTTATCTATGTTGGAAGCAAACTATACCTCCGAGCTTCAACAGAAGGTCGAAACCGTGCTTCACCATTGTTTTCATCGACTGAATAGGGTGGATACCGGCAGTCTTGATATTAAAAAAATTGAGTCTGTGTGGAATAAATTTAATGACTTATATGCGAAATTACAATTAATCACGCGTCGTAGTTCGCGGTCGGATTGCTCAGTGGCAGAGGGAAACACTTCCTATAATTACGACCGTAAGCTTTTCTCGGAATTAGGTAAATTCAAATTTAACGGTAAATCATGTGTAAGATCTTTTATTGAAAAAATTGATGAATTTATGTCCTGTAGATCTATTCCACATGACAAGATGTTGTCTTTCGCTTTTGAAATATTTTCGGGTGACGCATTAGTTTGGTATCGTTCTGTTAAAAATAACGTAAAGACTTGGTTAGAACTTTGCGAACTTTTAAAACGAGATTTTAGTCCGCATAACTACGATTACCGTCTTATGACGGAGATTCGTCAGCGCTCACAAGGCGAGAACGAATCAATAACTATTTACGTGGCAAAAATGCACGGTCTGTTTTCGCGACTTAGTTCTCCTATCGCTGATTCGGAGAAGCTAGAAATTTTACTAAATAATATTAGACCTTGTTACACTAATTGTCTGCTCACTGCAAAGGTTGTTGACGTTGATAGTCTGGTCGAAGTTTGTCGTCTTTTCGAAAATTACCAAAGTCGCAGTAAGCAATTTTCCGAACCCCCTAAAGTTTCAAAGAATACTGTAGCACCCGATCTAGCGTATAATTATCCGTTTTCTAATTTTTCTTCAAACAAAAATGTTTACAATCATAATAACTTCAATAAATATAACTCTGTCGCCGATACATCGAGATACAAGTCTGTGCCACAAGTCAACGCCGTATCGAGTACTTCTAATATAAATAAAACTTTTTGCGTGCGTTGTAGATGCAATTCGCACTCATTACGTAATTGCCGTCAGCCACACTACCTAATCTGTTTTAAGTGCGGCACAAAGGGTTTCAAGGTGTCAGACTGCCCCAATTGTAAATCTAAGTCGACCCCTACAGTTTCAAAAAACTAGTTAATAAGGATTGTGGAAAATCAAATTATACAACTAATTGTAATAAAACAGAGTGGAATAATTGGTTAGACTTTTTAAAAAAATTCTTTAATAGCTATCATATTTCCTCAATCCGTAATTCTAAAGTAGAATATTTACCTTACGTTACTCTAAAATTAAACGGAATACCTACCACAGGTCTTTTAGATTCTGGATCTTGCGTTACAATTTTAGGTAATAATTTGCATAACTTATTTTTGAAAGACAATGTTTTGGATAAATCGAAACCTTTAAGGTTAATAACAGCAGGCGGTGAACGATTTGAGTCCTTGGGATCGGTGTTTCTACCCTTCGAGTTTCAGGATAAATTGATTAACTTAGAAGTTCATGTTGTACCTGGGATTCAAAATTCCCTTATCCTTGGCATGGATTTTTGGCGAAGCTTTGGCCTATTTCCTAACAAATTGGAGTCTGTTTTGATTGTGAACAAGTCTGACGCTCAAGTAATGGAGTTGCAGGCAGTTCCCCCTACACATCTTGTTTCTTATGATCATCTTACAGTCGACCAGAGAGCTACCGCTGACAACATTATTTCTAAATTTACCGATATTTCATACGAGAAGCGGGGTCTCGGTTGCACAAATATTATTTCTCATTCAATTGATACAGGTGATTGTCCCCCTATTCGGCAAAGATTTTATCGCATGTCTCCCGATAAACAAAGAATATTAATAAAGCATCTTGACGACATGCTCTCAGAGGATGTTGTTGAACGATCAGAAAGCCCGTGGTCAAATCCGGTCATTTTGACACCAAAGAAGAATGGTGAACTGCGTTTCTGTTTGGACAGTCGAAAATTAAATTCCGTTACAAAAAAAGATGCTTATAGCTTGCCTTATATTTCGGAAATTTTAGATAATCTGAGAGATGCTAAATACTTGTCTAGTTTAGACCTGTCTAAATCTTTTTGGCAAACATTAATTAAAGAAGAGGACCGTTGCAAAACAGCCTTTTATATTCCCACGCGTGGCACATTTCAATTCAAAAGAATGCCTTTCGGTCTTACGAATGCGCCAGCTACTCAACAACGATTAGTTGATATTTTATTTTATGGCCCAGAATTTGAAAATAAGGTTTTCTGTTTTATCGATGACATAATCTGTATCACGTCCAGCTTCAGCGAGCATATTACTCTTTTATTACGCATTCTTGATAAACTAAAAAGCGCTAATTTAACAATTAATCTCGAAAAATGTCAATTTTTTAGAGATAAACTAAAATATTTAGGCTATGTTGTCGACTCTAGTGGATTGCATCCCGATCCGGATAAAGTTAATTCAATGAAAAATTATCCCACTCCTTCTAATAGAAAAGAAGTACGTCGATTTTTAGGCGCAGCCTCGTGGTACAGGCGTTTTATACCGAATTTTAGCTCTATTGCTGCACCCTTAAATAAGTTAACATCTCAAAGTAAAAACGCACCTCCATTCTGCTGGACGACAGAGGCTAATGAGGCGTTTAATAACCTAAAGAATTGTTTGATTTACTCGCAACCGTTTGAAATACACTCAGATGCTAGCGATTTTGGTCTTGGCGCGATCCTCTGTCAAAGGTTAAATGGTGAGGAAAGAGTCATAGCGTACTATAGCAAATCACTCAGTAAGCAAGAAAAAAATTACAGTGCCACTGAGCGAGAGGCCCTGGCTGTTCTATCTGCTATAGAACACTGGCGTTGTTATGTTGAAAATGGTAAAAAGTTTATTGTTTACACTGATCACGCTGCTTTGAAATGGTTCTTGACCTTGAATAACCCTACTGGCCGGTTAGCCAGATGGGGAGTTCGCTTATCTTCCTATAATTTCGAAATACGTCATCGTCGGGGTTCCGATAACGTTTTACCTGATTTTCTGTCTCGCTCTTTACCCGTTTCTGCTATTGCTAATGATATAAATATAGATATTAATCCTAATCAGAATTTACCAGTTTCTACTAATGATCCTTGGTATTTAAATATCTATAAAGGCTGTTTAAGTTCTCCGACTTCCTTTGTTAACTATCAAGTAATAAACAATAAATTGTATTGTTTTAAAAAAACATTAAACCCTCTCACTAGAGAATTTCAATGGAAAGAGGTTATTCCGTCTGACCAAAGAACTGACATTCTAAGGGAGAATCATTCTTCGCCCACTGCTGGACATCTGGGTATCTTTAAGACATACAAACGTCTTGCACTTAATTACTTTTGGCCTGGTATGTACTCCGATGTTGTCAAGTTCGTCAGTTCATGTGAACCTTGTATCACCCATAAACACCAAAACCACCCAAATTTAGGTCTAATGGGAAAACCCAAATCATGTCAAAAGCCCTTTCAGACGATTAGTATTGATTTGATTGGTCCATTGCCCCCCAGCAGAAAACAAAACACTTTTATATTTGTGGTCAGTTGTTGTTTCTCTAAATATTGTTTGCTTTTCCCCATTAAACGGGCAACTGCAGAAGTGATAACAAAAATTCTCGAGGAAAATGTATTTTTGGTGCATGGAATTCCATCTACTATTGTTTTGGATAACGGTAAACAATTTATTAGCGCAACCTTTAAAAGTATGTTGTCAAAATATAAAATTCCAAATTTGCATTTTACACCGTTGTATACTCCCCACGTTAACTCAGTTGAACGCTACAACAAAACCATTATTACAGCTATTTCAACTTTCATAGAATCTGATCATCGAATCTGGGACACTTTAATCACTAAGGTTCAGTTCGCCCTTAACTGCGCAGTTAGTGAGGTTACTGGTTATTCTCCTAATTTCCTTGTTTTTGGTAGGGAGGTCATAACATGTGGTTCTCAGTATATTGACAAGGAATTTAATTCCAATATGGTGCTCGAACCACGGGACGGCTATGCCGAAACTTTAGGCTGCTTATCCTCTATTTTCGAGAAGGTACATTCAGCTCTGTTGTCGGCCCACCAACGAAATTGTTCATCTTATAATCTTTGCCGTAAACCGGCAGAATTCAATGTCGGTGATATAGTTTGGCGCAGAACGTTTCTACTTAGTGACAAGGATAAATACTTTAGCAAGAAATTGGCGCCTAAATTTATTAAATGTAAGATTGCCTCAAAAAAGTCACCTCTAGTATACAAACTTAACGACATGGCCGGTAAACCTTTAGGAGAATGGCACATCAAAGATCTAAAGTTGATTAATTACAAAGAATAATAAATGCATAAACACAACAATGTAAGACGCATATCTACACTAAGTTATAATTACCTACATAATCATTTGTGGGGGCCAACAATGGTTCTTATGTTTTCGAGTCGAAGCCCACAAGATGATGTATTGTGTTGTGTTAATGATTTATGTAAACAGGCTGGCATGGAATGAATAAATGTTTCAGTTATAAATGGTAACAAAGTTTATTACATGTAGTATTGTTACAAAGAATCTGTTGTTTATCTAACTATCAGTTATGGCTCAATGGTTAAAAAGTCGTTGTAGGATCGGTCTAGTGTTCGATTCTCGCATGTGTATTTTCTATAAATGCATATTGATTGGCGTGTGGTTTTTCGCTGTGCCTTGTTCTGAAGTTCTGTTGTTATTCTTAATTCTGTATAAATTCCATAATCAATTGTTATTATAGGTACTTTATAAACATTCAGAGTAATTAACCGTGCGTCGCGAGCTCGGAATAGTCGAATCGTACCTACCTAGTTGTCGTTATGACGCACGCGCGTTCACTCAGCGACGCGCCGATAAATAAATGCCTAACTAATGATTCACCATTGTTTACATTCAAAAGGTGTTTACTGCTCGTGTTGTAGTATTAATTAGAGCAAAATATTTATTAAATTCTTTCCTTTGACATTGAGCGGTCCGGTCGTGTCTGAGGCTTATATTACTTTTGTTCATCGTTACGAAAAATTTGTTGTTACACCTAACTATATTCAAAAAGTTTACTTATCTAGTGGCAAAGGCCGAACCCAAGATTTTTAAGTCGTAGGGCTAGATCAAGTTCTTATATCTACAAACCATTATTACCTAATAATTACCCTAAGCGCTTCTCCATAGATTGTTATCTTTGCTATTGGGCCATTACACTGGCCTTGGCATTTACTTGTAGGTATGTGTGATGAATTATGAATGATAAATGTTTATGTTCAAGTTCAGACTGCCGTTGTACGCGTGAAGAATGCAAGCGTGGGTCATTATTATTTAGGTATACTAATTAGCGTATAGGGTTGTCACTTGTTCAAGGTACTCATGCCCCTGTTTTCTCTAATTCCAGGGAGTATCTTCAGGGCTGCTACGCCCGTTGGGCTAGGGAATTTTCCTTAGGGAAAATCCCGGCCTAACGGGGGGGGTGTGTGACGTCGTGCCTCCGCGCTTGCGAGCCCCACTACGATGACGCACTGGAGTGGGGACCCTCACCCGCTTGCCGACGACATATATACCGGCGACACACGTGGTTGGCTTGCTTTTTCTTCGGCTGGGACACGTGAAAGCTGAGTATCCATCCGTGGACCTGTGGAGTGTTAACTTACGACCTACGCCCTGGATAACTATCTAGCCGGTTAACCCCTAGTGTCGGTTCTTTTATTAATCAAAATTGTGAATCTGGAATATAACGCGAGTTTAATCTATCCTGGTGATATTTTTATTTATTTCCCGTAAGACAACCTAAGCATCTCTTTTTATTGCTCGGCGAGTGATCGATCCCGGCTATCCCGTGAAAATCGATCACCCGTGCGACAATACATACATCGGCTTCTCTACGAAAAAACAAAGTAATTGCAGTCAAGCAAAATTATCAGGAGGAGCAAAAAAACGAAAATCACAAATTTAAAACGTACTGCCGACAACTTAAGTACTTTTGTTATTTCATTCATACATACATACATAACCTCACGTCTTTGTAAAATAATTAGTTCTACTTCTTTCAAAGCAATTTTTTGAGTAATTATTGTTAATTTTCCTTTAAATTGAAAAAAATATTTTTCTATAGACATAAAATTCAGTAACAAAGTAACTACAGTCACTTTGTTTTTTAAATAATTTAAAAAGAGATGGACAAGTTACCTTTTAGTTTTAATAACAAAGCAAATGCATTTAATTGTTTTTTAACATAGACAATGAAGCCATTTAAAAATTAATATATCTACTATAAGATTTGTTGGCTTTTGCTTTTTATGAATCACATAATTTGTAAGAATTGTAAAAACTAGTTCATCTTAGCATTTATTAAGATAAGTGACACTCAAGGAATAGGGCATGTATATAACGGTTACCTAAAATAAATTCCAAAATCATAGATATAAGTTATAATCATATAATGAAGTATCTATCGCAGTCCACTGCTACACATAGGCCTCGAACAACACGCGCCACAGTACACGGTCCTCATCCTTCTGCATCCAGTCTGTCCCAGCCACCTTTTTCAGGTCGTCGGTCCACCTAGCCGGGGGACGCCCTACCGTACGCTTGCCGAGGCGTGGTCTCCACTCTAGGACACGCTTGCTCCATCAGCCAACAGTCCTTCTACAGATATGGCCAGCCCACTGCCACTTGAGCTTACTGATTCTGTGAGCTATGTCGGTAATTTTGGTTATTTGTCGGATAACTTCATTTCAGATTTTATCCTTCAAAGAGACGCTAAGCATAGCCCGTTCCATAGCTCACTGCGTGACTTTTAGTTTGTGGACTAGTCCCACTGTGAGTGTCCACGTTTCGGCACCGTACGTCATAACAGGTAGGACGCATTGATAAAAGACTTTGGTCTTCAGGCATTGCGGTAGGGGCAAAGAGAAAACTCGACGTAGCTTGCCAAACGCTGCCCAACCCACTTGAGTTGGGCAGCGTTTGGCAAGCTACGTCTCAGTAGGATCCAGTTGGATCCTGCGGTCGATTTCTTTCTCGAAGTTGTTTCAACCAAGCTGGACTACTTGACCAAGGTCCACCACACCAAGGTTGTCTTGAAAAACTTCGAGCATCAATCCGTCGACATAAACCGGTACTGGCACAATGTGTTCGTTGAACATAATCTTGGTTTTATCCAAGTTCATGCCGAGACCGACCCGTCGAGAGGCTCCATTTAGGCTGTGCAGCATCTCACTCAGTTCTTCCAGGCTCTCTGCCACGATATCGATATCCTTGGCAAACCGAAGGTGGGATATGTACTCGCCATTAATGTTTATGCCCCGTCCAGTCCAGCGTCTTAAAGACGTCTTCGAGTGCGTTGGTGAAGAGCTTAGGGGATATTACATCCCCTTGCCTCACTTCTCTAGGCAACTCAATGGGGCTGGTTTTACTGTCCTGGAGCTGGACGGTCATAGTGGCCGTGTCGTACAAATATCTCAACATCTCAATGTAGCGCCAATCGATGCAATACCGCAGAGCTCCCTCGAACTTGGAGGTTACGGTTTTGCCATCCGCAGTATTGAGTTTCGACAGATGAATTCTACTAAGCTGGCGAGCGAAGACTTTGGTGCCTCGATTTTGTTCAATCGCATCAAATTAGTATATACTTCCGATCAGACATGATGAAGTCTATCTCGTTCCTTGTATCGGGGCTTCGCCATGTCCACTTTCTATGAGGCTTCTTCTTGAAGAAGGAGTTCATTAAGCAGAGCTCCTGTGACTCCAGAAAGTTGACCAGCATTTGCCCCCTGTGATTTCGGTGCCCCACGCCATAGGGCCCGATTTTCGTTTCTTGTACTCCCACTTTGGCATTAAAATCCCCCATAACAACGCTGTAGTGTGGAACAGCAATTCTGCACTTTTAGCGCTTGCTGTCTCAAAGTCTCAGTTAATGAATTCAACAGGCATAATCCTCGCTGACGTTATTTCGCTGGTCAGCACCAGCGAAATAACGTCAGCGAGGATTATGCCCAGGTCTTAGACCTGTATGATACTGTCTCCAATAGTGCGAGACAATTAGTTGCCCAGAGGGACGGGCAACCCGGCTTGAAGCAGGAGCTTCCTAGGACAGCACCGGGGCTGGTGAGTAGGCTTCCTACCTTGAACCTCCCGCATTTCGATGGCTGCCTAGGAAGCTACCTGGGCTTCGTTAATTTGTTTGACAGCCTGGTCGATGACAGGGCTGACCTTAGGCTGGCACAAAAATTGGCCTATTTAATGTCGGTTCTGGATGGGGAGGCCAAGGGCCTCATCCAGCATCTGCCCGTGTCTGACGAGGCGTACCAGACGGCTCGGGACTTAATTACCCGTAGGTACCATAACAAGCGTGGCCTCGCCGACACGCATATTGAACAGATTTTGGGTTTGCCGACGTTCAAAATTTGGGTGCGCAACCCAAAGACCCGGGGGTCTTTGGGTTGCGCACCCAAATTTTGAACCCGCTTTTGATGGCAATCAATGTACTTAAGTGCCTTAACCTGCCCGTGGACCAATGGTCCTACCTATTGGTGCACATTGTGCTCAAAAAGCTGCCTGCCGACCTGAGGTCGCGTTTTAAACAGCGCTTTGGTGGGGATAGCGCGACCCATCTGCTCCCCCTTTGCTGACCTGGAGAGGTTCCTCCAGGATAAGTGCCGGGTCTTGGACAACTCCGGTGGTGACACGCCGGCTAAGTCGCAGCCGCCCAAGGTCAAGGAGCAGGCTCACGTTTACACCCGAGCCAATGTTGATCGGTGCCCTCCTCGCTTTGCAGTCACGCAGAGCCCTGCGGAGAGCTCTTACTCCAAGGTTCTGGGGCACAGAACGGCCAGTTGAAGGGCATAATTGGACCTGCATGTCGCCTCTCGTAGGCGCATCGCGAATGCCCGCCGCCTTTGCTTCTCTTGCTTGGGGTCCCACTACCAGCGAGACTGCCCAAACGCTCGCCCCTGTCCTCACTGTGGAGGACAGCATTTGGACATTCTCTGCATGAATGCCAGAGAGGTAGGCCGCTAGTCCAACCAGCCGACGTCGCGCACGGGCGGGTGTTTTGAAGGTGGCAGCCGAGGCTCACCGGCGCGCAGCCGACAGTCGCCTCGCTTAATTGATCGTCGTATGTTGTCGAATAAAACTCGCGTAAAATGCCGTAAATTGAGTCTGGACGATAAAATTGTGAAATAACTGTTTACATTGTACTAGCAGGTAATGGTTGATGGTAATACTGCAATTCCACCATCAAAGTCTCACAATGGGTCGGAAATAACATCGTTTGAACGTTTTGGTCTGATCGCTTCTGGTGCTGCGTTTGAATTGTAATAGCTAATTGTTTTAGCTACTAGTATAACTATGCTTTGCTGTCTCCAGATTTTAGAAATAACATAACTTCACGCCTGTTATCCCCGAAGGGGTAGGCAGAGGTGTAATACACACCCACACTTCGCCAGTTATGTGTCGGTCGCAATTTAATAGAAGGCGAGCTTATTGCCATCTACCGGGCACATTGTTAGGCGAGCGAAAATTAACATTTATAATGTAAACATAACTTAGAAAAGTCATAGGTGTGTGCCCGGGGTACCTGGGGATCGATCCCGAGACCATCGTCTCGGCAGTCCTTTAAGTACACCACTGGGCTATCGCTACTAATATTCAACCTAAAATTATTTTTTTACCAGTACATCATTTTGTGTGATGTGAGCAGGACGGTTCTTCTATGCTTTTCTATAAATTATCTATAATTTAAATTAATTTTTATAAATAAATAAGAATGTTTATCGGTTATCTAGTTCAAGTTGATTAGTTGGTATAAGATGGCTGAGTGTGAATTGCTCTAGGCAATTATTCTATTTAACAAGAGTAAGTGCATTTTACAATTTGGGGGCATAAAGTAAATGTTAAAAAATTCTTATACAAAATTGCGAGAAACAACTTAGTTTTATGTGTGGTTTTGGATGCAATCTGGTTAAAGATAAACCGTTTATAACGAAAATTTAAATCCGAGCTTAAAAGTTGAATAAATTTAAACTTAAATTAAGAAGTTTACCAACACTTTAAATCTGTTCTAATGAAGCAGTTTTGAAAATGTTTATTTCAAATTTGTTGTGTCATAAAAAACATAGCTTTAGGATGAAGTTTATAAATAAAATTAATGAGAAAAGTGTAGAAGACTATTCAAAACACTTGAGTCTTAAGTCTGTTTATCTTCCGTTTACATGACTTACAAACATTAAGGGTTTGATCCCTTTCTAATATTTATTGTATGTGAAACTTTGATTTGTTCTGTGGCAGGGTGTTATATTGTTGATCACGAAAGTTTAAATTCCTATAGGGATATCTAGGATATCCTATCCATATCTGTCGTGTATTATATTTTTTATATGCTTATCTCTTTATGGGTATATTTTTCTGGTAGCCAAAGACTCCGTCTGTATACAGATCTAAACGTCGTATATATATTTTTTTTAACTTGACCTACTGACTCACTAAACTTACTGAAAGGAAAATAAAAACGAAAAGAGTTCCTTCTATTTGGCAGAATCCTGACACTCCGAATTTTATTTGGCACTAGATGAGCCCGAGGTTACACCCGCGTTATTTAAGGCTACTGTTCCGCTCTTGTTGCTCATAGCGTGATGTTATATAGCCTATAGCCTTCCTCGATAAATGGGCTATCTAACACTGAAAGAATTTTTCAAATCGGTCCAGTAGTTCCTGGAATGGAAAGGAGATCACCCAGCCTCCATACAAATTTGAGCTAATTCTAAAAGTGCCGCCCAACTAAAATAAACTTAAAATTTATTATAGAATGGTACGAAATAAAAACTTTTTATTACTATACTAAAGTACTAAGTGCAGTATGTGAGATAATATTCGAGCTCAAAGAATCTGTTCTGTTAGTGAAATAAATCCTTATTATTGTTATATTTTGCCTAAAATAATGTGCAAGTTGCAATTTAAATGGCATCTGGTAATGGCAGGTAGTAAGTCAAGAGCGAGATCGCATTAGACGCAGCATCTGTCACGCTGTCTTGCTCTAATTCGCACTGCGTTTAACGCATGCGCTGCTTGCTTTCTGTTGTTCTTTCAGTATATCTTAATGGCAGAAGAGCTATCGGCTGCTGATCCTATGTAATGTGCATTGTGTGGTACATTAGATAATAATATGCAAACCACCTTTTTTTGGTGCATGGTTCGGTCTACTCACTCTAACCACCACGGTGTCCCTTGACAGCGGCCACGCGAATTGCGGTTAGCATCGCGTCGTACACCGTGACATGGTCAGGGTTTGGCTCGCCGTTGGATGCTGGCGGGCCACATCATAATATTTGCTAATTAAAATTTCTGGAGGCCCATTTGGTCACAACGCTGCTCCCTTAGCCTACTGGTGGACGGGAAGCGGACCCTATGGTTGCCATCATCTCCCTTTCTCGCTTCGCCGTCATCTTGATTGGCATTACTGCCTTACAGAAGGAGACGGTGATGTTCCTAGCCATGACACACCGGACCATGGACAGGACAGGGAGCGAGGGTATGACTGTAATAATTGCAGCGACCGTTTCAAGGCCAACTCGAAACGTGACCAGTAAAACTCCAATTCACAAACGTGAACAGTAAAACTGCAATTCGTCAGTAAATATATGTACCTAAGGCCAGAGATAAAGATGGGCAAAGCTAACCAACAAACTGGCATTTGCTTTTGCTATGAATATTGCGAAGCAACAAAAAGCAAGAATATTCACCAGTGCGTCCTGCCAGTGCTTACCTACGGAGTCGAAACTTAAGTTACTACAAAGACAGCTCACCAGAAACTTGAAGTAGCTCAAAGGGCAATAGAGAGAAAGTAGGAGTGTCAGTAAGAGACTGAAAGACGAATAAATGGCTTTGAAAATAAAGTCGGGTATCAGATGTTGTCAAAAGAGTAGCGAAGCTAAAGTGGCAGTATGCCGGATATGTAGCCAGAAAACCCGAAACATGGTGCAAGCAAACATTGAAATGGAGACCTGAGGTCTTCCAGCTGGTCGTTTACAATCCAAACGACCGGCTGGAAGACCTCAAATGAGATGGAAAGATGACATCAGAAAGATAACAGGCAGTGATTGGTTGAAGACTGCTCAAAACAGAACGGAATGGAAGTTGTTGAAGAGGCCTACACCAAAATAGTCGAGAATGGTTAAACCACATGTCGAGAACAAGAATTATCGTCCCTATGGTGGCAACAAGAATTATCGTCCCTATGGTGGCCTATATACAAGCCATCTCTGCCTGCCATAGAGATTCCCACTGAAGGTTCAGATTTAGACGATACTTTTATATTTGGTCAGGCAAATATAAAAAAATATTTTTTCATGAATCCACGGCATTTTAAGCCTCACGTAATTCACGTGAGGCTGAGTTTGGTGTAATAGTAAAAAATTATCAAAATTGTGTAATCTATCAAAATATCACAATTTTATTGATTGGCCGGCAATATAAAAACTAGCCCAATTTGGTTGATCGCCTTTGGTCTGAAAATATTGTGGGTTCTAGTAGTAGTAAGGATCTAGGTTTCTTTTTTATCATTAAACTAGAGGACGCCTGCAGCTACGCTCGCACATTTCATTTAATTTAACTGTTACTGCACGATCCCGTAGGAATTTCATTAAATCCCTTCTTAGTGCACCCCTACGATCCCCAAAGAATATACATGCCAAATTTCAGCTTCCTGCGCCTTATAGTTTTGGCTGAAGCTTCTCTGTCAGTCAGTCAGGAACGCAAGGATTTTATATATACAGATTTACTCAGGATCATGCAATTCGCGGGTAGCATACTTTGCCGTGTCCCCGCCCGGGATTGGCCCGCCGTTGGTGTTGGCGGGCCCCGTCTCGTTATGACTTGAGAGGCGGCACGGACACTACGCCGCCTCCTTGCCTCTTGGCGTCGGGGAGCAGCCCCAACGCTCGCCATCCGCAGGCAATAAAACGGCCGCAGAGGATAGGGAGGGCGGCAACCTGACAACACAGCATCTCCTCTTCCTCTGCTGCCCACCGCGACGCAACAAATGGTGCGCCCCCATTTGGTCGCGGAAGATAGGGTGCGCGGCAACGCAACACCGATTCGCCTCTCCTCCCGCGACTGCACCCGACTGTGAGGGACAGAAAGAACTGTCCGCCGCACTCGCACCTTTGGACGCATCCTGCGCAGGCCTCCATCAAGCCCACGCGGCGCGTTCACTTCCAGGATCTCGCTTAGCTTCACCATGGGTGCCCTAACCACGGTTACTGAGCCCCCCCACCAGGAAAAGGTGGAGATCCCACAGGGGGGATCATCCTCCTAGCGTTATCCCAGTTTCAACTTGGGGTCCGCTAACTTGTCTAACTGGATTTGGCTGAATATTAGCTTTTTCACAGATTTTTTCTGTCAGGGAATTTCTACCTATCTACACTTTCGTCATTTCAGATAAAATACTTATTTTTATTTATTTATTTTTTTAAAAGACAACTTCCGCATTAGGACTAAATCCTGTGTCGCGGGGGACTTTACAAACATACAACTAACGGACACAATGAACACTAAGACTCGAAACAACAATTTGTGGATCACACAAAATGTTGTCTCGTGTGCGGATCGAACCCATAACACTCAGCACAGTGTCAAGCCGCCGCTTGACACTGCGCTGCTTTAAGCGGCCGACTCACTAGTCAGCCGTTTAAACCACCACGCCAACCGTGCAGTTCTTTCAGTCAGAAAATATGAGTATATTCGAGGATTCTTGTTAAGATACTAATATAATATGATAAAAGCAGAAATAATTTAATGGAAATACCAACATACTCTCAAGTAGAGGGTCATCCTCCTAACGTTATCCCAGATTTAACCTGGGGTACACTTACTAGTCTAACAGGATTTGGCTGAATATTAGCTTTTCCACAGAGCGACTGCCTGTTTCGCCTCCGCAACTCGAAAGGATTGCGATATTCCGTTGTTTAGACTAGTGTCATTTTATTTAGTTGGTACTGATGTCTTTTAACACCTGTCAAAGATCTTCATGACAACTGGGACCGACGGCTTAACGTGCTCTTCGAGGCACGCGGCAAGCGATAATTAACAATTCAATACGCACATAACTCCCAAAAGTCATTGGTGCGCGCCGCGGCTTCGAACCTGATACCCTCTGCATGGCAGTCGGATGGTATCTCCACTAGGCTATCGCTGCCTCATGCAGAGGGTATCGGGGTGTAAATCGACAGCGTAAACTGGCAACCTTGCGAAGTTCTAACGATTTTACTGTTTAATTTTAGTGCTTGTTCCGTGACTAGGAAAGCACGTTAAGCCGTCGGACCCGACGTGGATCGTTTATGGATATGCAAATACGCTGTTCAGAGAAACACACAATTGAGTATTTTCTAGAAGTACAGTCATATAAAAGTTTTACTTGAATATCGAAGCGAAATTACTTTCATAAAAATATTTATTCAGGACTATTTGAATTAATTTAGAGTGACCTACATGAGTTATAAGTTAATGACAAAGAAGTTGATTGGGGCGATGCGTACTTTAATTCCCTTGGACGAATGAAGTTTTGGTAAGAATAGTTTGAGCCATGTTGATTAAAGCAACATTGTGAAGAAATATACATACTTATTCTTTAATAAAGTAGGAGTATTAAATCTAGAGTTACATTTCTTCTTTTCTTTTTTCACAGTATAAACAAAAATTACGTTAAATGTTTTAATCCAAAGTACTAGTCTAATTGCTAAATACTTTCGAGATTTATCTTGAATCATTCATTATCACAAAGTAATGATTTTACAACATGCTAAGCTAATCAAATAGTGGTTGTCTTGCAACTTACAACCCTGTCTCTAAATTTAGTTGTTTTTTTTTTATTTATTCATGAGTAGCCACCGTTGGAAATTGTTGAATCTGAATGTCGTGGAGGTACTACGTGATGGTTACGTTTGAGTGCTGCCACTTCCTTTACCACTGTTACCATGAGTGACAAGTGGGGTGATAATTTGAGTTGCACTGGCAACACTTGGGTAGTTTGTCTACGGATTGGAGGTGGTGATTTTGTGAGTGAGACGGGATTATACAATTAATCTAAATGAAACACTTCTTGCTTGGTTTAGCTGAAAAAGTTTGCTCTTTGGGAGTAGTCTTAGTCAATAAGTAGGAGTTCATGTATTTTCTATGTGGTTGAGTAGATGAATCGGTTGTAATGCAATATCCTTGTTACTAATATGAGTTTGAGTAAGTTGGTAACAATATCATGTTTTAAGGGATCATCATCATCCTCCTAGCGTTATCCCAGTTTCAACCCGGGGTCCGCTTTCTAGTCTAACCGGATTTGGCTAAATATTAGCTTTTCCACGGAGCAACTGCCTGTCTGACCTCCGCAACCCGAAGGGATAGCGATATTCCATGGTTTAGACTAGTGTCAGTCTATTTAAGAGGTACTGACGTAACGACTGTCAAAGATCTTCATGATATGAGCCGGGACCGACGGCTTAACGTGCTCTCCGAGGCACGGGACAAGCGATATTTAACAATTCAATACGCACTTAACTGCGAAAAGTCAGTGGTGCGTGCCGTGGATTCGAACCCGATACCCTCTGCATGGCAGTCCGTTGGTATCTCCATTAGGCTATCGCTGCATCATGTTTTAAGGGATAACTATGGTTTTAGGGTTCTGTAACAAACTACAAGTAACCCTTTTAGTTTGGCTATATCTGTCTATCTGTCTGTCCATCAAACAAACAAAACAAACTAACTAAGCATTGAAAACTTGTTTGCGGAAAAAACGGTACGATACAGTTTTGAACAAAGTTACTAGTAGCATCATCATCACCATCAGCCTGCCATAGTCCACTACTGGATATAGTCCTCTACAATGGCACGCCACTGAGCCCGATTTTCCAGTTTTCGTGTCCAGCCGCTGCCAGCCACTTTACGTATATCGTCACTCCACCTCCGCCGGAGGGCGTCCTACACTACGTTTGCCAAGTCACGGTCCCCACTCTCGAACACGGCTACTCCAACGGTTATCGGTTCTACGACAAATGTGGCCAGCCTAGTAGCTTACAAACACCTAAATTCGATTCCTTGATATGTTTTAGTCTCAATCTCAATCAGCCGTCCACTACTGGACATAGGCCTCTCCCAACACGCGCCACAGTACACGGTCCTCAGCCTTCCGCATCCAGTCTGTCCCACTTACCTTTTTCAGTCGTCGGTCCTCCTAGCCGGAAGCCGCCCTACCTTACGCTTACCGAGTCGTGTTCTTCACTCTGGGACACGCTTGCTCCATCGGCCATCAGTCCTTCTACAGATATGGCTAGCCCACTGCCACTTGAGCTGACTACTAATTCTGTTGTCTATGTCGGTAATTTTGGCTCTTTGTCGGTTAACTTCGTTGAGGATTTTATCCTTTAAAGAGACGCCAAGCATAGCCCGTTCCATAGCTCGCTGCGTGACTTTAAGTTTGTGGACTATGGCTTTAAGTTTTTATGTCCTGTGAATGTCCACGTCTCGGCACTGTACGTCATAAAAGATATGTAGGTCGCATTGGTTGTAGATTTTGGTCTTAAGGCATTGCGGTAGAGGCGAAGAGAAAACTCGACGTAGCTTGCCAAACGCTGCCGCGTATTTACAGACTATACAAGGCCAAAACGCAGCCATAGGAAACTGGTCGCGTACATATTGTAATGCTATATTTAAATCTGTGATTACAATATATACACGAATTTTGCGTACTGCTCGTGTATAGTTCGTAACGTGAATACATGCGTCCTAGTCCCGGACTATACTACATTAGTTACACCTGCCTGGAGGCTTACCATGACCTCTTATGGCGATTCAGTTTACGACCTAAACTGAATAGAACCGCAATATCGTACTATGACCTCATTATAGCAGTTCAGTTAAGGTGTTTACATTTCAATACGACGCAACTGTGAGTTGGATAGCGTTTGAACCGAAATCTTAAACCATTCGTTCATTTGCCGTAGGAGACCGTACCATGACGTGCTTCGTCAGCTTAAACTGAACCGCGTATCTGTCAGATTTAGTGATTCAATATAAGTTACAATTTGTAGTGTATAAACTGGATAGTTAGAATTATTATTGGGTTTTTAGACATTATATTATTATGTGGATTTAAATCAGCTTAAGTTAGTTATAGATCGGTTTCTGTGTCAGAACTTCTATAATACCTACTGTGTTAAATCTTACTTAGACTCTGTGAAATTTGTGAATCGATGTTCCAAGGACTCTAGTTTTATTCGGTTTATTGAATGTGATAATGTATCTAGCACTTCACTTCGTAAACAAAGGCGCTAAGCTGGAGAACACTCGTATTCATACATACCGAAGAGCATTTGATGAAATCACACGATGAAACAAAATTCATCAAAAGATTTCGCCTCGCTAAACTATTGGCCCTAGATTTATGAGAAACATTGAGACCATTGTCTATGCAGCCTGCGACGTCCACCGATCTCATTATTATGCTTAAGGTAAGAAATATTCTGTACCAAATATGCTAATAAATTCATGAAACCATAGAATATTTTAGTGTGGCTGCAGTATAGATAATAATTTTAAGTACCTACCTACACAGCATCTTTAACTTACAAGTCAATAGTTACTTGACTTAGAGACTTATTGATAACATATCATTAATTGTTACTTTTATTTGTTGTAGATAGTGACTGCACTGACATTTTCTGCTCCTGGGTGAAAACACCAAACCAAAGGAGACCAAAGACCGATTGGTGACATGCAGCTTATTCTATGGCTCAACAGACAGTGGCAGCGGTTATAGCAGAGGGGCTGCGGAAAAAGATTCTTCTCGAATGATAAAGAATTATTTCTGCTTGTCCAAAATATAAGAAGAGCTTACTAAAACTGAGGTAAAGTATGCTTTTGTTAAAAGTATAAGTAATCAACAGAATTCAATAGTATTGAATAATTAATACTTATTTTTGTACTTGTTTCAGGTTTTATCAAGATTTTCATGATGTTCTGAGTGGCACTCATACTGCTTTTGCCAAAATAGCATTACCTACTAACTTGAAGAACATTTTTTATTTGTAGAAAACACTATCACTCCATAATGTCAATTTTATTGGTACAATAAATGTGCGTGAACATGGATGTTTGTCTTGGTCTGGGTGTTTCTATGTATAATATGTATGTATTTACAAAAAAAAAGTATATATGTATGTTTATCCATTGTCTAGTACCCATAGTACAAGCTCTGCTTAGTTTGGGACTAGACGGTGTTGTGTGAATGTGGTAGAATATTGTTATTATTATTATTGTTATTATAATACCATATAATATAAAAATATTATATGGTTTTGATAATATAAGTTTTATGTTAGCTAATAAAGTATGTATTTTTTATTTACTGAACATACTTTGCACCACCCTTTCCAATTTTACTGTACCCTTACAATGTGCATTTAAATTAAGGGGTATTTCTTTCTAAATCCTGTGTTAAAGTTCCCTAGCTTGTGGCGATTTACTGAATCACAGAACTATATCCCTAAACTTATCTTAAAAATCCCACAAGTACACAAGTTGGTTGTTGCCTAGTTAGGTACTCTTCGACGCAAGGGTTCACTGTATACAAAAAAGAATCCACTTAAAATAACAATGCCGATTTCGTTTAGCTGCGAAATCTTTCTATGGGTGAATCTATTAATATTTTATAGTAAAGAAGAGAGATAAAGATAATAGTGATCACTATATAGTGCTCTAATTTACATATCCCATTATAAGAAAGATTTAAACTTGGGTTCAGACTTAATTAAGCATTAAAAGCAATAATTAATAAATATCAAACACCATGTTTGATCATAAAAGGATACATATGTATACGCGAGAGGCGAAAAATGTTAGAAGAAGTATGATTGATTTTGTGATAGTAGATGAACGATTGAGAAAGAATGTGTTGGATACAAGAGTATATCGAGGGATCGGCATCCACACAGACCACTTCTTGGTGTTGAGCCGGATAAGTGGGCTCTTCAAAGGATGGCGACACCGAGAGCGTAATGAAAATAGGGTCTTGGAAAGAATAAAAGTAGAAAATCTACAAGAGAAAGATGTGAAAGATGAGTATAAACGAAGATTGATAGCAAGATTTGAGAGATTCGATGGCATAAGTGATATGGAAGAATTATGGCAGGCCTTTAAAGAAGATGTAGTATGTGTAGCGTCTGAAGTATGTGGTATGATCAAGAGAAGGAAAATACGAAAGGTTAAGAATACATGGTGGGACAAGGATGTACAATCAGCAGTGTCAGAGAAGAAGAAAGCTTGGTCAGATTGGTTGGCTGCCAGAGCAAATGAAAAAATGGGAAAAGCAACGAGTGTAGACATAGATGAAGCAAAAAAGGAGTTTGTTAGGTCAAAAAGAATAGTGAAAGAAATGGTTAAAAGGAAAAAAGAGGAAAAGAAAGATGAGTTTGATAGCAGATTATCTGACGATTTCCAGAGGAACATTAAGTTTTTCTGGAAATCCGTTCGTGCAGTTCGAGGAAGAAATCAATCCTCAGAACACACATCCATCAGAGACGAGAATGGAAGTATAGTAAATGGTGAATTGTGCGTGCTGAAGAGATGGAAAGAGTATTTTGAAAGTTTATTTGAAAGAACGGCGATAGAGACACCGATAGCTGAAGTGAATTGTAATGGTAGCAATGATGAAAGCGTTATTGGCGTGGATGAGATCGTGAAGGCACTGGGAAGTATGAAAGTAGGTAAGGCTGCAGGATATGATAGGATTACAGTCGAAATGCTGAAGGCTGGACAGGGCATCATAGTTGGTCAGTTGCAGCGGTTATATAACTTGTGTTGGAACACCGGCCGAGTACCTAATGACTGGACCACAGCTGTAGTTGTGCCTCTTTATAAAGGAAAAGGCTCGCAACAAGACTGCAAAAACTATAGAGGCATTAGCCTTCTCAGCATTGTTGGCAAATTGCATGCAAAGGTACTTATTGAAAGAGTTATGGAAGTAACCGACAAGAAAATATGGGATGTACAAGCGGGATTCCGAAAGGGTATGGGATGCACGGATCAGGTTTTTTCCTTGCGAAGCAGAGCCGGAAAATTTTTGGCCAAAGGTCAAAAGGTCTATTGCGCATTCGTAGATTTGGAAAAGGCTTACGATAAAGTGGTGAGGAATGAAATGTGGTCGGTGCTGTCAATAAATGGGGTGGACAGCAGCCTCATTCGAGCTCTGAAATCCCTTTATGAGGATTCTAGAGCTTGTGTGAGGATAAACGGGGCATACACTGACTGGTTTACCATCGATAAAGGTGTTAGACAGGGATGTGTAGCGTCGCCGTGGCTGTTTAACCTCTTCATGGACAGTTGTTTGCAAGATTTAAAACATAGTGACTGCGGATTAAGGATGAATGGGTTACTCGTCAAATGCCTCCTTTATGCTGATGATCAGGTTATACTTGCATCTTCAACGGAGGAGTTGCAGGAGATGGTAACAATCATGCATCGTGCGTTAGAAAGGAAAGGAATGAAAGTGAATGTAAGTAAAACGAAAGTTATGGTTTTTGAAAAGGAGGAATGCGTTCCAGCTTGTAATGTTTTAATCGATGGACAGCGAGTGGAACAAGTGAATGAGTTTGTTTACTTAGGTACGATGTTTACAAGAGATGGTAAGAATGAAGCAGATATTGAAAGGAGAGTTAATGCAGGTAATAGTGTGAATGGAGCTCTGAAGGCGTTTATGAACAGTCAAAACGTGTCCAAAAAGGCACGTTTGGCTGTACATAGAGGTGTGTCAGTGCCTACCCTTATGTATGGTAGTGAAAGTTGGGTATGGCAGAAGAGATTTGAAAGTAGAATAAATGCTGTAGAAATGAGAGCACTGGGAAGTATGTGTGGTGTGTCTTTGACCGACAGAGTAAAGAATTGTGTGATACGAGAGTGGTGTGGGGTAAAAGAAGATGTAGTGACAAGCATTGAGAAAGGCATGTTAAGATGGTTTGGGCACATGGAGAGGATGGATGACGATAGACTGGCAAAGAAGATATATCAGGCTAGTGTGAATGGGACAGGACAAAGGGGAAGACCTAGGAGAACGTTCTCTGACCAGATTGGAGACATCCTGAAAAAAGGACAAGTCAGAAGTACCCTTAACAGAAGAGCATGCATGAGAAACTTGATGGGAGTGAGTGAAGCAAGTGAGGTATGTCAGAATCGTTGCAAATGGCGTTCCGTAGTCTCTGCCTACCCCTCCGGGAAACAGGCGTGAGTCTATGTATGTATGTATGTTAATAAATATGGAAACAATACTTCTAAGAATCAAATAGGCCTTGATATAGTATTAGTTAATTGTCTTGTTAACCTTGAAATGCTAACAATCAAAACATACGTTCGTAACTTCCACCGAGTCAGTATTTGCACCGTTTTGCTAGGTATTTTTGTGAGAAAAAAATAACGTAACGTAACATATTTAATTAACTATTCTATATTGTAGTTATTTTTAGTGCAAAATATATTCGCTTTGTTATAAAAGAATCTTAATTTAGTTGCAGCGTACAAGTTATAACTACATACAATATTGTAACTTTCCGAAAATGGCTGACTGAATAATGGTTTCAGAACGCAAACAAGGGAAAGAGACCGCATTATTCACGAACTGTATAGCTTGGTCTCTTTCTGTCAATGTGACTATATTGCGTCATTGCGATTCAGCGATATCATTCATTCATTGTAACAATCCAATCACGATTCAGTTTAAACAACGTCATGGTACGTTTTAAAACAATTCAATTTAAGAACCTACACTGAATTGCTCCAAAACTGAATCGCTTGTTAAAAGTTCATGGTAGGCCTCCTGACAAGACAAGAGATATAGTTTAGTGAAATAATGGGTGCATATATGAAATAATATTTGAACTTTATTAGTGGAGGATTAAATTGTATGTAATTCAAGTAACTAAATAGGTTATGTTAGGTTCTCTTTTGACCCTTTACCCAAACATTGGAGGCCTGCGAAGCAGGGCTCCGTCAATTTAGTTTATTAAAAACTATTTAATTGGACATAATGTCTACTTACCTACATATTATATTTGTGATATAATATAATGTTATGAATGCCTTATAAAATCCAGAATAATCTTCAGATCTATACACGATTAGTCCGTATGCGTACTGGCACTGTATATTATGGTATAAGCAAGTCAGTTAGATCACTACGAAGTATACTCGAGTATTTGCGAACTAATCGTGTATAGATTGGAAGAACTTAGCAACAAAAGTTATTTCCAATCTATACGCGATTAGTTTCACACCCCTGCGTTCTGGCCTTGTATATAATGTAAATACGCCACGCTGCCCAACTGCCTTTAAATATTTGTAGACAGCTGAAAGTAAATATCAAAAATTATAGGCGGTATTTCTTGGTAAATATACAATATAACAGAACGATAATAATTTTAATAATTATTGTTCTTTTGGATTGTCTATTTACCAAGAACGGCTTTAGCCTATATCACACTACGTTTTAAAGCACAGGTGCGGATCAGTAACTCCATATAACGCAGGCTAGATATCTAATATACAGAATGTTCGACGAAGTCTCTATTTCTACGGAAGTGTAGTTTCTTGTACTAATTCTACGTAGTAACAGTTATTCTTGCTGTAATAATAAATGAATATAAGTGTTTCTTTATTAAATGGAAAAAGAGGACCGGTCAAGTGATACTCAGCAGTATTTTGTTATATTTTGTTATAATAGTCTATATTCATTGACCAAAATTTCTAACCCAAAAATTACGACACAGTTACTTTTAATAATTGTATTACTGAACCAAAACCTCAAGGCATATACTACGAGACTCACCAAAAGTAATGCTGCCGACACAAAAACTTATTACAATTACCAACCACGTAAGAAGAAAATGAGATTCCAGCAACAACCACTAAAAAGTATTAAAACTTGTTTTACGCGAGAATTCATCGAGATTCACACCAGTAGTAGTGGCACTGGAGTGTTGCTCGATTTAGAGACACTCATATTTCCACTTTTCCACGGTACTCCCTAGCTGTGCGACTTCCTTGTGCGAAACTTTTAGAATGAAACCGTTTTCAGCGACATTTTTCAGAGTCAAGTGCCTCTGGACCTTTGTAATTACTGTTCGTAATTTTTCCAGCAGTGAGGCTGCTAAGATTGCGCATAGAATTTTAAGGAGGTGGATTAAAAGAGGATTTATTTCATTTAAATTTATTATACTGTAAGTACGGCATTATAAAGAAAGTATTGAAATCTTTATAATTGTAAAGCATTTAAATGAATAAGTACTTTAAATATTAATGGATGTACGTTGATTATTGGTCCAAAGCTAACAAAAAAATATGAGATCATTTTTATGTTTTCCGACTAATTTTGTATCCAAAATCATTGTTCTTTTTACAATATATTATATGCTTTTTCTTCTAAACGATGATAAGAAATCGAGACATTACATTGCGTAAAATATACGAGATTTCATTGCTCTGCCAATTTTGTGAAACAAATACTAGTCCAGTCACAAAATATTCGTTTTGCTTGGAGCTGACAAACTAATAAGTATGTAATATGGAAAGAGAAAGGTATTATTTAGTCCTTACTTTTCCGCCTTTACTTGCCTTACACATGTAGATATGTATTTACGCCTACACTAAATACGTCACATATCTAGCGTTGGCTTATTACGTATGACGGACAAGATTTTCTTTGAAATAATATTCGTATCTTACCCTACTATACATTAATAAGACGAGCTTAATTTCCAAGCAATTTCCTCTAATACAGGCGACATCTGTCGCTTTGCGAGATGGTTTAAATGAAACAGCTCTCAACCTCTTTTCTCAGAAGACATCTCATTGTAAGGAGTAATCTTATTTCTAGGAAATTGCTTTGAATAATCTAGGAGTATTCGTCAAACTGGTGGAAATAATTTATTATATGTATGATGTCTGCTCTAAATTAAGTTATGATTTTATTTTTACATACATACATACATATCGTCACGCCTTTTATCCCCGAAGGCGTAGGCAGAGGTGTATTTCTACGCCCACTTTTCGCCAGATATACTTTAGTCCCACGTAATAAGGGGCGAGCCTATTGCCGTACCGGGCACATTTCCAGACTCCGTGCTGCTACTGAGAATTTCGTGACAGAAAAACCCAATAACACTGCCCGACCCAGGAATCGAACCCGGGACCTCCCGATCCCACACGCACATTTATGCCACGAGACCAACGAGGCAGTCGTATAGGGTTTGATGTCGAGTTTTTCGTCTCTACGCAAATATGGTATTTGCATCGTATTATCCCTTAGTCGCCTCTTACGACACCCACGGGAAGATAGGGAGTGGTGACACTTGTATTCTATGCCGTCAATCACACGGCAGATTTTATTTTTTGTATACAATAAATATTATCTTTGTATTTTTTTATATGTTAGGTCTTCTGGTTAGTAATTAAAAAGACAGTAATGCTAAGAGAAATCAGCACTAGGCCATATTTTATTTTTATTACAGAATTGTAGCAAAATTTTTAAGGAAACTCATTGAATTTTATTTTATATGATCTCAATGTACTAACATACTCTTACTATTAACGTTAAATGTTTGTGCTTTGGAAGTGTGAACCACGTAGTAAGTTGTGGCTTTGAACCACTTTATTTTGCGTCTGAGGAATTGACAGGAAACTAATTATACTCTATTACTTAACTGGGTACATACATATATTATAAACCTAATTGTTAACAGCTTGTCGCTGCATCTTCGCTTTCTTATATATTTTTTGAGAATGCGTATTCTCCTTATATTATGAAACACTTACCTAATAATACTAGATGTCTCGCCCTCGTAACTTCTGAATCTCGACAAAAACATATTTGAGATTATTGTGATTTAAACTGAGCTGAATTTATCACTATGAGATAGGATACCCACTGATCCAGCACTTGTGTGGTTTAGATCCTAATTGTAAATCGAAAATATTCAGATATCCACACAAAAATGAACACAAAATTCTTTTCAGTCATTCTTAAATGATATGGCCACATAATTCATTCGGAAATTGAATTTTTGAAGTAAGTACATAAAAATAGAACATATTGTGAAAAGTACTAGAAAACTATTGATAAATTTGTCAGGTAGATAATACGACTCGAACCAAGTACGCAACTGCAGTGCCCAATAGTTGTTTTATTTTTTTCAATAATATACTTTGTCATAGTCACCTTCTTGTACGACACAGGACTTCTTGACACACAAAGTTGTAGATGAACTTTAGTTTTGTCTTAAGATTTTGCTGTTCTTATGTGAGTTTTCATTTATTTTGGTTTGCTTTTTAGGGTTTTATTGAACTACAAACAGTACGTAAAAAATTAAATATAATCAATACTGATTAGTTCCATGTGAAAATATAAGAACATGCATATCTTTCGAGAACATTTAGGAGACCTCACAGATATGCAGACATGCATATATCTTCCCCCCGTGGGATCTCCACCTTGTCGTGGTAGGGGGTTCAGTAACCGTGGATTTGTCATCCGCGGTGAAGCTAAGAGGGATCCCGGGAGGGGACGCTCCGCGTGGGCTTGGAGGGGCCTGCGCAGGATGCGTCCAACGGTGCGGGTGCGGGGGACAGTTCTGTCTGTCCCTCGCAGTCGGGTGCGGTCGCGGTAGGAGAGGCGTGTCGGTGTTGCGTTGCCGCGCGCCCTATCTCCCGCGACCAAATGGGGACGCACCATTGTTGTGTCGCGGTGGGGCCGCAGAGGAAGAGGAGATGCGGTGTTGCGTTGCCGTCCTCCCTATCCTCTGCGGCCGCTGGGTGTTTTGGCGGCGGAGCCCAACATTTTCATCCGCCACCAAGTGGGTTTCGTTCGGGGCCCTCCTGACCATCTGGCGGGCCAATACCCGTCGGGGGCTAGCGATGAATGCTTCGGTGAAACCCTACCCTCCGACACATGGGTACATGAGGAGCACGGGTTGGTTTTTAGTCAGTAAGAGTCTGACAGTCCCCTTCGTCCTTCCCCCCCAGGGCGAAGGGACTCCACGAGGATTTTCCAACCCGACACAAAAAAAAAGGATATGCATATATCTTCAAAATGTTTACCTTCCTCGTAAGCTAGTGATAATAATTGACAATTTAATAAGCATATTACTTCGTAAATTGAGTGCGTTGTGCACTTAAATCTATGTTAGTTTATTCTGTTTATCCACAAGGCTATTATTAATATAATTATCATATTATCCGACCTGGCATTATAATTACAAACTGCGAGAACGAGCTAGTTCTCATCATGAAAAGAGTAAGGTCATAGTCCACAACGTTGGTCAAGTGTTAGCTGGAAAGCATTATGGAGCACTCTCAGATCCACAGACATATAGCATGATTTCAGATACATATAACAATTTAAATGATGACTGACTGACTTTTCGAAGTCGTGTACGTTACACGACTTCGAAAAGTCAGTCATGCACTATGGATTTAAACTTCTGATTAGCTGACTGCTGGACTCTTCACAAGGCTATCGGGAATATATTATTATAGTTTCAAAATATACTACGTATATTGGCTCAAAGCTTTTAACACTTACTATATTAATCCAATATTATAAACCTTACATAATGTGTTTGAAAAGTATTATTCTGTTTCTAAACGGCTTAATGTTATTCAAAATGAAGGTATCAAGTAAATTGAAATGTCTTTCCGTCCTATAATACTATTAAATGGATATTTTAGAACTATGGAGTTCATTGGTACCCTATGTAATTCTGGGGTTTGCTTAGTGGCAATATTATCTCTAGCTTGATAGGTATTTGTCTAGCTAATTTACTTAGAAGTAGACCAATAGATTGACTGTTATTAGTCGCTTAGTTTCGTATTAGTCCTGTCCTAACAGGTCCTCGCGGTATTATACCCAATATTTCTAGAATACGAAAATGTTTGTGAATACATTGGGTATCTAATACCGACTGAAAATTTTGTGAAATTCTGTAAGCTGTTGGAAAGATATGTATGCAAATCAGGATTGATTTTCTCACAAATTATTCAGATGGACCGGTAAGTGGACTTTTGGCTTCCAGACGAAAGTGTTGTATAACAAACAACCGGGAAATATGCACCATGATAAACGCAATTGGTATAACGTTAAGATGAATATGATAAATTTAACTGTACCGTTGGTATAGTGTTTACAGTGTTTGATATACTGTAAAATTTGGTAAGACCAATAAGCGAACCCCGGGGCTTCAAGGCGAGAAGTCTTGGATGCAACTGGGATAACCCTAGGACGATGATCATGATTGTCAGTTGCTATAGTACTCAGTAGCTTCTTTGCCGCTTCGTATTCACATCGTGAGCTATGGGTTCGATCCACACATGGAACAATAAATGCGCGACTCAGAAATTTTTGTTTCAGGTCTATGTGTCTATTGTAAGCGTTGATTGAATGTTTCAAAACTTTTGCGCTGCAGAATTCATTACTAGTGATAGGTAGCCTAAAAAACCTGCTAATACAAAAAATATTACTACTTAATACTTAATTCAAAATATCTTAATACATACATACATACATAGTCTCACGCCTATAACCCCGAAGAGGTAGGCAGAGGTGTATTTCTACAGCCACTTTTCGCCGATATACTTTTGTCCCACGTAATAAGGGGCGAGCCTATTGCCGTACCGGGCACATTTCCAGACTCCGTGCTGCTACTGAGAATTTCGTGACAGAAAATCAGAATCATATCAAAGCAAACAGCAATGTCATTGTTAATTACAAACACAACAACAATATATATATTAATCAGCTTAACAAATAACAAAATCAATTGCCCAATAGAATTCGCTACTGAAACTTTACACTGGAACAACAAGTCTGCTATTAGTATTTAAACAAACTTGAACAGATATTGAAAATACAATTTCGAAATTAATAACAATTGTTTGTTGTCGTTGTATTAATATATATAGACTCACGCTGTATCCCCGAAGAGGTATGCAGGTGTAATATTACACCCACATTTCGCCATGAATTTTTAGGTCCCACGTAATAGGGGGCGAGCCTTTTGCCGTTACCGGGCACATCACCAGACTCCGTGCAGCTACTGAGAATTCGGAAAAAACCAGTAACACTTCTGCCCGTTGTATTAAATTGTTGGTAAAGTTATTCTTAATTGATAGGCAAAGATTTTCAATTTGATGAGGAGATTTTTGGTAGTAGTATTTTTTTTAATGTTTATAGGCGGCAAACGAGCAGACGGATTCCCTGATGGTAAGCAATTACCGCCGCCCATGGTCATAAGCAACACCAAAGGAGTCAAAAATGCGTTGCCGCCCCTTTCGGTTGAGAAAAGGGGTAGGATGAGGAGTGGGATGAGGGAGAAGGAATAGGGGATAGGGCCTCCGGCACTCTCACTCACCGAACGAAACGCAACAGTTTAGGTACTGTTACTTTACGTCGATTTTCTGTGAGAGGGTAGTACTTCCCCGGTCGAGCCGGCCCATTCATGCTGAAATCAGCAAGGCTCTACTACCTGGACAATATTACTGTGGGGGAAAAGAACCTTCCATTTTTATTGGTATTTTTTTCAACACGAGTGCTTCAGAGTTGATAAATTTGACTATAACAAGCATAAACAACACTCAAAATGACATTAAAATAAAAAATAGCAGAAAAAAATTAAGACTTGGGCATTATGGGCGGTATTTTATACAATATTCCCCTGAAAAAAGCGCAAATATTACAAGTCTTGAAGCATGCTTAGCTTCTGCGCTTAGCACACCTTGACTGAAATGAAATTTTCTACTCCTCAAGTACTGATTTATGATTCAAACTTTTCAATTCAAAAGAAGTACATTTACTTAATAACATACCGTGAGCACGCCTTATCTTACCCCATATCAGGAAACCAATAATAATCTCAATACGTTACTATAATCGCTACGAAAAAAAATAAACCGGCCCATAGACAATAACTCTACTATTCTGCAGTCCGTAACAAAAGTCGTTTGTTCGAGATACCGCCTACGGCGACGTCATCGTAATGGCTGCTGTAAATTTCCCGCCAAACGTTGTCACAGGCCTCTAAGTCATAAGTTTCAGACTGTTGCCATCTTACTGCGGTTTACATTTTGAAAGATATATTTACGAGGGACTCTTCTCTTCTACATGGATTTGACGGTACCGCAATATTTTTTCGTATGCTCGGTGGTTGTCTTCTCTGCCAAAAGGTTTTGCCGAGTAGGATAGTGTGCAATTATAGGACTTATGGCTTCTTGGAACGATACAAGTCCTTATGACGAAGATATGAGTTGCCAAATCTTATGATGTATTTATAAACTACAGGCTTTCTATTGGACGATAGTTTAGCTGGGCATAATCTTTATAAATATAGATCAAAAAGCGAGTCGACCATCGAACTAAACAGTCGTTCAATATAGCCCTCTTCTTCATGCACATACCAACGTGCCTTATCAGCCAGTAAAATACTAATTGCTGTCTTCGAGGCATCCAATTTAATAAATTTCGCTGTGATTAGGTTACCCGAAAGGTATTTTATACCACGGTTCGATAAGTCTTGGTCAGATTCTAGACAAAAAAATCTTAAAAATTGGTGTGTATTCTATGAATTTGTAAATTTAACTAACGACATATCCACATTAGGTCTGAATCTGCGTTAAATGGAGGCTTGCATGGCTCCAAAAAAGTGCTCGATTGCGGGGAGGACCTCCTTACTTCGTCAAAATCCATCGCAAAACGTAAGGCTACATCCACAAAAAATTATAAGTTTTTCAAATATTACATACAAATCGTGCAAAGTAAACCTTAAAGTAGCTGTATTGCGTAAAATGTGTCTCTGCGTCGGACAAACGCCGCGAAGAGCTTTGCACACCCACGAAGCCCATGCGCGTAGGCGTCTCGAGTATATTTAACTGTCTTAACCGTTTGCCCGCCTGTGGCTCCCAATACAAGTTTCATACATTACATACATACATATCGTCACGCCTTTTATCCCCGAAGGGGTAGGCAGAGGTGTATTTCTACACCCACTTTTCGCCAGATATACTTTAGTCCCACGTAATAAGGGGCGAGCCTATTGCCGTACCGGGCACATTTCCAGACTCCGTGCTGCTACTGAGAATTTCGTGACAGAAAAACCCACCTCTTACGACACCCACGGGAAGATAGGGGGTGGTGACATTTGTATTCTATGCCGTCAACCACACGGCAATCATACATTACATTTTTTACAAAAGTAGACGACTTTAGTGAAAGTACTTTATCGTAATTTTGATTTTGTTTATAAGTACTTATAAGGTTTTTGCAAACTAATCACACATATAAAAACGAAACTGTGCAAGAAATTAACCACTGTCATCGGATCCTTAATTATAGCAAACAACTTATATTACGCAAAAAGTTTTACACGTGTTTATTTAATATATTAAGTTCCTTAGGTATGTATTAGCCATACAGGCATACAACTACAGATACCTAAATAAAACGCAAACGTAACAAATAATCGTACTCCCCACAAACATTTGTCTTCGTTGGGACGTTGGATCAAACAAGCGTGTCTTAAAATGCAAATGTTTCATCTTCTGAAGAGACTTGCAAAATGCGTTATGACACATTCATCACGTCAGACTAGAGACGTCAACTGCTGGACATAGGCCTCCCTCAAGTTTCTCCACACAGACCGATCTCGAGCCGCCCGCATCCAACCGCTTCCCGCGATTTTAAGCAGATCGTCAGTCCACCTTGCGGGAGGCCTACCCCTGCTGCGTTACATGACATATTCTCCTCAAATAAATTGTAATCAATTTAAATTGACGAATAAAGCATATTGTGAGCATAAAAGCATACAATTAACTCAATTGCTGAACTATAAAGCCAGGATCAAACCAACGCGTTCAGCTCGCGTCCGCGGTGGCGTGCGCGGTGGCGATTATTGCGCGTGCAAAAGTTGTGCACACTGTCGCGTTCGTTCAGGCGTTCACCAGGCTGTAGTTGCGTCACTAAAATGCTGTCTGATACAGAGTGAAATTGAAGAAGTTTTACTTGTGTCTGCCATTATTGAAGACGAAGAGGAACAAGAAGTGAACTTGAGGCGGGTATGATAATTATACAGTGCCAGTGAAGTAAATACCTACCATCATTCGATAACGCCTTATCAGAATGAGACGTATCATACAACAATGGGTATTTGTGGAATTAATTTATAATTTCTTCCGTTTCCACCATACTTAAAATCTACAAAAACACAGTTTCCTCAACAAATAATAGCTGCGTGCAGCGTCCTAACGGCCCGGCCACGGGGACCGGCGACGCGACCTGCGACAAGCGATTTCGATGTACATGGCGCGCTTAACTACGCCGCGGCGACCGATGTCGCCTCACAGTAAACGCGCCATGTACATCGAAATCGCTTGTCGCAGGTCGCTTCGCCGGTCCCCGTGGCCAAGCGGTAAAGCCAGGATCAAACCAACGCGTTCAGCTTGCGTCCTCGGTGGCGTGCGCGGTGGCGATCAGATGTTGCGTACGAACTTATAGCGCGGTGTTCACATCTACGCGTCCTCGGATTGCACGCGGCGTCCGGTGCAGCGTCTGCTCGCGGCGGTGGCGATCAGATCGCGTTTGTTGCGTAAAGCCAGGACCAAACCAACGCGTTCAGCTCGCGTTCGCGGTGGCGTGCGCGGTGGCGATTATTGCGCGTGCAAAAGTTGTGCACACTGTCGCGTTCGTTCAGGCGTTCACCAGGCTTTAACCAGGCTTTATCTCAATGTAGCCCACAGCTATATACGTAGTTTGTGTACGTAGTATACCGAAGATAGGTAATGTTGACACGACAGTTTGAGGAAATAATAATATGAATAAAATGTTTACACATGGATGTCAGACCGACACAGAATGGGAATTACTGATGAGGCTCCGGGAGTTTCGACAGGAAATGAATGTACGTTACGATGAGCAAAGACGAAATTACGAAGATCTCCAGAAGAGGTTCTCAGATATGGAAATAGAATTTAAAGCACCAAGGAATCATTATATGGAGGTAGTTCAAGACAAAGTTAACACAGTAAATGTATTAGAAAACAAGATCAAGATACTAACGGAAAGAAACAACCAACTAGATGAAACAAAGACAGGGAGAAATGAAGCAGTTATAAGAACAGAACAGTCGTCATGATCATACGTAAATGCAGTCGAAAATTCGCATAGCAATAGCACGGTAATAATATCTAACAGTATTGTAACTCCATACAAACGCACGAAACTCGAGTTATACCTACGCGCCGCGAGCAGAGTACCCATTAGACTGGGCGGACTGTACCTGCAGCCGCTATCGTGCCGCAGCTCGCATGCGGCGCGTCTGGTAGGTATATAACTCACGAAGACGGCCGAGTTACAATACTGTTAAGCCTGCAATAGATGTTGGACGAGCTAAGGCCAACGCGAGCGTAGACAAATTAATACAAGGCAAGTGTTACTGCCTACACGTCCGGCAAACCAATGCAAATGGCCAATACAGACGAATTTTGAAGAGATGCCCACACGTTGGTCTCCATCAGTTTGTATTGTGAATTGAACCGAGATGGACGACGACGTAGAAGTTATTTCAGCTGCTGCCATTTATTTAATGAGCGCTTATAATTATTATTACAGTGTATACCGCACTAAAAATAATATAATAATATAATAATCAATTATAATTATAAGTCTAGAATAAAAATGTCTTTAAATTGCCATAAATTACGATCATAAAATAAACAGAACATAAAACAACAGCAGAAAATTAATAAAAAAGAAAGTTGGACATCAAACAGAAATTAAATTCCAATACGCAGAAACGATAAGAAACCTTTATGGAGAAGAAACAAATGAGGAATAAACATTTTTAAATTATATACGGCATTTTAGTATTATTTTCCCCAAAATACGGCAAATCAGAATGTCATATACGGCAACCTAAATTTTTATGATAACAACACTGCTCCGAAGTGAGGCAAGTGTTCGCGAGCGACCGCAAGTTGTGACAAGCTACGCCAAATGAGATCTATACACGTTGGCGCTTGACTTTACTCGGCTAACTAGGCGAGCGACACCGAGCGATGACAAGACAATGCAAATATACTGTCTATACGTTGGTATTGGCGTTCACTCGGCGTCGCTCGCCCAACATGTATTACAGGCTTTAGATTATATTACCGTGGCAATAGTACGCAGCCCGAACAGTGTGTGGCCACGAAGTCACCTAGCATTACGGAACATATTGTAGAGGAGACGTGGAACATCGACCTTCACCGGTCTGATAACCAGATGAGACGTATTTTTTATGTAATATGATTTATAAACAAATATGCCTATAATAACTTGCCTATCAAAAAAGTGCTCAAAGCTATTTTAAATTTAAGTAATTTTAATCAACCGCAGATATATCTTTGTCGTTTATACAAACACTATGGAAAACAAAGTTATTTTTGGTGATGAAAAAGTGATAGTGATATTTGGATAGGTGAAGATAAAGATAAAAGGTTAAGTGTTAAGACTGATGCTAGTAATTAATAAACAAACAATCAGGCCTATGAAACTTCCCTACAATCCCGTAATTAAAAATTATCCATACAAACTAATGCCATCTAGCGCCCGCGGAATGTCATTTTAGCTTTTATATCTAGAAATATCTGTAGCGATAAGTGAACGGTAATTTCGACAACTCTGCCAAGAATTGCGTGGCGCAGTGGAAGCGTGCTGAACCCACAGATTATAAGTCCGTGGATCGAAACCACGCTTAGCAAGGAACTAGTTTTTACTTTTTGTGATTTTTATATTTTTTTACTTTTAAATTGCATATTATTTTACATAATAGTTGTCATTTACTTATTTATTAACACCACGCTTAAAAAGGCGTCAGAGCCATCTAGCGGACACAGTACATCGTTTTTTAAAACTGTTTCAAGAGTGGCGTATCTAACTCTAGTTATTAGTGTATAATCTATGGAAACAATCTTGGAGTGGAAGCTATATAGCAATAAAGATCAAATAATTAGATTAAGTGCGAGTCCCGTAAGGGTCCCGTAGTTCAGGTATCCACTTAACATACCTTTTATCTTTACCTAACCAAATATCATAATCACTTTTTTATGACCAAAAATAACTTTGTTTTCCATAGTTTTTGTATAAACTACAAAGTTATATTTGCGGTTGATTAAAATTACTCAAATTTAAAATAGCTTTGAGCATTTTTTTTATAGGCAAGTTATTATAGGCATATTTGTTTATAAATTATATTACATAAAAAATATGTCTCATCTGGTTATCAGATCGGTGAAGGTCGATGTTCCACGTCTCCTCTACTAATAAGAAAGTAGAGGAGACGAAAAAGGCGGGCATTACGGAACATAAGAAAGCAGAGGAGATAAAAAAGGCGGAAAATTGGACAATAGTAAAAACGAAGATAAATAGATACCCTTATAGTGAAGTCAGAAAAGGAGGAAGTGCTAATGTACTACAGATACAAGGTACTGAGAGAAAAAAAATTACACATGTTGAGATTACAGACGGAAACCACACAAGAACAGTTGGAAGAATACGTCACAAAGGTTCTTGCTGGAAAGCAAGCAGTGAAGCAGCAATTTCAAGCTCAAGTAAAAATAGAAAAATAAAACATAAGACAGAGAAGGACTACGCCTCATTTATCATAGGAGTATCAGAAAGTCATTATGATTTATTGTCTCAATCAGAGAATTGGCCACTGAATATCGAATTTTGTGAGTGGGCGTGGTTTCGTCGACCAATCAATAAACCAAAACACAGCAAGTAAGCCAGTAGAAATATACTACAAAACGTAAGAGGCCTTCGAACAAAATTAGAAGATTTTTATAATGGAGTATCGTCGTCCTGCTCTGATTTATTTGCTGTCACAGAGACGGGCTGCAATGAATTCATACAAGATGCCGAAATGGTTCCACCCGGATACACCATTATAAGATGCGATCGAGCGGGTGGGCGAAAACAAGGTGGCGCGTGTCTCGTGGCCACACCGGCTCTCGAGCTACGGAGACTCGCTGCGCTCGCGATGAGTGACGATCGACGCGCATTCGTTCGATTTAGTTAGTGCTACCGTCTATAGAAAAAATGATTTTTATTTTTATTGTGCGTTGTATATATTCCGCCGAATAGTAGTGATAATGTACACATGCTGTTGTTTAGAATCATAGAGGATTACTGTAGAAAATACAAAGATATAATAGTATTAGGTGATTTCAACAACTTATATTCATGTTCGGCTAATACTGTTAACTACCTACACTTATTATTTTGCTTCATTTTATTGTCTAAGGCTACCTACATCATAAGTGCGGCGGAAAGAATACGTATGAGTAGGTCGGAAAGTAAGTACTATCAATCAAGTAGTGAATGGATTGTAAAACATATCTATGATTAAGGTGAGATTTCCTACAAAAAACAAATGATAATAACTTTGCTTGCAACTTGAAATTCTTACGTCACATATATTATAAAAATGTCTTCGCTAATATGTCCTTAAAGATTTTGTACTAATTAAAAAATAGTGGTGTATAATTTGTTATGTTAGGTTAAATGTGTATACAATGTTATTAGCTGCACTATTGTATTAGGATTTATCCTGTAAAAATAGTAGCATGAAAGATAATTATATCAATCAATAAGTATAAGCGTGCAGTGTTTGATAGCTTCCAATTAGATCGAATTTGTAGCCAGGTCACTGGTCAGAGGATGTCCGCCTGTCTCAAACTAGTTGACCGATCTAGGTCATTAACTTCGGCTTAAGTTTGAATGCCTACATAAATAGACTCACGCACGATTGTGCCTCAAGGGGAAGATGAAGGTTCGAACTGAATATCAAACATGGTAGCGTCCCTAGTGTCCGAAGTTTAAGAGTCCGAGAGGTCTTTGACTTTTACAATCGACAGTTTCTTAAGGACGCGTTTACGCTTGTATAAAAAAAACACATATTTCCGGTACATTTTACGACAATTTTAGATACTAACTAATAAAACTAATGATTACGATAAATTGATTACTTTTTTATCTATAAATCAATTTGAAAATAAATAAAAAATATTTAATTAATATTAATGTAAAATCGATTCGAAACGGCCTCTTAAATCAAAAATAGGCATATACTGCTATTTTTGGGTACAATTTTCTCTCTATTTTTACATTTATTTAGATTTTCAAAGATAGAATAGGGTAGTAAATATAGTCAACTCAAAAACAATTAGATTTCTTTTTTCAAAATATTGTAAATTGACTCAAAAAAAGCAAAAAATCATCTTACATTTTTCTTCTATTTTGCTCGCATACGTGTGTCTTAATGTGTGGCAATAAGGTTCGTTTTATTTAGCCACTTTCTTGATTTAAATATATATCCAAATTCTGCAATGAGATCTCAGTCTGCGCTTGAGCGCCGTCGGGAGTGGACTCTATGTCGCTGCAGCCCGAAGACAAAAATGCAATATACGAATACAAAATATTCGCTAAAATCAATTTGATACTTCTCGTATTCTGTGCGAATTACGTACAAGTAAATTTCTTTTGTATAAATGGACATTATTACTTTATTTTCTCCGTTATGTTGAGTCAGGATATATTTCGGTATTTAGATATCATTTTGTTTCTTGCGTTGAAATCTGGTAAGATTATCTGGACTGATGGTATACCATCCCGTTCAAGTGTTGCGACTGGAACTCATTAAAGAGTAGACCTAGTTATGCCAGGTTGGGGCTCATTTTATTTGTTTTGGTGAGACCCTACCACTGGTACTAGTGAAGTAACCTTCCAAGGTTATTCGATGAGTCTTGCTGGTACTCATATGTGAGTAAAGCTACGCATGCCGAGTTTGGGCTCCTTTTGTTTGTACATAAGAGACCCAACCACTGGAACTTATGAAGTAACCTTCCAGGTTTATTCAATGACTCTTACTGGTACTCATATGTGAGTAGAGCTAGGCATGCCGAGTTTGGGCTCATTTTGTTTGTACATAAGAGACCCTACCACTGGAACTTATGAAGTAACCTTCCAGGGTTATTCAATGACTCTTGCTGGTACTCATGTGTGAGTAGAGCTAGGCATGCCGAGTTTGGGCTCATTTTGTTTGTACATAAGAGACCCTACCACTGGAACTTATGAAGTAACCTTCCAGGGTTATTCAATGACTCTTGCTGGTACTCATGTGTGAGTAGTAGCAGGCATGCCGAGTTTGGGCTCATTTTGTTTGTACATAAGAGACCCAACCACTGCAACTTATGAAGTAACCTTCCAGGGTTATTCAATGACTCTTGCTGGTACTCATATGTGAGTAAAACTACGCATGCCGAGTTTGGGCTCATTTTGTTTGTACATAAGAGACCCTGCCACTGGAACTTATGAAGTAACCTTCCAGGGTTATTCAATGACTCTTACTGGTACTCATATGTGAGTAGAGCTAGGCATGCCGAGTTTGGGCTCATTTTGTTTGTACATAAGAGACCCTACCACTGGAACTTATGAAGTAACCTTCCAGGGTTATTCAATGACTCTTGCTGGTACTCATGTGTGAGTAGAGCTAGGCATGCCGTGTTTGGGCTCATTTTGTTTGTACATAAGAGACCCTACCACTGGAACTTATGAAGTAACCTTCCAGGGTTATTCAATGACTCTTGCTGGTACTCATGTGTGAGTAGAGCTAGGCATGCCGAGTTTGGGCTCATTTTGTTTGTACATAAGAGACCCAACCACTGCAACTTATGAAATAACCTTCCAGGGTTATTCGATGACTATTGCTGGTTCTTATATGTGAGTAGAGCTAGGCATGCCGAGTTTGGGCCCATTTTGTTTGTACATAAGAGACCCAACCACTGCAACTTATGAAGTAACCTTCCAAGGTTATTCAATGACTCTTGCTGGTTCTCATATGTGAGTAGAGATAGGCATGTCGAGTTTGGGCTCATTTTGTTTGTACATAAGAGACCCTACCACTGGAACTTATGAAGTAACCTTTCAGGTTTTTCAGGTTTATTCGAAGACTCTTAGTGGTACTCATATGTGAGTAGAGCTAGGTATGTTCCAGTGGTAGGGTCTCTGATGTACATACAAAATGAGCCCAAACTCGGTATGCCTAGCTCTACTCACATATGAGTACCAGTAAGAGTCATTGAATAAACCTGGAAGGTTACTTCATAAGTTCCAGTGGTTGGGTCTCTTATGTACAAACAAAAGGAGCCCAAACTCGGCATGCGTAGCTTTACTCACATATGAGAACCAGCAAGAGTCATTGAATAACCCTGGAAGGTTACTTCATAAGTTGCAGTGGTTGGGTCTCTTATGTACAAACAAAATGAGCCCAAACTCGGCATGCCTAGCTCTACTCACATATAAGAACCAGCAATAGTCATCGAATAACTCTGGAAGGTTACTTCATAAGTTGCAGTGGTTGGGTCTCTTATGTACAAACAAAATGAGCCCAAACTCGGCATGCCTTGCTCTACTCACATATGAGTACCAGCAAGAGTCATCTAATAACCCTGAAAGGTTACTTCATAAGTTTCAGTGGTAGGGTCTCTCATGTACAAACAAAATGAGCCCAAACTCGGCATGCCTAGCTCTACTCACATATGAGTACCAGCAAGTGTCATCAAATAACCCTGGAAGTTTACTTCATAAGTTTTAGTGGTAGGGTCTCTTATGTATAAACAAAATGAGCCCAAACTCGGCATGCCTAGCTCTACTCACATATGAGTACCAGCAAGAGTCATCGAATAACCCTGGAAGGTTACTTCATAAGTTCCAGTGGTAGGGTTACTTATGTGCAAACAAAATGAGCCCAAACTCGGCATGCCTAGCTCTACTCACATATGAGAACCAGCAAGAGTCATTGAATAACCTTGGAAGGTTACTTCATAAGTTGCAGTGGTTGGGTCTCTTATGTACAAACAAAATGAGCCCAAACTCGGCATGCCTAGCTCTATTCACATATAAGAACCAGCAAGAGTCATCGAATAACCCTGGAAGGTTACTTCATAAGTTCCAGTGGTAGGGTCTTTTATGTACAATCAAAATGAGCCCAAACTCGGCATGCCTTGCTTTACGCATATATGAGTACCAGCAAGAGTCATCGAAGAACCCTGGGAGGTTACTTCATAAGTTCCAGTGGTAGGGTCTCTTACGTACAAACAAAATGAGCCCAAACTCGGCATGCCTAGCTCTACTCACACATGAGTACCAGCAAGAGTCATTGAATAACCCTGGAAGGTTACTTCATAAGTTCCAGTGGTAGGGTCTCTGATGTACATACAAAATGAGCCCAAACTCGGTATGCCTAGCTCTACTCACATATGAGTACCAGCAAGAGTAATCGAATAACCCTGGAAGGTTACTTCATAAGTTCCAGTGGTAGAGTCACTTGTGTACAAACAAAATGAGCCCAAACTCGGCATGCCTAGCTCTACTCACATATGAGAACCAGCAAGAGTCATTGAATAACCCTGGAAGGTTACTTCATAAGTTCCAGTGGTAGGGTCTCTTATGAACAAACAAAATGAGCCCAAACTCGGCATGCCTAGCTCTACTCACACATGAGAACCAGCAAGAGTCATTGAATAACCCTGGAAGGTTACTTCATAAGTTGCAGTGGTTGGGTCTCTTATGTACAAACAAAATGAGCCCAAACTCGGCATGCCTAGCTCTACTCACATATAAGAACCAGCAATAGTCATCGAATAACCCTGGAAGGTTACTTTATAAGTTGCAGTGGTTGGGTCTCTTATGTACAAACAAAATGAGCCCAAACTCGGCATGCCTTGCTCTACTCACATATGAGAACCAGCAAGAGTCATTGAATAACCTTGGAAGGTTACTTCATAAGTTGCAGTGGTTGGGTCTCTTATGTACAAACAAAATGAGCCCAAACTCGGCATGCCTAGCTCTACTCACATATGAGTACCAGCAAGTGTCATCGAATAACCCTGGAAGGTTACTTCATAAGTTCCAGTGGTAGGGTATTTTATGTACAATCAAAATGAGCCCAAACTCGGCATGCCTTGCTTTACGCACATATGAGTACCAGCAAGAGTCATTGAATAACCCTGGAAGGTTACTTCATAAGTTCCAGTGGTTGGGTCTCTTATGTACAAACAAAATGAGCCCAAACTCGGCATGCCTAGCTCTACTCACATATGAGTACCAGCAAGAGTCATCGAATAACCCTGGGAGGTTACTTCATAAGTTCCAGTGGTAGGGTCTCTTATGAACAAACAAAATGAGCCCAAACTCGGCATGCCTAGCTCTACTCACACATGAGAACCAGCAAGAGTCATTGAATAACCCTGGAAGGTTACTTCATAAGTTGCAGTGGTTGGGTCTCTTATGTACAAACAAAATGAGCCCAAACTCGGCATGCCTAGCTCTACTCACATATAAGAACCAGCAATAGTCATCGAATAACCCTGGAAGGTTACTTTATAAGTTGCAGTGGTTGGGTCTCTTATGTACAAACAAAATGAGCCCAAACTCGGCATGCCTTGCTCTACTCACATATGAGTTCCAGCAAGAGTCATCTAATAACCCTGGAAGGTTACTTCATAAGTTTCAGTGGTAGGGTCTCTCATGTACAAACAAAATGAGCCCAAAATCGGCATGCCTAGCTCTACTCACATATGAGTACCAGCAAGAGTCATCTAATAACCCTGGAAGGTTACTTCATAAGTTCCAGTAGTTGTGTCTCTTATGTACAAACAAAATGAGCCCAAACTCGGCATGCCTAGCTCTACTCACATATGAGTACCAGCAAGAGTCATCGAATAACCCTGGGAGGTTACTTCATAAGTTCCAGTGGTAGGGTCTCTTATGAACAAACAAAATGAGCCCAAACTCGGCATGCCTAGCTCTACTCACACATGAGTACCAGCAAGAGTCATTGAATAACCCTGGAAGGTTACTTCATAAGTTCCAGTGGTTGGGTTACTTATGTGCAAACAAAATGAGCCCAAACTCGGCATGCCTAGCTCTACTCACATATGAGAACCAGCAAGAGTCATTGAATAACCTTGGAAGGTTACTTCATAAGTTGCAGTGGTTGGGTCTCTTATGTACAAACAAAATGAGCCCAAACTCGGCATGCCTAGCTCTATTCACATATAAGAACCAGCAAGAGTCATCTAATAACCCTGGAAGGTTACTTCATAAGTTCCAGTGGTTGGGTCTCTTATGTACAAACAAAATGAGCCCAAACTCGGCATGCCTAGCTCTACTCACATATGAGTACCAGCAAGAGTCATCGAATAACCCTGGGAGGTTACTTCATAAGTTCCAGTGGTAGGGTCTCTTATGAACAAACAAAATGAGCCCAAACTCGGCATGCCTAGCTCTACTCACTCATGAGTACCAGCAAGAGTCATTGAATAACCCTGGAAGGTTACTTCATAAGTTCCAGTGGTTGGGTCTCTTATGTACAAACAAAATGAGCACAAACTCGGCATGCCTAGCTCTACTCACATAAGAGTACCAGTAAGACTCATCGAATAACCTTGGAAGGTTACTTTACTAGTACCAGTGGTAGGGTCTCACTAAAACAAATAAAATGAGCCCTAACCTGGCATAACTAGGTCTACTCTTTTATGAGTTCCAGTCGCAACACTTGAATGGGATGGTATACCATCAGTCCACATAATCTTAGGTACCAGATTTCAACGCAAGAAACAAAATAATATCTAAATCCCGAAATATATCCTGAATCAACATAATGGAAAAAATAAAGTAATAATGTCCATTTAGGTATATAAAAATAAGAAACTTATTTGTACGTAATTCGCACAGCCAGGCCTATAACACATAGATACATATCACAAAAAATTCTAAGTCTCAAAGTTATTTAGTTGAACTAAATTTCCGCAAGTTACCGTACGTAGTACGTACTGTTGCCGCCGTGTCGCTGTAGTGACGCGATTTTGTACCTACTAATTTTGTAAACGCGTCCTTAAATACTTTTTGCGTAGTAAGCAATTTCTTTTTACAAAAAATAAACTGCCGCACTAGGAATAAGTCTTTTACCGCGGTGTAAAGAAGACATCGAACTGACTTAAAAAGGTATGTATTTCTGGAATATACGTTTTGCCATTTGTGTGGATCAAATCTACTATACTCAGTACTAAATGGCGAGGCAACCACTTAACGACACCAGCCAAGCAATTAATTAACACAACGTGACTTCTTAAAGGGTAAATCGGTGCGAGACCGTCAATTGGTCTCTGCTTTGAGCTATCGCTGTTTTGGTACGTTTCTTATAGACTATTAATTCGTCTCTTATCACAATCCCTCCGTCACCTCATATAACTATTCATAAAGTAACTAAATCCTATTTCTACTTTAGTTTCAATACGAACCTTTGTTCCGTAGGTTTTTTACCGCAATTAGTACACCAAAACATCATAAATAACTCATCTAAAACGACACCATACAAACCCTAAGCTAACATATTTTTTTATAATTTATTTGGCAACGCCAGAATCAAATTTCCGGGTTGGAAACTGTATCCTTTAACCCTGTGACAGATGTCTTCATTTAGCGGACCGACCAGTCTTTAAAAATGACACCCGAGTTTTTGTACACATATTTAGTAAAACGAGGTTGCTTGCTGAAATTCTAATAAATTTTTTTGCCCTCGTTGTGTTGATGTGATGTGTGTGATGACAAGTTGTTAATTAGCTTTTATTTGAAAACACTTCTTATTTTTTAGGCTTGCTTTTAAAAATATGCCGTTTTATTACGTTGAAGGTTTAAATGTTATTAATGTTAGTAGTCCTGATTTAGGTCATTACTTTCACTTTATGTTTTAAAAGTATAATATTTATAAGTGAATGTGTGATAAAGATTGCATGGCAGGTAATTCCCCGAAGCATAACATAATCTTGTAATACAAAGATAAGGTATTGGATTTTCAAACTGCGAAAAGTGTTATTAGGTTTTTCAATTTGTAGTTCTTAGAAATAAAATCAGTTTTATAATATATACCATCTTCGTCTCTGTAGACTGGAATAGACCTATGACGTGATATGAGTAGAATAGCTGCAGAATTCGTCATCTCATCGAATGCTAGTAGCTGCTAAACTAGACTGCTTGTCATATCAAGGGGACAACCAGTACATAAAACATTTATTTCACTTTTAATCAAACAACTACTAATCAACTAAATTAGGGTTCGAACGAAAGTCACCAATAACCTAGTGAAAATAGCAACAAAAATACATAATTTGTGAAAATTTCAGCTTTCTAGCTATCACGGTTTATGAGATAAAGCCTGGTGACAGACAGACAGACGGACAGACGGACAGACGGACAGACAGACAGCGGAGGCTTAGTAATAGGGTTCCGTTTTTTACCTTTTAGGAACGAAACCCTAAAAAGCTGTAGAATGTGGAGGGACTTAAATTTTTTGATTTTCTGATGGTCTCAAGTACTTCGAATGTGTTTCATGGAGATATTCAAAACGTCTTTTGAGATACATAGGAAACGAGGGATTGTATAAGATATTGTAAAGAAAACAAAGGATGTGAGTATTCCGTCGAAGGCGGATTGGCAGCCACTTGAGCTTGATTATCATCGCGCTCACCTTACTTTAGCACTTCCGTAATGAGAATGGGATAAATCATCTTTATGTCAGTTTTATTTGATATTCTGATATTTGTATCATCCTCCTAGCGTTATTTCAATTTCAACCTGGGGTTCGCTTATTATCCTAACCGGATTTGGCTGAATAGCTTTTCCACAGAGCGACTCGTCTAACCTCCGCAACCCGAAGGGACAGCTATATTCCATGGCTTAGACTAGTGTCAGTTTATTTAGAGGTACAGACGCCCTGTAACGACTGTCAAAGATCATCATGACAACCGGTACCGACGGCTAAGCATGCTCTCCGAGACACGGGACAAGCGATAATTAACAATTCAATACGCACATAACTCCGAAAAGACAGTGGTGCGCGCCGTGGATTCGAACCCGATACCCTCTTTATAGTAGTCTGTTCGTATTTCAACTAGGTTATCTTAATATATAAAATCCTTGCGTTACTGACTGACTGATAGACACGCTACAGCCGAAACTATTGGGCGCAGGAAGCTGAAATTTGGCATGTATGTTCCTTGGGGACCGTAGGGGTGCACTAAGAAGGGATGTCCCGAAATTCCCACGGGATCGGCCAAAACGGGTAAATTTAAAAAAAATGCAGGCGTAGCTGCTGGCGTCCTCTAGTCGTTGATATTTTGTATGGATCATGAAAAATATACTGTGAAGTTTGGTCGATTTCTGCCCTAATACAGAACCACATTTTACATTTTTCTGCCAGTCCTAGTGACGACTATTCACAACAATGCAATAAATACAAACATTCTACATACAATATTGAAATAAGCGAAACAAACAATGCTGACGCACAAAATAAATCTATTTTACGTAACGTTTCTTTTTTATCCACAATATAATATAAATGCTTGCGTCGCCTCCGCTTGCGTGTCGCGTAAACAATTTATTGAGCAATTTGTTCACGAGCACAGTAAGTCAGCTGCAAATGATAACGTTGCGAAAGATTGATTGTAAAACAAACAGAAATTGTTTCCGTGTGGTAGGACGGATACGTTTTAAAATGCATTATTTTCGTGATTTGCGTTTCGAGTGCTACTATAATAAAAATAAGTATTTTTACCCATATCATATATTTATAAACAACAGGAAAGGCTTGTGCGTTGCTTGTACAGCGACTACAGCCTATGCGTCCAAGTAAAAGTCTGAGCAAATTAATTAGATATAAATACGTGAATCAAAGGCCAATAGATTCGACCTGAACTGAGATGTCTAATTAACCCTTCCATTTGGCTATTCTTTAGTAGTCTATACATAATTATTACATTATCAACTATTTTCTCGACGTTTTAATCAAAGAAAGATCTGAAAATATGCATAAGCTTGGTTATAAATAGTATGTTTTATTTTAGATTAAATAATTAATCATTTAATCTTTAATATTGAAAACGTGACTCATAAACAAAACAATGTAGAACCATAAACTAAGCCATTACAGAGATAAATTCGTACATGTTTTGTACAGCTTGCAATCGCATATTTTTGTTTACGACGTGCATACCAAAGCTTAGAAATTACGATGCCAGACTTTTCCAATTACATCACATTTACAGCTAGAAGTATAATCGGGGCATTGAATGCGAGCTATGGACATCCAAATGCCATGACCACAAAAATGCTGCATGCGTGTTTTGGCTAAAACTAGAACATTATTTAGTTTAGCACGTATGTGGGAATTTAATGTTTTGTTTTGAGTCCGTGATTTGTCTTAATTAACCCCCCCGTGATTACAGCACGCACGGTCGTGCTCTAATTTTGATGGTCCGAAGTGTTTGAGGCACGCACGGTCGTTCAATCAGTCGCTCAATTAAAAATCGTTCTATTGGTCGCGGTTTTTCTCACGTTTTGTTTTACTTAAACCAAGAAACGAAAATAGTAACTATTAGAATAGTTTATATTCTATGCAACTAAATCGTTTTAGAAGGGAGAGGGAAACGAAACGCGCCAAAAAATATTGAAATATAATTATCTGTGTCTCAGTTGCGAAAGCGTCCGCCATTGTAGTGTTTTGTTCCGTGATCTTTATAATAAAAGTTGTCTTGTGGAAGAAACCGGTGAATATTTTATAAAGATACTTACAGGTCTCCCAAAGTGATAATGCGCATAGAAATCTTCGTCACTGCTCGGCAACGGTCGTATTCCCCGAGCGTCGGAAGACGATATGTATATAGAGTTGTTAAGTGCATAATTTAGTAAAATTATGTTTTTTGTGCAAAAATAAATAAATATTGATTTATCAGTAAAGAAATTTGATTCGATAGTTCCATATAAGTAAATAGTGAAGAAAACCACACGATAGCGAATATGCTACAATTTTTGTTGAATTGATTTACTTCGATTATAATACTTTTTAAGTGTCTTGCTGTAGCTGGTGTAATGATGGAAGAAAAGAAGGTTTAAGTAATACAAGGTTTATATTAGAAGAAGAAAAATGGTTTTCAAACACAGGTTCTATTAAAATCTTAGAAATCTAATCATAACATCTCAGTTCAAAAGTATTTACAGCAGTGATCATTCCAGAATAATATTACAATTACAAAAAAATTAATCAGAATCAGGGAGGATCTCTATTCCTGACATCGTAGATTCATCAGAACTTTCATTATGCTCTTGTTCATTGATACTTTCCTCACTGCTATCACCTGTGTAAATAATCATTTCATCAGAAAAACTATCGATTCTTGGGTCAAATTTTGTATATTCATCTTCGCATTTAACAGCATGATCACAAACTTTTTTCCGTTTTTCTGGTCCTATATTATTGATTTTTCTAACCGCTTGACCGCTAGCGCCAATTCGCCGAATTCACTTGACCGCTCACAAAAATGTCGCGCCGCCGCTAGCCAGATGGGCGCGCTAACATAAACATTTATTGTTGTTAAGTCGGTAACATGAGTAAGTTGAAGTGATGTTTTTCTTCAACCTTATAAATGACTCTTTCAAGTCGTATGAATTTTTTGTTGATATTTATTTTCTAATTTATTATACTTAGCAGCGAACATTGACTATCGTTGAAAAAAACATTTCGTGTATTTTAAACAGGATTATTTTAAAAAGTAAATCGATAACATACATATTTTATGAGTTTTAACTGTAGAGGGATTCTATCTACACCGAATTAAATAAAAAAAACATATATCATAGTATAAAAATATTTAATTACACGCATACGATAAGCACGTAATTACTTAGCAGCGATCATTGACTATCGTTGAAAAAAGCACTTTGTGTATTTTAAACAGGATTATTTAAAAAAGTAAATCGATGACATACATATTTTATGAGTTTCAACTGTAGAGGTATTCTATCTACACCGAATTAAATAAAATAAAACATGTATCATAGCATAAAAAAATTTAATTACACGCATACGATAAGCACGTAATTACTTAGCAGCGAACATTGACTATCGTTGAAAAAAACACTTTGTGTATTTTAAACCGGATTATTTTAAAAAGTAAATCGATGACATACATATTTTATGAGTTTTTACTGTAGAGGGATTCTATCTACACCGAATTAAATAAAAAAAAACATGTATCATAGTATAAAAATATTTAATTACACGCATACGATAAGCACGTAATCACGGAGCGCGCGAAACAAAGAGTGGCATTTGACATTATTTTTTCGTTCCGGGTTAACGATTTTAAGACTCGCTTCGTATTTTTAGCATCAAAAAATGGTCAATGATTTCAATAGAACAGAGAAAAATAATTTAAAACATTACGTAATAGAAAGAAACAGTCAATTCAGACCAAGTATAGTGCTGTAACCAAAAAGGGAAAATAGTCACTTGTGCGCGGTCTACGGTATTTCGAAAAAGGGAGAATAGTCACTTGTGCGCGGTCAAGCGGCTAATATAGCATCTTTAACTGACGTGACAGACATTGCAATATTTTTTTGGCTACGTGTTTCTTTATTTGGGACCAAATATTTTCAATGGGGTTAAAATCGGGATGATATGGTGGCAATCGTATAATTTGATGCCCACGTTCCTCCATTATACGGTCAATGACAAATTCTGTGTATTGTATTTATATAGCGATCTGTTGTGCAAAATTGGCGAATGGTGTGTATGTTGCAGCTCCACCAAACGAGCTACAAAAAGGAGGTTGAAATAAAAGTTATATCCCTTGCCTTGGCTGTATGCAAGAATTTTCGCCATGGAGTCCAAAGATTAGGTACTTGTTTGTTGAACTAGATTTAACAAAGTAAGACTTTTTTACAAAGCAGTTGCCAAGAAGATGCCGTCTTATGGCCTTACTGTTGTCAATGTGAGATATAAGAGTAAGTGCATATAGGACAAATTGACGCGAAAAATACATCGATTTTGTAATAATTAGAAAAAATGAATACTGATTTTGAGCCCCAATATTGCCTGAAGCACCGTAGGTCTTTTGACGACGTATATTTAGATTATCTAACTAGAATTTTAAGAAATGACGCTATTGATACAACTACCATTTACATAAAGCTTCGTTAGAGGACCAAACAACAGTACCGCCGAAGCATTTAGATTTGTTTCTAACTAAACTTCAGTTGACAAAGGACTGAGGTTAGGGGTTGATTACAATCTGTCTGGTCAACTGATGTCTATTGGTATTGCGATTAGGATCGATGGCTCATTTGACTCCAATCAAGCTTAAGGACTAGTTAATGAACCAGCTATTACATTTTTAATGTAGTTTGGAGAGCTTTTGAGAAATCTGCTATTAATTTATGAGTTCAAAATCAAATGCGTGCGCGAAATTTTGTGTGTTTTGGGTCTCGTTTAGGATTTAATACGTGATATTTACTTTTATTTGTGCAAATAATAGGATATTATTATTTGTCTTTTGGTATTATAGAAGTTGCAAGTAAAAGTAAAAGCCTTTATTAATTACTAGCTGAGTCTGTGGTTACATCTTCGTTATTTAAGGCTACTGCTCCGCACCCGTGGCTTACAGTCTGATATTATATAGCTTTTCTCAATAAATGGGCTTTACGAAACCAAGCTGTTCCTGAAATTAGCGCGTTCAACCAACCAAACAAACAAACTGTGCAACACTGTGTGCTTTATAATATCAGTATAGATGCTTTCAAATAAAATTCATCGACCGCATTTGTGAATTCATTTTCCTCAAGTAAAAAAATACCTATCAAAATCCACCATTTATAAAACTTGGTAAAAATTAATTTGAAATTAAACTTCCTTTTACCGAAGTAGCTATTTGCACCTTCCTATAATTAAAAACCTTTTGTCCAAAATTAAAATGAATTAAAATGCGCAAAAACTAGACAGTTACTTAGAACATTTAATTTTAATATCAACGATGACCTTATTAAGGTGTTTTGTCCGAGATTAAATAAATAATATTATTAATGGAAAATTCTCATTCAGCAAAGCTACGATTTGGTTCTAATACCTAGACCCCATAATTTAAATTCTTAATGAAATCGATTAAAATATACTAAGGGTCATGAAAGCATGCATATTTTATATAAGTTTAAACGTTTCTGCCCGATGCCATGATTCTTTATTCAGTAAAGAATACTTAGCTCTTAGGTCTATAGAAATCGTTGTTTACGGTTATCGAGAATCGTACAGTAATTTTTATTATTTAAAAAACGGTATTTTTATTAGATATCAAGGTATTTCTACAATTTACACAAGCTTCGGCATAAATTTGAATTATTTAACCATTTGTATTTCATAAGCAGCACATGTTTACCGCAAATATTCCACAGCATGGTACATTTTTTTATATTGATCGAAAGAATTCGTGAGGTCTCAAATAAATATGTCTTCTGTAAATGCAATTTAAAGCGAACTTCAAAAACTTAACTTTTTTGTATACATGCATACATGTAGTACATGCGTTATATTTTTTTTTATTTATTTATAGACTCACGCCTGTATCCCCGAAGGGGTAGGCAGAGGTGTAATATTACACCCACATTTCGCCATGAATTTTTTAGGTCCCACGTAATAGGTGGCGAGCCTATTGCCGTACCGGGCACATTACCAGACTCTGTGCTGCTACTGAGAATTTCCTAACGGAAAAACCTAATAACACTTTTGCCCGACCCGGGAATCGAACCCGAGACCTCCCAATCTCACGCGCACATTTATGCTGCGAGACCAACGAGCCGTTATATTTGTTTATAAAATTATTTATTTTAAGTCAGAGACAGCCTAGTCAAGAGACAAACTGACAGCTTCGCAGAGTGCATCTGGTCAAACTCATAGTATAAATTTCTAACTTTTAGAAGTAAACGATAAACATTTGATTTTTTTTATACTGTTCTTGAAGGACATATATTGTATAGTTGGCAATCTGAACCGGACCAACATGTTGCATAGTCCAATATGTTGGCCCAAATACTTCAACCTTATCAGCAAAGGCAAAGCATACACTGCTGTGGTTTTGACACTTTTTGAAAATACCTCCGTCACTATTTCTACGACGTCGCACAGATCCATTTGACAGGTTGTTTTCGAAACAATGTTTTGCAGGGCACCCTTTGCTTTTTAGTGTCACGTTGCCATTTTGTAAGCATTATTAAAGTATACGACTCAAAAATGTTGTCTTCCAAGTCCTACGTGAAAGATAAAATGCGCTAGTCTTCTTTGATACTCTGTTTGAACCACTCTCAGGGTCACAAAGTACAACGTGAAAGAAGCAAAGAAATAGAAATTATGAACGATGCGTCATTTAAAAAAAACAAAAATAGAGAAGCTTGTATAAAATTAACTAATCTGTGGAAAGGAACAAAGCGAGTAATTGAGCATGCTAACTCTAGTTGTATGATTGTATCAAAATCCTGAAACGAGAGAATATCACCAACTTATAGAGGTACACACTTTTTTATCTTTACAGTATTTTGACAACCTTACGCAATGATTAGCCCTTTATATCTCTGTTATGCTAACCACTATATCTATAGTAACTAAAAAATGCATACCTATAATATAAAATAATAAAGAATTATGCCGTCTACAAAGTTTTTACAAACTACAATTTTTCTCCATAAAGCTTTACGTTCCGTTTCTGCATAATATATTAAAATATGGGAAATAATAGTAGCCGTGCCAAATCGGTTAGCCCATAGCCCACTCAATAACAGAATCAAATATGTGTATTTTAGCCTTTCTAGTGTATACTAGAAAGGCTAAAATACACATATTTGATTAGTACAAAAGTACGTGAACAGCCGTTCTTTTAAAGGAGTATTGAATGTAAACATTTATAATAATAATATTTAGTATTCATTTCAAATGTCAGTCTTTACTTTATAGTTTTTAATTTATTGATAAAACTGAATCGAATGGAGAATAAACGAGCATTATATTTTTGTATAAACATGACATGCCGATTGTCAGCATTTCAGACATTGTTTTGAAAACTGTATTTTTTATTTAAATAGTATACATTTTTTGGGTAGGTATGTTTTTTTGATAGAATGGCTCAAACATATATATATATTTTTAAATATTATATACTATTAATTGTGACTTTTACTTCACATCTGTTTGTCGTCAGAGAATAAAAAGGATATAATATCACAGTTTAATAAGCCTTATACTGTCGTAATATCTTTATAGTGTAGTGACGGATTAAGAATACAAAGTGTCGCCACCCCATTTTATTCCGTGGCTGTCATAAGAGACGACCAAAAACGAAGCAAATAGTATCTATGCGAAGGGAAGGAAAACTCGACATCAAATCCTGTACCAATCTGTCTGGCCAGCGTGGTATAGAAGGTCAAATCCGCCTATTGACTCACAATGATATTGTAAAGTAATTGGCGAGAGACCTATGTCTAGCTGTGAGCTGTACAAGGCTTTAAGCAATTTCCATTAGCGTGTCAATGTAAATTCACATTTTCCAAATCTCTTACAATATGCCCTTTTATAAGAATACCTAATCTTTTTTTTTATGGTAATAGGCGGCAAACGAGCAGACGGATTGCCTGATGGTAAGCAATTGCCGCCGCCCATGGACACAAGCAACACCACAGGAGTCACAAGTGCGTTGCCGCCCCATTGGGTAGGGAAAAGGGATAGGATGAGGAGTGGGATGAGGGAGAAGGAAAGGGAGGATAGGGCCTCCGGCACTCTCACTCACCGAACGAAACGCAACTGTTTAGGTACTGTTACTTTAAGTCGATTTTCTGTGAAAGGGTAGTACTTTCCCGGTCGAGCCGGCCCATTCATGCTGAAATCAGCAAGGCTCTACTACAAGGAGCAAGTACATATGGAGGGATAGCTTTAAGCATCATCAAGAAACCTATCGTTATTTCTTTTTACTTGTAGGAAATGTCATATGTGTAACCGAGGCAGATGTATTGTATTTATTACCTCTTGAAATACTCATGTCGCAATTTTTTCAAAAGAAGAAATGACTGTCAAAAGTGATGTACTCATGCATTAATCTTTGATTGGTATTATTATATAATTCGGGTATGTAGAGACAAGATAAGCATTTGATCAAGTAATATACCAGTAGTATATTATTTTACGAGCTTTTATTTAGAGAATAGTACTTAGGTGCCCACAAACAAACAAATACTGTAAAAAGAGAGGTAATAATAAGATATGATTACTGTCTTGAGGAGACTTGTCTTATGTCCAGCAAAGATAGTATTTTGGCTGAAATAATAATGCAATATTAATCGGAGGAATTCAAGTATCCACTTTGAACTGGTGGTCAGAGTATAATTTATCCACCTCTATGATGATTCGCATTTCAGAAATTTCCAAATAATATAAAGTACTTGCATTACAATAAAATTAAGTTTTGTCTAAACCGTACATTTGGTACAATAAGTAGGTTACTTGTTATTTGTAATTGTAAACTAATCCTCCAGGTATGGGCAATCAAACAAGTCGGACCAGTTCGAAAAAAATCCCTTGGCTCGCTCATAGAGTCGAAGCACAATAGAAGCTGGTTTTGTATATGAATGTCAATGTTTGTGTAAAGTAGCACTGGAAGCGACGATACGATACGACGATAGCGGACAGTTGTTAGACTGTACCTAGATAGGAACAGTATACAGCGCAGTTTAGCATTGCTCGGTATTACAATTTGACAATTTTCCTATAATCTGACAGAAAATACTTACCTTTAATTTCTCTTAAATTGACAACACTGAAACATAAATACAATTTTTGAAGGAGTGAAAAACTGCGCTATTAGATTTATTTAACTAGTTGAATGTTGCAATACCGACAAGACAGTTATACACAATTAAAAATCTATTATGTCTCGCAGTTCGTACTGATCAGTGCATTTGCAGTCAGCAAGTTATTTTATGTTCTCATTCTTTGTGACATTGTGTATTGGAAAATAATTGAAATAAAGTCAAAATAGTCAAAATCATTTATTTATTCCACAAAGTGACGCACACGATAACCGGCAGGTGTGATACTATATGTTACATATATATGTTACCAAAATGGGATGTACATGGACGGAAACAGTTAACATTTACGAACAATATTTTCATCCTGAGTTCCAGAAGTGCAAGCCATGTTCTCTCTTGAAGCTTTATTATCGCTTCTAAAAATAATGTTTCGTTACTTCGGACATTTCTGAAAATTACAACACAAATCTGTTATTGATATACATATATGTATAAATGATTACTATAGCATATTTTAACAGTTGCAATGTTGGTATATATTGATTGATAAAAATATAAGTAATAATAATAAAGTAGAAGTACAAACCTCAGTATTAGAAATCTGGATAGTAAAAATAGTAGGCACAGCATAAGAATGCAAAACTTTTCTTTGAAATCCTTCTTGATAACAAGCAGACGCAAAATCAAGCCGACAAAGTTTAGAAGAATTGACTGTTGCCATTCTCCCTTTCTCATATTTCGGACCCAATTTAGTTTCAAACCTTCATTCTTTGGAAATCTACAGAAAATCACAATTAATAACAAATTATTCAAACTATAATCTTTCAGAAACTGGTTTTCTAACTGACAATTGTATTACAACACTATCCTCATATTTTTTATCGAAATATTTCTATTATATTTATTTCATTGTGACTAATGGAATAAAAATATGTGTCAACGGTGGTCATTATCTTTATCTTTAAGTATAAGCTTTACAAATATCATTGTAGAATTATTACGGCAGATATCTACAATTTTACTTATTATGACTTACCGGTGGTAAGATATTTTTTGACCATTTTTGGTCAATAGTCCCATTCGGGTTTTACATCCGACGGCATTACAAACTATGGTTATATTTTAATGTTTAGAACTGATAATTTTTTCAATTGTAAAATTTTGTAGCAATTAAAATTGCAGTTTATTTCGACACGGCTTTCACTCCAGCTGGACGAACATCGACATGACATAACATTTTTTTTGGCATATGTCATTCAAGGCTGTATAAAAGCTCTATGGCTATCACACTCGAACATATGCAGTTCTGTAATTAGAGAGAAAAGAGATGCATATACGATTTCTACTCTTTTTGAAATGCTCCCTCCATATTTACTTGCTCCTTGCTCTACTACCTAGTAAATGTCACTAGGGACATTACAAACATCTGAACTGAAGACAACATGACATACGGTTTGCTGGCTTAAAAACGAGGCAACCCTTTATAAGTCGTTACGCCTTCCGTGCTGTCAAAATATTGTAAATCATGTTAAAAATGCAACGCTGGAATATTATCCATATGGGTTCCAGAGCCCCACTTTATAATATGAAATAATGTACAAAATAGTGTATAATGTGTTTTACTAACGAAGTTCTAATTCAATACTAACATTTAATGGATATCTATCTGAACAATAAACGATAACTAATAATAATAATGTGGCAACACAGCTGTCAACATCGGGTCTAAAATTTTGTTGTTTATATTTTTGAATTTATATAATTTATCAAAGTTAATACATATATTATAAATCAATCTGAATTACAAGAAGATCAAAGAAATACGTATCTAAATAAAATATGTCTATATATATCACAAGCAAAACAATTAGAAAAATAAATACGATGACGTTAAAACTGTCAAAAGAAATACCAAGATATACAAATAAATAACGAAAAATGTTGACCAGAAATGCCACGATACGACTTCGAGCACAAACAACAACCCCAGGCTCGTCGCTGAGCTCCGCCTTGCAGCCGGCGAGGCCTCCGCCAACATCGCCAGCGGCTGCAGTTGCGTCGAGCTCAAGCGACGAGTACTTCTCGCCGCCGTCGTCGCCGTCACCTGTGCGTCGGAGAGGCAGAGGCTGGCCGCCAGCCTGCCTGAGACCACGAGACCCACCGGTCTCAAACAGGGTCCTCGCTGCTGGTGGTAATGTGCAGCGCATGCGATGGACGGAATCCATCAACGAAAACGTCATGCGCGCATATTTTGGGGCTACAGAGGGGGGGACTAAACTCACTGCGTATCGCAGTCGCATGCTCCTTCTGTTTCAGGCCTTCGAACCAGGTATCAACGTTACGGCTCAACGATTATCGGATCAGGTGCGAGTTATCCAGCGTAGTAACAGGCTGGATAACGTCGTACTTGATAGGCTACGCTCAGAATACTTACCTACGAGCCACGCCGTTCACGTCCAACCCGCTAGTGCTCCCGTAAACACAGATACACCGCGGACGGGTAATAATGCCCCTGTGGAGGTGAATGATATGGTTTGTAACGTAAGTATTCAGTACAATGAGAAGGTTATGGATGCTTTGAAATGTGCGATTGAGCAATATCGGTACATGCCACCAACAATTAGGCCCCGCCTGCCCCGGTTGCCTATGCATAGACGAAATATGGCGCTGGTAGGTGCCCTTGATTCGCTATTAAGTAGTTTTCTAGAAAATAGTGAAAATCTTGGTGATACGCACTCAATTCTGTACTGCGCCGCCGTGGCGGCATGTCGTATGGCAGGTGTCAAGTTCCAAGAACATGACACTGTCATGCGACAAAGATCTGCTGTCCCGGCGTGGCAGTGCAGAATTGAACGGCGTATTGCTGAGACAAGGGCACTTATCGGTAAGCTATTCTGCTTTAGGTCTGGGAATACACGTCCCAGGGTCATGCGCTTTGTGCGCCGAGCCTTCTTGGGGACTGGCATCAGTCCTCATGAATATACATCTCGGATCACAGAGCGCATTGACTTCCTAAAGCAGAAAGTCTATGCATGGGCAAGTCGGATACGCAGATATAAAAAACGCGTGGACCGGTATATGTTGAATCGTACATTTCAAAGGGACCAAAAGTGGGTTTATAGAAACTGGGACCGACCAGACCAAGATGTGGCTAATGAGCAGTTGCCGGATACAGATGCCACATACAGATTTTGGCGTAGCATATGGTCGGCGCCTATTGGCCACACTGAGGGTGGTTGGATTCGGGATGTTGAACGGGCATGTGAACATATTCCAGAGATGGATAACGTAGTCATTTCAGGCGAAGATGTCACTAGTGCGGTCCGGTCGTTATCCAATTGGAAATCTCCAGGACCGGATGGACTGCACAATTACTGGCTGAAATGGCTACGTAGTTCACATGACCGTTTAGCAACCCAATTTCAATCAGCCATAGAATCTGGATCGATCCCAGATTTCATGACAACTGGAGTAACCCACTTGCTCTATAAGACCGGTAGTACCACAGAGCCCGGTAATTATAGGCCGATTACATGTTTGCCATCGGTCTATATACTTCTTACGTCTATTCTGAGGGCAAAAATATTAAAACACATAGACTTCAATTCAATTATGTCACACACCCAGAATGGATGTAAGAAGGGGGCTCGTGGTACTAAGGAGCTCCTCCTTATTGATATGACCATTAGCCAACAAGTTCGTCGTAACCGAAAGGATCTGGCGGCATGTTGGATAGACTACAAGAAAGCGTATGATTCTGTGCCACATACATGGCTTTTGAGGGTGTTGGAGTTGTATAAAATAAATACAACTCTACGCACCTTCTTAAGGTCATGTATGGGGCAATGGAAAACGGTTCTTGGCTATCCAGGATGCCGACGGATCCAGGGTAATGGTGACCTTGTTAAAATTGAGCGGGGTATCTTCCAGGGGGACAGTCTGAGTCCGTTGTGGTTTTGCTTAGCGCTGAATCCTCTTAGTACATTACTAGAGGGTTCAGGGTTAGGTTATAGGCTACGCAGGGGCGGTCAGGTCATATCCCACTTGTTGTTCATGGATGACTTAAAGTTGTTTGCTCACACCAATTTACAGTTGATAGATTTACTAAAAAATACTGAAAGTTTTAGTAATTCTATCAAAATGGAATTTGGTGTGGATAAATGTGCAGTGATACATGTAAAACAAGGAAGGATGGTGGAATCTGAAGGGATTCAACTCTCAAATTCCATTAACCTAAGATCACTTCTGCGAACCAATACCTGTAAATACTTGGGTATGTCACAGGCCTTATGCATTAACGATACAGACATGAAGCAATCGTTGCAAGAACGTTTCTTTGGCCGCCTGACAAAAGTGCTGAAAAGTCTTCTGTCGGGTGGCAATAAGGTTCGAGCTTGCAACGGTTGGGTCATGGCGGTTCTGATGTACTCCTTTGGCATACTCAAGTGGACTCAGACTGAGTTAGACGCCCTGGACAGAAAGGTGCGTACAATGCTGACAGCTTACCGGATGCATCATCCACGCTCATCCGTAATGAGGTTGTATATTCCGCGGAAGTGTGGAGGTCGTGGCTTTTTAAATGTCAAATCTCTACACAACCGCGAAGTAAACAACCTCAGAGAATATTTTCTCAACGCGAACGTGGATATGCATCGGGACGTTGTCGCAGTGGACGCCGGATTAACCCCGCTCAGTTTATCGAAGGACAACTGGCACAGACCTGTAGTGCTTAGCACTGACGATCGCAAGCTTGTTTGGCAGAGCAAGGAGCTTCATGGCAGGTTCTACCGGGCTCTACATGGGCCGTAAGTAGACTTATTAGCCTCGGTGAACTGGCTACGTTTCGGTGACCTCTTTGGAGAAACCGAAGGGTTTGTCTGTGCAATTGCTGACGAAGTGATCATGACGAATAACTACCGGAAATATATCCTGAGGGATGGCACTACTGATATTTGCCGTGCGTGTCACTAGCCTGGTGAATCCCTCAGGCATATCATTTCCGGTTGTTCTCGTCTTGCTAACAGTGAGTACTTGCACAGGCATAACCAAGTAGCCAGGGTCATTCACCAGCAACTTGCTCTGAAATACAGGCTTGTCGACCGTGAGGTGCCATACTACAGGTATGTGGCAGAGCCTGTCCTGGATAATGGTCATATCACGTTGTACTGGGATCGATCTATCATCACAGACAGGACTGTTGTTGCCAACAAACCTGATATTGTGTTGATAGATCGATCAGAGCGCCGCGCAATAATTGTTGATGTTGCCATCCCTCATGATGGCAATCTCGTGAAGGCTGAGAAGGACAAGCAGATAAAATATCTGGACTTGGCTCACGAGATTGTTGACATGTGGGATGTTGATTCAGCAATTATTGTGCCGATAATCGTTACAGTGAACGGTTTAATACCCAAGAGCCTCGCCCAACATCTTAGGAGGCTCGCGTTGGAACCTTGGGTCAGGGGCCTGATACAGAAGGCAGTACTGCTGGACACGGCACGCATAGTGAGGAGGTTTCTTTCTCTCGAGCCCTAACCGCCAGTAGCTTGGAGCCTGTTCCCGATACTGGTGGGTTTCCATAAGATATTGTTATATTTTTAAATGTATTTTTTTATATATCATATATATTCAAAAATATGTTAATATTTTATGAGAGAAATGTGAAATAAAGTAAATAAAAAATATAAGAAGAAAAAATTGTTACATTGTCGATGTTTCGTTATTACAGCATGCATTTTGTACACCGACGTTAGGAGCATTATACTTATTATACTTGTTTCTGAAAGTGATGATTTATTTTGGAGTCTGACAGTTTATTTTCTTTAATGGTGGCTTAAGTTTCATTTAGACATGTGAGACAGATTAATAATACAGTCACAAACCCGTTGCATTCCGCGGGTGCCCTAAGAGGCGACTAAGGAAAATACATGAAGCACAATATCTTTGAGATGGGATGAAAAACTCGACATCAAACCCAATACCAACATGCAGCTGGTGTAGTCGAAAAATCCTACCATACCACGCTGACAAAAATCAAAACCTTCTATTGCAAAAGGTTGTATGGTGATGTGACAAATACACATATACATTTATAGTATAGGTAACTAACGTCGCCAGCGGCTTTGCCCGCGTCAATGATATATATAAACCTTCCTCTTGAATCATTGTATCTATTAAAAAAACTGCATTAAAATCCATTGCGTAGTTCTTAAGATTTAATCAAACATAGGAACAGACAGACAAAAGACAGACTTTGTTTTATACTATGTGGTGATTGTATTCAGATAGATCGGTAATGGGCTCGCCCCCTATTACGTGGGACCTAACATTCTTAAGGCGAAATATTGGTGTAATATTGCACGTCTGACTACCCCTCTACAAGCAAGATTATTGAAGATACAGCAAAATGTTTTCCATTTGAGAAAATTACAGTACACGAACAAAAGGAAAGTTAGAAATGTACGAAATTGAACTTTGAATTGTCTATACAATATAAAGCGTCTATACGCCAAATGGTTATACAAAAGCTGAAATGTTTACAAAGCAAATGGTGATGTAAAGTATCGTTAATGTGTTTTAATTATTGTTAGTACAATTAAAGTGTCGTAATTGTTGGCAATTTAACTAAAAAGGTCGAACGGTAGTGTAAGTGACTATGGATTATGAAGCCACAGTGCACAGGTTCGAATCTCGGGTAGGACAAAAAATGTAGTGGGCTTTTCTGATAAGGACTATTGAGTGAACAGAGAGATGGCATAGTGATTTGAGCTGCCGTCTGATCTCGGTTCAATTCTACATGAGATGACGCTGTGTGTAACTCTACGATTGTTTTTTCGAATGTGTATGTTAGCAATCTGACATGTCGATGAAATACATAAAAAAATTGTTTTTTTTTTCAAATTTACGTGACATAATGCTATGGATTAAATATGCTGTCACGGCATACAACTTGATTCTATTTCCTACTTACGAATCGTGTCCATGGCATCCCTTTAGATCTTTGAACAATAAATTATTTATAAAAAGTTACAATAGATGTTTTATGTCGAAAAGTCAGCCAGTCACCTTTGAATCAAATCGTTGGGCCTTTGAATCAAAGTTGGAACCCATTTTTTTATACAGCCAATAAAAGTGGCGTATAAATAAGCAAAAAAATAATAAAAATCTCCCTTGCCATATTTGATATGAGTCAAGTACGAGAATCCAAATTCTGATCTTTATGAACGGTTTTTGACGTTACGAGCACTACATAAAGATAACAACGCATTCAAAATCATAGCACAATATGCAAAGACACACATCACTCAAATTTTGTTTTATTATCATTAGAATTATATCATTAAACATATCCAACAAGATACATATTTCTATCAAAGAATAGAATAGAATCGTTGAATATATTTGTGATATAAAGAATTTCTAACATTGTATGAAACAAAAATATAGGTGAACATTATCAGTTGCTTTGTTTCTAGAGCGACTTGTAAAAGTAAAACAGAAAGCCTTGGAGGCAACTACGAAGGCTTTGAAGATAAACAACGTGTATGTACGTGAAGATTAGTTAGTTAGTTAGTTGGACAGGTATTTTCCGTACTTAGCCACTGAATTGGGCCATTGTGCGTGAGCAGTGACTCGGTTGTCGCCTGCTACTCATACCATGCAAGCTCCTTCCAGAAGGCCATGAGTTGACCAGTGTTGCGTATGGCTTCGCTCATGGTTCTGGGATTGTTCAGGAACCTCGTCCGTTGGTCACTCACGCTGGTACAATGTAGGATCACATGAGCGGGTGTTTCTTTGGTCTCCATGCAGACCCTACATAGTGGGCTGTCCGTGACGCCGATATTGTAAAGATGCTTGTTTAGTGGACAGTGGCCGGTTATTATGCCAGTCAGATACTTGAGTGTTTTCCTGTTGGCGTGCAACAGTTTTTGCGAGAGTAGTTTGTCTAATAGGGGAAAGGCATCTTTAGATTGCCTACACTCTTTTAACTCTGCCCGCTCTTTTACATGATGTTGTAGGGTTCTCTTGCGTAACCACGTTTTTAGTTGGTTGAAAGGTATCGGAACAATTGGTTCGGGTCCCAGAGTTGTTGTGTCTGATCCTTTCCTTGCCAGTTGGTCTACTACGTCATTGCCCGAGGAGTCACTGTGTCCTCATATCCACTGGAGCGTGACCCGATTCCTCGCTGCAGTTTTCTGCAGCTCTTGGTGGCACTCCATAATTAGGCCGCTGTTAAAGCAGTTGCCGTCGAGAGCTTGTAGTACTGAGGCACTGTCTGTGATGATGCGTAATTGATAGGTTACTCACGTTTCTGGCCGCGATCGCCGTCGCCGCCCTTATAATCCCAACGCATTCAGCTTGGAAGATGGTGTTGAGTTTACCAAGCGATGTTGAGAGATTGATGTTCAAGTCATGGGAGAATACTCCGGCACCTGTCCCATACTTTGTTTCTGAGCCGTCTGTGTATACTCTAACTTCGTGTATACCGGAGCTATTCTTGTGCTCTTCTTGCAGTTGTATGCGGTATTTTTTGTCAAAGACAAAGGTTTTAGGTATGAGGTCGCACGTCGCATCTAGCATCGGGATCTCGTTACTTAATATCCTTTTCAGGCGTGCATGGGTTATTCGGTCGTCTCTTCTCCAAAGCCCGAACTTATTGAGCCGGATCGCGGCGGCACCTGCTTCCTGCTGGATGATAAGGTGCAGTGGTCGCAAGTCGAGGAGCACCTCCAATGCCGCCGTTGGAGTTGTTTTCTTGCAGCCTGTTGTGGCCAGATAGGCGAGGCGTTGTATGCTCTGCAGCTTGCTCTTGTCTGTGCTTAGTTGAGTGCGTGGCCACCACACTATTGCACCGTATGTGAGCATGGGGCGTATTATGGCAGTGTAGATCCAGAGGGTGATGAATGGTTTGAGACCCCATTTCTTGCCTATTATTCTCCTGCACTGCCAGAAGATTGTACATGCTTTTGTGGTTTTAGTGGTGATGTGTTTATTCCAGTTGAGTTTGTGGTCGAGTGTTACGCCCAGGTTCTTGACTTCACTCGATAGATTGAGCTCCGTGGCCAAAAGTTTTGGTTTTGTGGTCATACGGGTGTTTCTTTTGTTGGTGAAAAGTACTAGCTCCGTTTTATTTTGGTTGATCGTCAGTTCATGGTGGTTGCACCTTTGTTTCGTGATCCTGATGGCTACTTGCATCCGATAATGGATCATGTCTTCCGAGTTTCCTTTGATTAGGATGGTTATATCATCTGCGTAGCCGACCGTATAGAAGCATTTGTCATTCAGGCTTCTCAACAGATCGTCTACCACTATGTTCCAAAGCAGGGGTGATAGGACACCTCCCTGTGGGCAGCCTTTTGCTACTATCCCACTTGTGGTGGTGTTAACCGTGAATTGAATAGCCCTTTGTTTCAGGAGTTGATCAATCCAGCCACTGATAGTTTGTTCAACTCCGAATTTGTCGAGGGCTCGGCTATAGCTGGTGAATTTAGTTTTGTCGAAGGCGCCTTCTGTGTCAATGAAGGCGCCTAAGATCGTTAGTCTGTCAGATAGCGCTGTCTCTATGGTCCCCACTACGGAGTGAAGCGCTGATTCCGTTGATCTACCACTTCTGTAGGCATGTTGTTGCGGGTGTAGTGGTTTGCGTAGCAGTGCGCCTTCCCACAGGTATCTGTCAGCGAGCCTCTCCAGCGTTTTCAGCAAGAGGGAGGTTAAACTGATAGGTCTGAACGATTTTGCTTGAGTGTAATCCGTTTTGCCCGGTTTTGGGAGAAATATGACTTTTGCTTCCCTCCACCTTCGTGGTATGTAATTGTGCGCTATAGATGCTGAGTAGCTGTGGCACAATACTTGTGCAGCCCCATTGTAGAAGTGCTGGTGTTATTTCGTCCAGGCCTGCAGATTTGTACGGCTGGAAGCTATCAATTGCCCATTTCAGCCGGTCCACGGTAACCATGTTGTTGGCTATCGTCCAGTCTGTTTGGGTCGGTGGTCTGTGTTCTGATTCTTCCCAATCACAGTCGTCGGTCACAGCGCAACCTGGGAAGTGTGTTTCGATTAGCACTTGGCTTATTTCCACGTCTGTGATTGCGTAGGTGCCATCAGGCTTTCTGATGGAGCCTAGGGTCTTGTTGCTGTCCTGGGATAGTTATAGTTATAGTTGGTCGTGGGTTTTCCGCTCTTAGCCACTTATTTGGGCCATTGTGCGTATGTGGCGACTTGATTGACGCCGACTACTCATACCACCTTAGTTCCTTCCAGAAAGCCATTAGTTGGCTGGTGTCGTTTAAAGCTTCACTCATGGTTCTGGGGTTGTTCAGCAGCTTTGTCCGTTGATCGCTCACACTTGCACAGTGCAGAATGACGTGAGCAGGTGTTTCTTCGGTTTCCATGCAGCCCCTGCACAGTGGGCTGTCCGTAACGCCTATGTTGAATATGTGCTTGTTGAGTGGACAGTGGCCGGTTATTATGCCCGTCAGATGCTAAAGTGTTTTTCTTTTAGAATGCAGCAGCTTGTGTGAGAGTCGCTTGTTCAAGCAGGGGATAGCATCTTTTGTTTGTCTGCATTCTTTTATGTTTGCCCACTGTTTTTCGTGTTCATGTGCGGTTCTCTCGCGTAGCCACGTTTTAAGTTGGCTTGCTGGTATCGGTACAATCGGCTCGGGTCCCATTATCATTGTGTCCGATCCTTGCCGTGCCAGTTGGTCTGCGGCGTCATTGCCTGCGGAGTTGCTGTGGCCTTTAATCCATTGCAGCGTAACCCGATTCTTCTCTGCAATCTTTTGCAGCTCTAGGTGGCATTCCATGATGAGGCTGCTGTTTAAGCAGTTGCTGCCGAGAGCTTGTAGTACAGAGGCACTGTCCGTGATAATGCGTATAGCCAGGTCACTTACGTTCCTAGACGCGATTTCTGTTGCGGCTTTTGTTATCCCAACACACTCGGCTTGGAATATGGTGTTATGGGTGCCAAGGGATGTTGAGATGTTGATATTTAAGTCATGGGAAAATACGCCCGCACCTGTCCCATACTTCGTTTTTGAGCCGTCTGTGTATACTCTGACTTCGTGTATACCAGAGCTGTCTTTGTGTTCCTCCTGCAATTGGATGCGATATTTTTTGTCAAAGACAAAAGTTTTAGGGATGAGATCGCAACCGGCCTCTAGCATCGGGATCTCTTTGGTTAAGGTCCCTTTTAGGCGTGCGTGGGTAATTCGATCATCCTTTCTCCATAGCCCGAGCTTGTCTAGACGGATTGCTGCAGCGCCAGCTTCCTGCTGGATCATTAGGTGCAGCGGTCTTTGGTCCAGTAGTATCTCCAAGGCGGCTGTTGGGGTGCTCTTCATGCAGCCTGTTGTGGCCAAGCAGGCTAGGCGTTGAAGGCTCTGTAGCTTTTTTGTGATTGTGCTTAGTTGCGTGCGTGGCCACCACACTACTGCACCATATGTAAGTATGGGGCGTATAATGGCAGTGTAGATCCACAGGGTAATTGATGGTTTGAGACCCGATTTTTTGCCTATGATTCTCCGACATTGCCAGAAGATTGTGCATGCTTTTGTTGTTTTTGTGCTGATGTGCTTGCCCCAGTTTAGCTTATGGTCAAGTATTACGCCCAAGTACTTGACTTCATTCGATAGGGTAAGCTCCGTTCCAAAGAGTTTTGGTGTTTTGCACATATGGGTTTTCCTATTGTGGGTGAAAAGTACTAGCTCCGTTTTGTTGGGGTTAACCGTCAGTTCATGTTGGTTGCACCATTCCTCTATGATCCTGATTGCTGCTTGCATCCGATTTCAGATCGTGTCTTCTGAGTCACCTTTGATCAGGATGGTGATGTCGTCTGCATAGCCGACCGTGAAGAATCGTCTGTCGTTTAAGTTCCGTAACAGATCGTCCACCACAATGTTCCACAACAGGGGTGAGAGTACACCTCCCTGAGGGCAGCCTTTTGCAACTATGCCCCTTGTGGTGGAGTTTACCGTGAATTGTATTGCCCTCTGTTTCAGCAGTTGATCAATCCAGCCACTGAGGGTTTGCTCAACTCCGAACTTTTCGAGGGCCCGGCTGATACTGTTGAACTTAGTTTTGTCGAAGGCACCTTCTATGTCAATGAAGGCCCCCAGTGTCATTAACTTGTTGATAAGCGCTGTTTCAATGGTTCCCACAACGGAATGCAGCGCCGATTCAGTTGACCTGCCACTTCTGTAGGCGTGTTGATGTGGGTGTAGTGGATTGCGCAGTAATGCGCCCTCACGGAGGTATCGGTCCGTAAGTCTCTCCAGCGTTTTCAATAAGAAGGAGGTCAAGCTGATGGGTCTATATGCTTTCGCTTGTGAGTAGTCAGTTTTGCAAGGTTTTGGAAGGAATATGACTTTAACTTCCCTCCACCTGCAAGGTATGTATCTGTGTGCTATTGAGGCCCTGTATATGTCGAGCAGGTGCGGCACAATCGTTGTGCATCCCCACTGTAGGAATGCTGGTATGATTTCATCCAGGCCTGCGGATTTGAATGCCTGGAAGCTGTCTATTGCCCATTTCAGCCGGTCTGTGGTGAACACATGTTCGGCTACCAGCCAGTCTGTTTGGGTCGGTGGTCTGTAGTCTGACTCGTCCCACAGACGGTCATTGGTTACTTCACAACCTGGGAAGTGAGTTTCAATTAGCACTTGGCTAATTGCAGCGTCCGTAGTTGCGTAGGTTCCATCTTGCTTTTTAATGGCGCCAAGGGTTTTGTTGCTATCCAGAGACAAGATCTTTTTCACCCTGGCTGCTTCATTCGTGGTGTTTATACCGCTGCAGAAACGCCACCAGGACTCGCCTCTGCGCAATCTTATGCGTTTCTTGTAGTGTGACTGGGCTTCTTTGTATTTGAACCAGTCTGCTTCCATTCTCGTGTTTTTAGCCCTGTTAAAGAGTTTCCTCAGGTTTTGCCTGAGTCCCTCTAGTTCTCTTCCCCACCACTGGGTTTTGCTAGACGACTTTGGGAGTGTGGGTGCACAGGCTTGCTGGTAACTTGTTTGTATACATTCTGTTAGTAAGTTGGTGTTATGTTCTATGTTGTCAGTGCTGGTTGACATGTCCTCAAAATAGGTTTTGTCTACCTATGATACGAGAAGCGTCTTGTATTTCGCGATGTTGGTTCTGCGAGGGTTGCGCCTAGGTTGTTGGACGTTCTCTTGCACACGTATGTCATAGCAGATTCGTATGTGGTCTGCAAAGGATGGCTCAGCGGACACATGCCAGTTTGTGACAAGTTCCGCGGCCCCATCCGATGCTAGCGTTATGTCTACTATGGTTTGATATCTGGAGCTAACAAAGGTGGGCTCCGAACCGTTAACTACAGATAGATTTGTAGAAAAGATGTATTCAGTCAAGATCTCACCTCGTCTGTTTGCGTCGGGGCCTCCCCACAGCGGATGGTGCGCGTTTGCGTCCGCCGAGATGATTACCTGCCAGCCGTGGTCGTCACAGTGCTGCACCAGCTCGGCCAGCTCTTTTGATGGGATGTCCTCATCGCCAGGCATGTAGACCGAAGCTAGTACTAACATCTGTTTGTTGGGCTCTGTTTGGAGTCCTGCGGCAGTGAGGTCTCTAGAACAGAAGTTGGTTAGCAACAGTGCTGGTATTGTTCGGGGAATATATATGCATGTTCTCGGTTTAGTGACCGAGCAGTTGTGCAGTAGCTTACCTCCATGTTGTCGCCTCTAATCCACGGCTACTGGATTAGAGCTATTGTCTGCTGATTAACCTCCAGCAGCCTGCGTAGGGTAGCCTTTGCAATTTGTTTATGCTGGAGGTTAGTTTGTATAACTCTAGTCTGACGAAGAGTCGAGGACATTGCTATCCATAGACTCCCCATCAGACGAGTCGTGCTCGTCTTTTGCGTCCGTCACAGCGGTGGGTTGTTGTGTAGTCGCTGCGGGCGCCGGTGTAATACGGGCTATGCCCGAGGTGCTTGGGATGGCTGGTACAGCTCGTCCCGTTGTGTCCTTACCTTCACTCGGCGTCTCCATGGGCCCTACAGCCGTCGAGCTCTCCCCCCGCTGGAAGTGTGGAACATTACGTACACGCTGCCAGCGAAGAAGGAAACCCGACGGCCGCGTCCCGTGATCTTGGGGATCTCGGATTCCGGGATGCCCAAGGTAAGGTACACGCCGTGCTCCTGCAAGGATGCGCTGTACAATTGCCACGTTTGTACGGCGTAACAGGGGTTTTGGGCAATGAGGAGATGGTGGATCTTAGGTAGCTCCATGGTGATCGTCCTCGGCAGCCACAGCGCTGCGCGTACGCGCTTCGCTATGTCTGACTGCCTGATGACGACCAGCCTAGTCCCCTCAATCGGCGATCTTAATTTGGCTACTGTGTTTTTGAGCCACGTCAGTGAGTGTTCGTTCCCGCACCATAACTTCAGGACACCCTCCACTGCGAGAGGTTTGCCCCTAAAGGAAGGTGCGAGTGCCGGCCCGTTATTCGGCGGTGTGGCGAAGGCAGTTTCAACTATACTCCCTTCAATTGAGAGTTCGAGCTGCTTCGCCTGTTCCACCGTCAGGTCCGTGGCGGGGTTGGTAGCGATGGCTACCATCAGCTGCGAGTTTGTCGCGTCTGCGTAGCTCTTACCGCTCTTAGGTGTGGCGTCTGTTATCGTCCGTTTCGACCCGGCGCTGGGTAGTGTAGAGTCCTCAGGGCGATCCCTCTTCGTGCTTGGTGTCGGAGTGGGATGTCCTGGTGGCGCCGGATCGCGTCTTTTTGGGCCGCGTTTGTGGCGCGGCTCCTTGTTTCTACACGACGGCTGCGCAGCGTTACCAATCCCTACCGGAGGAGCGCGGCGGGGCGCCCCGGGAGCAGCCGTAGTTGGTGCGCCGCGCGCAGGCGGGAGTGCGCTGTCTGTAATTACAGTCGCGCCTCCCGCCGTCAGCGGCGCAACACAACCGTCCGGCTGCGTCGTCCGGGGTGGAACGTCCACTCCACCGGTCGAGGTTTGGTCGCCGCGCTGGTTGTTTTTACCAGCCGTCGTGGTCGTAGTGCGCTAGCCGATTTATTCGATGCGCTAACACCCGACTGTGTTGTTTGCTCACGTGAGCGTTTGTAACGACTGTAGCGTTTACCGCCTCGTCTACGACTACCTGGATTCGCAGTCGACGCGGAGTCAACGTCCGCCTTTTGGCGTGCGTTTGCTCGCGGAGCGATGTTCCAGGTAGTGGATGAAGTGTGGGTTGCACGAGGCATGGCGTTGGCCAGGTCGTGCAGATTTAATGTATCTCGACATTGTGAAACATTGCCCTCCCCCAGAATACGTGGGGTAGCCTGCACACGATGGTGCAGAGAGGGATTCTCCAGCGTCACGGACGCTGGTACCCTCCTGGGGTACGATACTATTTTGTTTCACCTCCATGTTAATTTTTGTTGGTATGAGTCTGTGTTGAGTATGTGTTTGTGTATGTGTGTGAGTGTTTGAAGTTGTGTTTAGATGCGTGTGTGTGTGCGTCCATGTAAGAGTGTGTAGGTGTGTGTATGTGTGTTATTGTGCGTGTATAAGTGTGTGGGTATAGGTGAATGTGTCTGCTTGCGCGCGTGTTTTTGTGTGTGTCTGCACGCTGTATGTGTGTGGCGGCTGGAGGTTTTGGTTACGTCTGTTTCTTATGGAACCAGACCAAAAACGGGCGGCAACCTCGGGAAGGATAGTCCACCAGCCTTGTCCTAGGGATTTGCACGACCTGCACTACACTTATGACCATTCGCCAAACTCTGCATCGGACGCAGATGCAGAGAGAGTGTGAGTTAAACCTACTTCCGCCCTGTCGCGCTGTCCTGGGATAGGATCTTTTTTACCCTGGCTGCCTCGCATGTGGAGTTAATGTTGGTGCAAAAATTTCGCCAGGACTCACCCCTGCGGAATCGTATGCGTTTTTTGTAGTGCGGCTGGGCTTCTTTATATTTGTCCCAGTCCGTGTCTTTCCTTGTGTTTTTGGCCCGGTTGAAGAGTTTCCTCAGATTACGTACGTACGTGAAGATTAATGCGTGTGTGAGTGATTGTGTAAGTATGTGAATGTGTTGTAAAGATTAAAATATGATGTAGCACTATACAGAATTAGCATTGGCTTTGGTAGATAAAATATGATTCTAAAAATTCATTGGAGTAAATGGGAGATTTTTCCACAAAATTATCTTTTAATTTTTTTATTATCGTTATTACTTAACTTTTGTTGCCTCTCGTTAAATTGTCTCTAGGGATAATTGTGTACCTCGTTACTTAGTTTTGAGTATTTAATATTATGGCACTGTTGCGCAAGCGCCATGATCACGGTTGAACAATGGTGCCTGCAACAGAAAATAATACTGTTTTAGTTTGTCATATTACAAAACGAATTTGGAAATTTTTTTATGTACTCACACCTGTATCCCCAAAGAAGTGGGCGGAGGTGTAATATTGCACCCACATTTCGCCATATTACGAATTTTAGGTCTTAAATAATTGAGGGCAAGCCGTTAATGTACCCTACATTGCCAGACTCCGTGATGCTACTGAGAATTTGAGAAAACTCTGTAACACTTGCCCGACCCGGAACCCTCCAATCAGCAGACGTAAACGCTATCCACTGGATCATGGAGGCAGTCTGTACTTAGACTGGCATAATTATGGCTGATCACTCTGATTATACAGAGTACGCCCTGCCAATGCTGTGGGCCCCCATTGAGACAAAAAGTGAGAACGCTAGGGCGTTGTTAATGATGTGATTAAGAGCAAGCCATCAAAGACTGACAGCACGGATGACGGAGTAATTTGCGGTACCTCGCCGTTTAAAACTACGGTGAGTGTATTGGGTTTGATCCTCACCCGAGAAAACATTTTTTGTGATCAAAATTTGTTGTTCGTTGAATGATGTAAAGGTCATTCCTAGTGTGGAGGCTATATTTTTGTTGAAAAAGGTAATGATTACGTAGATACTGCTAAGCGCTATTTATTCGACGAAGGCTAAATTAATGATAAGTATATATTTTTCAAAGGATCCACTTAAGTATTTAAATTGATAATGTAATGAATTACATTATAATATTATTTAAAAACAATTAGGTATTACATAATTTATGAACTTCATACTGTTTTTATATTTTTTTGTTTAAGATACGAATTTAATAATGTAATACTTCCTAAAAATATTGTTCAAGGAAAAAATATGTCTACGACGTTGCTTCGTCTTAGGCACTGTTATGGCTACTCTTTTGTAACTAATGGCTTACACGTATTATGATTGTTGTTATTGATTTTGTCGAATAAGGCTCTTTTGACTTTAAAGTATAAGATTTTGCAATAGTATGTATGTGTGAATAGGCAAAATATTGCGTTCCAGTTCTCTCATAAAATTGACAAATATCTTGGGCAAAATCTTTTTTATTACAGCTGTAAGATTAGTCCATATAAGAAAAACTAGCGGCTTACCTTATTTTAGAAGTAAATCATCACATTTTATTTATATAGGAAATCAGTGGGAAGGGCTACACTATCATACGACAGCCATTTCACTGCCTTTTATTACAATACTAGCTTGTGTCGGCAGCTTCCAATTGTGGTGTGTAGTGTCGCGATAAATTATATGCCTAAACCTTCCACAATCCATTCACTAGTGGAAACTTGAGTATTTCGCGGTCAGACAGACGCACAAACGCTGTAGATTCCTTATTTCTACGATGAATACGGACTATTTCGTTATACAATATCACGACACGAATCTGTGAAATTAAATTGAGTAAATATTAATTAATATACTGCAGTATAGAATAATCAATATTTAAACATACGTTCAGTTGAAATTTTCAACATTATTCATGCATATGTATTTTAAATTAAACATGAAATATTTTTTTTACATGATACTGCAGTATAGAATAATCAATATTTAAACATACGTTCAGTTGAAATTTTCAACATTATTCATGCATATGTATTTTAAATTAAACATGAAATAATTTTTTTACATTAAACTCTGTTAATTCTGAAACGAAGCATGCTGATTTCGCGCTTTCAGAAGAGTCGATTGCTTTCACTCAAAACTTTCGCACAGTCATAAACTATACAACGAGAGCTCATAATTTATCTTTGTGCTTTGGCTAGTCTGATGCAGTCTATCGCATTGGAAACTCGGCGAGGACAAATAAAGTGGAATTGGGTAGGGTTTTCATTCCATTGCACTACATAACAGCGAAGAGAGACCCGTTTTTCACGGTGTTCTATCTATGTAGGATTGTGTGATTGGAAAGTCTGGTATGGAGTTTAGCATTGAGGTGCGAATAAAATTATAGCTTGTGTAGATGTGTCAGTGAATAGGTTGTAGCGGCTGCTGACGCTACAAATATCTTCTTAATATATAAAATCCTTTCGTTACTGACTGACTGACAGACACGCTACAGCCGAAACTACTGGGCGCAGGAAGCTGAAATTTGGCATGTATGTTCCTTGGGGACCGTAGGGGTGCACTAAGAAGGGATTGCCCGAAATTCCCACGGGATCGGCCAAAAGGGGTAAATTTAAAAAAAATGCAGGCGTAGCTGCTGGCGTCCTCTAGTTATATACAAGGCACGATATTGTATCAGTTCGGCTCAGCAGTCGTCTCCACGCTCCCCTACAGTTAGGTCGTATTCATTTTATAGTATACTAGAGGACGCCAGCAGCTACGCCTGCATTTTTTAAAATTTACCCGTTTTGGCCGATCCCGTGGGAATTTCTTGAAATCCCTTCTTAGTGCACCCCTACGGTCCCCAAGGAACATACATGCCAAATTTCAGCTTCCTGCGCCCAATATTTTTGGCTGTAGCGTGTCTGTCAGTCAGTCAGTAACGCAAGGATTTTATATATTAAGATTTATAATTATTTTGTGGAACCACAGTCAAATATATATCTTGCAGTATTTGGAATATTCTTTTTTCTCTCCACACATACATCATCTTCTCATACCCCCACATTGGTGACCCCGACAAAAACGCAACCTTCGGCACAGCTTCGGCAATACGGCATCGACGCACGTGCACACAGTCAGCGGAATCAAACAAGCGCATGTGTGCGTGGCAACAGCGAGCAGCCAAGCAGCCTGGACACGAAGACATCCTGGGCTCATGGGAGACGACTCGCCCTTTTTCCTACGACCAAAAGGGCTTGCGACCTGACTGCGGGGAACATTAGTCAGGACACGTGCAACCAAATTTGGAACAAGAAGCACGACGATCTGCCGACATCATCGACCACGGCAATATGGGCAGCAGACGAATTCCGGAGCGGCACACGACGGAGGCGGCACTCTCAAGGACAGAGCGTACTGTTATAATATTTAATGTATGAAGTACATATAAAATAATAATGCTTAGATCAGCAGTAGGCGTGAGCGGTATACGTCATTGAAACTGATCCATGCATTATTATTCGATTCCGGTAAAGACATTCTTATTACAGACTTCGTTGTGGGCACTAGGTTTTTGTCAATTCTATTTTTAGTCATTTTCTTTCATTAAATTAGTCTGTTTTTGAACTTTGAGTTTTTTTTAAAAAGCTATTTTGGACCTGCCCTGTAACAGTGGTGTCAGAAGTGGGGTATTCGGGTAAGTTTATACCAATTCGATAAGCCCGATATTCCACGTAGTAAGGTCAACCAGTGCCCACAACTCGCCGCGTTTCGGTTCTATCCAGACGAAGTACAACTGTCTGGATCTCGCTGTATCTCGCTGAGTCTCGCTGTAGCTCGCCATATTTCGCCGTATCTCGCCGTATCTTGCCGTATTTCGCCGCATCTCACCGTATCTCGCCGAAACTCGCCGAATCTCGCTGTATCTCGGCGAATCTCACTATATCTCCTCGCATCTCGCCGAATCTCGCCGTATCTTGCCGTATCTCGCCGTGTCGAGGGCCCATATCGCCGTATTGGGTCCTGTTCCGCTCGCCGTGCTCGCAGCACCTCGCCAGCCAACGCATCGTCTGGTGGACGGTGTGCTGCTCACATCTCGCCGTGACCGCTCGCCTGCCGTAAGAAGATCGTTACCGCTGACAGCATCGGCCAGTCAAAGCCGACCCCATCGTCACAGTTCAAGAGGTTTCTTCAAGTGCTCGCCACCGCCGATTATGTTCGTCCAGTGCGTGATTTGCCTGTGAGTACTATATTTTGTTCATTGTTATTGCCACTTACCAATTTGAGTAATTTTCCTATTCACGTTAATCCTAAATACCTAATATGTCGAAAACTGAAAGGTCTCAAGTATCAACAAATTCCACTTAAAGTTTTATGTGATTTTGTTCACCCGTATAGCGGAGAAAAAGAAACTCTCCCCGGGTTTTTAACTAACTGTAGAAACGCTGTAGATCTCGCGTCAGAATCTCAGAAAGGTATTTTACTAAAGTTTATACTGTCAAAATTAACCGGTAAAGCACAGGTTGCATGTTCAAATAAAATATTTGAGACCTTTGAGGAGTTAAAAGATTTTCTCAAACAACATTTTGGTGAGAGAAAACATTACAATCATCTATTATTAGAACTTCAGTCATGCAAACAACTACTCAATGAGACAGTTGCACAATACGCCTTAAGAATTGATACATGCCTCACTTCTCTGCAGTCCGAAATCCATAACTCAGATTCCTTAAAGAAAGAATTAGCGGGTCGTATTGCTATGACAGAAGATCTAGCATTATATACATTTACTTTGGGATTACATTCGGCTCTTGGTAATATTGTACGATGCAGAAACCCTCGGACTCTAAACGAAGCAGTAAACATTCCATTCGAGGAAGAGAAAATTCTAAAGGACAATGCCAGAAACTCAATAGAGCTTTGACCCACCAATAAAAGTTGGTGTACAAGCATGCCAAATGTAGCATTCTACTGGAGCTATATTAGTGTTATCTACAAACATTTTAAAATCCCTTTAGAACTTGCGGTTTCTTTTGAATCTTAAAAAATATGACTTTTAGGTTAGGTACCTGAAGTTTAGGTTAGTTACAGTTATAATTGTAGAAATGATTAAATAAGTGCTGTATTTTGTTAAAATGCTATCCTAAGATGTTTGGCTATGAAAGGAAGGAATTACATAACATCAATCTTAGTAATACTTTTGACTTAGGTCATAACATCCTGACTGTTCATCGGTAATAAAATAAAACAAGTTATAAAAGTGATTGATTTATTCATCTTCAAACGTTATTAAAACATTATCAAGAAAACCTGCGGACTGATCAATATTGCCGTGACCTAGATCTCTTTCAGCATTCAGATTCCCATTCCTACAGTGCTGCTCTAGCCGCAAAAAGCACTCTTGACAGATAACAGTTTCTGGTGGAAGCTGTAAGGTAAGAAACATATATGAGTATATGGTGGAGTGGAGATAGACAAGTTCATAATTATATCCACACAATCCCTAAAAGACAAACTTGAATATTTAGCCTATTATACTAGTTATTTAAGATACTTTTAGGTAGGTAGGTTTACTATTTTATACATATTTTGTTGCATGAATTACAAGCCAAGCAAAACCGCAGGTGGTACAATCATCATTATAAGGATTTTTCGCTACGGTCAAATATGATCAATAAATAACGTAGTATCTACATACCTGTTGAAACGATTTCCATCTAGCGAGAAGAGTTTGTAGTTCAGATTGTATTGAAGACACTACAGGTCTTAGCATTCTGTCGATGCACAAGTGACAATTTATGCACCTCAACATCGTTACCCAAGTCACAAGCAATGATCAGAATCCGTCGCAAATAGCACAAAGTCGGCGAGTAGGCGAGATCGAGTACGTATACAAAAGCAAAATCGTCGTGAAAATATAATATTAAATCACAGAGAGAGATTATGGAGCAACAAACACAAACAACAAAGCGAATGTCAATTATTGTCATCTTCAATCTTGACTGATCTTGACATAAGCATTGGCGCGCCAAGGACGTTTCGTTACACGTAATCACTAACGCTCATATTGCCAAATAATTATTAGAATAAACATTCATAAAAACATTATTTTCATTAACTGTGTATATTTAAACCGAATACATATTAAAATCTGTACATAATACATTTATACATGTCATTTTTTTTAATCAAATTACTCGTTTGGTTCTCGTGTATGCGTACTAAGTAACGCAAGTGGTCGCCATAAAAACAGGAAATAGGCGTTGGGTTTTAAAATTCCTTTTATTACTTACTTTTTATCCGCAAGTGTTGTTACACCAAGGATCATATTTTGATAGGATAATTTTCATTAATTTACATTTCTTGTAAATTAATGAAAGGGTGGGGCAGGACCTGGCATTGTCCTTTGGGCAAGAGTTCTATTTTAAAATCAAAGTTATGTAAATTTTGTAACAAATCAGGTCATTTAGAGTCGGAGTGTAGTTAAAACGCGACACTGTACCGCGCTTGCAATATCAGCCGCGTATGCAAAATAATTCCTTCCACAGTTCTCGGAATAATACAACACCGGTCATTTGTAGGTATTGTAAGAATATAGGCCATGATATTTCGCAATGTCGTAAACGCCAATATAATAATTCTAGAACATTTAATAACAATTCGCACACTAATAACTTGCCTAATAACTCTAGGAATTTTCAACAAAACTTCATAGAGTTGGCATCCGAAACATCATCGCCTCCACAGATTCTTGAAATAGAAAACAGTACTAACTCTTTAAACTAGATGTTGGGTTTGCAAACCAGTACCGTTGCAAGTCCCACAGTCTAGGTACTGTAAATTCTAGCTCAAATACCAAATCCACTGTTTCAAATAATAAATCTACTATTTCCAAATCCACTGTTTCAAATACTAAATCTACTATTTCCCAATCCACTGTTTCTAAATCGTATAGTGCTATTTCTAAAAATAATAATTCTACTACTAAATCCACTGTTTCTAGTAAAACGGGTCCTATTTCTAATGAAAATAATTTCATAAATTCTAATTCTAATTCCACTGAGCCTAAATCGTCGCTGCGTACTATTTCGGGTTTGAACAGCGTTGATAACGGTGATAAACAGTTCTTACGTACTAGTTCGACCGTAAGGTCCATCGATAACAATATTCCTAGTTCCTCGAAAGGTTCGCCTCTATCAAGTTCGTTTATGACCAAAAATGAAAAATGTACCAATTTCGAGTCTAAATCAGTTCAAGAGTTATTAAATAAATTTGTAGATGAACCGATAGAGTGTCCTATGGTATATGATATAGCGCAAAATAAGAAAACTTCGTTACCGTTTGTTGAAGTGTATACATCTCATTCCGAAATGCCGTTGCGTCTCTTAGTTGATACTGGGAGTTCCATTTGCCTCATAAAGGACACTAGTCTCTCAAAAGCCCCAGAACTAAATAAAAATATTGTGAAATTCAAAGGTATCAACGATGTCGGGTCGTATGCCCAAACCAAAGGCACTTTTATTTTATCTATTAAGCCCGATGTGTCAAACCAATTTTCATTTTCATTTCCTTTCCATGTCGTGTCTAATGTTAATCTTGATTATGATGGTATCATAGGTACGAACTTCTTGTCTACGCATAATGCGTCAATCGTATATCCTGAATCGAAATTAAAGATACTGGGTGAAACATCTGTATGTTTTGATTTAAAAACCACGAGTGTAACGTTCAAAATTCCGGCACGTTCTGAAATGTTAATAGAATGTTCCGTAACGAATCCCGAGTTAAAAGAAGGCCTAGTTATGTGTGGTAAAGTCGATCAATATCCAAACCATATATTTTCAAAATGTCTAACTCGAGTAAAATCTAATAATAAAATCACTGTCTCTGTATTAAATACCTCTGAAAGCGAAGTTATTCTTAACCCAATCAAGTTGACGTTAGAGCCTGTGTCTTATGTGCTAGAGTCTAGTCCTACTATCACCTCCACTTCTAGTCCCGTAAACCAAACATTCCCCTGTTTCCAAACTACTACACCCGAATTGGAGCGCGACTATAAGATCCAAAAGGCCTTGAGATGCGAACATATGACTCAGGAAGAGGAATCTGCGTTGCGTGAATTATGCTCAGAATATAATGACATATTTTATCTAGACGGAGACATACTGACAGCGACTAAGACCGTACAACGTGAAATTCGTACAACCTCCGAAACTCCCATCCATGCTAAAACCTATCGTTTTCTCGAATGCCATAAGGAGGAAGTCAGTAAGCAGGTTAAAGGTATGTTAGATTAAGGCATTATCAGCCCTTCTACATCGCCTTAGTCAGCACCGATATGGGTGGTACCGAAAAAGGCGGACGCTTCCGGTAAACCCAAGTGGCGCATCGTTATCGATTACCGAAAGCTGAACGAAATGACTATCGGTGATGCCTATCCTATCCCCAATATCACGGACATCCTTGACCAGCTTGGACACAGTAAATATTTTCCGACTTTAGATTTAGCATCTTCTTTTCACCAAGTTTGTATGAAGGAATCCGACGCTGAGAAGACAGCATTCAGCGTTCCGGGTGTTTCCGGCTTAACAGGTCACTTTCAGTTCAATAGAATGCCTTTCGGACTTAAAAATTCCCCTTCTACATTCCAAAGGCTGATGAACGTCGTTTTATCTGGTCTCCAAGGTCTCCATTGTTTTACATATATGGATGATATTGTTATTTTTGCCAGTCAACTTTCTGATAGTATTAGCAACCTTCGCAAAGTGTTCGACAAGCTGCGCGAACATAACATAAAGTAACAACCCGATAAAAGCGAATTTTTACGTAAGGAAGTCCAATACTTAGGCCATATTATAACAGATAAAGGCGTGAAGCCCGATCCTAAGAAAGTAGAATGTGTCCAAAAGTTTCCTGTACCCAAAAATCCCCGCGACATCAAATCCTTTCTCGGCCTCGTCGGTTACTATAGACGGTTTATAGAGAACTTTTCGCATATCACCAAACCATTAACAAGTCTATTAAAAAAGGACGTTAAGTTCAGTTGGCTCTCTCCGCAACAATCGGCGTTCGATACCTTAAAAAATAAAATCACGACAGCTCCTATCTTACAATACCCCGACTTTACTAAGCCTTTTATCCTAACCACAGATGCCTCCAACTATGCCATATCCGCTATCTTGTCCCAAGGAGAAATAAATAACGATCTCCCAATTGCATACGCGTCCCGTACGTTAAATAAATCAGAAGGAAACTATTCAACTACAGAAAAAGAGTGTTTAGCTATTATATTCGGCACTAAAACTTTGCATCCATATTTATATGGGCGACGATTCAAAATCGTGACAGACCATAAGCCTTTAGAATGGCTTTTCAATATAAGCGACCCCAGTTCGAAATTAGTAAGATGGCGTCTCAAACTCGAAGAGTTTGATTATGAAATTGTCTACAAAAAGGGCAAAATCAATTGCAACGCTGACTCCTTATCTCGCAACCCCGTTCTCGCCGTCGATCCCGAGTCCCCCTCCACATCTGAAACATATGAAAAATATTTACAAATTAGTCAACAACAAAATATTTCTTATGACACTGTTATTATAGAACATAACGACTCATTACTTAAAACTAAATGTAAAATGATAACTTACCCCTCTGCTATTGACTTAGACGATTCGATTCCATACTGTTCTGAAATTTTACAAATGTCTAAATTTAACGAAGGCTTACCTGACATAAGAACTGTATAACGGGAGCTGTACACGTTTCAAAGTACGTCCAACGATAAACATGTATTTACCCATTTATTCTTACGAGTTCATCATTACCATGAAATGACCTACAAAGATATTTTACCTGGTATTCAGAAGAAAAGGAATTTGCCATTTCTGATTTTCAAGATCCTTTCACGAAGATATCATTTACCAAAATATATAATATCTTAGGGTTTATATTTCATAAAACAGGTGTTAAAATCCATGTATACCATAATAACATCTTATTCCCAACGCCCGTTGAAGTTCCTCGTATATTAAAGGAAAACCATGACTCACCTTCTGCGGGACACCCCGGTATTTCACGCATGTACGATAGATTAAAATCTCAGTATTGGTGGAAAAATATGCGCCAAGATATAGAAAATTATGTCAAGAGTTGCAAATCTTGCCAAGTCAACAAACCTTTACGTCATTCCAATAAAGCGCCAATGATTATTACTTCAACTGCCACTAGACCGAACGAAAAACTTTATCTCGATATAGTAGGTCCTTTACCTGAAACTAGAATTAACAGGTACAAATTCATTTTGACCCTACAAGACGATCTAACGAAATACTCCCAGGCCTATCCCATGCAAACCTGTTCCGCTCAAGAAACCGCTCAACGTCTTGTACACTATATCTCACACTTAGGTATACCGCGTAATATAGTCACTGACCAAGGCACCAACTTTTGTTCTGATGTTTTCAAACAATTAGAGATACTATTCGGCATTAAACACATTTACGCATCGCCATACCACCCGCAAACATGTGGTGCCTTAGAAAGAAGTCATTCCACCCTGAAGGAATATTTACGTTCCTATATAGAAGACAATACACATACATGGGATTTATACTTGAACACAGCAATGTTGGCTTATAACTCAAACATACAGACAACCACGGATTTTTCCCCATTTGAACTCATGTTTGGTCATAAACCGTATATTCCCAAGTCCATCGATAGCCTAGATAACAATACTTACACTGATTACGTACGAGCGCTCAATCATAGATTATATTATAGTCGCCAAAAAGCATTGCAAAACGTTCAACGTTCTAAAGAATGTTCTAAACAATATTACGATTCACATTCTCGCCTCGCATAAGCAAAATAAGGCTCTATTACCCGTATAGAAAGGCCCTTACAAGATCACAAAGATAAACGGTAACCACACAGTCACAGTGCAAGTCGATAGGAAACATGTTCGTCACCACTATGACGAAATCAAGCCCACCTTTTAAAGCATAGCTATCTCTATTGTCCCCAGGTTCCTCACAACCGTTTCCGGTAGCCAGTTTATATCAAAGCTTTTCGGAAGTCCCGGACTGTACTATTACCAATTATTGGACATCAAATTTTCTAATGATAACTGGAAGGTTGTCACCTCAGTAGATTTAAGTCACATCCAACCGCATTTAAACAGTATAGAGTTCTTACTCGAACGCGTTTCAAAGCATTGCAACACAACTCTGTCTTCCCAACTTAAAAACAAATGTCATAACTCATTAAGTTCTTTGAAAGCTCTACATAACAGTAATATTCAGAAGTTCTCATCACTTTCATATCTTACTCAAATTAAAGAATCTAGACGTGCTAAACGGGGTCTAATGGACGCCGGTGGCTCTATATTAAAAACATTCTTCGGCACCTTAGATGTTAACGATACTATCAAGTTCACTAATGCTATTAATAAAGTACAGTCAGACGAAAAAGAACTTACGTTGTTAAGGCGCGATAACATACATGTAATTAAGTCCACTATATCTACATTTAATAGTACTATGTCTAAGGTAAAAGATAACGAACATCGTCTGAACAAAAACCTAATAACTATAGAGAACGCATTCGAAAAGTTAAGTCAAACTACTGATAAATTAGAATTAAAGTCACAGTTGTCTCTCATATTAACTTCGGTAGAAAGTATCATAATGACTCTATCCTTCGATATAGATGATATTAATAACGCAATATTGTTTAGTAAAATGAACGTTTTGCACCCGACTGTACTAAGTCCCATGCAGCTGTATAAGGAGCTCGAGTTACATATCAACTACATGCCTAAACACTCTGAGCTACCTATACCCTTATCGCTAGTAAACGTTAATGAAATAATTACTGTTAGTGATATCGTATGTTATTACCAAGACAATAAGTTAGTATTTATTTTACAGATTCCGCTCGTTCTTTCACAGCTCTATAACCTGTACCATATCATCCCATTTCCAGTCCCATTAGATTTAAATACTCCCGATAGTTATGCTTTAGTTGCACCGAATAAACCATACCTGGCAATAACCCTGGACAGACTATTCTACTCACAGCTCGCGAGTGTCAGTGCGTGCAAACAAGTGAAAGGTCAGTGCTATGTGTGTAGTCTAGGTAACGTGTACTCGACAATGGCAAACCCGACATGTGAAACTACGTTATTAACAGAAGCATCTGCTAAGCTACCAAAAAGTTGCCAAACTAGAGTCTTGCGTGGCTCGATAGACGTTTTCCAAAAGATCAGTCGTAATCGTTGGATTTTTGTTCAATCAGAACCTGGTAAATGTCATGTTATTTGTATTGAAAATTTTAGTAATACAGATGAGGTTCTGTTCGGTTCCGGAATATTACATTTACCAAAATCTTGCAAAGCCTACTATAAGGCATTAACGTTTATCCCAAGTGACACGTACACCTCCAACGTCACTACTATCTTATCTAACTTTAATATTATCAACGAATGTTGCGATACTCAATATTTCAATAAAAGTCACATCCCATTAGTCAAGTTAAACGAATTTAATAATTTAGAGTCTTTAGTAAAAGCCAGTGTGCAGATGAACGAGTTCGAGAAACAGTTAAATAAAATCTCTGAACCGTCACACTTTGAGAAATATTCTACCAGCTATCTTTCCCTCACTTATATAACAGCCATTTTAATGTTACTATATTTATTGTTCAAGACCAGGAGAGTTATTTGTCCCAGACGGGGATGCTGTGTAAGAATCTATAACAAGAACTATGTAAGTCAACCCCCTGTTCCTTCTATTCGACATAACGTGTCAACCATTGTTAATGCATCAACGGACTCGTCAGCTAAAGACCTTGACGATCATACAAATATTTCCACAAGGTCGTTGCCAAATTTGAAGAGAAATGTAATGCCATAGTTAAAACGTTCTATTTATATTATTATTATTTAAATGCACTGGTATCTCTTATATCTAAATATTGTAAGTAACATTTTAAATTTTAATTAAATCAAACCTATAAAGTAATTAATTGTAATTTCTAAATCTGTGAGTTAAAATAGCTATCTTAAAACTATATCAAGAATTCTTTATATCCTTACATGCTATTATCTCATAATAATATTTCGGGATTTTCTAGTTTACATAAGTAACAGTTATAGTTGCTTAATCTTAGTTTAAATAATAAAATGTTTGTAACTCTCAACGAAGTCTTTACAGTTAGCAATTCGTTTACTTTCAATTGATCATCCCTTTACCCGGTATGATCAATCTTAACGGGGGGGATGTTATAATATTTAATGTATGAAGTACATATAAAATAATAATGCTTAGATCAGCAGTAGGCGTGAGTGGTATACGTCATTGAAACTGATCCATACATTATTATTCGATTCCGGTAAAGACATTCTTATTACAGACTTCGTTGTGGGCACTAGGTTTTTGTCAATTCTATTTTTAGTCATTTTCTTTCATTAAATTAGTCTGTTTTTGAACTTTGAGTTTTGTTTAAAAAGCTATTTCGGACCTGCCCTGTAACAGTACGTCGAGGCATAAGGCGTAAGGCGTATTGACTTTGGTGGCGAGGCAGCATTCCGCACCAAGACGTACAACACGCAGCATACTCCGACCGTGGTGAACGACACGGTACCGGCGGTGGCACTCTACAGGCTCAACGGGACAGTGCACGCGTCGAAGCGGCTGATGACACTTAGAAGCGAGGATGGATTCCGCTCAGTGTTGGATAGCGCACCCTGTCATCCTTCATCATGGCCCAGGCAGCAAAGGAAGATCCCTGGCAGAACCCGTGAACGGATTTGATTCTTCGTACGACCAGCCCTTTCTACAAGCGGCTTACGAAGAGCAAAGAAATTACGTTAGAAACGTTTTTGTACTGTATAGCGTTTTTGGTATTGTTCGGATTAATTAAAGTGCCTGCAGGCACTAAGTAACTAAGTAACTGTAAAAACATAATTCTATAAATAGAGTGAGTTTATCGTTAAATAATCCCACATAAGTATTTCTATTAACTTTGCATTTTCAGAACTAGCGCTCCGGTAACTTGATGCGTACAGTTGTTTATGTTACGAGGGATAAGTGCGCTCAAATTGCGTCAATTTGAGCGCTAGCGCCTGGTACTACTTACTGGTACTTGTATTATTTATGTAGATTGTTTGTTATGTTTGTTTCAGTTTTTTTTAGATTGTTTAATATTTAAATTCCTTTTTTTTTATAAAATGGGGAATATTGTAGCGGCTGCTGACGCTACAAACTATATACAAGGCACGATATTGTATAAGTGCGGCTCAGTAGTCGTCTTCCCGCTCCTATACAGTTAGGTCGTAGATTTGTGTATATTTATTTTGTACCAGTAAAAGTATATATTTCTTCTTCTCGATTCTTTCTTTCTTCACCCAACACAACATCTATTGAGCCACCCACAAGGTGTTTTTGTGTCAAAAGTCAGGGTACTGCAAATTTATCTTTCGCGGCAGAGATAGTTTAGATACTTGTTGCGTTGGTCAGAAAGGTATATCATATTCAGCCAAATCAGGTTAGACTAGTAAGCGGACCCAGGTTGAAACTGGGATAACGCTAGGAAGATGATGGAATAGATAGGCTAATAGTTTTTTTTTACTTCGGCACCATACTTGTGAAATTACTGGTTCAGGAGATATTGAGGCTCAAAAATAGTATGGAATTTTTCTAATTAGGTACAAAATCGATGCATTCACCCCGCCAATATGTTCTTTAGATGCCCTTTAACCCCATGTATAAGTAGGTATTTCGAGCATTGCACGCGCGCGCTTTTAAATTGCGGTTTAAAAAATGTGAAATCTAAAAACAAAATTCGTTTCGCAGATATTTTTGGTTAGTATGACTTGGCATGATGTCCACAACGAGTAGACTTCGGCTAGGTGATGGGTCTTGTGACACCCTTTAGAACAAATACCGGCGATAGCCCAGTGGTGTGCATAACAGACTGCCGAGACGATGGTCTCGGGTTCGATCCCCAGGTACCCCGGGCACACACCTTTGACTTTTCGAAGTTGTATGTGCATTATTAATTAATTATCGCTCGCTTAATAATGTGCCAGGTAGATGACAATAGGCTGGCCCCTATTAAATTTGCTCCGGAACATAACTGGCGAAGTGTGGGTGTGTAATACAACTCTGTCTACCCCTTCGGAAATAAAAGGCGTGAACTTATGTTCTGTTATGTTAAAAACAAACATAAAACAACTTAGACTCGGCAAAACTACCTCATTAATTGCACGCTTCATAAATTTTCTAGTGCCTCGCAGTGTCATCCACCGTTCATTCTAAATTAATTCCAATTTAATAAACGATTTTAAATAAACGTCTATTTTCCTGACAAACATTGAAAAACCTCTTGTATTTAAAATCATTGAAAAAATGTCTTTAATATCTAAGTTAACGCGACCAAACGGCTGCTCTACGGAAAAACAAAGTAATTGCAGTCAAGCAAAATTATCAGGAGGAGCAAAAAAACGAAAATCACTCAAGGAATAGGGCATGTATATAACGGCTACCTAAAATAAATTCCAAAATCATAGATATAAGTTATAATTATATAATGAAGTATTCAATCAATCCGCCTATCGCAGTCCACTGCTACACATAGGCCTCGCCCAATACGCGCCACAGTAAATGGTCCTCAGCCTTCCGCATCCAGTGTGTCCCAGCCACCTTTTTCAGGTCGTCGGTCCACCCAGCCGGGGGCCGCCCTACCTTACGCTTGCCGAGGCGTGGTCTCCACTCTAGGACACGCTTGCTCCATCGGCTATCAGTCCTTCTACAGATATGGCCAGCCCACTGCTACTTGAGCTTACTGATTCTGTGAGCAATGTCGGTAATTTTGGTTCTTTGTCGGATAACTTCGTTTCGGATTTTATCCTTCAAAGAGACGCCAAGCATAGCCCGTTCCATAGCTCGCTGCGTGACTTTTAGTTTGTGGACTAGTCCTACTGTGAGTGTCCACGTCTCGGCACAGTAGGTCATAACAGGTAGGACGCATTGGTTGAAGACTTTGGTCTTCAGGCATTACGGTAGGGGCGAAGAGAAAACTCGACGTAGCTTGCCAACGCTGCCCAACCCACTTGGGTTGGCCCGCGTTTGGCAAGCTACGTCTCAGTAGGATCCAGTTGGATCTTGCGGTCGATTTCTTTCTTGAAGTTGTTTCAACCAAGCTGGACTACTTGACCAAGGTAGACATACTTTTGAACAACATCGATCCGTCGACATAAACCGGTCCCGGAACAATGTGTTCGTTGAACATAATCTTGGTTTTATGCAAGTTCATGCCGAGACCGACCCGTCGAGAGGCTCCATTTAGGCTGTGCAGCATATCACTCAGCTCTTCCAAGCTCTCTGCCACGATGACGATGTCCTCGGCAAACCTAAGGTGGCATATGTACTCGCCATTAATGTTTATGCCCCGTCCAGTCCAGTTCAGCGTCTCAAAGACGTCTTCGAGTGCGTCGGTGAAGGGGATATTACATCCCCTTGCCTCACCCCTCTACGTAACTTAATAGGGCTGGTTTTACTGTCCTGGAGCTGGACGGTCATAGTGGCCGTGTCATCTCAACAAATCTCAACACCTCTATGTAGCGCCAATCGATGCAACACCGCTGCAGAACTCCCTCGAACTTGGAGGGTACGGTTTTGCCATACGCAGTATTGAGTTTCGACGTATGAATTCTACCAAGCTGGCGAGCGAAGACTTTGGTGCCTCGATTCTGTTCAATCGCATCAAATTAATATAAACTTCCGATCATACATGATGAAGTCTATCTCGTGCCTTGTCACAGTATCGGGGCTTCGCCATGTCCACTTTCTATGAGGCTTCTTCCTGAAGAAGGAATTCATTAAAAAGAGCCCCTGTGACTTCAGAAAGTTGACCAGCATTTGCCCCCATGTGATTTCGGTGCCCCACGCCATAGGGTCCGATTTTCGTTCCGCCACGTTCTTGTACTCTCACTTTGGCATTAAAATCCCCCATAACAACGCTGTAGTGTGTCTTGGTGGTATTATGTAGAGCCTTAGTAATATCTTAATACATGGCTTCGACTATGTTATCGCAGTACGTCGAGGTCGGCGCATATACCTGTACCACCTCCAGAGAGTACCGTGCTGTCTGTGACCCTTAATATGAGGTACGCTACTCGTTTCGACACACTGCTGATTTCTACAACGCTGTTAGTGAGAGATTTGTTAACGAGGAAACCGACACCGCCCTGAGAGGGCTGATCACCTTCTCGAAAGTAGAACAGATTGCCTGAATCAAGGGTTATCGTGTCCTCCCCCTGTCTTCAGACTTCAGACAACCCTAATATATGCCACTTTATACGACCTAGTTCTATTTCGAGTTCGGTGATGTGTTGGTCCAGCCGTAGAGAGCGTCCATTGTACGTAGCCAGGGTCAGTTTCTTGTGGTAGCCGTTTGCCGTAGCCCGGAGATTCTTAACACCCCCTGCCCCGCTGTTACCGCGACCGCTACCATAGTTGCGGACAGCAGGACTACCGGGAACTGGGGGCCTTTTATTCGTTGGTGCACTCAATTTTATTTTGATATTTGTTTGCTTTCTAATTACATACCTCCGTATTTAATTACTTGTTAAAGGATAAATCTTACCGGTCCTAAGCCCGAATTAAGTATGAAGGAGAGGGTAGAATTAACAAAATTAAAAAATAACTACCTACATTTATTATTTTTCTTCACTTTAAACTCTATGGCTATATATATATATATATATATATATCTCATAAGCGCGACAGAGAGAATGCGAATGAGCAGGATGGAATATTATCAATGAATTAGTGAATGGATTGTAAAATATGACTATGATTTAAGTGAGATTTTCTACAATAAACAAATGATAATAACTTTGCTCTTTATAATAATATCTTCGCTAATCTGGCCAGACGAGTTGGTATAGGGTTTGGTTTCAAGATTTCCATCTCTTCGCAAAGATATTATTCGCTTTTTTCAATTCCCTAACTCGCCTTTTACGACACTAAACTGTAGGTATTTTGCATTTTAAACATTTTCTAAACAAAACACACAAGAATCACAAGCCTCGGCAAACTTATGACACGAAGTGGTAAGTGTTGTCACTGACAAGTTTAATTGTGGGAAAACTGACATTTGAAAGGTGGTAAAACCGAGTAAAGTCAAATAATTTAGACATTTGAAATTTATAAATGAACGACAGCATATTAAAAACCAAGTAAATGGGATATAGTAATAGCTTGATTTGATTTACAATAAAGAAACAAAGCAACTGTTATTCAGTTGCTTTGTTTTACATTTATCATTTTACTTGCTTTTTTTTTACGTTAACAAATTTTCCATTTTGGCCATTTTTAACAATCCAAAAACAAAGTAAAGTTGTTTGATTTTCTTATAGCTAGATAAACGGGGCTTAAAAAGAAATTTATATTAAATGAAAAGCCAATTAAATCATTTCACAACGTAAAAACAATGTAATGGACGTGCAATTACTTTATTTTTTCTTAGACATTGTGGTTTACTTTGTTTTACCGTAGATATGTTGGACAAGTGCCTGCAGTTACTTTATTTTACAAAGTTTTATCTCGAAAAATAAAGCCTTTTCGATGATTCTGAATGTAGCAGTGTCCGTTGTAGGCAAGATGTTCCAAATATGTAAAAAAACTGATTTTGAAAAATATGTTAGTTGCTTTAGGCTTTGCTTAACAGAACGCGCTAAGTAGCGCCGCGTTAAAGCGTCAATAGCGTCGCGTTTTAGCGTCACGCTCTTTGATGTGACACACGCTCCTTAGCGCGACGTACCAACCGTTCACCCAAAGAGTATACCCGATTTGTTCCACAGTTTTGCCTTTATTACAATATTTTTGTAGGAAATATTCTTCATATTATAAAGGCAGGGGTACTTCCAAACTAATTATATTAGTTTTTCAGTCGTATTTTCAGCCATTATTCAAAATTTCAGGCCGACGCTAAAACGAAATCTGTAAAAAAATACAACGCCCGGCGTCAGAGCGTCCTAGCGTGGCGACAGAGCGTTGCGTACTGCTAGCGCCGGCGCTCTGTTTGACAGCGTAAGGCTGGTTTCAGAGTCACGCGTTTGACCGGCGTCGGCCACACGCGCGCGCTTACAATTACACTAGATTAGTAGTAGCGTTTCATAGTCACGCAGTTCAAACGCGCCGCGTGTGAGACGCGCGCGCCGGCCGCGCTGCCGAAGCTTCATACATTGCTATGAGAAACGCGAACTCGTTTCACAGTGGCCCGCGCGCCAGACGCGCTGTTGAGACGCGCTGGCCGAAGGCGCGTGCCGCGCGCGTCACTCTGAAACCAGCCTAATACCCACATAGTACATTTACAATTCAACGCTATAGCGCCGCATCAGGCTAGCGCTCTGACGCCGCGCTATAGCGCGTTCTTTTTGACAAAGCCTTTTGTTTTTCCGTAGCACAGCCGAAAACCTGGTAAATGAACTTGTAAAGCGCATTTCAGTTCGGTTGTTTTCTCTTCTAGAAATCTTAACGTGACGACCAATTCTTGAATAATTGAATTGATAATAGCAAAATAAATGTCTCGGTTCGCGTATTAATACCTTAGATAAGCAAGTTCGAAAAAACAGAGTATTTAATTTTATTGTTATTGTAATGTTCTAAATTTTTCAACACAAAAAATACTAAAAATAAAAAATAAATATTAAGGGGGGGTCCCATACAAAAAACGTGTTTTTTTCGTATTTTTGCTCAAAATAACTAACTGTAACAGGTAGACGCTTTTAATTTTAACAGAATATGTAGATAGTTGTATATTACCTTTCAAAATAAATAATTAAATTTAAAAAAAGTAAATAATAATGGGGGCTCCCATACAACTAACGTAATTTTTAAGCAATTAGTTACTCGATCTTAATAAACAGGTAGAAACTTAAAAAGTATTTAAGTATACATACAACAAACGTGATTTTATTTTATAGATGATGGTACGGAACCCTTCGTGCGCGAGTCCGACTCGCACTTGGCCAATTTTTTTGACTTACGATCACGTGTATCTTCTTGGCCTTACACGGATATTACACATTAAAATTATACTATAGAAAACGGATAATATCGCGATAGAATCCTTAAACTGTTGTTTAATTTTATTACGGCCACGTGTTTAAGATAACACAAAATACTCCTTTTTAAGCCACGTATAAACATGAAAAACATATTCATAAAAAATAAAGGAAATCTTTTCACTTTCAATGTCAATACTACAATCACATACAACAAAATATTTAAACATCGTACAACACTGATACACATAATTCATCTCCAAAAAATTCTGCAAGTGACCAACGACAGAGTTTCTAGTTATAATACAACGAAGACAGTTGTTGACAGCGGCTGATTAAGGGCCTCCCCAGACTAGCTTCTTTTAGCATCGGCGACCGGCGATTTTGCAACTGTATCGATGCTGCATCGCGTTTTAGCGACTCTCTGCGTTCGGACGCGGCGACCGTAGTGTTGTAGTGTGTTGTTGGTGATCGGCCGAATCAACTATCGATAAATTGATTTATTTTTTCATCGTTGTAATACAATAATTTAAATGAAATTATTGTATATAACAATATACAATAATTTAATTTAATATCAGTAATATAGGTTTCTATCAGAAAAACATAAATATATCAGTTTAATCAAAATGATGTTCGTTACAATGATGTTAAATTATGTTCTATTATTAATAGACTAACAGTCAGTTGCAGAAAGCTTCAAATAAACTCTTTATTACTTAAAAGGAGATTATCGCTAATGTGTGTCATAATTTAATGACGTTGCACAAACACATTTTACGCTTGGTTAAACATCATTAAATTTAACTAATGCCTACAAGTGAATGAAAAGAGTGAACATTTCCGTTTAGTTATATGCACAATAATCTATGAAATGTACTATGAGTAAAAATTTCAATAAACAAAACGTAATGATTACATATATCAAGGAGGTATAGTTCTAAATATACATATTTAGTAAATCTGTGGTCAAGACTATCAAAACGTTTGTCAAAAATTGACATGTTTATGTTTTTGTTGTATTGAATCATTATTACAATTTTAATTAAAATTTTTACGTTTTGAGCTGAAATGTCGAGACAATTCATACAACGAGAGAGCCTGGCGCTAATTATAATGATTGACCATATAATGCAGTTAATACTATTCATGAATGATGATTTTCTATAACTTGAGCACATACGCCATCGCTACTATTGTATTTATATTACCTAATATAAAATCAAATATGAAAATGCCCAGTTATTTTATTTATGTGACAGTCACAAAATGAGAGAAGTGAGAAGGAAATAAGCTGTTACACTATTCAAGACATATTGGTTAAATTGCATACGATAAAGAAATATTTTTATATCTTTTGTTTGTAATGTGTTTTGTTGTCATAATTCAATTAGATACAATAAAGACAATAATTTTTACACTTATGTAGAAGTATCTCTGCTTGCACTGGTATATCTGGGATGATGACCTCCTTTGCTAATAATAATGTTAACATGAGTACAATCCATAGCGCCTACGACACGTGGAAATCCATCAATTTCATAGAAGATAGCTGCAACTCGACGTAGATCTTAAATGTAGACGTAGAACTTTCCTGTGTGGCAATTTAATACATTTTGAGCTTAATTTTGGAAGGGCTTGAGAACTCTTTGCACTAATACACACTGGATTTGTATTTATTTGATAATCACCCTAAACCTATTCACTTGATAAGCTCCTGTGACAAAAACCCTCAAACAAATTGAAAACTGTATCAGACCTTCGACATAATTATTTATTTCTTTGAGACATGGGTTCCTTATCTACAATGTTTCGTATTTGGTCATCTGCTTCTATGGATACTTTGTATGCAATACGTAATTTTCGTGCCTTGAAAGTGAATTCGCTTTGCGCTTTGGAATTTGACCGCGAGAAAAATCTTCTTCGGGATCAGACAAAGATGAAAGACTAGTTAAGACATAACTTAGGTATTCATTGTAAACCACTTCAATACCGTAAAAGACTAGGTACAAAGCATTGAAATATATTATTTAATAGAGCTATATTTGGCAACAAACACTTCAATGTACAATAAGTTTTTTTTTTATGGTAATAGGCGGCAAACGAGCAGGAGATCGCCTGATGGTAAGCAATTACCACCGCCCATAGACACAAGCAACACCACAGGAGTCACAAGTGCGTTGCCGCCCCTTGGAGTTGGGAAAAGGGATAGGATGAGGAGTGGGATGAGGGAGAAGGACTAGGGGATAGGGCCTCCGGTACTCTCACTCACCGAACGAAACGCAACAGTTTAGGTACTGTTACTTTACGTCGATTTTCTGTGAGAGGGTAGTACTTGCCCGGTCGAGCCGGCCAATTCATGCTGAAATCAGCAAGGCTCTACTACTTTGAAAGATATTATGGAACAGAAATAATTTCAACAACAATAGAGCTTTAATAACTCACTAAGCTCAAATTAGATTTTAAAATTCACATCTGTCATATTTAAAATTCTCAGGTTTCAATTCACGCTAATGGCTGTTTGTGCAACGTAAAACGCGCTTTTATGTAGGCTTTGACTCTTCTTAAATTAAATTTAATAAAGGATTAAATTTTACAAGAATTTGGCTTTGTGCAACCACTTAATAATAGATTAGGGTTTAATCTCGTTTTAAAATTTTAAATATCGTTTCTGCAACCGGCTGTTATACTATCGAAAACTGGCAAGTTATACTCTACATTTTATGCTCTAAACAATAGATGGTATGGTCAGTACTGCACTCATTTCTTCTTATTAATATTAACGTATGAACTGATAGAGCTGCTCTCTGAAAGTAATACGACAACTGGTTTTTGGATGTAGGTAAAAAAAACTGACTTTAGCTTGCTTAATATTTTCATCGGTATAAAGAAGGCAGTTGGTAGTGTAGCTTTATTATAACCTATGATAAGGGTCGCCTCGTCAAAATCTAGTACATAATCCTAGGTCGTGTACTGCCTTAATAAAAACTTACATATTTATAATTTATAAGTCATAATTTTATCGACATTTATTCTGTTTAAGCCAGTCACTAGTCTAACCCTATAATAACATCCTTATTTTCGGTTACCTACAGGATAATAAATAAAACTTTGGGGTAAAATTACCCCAAACGGCTATTAAAAGTTGTAGTGTATAAAATAAATTATTTTTTCACCACAGCAGCTCAAAAATGCCGCTTTTGCTGCGAGACAACAGTAAACAAAACGCGATTTTGATTCGAGCGTGAGGCAAAGTAGCTTTTTAATTTTTCAATCTTCACTGCCACGAATTGACATTGTTCAGCCATAAATTTCAAACATTCGAATTTTACTGTGCTCTGTCTCTTTCAGGTGCATATAAAAAGTGAGTGAAAAAACAAACTCCTTCGAATTCGAAATTTGATTTTGGAATTCGACCTCAAAGAAAACACCTATGGCAACGCAAAAAAAAAAGATATTTTTAATAAAGATATTAGATACTTTTTTATATGTAATTGTTTACATGTTTAATTTATTATTGGATTTTAATAAAAATAAGTCTATTTAATAGTTTAAAATTAGTATTTAACCAATACATATTTATTTACAATTACAACAATGACACATTTGAAATATAAACATCAGGGATTCGGTATTAAAACGCGATTTAAAAAAGTAGCGGGAATAAAAATTTCGCTGATGCTGATACAGTAGGTATAGCGTAACGTGTTAAATTATATTAATATATTAAATAATCCAAAAACATGAGTGAAACTAGCGATGGTGACTGTACTTTAACACCAGAAGAGTTAAATCAACAAGTTATTAATGCAGAATCCAATCTATTCCTGTTCATTTCTTTGTCTCCTAAGTATAATATGTGTTCTCACTGCTGTGGTGAAAAGTTATGTGTGCTACACGAGAGCAAAGTTTTTTGTATCTCGTGCTGTTGAGTCCCTCACCACGCTCAGGATTCTAACTTTGATTCACTCGCTACGCTCGTGAATCAATCATAGAATCCTTCGCTTGCTCGGGACTCAAAATCAGCACTCGAAACAAAAAACAACTTTGCTCTCTTGTTGCACAAATAACTATTGTAGTTTATATGGGGACATTTTTAACAAAGCATCAAAAAATTTAAATAACACTCAAATGCGTTACGTTAAAAAACTTAATTCTTTCATTAAATTACTAATTGTACACCAAATTAACGATCGTTCTACAAAATATCATTTAATATGAAAACTCTCGTCCGCTCCGGAAACTTATCCACTCAGAAAACTTAATAGGTTATCTTAGGTTTTCTTGTGACGCTGCATCCAAAAAAGGAGCTTCGCAGGGCTCTGTAAACTTAGTTTATCAAACATTTCACTCAATTGTTGAGATATTAATGCATGCGTAACTGACACCCTGAGGTAATTTTCTCACATAGCTAAGCAGACTAGATGGCAGTTTTTTTAACGCCACGTGACTGACAACTTTAGGAGATGACACTACCATCGCAAAAAAAATACAAGTTGTGCCCCTGGGGTGAAGAATTTTATTACCCCTCGGTGTCATTTAAGGGTTAACAAATAAGTGACAACCTATGGTAAGGAGTCGTCCTTTAATCACGTGAGTCTTGATAGGAGGAAGAGACAAATAAGTGTAGACAGATATCAAGTGTCCTTGTTTTTCTTGAGCCAGAGATTTTTATCCTATACGCATTATAAAACAACAATCGTTCGTTCGATTGGCAGGGATTCAGAAAAGTCCTGTATTAAGATCTTTCGTTGCTTTTGGATGCTCTAGGATGCTTTAATCAATCCATTTCAAAAAGAAGGATGTCCTCAGTTTGGTCTGGATATTTTCTTTTTATGTAGGTGCACCGGTCTCTGAATTTTCTGATCCATTTCTGGAATTATTTATGTGTGATATGCTTTTATATTTTGCAAGATTATTTTATTTTGCAAGATCGAATTGCAATTATTGCGAGTTAAGACTCAAAAGAGCCAGTTTACTTTTAAAATAGCGTTCTTAAAATTAATGATGCATGATATATTAATAATTTTTTACCATGCCAAAATAGAGAAAATATCAAAGTTGTCTGCAAGTAGCGTCCATGGATGAAAAGATTTGCATTTTAGAAACATCTTATGAGAAGAGTGGATAATTATGTATTTAGGTAAACTAGTGATAAATAGGAGGGTAGAGAGGAAAAGGGAAGGGGCGACCAAATAAAAGATGGAATAACTATTTGAGAATAGATAGGTAACAAAAAGGTCAAAATTGAAGCTAAAATAAAAAATTTTTATTTTAGCTTCAATTTTGACACCAAGTAGCTCGCAATATATTTTTTGGATAAAATATTTTTTTATTTACTTAGTATAAAAAAAATCTTTTGATAAAGAATGAGGAGATGTGGTAAAGCCTTAAACCTACCCAGGTATGATCATCACAGAGTAAGTTTAAAATTGGAAAGATATAAAATCACGTTAATAATGGACGACCCCTTCGTTATTATTTTAAGTGACAAGTCGCCGCGATCGGCATCTTCCAGTGTGCGGTGTAAGAATTCGGACGCTGCATCTGGATGCTAAAAAGCGACTGAATCGCCGGTCGCCGATGCTAAAAGAAGCTAGTCTGCGGAGGCCCTAAGTCCTGTAATCGCTGGGAACATTGATTAATGAAACGGGACGTACAGTGAAGGACAGATGTGTTAATTAGATTAACACAAACGACGCCGTCACTTCGAGATTTCTGCGCGTCTGTACTAAGCTAAGTATAATATAATATGTTGTATTCATTCTTTGGTAGAATGAATGAACGGTTTGGACGCAATTAACGCGTGGGAAATGGGTATATGAAAATGGAGCAAGATTAATTTTAAATGATTTATTAATTGTATGAAGTAATTAATATATGTCAAGCATAAAACTCATTACTAACATATTTTAACGGTCCAATGACCAAAAATGGTTCTTTATTTTTGTTTTATTGATATTAAGCTTGACGGTTATACTCATAATCATCGAATGTTTATATCGCCAATTTTAGGACAGGAGCTTATGTTGATAACTTTATTTTGTACAAGTCTCAGATTCTTCTTCTCAGTCGTGCACTCTTGTCAGAGTGGTCGTGGTCATGCGTCGGTCGGTTCTTGTGCCGATGCTGTTCTTGTGATGCGTCGCCATGTAGCTCTATGTTTTGCGGATTGAGAGCAGTCGTTAATGTTGGAGTTCGTCACAGATTTAATACAAGTCTCAGATATTGAGTCTTAAATATCAAATAACTCAAAGCCACCTTTAGCCACCAGAGTTATTTGGCAAGCGTTGCTCCATGGCTGGCAAGCTGCGTTTAGTACGAAGCCAGTGAAATAATCCTTGGCGGAAGCTTGGACTATCAAAACAATACAATTTATCCTTCTTAATGAGACTCTTGTGCGACGGCTTAAAATAAAAATGCAATGACCTGATTTTTTATTTTTTTTTATTGTTGAATTAAACATAAGTGTAATGATATTTTCTCCGAAAATGTTTACAAATAAAGCAGTGTAGTACAAGTAAAGTATTCAAGTGGTTGAATATTCCAATAGGTATACTTGATGGTGAGCTGAATATATTCATTCGGAAATAATATCAAAGTGATTATGTTTTACACATATACGATAAAAATATGCTGCTTGTTTAAGTTTAGTGTAATAGAATCTTATTTAACAAATTCAAACTTTTCAATAAACTAGAATCTGCACTCAACTGATACTTGATACTTTAAAAACAAAATATTTCCCAGCGAGTGTTTCTTCGCAGTGTAACTTAATATTCTCTTTCCTTATGGATATAGTTGAGAATACACACCACGTCACATACTATACTATACATAACCCCTTAGTAATTGCTGAAAATCATATCTGATCAATCTGACCATTGACATATAGATCATGAAGTACTACAATTTTAAGCCCGTGGTCTCTAAAGACGTTTAAAATCTGTAGACAGTTGTAGCACGGTAATTTGCTACAACTATAATATATTATTTTTTACTTTAATCTCCAGAAGCACGAGTCAGTCATATTATGTATATGACTTTCAAATCTGTGTAAGAAAATTTTCACTTACTACTCTTCGAAAGAAAGGAAAAAATTCTACAGTATTGCGTCACAAAGTGTCAACGCCTCAGTCATTAACCCAAAAGACATACCCAAACTTAATTCCAAACAGCACTTATTTGAAATTTTAACTACCAATAAATCAATAGAAAGTTCTTTCAATAAAAACATTGCTATCACAGCTACGTCCATTGAAAACACAAGCAAATTGATCTGCAAACCAACACCAGTTTTGGCGCCGATTGATGACGTTAATCCCAATAGTAAAGGCGATATACGATCTTCATAAAATAACAAACGGCCATTTTATTGCTGCTCTGCCAAAGAGTGGCTGTTAAGTCTTTCTAATAGCGGGTAATTTGTTTACCTGCTAACCGGGAAGGTCGGTGAAAGCCTGTGATAAAGTACTGTAAATTGGCTTATTTAGAACTATATACAGATTTCGTGGTTGCAAATGTTTTTAATCCCTTTCATTTGGATTTTTTTTATAGTATAAGGCGGCAAACGAGCAGACGGATCGCCTGATGGTAAGCAATTACCGCCGCCCATGGACACATGCAACATCACAGGAGTCACGAGTGCGTTGCCGCCCGTTGGGGTTGGGAAAAAGGTTAGGATGAGGAGTGGGATGAGGGAGAAGGAATAAGGGATAGGGCCTTCGGCACTCTCACTCAACGAACGAAACGCAACAGTTTAAGTACTGTTACTTTACGTCGATTTTTTGTGAGAGGGTAGTACTTCCCCGGTCGAGCTGGCCCATTCATGCTGAATTCAGCAAGGCTCTGCTACCTTAAGCAACTCTGGAATGGCAATAATGTATTTTTTCTGTGCTAGTAATAAAGATTATCCATTTAGGAGCTCTTGTTTGTTAAACTAAATTAATCCTTTTTTGGCTAAACTTTTTTCAAAATAGATTTTGACTAAATATGAAAAAAGCTATAGTAAAATAAAAGCAATAGCCTAACATATTAAATAAAATCCTAATATCCCTTCGATTTGGGTTGAAAACCATCTCATGTGACGGTTTTTGTATATCTGTGTAAATTTCACATAAATCCTCTGCCGGCTCCAAAGCTTGGAGTGGTTGAAACAACGGCTCGCAAAAGGGTCTCCACTACATTACTACGTCAACAGTGGTACATATTATTGTTACGCCATCTATCGGTGAATGGAGGTACTAGAAGAGATTGAATATATCGGTGGTTTAAAGGTAATTCATCTACTCTGTACTAGATGGCGTTGCTGTATCGAGTATCGACTGTTCGCGATTATTTCGACAGTTTTTGTGGAAGCATCTAGAATGCGCTAGTGATGTTATCCGGCCAGTATAAATAGAGCGCGAGCGAACGGACCGGACACAGGGATTAGCTACGCGCCTTTCGATTAGTTCACTCGTCCCGTCCCGTACGCACTAATCCGAGTACCCACTTTAGTTGCACGGACCGTCAACCGTTGAGAAGCCCGGCGAACAAATTTAAAATTTGAACGCCGAACGGTCGCAGCTGCCGCGTCCTAACAACATGCCTCGCCGGCCAAGCCCTTCTAAGGGCTCTGCCGACGACCAAGCAGACGAAGATGAAGCAGAAGACGACTTACCACCAGTGTCCATCCAGGCACCGCGCTCGCCGTCAGGCCTACAAACTGCCCCAGCCGTCGCCGCCGTCGCCACGAAGTCTGCGCCAGCCAGTCGCACAAACAAAACAGTGAGTACGTCTGCACCGCATATATCTCGCGAACAAGGCGGCGCCTCAGCGCTAGCCTCCGCTCGCCCCGCAGCATCCTCCCGTGCGCCTACCATGCGCAAGGGCGAACGTCTCCGCGGGATGAGGCGCGCGCGGGCCGCGACACGGTCCGCGCCACGCCTCATCTCCAGTCGACCGCGAGCGCTGCCGCCATGCGCGCGCATGGCCTACGAACCCGCCGTCGCGCGCCAGCGCCGCGCGCGGCCGCCCGCCGGCGCCGCGACACGCCGCGACGCGCCCTGCCCTCGTGGCGGACAGTACACCGTCCCCGACGCGCTCGTCCGCCGCAGAGTCCCCTCGCGTGGCAGCCAAAGACTCGCCCGCACCGCGTTCCGCGTGTTCATCGCGTAGTGGATCGGAGATATCGCTCGCCTCCGCAGATTCGTTTAACAACGATAAGGCGGACCTAGTGCTACATATTAAGCGTCGCCGCCATACTATGTGCGCGTCGGCGAATATACAGCGCTCGGGCTCGGCGCCGACGCTAGTACATATGGATATAGACACCACAACCGAGGCGGTGCGCGCTGTGCCAGCGCGTCGCCAACGCAGCCCCGACGAGGACGACGCAGAGGAGCCGAAACGCCCACGCGCCGAACCTTCTAGAAACTCCGAGAAAAATGTGAGTACCTCACAAATTTTATTAAGTGAGAGTGTGCCCGGTATGAATAAACCGACTTATACGGACGTCGCCCGATCGCCGCCAACGTCGCGCCGCGTACCTGCCGCCGCGCCCGCGTCGACCGCGGCGCCCGCGAGCGCCCGCACCGCCGCCACGCGCCCCGAGGCCGCGCCCGCGCCGCCGCTCGCTGCTGGCGTGTCCGGCCACAGCAACGCGCGCCCCGCGGCCGCGCCCGCGCCACCGCTAGCTACTGGCATGTCCGGCCATAGCAACGCGCGCCCGCGCATCTTGCTGCCACGTCCGGCGCCGCCGCCGACTCGCGCACCGCCGCCAACACCGCCGACCCGGCTGTAGGCGAGAAGAAAAAGCCGAGGTTCCCTCCGGTGATCGTCGAGTACCTACCGAACTGGGCCCAGCATATGCGGGAGCTCAAAGGCCAACTCGGCAGAGCCGCCAACGGCCGCCCCTTCGGAAAAGGGCTGCGGTTTACACCGAAGGACGAAGACGAGTACCGCCTATTGCAGCGGTACTTTACAGAGCTAGAGAGGACAGACCGCATCTCTTGGTTCTGTTACTCGCTCCCCGCAGAACGAAGCCTAAAGGTGGCAATTAGAGGCCTGCCCAGCAACGCGACACCGGAGGAGGTCGAGGAAGAACTCCGCGAGCTGGGATATGAACCGGAGTACGTGCGCAACATCCGGGCGCGCCAGGGTCGGCCAGGGTGCATCCTACTGGCCATTCTCAAGCGCACTAAAGAGACTACGTCGGGGATCTACGGCGTTACCGAGATGCTCGGCATCCCCGGCGTCCGTACGCCGGCCTCCGCTGCCAGAAATTTCGGCATTCTAGCCACCAGTGCCACCGCATTCTAGCGTGCGTGCGATGCGGTGAGGAGCACACGGCCAGAGAGTGTCCGCGCCCGAGGGAAGAGCCCGCTACATGCGTGAACTGCGGAGGTGACCACCCCGCAAATCACATCAACTGCCCCGTCTTCAAACGTGAGGTGAGGAACAAGAAGGCGGGGACAGTAGCCATAACCGGCGAGCGGCGTCAAGGACCGGCACCGGTTAACGCGCAGCCCCAGGGAGAGGACACTAACGGGGCCTCACTTATGGCCAAAGCCAACGACCCCCCAGCTCGCGGACAACCCGGACCCGGACAATCAAAGAGAGGGCGGAGGAACCGTGCTCGCGGCAAACGGGGCGCAACCACCTCGGACACACCCGCAACCACACCCACAACTGCACCCGCACCCGAACAAGCGCCCGCCGTAGCGAAGAAAGCACGGAAACAAAAGGGCGGCCCCGGGAAGACCCCTAAGACCCCCGCCGAAACACCTCAGCCGACAACTCACACAGTCGCCGCCCCCGCGGGCACAACCGCGCCCCAGGGGAAGAAGGGGAAGAAGGCGAAGGCCCCGCACGCACGCGAGGGTACAAAGAGCTCCAGCACTGTTCAGGCCGCTGTCGCGGTACTTCAGCAAGTGCTCACAGCTATGAGCGAAGGCCGCGATAAACAAACCATCGTGAGCATCATCCTCAAGGGCCTGGCGGACCTTGTTCTACAGAATGAACAGTAAGCCCTTGAGGATCCTACATTGGAACGCCCGCGGCCTGAACAGAAAGGCCGCCCTACTCCGCCCTCTCCTGCAGGAACAAGACATAGACGTGGCGCTGATAAACGAGACGCACCTGGGACCTGCAGACCAACCACGATTCCCGGGTTTCCTCGTTTATCGGAGGGACGAGATATCGCCTGAAGGAAGGAGCTACTGCGGACTGGCAGTGCTAATCAAGCGACGAGTCGTACACCAGCCGCTACCTACACCAGACTTCAATACCGTGTACACGCTGGGTGTCGAAGTGCACCTAGGCGGTGCCAACCTCCACCTCCACGCCGCTTATAAGCCGCCCGCTACATCGCCAGACGTCGCCGAGCTGCGATCGCTAGTTAGCGTCTCGCACCCTGTCATCATAGCGGGCGACTTAAACTGTAAGCACCCAGCGTGGAACTCGTCGAACACCAACCACGCTGGTGTACGACTATTCAAAGACGCCGAGACGTACGACTATGTGGTCGCGGGACCGGAGGTACCCACACACTACCCGGACGACCCCACATTGATGCCCGACGTACTGGACATTCTCGTACACAACGAGACGCACTGCCAGATACAGCAGGAGGTGCTCGGCGACGAGCTGTTGTCGGACCACCAACCTGTACTCGTCGTCATCCAACAGCAGCTGACCCGCGTAGTCCCTCAAGCGCCACGTCTCAAAACGGACTGGACAAAATTCACAGAAACGATGGAGACCACTACACCGACTCGCCCGATCAACTCCGCGGCCGAGCTCGCCGACGCAATCAAGGGCGCCCTTGTGACCGCTACAACACCCGTCACCACCCAGAGGAGGCTACCCCTTCTGCCGGCACACATCCAGCGAATGATCGCGGACAAGAGGCGTCTTAGAAGGCAGTGGCAGAGCTCACGATGCCCCACATTGAAAGCCAGACTAAACCGGCTCGCGGAGAGAGTGAAGGATGAGTTGAGGACCTACACCGCCGAGAGCTGGGAGCGCTTTATCGAGGACTCCAGCGACGACTGGCTGTCTATACATCGGCTATGTCGTCGCCTTACTAACACCCCAGCTCCGGTGCGCCCACTATTACACGCCGACGGGACGCCGAGGTACAAAGCAGCAGACCGCGCGGCCATACTCGCTGAGCACCTAGAGAGCGTGTTCGCGCCGAACCCGACTGCCGACACGGAACACACCGCAGCAGTCGAGAAACACCTTCGAGACTACTTCGCCACGCCGATAGCTCCCGACGAGGACCCCATCCACTTCTCCCCCAGCATGGTGCAACGAGTTATTCGGCAGACCCAGCCCCGGAAGGTTCCTGGGGCGGATGGGATACCGAACACAGCGCTGCGCCGCCTGCCGCACCGTACTCCGTACGCCTGTTTACGGGGATCGTCTCACACCGCACATCACGCCCAGACCTGAGCAGTTCGGGTTCCGCGCCGAACACTCAACCACATTGCAGCTGTCGAGGGTACTGCACCGGATAGCAGCGGCGCGTAACAAACGCGACCACGCCGTGGCAGTATTCCTCGACATGGAGAAAGCATTTGATCGAGTATGGCATTCCGGTCTGCTGTATAAGCTCTCGACCTCCACAGCGCCCCGTCGCATCGTGAAAACGGTCTCCTCGTTTCTGTGCAACAGGAAATACCGAGTGGTGGTGGAGAGAGAGGTCTCAGACCTCCATCCCATCGCCGCCGGAGTCCCGCAGGGCTCGTGTCTCTCGCCTTTGCTATACTCGCGTTTTACCGACGACATCCCTGTCGCCGAAGGCGCTGAATTAGCCTTGTACGCTGACGACGCGGCGTACATCACCACAAGCATCAACGCCTACCACGCCGCGTCTAAGATGCAGCGTACCCTCCAGCTTCTCCCACACTGGCTGTCACAATGGCGGCTGTCGGTAAACGTGGGTAAGTCACAGGCGATACTTTTCAGCTCCAAGAGAGACCACCCACCACCACTCCAGCTCCAGGACGACTTCATCCCCTGGACAAGGACGGCGAAGTACCTGGGGGTCACACTAGACCGCCTACTCACTATGGAGTCACACGTCCGCAGAGTCGTCGCGCAGGTACGCGCGACTAGGGCACTACTGCGTCCAGCGCTCACATCCCGCCTCCCGCTACGCGTGAAACTGGGGGTGTACAAAACATATGTACGCTCCCGGCTCACCTACGCCGCACCTACCTGGTACGCGCTCACTAGCGAAACCAACCGGGCCGCCTCTGAGCGCAACAGTCGCTCACCCTCCGTACCGCGGTAGGTGCGCCACGCACCGTCCGCAACGCCGTCATCCAGCGGGACACGCGTATGGAGAGCCTGGACGCCTTCATCCGCCGCCTGTCCGTGGGGATGTTTGAGCGTGCCGACGCCTCGGCCTGGGACCACGTCCGAGACCTGGCCCCCTGGCACGCTCGCCCCCCGGACAAGAAGAAGCTGCCGCGAGATCTGCTCGCATCTCCCAACGACTCTACGGACACCACGGTCACCCCCAGGTGACCGCCGCCCTCACAACATACACTCCATTCCCTCTGTTGCAGGTGACCGCCCCTTTCCGCGCGACATCTGCGCGTATGAACAGCATACGTGCATCATGTGCGCGCGCGGGCGACCAACGCAACAGCGGACGCCTACAACTCGACGCCTACACACCCACTACACCACACACCTACACACATCGACATCCACAGGGCCGCACACTAGTAAGTCGCTGTCCGCGTCGCTGGCTTCACGGAGCTGGACCTCCCTCGGTTCGCCGGGGGTCTCACCCGGCTCGTGTTGACCGCCCGGACGGCGTGAAGACCGAAGCGGCCCTGTAAACAACGACGACGACACTCACCGGGCACACATAGCCCACCCCAAACACCTGCCCTTTATTTAAGGGGCAGCGACGATCCCGCAGGCTGAGGGCACATCGCCCTGAACTCGCTTCCGCCAACCCTCTAGGGGGTTGCGTGAGGACCCGACTGTGTGACCGGACACAGTTTCAATTGAATATTGGAGCGATAATCATCAAGCGAAGGTAAGTAACTCAGAGTGTTTAGTGGTGTTTCTAGTGGTGTGAAATAAATGTGTTTTTATAAGTGTTGAGAAATATGTGTGTATAATGTTTGTGTCAGTAAATAACGTGCAGTTTTTTCTGGCATAGTGTATATAATTTATCACCGAACCCCAGCTCGTAACAAATTGGTGTCAGAAGAAAGGGATAAATTATGCCGGTTATGCCGAAGGAAGAAACTGAAGGTGTGCGTACCAGGAACCAGCGCCAGCAAGACCTGGACCAGAGAAGCTTCGGAGACGTTCCTTCTCCATCGCCTGGTGGACCAGGCGACTCCGCGGCTGCAGTGGAGCCTGCAAGCGCCACACACTCCGTTACGGTGCCCGACATCGCGGCTCTGATGGCGTTCATGCAGGAGCAGGCCCGCCGTCAGGAGGAGCAGGCTCGCCGTCAGGAGGAGCAGGCTCGCCGTCAGGAGGAGCAAGCTCGCTGTCAAGAGGAGCACGCGCGCCGCCTGGAGGAACAGCTACAGCGTGACAAGGAGGAGCAGGCTCGCCGTCAAGAGGAGCAGGACCGCCGTCAACAGGAGCAGGCTTGCCGTCAAGAGGAGCACGCGCGCCGCCTGGAGGAACAGCTACAGCGCAACAAGGAGGAGCAGGCTCGCCGTCAAGAGGAGCACGCGCGCCGCCTGGAGGAACAGCTTCAGCGCGACAAGGAGGAGCAGGCTCGCCGTCAAGAGGAGCACGCGCGCCGCCTAGAAGAACAGCTCCAGCGCGACAAGGAGGAGCACGCACGCCGCCTAGAGGAGCAGGTGGTGCTTATGAAGGACCTTAGCGCCGCTGTAGGGAAGGACTTGAAGGCGGTCAAGGAGGAACTTCAGCAGCACGAGGCCCGTATCAGTGACGTAGAGATGCTCGTACACGACAAGCTTGAGACTCGCGTCGCCTTTATAGAGAAGCGTGTACACGACCACCACGAGACCTGTGTTGCTGAAGTGGAGAAAAAGTTGCGTGGGCTCGAAGTGACACCAGCGGCTGTAGCGCCCTCACCTCGTGGATTTAAGGTTCCACCATTTGATGGCTCGTCATCATGGTCGGCATACAAGATCCAGTTCGAGATTGTGATGCGATCAAATGGGTGTCAATAAAGAACAGGCCTTAACCGCCCTAACCTTGGGCATTCGCGACCGGGCCTTGACAGTGTTAGAGGCACTCGGACAAGACTTCACCTACGAGAAGCTTCTGGAGGCGCTGGAGGCGAGGTACGGAGACGCGCACCTCGAACATGTGTATCGTGCTCACCTGAAGCACAGGACGCAAAGCACCGGAGAAACTCTGCAGCAGTGGGCTCTAGAGGTGGAAAAGCTGGTCAGGAAGGCATACCAGTCGTCTCCTGCGCTAATTGACGGGAACCTCGTACAGGCGTTTACGGATGGGATCCGGGACCTGGAGGTAAGAGCAGCAGTGAGGCTTGGGCACTTCAAGGACCTCAAGGACGCCTTAGCCCACGCTCTGGAGGTGGAAGCAGTGTGACGCAACGACCGAGGTCACCGCATCAGGGAAGTTTTGTCGTCACCTCGGTGCTACAACTGCGGAGAAAGAGGCCATATCCGCTTGAGCTGCCCAAAGCATAGGCAGCCTGGTGACACCCTGTCTCCACCAAAGGGGTCGCCTGATATGCCTGCCAGGCAGCGAGAGCAGGGAAACGAGTAGAAGGTAATGGAAGAGCCCCAAGTATCTCGATCTCGCAATCATGCGACGGGAACAGCCTGATCATCGAAGGCGAAATTAACAGAACACCATGCAAGCTGACATTGGACACGGGTGCTTCTCGGACAGTCGTCGGTTTCCATCTGGCAACACGGGTTCTTCGGGGCTGCTTCAGGAACAATGAATGTGTGAATCTGAGAACAGCTACTGGTCAGCACATAACCGTCCGAGGTGAAATGGAGGTGGATCTGAAGCAAGGCAACAAAATTTACCGTCACAAAGTCATCGTGGCCGATATAGTGGACGACTGCATCTTGGGCCTGAATTCATGCGGAAGTATCGCTGCGAGATCGATGTTAACCAGGGAGTCTTGAAGTGTGGTTCGGAAGAAGTCTTCATGGAAGGTGCAACTTCAGGAAAAGTGTACTGCCTGAAGAATGTCATTCTTCACCCGCGGTCGGAAACGGTTGCACCAGTTTGTCTACCAGGGAATTCTGGTCGAGGGAACCGCTGCGTACTAATCGAAGGCCTAGAGAAAGAGGCCCCGTGGAAGATTGCACGAACCTTGGTAAGGAGTACCAAAGTTTCATCAGTACGCGCACTGAATGCAAGTGACAAGGAAGTGTCGCTCAAGAAAGGGACGGAATTGGGCACCTATGAAGGAGCGGCTTGGATGCGTAGATGTCAAGAGCAACCTACCAGCGCCAAGGTTCAGAGTGCACGATTCGACGTGTCTTCACTTTTGGAGGACTGCCAAAGTACCCCGTCAGAAGAAGAGAAGACCAAGGAGCCTAAGAAGATGTTAAACCGGTTCGCCGATATTTTCTCGACCAGTGATGCTGACATAGGGAAGACAGTACTAGTCCAGCACAAAATAAACACGGGAAGTGAAGCACCGATTCGCCAGCGACCAAGACGTGTGCCAGTGGCACGGGAACGTGAAGTGGAAGCTATGATCGACGGTATGGTGAAAGAAGGCGTAATCGAGCCTTCGTCCAGCCCGTGGTGCTCTCCGGTGGTGTTAGTTAAGAAGAAGGATGGCAGCAGGCGCTTCTGTGTAGACTACCGCCGATTAAATGACATCACGAAGAAGGACAGCTACCCACTGCCAAGGATCGATGACACACTGGATACGCTGGCGGGGATGAAGTGGTTTTCTACATTAGATCTAAAAAGTGGCTACTGGCAGGTGGAAATAGATCCTCGAGACAAAGAGAAGACGGTATTCTCCACAGGCAAAGGATTGTGGCAATTTAACGTCATGCCCTTTGGATTGTGCAACGCTCCGGCTACTTTTGAGAGACTGATGGAGCGAGTGCTTATGGGACTGATTGGAGACGCCTGCCTGGTCTACTTGGATGATATCATCATCGTGGGGCGCACCTTCCAGGATCACCTTCGAAACTTGGAGCAAGTGCTGTCAAAGATACGAGGAGCTAATTTGAAGCTGAGTCCGAAGAAATGCGCGTTATTCAGACGGCAAGTGAACTTTCTAGGACATGTGGTCTCAGAGAACGGTATTCAAACTGACCCGGATAAGATCATTGCCGTGAAGGAATGGCCAGTTCCAGAGAACAAAACGCAGGTTAGAGCATTTCTCGGATTATGCTCCTACTATCGAAGGTTTGTGAAGAACTTTGCTGACATTGCTCGACCTCTTCAAAAGCTCACCGAAGACAGAGTACAGTTCTGTTGGAATGAGAGCTTTTACGTTGCATTCCAGAAGCTCAAAGAACATCTGTGTACTGCACCTATTCTAGGCTACCCTGATAATGAGCATGAATTCATAGTTGACACAGATGCCAGTAACACCGGAATTGGCGGCGTGCTAACACAAAAGAAAGGTGATCAAGAAGTTGTTATAGCATACTTCAGCAAGGCCTTATCCAAACCCGAAAGAAACTACTGCGTCACCCGGCGGGAACTCTTGGCTGTAGTAAAGACATTACAGCATTTCAACAAATAGTTGTTGGAAAGTAAATTCCACTTGCGAACCGACCACGCTGCGCTGAATTGGCTACTTCAATTTAAGGACCCAGAAGGACAAGTAGCTAGATGGATTGAACTACTGCAAGAGTTTGATTTTGTAATACAACATAGCAGCGGCAAGTCCCATGGTAACGCGTAGGCCGTGTCCCGACCAGTGCAAGCACTGTACCCGACAGGAAGCAAAGCAGGCAGCAATAGTGAGGATGTTGAAGACAGATCTGAGCGACGAATGGAAAGAAGCTTTGCAGAGTACTCAGCAAGACGACAAGGACATACAGCCGATTCTCGAATGGAAGAAATCAGACGCTGATAGGCCCAAATGGAGTGATATCGCAGCAATGAGCCCTATTACCAAGAGTTATTGGGCACAGTGGAAAAGCTTGGTCGTCCAGGATGGAGTTCTGTGCCGCAAATTGGAAAATGCTCGCGGTAACCAGTGCCATTTGCAAATGGTAGTGCCCAAAACTAAGGTGCCGGAAGTCTTGCAGCTCTATCACAATGGTGCTTCGGGAGGTCACATGGGAGTTAAGAAGACCCTTACTAAGATCCGGGAGCGGTTTTATTGGCTCCACTGTCGGGATGACGTCGAGGATTAGTGCCACAAATGCACAAGTTGTGCGGCTGTGAAGGGGCCACATACCCATAGCAGAGGTGCATTAAAGGTGTACAATGTGGGAGCCCCATGGGAGCGCATAGCGTTGGATGTCGCTGGGCCGTTTCCTAAGAGCCAGGACAGAAACAAATACTTCCTGGTTGTGATGGATTACTTCACGAAGTGGCCTGAAGTGTTTGCAATCCCAAATTAAGAAGCTACCACAGTGGCCGATAAGCTGGTGCATGAAGTCTTCTGTCGGTTCGGGGTGCCCTTGGAAATCCACAGCGATCAAGGCCGGAACTTCGAATCTGAGGTGTTCAAGGAGACTTGTTGCGTGATGGGTGCACATAAAACGAGGACCACGGCTTATCACCCGCAGTCAGATGGCATGGTTGAACGATTTAACCAATCACTGGAAAGGTACCTGGTGAAGGTCGTGGAGAGCAAACAAAGAGATTGGGACAAGCACATCCAACCATTCCTTCTGTCATATCGTAGTGCGGTCCACGAAACTACAGGAGTAACACCAGTTTTTGCCAATTTCTGTAGAGAACTACGTTTACCAGCTGACTTAATCACCGGTATTCCACCAGAATCTCCACGCAATGTAACGGATTACGTGACCGAGCTACGCAACAGGATGAACGACGTATACGAGCACATTAGGGAATCTGGACAACAGATGTCTGAGAAGATGAAGACTCGCTACGACCGGAAGGCAAACAACAAAGGCTTCGGCGGACAGACGGACATCCTATAGTATATTCATATATTCGGGTATATCTATTTACTAATCATATTTTTAGAAACGAGGTATTGTCAGAACCATCTTGATTGTAAGTGAGTAATATTAATTTAATGTGACACACTCAAGAATACAAAGCAACGTTTAGTATTAAAAGAAAATAAATAAATATCACATAAGTAATTAAGTTTTGAAAATAAATATTTTAATAATTTGTCTCCACTTTGACTTAATTTATATATTGTCTAATGTGATAAAAAACGTTGTTCAATGAGTTCAAACTCCCGCAAAATACACGCCAAGACGTGGAGTTGCGGAAACAGCCCGTGCCATCAAGTACTGTTACAATCTGTATTGAGATGTCTGTTTTCTTTGAGTGGTCTAAATAAGATTTTGTGATAGCGTCGTCAGATTTTTGGGCTGTGGGTCAAACAATATTTTGACTAAATATTTTATTGAGGTCTGATTTTTAATCGTCAGTTAAAAGTTATTCAATGGTGGAAACTGACCTGGCTGAATGCTAAAATAATTTATCTACTTTATTTAAATAATTGTAACTTTGAATTTGATATCGTTGTAATTTATCTCACTTTTTTTTTTTGTTGTAAGCGGCAAACGAGCAGGCGGATCGCCTGAGGGTAAACGATTACTGTCGCCCGTGGACACAAGCGACACTAGAGGAGTCACAAGTGCGTTGCTGCCCTTAAGTTTAGGAAACGGGAGAGGAGGAAGAATGAGATGAGAGAGAAAGAATAAGGGATGGAGCCTCAGGCACGCTAATTTACCGAACAAAACTCAACAATATAGGTTACAGCTACGTAATGTTACAATTTTCTGTGAGAGGGTATTTCCCCGGTTGAGCCAGCCCATTCATGCTAAAACCATCTTACTACTAACATCTGTCTGTTGATTGAAAATAAGCCTTTAATGGTTTGTTCAACAGCATTTGCTTTGGGGGCCCAGTTTCTTGTAATAACATTAAATATTTTGTTATCATGTAAATTAATTACAACGTGATATCTGCATTCTAGTAATGCAGTATATAGATATTAATTTGTTAATCAATTACTCTACAATATAAGTGCTGATTAAACAGATCTATGTACAAACTATTCTACATAGACGTTCTAAGTGACTGCGTACAATACAAATATTACCAGCAAGTTTTAATAGAAGCAAAAGTGTTCTATTGATTACAATTTTAGAAATTACTAGCTGTTGCTCCCTGTGGTGTCGGTATGTTACGGGCAGGTATCTCGATAACAGTGCCACTTATTGGGACACATAATAGCCTATATGATGAGGATTAATAGCTATTCGTCAAGTTTAATCAAAATCCATCCCGTAGTTCTTGCGTGAAAGACGCACAACAAATAGACGGACAGAAATTTGTTAACAATAATTGGGATACACATATCGGTGAGAAAGCGTCAGTGTGTCATCTGAACCTGGCGATTCCTTATTAGTTCCGAAAAGGGGCTGATTTTTTAATGCTACTGCTACACCTGCGTTAGCGTTAACGTTAATGGCAATGGCCAATAACGCGTTAGTTAACGCATAAAAAAATTCGCATTTGGAATTTAGTATTTTACGTTAGCTACATTTATATAGCGCCTAAATTAACGCGCTAATTGACGCAGGTGTAGCACGACCGTAATGTTTCTTGTCATAATAAGTTTTCATTGTCAATGCTTCGATAAAATTTGAAGTATTTAATGATATAGGTATCATTCGGTACCATTCACTTACATTTTTTTTACATCTAACATAATGATAATTATTTTGTAGATAATACCTACAACCAACTAAAATAAAATAATAAGACAAAATCTTATAGAAGCATCTGGCCTACATCGCACAGTGTTTTATGAAGACCATTTTTCGGACACCCTCTTTTTATTAAAGAATCTAATAGATATATTCAATAAAAAGAAATATTTCGTATCCCCATTAAGCTAGCATCTCTAGTTTTTTAGAAAAACTTTTTTGAAAATCATCATATTTTGAAGCGGATATTTAGAAAAAAAGATATTCCTCTTAAACTAAGCATGATACGCAATAATAATGTTACAAGCACCGATAGCGTCTCTTTCACTGCACATTTTACAGTTAAAATGAACCTCTTAACTTGACTAGATTCAAATTTAAGCGAGATTTTGGATTTTTAGATTTTCTTACTTTTCCCGAAGATTCTACCAAATGTGGAAAAGTTATATATACAAAAAGGATGCTCTTTACTTTCCTCATATACTCAATAAATTTCAGACCCCAAATCCATGGAATCTAGAAGTTATTCCATATAACTGATTTTGCTAGTTTTTTCATATTTATATTCTGGATTTTAATGATTAAATTTTTATTCGATATTGATTTCTTTACAACATATAATTTAGTTATAAAATCAATATCGAATAAAAATTTTATCATTAAAACCCTGCATACAAATGTGAAAACCCTAGCAAAAACAGTTAATTTGCAATACCTTCTAGATTCCATGGATTTGGGGTCTGAAATTTATTGAGTATATGAGGAAAGTAAAGAGCATCATTTCTGTATATATAACTTTTCCACATTTGGTATAATCTTCGAGAAAAGTAAGAAAATCTAAAAATCCAAAATCTCGCTTAAATTTGAATCTAGTCAAGTTATGAGGTTCATTTTAACTGTAAAATGTACAGTGAAAGAGACGCTATCGGTGCTTGTAACATTATTATTGCGTATCATGCTTAGTTTAAGAGGAATATCTTTTTTTCTAAATATCCGCTTTAAAAAATGATGATTTTCAAAAAAGTTTTTCTAAAAAACTAGAGATGCTAGCTTAATGGGGATACGAAATATTTCTTTTTATTGAATATATCTATTAGCTTCTTTAATAAAAAGACGGTGTGCGAAAAATGGTCTTCATAAAACACTGTGCATCGGTAGGAGTTACAGGCTGTCAAACCCCTAATATTGGCCTAATGATTATTTTCCTGTGACGACCGGTTGGCGCAGCGGGAGTATAAGCAACTGCTACGCCGAAGGTCGCGGGTTCGATTACCGCTCAAGTTAAACATTTGTGTGCATGAACATGGCTTGGTCTGGGTGTTTCTATGTATGTTATGTATGTATTTACAAAAAAAAGTATATATGTATGTTTATCCATGGGTACTAGATAAAGTACCCATAACACAAGCTCTGCTTAGCTTGGGACTAGATGATGATGTGTGTATGTAACAGAATATTTTTATATTATTATTGTCTCGTTTATGCTTTAACATCGATACGATCTTTAACTTTATCCATATATACTTTTATCGTCCTCATCATTTTCCTAGTATTATTCCAGTTAGAACCCAGGTTTCGCTTTTTAGTCTAATCGGATTTTTTTAGGCTTTCCACAAAACGACTGCCTATCTGACCGCTGCGACCCAAAGGGATGGATATTTTCCTTGGCTTCGACTAGTATCAGTATATTGGGAGGTACTGATAACGACTATCAAAGAACTTCATGACAGCTGGGAGCGACGGCTAAACGTGCTCTCCGAGGCACGTTAACCCTGTGCCTATGTACTACTGTAAGACTAGGTATTTCATTTAGTTCTGAATTCCCGTCTAATCTAACTTGCCTTGATATATAAGAAGATAAGAACTCAAATTGTTTGGTTGGCTCGTTGATAATTATTTGGAGTCTTAGTGTAGAAAGGGCTTAATCTAGGTCCAAGTTTAATTTCCACACGGGAACACCGCTGCGAGAAATATACGTGCATAAAGAGTATTGTACTGAGAAAGTCCCCACACGGCTTAAAGTATTTTCTGCTATAAATTTGTTGTTTTAGGTGACTATTTTATCACCATACTATAAATTCGCGCGTATTCAGCACATTTACTTATAATGTGAGATACGAACGTATCGGAATCTTCTATAAAGATATAATTATATTCATAATATGTTGGAGTTACATAGCTAGTACCGAAAAAAAGGTTAGTTAAGTTATGTCTAATATGTCTAAATTTGGTTTATTCCTTTTGCCTCATACATACACCTACAGAAAACACATGCACTTTCATTTATAAAAATCCATCCGCTACTTTTTGTTGAGACAAACAGACAGGTAGACAGACAGATGAACTAAAATTAAAAACAAATGATTTCTGCTCCATATTGATAGTACGACATTACACTTGATATTTCGCCAAAATATTCAATGTACAGACAAAGTGCTCTTTGAATTTTATAGAATAGATCTTAATAATGAATTAGTACATTTTTTCTTTAGACAAAAAATAGGAGCTCGTTTTGTACTGGTGTTTATTGTGTATGCAGACAAGAATCATATCCCTCCGTGCATCGCATGTTACGTACATATATCCCACAGTTCGTGCGTCAGCAAAACGTCACTTGATTCGCTGATACGGACTATTTTGTTCCCAATATTGTTTAACATGATTTCTCGAAGTAGATGTTAATTAAGGATCTTTATGAAATCTGTGCTGGTATCATAATGGTTTAAGCGGCCGCCTTACTGTTTAGCACTGCGTTCAGTGGTGTGGGTTTGATCTTTAGGTGGGACAAAACTTTGTGGGAGCCAGAATTTGTTGTTCCGAGTCTGAATGTTATTTGTGTCCGGTGCTTGATATTTTTATGTAACCCGCCATTCAAAATACATCCTTGTGCCGGTGTCGTATTTTAAATGTAAACTTGTGCTGTGGTATGATTTTGATTTCGGATGGTAGCATAATCTTTTTTTAGTTTACATTGGAATAATCCCATTAACAGCCTTATTATGATGTCCAATCCCCAAACACATTTATGACGTAACTTATTTTTGCTCTCTTTCTGGTTATTAATAATACTTGACAATCAATAATGCTTTAAAATTTAAAAGAATAATAGAATATGCTTAAACCGATCTTACCAATTTTTTAATACAAAAACATATTTTACATTTGTATTACCTAATATAATTCTTATTTTAATTTCAGGTACCTCGAAGTTGACACCGGAAAGTCTCTCATGAGACTTCTTACTTTAGAAATTATAATTTAGATAATTATGGCTTCTTATTCATCGAAGATGTGTACAAGTGAAGCGATAAGCTAGAAAATTATTCCCCAAAAGAATTACTTACGCTGAGTGTGAGTTTAGTAAATTTTTATAATATTCATACCTATGTTGTGTCGAGCGCGACGATATAAGTTAAGTTTTCCGTTTTAAAGCTTCATTCGCAGTAAGGCCTTGCCATTATCATCACCATCAGCCCTTTATACTGTCCCACAGCTGGGCACGGGCCTCTTCCCACTATGAGAAGGGTAAGGCCATAGTCCACCACGCTGGTCAAGTGCGGGTTGGCAGACTTCACATGTCTTTCGAGAACATTATGGAGAACTCTAAGACATGCAGGTTTCTTCACGATGTTTTCCTTCACCGTTTAGCAAGCAATATTTAACAATTTAATACGCACATAACTCCAAAAAGTTTCGAACCCGGACCCTCTACGTAGCAGTCTGTCGGTCTCTCCACTAGGCTATCGCTGCTGCTATAGGCCCTGTCATGTAATCATAATATTACTTGTCTGTGAGAGAAAAAGTGATACTATTGGTAGATGTTAGCTTGCTGACAGTACATCACAACTTAGCTATTAAGCTAAGTTGTGATGTGCTGTATATTATGTACTGTGTGATAGGCGTGTATTAACACGCCCTAAGTGAACATAAACGTGTCATATTTACATTATTTGGTAATTATTAAGTCCCTTTCATTAAATACCTTATAGAAAATAGCTCTTAACTTTTAATGTTTATTTTTGTATGTATTGAGTCGTGTATGGATGTACCTTTAAGTAAGTAACAGACTTCCTTTTATGTAACAACAATGACAACAGCTATTAAAAACTTTCAAGATTTGCGTAATCTAGAAATTTTCGTTTAAAGTATTGGTAAATTTGAATTCCGGTATTTGTAATCATCGCAATATTATTCCTAGCGGCGGCAGTACTTGTCTGAATCATAAAATGTGTGCCAGCAAAAGGCTATGGGTTTTAGCAGCTGTGGCCATCAGAGTGGTTCACAGTCACTCTTAAATAATTACGAGACTAAGACACGTTACATAAATATTAACACTAGAGTGTACGCACCTATTTATACTCCTTGAGTGCACGCGCGGGCTACAGGTGTAGCCCATTTGTAGATCAATTAATTCCATGAAAATGAAAAAATAAATAAATAAACTAAGTGTTTAATTTTTAGATATCTTTATTATAATCTAAATGGAACATAAAATTAATCAAAACTTGTTTTCTTAATTATAATATCAAACATATACTAAAACTACCTAAAAATCATCAATATTTGGCAGGCTTGAGATACCATAGTCCTATTTTCATTTAGGAACGTAATATTTACCTTAAAGTTTATCACTAGCAATGGTATTAACCAAATAATTAAATAATTCGCAATAGACTGTCCTATTGGCGAGCAATTAGGACACACTCCTTCCTGATATTCACTACAAATGCGCTTCATACATTTGCTGCATTGCTTGCGTGTGCTGCAGAATAAAAACAAACCAATTCCTCCCCGAACAGGCATATTTGTCGATTGGGATGTTCTTTTAATCCTGTAGGAGCCTGCCTTTCAGTTTGATAACTTTTGGTACCTACATTTTGCTGGGAAATATGACGCTCAATTGGGACACAATTTTGTTAGATAGAATTCCACTTTTGAGTAATATTGACGTCAGATCACTTTTATTTGTAGATTATTCATTTTTTATATTATTATGAGAACGTTTATACCTGCCATATTACTGACCGACCGTTAATACGCCATGATAAGCAAAAAAAATACAATATTTACCACTTCTGCACTAGGCAACTATTTTCCTTAAACGCACGCGTGGGGCACAGGTGTAGCCCACCAACTTATAGGACAATTTTTGCGCACCTCCTTATGACGATTTATTAGGCATTCTACTAGTAGGACCGGGGAAAACCAATCGAGGAATACACAAGACCATTGCGCTGTGGCATACCTATATCTGCCAATATATGGCAATATTACACCCTGGGCTACATATGCAGCCCACGCGTGTACTCTAGTGTTAAAATATGATTACACTGTTCTATAACCCACACAAGTATATACAAAAATTCAATAACATTATTTTATTTGTGTCATCATATCAAATCTTGTGATTTTTCATTTGAATTCAATTATATATTCAACTTATCTCCCATTCAATTACGATGCACTCAAATCGAATGGAACAGTCAGTCCAAAAGAAAGCTTACTAATCAAGTTAAGTATCCTTTTGTGATACTCTCTTAGGTAAGTTGTATAAAGTGTACCAATATTATGATAAAGAATTAAGTTAAAAATTATAGTGTTGGTTAATAGTAATAGATAATCAAATTGTTATTGACAAAATTCTACGGAACTTGCTGTCAAAATTATAACACTGATACGATTGTAACGGGTTCTGGTAGTAAAACGCAGTACGAGGTTCTATGCGTTTATTTGCCGAGTATTGCCTCGCTTCCTATGCCGAGTATGACCGACCAACAACACGACACTGGCCTGAACACTAAGGGGTGCAGTCTCCTACGCTGTTCCCTCCGGTAGTGTGCAGGGCAGGTTGCTCGTAGGGCTGCGCGTAGCGGGCAGATCCTTGCAGGCCGTTGGTTCAGCTGGCAGGCGCTGGCGGTCTGAGTGCGATGAGCAGGGCAGGCCAGACTCTTCGGCAGAGGTGACGCCGAAGGCGATGCAGGAAGTGTAGTGGGGTAGGTAGACTAGCCCGGAGCCTTAAGGTGGACCTGGAACCTGAAGGAAAGCAGCATTAGGAGAGCCACAACCAATAGTGTCAGGCAGGCGGCGTCAGCCGGCCTCAGCTAGCAGGTAGAGAGATGGGCAGTACGCTAACGCAGGAAATGTAGTAACCTACCCACAGCTGGGACCAGGATACACGTCTGAAGTAGTAGTAGTAGCACGTAGTTAGGCACGGTAACAATAATAAGCGGTGCCGGTCTCTCTGTCGGCCCCTATATATACTGGGCCCTCCATCAGAGTTTGTGTCGGCGCATAACCAAATATGGGCAAAACTCACGAGTGCGGACGATGGCCTTCTCTGATTGGCCGAGCGTATGGACGGTATTATGACGTACACTCGGTAGGTACCGGTCATACGCTACAATACCGCCCGCCTTAGGAGAGGATTTTACGTGGCTAACAAGGAAAATCCGACTAGCTGCGTTAGTTCTATGAGTCCGCTACTGTCCAAGCTAAGACGGCATATAGAAAGAAAGAAGGGAAAGTCTTCTACGGTTTGTAACAAATAGTTAGGCACCATAGTGTATAAGTTTTAGGTCCTTTATGTGCAAAAACCCAATAGAATTTCCAGACGCGTCCGACAACTCGTAAACGAGAGGCGCCTTAAATTAATCACTCTGCACTTCACGAATTTAGGGGCTAGTTTCTTACAAAAGGACTTATCCTTGTCGCTCTAATAAAAAGTCCTTTTCCACACAGTATCTCCCACATTAAATTCAGCTGGTTTACGGCGTGAATTATACGTTTGGGAATTCCTAGCATGAGCTTGAATGAGGAGTGCCTGAACTTTGTCAAATATGCCTGATAAATTACCTATGTTTTCTGCGTAATCGTCCCTAGGTATGTATACTATATCATCAGCGTCCGTGTCGACATAGTGTGAGCCGCATGGAACTAATTCACGTCCATAGACTAAAAAACTAGGTGTCTAGCTCGTGACTTCATTAACTGCAATATTTAATGCAAACTGCACCTTAGGTAGGAGAGTGTCCCATAATCTCTGGTCATTTCCTACAAACGCCGCTAAGGTAGAACCAATGGTTTTATTATAGCGTTCGATCGTATTGACATGTGGGGAATATTTAGGAGTATAATGAAGATTTGGGATTTTATTCTTGCGCAACATAGCTTTTAAAGTAGCACTGACAAACTGTTTACCATTGTCCAATATAATTGTAGATGGTATACCATGAACTAAAATATTTTTTCTTCCAAAATATTAGTTATTATTTCAGCAGTTGCGTGCCTGATAGGAAAAAGTAGACAGTATTTACTAAAACAACAAATTACTACGAAGATGTAGGCGTTTTGTTTTCTTGTGACGGGTAGTGGCCCCACCAAATCTACACTAATGGTTTGGAAGGGTCGTGAACACACTTTGGGTCGTCCCATGGTACCCAATGGTGCATGGTTCTGATGTTTGTGCGCGATACAAGTGTCGCAAGAATTTATGAACTACGTCATCGTGCATTTTGGGCCAATAGTAACGCAGTGCTAAGCGCTTGTAAGTTTTAAATATACCGAAATGCCCCGAAGTGGGTTCGGCATGGTTCTCTAATATGGCATTATTTCGATCAGAAGAAGGTAGTACTTCTTTCCATTCGAACTCCTTACGTAGCATACACCTAGATTTAATCAAACGATACAATTTATTATTTTTAATAGAATAGTCTGGATAGTCATTAGGCGAAGATAAACAACCATTGTAGGTGGCTGAATACCATTGATCAGTGTCAACATTAGGATCATTCACGTTATTATTATTCGCGTTAATTATATTTACAGGTAGGGATCGTGATAATGCATCGGCTATAATATTATCTGCATCGCGCCGATGCTTTATTTCGAAGTTAAAGGCTGACAGACGAACCGACCACCGAGCTAATCTACCAGTCGGGTTGCTCAAGTTTAGGAACCATTTCAGTGCGGAATGGTCAGTATACACAACAAACTTTAACCCGTTATCTAAATAACAGCGCCAATATTCGAGGGCTGTTAGAACTGGTAATGTCTCCCGTGCTGTTATACTGTAGTTTTGTTCCTGTGCATTTAGTGACCTACTCATGTAAGCGATAGGTAGTTCCACGCCATCTATTTCTCGTGTATTATAGGCTTAGGCTTGTTTATCATATCATTGTTCACTTGTCACCTTCACAAAATTCTTTCTACATTTGCATTCCTTCACGCGTTCCACTAACTTATGTTAATAATAACGATCTGGAAAATGGAGGTAATTGGCGGTCATGGTCAGTATACCAATAGATTGTTTCTTACTGCTGGTTCGTATACCGTTGTCGTCATGCTCACTAAAATGTCATTGCTTGTGGTGGCGTCGTGTGTCGGGTCATCCCTGTCCCTCTAAAATGGCGAGAGGGATGATGGCTGGCACATGCGTCATACTCGTGAACGGGTGCTACTTGCGATGACTGGTCGATGACGGTCTTGCGGGCTGGTATTAGATTTTAATATTTAACTGCATCATTTCCATCATGGTTCTGATCACTTTCGCGGATTGCCTGCATTATTAGGTATATATAATGTAAGTGGATGCTCCTGTTTCACCATGTCTATTCTGAGGAGGCTAACCAAAAGTATTATACTTGAGTATTATGATGTACAGTAAATATATACAAGTGATATAGAAGGTGTAACAGTTGCAGCACCTTACAAAATGTAAATTGTGTATTATGCAAAACCTGGCGATGAAAAAAAGTGACCGTGAGTTTTATTGCCCGTTCTTTCTCATGGTTTTACCTATTGCTTTGCGAACGTGACAGTAAATGTAAATGTAGATGCATACAGTAATAATTTATATATTTATAATAATATATTATTTTGACGTTCATAAGCGTCACATTGTGACCCAAATGAATAAAGGATTTTGAATTTGAATTTAAATTTGTAAGTAACCCACCGATGCCGCTCGCACTCGCATCTGTGTGAACTTGAAAAGGTTTCTCGTAATCGGGACACGATAATATTGGTGCGGAGCTTAACAATTGTTTTAGTTTACAAAACGAGTCATCAGCTTCCACCGACCACTGAAATGGTGCGGCTTTCTTACCGGTAGAAGTAAGTTTGTTCAAAGGACCGGCAATAGTACTAAAATTAGGTATAAATCGCCGATACCATGATGCAACGCCTAAGAACCTTTTGACTTCTTTTTTATTCTTAGGCGTAGCATATTGAAGAATGGCTTCCACCTTACATGGGTCTACTTGTAATCCTTTAGAGTTTACTATGTAGCCCAAGTACTTCAATTCATCACGGGAGAATTTAGATTTTTCTAAGTTTATTGTAAGGTTCGCGCATTTTAATTTTTCGTATACTTTATTTAATTGTGACACATGAGCATTAAAAGATGGCGATATAAGCACGATATCATCTAAAAAAACGAATACAGAGTTTTCGAATTCAGGGCTGTTCGTAAACAAGTGATCCACTAAACGCTGTTGTGTCGCAGGCGCATTCGTTAAACCAAACGGCATAGTCACAAATCTAAATGTTCCTCTAGTAGGCACATAGAACGCAGTCTTATCACGATCACATTCGCGAAGAGGCGTCTGCCAAAAGGACTTAGATAAGTCTATACTACTTAGATATCTAGCGTTCCAAAGATTGTCTAAAATTTCGGATACGTAAGGTAGTTTGTACGCGTCTTTTTTAGTAATAGAATTAAGTTTCCGACTATCTAAACAAAACCTTAGTTTACCGTCCGTCTTAGGCGTTAGTAAAATCGGTGACGACCACGGACTTTCGCAGTTTTCTACCACTCCCAATGCAAGCATTTCGTCTAATTTGTCAATAATTATTTTTAATTTCGCCGGCGGTAACCTATAATATCTTTGGCGTATCGGCGCAGAATCGCCAGTGTCTATTGCATGTTCTATTAAGTGAGTTCGTCCTAAACCGGTTTTTTCAGTAGAAATCGACTCGTACTGCTTTATAATTAACTTAGCCGTTCTTTGTTGTGACTCACTCAACTCACTAAAAGATTGCAATACGTTCGTGTTACTCGGCTTATTTTCACTTAACACACTACACGGCAATGTTTTAGACATGCATACGGATGCGATATGGTTAGGCAGTAATTTAAATAGTTTCCAGAAATCGATGCCTAAAATTAAATTACTTGTTACTTCTGGAATAATATAAGCTTTCAATAAATGGGTTTGATTATTAAAAGTAGTGGGTAAGTTGATAAAACCGCGCGGCAACAAGATATTTCCATTCGCGGTCCGAATGGAATTAGTGTTGTAACACTGCTGTATTTCTAACCCGGTTTTAGTAATTACCTCCAGATGGGAGTTGTTACCTAAAATTGTAATGGCTGAACCGGAATCGAGCAATCCACAAATAGGTAAACTGTTAATCGTTACGTTAACATAGGGCCGTAGGTCATTTTTAGGTTTATTATCCAGGATCGAGGCGACGGAATAACTAGAGAAATACACTTTTAGAGTGTTTAGCCAATTTCTCCAATCATCTTTGTCAAAATTGGTTGAATAGGTTGTAGAACCTAATTTAAGCTTTGACACGCCCCGACCCTGACCAACTAGTTTTTTGGTTTCGTAGATTTACAGTTCGGGCAGTTAGGGAATGTCACATCCCTACGGCCACACTTGAAGCAAATTGCGAACCGATCGCGTTTGCATTCATTCAAACTGTGATCATTGATACGGCAGCGCGGGCAGTACTTGGACGTGACTAGAGCGACAGAGCTAGGTTTAGACTTATGATTCCTAGATTCGTTGTTCTCAGTGAATTCGGGTTTACCTGGCGTATCCTCTATAGTGGCAAAGGGATAATTATCGTAGGAATTAGTACGCGCTCGGTTATAAGGTTTGTGACTGTAAGCGTATTATAGTAACGACACATTGGCACCATGTGTCGTTACTATAATACGGTTCGCGGAATTGAGAGTTCAAACATTTCATCCGTTCGTAGTTCAAACATAACGTCTGCAGTGTTGCTATACTGTCTATTGAAGATATTGACGGAACTAGCACTAGAGCTGCGCGTCCACAGGATCGGAATCGGGGCGTACGGAGCGGACGGAGCGTCGTCATTTACAAAATGCCGATGGGGTGCGTCCATTGCATTCGGATTCAGCATCAGCAATTTAGGTATTTTTAAAGCAGGAGGACAGTGACGAGGATATTGTTGTAATTAGATTAATTTTCGGAGAATATCATACATTATATTCTGATTTATTAGAAGATGAAAATAGATTTTATTTGCCCAATTTCGTCCCAAATATTGTCTCTCCTAAGTTGATTATGTTAATATTCATGTTTTAGATTATAAAGTTCTTCATATCTTTCCACTAACATAATTAAAACATCGTCGTTCATCGTGAATAAGTATTTTTGCCTACAGTTTAACGTCGCAAACACGTCAGAACTTGAAACGCTCGGAATCCGTATGATGCGTTCACTGCGGATGACGTCATCAGCACAAATACCGGTCTCAGGCGCAAAAATGCCGATCCAGTGCACGCACTTTCATAGAAATTAATACAAAGCAACAAATCTTTCCGCTCCGTACGCTCCGATTCCGATCCGGTGGACGCGCAGCTTAACGAGTAGCATGGACGTATGTTATGCAATAGAATGTCTAACTTTTCGCGTTCGGACAATCGCTTTGACGGTGACAGCCTAGCGAACAGCTGATTCATTATCGAGAGATAAATAATTATAGTTTCGGTAGCACCTTGAGTACGTCGGCGGATTTCATTTAATAACCGGTAGTCATAATCGTACGGTGTGAAATCGTCTATTAATTTAGTGGTGAGTTCTTCCCATGTAGTGAAATATTCTTTTAGGCCGCGATACCAGTGAAGTGCGTTACCGGTGAATATTTCGGAGGCATATGATAAAATTTTAGTGGAAGGTAGATTACACGCGTTTTGGAATTCGGTTACGCGTTGTAGGAACGCTCGGACGCATCCCGTACCGTCGTATTTTAGCTTAGACAGTTCGCTAACTCTCAAATGCTCGCAATGCAATACTGGGGCTAACCCTGCCTGCGTTGAGGTAGACGGCGCAGGTTGAACCTCTGCCACAGCATCAGCTGAGTGAACAGCTGATTGCTCAATGGCGGACAGCTCCGCCGAGAGCTTGTTGAACCGGCTGCACAACTCGGTCATTCGTTTTGAATACGCCGTAGGACTTTCCATCCTACGGAGTCTGTGGAATATGTGGTTGTGCAGTGCGGTAGACCTCCTAGCTAGGTTTGCGTCGTAAGAAATGGTTAATAAATTCACTCGCTTGGCCAGCTCAGAGACGGCCTCGCTAGCGCCCTCGAAGTCCACCGCTATGGCTAGACCCGACTCCAAAATATCATCATTTGGAATGGCTTCCAGTAATTTAGGGAGCTGCTTCCGCAGACCTAGGACAGAGGTAGCCGGCTCCTCACCTCTAATCGCGACCTCGTAAGCTAACTCGTTCTTATTTAAAAGAAAGTATTTTATGGGGTGTGAGCCCATTGTGTATGTAATAATTAAACCGCGTAAATATACACTACACACTACACTTAGTGCGCAAGCGTTCCGCCCTTAAAAATGGCCGCGATTAGGCGTAAAAGTTCGACCGTTAGGACTAATTAGAAAAACGTTAGATTCAAATTTGCGAACTATTACGTAGTAGGTAGTTACACTAAAAGGTAGACAATTAGTATAACAATACGTACCGGTTCGCTGTAGCCGCACCTGCTCGCTTACAATAATGGAGACCTGCTAGATGAGAACTCGAGCACGGAAAGCGAGACAATAACCAACGTAGGCGCCACTGTAACGGGTTCTGGTAGTAAAACGCAGTACGAGGTTCTATGCGTTTATTTGCCGAGTATTGCCTCGCTTCCTATGCCGAGTATGACCGACCAACAACACGACACTGGCCTGAACACTAAGGGGTGCAGTCTCCCACGCTGTTCCCTCCGGTAGTGTGCAGGGCAGGTTGCTCGTAGGGCTGCGCGTAGCGGGCAGATCCTTGCAGGCCGTTGGTTCAGCTGGCAGGCGTTGGCGGTCTGAGTGCGATGAGCAGGGCAGGCCAGACTCTTCGGCAGAGGTGACGCCGAAGGCGATGCAGGAAGTGTAGTGGGGTAGGTAGACTAGCCCGGAGCCTTAAGGTGGACCTGGAACCTGAAGGAAAGCAGCATTAGGAGAGCCACAACCAATAGAGTCAGGCAGGCGGCGTCAGCCGGCCTCAGCTAGCAGGTAGAGAGATGGGCAGTATGCTAACGCAGTAAATGTAGTAACCTTCCCACAGCTGGGACCAGGATACACGTCTGAAGTAGTAGTGGTAGCACGTAGTTAGGCACGGTAACAATAATTAGCGGTGCCGGTCTCTCTGTCGGCCCTTATAATATACTGGGCCCTCCATCAGAATTTGTGTCGGCGCATAACCAATTATGGGCAAAACTCACGAGTGCGGACGATGGCCTTCTCTGATTGGCCGAGCGTATGGACGGTATTATGACGTACACTCGGTAGGTACCGGTCATACGCTACACGATATAAAATGTCTTCTCTACTTGTCAAGTAGTTAATAAAAAAAATACTTAAATAACCCTTAATATTCTATCAAAGTAATATATTAAAAGAAGACCCAAAAATGGAATGGGAAAATTTAAGAATCTAAGATACGGGTAGATCTTCATATACGAACAGAGTCAAGTACATATACTTACATCCTATACCTTGTTTCTCTAGCTACAGGCACTAAAGCCGTTTTGCCTTATGGTCGTATATAAAGTTCTTATATTTTTGCGTGGTGCCCAATTATTCATCACTAATCTAGTTTCATTAAATCAAATATTTTCCAAAAAAGTTACACGTAAAATGCGGATCACTATAGATATATATATAAATACCTTTGTCTGCCTGATGATAATAGGCTTGGAAAATATTTCTCTGTTAGCACTAAAATGTAATCTTCATATTATTCTTCTGGTAAACAAGACGATCTTGATTTATGCCTAAGATGTCTTCTAAAACATATCTTTAGAGGGCAAAAAATATTGTAAGGAATTATTAGCACAAGCTTGATCGAGTGAGTAATGAGCCAAATAACAAAAAGATATTCTTAGAAGATTTCAGAGATAAAATTAACGTCTCAGGATATTCAAATAATGTCTGAATATTTGCTTTTGATTTAAAAACTACACGTTGTTAGTCTGTTTGTATGCTAATTATCCCATGGATTTCAGGTTGCAACTAATAACAATTGTAACGCGCGTTCTTGGATTCAATATTAGGCAGCGATAGCTTAGTGGAGATATCAATACATTGTCACGTAGGAAGAATCGGGTTCAAGTGCACGACATACACCACTGATTTTTCAAAGCAATAGTGCAAATTTAATTAATCGCTTGCCCGTTCCTAAGAGTGCACTTTGCGAAGGCTCTTCTCACTATGAGAAAGGTAAGACCATATTCCACCACGCTAGCCAAGTGCAGGTTGGCAGATTTCATATGTTTTTCGAGATCATTATGGAGAACTCTAAGACATGCAGGATTCCTCAGGATGTTTTCCTTCACCGTTTCAGTCAATCAACCAGCCTCTCGCAGTCCACTGTGCAGTCCGCAGTGCTCAGCCTTCCACCAATAAGCAAGCGTTGATTTAATACGCACATCACTTCGATAAGTCATTGATAAGACTCTCTGCGTAGTAGTCTGTCTATGTTGGTCTGTCCACTAGGCTTTTGCTGGTGTTTTTTTTAAATAACTCCTGATATGGAAAGTCAGTCTTTTAACAATTACCTATACCCAGCACTAAAGTATCCTGGCCATTCTCATTTTGATGCAGTAACGTAAATTCTAGAACTGGACCAAGTTTAACTGCACTCTTTAATATATTATGTAAAGGATTGTCGTAAGCAAGTGTTTTTATAGTCATGAAGTGAATGAACTCCGCTGTGAAGTTTTAACTGCTTCAACTTTTATTGCCTCTTGATGGTCTACTTTTATTGCAATTATTTTCTTACTGCAGGTAAGATTAAACTGGATTAATTTTAGTACCGGTGTGCCATAATAGCCTTATGTTTTTTCATGATTTGTCAGAGGATGACTGGTACGATACGGCTGTTCTTAAGGCTGCTACTCACAGGCCGCCGGCTTTTGCCACGCGACACGTGCCGTCGGCTTTCGGCGGGCGTCGGCGCCACCGGCATCCGCCGCAGAAAGCCGCCGTGCATCATTCCAGTTGTATAGAACGACCACACACAAATAGCAAGTTGCAATCCGCGCGGCCCGCCGGCCTACCCAGGCAGCCATGCCAGCGGCTCTTTCGTGCGGCTTGGCCGGCAGCTTTGTATGCCGCCGGCCGTACCACCGGCATTGTGTGTAGGAGCCTTTACTCATGCTGAAGAAGTATTTTTATCTATACATATAAATCGGTGCGGTTGAGCCCAAGTTATGTTCATAATAAGAGCGAAAGGTGGGGACGAGGAAAAGCGATCGAAAACATACTGATAATACGGATACCCCTTTCAAAAATTTTGTGGACGATTGTTTTTCTTATGTTACGTACATAAGGATGTTTGTTAAACAGAAAGTTTCCATTATGGTTTAAGGTTGTGAAAGAACTCTTGCCACAGATATTTAGAAGTGTAAATTATTGATTTTTTATGGCATGCTGAAGCTTCTATAATTTTCCAGTAATGTCGGCTTTATGGAACTATGAAATCGGTTGCCATAGGTCAGTCAAAATGTTAAAAAGATGACTATCTTTTGAATCGAATGCAAAGCAAAAGAGAAAAGCTAAACTCAACCTAATCGCAATCACACCGCTTAAAGTGATGCCCCATCCAATATAATATGAACGAAATTATGTCGAAAGTAGAACCCGAGAGAAATTGAGGCAGATTTAAAGAAGTAACATCACTTAAGGCGGGAAATTCCTTATACAGTGGAGAACTCACAAAAGTAAATAATTAGGTTTTTAGGGGTCGATGTTAGGACATTTTTTCTTCGACCTTGAATTAATTCGCTTTTTCACAAATGTGCGAGGTTGTTTTCACTTGGAAATTGTGTGTGCTTATTGTGTTTCTACTTGAGAAAGTAAACCGTTTCGAGTTTCTTTTTTGTATTGAATCAATATGGCTTAAATGAAATTAAGCTTTTGTTCAGCTTGCGTATAATAGATTTGGTTTATTATTTTTGACGGTGCTGCCGAATCTGCTAATATGCTTTTTTATTTTCAATTATAACTTAAAAAGAATGCAATGATAAGTCAAAATAAAAATGTGGCTTTTTTTCATAATCAAAAACTAGATATACTTTGAGTTTTTTGTTTCATGATAGTATTAAACTATAAATTCTCGGCTTAAAAAGTACTCGGAATGACTGCCAAATCTTATTATTAAGAGTACAACTCAGCAAGATGAGTTTGTAACAAGAGTTGTGAAACCAAGAGTAATAATTTATTATTTAATTGTGTGGTGTAGCGGTACTAATGGGCAGTCTGGCCTGTTTTGTGGCCCAGTGACATAATGTTTGGTATCCATCCAAACCTTTGGATTGCTGCTTTCGTGCAGAACAAGTTATAAATAAGGTTCATTTTCATTTAACGAAGTAGTCGTGCAGTCTGAGTTATAAAATCGTATGAGTGACTATAATTAGTGGGGTTAGTGTTGTTCTGAAAGCATAAATGTCTTTTTAAAAGGACTTTATTCAAATAAAGTGCTGTTGGAAAAAAAATTGGGTTGGATGCACTCACTACGCTACTCAAAATTCTTACTGTTACTTTTGTTGTAGAAAAGGAGTCCTTCCCTTTTCTATAACAATATCACCTTTCTCTGATGACAATGCACTGAAACAGTTTGGTTCTCCGCAAGTTACCAGTTGTTTCCAGTAATCCGGTATTAGTGGAAGTACTTTACTTTGTCGAGTACGAGGAGTCGGATTTCGCAAACTTTGGTCGAAATTGTGTTTAATTCCAATAAAATATTATGACTGCCTCCGTAGTCCAGTGAATAGCGTATCCGACTGCTGATCGGAGGTCCCAGGTTCGATTCCCGGGTCGGGCAAAAGTGTTACTGGGTTTTTCCGAATTCTCAGTAGCAGCACTGAGTCTGGTGATGTGCTCGGTAACGGCAATAGGCTCGCCCCTTATTACGTGGGACGTTAAAATTCATGGCGAAATATAGGTGTAATGTTAAACCTCTGCCTACCCCATCGGGGATAAAGGCGTGAGTCTATAAAAAATATTATTACCATCAGCCCAAATATAAAAAATATAGGTACTCCTAAATTCTTAACTCTATCTACAAATCACACAAATACATTATTATTAATAATAATGTTGCTAGCCCACTGCTGGTTACGATTAGGTCACAATCTGTTTACCACTCTAGCTAAGTGCCGGTTAGCAGTCTTCACATTTTCGAGAATAAAACAATAACATAATTCAAATACACAAAGGACACCAACCAAATCTCGACAATCCTCCTCACCTAATTTCCTACGCGTATTAGAACTGGAGAGGTACTTACGTAAAAGGAGAATAAAATATATTTCTTCGGAAAATGTTCGGTCATAAATAAGGAATCTAAATCTTCACGCCTTGAATCTGACGGTACAGGGCTAAGGTTGAGTGTATGATTGCAGATATGAAAAATGTCGGCCCTTGTTTTTTTTAGGGTAATCGTGTATGTGTTTCGATTATCTCTCTGAAATATATTTCTCAGTTACGTGCGAGCATTAGGGGTGTGAAATATTTTTGCTATCAGTCAGTATAATGGTGAGTGTAAAAGCAAATGTAATATTTAAATTGGATGAAAACTGTGTGGGGTGCATAGGGTTCCCGCCTAGAACTTAGGGTCCCAAGTCATCCTCACCTGCAAGTGGTGCACCTGCCGATCAACGGACGAGGCTCTGGCAAACAAAATATACCCATAAGCGGCAATAGGCTCGCCACCTTTTACGTGGGATCAAAACACTGGCGAAAAGTGGGCGTTTAATATGCCTCTGCCTACCCCTTCGGGGAAACAGGCGTGAGTCTATGTATGTATGTATGTATGAAAACTGTCAATATTCGTCATGCAGTTTTACGGAGAGTACGTAATATTCAAAGGCAAACGTGATTATTTAAATAGTATGAAAATTCTTCATGCAGTATTTGTGAATTAAAAGCAAATAGAAACGGGTAGTTTGAAATAATTACGTGACATAGACCGTTACATAAATATAACTATTTTGCCGTGTGGTTGACGGCATAGAATACAAGTGTCACCACCCCCTATCTTCCCGTGGGTGTCGTAAGAGGCGACTAAGGGATAACACGATGCATATACCATATTTGCGTAGAGACGGAAAACTCGACATCAAACCCTACACGACTGCCTCGTTGGTCTCGCGGCATAAATGTGCGCGTGGGATCGGGAGGTCCCGGGTTCGATTCCTGGGTCGGGCAGTGTTATTGGGTTTTTCTGCCACGAAATTCTCAGTAGCCGCACGGAGTCTGGAAATGTGCCCGGTACGGCAATAGGCTCGCCCCTTGTTACGTGGGACTAAAGTATATCTGGCGAAAAGTGGGTGTAGAAATACACCTCTGCCTACCCCTTCGGGGATGAAAGGCGTGACGTTATGTATGTATAAATATTACTATATTTCAGAGTGGTAGTTCTTAGATTGATAGGGTTCATTGTCGTCAAGCTTGTATATTATTATACTTCACCCGTGGCTCCGCCTGCCTGAATTAAAGGTTACTTAAATTTTCCTCAGGAATTATTCTATCTATTGATAGAAACTTTACAAAAAATCGTACGGTATTTGAGTTTATCCCTTTATTCCGACTAACAAAATGCGGCGAGGACAAAATTATTCGATGAATATAATAAACACACGTCTATAATTTTTAGTACAGTTGCAACAAACAAATAATGCTAAATTTGACGAAAGTAATTTTATTCGTGGTCACTAATTATTATTCAAATCAAAATCAAATATTCGGCTCATGATTTAATAAAAACGTGTCCAATTTTCGTTTTGTTATGACGGCTCCTGTTGATGACCTTTGCGTTTGGACATTGTTCACATTTTGTGAAGACATTTATTCTTCAGGCGTCCAAATATTACGAGAACTATACTACTATACGAGATATCGAGTTGAAATAAATAAAATGAACATATAAGTCCGGCTATTCAATTTGCGGTGTCTTGTTTTGTTTATTAATATAACAAGTCAATACGATTGACACCGTATTTCTCCAGAAGACAAAAAAAAAGATTTAATTGGTAACATACACTACTGGCTTTCATTGGTACATCTACGCTTCATATTTTTAATCAGTTATATGAAGGGTATGTATATAATATGTAAGCTATTAATTGCCACGGCTAAAAAAAGAATCAAATATCTAACCGAACATTACTCAGTAACAATTGCTCACCAAACAACAAAAAGTATAATTCCCATTATACACAACCCAAACACAAAATAGCACAACATACTTGTGTATGTTGTGCTATTTTGTGTTTGAGTTGTGTACTTGTCCTCAATAACCCATCACTGGCATAAACATTTGTGTACCCTCCATGTTTGCATAGCACTAGAGGAAACTATCATAGTAAAACTCTATTGCCATATTTATGCTCTCTCAAAGGCATATTGTTTTGAAGGAAACCTCTTCCAAAAACTGGCATATAATAAAAAGTAACACAAACATCTTCAAGCGTCTCAGAGTCTGTGAAATATATTATATTTCTTTGTTGGCGAAAAATTTATAAAATAACGTTTTAACGTTTCTACTACCTGTTTGTATCATTCAAGCTTCGCTGCGAACGGTTTAAAATGATTTTGTGTCGAGTTTTTCGCTCTTCCATTTGTGTGGTGTCCCACACCACATGTCTGGGTTTACGCTATTGATAATATCATATGTATAATATGTATATAATATTTTATTGAGTAGGTAGGTTTTTGCAATAGAAACTATAATTTACAAGTTTTGTGATGTATCACTTATTATATTGGAGCACTTATAGCGTCACTTGGCTTACCGTTCGTAATAAATTGGCAAGGTTAAGCTATGCTTTCATAGGTCACCAGTAGGATGTGTGGCCGCGTGCGGTTTTTACATCAGCGCATTACCGTGCTTCGAAGGTCACGTAAAACTATTAGTCCCGGTTTTTGTCTAAGCGCAAGAATTGTTAGGCCATGTTGGAGGCCTACGGGCTGTTTGAAATTTCCAACGCCAGATTTGGCCAAACACACACGAAACAAAAAGCACTTATCAGTCCACTGAATTTGACACTTGCGTTTTTATATAGGAGACGCCGCCATGCCCACGGCGTCTTGAAATCGGTCCATTTGGTAAATCTTAACCAAATGGACCGATTTCAAGCCGCCTACATCCAATCGCTGAACGCGACTCCCGGTGTTGTTTGGATTGAAAAATTGAAAAGGTTTATTTCATCCAAAATATTAAATGTAACGTTTTAATGCAATTAATTTATTATAGAGTTGACTTCGCCCTCGGCTCTGAAAATTTCCAAAAATCCTCTATTAGCGCGTCCGTACTCTCTAAGGAAAGCACATGACTAATTTAAGTTTCTTGCGCCCAGTAGGTAGTTTTGACTGTGCATCGTCTATCCGTCAGTCGGTAACGCAAGAATTGAATATTCAGTTCGATTATACTGAGTTCTTATTATTTTGTAAACTATATTACACATAAATGAGCTAGATGCCTTTCTTCAGGTAAAAAATATGTAATTAATATTTCAAAACGTACTTTAAGCAGCTTTACCCGGCCATTACATAGTTATGCGTAATCTTCTATGAATATATAAAAGTATAGTCGTATGATATGGAAGCCGACTTACTACTAAAGACTATTTTTTATTTTACTCTCATGAAAATTATTTGAATATTTTGTTATACATGCTGTCTCAGTTGTGTCATCGTAAAAATATGATGTCACATTGACTAGACATAATGATTTTAATAGTATTTGCACATACGACACGACGTGTAAAGATATTAAGTTTCTATTTCTGAAAAGTAATAAAAATCTTTACTACTTTGCCCATACAAGGCAATGGATTCAAACAGAAAATTTTTGCTGTATATTTGTACAATCCACATATGGCTGTCTCCAAATAATTGTATTATAAACATACACAGCTGTTTTAAAAAATACGTAGGCAGTTTCTTAAGATTAATTACACCGAGACGCAGACCCAAGCATCGTGTTAATTACACAAACATTTTCCTTAAAATCGGAATCCAGTTCGTGACCTCCGTTAGGGTCCTTAACCCTAGACAAGTACCTATAAATCAGTCAGAATTGTCCAAAATTTCAGTAAAGACGTAGTCTCAAGCTTATTATCAATCAACTCATTTAGGTTTATTACTACAAACTATAACTGTCACTAGAGAATATACTGTGTTCAATTACGATCAAACATCAAGTATATTATCTTTCAAAGTCTCGAAAAAGTAGCAATGAAATAGCACTAGCACCAAATATACGTCACGAAATACTAACAAAGCATTAAAGAAGCGGGCCATTGCATACATATACCAGTTCAATCCAGGACGGACAACAAAGAGTCATAGCAAAATTTCACCCGAATATTGCGTCGGAATGGTTGAAAATCGATTCTGCCGATGACACTTTTTAATTTGAATTTTCTCTTTTTGGTGACCAAAAAAAAATTTGGTTTTGTTTCGTCGACCGACCTTACATCCCAGGAAGACAATATGTTATTTTATGTCTATAGTCTATATGTTGTATTTAGCTCCGCAAAAGTGTATTTCACAACAGTTTCCTGTATTATACTACTTACTAAAACTTTAATGGCTGCGATAGTTTGTATTTTAAATGCCCCTTAATATCATTTGTAGTTTCAGGATCATCCGCAGTTTACAATGTGTTTCATATTCTACCGTTACCTTTACAACAACAAAAACCATTTTCTATCGGTAAATGTAAACCGCAATAAATATTTATAAAGAATTCTCACTTTCTGCCTTTTTATGTTGCGTCTTGTAATTTTCAAGGAGGTCGTTATCAGTGTTTCCTGTATATTTTTTCTTAAGATTTAATTTTCAGCGGGCCTCAACAGCTCATTTTCGTACAAAATTATTACTTGAGCTTCATTTTCTGGGTTCATTACTTCAGACTTTTTTGGAGGTAGTTTAATTTTTGCTCGGTGATGAATGTTTTATATTCTGTATAGGATGTTGCTCGTCTACGTCAAAGTAAAACAATTGAAGCTTGGCTTCAACCTCCGCAATTTATAAACATTTACAACTGGAATAAAGTTTGTTTTGAGGGACCAGGGTCATGTTTCACGTGGTAGACAGTCTGGGTCAGCAGTAATTTGGCCCTTACATTACCTAGAAATCACAAAGAAATTTACACATTGTGTGAATCACAATAGAATCCTTCACTCACTTCATTTGAATCCATTACTGTAACTACTTTAACCTTGGCGCGTGGTGTTATTTTTAAAGGTTAATTGGTTCTTATTACAACATTACAAATATCAATATTTCCATAAACATACTTTATGATTATTTTAAGATAATATAACTTTACATACAAAATATTATTACAGCTGTAAAGATTGAAGATTATTTGTAAGAGTGATGTAGGAGATTAGGAAAGAAAATTTCGCTATTAATAACTTAACGACTTTCATTAATATCATTCGTTTATAGCGTTATTATTGTAGCCACTCGATAGCTTATAGATTTATTGGTGACATATAGATGTAAAATATGTGCGTACATAATAGAGGCAAGGTTGTCTCAATAACATTTATTGGTCGTGAAATTTATTGATAGAAAATCAGGTTTATGGGTTAAGTACTGTGTTTTTCTATTAGCATTTACAGCTCTGAGGAATTAGACGTCCAATTTATAGATTATTGCAAAAGTCATTAAGTATGAAACGGCGTGTAAAATAAAATATTGTATGAAAGAATTAGACTCAGAGACTTGTTTTAGTTCTTTTGTCACCTATACTTCGATATCTGATCCTATAAGAACCTTTGTAATCATTTCAGAGAATACATCTTGTGATGTGTGTATTATCTTGAAATATTATTACAACAAATATTTTTTTTATAGACTCACGCCTGTATCCTCGAAGGGTACATTTCGCCATGAATTTTTATTTTCCGCGTAATAGGGAGCGAGCCTATTGCCGTACCGGGCAGTTTACCAGACTCCGTGCTGCTACTGGGAATTTCCTAACGGAAAAACCCTATAACACTTTGCCCGACCCGGGAATCGAACCCGAGACCCACGTCCCAGTTCCACGCGCACCAACCGCCGCCACCGCCACCAACCCGCGAGACCAACGAGGCAGTTAAATATTAATTAAGGCTGAATTAACAGCTACATGTCATATGCATTTATTTCAGTAGGGAGATGAGTGAGAACCTGTTTTACTGTAAAGACACGCACGTTCACGTTGTGCATCAAGCAAATATAATATTCAGGTAGTAGAGCCTTGCTGATTTCAGCATGAATGGGCTGGCTTGACCGAAGAATTACTACCCTCTCATAGAAAATCGACGTAAAGTAACAGTAGGTACCTATATTGCTGCGTTTCGCTCGGTGAGTGAGAGTGCTAGAGGCCCCATCCCCTATTCCTTCTCCCTCATCCTACTCCTCCTCCCATCCCTTTTCCTAACCCTAAGGCTGCAACGCACTTGTGACTCCTCTGGTGTTGGTTGTGCCCATGGGCGACGATAATTGTTTACCATCAGGCGATTCGTCTGCTCATTTGCCGCCTATAACATAAAAAAATATATATCATGTCACATAACCTCAACTATATTGCGCCATTACTTCCCCAAAATTGTCAGACACCATTTTGGTATCCTTTCTCCAATCTCCAAACCATTGTCTATATAAAATCAGAATTAAAATTTCAAAAAGTCATTTTACTTTTAATATAGCTGCAAAATACAAAGCTTTGCTCTGAAATCCTATTCCAATTTTAACATGTCTTTTTGGCTAGCACAATGGAGCTGGCCGTTTCCCCTGTCGATACTGAAACGCTTTAGCTCCAGATCTAGTAAACAACTTTGCACAAAAACTGAGAGCAAAAATACGTCATTCAATCAATCATAGCCCACACGAGTTGCCAGTGACACACAGTTTAGCCGACGCAGGTTACAAATTGTTGAATTTTAATTCTCGTCTTCGTAAGTCGTATGTCATTGTGATACATTATGCTTTTAGTAAGTAAGGTTTTACTAGCAATGTGTTTATATTAATATCATTATCGTCATACTTTCTTAGTCCAGAGCTGGACATAAGCCTCTGCCTACTAATTTGCATAACAATACCATTGAAAGTTAATAAGAGGATTAGGTCTGCTATGCCACCCGAGCCAGTCGAGTTGGTATGGGGCTTAATGTAGAGAATTCAATTTCTTAACAAATATACATACTTTGTATATAACCACTTGCTTTGTGTACACACACCAAAGGGCCTCTCACATCTAAGGGCCTCAATCCTAATCCTAATAAATCACGCTTCCAAGTAAAGTTACAAATTGTAATCAGGAGAACGCTAGATGACGATGATCATGAAAATCAGTAAAAGGTTTTTGTCGATGACCTTTGACCCTAAATACATTAATGAAAATTATAATCGATGTATCTTGTATGTTTTTATTAAAGAAGCTATAAGGATACTTTTGCAAAAAAAACTCTAAATGCCTTTCATTCTACATAAGTAGGTATATGCTTTAATAATATCCAGCTTAGAATATTATTTTCTTAAAAGCAGGTAGTTAAATATTAAAATGTGTCGCTGAACGTGGAGTTCTAAGCTTTTAATGGTAAAACTCTAGTGCCACTTCGTTACGTGTTATCAGGAGTACATCTCATAACATTTAAATATCGTAAAAGTTGCTAATGGATTAAATGGATCTGCAGACATACGATAAAATATAATGTATGTGAATATCTTAAGTATATAAGTAGTAAACGGTTACTCGGCTCAAAACACACTAAAACGTATGCTTATTTTTATGCCGAAGTGGAAATTATTATAGAAGTCCATATAAGTAGTACGCACACTAAGTCTGGGAGAGTAAACTTGTAAAAGAAATTACTACTTTCAGATACAGCTTGAAATTTGACCTAAATTTTAAGTTAACATCATTTTTATTACTCCTACGAATAGCGACTTTATATCTACTTTTATTGCACCTCAATTTAATACAGTCGGTGAAGTAATAAAAATATTTTGGTCTATTCCTACGTCTACCATCGTGTAATGTAACAAGCGCGAAATATGCAAAATACACAGTGCCGAAACGGTCCCCGTCAAATATCGAAATAATGCTAACTGCATTTTTTATGCACAATTTGGCAGAGCCACCCTTCAATTCCAGTAGTAACATGCCCAATTTTAATATTGCTTAAAATATGTTCTTGAATTAATTCGCACATATTGATGCATTTTTTTACAATAAGCGACTGCCTGCAGCACTTATTTCGTTACTAGAGTCAATTGTATTGATATTTTTTAATCTTTCACTCATGTGTTACTTTACACTGTTTATGTTTCATACTTTGGTGTTATATTTTCTGGTATTGAAGTGATCGCAGCGTGAGATGCTGAAGATGCCATGTTTTACTGACTAACTATCTGACAAGTATATTATTATGCAAAACTTTTGAGTAGTAAAGATCAGATCGCGGTTGCTTAGCGGAATATCTGATATTCATCCAAATTTTTATGAACTAACAAAATCCACATCTACGCATTCTCTCAGGCATTCGAAGCGGTTTTGTAGTTCAAGCTGAAAGCTCTCGGGGTTTTAGATTTGAACTGGCGCTGGTAGAAGCGTAGACTTCATCAATCTCGACCGTTCGAGGCTGGGACTAATATTCAATGTGCCTCTTACCATTCGGTGACCGCGGCCCACTTTTGCGAACTGATCACAGAGACATCATTAAATGTTAACCTCTTCATTGACATGATGAAATCGATCTTATTTTTGGTGGCACCATCTGGACTTATTCAGGTCCACTTGCGGCATTCTAGCTTTTCGAAAAAGGAATTCATCATGAAGAGTCCTTCCTTCTTCATGAAGCTAGCTAGCAAATGGCCCCGCGAGTTCCGGTGTCCACATTCAAATTGCTCCACCCTCAGCTCATCACCGCTCATTTGCCTAGTTTCGCGTTAAAATCTCCCATGACAACGGTGTAATGGGTTTTGAACCTATGTATAGCCCGAGATATGTCCTCATACATAGCTTCTACATCCTCATCGAAGTGTGATGAATGAAATGAAATAAATGAAATATTGCGACAAATCTCTGCCGGAGGTTTATCGCACCCCTTGCCCCGCCGTTACCATGGCCGCTATCTGAGTCAGGAATAGCGGGGCCGCCGGGGAACAGAGGCCGTTTTTTTCGTGTGTGGCTCATTTTTGGGTGAATTTGCTTTGATCGCCACGCTTGGCAGACGGATTGGCGATCGTAGTGGCGGAAGTCTTTGATACTTAATGCTGCTGCCTATATAGTATCTTGCCTTTTACTTTCGCCTTACTTTGGGTGGTTTGACTGCCATCTTCCGGTTGACAGACTGCAATGGTGGATCCGAGGCTACTCTCATTCAGTTCCTGCCCGTCAAAGGTAGTCACTCCACCTAGTTAGTCTGAGGGATAATAGCAATCCAACAAGGCAGTCATAATAATTTTATAAATATGACTAATTCGTTGGTCTGCTATTCTTCCCTCAAACTTGGTAGAGATATTAACGAAGATAATGTTAATAAAGTATTACACAAACATTTTCGAATTTTACCTCTTAATGTTCCCCGACATATTTGAGTTTTTGCGGGAACACGATGCGATGACGCACGCTTGCACGCTATAAACTCTCCGAGTCGAATGGCAAACCTCCCTGCGCGCATATCCCATCCTCGCACGCATACTCCCGGAATTAATGAAGTACGAGAAACGGATAACGTGTTTCTAGTTAGGGAACGTGGGCTAGCCGTTATTAAGTTAAGAATTACTTATAGTTTTTTGAACAAATTCCATGTTCGAAGTAAATAACGCTTTTCTTAACGAATCGTTTTGAGCAAATCGCAATATTAATTACTTGGAAAAAATACCGTTATGGTCGTCTTACCAGAGTTAAGATAAGGTTTTCATCATAAATAGTTTATAGCATTGTTTTTATTCCTGCTTTATCAAAATTAATCCTTAACTATAAACAAGTTATAGGCTCTTAGTATACACTAAGAGCCTATAACATGTATATATTAGCACCTATGTAGTCAAGAATATTCAATTAACGTAGTTTAAGCTTATAAAAAATGAAAAAAATATTAGGTGAATTTTAAAACTAAGGTACTTTAACGTGCATTAAACTAAGAAGCGTGGTGGTATAGTCACTTTTTAGTCAAGCATTTGTTGCATATTTTATCATTTAACGGTAAACCATATTTTAATATCTCCATAACCGTAAGTGATAGAGATATGGTTCCTAAGAACCATATCTCTATCACTAAGAAACATAGAGACTTTAAAACTGTATTAATTTGCATTCAAAACTCAAAATCGACCATTTGAGGGTTAACGGGGCTCTAGTTAAAGGACGACAGTATAACGAGGAAATGGTCGATTTTGAGTTTTGAATTTGGGTATTTTATGATTTATTGCTTTTCATAATCTATATTATACTAATATCATCAGCTCAAAGAGTTTTTTATTTACTTGGTTGAACAGGCAAATCTCAGGTACTGTTTGACTACAATTTATTTTAAAGTACGTACCTGTGACTCTTTGCAAGGACCTCTGTATTAGAAAACTATTAAAACAAATTAAAAGACGTGTATATTAATGACCTTATTGCTTAAGCACAAAATATCTAACAGGAAAACATTACTTCTTATAGATTACTGAATTAAGTACTTAGCTAATCGAATCAAATACGATACTCACCAAAAGTAATCCTGCCGTCACAAAAACTTAATACAATTTCGTGAGAAGAAAATGAGATTCAAACAACAATCATTCAGAAGTATAAAAACTTGTTTTACGCGAGAATCCATCGAGATTCACACCAGTAGTAGCGGCACTGGAGTGTGGCTCGAATTAGTGACACTCATTATTTCCACTTTTCCACGGCACTCCCTTCCTGTACGCCTTCCTCGTGCGAAACTTTCAGAATTAAACCGTTTTTAGCGACATGTTTTAGAGTCCTTTACAGTGCAAGTGCCTCTGGACCTTTGTAATTACTGTTCGTAATTTACCAGCAGTAAGGCTGTTAAGATTACGCGTAGAATTATAAGGAGGCGGATTAGAAGAGGATTTATTCCATTTAAATTTCTTATAGTGTGAGTACGGCCTTATAAAGAGAGTATTGAAATCTTTATAATTGTAAAGCATTTAAATGAATAAGTATCTTATTTCAATGGCTGTACGATGATTATTGGCTCAAAGCTTGCAAAAAATACGAGATCAATTTATGTTCTTAAACTAATTTTGTATCCGAAATCATTTATATACATTAGCATTGTTCTTTTTACAATATTATATTATGCTTTTTCTTCTAAACGATGATAAGAAATCGAGAAATTACATTTCGTAAAATATACGAGATTTCATTGCTCTGCCAATTTTGTGAAACAAATACTAGTCTAGTCACTAAATATTCGTTTTGCTTAGAGCTGACAAACTAATAAGTCAGTAATATGGAAAGAGAAAGGTATGTGTCCTTACTTTTCCGCCTTTACCTACCTTACACATGTGTCTATATTATGTATTTACGCCTACACAAAATACGTCACATATCTAGCGCTGGCTTATTACGTATGACGGACAAGATTTAAAAAAAAAATATTCGTATCTTACCCCATTATACATTAAGAAGACGCGCTTAATTTCCTCTGATACAGGCGACATCTGTCGCTTTGCGAGATGGTCTAAATAAAACGGCTCTCAACCTCTTTTCGCAGAAAACATCTCATTGCAAGGAGTAATTCTATTTCTAGGAAATTGCTTTGAATAGTCTTGGAGTATTCATCAAACTGGTGGTAATAATTTATTATGATGTCTGCTGTAAAACAAGTTACAATTTTATTTTTTGTATTTGAATACTACTAATTTATATTTTTATATTTTAGGTCTTCTGGTTAACAATTAAATAGACAGTAATGCGAAGAGAAATCAACATAAGGCCATATTTTATATTTATTACAGAACTAGAGGACGCCAGCAGCTACGCCTGCATTTTTTTAAATTTACCCGTTTTGGCCGATCCCGTGGGATTTTTTGGAAATCCCTTCTTAGTGCACCCCTACGGTCCCCAAGGAACATACATGCCAAATTTCAGCTTCTTGCGCCCAATAGTTTCGGCTGTAGCGTGTCTGTCATTCAGTCAGTAACGCAAGGATTTTATATATTAAGATTGTAACAACTTTTTAAGAAAACTCATTGAATTTTATTTTCATATGATCTCAATGTAATAACATACTCTTACTATTAACGTGTAAAATGTTTCTGCTTTGGAACTGTGAACCACGTAGTAAGTTGTGGCTTTGAACCACTTTATTTTACGTCTAAGGAATTGACAGGAAACTAATTAAACTTTATTACTTAACTGGGTACATACATATATAATGTACCTAATTGTTAACAGCTTGCTGTTGCATCTTCGCTCCCTTATATTTGTTTTTGAGAATGCGTATATTAAATGATCAAACACTAACCTAATAATACTAGATGTCTCGCCTTCGTAACTTCTGAATCTCGACAAAAACACCTTTGAGATAATTGTGAATTAAACTGAGCTGACTTTATCACTATGAGATGGGACCCACTGATCCAGCAATTGCGTAGTTTAGATCCTTATTGTAAATCGAAACAAAAAATTACAAAAATTCTTTTCAGTCATTCTTAAATGATATGGCCAGGTAATTCATTCGGAAATTGAATTTTAAAATAAATATGAACTATTTTCCCAAGTAAGTACATAAAAATAGAACATTATGAAATGTACTAGAAAACTATAAAGTTAGGTAGACAATACGACTTAAGCCATGTAAGCAACTGCAGTGAGCAATAGTTGTTTTATTTCTTTCAATATACTTTGTCATAGCCACCTTCGTGTAAGATACAGGACTTCTTGACACACAAAGTTGTTGATAAACTTTAGTTTTGTCTTAAAAAAATTCTGGTTTTATGTGGGTTTTCATTTATTTTGGTTTGCTTTTTAGGGTTTTATTGAACTGTAGTACAAACAGTATATAAAAAAGTAAATCAAATCAAAACTGATTAGATCCATCTGAAAATATTAGAACATGCATGTATGCATTTCGAGAACATTTAGGAGACCTCACAGATATGCATATATTTTCAAGATTTTTACCTTCCTCGTTTAGCAAGTGATAATTGACAAGTTCATAAGCATATTACTTCGAAAATTGAGTGGGTTGTGGACCTAAATCTTTGTTACTTTAGTCTGTCCATCCACGAGGCTATCATGAAAATAATTGTCATATTATCCGGCCTGACATTATAATTATAAACTGCGGGAACGAGCTTTTTCTCATAATGAAAAGAGTAAGGTCATAGTCCTCAACGCTGGTCAAGTGCGGGTTAGTTGGAAAGCATTATGGAGAACTTTCAGATCCACATACTATGTTTGCTTTAACGGTTTACCAAACGATAATTAACAATTTAAAACGTACACGACTTCGAAAAGTCAGTCGTGCACTATGGATTTAAGTTTCTGATTAGCAGACTGTTAGACTCTTCACAAGGCTATCGGGAATATATAGTTTCAAAATATAATACGTATATTGGCTCAAAACTTTTAACAGTTGCTATATTAATCCAATATTATAAACCATACATATTGTGTTTTAAAAGTATTATTCTGTTCCTAAATGGCTTAATGGTATTCAAAATGAAGGTATTAAGTAAATTTAAATCTCTTTCCATCCTATAATAATATTTAATGGGTATTTTATAACTATGGAATTTATCGGTACCCTATGTAATGTTCAGGAGTTTGCTTAGTGGCAATATTATCTGTAGCTTTATAGGTATATGTCAAGCTAATTTACTTAGAAATAGACCAATAGTTTGACTGTTATTAGTCGCTCAGTTTCGCATTTAGAATATGATTAATCCTGTCCTAACAGTTCCTCGCGTTATTATACCCAATATTTCTAGAATACGAAAATGATTGTGAGTACATTGGCAATCTAATACAGACTGAAAATTTCGTGAAATTCTCTAAAGCTGTTCTATTGTTAAATGTAAATCAGGCGCTTGATTTTCTCAAAAACGTATTCAGACGGATCGGTAAGTGGACTTTGGGTTTCAGATGAAAGTCTTGTATAACAAACAACCGGGAAATAAGCAACGTTAAGATGAATTGTGTGATACGAGAGTGGTGTGGGGTAAAAGAAGATGTAGTGAAAAGCATCGAGAAAGGCATGTTAAGATGGTTTGGGCACATAGAGAGGATGGATGACGAAAGACTGACAAAGAAGATATATAAGGCAAGTGTGAATGGGACAGGACGAAGGGGAAGACCTAGGCGGACATTCTCTGACCAGATTGGAGACCTCCTAAAAAAAAGACAGGTCAGAAGTACCCTAAACAGAAGAGCATGCATGAGAAACTTGATGGGAGTGAATGAAGCAAGAGAGGTATGTCAGGATTGTTGCAAATGGCGTTCCCTAGTCTCTGCCTACCCCTCCGGGAAACAGGCGTGAGTCTATGTATGTATGTATGTAATATGAATATGATAAATTTAATTGTACAGTTGGTATAGTGTTTAAGCGGCTTCTTCGTTTGGTATTCACGTCATGTACCGTGGGTTCGATAAACACATGGGACAACAAATGCGTGACTTATAAATTATTGTTTAGAAGTGTGTGTGCATTGTGACAGTTGATTAAATGTTTTAAAAATCACATGTGACGCAGAATTTATAGGTAGAGCGCGTTTAGTTTAAAAAAACTGCCTAAACAAAAATATTAATACTTAATTAAAATTAATTTGAAAGAACATAACAAATAACTAATACAAATAAATCTAATCACAAAATCAAAGTTAACAGCAATATTGATTGGTAATTACAAACACAACAACAATATTTATATAAATCCCCTTTACTTTAGAATCAACAAAATCAATGGCCCAATAGAATTCGCTACTGAAACTTTGCACTGGAACGACAAGTCTGCTTTTGTTATTTAAACAAACTTGAACAGATATCGAAAATACAATTTCGAAATTAATAACAATTGTTTGTTGTCGTTGTATTAAATTGTTGGTGAAGTTATTCTTAATTGGTAGGCAAAGATTTTGAATTTGCTGAGAATTTTTAGTAGTAAGTATTACTGTGTTCGGGGAAAAGACCTACCATATTCAGGCAATATTTTTTCAATCCACGTGCTTCAAAGAGTTTACTAACAAGAAAATAATAGACATAAAGGACACCGAAACTTGAAATTTAAATTAATGGTCGATTGCTCAAAATATGGTTTAGATCTAGAAGCATAAAAAAAATTACAAGTCTTTTGCAATGCTGGTAGACTTGGGCATTATGAGCAGTATGTTATACAATATTCTCATTGAAAACACAACATTACAAGTCATGTTTAGCTAATGTGCTTAACACACTTAGATTAAAATAAAAGTTATAACTCCTGAAGTACTGGTTTATGATTCAAACTTTTCAATTCATAAGAAGAACATTAACTTAATAACATACCGTGAGCACGCCTCCCCATACCAGGAAACTAATAGTAATCTCAAAATTTTACTATAATAGCTTCGAAAAAAAAATAAACCGGCCCATAGACAATAACAAACGACTTTTGTTACGGACTGCAGAATAGTAGAATTCTGCAGTCCGTAACAAAAGTCGTTTGTTCGAGATACCGCCTACGGCGACGTTATCGTAATAAATAATAAAAAATATATGTAATGGTAAAAAAGTGAAAATGGTAAAGTAATGGCTGCCGTAAATTTGCCGCCAAACGTTGTCACAGGCCTCTAAGTCATAAGTGCCAGACTGTTGCCAACTTACAACAATTTCAAAGATATATTTACGAGGCTCTTCTACAGGGATTTGACGGTACGATATTATTTTCGTATGTTTGATGGTTGTCTTCTCGGCCAAAAGGTTTTGCCAAGTAGGATAGTGTGCACTTATGTGATTTATGGTTTCTTGGAACGATACAAAGCCTTGTGACGAAGATATGAGTTGCCAAATGTTATGATGTATTCATAATAAAACTATAGGGTTCCTTTTGGCCGGTAACTTAGCTGGACATAGCCTTTATAAAGATAAACCAAAAACTGAGTTGACCAAATATAAAGTCGATTAATATAGGCTCTTCTTCGTGCACATACCAACTTGATCTAACTATCAGCTGGTAGAATATTTGCCTGTTCAGTTATTTGAAGGGTATTTGATACCACGATCCGATAAATCTTATATCAGATTCTAGATATGAATCATCTTCTTGTCCTGGTCCCAATTTATTTGGGGTCGGCACAGTACGTCCTTCACTTCCATTCTTTTCTGTCGCCCGTCATCAGATCATTTACCCCTTTCTCTTTCATATCCATCTTCACACAGTCCATCCATCTTTTCCTTGGCCTCCCTCTTCCTTTTCATCCCTCTACCTTCATATTCATCAATTGCTTACCTACATACATATCATCTCTTGGCATAATATGTCCATACCTAACCAAACGACTTCCTTTCACTTTCTCGTCTATAGGCGCCACATTCAGACTACCTCACACGTATTCATTCCTAATCTTATCCATTCTCGTAACTCCACACATCCATTGCAACATTCTCATCTCTGCCACATGTAATCATTTTTCATCCATGTTTTTAGTAGCCCAACACTCGGCTCCATCCAACACGACAGGCCTTATAACCGCCTTATATATGCATCCCTTGAATTTCAAAGGCATTTTAGAATCGCATATTGTGCCCGAGACCTGTCGCCATTTACTCCATCCCTTGCCGAACATCCCGATCAATTTCGCCGTCGTATTGCAGAAGTGAACTGAGGCAGCGAAAAACGGAGCATATTGGTAGGGGTATACCTCCGAGTGTAACCGGGACTGTACTAGAGAGGCCGCCAAAGTCACAGAACATGACGTATTCAGTTTTGGTTCTGCTTATCCTAAGGCCTACGTTCTCCAGTCTCTTCCGGCTCCACTCCTCCAGCTTGCTCTGCACCTCTTGTCCACTTTCTGCTACCTGGACAATGTCGTCGGCATATACCATGCATCAGGGTGCCTCTTCCTGTATGTCTAATGATAGGGCATCCATAATCAACAAGAGAAGAAGAGCTAAGGACTAAGAGCTGACCCTTGGTGCAAGCCTACAGCCACATCGAATCTGGCTGTGATTCCAGCTGCGGACCGGACTTGCGTGTGGCATTCAGCATACATAGCTTGGATCAACTTCAGGTACTTTTCAGGCACTCCGTTCTTCTTGAGGGCCCACCACAAGACTTCACGCGGTACCCGGTCATATGCCTTTTCAAGGTTAACGAATACAATTTGCAGATTTTTATGCGTCTCCCTGTATTTTTAACAAATTTGGCGAAGTGCAGAAATAGCATCCACCGTACCACGACCAGGCATAAAACCGAATTGGTTACGTGAAATCTCACTCTCTGCTCGCAAACCTTGTGTATCTTTCTGCAATATACTAGCCTTAAGAATGTAAAAGGGGAACTATACATTTCAGAAATCACAGCAAAACCCTGATAGATCTAGTATGCACAGATGCCCAGGTGTGTGAATTATCAGTATTAAATATAGCAGATCACTGTGATCACTGTTATGTTCTGATCACAGTTAAAACTGATTGAAGGTTATGCATACATGAGGTATCGAGAAATATTTTTCTAATTATCTAGTTCAACCAATACATCTAAATATTATGTATTTAAGCAAAACTGACCTAACAAACACTACAACACTGTTAACAAATGTGATGTAGCAATGCCTAGCTCAGATACAAGTTTACAATATAGGCACACTCAACTACGCTCTGCTAACAACAAATATGTTCAGAATTTGTCTTGAAAGACTGGGAATTGTTAACAGAGGGCAATGGAAGCGTGATTGTATTCATCCAGTTGTTCTAAGGCAAGTCAAGAGTCGAACATATATTACTGTGATTCACAGCGATGAAATTAAACAAATTAATTACCTGGTATCTTGGTGATGTCAGGCTTGGAGCTAAATTAGACACACACACAGATCTAAAATTGGCCAATATTAGACTGAATAAATTATTCACTTAGCTGTTCCACCAAACTGATGTCTTCAGGACACGAGGCACGTGGACGTCGACAAACAATTTTGCAAATGTTCAATATTTCACAAATTTACTACAACCCTTGCCGGTAGTGGTCAAAAGCGCCATATAAAAGGCGTGCACACAAAACAATTTTCCGGAAGCAAGAATGAGAATTATTTGACAGTTCATAGTGTGACCAGAGTCATAAAATTACAATAGACAAATAAAATGTTACTAAACTGATATAAACGATTTAACTTATCATAGACAATATTTCTATTTGAAATAAAGGTAGTTACTCAAAATATTAATAATCAGCCATATAGGCTCTCTTATGTAAGATACGGTTTAATTTTTTACTGTACAATGGTCAACTTACCACAACTGTGTATATAAGATTATAAATTTTAACTATTTTACAAATAAAATAATGCATTGTAATTTTGAATAGAACTATACACACTTAAATTCTACTCAACACACTTAAAAACGATTTATTCGATTATTTCTGCAATAGAATTTTGTTACTTATTCGATTGCAAAAATTGTCACAGTAATAAAATCGTCTACTTGACCGTACACAAGTGACTATTGTCCCTTTTTGGAAAAACAGATGAGAGCGTAAACTGTCATTTTTTTCACGCATTCCCGCTGTGGACTTATCTGTTTGTGGAACTCGGATTACTTAATTGATTGCGCTATGTTGCATATCAATAGAAGCGTAATGAAACGAGCTTTCTAATTATATAAATAAAAACTATATAATATGGTTGAAACCCACGCAAGTGCAGTATAAAGTTAAAATTTGAAATATTTTCCCGCCATTTTTGAGCGCGATTTTATATTTCTGACATGTTCCTTTTTCTCGTCGTTTTTTATTATGGGAGATATTATAAGTATTATATACAGTTAGGAAGGTTATTTAATTTACTTTTAGAGAAAATAAACATCATGCAAAGAAACATTTTAATATTAATCGTAAAAAAATTAAACAAAGAAATTATTTTTAATTGGCGCCAATTTTCATATTTTTTTTTAATACTATTTTATGTTATATATCAGATTCAAACCTTGATAAGGTTTTTTCAAACTAGATTTCCAATTATAAAAATCAATAAAATTCTTATACGAATCTGATAAGAATTATTTTCATTGGATCTGCACAGTTGTTTACTTTTCGCGCCAAAAAACTGCAGTACCCGCCAAAATTTTCGATAACTAATATCTCATATATAATATGAGTAATTTGCATCATATCTTAAGGTTATTTATATACTCATAATAAAATAATAATACAATGCATAAATGTAACCATATATACATAATTTTGTTTTGTAAAAAATTGTATTTACATAAGAAAATAAATGACGTTTTTACGATAATTGTTTGTATTCCCTAGTATAGTTCCTAGAATTAAAGTAATACTCAATATATTTTTTTTTGCTATAACTTCACAATTAATTAGTTAATTTAGAATAAAAACATAAAAGTATCATAAATAATTGAATTTTTTGTTTACAATGATGTTTTTAATCCATAATTACGCCCCATGCGCGGAATGCAAAGTCAGTGAAATAATAAAAACAATCAAATGCTAACATCTAAATATTTTTCTAAGCAAGTATTGCCATAACTTTATTTTATTGTGAAGATAATATCACCAGGTATATAAAAAACAAAAGTTATTATCACAAACAAAAGTGTCGAGTAAGTCGTTAAAGACGTAATTGTTTATATAAGCATCAAGTTACACCCGCTCGCCTAAAGTAAACATTTCATTCAAACGTAGTTTGTTTCGTACCATTAGAAGGAGTCATTCATTAGTTTGCAAAAAAAAAAAATAAACACCACTCCTCTCACGTTATCAACGATCGTACAAAAACTAATTTATTGAGCGCGCTCGTCGTCAAGTGGCGGCGCGCACTTGAAATTTGATGCCGTCCCCTTGAGTAAGCAAGCAAAAAGGGTATGCGGGCAAGCGGATAAAACTTTAATGAGCGCACAAAATAAGTACGTCTGAATTACGCAAGAGTAATGGGAGCGAAATTCATGAACGCCGTCCGGGGATGCAACAATATTTCATGGCCCGTAATTCGTCATTCAATTGTTTTAGTAATTATTTCGCACACGGCGCGAACGATTGTCACTGACCGCTAGTTACGACCATCGCTTCACAAAAATGGTAGTTGAAAATCGAATAATAGTAGTTGCTGTTTGTGAACAATCGAATAAAATTTAAAAAGCTTTGTCAACGGCTTCACTCACATGGAATTGATGTAATTGAAAGGAACATGCCATATATACTTTTATATTCTTATAATAATGTGTTCTTATTCTGTGTCCTTCACAATTATGCTACTGTTTAGAAGATAGAGGGACGGCCAGGTGAATATGTGTACAACAATACTTACTTCGCATTCTATTAAAATAAACCTTCCCTTCTTCTATCTTGTGAGCCATGTAACTTTTTTACGTGATCTGAATTAAACATATATAAATAAATATGACTACAGTATTCGTAACACGTATAAAAACAAATTAAATCAACTATCACATTACAGCTTACAATATAACACTATAACTTAATAGACCAAATTATACCAAAAATATACGGCGTACCAGCAATAACCTACACCAAATAGCTTTATAATATTCTAATAGCACATAAAACGGTCACTTCGATTAACTTTAAATCACGAACAAACTAATAAAAACGTGTTCAACTAGCAGAAATATTAACGTTCCCTGTTAATTGCCACGAACTTTAGTGCTGATCCTGGATATGAAAAAGCTATTATAAAGATATATAAAGATATTGCTGTAGCAAGTTCGTGTATTATTTGTTGTGGTTGATGTATGAATGGAAATTTACCTCATTCCCATTCATACATCAACCATACCAATTTAAAATTAACAATAATATTGTCGCGACGCCATCTATTGTATAATGGCGAATACAACTATCACTGGCGCCATCTAGCGGTTACTACGGAAATAGGACCTGGATCGCGCAATTGAAGTTTTTGATGACTTTAATTATAAACAAGTTCTTAAAAGTGTTACTGAGTTTTGCCGAATTCTTAGTAGCAGCACGGAATCTGGCAACGGCAATTGTCTAACTCCCTATTACGTTGGACCTAAAGTTCAAAACGCTAAATGTGGGTATAATATTACACCTCTGCATGCCCCTTTGGCGATGCAGGCGTTACGATATAAAAAAAAGTTCTAGAGTGCTTCCAATAAGTCCACCAAGCACGACATATTACTTTAGTCAGAGGATCTTCCCTCTAGTTGAAGGAATATTTTTAAAGGTATTAGAGCCTTGCTGATTTCAGCATGAATGGGCCGGCTCGACCGGGGAAGTACTACCCTCTCACAGAAAATCAACGTAAAGTAACAGTACTTAAACTGTTGCGTTTCGTTCGGTGAGTGAGAGTGCCGGAGGCCCTATCGCCTATTCCTTCTCCCTCATCCCACTCCTCACCCTACCCCTTTTCCCATTCCCAAAGGGCGGCAACGCACTTGTGACTCCTGTGGTGTTGCTTGTGTCCATGGGTGGAGGTAATTGCTTACCATCAGGCGATCCGTCTGCTCGTTTGCCGCCTATTACTATAAAAAAAAAATCCACAACTTATTCCTCCACCCTATAATGCAACAATCGAAACACGGCTATCTGGTCCCAACCTAGCTGGATCTTTCAGTATGGTAATGAAACAACTGATAAACATACTTAAATAATTTAACAGACATATTACACACAGATACAGCATAAATTATCGTACACGTCACACAAAAAGGAGATTCTCTTTCTTAGCAATAAGGGTAACTAAACACTAAACCAACTGAGGTTATCTGATGATAATCTTGATATGAAGCAAACTGTCAAACCGATCTACGCGATGACGTACGTAGGATAAGTGTAGGAACTACTGTTAGAAGTGTTCGTAACATGTCAGATCGCATCTCAAGGCATCGCTTACAGTCACGCTCGTATCACGTTGGTAAAGAGAACAACCGAACGAAACTAGTGAAATTTTTAAAACAACTTAAGCAGGCCGCACACCAGCGCCACATGCTACACGCATCAAACATTTACGTCGCCACAATCATTGCGCTACTATTCAGCTTACTACAAATGTATTGTATATGCGCACATTGGAAGCACAGTTGTAGCGTGGCACCGCTTTGAGAATGTCGACATCGTCTTATCTTGATGTGGCGATTAATGAGAAAAAAAAGACGTTATTGGGTTCATCCATTTAATCAACATTGTACCTACAATTTACGGGAATTTCAAAATTCCCATGAATCACAATCCGCTGATGATAAGTTCCACTTATATTATCGAATGTTTGAAAACACATACAAGCTATTATTAAATTTAGTTAAGTTTACCGAAACAAAATACATATACTTCAGAGAGTGTATTTCAGCTGACCTAATACCTAACCTATGTATATATACCTAACCCTACTACCAATCATATAAATCAAGGGAGACCGAATAACGATGCTACAGAAAATCTAGAATATTTGTGTTTATTACTTCTTAAAACCATACGGGCTGGTGTCATGGCAAAATAATTACACATTGTAGCACGATTTTAAATGTACAAAGAAAGGTACTTACTCTTTTCATTGAATTTTCGCCAATCTTAGTCCAAATAATTTCTGTAATCCGTCTGTTACTATAATCATTGAGCGTATGATTGTATAATATAGGGCTTTTTTCAACCTCTGCAATAAACTCAACGTAAAATTCTATGTTGTCTCTCATTTTTGCAAACCAACGCGACACAAAAAACGAACGTGTTCGATCTTGGATACGTGTAGCGCGGACATCGTCTCGCTACAAAGTACGCCCGCTACAAATGTTTCCTCGGTGTGCGTGCTCACGTACAAATATATGGGGGCGTTAAATGTGTCGCGTTTCAAATGTGGCGCTACAATTATCGAGTTACAAATGTATGCCTGGTGTGCGGCCTGCTTAAATCGTTGCAGTCTATCGAATGTTCTTCTCACATACCTTGACCAAGTAATATAAGGATAAATATGGCCCTAAGAACGACTGAAACAAAAAAGGAAGGTCTTCAGTAACTAAAAGTATCAAAACGGCACGCTTACATTTTATTCGATTACTACATAAAGTGGCTTAATTTTTTGTTACCGATGAGTTATCCTCGTTATTTTAATAGATCTAAAAGTACGCCATTATTTAACCCTTTACAACAAGAAGGTAAGAAGTGGCTTCAGTTTTTTTAATAGTGAGACATCTACCTTATTTCTCATGACTGTATTAGCTTCACTTGTACACTATTCTGTGTATGTACTCGTAGACAATTAAAGAACGATGAAAGAATGAAACGAACTAACATTGTTATAAGGTGTATTCACTCCTTATACCGGTGTCAGTTCCATGCCAATATGCAAGTGAACCCATTCTACATATGCAGCCGCTTTAAGTAAACTATACTGCTGCGTTTCATTCGTTCAGTGAGACTGTCGGAGAAACTATCTCCTTTTCCCGCTTTCTCACCCCACTCTTCCTCTTATTCCTTTGCCCATTCAAAACGAAAACGCACTTATGACTCCTAAGGTGGATGCTCATGGTCGGCAGTAATCGCATACGATCAGGCGATCCGCTCACTCGTTCGCTATCTACCACAAAAACGACTGGAAAAGAAATTACAATACTGTAAAGCTTAATAATGTCCTCCTGACCGATTCCAGCTACGGCGGCTTGTCTATATATGAGACTTGTCATCTGCGCGGGACGTATTATAGTGCATAAGTGTGCGCAAACCCAAGTGCACTCTCTATTCCCGTACTCTCATAGTCCGATGGGACGTCACAAGCGACACGACCGGAGAGAGATTGGGCGATAATTTCTAACAGAAAAATTTAATGTCACTTTTTGTTCGACCAGGGAATCGAACCCGAGACCTCATGATTCGCAGTCGCTAACACTACCGCAGGACCACAGAGGCAGTTACAAAGCTTAATCGTAGTTACAATGTAGCAGACAGCTTATAGAGATTTCAAGTGCACATGGTGCTGCAATCATTGAACTGACTCAAATAGATACCAAATTTAGTTATTTATTTTATGTATTTGTTGCTAAATAATATCAACATTACTCTTAGAGGCAATTGTAATTATTTATAAATGCCGCTACAAAAGAGATAGTAAATCGAATAATCAATGATTAATTTGGTTTTGTTTGCTTCTATTACAAAATTTCAGAGACATGAGATTTCTTCATAACGCATTAAATTTACCAGCTCAATGCTTTATACCATGGTTGCATGCTTTAATTTCATGTATAGTGTAATAGTAGAAGCTGCAATCCTGTGCGTTGTTTGCAATTTTGTAAAATAGAATTAATTCTAACTGAGGTAGAAGTCTTAAAAAAAATATTCATAATGGTATTTAAAATACACTCTCTTTTGCTATTGGTTCAAAATAACTTATTTGTGGTTAGTCCAATAAGCATTAGTCCAATTCGCGTTTGGTTTATTTCACAATCACGGTTACCATAATTCACAATTAAACTTATTCATCATTGGGACAAATTATTTTTGGTAAAGAACACAGTGAAGTGTACATAAATTAGATATTTTCTCACAATTATATTTTGTCACAAAATTTTCCCGAATCTAACCAAATTTTTACCAACGGCAATTGGGACGATCAGTGAACTAGATCAATGACGAATTGGACTAAACCTGTGTTCGATATCTTTTAGGAATAAGACTAATCATGAGTTTCAATTAAGACTTTTAAAGCACATTAAAGTATTATTTATTTAATCACTAGTAGGTACTAAAGTATTATTTATGTAATCACTGATAGGTACAGTCATCTTATATGCAACTATATGAAAATTACCTTCGAAGATACAATGAAAAAAGTCCTTTTAAATTAAACTTCATTTACGAACTGTATAAAATCACATTTAGTAAAAACTTATAAAGTCACATAGTACGAAACGACCACTTAGTTCGTATTCTCTACAAGTGAAATTAACATGTTTTCCATTGCCAGCTGTTGTAGGGGCATAAATCAAAAGAAAAGTATTATCGCATTCAGAAATTTTACGTGAATATTATAATAACACTAGTGTTCTACCGCAGTTCCGCTCGCGTGTTCGATGAAGTAAAATTTGTTGTTTGAAATTAGTTCCTAACTTTGTATTTTATTGCTGACATTGTATAATTATTTTGAAGGAAGACACTGCAATTTTACTGCTACAGTCAGATTGAAATGAGTGGCTTTAATTTTTGTTTTTTTTTAGAAGCTGAAGTGCTCTTTGATAGTAAATAGGTTTTATGGGGCTGAAGTTTCTGCTAAGATTTACTTATATTATAGTGTAAGTGGTAGCAAACTGATGTGATAATAAAGATAATATCACTGCGTTAAGATGACCACATATAATTTAATAAAGATAAAGTAATTTTAGTGTGATACACTTTTTATCTCTAACCTCAAAGGTTAATACATCTTATGGGAATAGAGGTTAATATAAAGATTTGACCTACAACGGTAACGCTGCACGCTGGCCAGACGCGTTGGTATAGTGTTTAATGTGAAATCTGTCGTGTCTTGCCAAGAATTCTTATTGTATTTTCCTTAGTCGCTTCTTAGGACATTCACGGAATAAAATGGAATAGTGACATTTTGTATTCTTAACCTTCACCACTCATAAAAAAATGTTCGTGATGCCTACAAACAGATCGCAACTCAGCCTTGACAAACGACCAAAAAAAGGAATGTCAAAATCTAAGCCTTCAAAAAACTAGCACACCAAACATGCCGACAGCCGTATCAACAAAAAATCGAGGCATTGTTATTTCATCCGCGTACCCCGTTCACGCATAGCCAAATGTCAGCTATCACGTTTATATCGCAGTTTGTACATGCCGTCATAATCCGACTTAAATATTCCACGCGCTGACGCCTCATTGGACGAGTATTGACGTCAATAGTCGGGGAACATGTTTGAATTCGTTATTGAGAAGTTAATCCGTTATTCGGAGGATTACTGTTCGGTTGGTTACAAATTGATTTGGGTAAAGCATTGCATTTTTTTGCTGGTTATGCGTTGTAATGTAAATTTATTTATGTGGGATTGGATTCTGTCTTAATAATGTGTGATATGAATTATTTCCAAACTTTCACGATGTGCATTGTACTATTTATATAACAGGTTTTCATCGGTCAATCGTCGTCTCGTGAACAAGACTCATGCAACTCAAGCCAAAACAAAGTAGCTCAAATGAAATCCTATTGATAGTGAGAGGCTAAATAATTTCGATTCAAAACAAGCATAAAAGAAATCGGTTTGATTATATTACAATTGTTACCTTTGTGTCATACATCAGCTTTATCCATGTGTTAACTCGGTTTTATCCAAGACTTAGGCTATTTGGACGAACCCTGGTTCACTTGACAGAATATTTGCTTTGCCACAGAGGGAGTGCCTCCGCAACTCCGATTAAAGTCTTTATAACAAAGGATTCTCATAAAACTACACAGAAACAATTATTAAAATATAACCAACATAAAAATATCATTGTTTTATTATGAGATACATCATACATACATAACGAAAATAGAAGTATGTGATGCTATCAAAAAAGCATCTTTGGTGATTCCGGTTATTTGTTTAACATTGTAAGCAAACGAAAAGTCAATATTGTTTCTAAACAAAATTAAAACTAGACATTAACTAGTGATATCCGACTAGGGAGACGAACAAACTGCTACACAGAGGGTTTGGGTTCTAAGGAACGTTGCTAGTACTGAGTTCTTTCACATTCGTAACGACGATCATCTAATGTCATCTAATAAAATGAAGTAGTAGCTGTTCTCTTTCTGAAGCTATCAATCAATCAGTACACTAATCAATAAACCCCTCTATCTATCAGTCAATTAGTACATCAATATATTAATAAAGTTCTAAAAGGTATTTATACGCCTGCCTATCCCTCCCTGTATTCATGATTGCTGGTAAACTTTTCAGTAACTACGTTCATTTTGATCAATCCTACAACATAATGGTGCCGTGCCATAAAGTTTGTATTGTCCAAATCAATCCTAAGGAATATTTAACTTGTAACAATAAACAATTGCAACTACGCATTTGTAACATTTATACGGAACCATACAATCGCCATTTTAGGTACTGTAGTTCAGTTTTCAATTCTACACTCTACACAGTCGCCACGACGCCGTAGCTGAGTCTACGCTGTAGAACGGCGTAGGTGTAGCAACGTAAAGACAAGCTGTCGTTATCAGCCTGTTGTTTCAGAGTTTTCTTAGCGAAATTGTAAACATTTTAAAAGCCACAAAGAACACTTAAAGTGAACAACTTTTTCTGGATTGGACAAAATATCAATTGAGAACAAAATTAAATTGCTAAGGCACCTGTTAAATCAAAAGGCATTTGATCTTAACACACTTGCTACGAACCCATATTTTTTATTAATTTATAAGCAGCAATTTCTTTTTTAAATTTTTAATGGTTTTATGTTAGTTACAACAACATACTCAACATACAACCAAGCCACAAACCGTACAAACAAAAAGGTTTACGTACACAATCTTTGGCAATTACTCACAAGAAAGGCGGCTAATATATTTTTTACTGAGAACATGTTTATCACAGCAAAATACCACTTAATCCGACATAAGGACATAGTATATAATAATGGTTGGAAGGTCACGTGACATGCACTGATAAGAAATATTTCAAGCAGTTCAATAACGAAACAGATTTGTTATGATGTAGAAAATTAAACAAATATTAAATGTATATGTTTTACCACTTATCATACGTTAGGAACAGACATAAGATATGAGAACTCGAGTTAACATGAAAGCGAAAAAAAAATGAGTTATTTGCATATTTAAAAACATAAACAAAAATAAATCAATACGTTTGTTTAAAAACAAGTAAAACAACTACATACATACATACATGCATACATACATATGCTCACGCCTTTTTCCCGTCGGGGTAGGCAGAGACAACAGAACGCCACTTGCTCCTATCCTTACAAACCTCACGCGCTTCCTCTACACTCATTACTCTTTTCATACATGCTCGCCGGTTGCGGGTACTTCGGACCTTTCCGTTTCTTAGGATGTCTCCAATTTGGTCGAAGAATGTCCGCCGAGGTCTGCCGCGACCGACTTGCCCACACACATTTGCCTTATATATCTGATTCGTCATTCTTTCTTCACTCATTCGCTCCACGTGTCCAAACCACCTAAGCATTCCTTTCTCAATCCTTGTCACCACATCTTCTTTCAGTCCACTGCTCTTTCGTATAGTTGCATTCGGAATTCTATCAATCAGTCTTACCCCACACATACTACGCAGTGATCGCATCTCAACTGCGTTAATTCTACTTTCATGCTTTTTCTGCCAAACCCAGCTCTCACTTACATACATCAACGTGGGGACAAGCACTCCATTGTGCTCCATTTACACGATTTCCCGCAGTCACTCTCCTTTCAATGTCTCCCTCACATCTTCTGTCCCTTGTAAATACGCTACCCAAATATACAAATTCCTTTACTTGCTCTACAATTTCACCTCCAATCGTAATATTACACTCAGTCACACTTTCATCTTTTTCAAACACCATCACTTTCGTCTATCGTGCATTAACTTTCATACCTTTCGCTTTAAAGCTCTTGTTCATGCAGTCCATCATGTCTTGCAACTCATTCGCCGATGATGCAAGAATGACTTGATCATCGGCATATAAGAGGCACTTAACACGCACTCCTACCATATCGATCCCGCATTCAGTTTCTCTCATATCATTCATGCAGCTATCCATGAATACGTTGAACAACCAGGGCGAGGCTGCACACCCTTGTCTGACACCTTGGGAGATGTCAAACCAGTCCGAATAGGCACCATTGATTCGGACACAGGCTCTAGAACCCCTATACAGGGATTTCAGAGCCCTTATTATAAAGTTGTCTACCCCATACATGGATAACACCTTCCATAACTCCTTTCTATTCACCCTATCATAAGCCTTTTCCAAGTCTATGAACGCACAATACACCTTCTGGTTTTTTGCCAGACATTTTTCGGTGAAGCAGCGCAAGGAAAAGACTTGATCCGTACATCCCATTCCCTTCCGAAATCCCGCTTGCACATCCCATATCTTGTCATTAGTCACATTTACTACTCTGTCAATCAAAATTCTGGCATACATTTTTCCAACAACACTAAGAAGGCTGATCCCGCGATAATTTTGACTTTCCTGCTGCGAACCTTTGCCTTTATAAATTGGAACAAGCACTGCCTTCGTCCAGTCATCTGGAACTTGGCCCTGTTTCCATCATAGATTAAAAAGGCGATGCAGCAGGTTAATTATGAGTCCGTCGCCAGCCTTCAACATCTCAGTCGTCACTCTATCACATCCAGCAGACTTTCCTGACCTCATACCTTTTAACGCTTTCATAATTTCATCCATGCCAATTTCATCAGTCGGGCTCACAAACATATCTATAGTTTCTTCTTTCTCTATTTCACACATATCTTTCTCAAATAAACTCTCAAAATAATTCTTCCAGCGCTCTAGTATCTTTCTTTCTTCATTCATGGCTTCACCTCTTTCATTCCTAATCACTTTCATTGATGTACTCATATTTTTACCTCGCGCTTCTTTCAGTTTTATATTCTCTCGGAAACTTGCGCCGAATTGTTCCTCATACTTCTCCTTTTTCTCATTCTTCTTCCTCTCTATACATTCTTTGACTCTAGTTTTCACACATCTATACTTGTCCTTCATTTCTTTAACATTATCTTCATTCATACCACCACTAACTCTATTCGTCGCCTCTATTGCTAGGATATCCAGCCATGCTTTTTTCTTTTCCTCAACCATTCTTCTAGTTTCATCATCCCACCAGTCAGCTTTCTCGCATTTTTTACTTCTTATTTTACTCAAACCGCATACTTCTTCAGCACATTTCACAATGTTGGTTTTAAATACCGACCATACCTCACTCACACTTTCCTTATTTATAAGATTCCAACTTTTGTCCATCCGTTCGCTCAATTGCTTTTTGTACATATCTTTCATACCCTTATCTTTTAATCTTTCCACTTTTATACGTTCTAATTCTGTAGTGGAACCTTTATCTCGGTGCCGCCAGCGTTTAAAAAGACCACTTATTTTACTGATAATCAAATAGTGGTCTGTGCCAACATCAGGTCCGCGATAAGCTCTGGTATCCACTACTTTCCTTCTCATTCTTTCATCTACTATCACAAAGTCTATCATGCTTCTTAACACAACATTTCCTTCCTTCTTTTATGGATCTGTCTGTGATGAATACATGGTTCCAGCATAAAATGGTACATATGTACACGTGTACATATGTACCATTTTATGTTGGAACCATGTATTCATCACAGACAGATCCATCTCCACACATACATCTAACAAGTACACGCCGTTGTCATTGACACTCTTATCTCCAAACTTCCCTAGTACACTTTCATACCCATCACGTTTCACTCCCACCCTTGCATCAAAATCTCCAAGCATGACAATACGTTCATTCCACTTACGCAATAACACGACTTCTCTCATTTGTGCCCAAAATTCCTCTCTTACTGCCTTACTATAGGAAGAGTCCGGAGCGTATACACCTACCAAAAAAAGAGGTGTCAGGCCTACTTTCATCCGGACCCAGATAAGACGCGGACTTACGCACTCATACTCACGCATAAATTCTGCCATTCGCTCTGAAAGAATTATACCGACGCCTTTACTGCCATGTTCTTCATCGGTAACCCCCGACCATATCTCTGTGAACGGGCCGCGCGTCAGCATATCATTCCCCTTACGCTTTTTCTCATTCACACACAAAACATCTAGTTTTCTTTCATTCATTACTTCGTAAACATCATCCATCTTCTCATTCATTCCTCCTCTAACATTTAAAGTCGCAAATCGGCATTCCGTTGCCCACTTTCCGCCCCGACGAGAACAATTCCGCATAGGATTAGGATGGTTTTGACGTGACGTATGGCGAATATCGTCGCCGCCTACAGCTGTAGGGTTGCTCCCCCCAGAATACGATGAGCAGCCTCGTCGTGCAAATACAGGACGAGGAGGGGATTCTCCGGCTCCGCCGGTAACCCCCTGGGGTACACTTACAGTAATATTACCCACAGCCATGATCACGTCGGTTATAATTTGACTGTATATTTTGTTTGGAGTTTAACAGTCAGTCCCTAACGGCGAGGCAGACTGCCGGGTTTGTTTCAAGTTTTCCTTCTCTATGGTTAAAGACGTCAATATTTATTTTATTTTGATGACAATGCGTCCGTCGAAATACCTTAGTCGCCTTTTACGACACCTCGGTAGGAGAGAGGGAGGGCTATTCTACTCCGCCGGACACCACACGGCACTGAAAACAACTACCTATTATGATATTAGATGTGTATTCCATTATTATAGAAATAACAAGAATGAAAACCAAGTTCCACGTCTGAAGCGCTAAGCTTCCACAACTAGATTAAATATCTACTTAAATTAAAAATAGAACTAAGTATAACCTTAAATGTGTAAAGTATACCACACAAAGAGACCGGTCGGTTTTAAAGGATTTCCATGAGCATAATCCTATTACATATTATGACGTAGAAACATTACGTCGACATTCATCCCGTAAAACGTCAGCAGACCAGATTATACCATTTTTGAATTTATACATCACACTTATTATAAAGAGGAACCTAGTGGCAAAAACAACATTTTGCTACGCATAAGGTCTGAAAATTAAACCCAGATTTCTATTGAATTTTCAAAATTATGTGCGTTTCAAATGGTTGAATAGTGAAGGAAAATATCGTAAAGCAACCTACATGTCTTCATGGTATTCTCATAAGACATGTGAAGTCTAAAACGTCCTGCTCCTGCCAGCGTATTGAATTAATGCCACACTCGATAGTGACAAAAGAGCCGTGCTCAGCAGAGGAACAATGTACAGAGCTGATGATGATTAATATTATATAGACTAAATTGTTATTTATTTCATAAACAAATTTTGTAACATTTGAACACACATTAGCACGATTGTTGTTATTTAAAAATAATTATAGTAAATATCAATTAGACAAATGGAACGTCAACAAGGTAAGCAATTAATTCTAGTCCAGGTTTGGAAATAACACTATAAATGTATTTATTTATTTTATTTTATTTAAATATTTTATTAATTTAAATAATAATATGAGTAATGATATTTCTAATACTTGAATAATTACTAGGTATATAATTATGAATAAATACATGTAATAATAATAATAAATACAAAACATATATATATATATATATATATATATATATATATATATATATATATATATATATATATTATATAAATAAAGATAGTCAGTTAAACTTGAGATGATTCTGCCAATTTACACAACAAGTGATTGCGAACCTTCAGCTTAAAGGTGAACCGATTATTGCACATCCTGGTTTCGAGAGGGAGCGCATTCCATAACAGGACAGATTGAACGAAGAAGGAAGAGTTAACAAACCCTGAAGTATGAGAGGAACACAATAGAAGATAGTAACTAAGATAAGAGGGAAGAGAGGGAGAGTTAAGAAAAGAGAAGAGTGTAGTCAGCGCACGTAAACTGCGGCGTTGGCGAATAGGCAAACATTTAAGTTGAGAGCGGTAGTTAGATCATATTTGCGAAGATTGTAAACAAATCGAATGCAGTTATTAAGAAGCCGGTCTAGTTTATTGAGAAGGTCTGCATTCAGGTCAAAACAGCACACATCACCATAGTCGATAATAGGAAAGATTAAAGTCTGCATGAGCATTACCTTGGTGTTAGTAGGAAGAAAGTTTTTTAGCCTATATAATGAGCGTAAGGATCCCGTAACTTTTTGACTTATAGATGTCACGTGAGCCCGCCAGTTCAGATGGCTATCAATATGCAAGCCAAGGTTTTTCACAACTGGGCTGAAGGGTATCCTGATCTGGTTAAATATTACTACCGGCAATGTTTCAGTATCTAACCTGTTGATGATGCGTTGGCTTCCTATAATTATGGCCTGGCATTTTGCAGGGTTCACGGTAATACCAAATCGTTCTGACCAGTCGTATATAGCGGACAGGCTTTGGTTTACTTCCTCGATGGTCGAACCGATACTGTCAACGTCTGCTTGTGCGTATAGCTGCAAGTCGTCGGCGTACAATTGATTCGAACACTGAAGATTTTGGGTCAGGAGATTTATAAAAATAGAGAATAATAATGGAGAAAGAATGCCACCTTGAGGAACGCCAGACTGTAAGTCACACCATATTGATGAAGACTCATTATGGCGAACACACTGCTGACGTCCCATGAGAATGTATCTTACCATTCTATTTATACCTTCGTAAATAGTTATAATAATGTAATCGATAGGAAGTATTATGACTATGTTTGAGTTAGTGGACAGTAATATGCGCTATTAACAGATTAACTAAATAAATTAAATTATTGTTCATTTCTGGTCAAATTATACCTTCATGGAATTATATATAATTTTGGCCATAAACAAATATGCAACTACCTTAAAATTATTATTCATAATTATAATTGGATACCTAAACCGTGACAATTTACTAAATTAATTTCTCGTTTAACTAAATTCGTAACTACATTGAAGCAATTAATGGTATTTAAATTTAATTGATTATTCATCACATTATACGTAAAATAATTATGTTAAAAAGTCGTAATCGTGTTAAATCGACCAGCAACCACATCCCGCTTGTATGTATTAGTTGTCGCAAGTAGACCTGTCAATAGTGTAAACTATTTGATATGTCAGATACTGTAGTAATATTTACTCCAATACTATTTTAGATAAGAATTTGACCTCTAAAGTAAATTTGTTTGAAACTTCTTTGAAAAATGATACTAGCAGAAAACTTATCACTAAAACAATTGAATCTAACTATAAACAAACTATTAATTAGCCCAAAACTTAAGTAAAGGGAGTACATATCACTAAAAAGTATGAAATAAATAAAAGAGTAGTCAACACAAAACCTGAAGTAAACGAACGACGTACCTAACACTAAAAAGTATGAAATAAAAATAATAAGTAAAAAAAAAACGAAACGAAAATGAAAGCTTAAAAATCGCAACAAAAATGTTAACTAGGTATTTAGTTTCTTTTTTAAAAAAAAGAGAACCGCCTTCAAAAATTCGACCCACTGAAAAGTACGAAATACTTTTTACATACGCTAATACATAGTATATAACTTATACAAAATACTTAGTTTTTGAAGTCGGTTCCAAACCAAATCCCTCTAAAAGCCTGCTGTTTGGCGTCATCCTTTCCAAACCAGCGCATTCAATCTACATAGTACTTATAGCCCCAAATAGCTAAGAAGTATAATTATTTTATAATTAAGAATTAATTTCGTACTTTTTATATATTTTATATATTTGTTGCTTTTTAGAGTATATAGGTAGATTATTTTAAATTTTATTAGGTAATTCAGATATTTTGAGGCTTTATTGATTTGATATATTCGTCGCATTATTTTCTATGTTTGCCAGTATTCTTTTTTGTTTTTGATGGTTTGGCACCGACTTCAAAAACTAAGTATTTTGTATAAGTTATATACTATGTATTAGCGTATGTAAAAATTATTTCGTACTTTTCAGTGGGTCGATTTTTTGAAGGCGGTTCTCTTTTTTTTTAAAAAGAAATTAAATACCTAGTTATCATTTTTGTTGCGATTTTTAAGTTTTCATTTTCGTTTCGTTTTTTTTTACTTATTATTTTTATTTCATACTTTTTAGTGTTAGGTACTTCGTTCGTTTACTTCAGGTTTTGTGTTGACTACTCTTTTATTTATTTCATACTTTTTACTGATAGGTACTCCATTTACTTAAGTTTTGGGCTAATTAATAGTTTGTTTATAGTTAGATTCAATTGTTTTAGTGATAAGTTTTCTGCTAGTATCAGTCTGTAATCATGACTTTGACATAGGTACCTACTTTTATTCTGTGTGCCTATTGGCTTAGGCTTGATGCTGGAAGAGAGAATGAGTCTAAGGAATCAGCCACATACGGAAGGACGCCCTCCGCAAATGCTGCTCCGGCTGATCCAAACAAATGCGGTGGACTTGTACATGCTATTGAATTGGCTGTGAGCTCTCGTATTATGCTCCGGAGAAATATGTCAATAACGGATGGCTTAGCGAACGGGGAAATGGGTGTTCCTAAAGGATTTAAATGGCCGGCACTAAGAAGAGATCAACTTGAGCCAGGAGAACTGCCTGATGCCATTTTGATATTATTTGATGATCCGTCAATAGCATTGCGTCTTAAAGATGATGATGGATACATTTCCATAGCTCCAGTGCCAGCGACCTATCAAGGCAATCGCGGTTATGGTGATATCGAGAGGCGGATGTTGCCAGTCATATTGAGTTGGGCTGTGACGGTACACAAGTTGCAAGGATGTACACTTAGTTCCGCGGACCTAGGGCCTAAAATCTTTGCTATAGGCCAATGCTATGTTGCCTTGAGGCGGATCAAATCCCTAAAAGGCATGGCTTTAAGTGATATTGACTCGAACAAATTACTCAACCATTCCCACGACAACAGAGCCTTATCCGAAATGACAGGAATGAAAAATATGCTCTCGCATTAGATTCTTTCACCGACTTTCTTTGTTTTTTGTTAATTGCAGAGACATAGACACGTACACACACACACGCACACACTCGTACACACACACACGTACTCATAAAAATACACAAACGCGCGCGCGCGCGCGCACACACGTACACACGTACAAACACACACACATAATACATACAAACATACTAAGAACCAATATACAGGTTGTAAAAAGACCCTTAACGAAAATTGAAATCCCATGTTGTACCAATCACTACGAACATTTTTACTTCGGCACCATACCTGGGTAATTACAGGTTCAGGATATATTGAGGCTCAAAGTTAGTATGGAATTTTTCTAATTAGGTACAAAATCGATGCATTAACCCCGCCAATATGTTCTTTAGATACCCTATGACCCCATGGATAAGTAGGTATTTCGAGCATTGCACGCGCGCGCTTTTAATTGCTGTTTAAAAAGTGTGAAAACTTTTAAAAAGAAATCGTTTCTCAGGTATTATTTTTGGTTAGTATGACTTGGCATGATGTCCACAACGAGTAGACTTCGGCTTGGTGATGGGTCTTGTGACACCCTGTATGTATATGGGTCAAACTGAGAACCTTCTTTTTTTGAAGTCGGTTAAAATACTAAAACTTTCTCCTTAATGTAACGAATACTTTTTTTCTGAAAACTGCATAAAAATTGGTTCAGCCAAACTGAGTTAATCGTGGGTAAACTTACATATATACGGGTCAAACTCAGAACCTTCTTTTTTTTAAGTCGGTTAAGGGCCTAAAACCTTCTCCTAAGTGTAAGAAATACTTTTCTGAAAACCGCATCAAAATCGGTTCAGCCAAACGCGAGATAATCGCGGACAAACATACATACATACATACATACATACAGGTCAAACTGAGAACCTCCTTTTTTTTGAAGTCGGTTAATGAAAAATAACAAAGCTTATTGAAAGTTCAACTAAGAATTTTATAGTTTTATATTCTATATTAAAACTATTTACCATAATGATACTTCGCCAAGAGTATGTAAGATGACTTTTCTGTTGTAACTTGTAGGAGTGGTCAATTTATATTCACCTAAACAAAAATATGTTACTATTGCTGACAGCAGAGCGTTTCTGTAAGAAATTTTATGAAATCTACTTACTAATTACAGGAAAAAAGTATATATTATGTATGTCTATCCATTATTTTGTACCCATAGTACACGCTTCTGCTTAGTTTGGGACTAGATGGTGAATATGGAATATGGAATATAGAGTTACAATACTATCTCACTGCAAATCCTTTCAAACAACCAATAGTTTCCTATTTTCAAATATTTGATACCGCAAAAGAGAAAGCCTAGTATTGCTGCTTATCTTCTAGAAGATCTTTTTGCTACCATTGTAATGTTGTACAAAAGAAATCACGGCCTTAGCAATTTGACCCAAATACATCGCTAATAATCGCGTCGCATTCTAGGTCATAGTCTAAGATCCCGCGGCAAATTAGTGCACTCATCGAGTTTTCGCGAAGAACCAAATTTTTATATAAATTTATGATTAGGAGAATATATAATTACTAGGTTACTGTTAGAGGTTATGGACTAAAAGAGAAACACTTTTATAAATATTCACTTGATATTTATTTACTTTGAATATCACTAGGAAGTATATAAATGTCCGTTCACTTTGAGAGCGTTTAACAGAGTGAGCAATCATTGTAATAATGATACCCTATTTATAAAAAATCTAACTGCCAAATGTTGCCATACTATTTGTATTGTTTTACACTTAAATATACAATTAGTAATTTAATTTCTGCATACACAATAATAATATAATCTAACACGCCCCCTCAAAAATTAAAATTATACAATTCAAACAACAGATCATATATATCACTTCCAAGTGTTTGCTGGGAGTACATATGCGTAAACATGGTCCAACATTTGTTGTTAGGATTAGGGAAAACCCAGAAAAACCTAATCAGACCATTTCAATCATTTGTTAATGATTATGACAAACTTAATAGCCGAATCTATGCGGCACAATAATCGACAATATATTTATTGTGCAATACAATATGGTGAATCAAAAATCAAACTATACAATAATAATAATACTTATTCTAAACCCATTTTGCATCTGAGGTCTTGAAAAGAACTCGCTGATAACGGCTTAGTCAAAACATCAGCTAGTTGGTTATCTGTTTGAATATAATTTAATTTAATTATATTTCTCTCAACTTGTTCTCTTGAGAAATGATATTTAATATCAATATGTTTGACCTCTTATGGTTAGATGGATTATTAGCTATGCTAATGCAACCGTTATTATCTTCAAATATAATAATAGACTTTCTGCTAGAGACTTGAGCCATAAGGCCTCTTTCACAGCCTCGTACAGGGCCACATATTCAGCTTCAGTAGACGAAGCTGCCACTAAAGTTTGTCTCTTTGTACACCAAGTTATAGTACATTGTTCAAACAATTTGAATAAATAACCGGTAGTACTTTTTCTATCAGAATAGTCATGACCACCCCAATCAGAATCAACATATCCACATAATATATTGTCATAGTTATTCCTTTAAATTCGTAGTACCTTTAAGATATCTTAATACACGTTTTAAGCAATGCCATAGTTCTTTATTATTATTTTGTGTATAACGGCTTAATATATTGACCGATGTACTTAAATCAGGGCGAGTACACAACATAACATACATTAAACACCCTATAAGGTTACGACATGGTGCATCATATTTATCTTTCAGATTTAATGAGTCATAATTCAACTTAGCTTCAGTAGGGGTACTAACAGGGTTGAAATCGATCATATTAAACTTATTTAAAATTGTTTGAATATAAGCACTTTGATCTAATGTAATTTTATCAGAATACCTTGTTACTTTGATACCAAGAAAAAACTTTATATTATGCAAATCAGTCATTTTAAATTTAGTCATTAAATAACCTTTGTATTCATTCATTGTATGAATGTCAGCACATGTGATAACCAAATCATCGACATACAATACAACATATATGTTTTTCTTGATATTTCCTTTATCTAACATATATATACACCTATCAACTTTTTTTTTTTTTTTTTTTTTTTTTATTGCTGCTAGTGGCAGACGAGCGAACGGCCCATCTGATGGTAAACGGTAACCGCTGCTCATGGACTTCGCTAATGTCAGGGTATACACAGCAAAGCCGCTGCCTACCGTGAAAGTAATGCTCTCTTTAAACCTCGTTTGAAGAAGGACAAGTCATAGTGCTCGGGAAACACCGCAGCAGGTAGTTCATTCCAGAGCCTACACGTACGTGGTAGAAAAGATCGCTGGAAGCGCACCGTACTAGATGAGAACGCTTCCAGGTAGTACGGGTGAACTCTACTGCGTCGGCGAGTGGTATGTTGGTAGAAGGGTGACCCTGGTACCAAATTAAACAATTCTTCGGAGCACTCCCCGTGAAAGAGTCGGTAAAATACGCAGAGAGAACCAAAGTCTCTCCGCTGCTCCAGCGACTCTAGTCTAGCCGTGAGATCGGGATCATCGACGATTCGAACATCTCGTCTCTGTAGGGAGTCAAGTGGATCAAGCTGATATTTTGGCGCTCCAGCCCAGAGATGTGAGCAGTACTCCACATGTGGCCGGACTTGCGATTTATAAAGCATAAGCCGTTGGCTTGGCGTGAAGTACCACTTAGCCCGGTTCAGCACTCCCAGCTTCTTGCTTGCCAATTTGGCTTTATCCTCCAAATGACTCCCAAATTGGACTTTGTTCGATATTTCGACGCCGAAGATCCCAATATTCTCGGCAATATGCAGGGGTACTCCTTGAAACCGAGGCGCTATAACGAAAGGGTCCTTCTTCGCAGTGAACGCGCATACTTGTGTCTTAGTGGGGTTAAATTGAACAAGGTTCTTTTCACCCCATTTGGAGGCGCGCCCTAGAGAGAAATTCTGACTGATGAATTTCGAAAACCTTTATCTTTAAGAGAACGTTCGAATATCTCAAACCAACACCGTGCAGCTTGTTTCAATCCATATAATGCTTTATTTAATTTACATACATAATTATTAATTCCATATGGTGAATTAATAAGTTATGTTGGTTTGCAAAACTACTTATAAATCGAAAGCTAGCTATTCTAGCGACAGGCGCAAATGTTTCATTGTAATCAGTAAGATACTGTTGACTGAAACCTCTAGCGACAAGACGAGCTTTATATCTTAAAGGTTTTCCAAATTCATCATTTTTATTACTAAAAACCCATTTACAATCTATAATATTTTTATTCTCTGGTCTTGGCACCAGAGTCCATGTATTATTTATTCTATGGGATTCTAGCTCATCTTCGATAGCTTTCTCCCAATAAGACCCACTATCAAGTGACTTTATATCATGAAATGATTTAGGTATAATACATGCAAATGATTGTGCACCAAATAAGCAATCATCGTCACCATCACTTTCCTTATAACAAATAGGGGGTCGACCTTTGAGCCAATACTCCTCCGTAAAACATTATCTGTGCTTTTATTAATCTCAACTGAAGGAACATCATAGTGATTATCAGTTTCACAATTGGATTGAACACAGTCCTCATTTAATTTCTGAATTTTCATTGGGATGAGACTTTCATCAGATTTCAGGCTATCTGATTTAGAGCTGTCAATATTTTGACCCTCTTGTGACACTGATTTCGATGTTATATCATAAATATCAGTTTTATCACTGGAAGTTTCAGAGATACTTCCTTCAGGCTTTAAACATGGAACCTCATTTAGCACGTTGCGAATTTCGTTATGACTTGCTAGTTCATCAGATTTCGAATTATCTGATTTAGGTATACTGGTATCTTGAGTCTTGAGACTCAATACAGATATCACTTTTGTGATGAGAATATTTCACATTATTCCCTTCAGGCTTTATTGTAGGCCTGGATACCAGAAAATTTACCTCTACGACTATAACATCTCTAACAGTCATATACCTTTCGCATTCTGTGTTCCATACCTTATAACCATTTGGACAATAGCCCACCAGTATGACTTTCCATGACTTGTCGTCAAATTTACATTTACTGGTTTTATTATGGACATACACAGTTGAACCAAAAATCCTAAGGGTTTTAATATTCGGTTTCCTATCATGCCACATCTCATATGGTGTTTTATAAACATTTAAGGCTTTTGTTGACGAAATATTTATTGAGTAAAAAGCAGTTAACACTGCTTCCGCCCAAAATCGCTTATACAGCTTTGCACCAGTTAACATTGAACGAGCCTTTTCGGTTATGGTTCGCACCATACGTTCAGCTACACCATTTAATTGTGGCGTTCTAGGAACCGTTAAGTGATAACTATTAGTTATCACCCTTTGATTTACAGTAATCTTTCATTTCGGTTGATAAATATTCGCCACCGTTATCACTATACAAAGTAACTAATTTAGAATTAAACTTTGACTCACTTTTCGCAACGAAATCTTTGAATGCCGAAAACACATCTGACTTATAAGTCAAAGGGTAAACCACACAATAATGGGTGAACTGATGGACAAACAAAACAAAATAATTTTTATTATCAAACGTTGAAGGAGTGATAGGTCCACATATATCTGAATGTACAACATATAGAGGTCGCTTTATGTATTCCTTATTTTTCATTTTATTTAAAGGTAGTCTAGCCTGTTTGCCATTTATGCAAGCTTCACATAAACTATTGGTAGGTAATATGGATTCAATTTGACGTACATCTTCAATCAAATTATTACGTTTTAATTCTATAAATTAAGTGTTACTAATATGACCCAGGCGTTGATGCCATAAATCATACTTATTTATATTATCCTGGCGCAATTGGCAAACATAATGACCCTCCCTCACATTATTAAAAGGTATCAAAAAATCTAAAGTAATTAAGTTAAATTTAAAACATTACCTGTCATGATTATTTTACCATCCTTCAAAATGAGTGTCCCATTCCGATCAAAAATTATGTCCAGGCCAGCCTTCTGCATCCTTGAAACTGACAATAAATTGTACGGTACTTCAGGGCAGTACAGAACATTCTCCAGTACACCTGGAACACTGTTGTTGCTTATAACATTGATTGAACGTCTCTTCGTGGCTGAAAAAAAAAAGTATTATTTTTAGCAACAGAAATATTTATTGGTTTACGTAAATATTCATATGTAATAAAAATATCATCCCTGTTTATAATATGATCCGAAGCTCCCGAATCCAACAAGAATGTCTGCATACACAATAATAATATAATCTAACACGCCCCCTCAAAAATTAAAATTATACAATTCAAACAACAGATCATATATATCACTTCCAAGTGTTTGCTGGGAGTACATATGCGTAAACATGGTCCAACATTTGTTGTTAGGATTAGGGAAAACCCAGAAAAACCTAATCAGACCATTTCAATCATTTGTTAATGATTATGACAAACTTAATAGCCGAATCTATGCGGCACAATAATCGACAATATATTTATTGTGCAATACAATATGGTGAATCAAAAATCAAACTATACAATAATAATAATACTTATTCTAAACCCATTTTGCATCTGAGGTCTTGAAAAGAACTCGCTGATAACGGCTTAGTCAAAACATCAGCTAGTTGGTTATCTGTTTGAATATAATTTAATTTAATTATATTTCTCTCAACTTGTTCTCTTGAGAAATGATATTTAATATCAATATGTTTGACCTCTTATGGTTAGATGGATTATTAGCTATGCTAATGCAACCGTTATTATCTTCAAATATAATAATAGACTTTCTGCTAGAGACTTGAGCCATAAGGCCTCTTTCACAGCCTCGTACAGGGCCACATATTCAGCTTCAGTAGACGAAGCTGCCACTAAAGTTTGTCTCTTTGTACACCAAGTTATAGTACATTGTTCAAACAATTTGAATAAATAACCGGTAGTACTTTTTCTATCAGAATAGTCATGACCACCCCAATCAGAATCAACATATCCACATAATATATTGTCATAGTTATTCCTTTAAATTCGTAGTACCTTTAAGATATCTTAATACACGTTTTAAGCAATGCCATAGTTCTTTATTATTATTTTGTGTATAACGGCTTAATATATTGACCGATGTACTTAAATCAGGGCGAGTACACAACATAACATACATTAAACACCCTATAAGGTTACGACATGGTGCATCATATTTATCTTTCAGATTTAATGAGTCATAATTCAACTTAGCTTCAGTAGGGGTACTAACAGGGTTGAAATCGATCATATTAAACTTATTTAAAATTGTTTGAATATAAGCACTTTGATCTAATGTAATTTTATCAGAATACCTTGTTACTTTGATACCAAGAAAAAACTTTATATTATGCAAATCAGTCATTTTAAATTTAGTCATTAAATAACCTTTGTATTCATTCATTGTATGAATGTCAGCACATGTGATAACCAAATCATCGACATACAATACAACATATATGTTTTTCTTGATATTTCCTTTATCTAACATATATATACACCTATCAACTGATGAATTTCGAAAACCTTTATCTTTAAGAGAACGTTCGAATATCTCAAACCAACACCGTGCAGCTTGTTTCAATCCATATAATGCTTTATTTAATTTACATACATAATTATTAATTCCATATGGTGAATTAATAAGTTATGTTGGTTTGCAAAACTACTTATAAATCGAAAGCTAGCTATTCTAGCGACAGGCGCAAATGTTTCATTGTAATCAGTAAGATACTGTTGACTGAAACCTCTAGCGACAAGACGAGCTTTATATCTTAAAGGTTTTCCAAATTCATCATTTTTATTACTAAAAACCCATTTACAATCTATAATATTTTTATTCTCTGGTCTTGGCACCAGAGTCCATGTATTATTTATTCTATGGGATTCTAGCTCATCTTCGATAGCTTTCTCCCAATAAGACCCACTATCAAGTGACTTTATATCATGAAATGATTTAGGTATAATACATGCAAATGATTGTGCACCAAATAAGCAATCATCGTCACCATCACTTTCCTTATAACAAATAGGGGGTCGACCTTTGAGCCAATACTCCTCCGTAAAACATTATCTGTGCTTTTATTAATCTCAACTGAAGGAACATCAGAGTGATTATCAGTTTCACAATTGGATTGAACACAGTCCTCATTTAATTTCTGAATTTTCATTGGGATGAGACTTTCATCAGATTTCAGGCTATCTGATTTAGAGCTGTCAATATTTTGACCCTCTTGTGACACTGATTTCGATGTTATATCATAAATATCAGTTTTATCACTGGAAGTTTCAGAGATACTTCCTTCAGGCTTTAAACATGGAACCTCATTTAGCACGTTGCGAATTTCGTTATGACTTGCTAGTTCATCAGATTTCGAATCATCTGATTTAGGTATACTGGTATCTTGAGTCTTGAGACTCAATACAGATATCACTTTTGTGATGAGAATATTTCACATTATTCCCTTCAGGCTTTATTGTAGGCCTGGATACCAGAAAATTTACCTCTACGACTATAACATCTCTAACAGTCATATACCTTTCGCATTCTGTGTTCCATACCTTATAACCATTTGGACAATAGCCCACCAGTATGACTTTCCATGACTTGTCGTCAAATTTACATTTACTGGTTTTATTATGGACATACACAGTTGAACCAAAAATCCTAAGGGTTTTAATATTCGGTTTCCTATCATGCCACATCTCATATGGTGTTTTATAAACATTTAAGGCTTTTGTTGACGAAATATTTATTGAGTAAAAAGCAGTTAACACTGCTTCCGCCCAAAATCGCTTATACAGCTTTGCACCAGTTAACATTGAACGAGCCTTTTCGGTTATGGTTCGCACCATACGTTCAGCTACACCATTTAATTGTGGCGTTCTAGGAACCGTTAAGTGATAACTATTAGTTATCACCCTTTGATTTACAGTAATCTTTCATTTCGGTTGATAAATATTCGCCACCGTTATCACTATACAAAGTAACTAATTTAGAATTAAACTTTGACTCACTTTTCGCAACGAAATCTTTGAATGCCGAAAACACATCTGACTTATAAGTCAAAGGGTAAACCACACAATAATGGGTGAACTGATGGACAAACAAAACAAAATAATTTTTATTATCAAACGTTGAAGGAGTGATAGGTCCACATATATCTGAATGTACAACATATAGAGGTCGCTTTATGTATTCCTTATTTTTCATTTTATTTAAAGGTAGTCTAGCCTGTTTGCCATTTATGCAAGCTTCACATAAACTATTGGTAGGTAATATGGATTCAATTTGACGTACATCTTCAATCAAATTATTACGTTTTAATTCTATAAATTAAGTGTTACTAATATGACCCAGGCGTTGATGCCATAAATCATACTTATTTATATTATCCTGGCGCAATTGGCAAACATAATGACCCTCCCTCACATTATTAAAAGGTATCAAAAAATCTAAAGTAATTAAGTTAAATTTAAAACATTACCTGTCATGATTATTTTACCATCCTTCAAAATGAGTGTCCCATTCCGATCAAAAATTATGTCCAGGCCAGCCTTCTGCATCCTTGAAACTGACAATAAATTGTACGGTACTTCAGGGCAGTACAGAACATTCTCCAGTACACCTGGAACACTGTTGTTGCTTATAACATTGATTGAACGTCTCTTCGTGGCTGAAAAAAAAAAGTATTATTTTTAGCAACAGAAATATTTATTGGTTTACGTAAATATTCATATGTAATAAAAATATTATCCCTGTTTATAATATGATCCGAAGCTCCCGAATCCAACAAGAATGTAATTTTGTTTGGACTATTTTCATGCCGACACTGTCCAGTCATGAATGCATAACCTGAAAAGTCGTCAGATTTCGACTCTTGCGATAATCCGACAGTTTGAATCGTTCTCGTTCTGTCCGCCATATTTTTCTGTTTATTCGTCCGTTTAAAATAAAAGCAATCCTTTTTAATGTGTCCCTTGCGTCCACAAAAATGACATTTTATAGATTTCGTATTATTCTGCACTTTAAATGTTTTATTATACTGATGCAGGTAGTTCTCAAACTTCCGCTTATAAGTCGTTCCATTTTTATTTTCAACATGTAAAACTTTTACACTTGTGTCACTACCCTCATTCTTCAATTTAACTTCGTGGTCTAATAATCTGGTTTTGACGAATGCGAGGGTTAGGTTATCTTCGGTTAATGTTTTATATTTATCGCCGGCAAACGGTTTAATATTCCTTTTTTGTTTTAAATGTTCCATTACTCACATTTACAGCACTTTTTATTCCACACGACAGAATAACGATTTAAACACTATAAGACAGTCGGTAGTTGTAACTATTTTTTTTTTTTTACTGAATTTAGAAACGCGGCACTGGGACCATAACCTGTTAGAGGTTATGGACTAAAAGAGAAACACTTTTATAAATATTCACTTGATATTTATTTACTTTGAATATCACTAGGAAGTATATAAATGTCCGTTCACTTTGAGAGCGTTTAACAGAGTGAGCAATCATTGTAATAATGATACCCTATTTATAAAAAATCTAACTGCCAAATGTTGCACTACTATTTGTATTGTTTTACACTTAAATATACAATTAGTAATTTAATTTTTGCATACACAATAATAATATAATCTAACAGTTACCTATTAAAATGTGGCCACAAGTAGTTTTAAACAAATTTGGTAATTTATTTTTGAGAAAAAGTTTCGTTTACTTGTTTTTTAAATAAAATATCGGCTACATCACGGCAATATATTTAAAGATTCTAAAAATCTCGGTTACGGCACTAATTTGTCGCGGGATCTCGAACTATCAGCTTTTTGTCACAGTACAATAACAATCTTTAAATATAATCTTAGATTATTAATAGCTACTGGCGAAACTGTTTCCATAATAGGTTATTGCATAGTACGTGGAGATAATGTCTTATTGTTAATTACTACTGCTTTGTTTAGTACGAATATAATAACACAGAATAATATTCAGAAGTATTTTATACAAGTCTTCTAATGGTAAAGATCATCACCTAATTTCTATGTTTCGTAATTTCTTTATTTCTTGCTGTAAATATTTAAGTTATTATATTTTTGTACCGGACGACGCAGCAGGGGTAGGCCTCCCGCAAGGTGGATCGATGATCTGGTTAAGATCGCGAGAAGCGGTTGGATGCGGGCGGCTCATGATTGGTCTGTGTGGAGAACCTTGGGGGAGCCCTTTGTCCAGCAGTGGACGTCTCTAGGCTGACATGATGATGATCTTTGTTACCAATACAAAATATATAATCTTTGTACAATAAATCAAAATGTCTATGAATTTCTACGTCGAAAAACATTTCGGATTTCTTTTGAGGATTTTCATTTCACACAAGTATTTTTGTCATATATAATAAAAAACTTAATAGAAAATGGAAGGGAGGTACTTAGTATTTATTATATTATATTGTTATTATTGCTTACTGACAGAAGAAACTGCTAACTCCGAAAACCTAATAGTGTAAAAAGATTAATATTATGTAGCTCATCACAATTTACTAAAACGTTTGCCACTGGTAGCGCCATCTACCTTCCTATCCATAACTAATCGCATCAACATCAATCGTTCCACGTCTAGTGCGAGCGATACCATATTTCCGTCCCGCTCTATCCCACTCCCTGGAAGAGGCACTGCCTTACGCCTGATTCGTCGCCGCGATCGTGGACGCGAGTGACAGTCGAGAACATTCCTCTCGCTGAGAACGCCGTCTCGATACCGTACCGCGCCGCACCGTTGTATGTGATTTATTACCGCTTCCACCAAGGAAAACCCGCTCGCGAATGGTGAATTGAAGTGAAAACAAGCAGCTGCATCACGAAACCACCAGGAGACTGCCCTACGGAAACGAAGAAGGTTGTATAAGGTAGGTGCCCTCCATCCTTGAAATATCCTATACCCACTCAATCACCCCTTCCCTTATTCCTTTCTAGGCGACCCAGAACTCGCCCTAATACAGTCCATTTTCCTGCTCCAAGTCGCCTAGAACCCTACGGTTTCGGTGTAACGCCGAACCATTTTTTTTATCCATACGAGTCGGATTCATTTACGTTTTATACGTTATACCGCTATACCTAGGCAGTTATAGCACCTAGCTATACTCCTAATATATTCACATAGCCTCACATGGTTATTTCCGCCCGCATTAGTAGGTAAACTTTTATGTAGCTACCAACTTATTAAATTATTATTTCTGCAACTATCATAGTTGTCTTATAAATCTCATATTTCAATCAACTTTAACTCCTCGGCTCTAAGGTGTTGCCTACTTAGCCTACTTGGGTAAAATAATAGATACATTAGATATTCTTATTTTGTTTCGTTCTCATTAGCTTATACTTACGTAAGCATGTCACAACAAAAGAAGTCACGCGTGTCGGAAGACAAAGAGATGACAACCTTAGAAGCGAAACGCAATATTTTATTTGAGCGCATTCAAAATATCTATGAACGATCAAAAACCGCATCTATGTCTGACAGTAAAAGCGAAGCATTTCTCAGTTATTGTATAACAGTAGATAGTATTCGAACAGATTTTCATAAGTTGTTAGACGATTATAACGCAAGATTACTTTCTATCAATCCTGATGAAAAACCGAACTATCAGGCGTATACCTCATTCGAAGATCTTTATTGTATTATTAAGCGTATACAATCGCAATTGGAGGGTAAATGTTCGGCAGAGCCCGTTGCCCGCAAACCGAGATTACCGCCAATCGAGATTATGTCGTTTGACGGAGATATACGAAATTGGCCGTTATTCTATGCGAGTTTTAAGTCTACAGTGCACGATAATGGTTCTCTGACAGATGCTGACAGGTTGTACTATTTAATAGGTAAACTGTCACCGAAGGCCCAGTCCGTATTTGCAGGTGTCACACCCAGTGCTGAGAATTATCAGGTCATATTTCAGTCACTACTTGACAGATATCAGGACACGCGCGTCCTAGCGTCTACGTACTTTGACCAAGCTTTAAATCTCAAACTGTCCGGCAACGCGTCTGTCTCGAATTTCCAACTTTTTATTGATAACTTCGTAACCGCGGTTAATTCTCTTAGGAATTTAAAATTAGAAGATCTTTCCGACTTTATGTTGCTTCAACTCGCTTTAAAAACGTTTGACACCGATACAATTCGCGCATTCGAGATGACGGAACGCAATAATAAAATACCTACACTAGATAGTTTTATTTCGTTCATCAAAGATCAGTGTCGAATATTTCATAATACGCAGTCGGGTTCACCTGGCCCGTCTAACACTAACAACAACAAACAAAGGTTGAATAAATCGCGAAATAGTAATAATAATTCGGTCCCTAATCCACAATCTTACGTGACATGTTCGGAATCTAAAGTAATAATTCACAGAAGTGTCTGTGCAGTAATATAGTGCACGACCATTACTATAAGTGTCCCACCTTTAATGATTTAAATCCAATTGCTCGTTTTAAATGCGTAAAAGATAACAAAGCTTGCATTAATTGCTTAAGCATAAAACATAAAACGAGTAATTGTTCCAGTAGAACGAGATGTCGCTCGTGTAATCAAAAACATCATACACTGTTACATTTTGATAAAAATAACCGGTTGTCAAGTCAAGCCGCTAACCTTGACACACTTACGAGTACGTCGCAAGTGCAGAACACGGTAGCTGCGCCTTCCGCGTCTGAGGGCGAAGTATCGTTGTGTACGACATCCATTGTGCGGGCGACGCGCACGCGAGGACGGCACTCGCGCATCTGTAATGATCCGCGCAGGGCCAAAACGCAGTGTACGGCGTCTAAGACTGTTCTGTTAGCGACAGCGCAAGTTATCGTATATGATGTTAATGGGTCACCGCACATTGTACGTTGTCTGCTAGATAGCGCATCTCAGACCAATCTAATAACATCGGAATGCTTCAAACGCCTCGGATTATGGAATAACTTTAAAAATACTAACTCAACCGTCAAAGGGATAGGCGGATCAGTAAAGCATTGCAGGGGTTCCGTAGATATTAAAATACATTCGCGTTTTGATAGGAATATTAATTTTAACATTTCTTCGCTTATCGTGGAGCGTATCACGGACGCATTGCCGAACGCTAATGTAGACGTAGCATCACTTACTCATCTCGAATCATTGCCGCTAGCCGACGCGGAGTTTGCGAATCCGGCAGGCATTGATCTTTTGATCGGAGCTTCAATATTTCCGCACTTGCTACTAACTAAAATAGTACGTAGTGAGCGATATGATTTACCGCCCGCTATTGAGACGGTACTTGGGTATGTGATTATGGGTACCGTACCTACGTAACATACTTCTCATTGTATTACGTCTTGTTGTCGTTCTGCTCTTCAAGAGATCAAGGTGGGTGCTAAAACTGTGTGTAAGATAAAGCACTAATTAGCTATGCTATGCTATGCTACGCTATGCTATGCTATGCTACGCTATGCTATGCTAAGCTACGCTACGCTACACTATACTATACTACACATCCGCTTTGTATATAGATGACATTGCCTGTAATGTCATACCCGCTCCGCTAGCAATTTCGCTTTGTGAAGAGCTTATTCAGCTTTTCAAGCGAGGCCAGTTTGATCTTGTCAAATGGACAAGCAACTCTAAGGAGGTTCTCGCACGTATACCAGACTCTCATAAAGCTTCTCCAGACATTGAGTTTGATAAGTCTGTACCGCATAAGGTTCTCGGTTTACGCTGGGACAAATCCTGCGATAGTTTTCGGTTTGACGTCTCACCACCAGATGATAAGTGCACCAAACGCACTATGCTGTCCACAGTGGATCGACTATGGGACATAATGGGTTTTGTGGCTCCCACAATTTTGTACGCCAAGCTCTTGATCAAAGAGCTTTGGCTATCAAAGTGTGAGTGGGATGAAACACCCCCTGACCATATTGTCGCCGCTTGGGGCCAGTTTGTATTGAGCTTACCGCGCTCAATCAAGTTATTATTCCGCGTCATCTTGGGTTGGTAGATGGATGTACCATCAACTTAACAGGTTTCGCTGACGCCAGCGAGCGTGCTTACGGCGGAGTCGTATATCTGCAAGTCCGCATTGGTTCTAACTACTCGGTGCAGTTAGTTTGTGCCAAGTCTAAGGTCTCGCCTGTTAAACCATTTCGGTTGCGAGACTGGAGTTGTGCGCGGCCCTTCTGCTGTCTCAGTTGCTCCGCAAGGTTCAAGACACAGTTTTGCCCCACTACTCCATTAATAAAATACACGCATTTTCCGACTCCAAAGTAGTGCTCGCTTGGATTTATCCTTCTCCTCACCGCTGGCAGACTTTTGTCGCCAACCGCGTTAGTAAATTGATTGAACTTGTTCCCGCTACTTGTTTCAATCACGTCGCGGGTTATCGTACTCGTCTTTAGGAAGAACGTTCCATAGATCATATTGACTGGAAGTTTATTCCACCAGCATCACCACATTTCGGTGGATGTTGGGAAAGCATGGTCAAAGTAATTAAAACGCATCTCTTCAAGGTTATAGGTCAACAGATCCTCTCTTACGAAGAGCTTTAACTGTCGAGGCATTGATCAACTCGCGTCCGCTTCCTACTCAGTGAGATCTAGCCTGAAGTTGGACTTACCTCTTAGTTTAAGTATTTAGTTAAGTAGTTTTCACTATTATTGCGTTTGTAGCTTTCGCTAAAGTTAATTTAGATTAATTTTATTGTTATATCGCTGTCTTAGCCTATTGATGGGTTATGCGGTAGTACACCCAACATAGCTAAGTTCAATTCTATTTTTTTTAAAGGCAACCCTTTAGGGCCGGGGGGATATGGTAGCGCCATCTACCTTCCTATCCATAACTAATCGCATCAACATCAATCGTTCCACGTCTAGTGCGAGCGATACCATATTTCCGTCCCGCTCTATCCCACTCCCTGGAAGAGGCACTGCCTTACGCCTGATTCGTCGCCGCGATCGTGGACGCGAGTGACAGTCGAGAACATTCCTCCCGCTGAGAACGCCGTCTCGATACCGTACCGCGCCGCACCGTTGTATGTGATTTATTACCGCTTCCACCAAGGAAAACCCGCTCGCGAATGGTGAATTGAAGTGAAAACAAGCAGCTGCATCACGAAACCACCAGGAGACTGCCCTACGGAAACGAAGAAGGTTGTATAAGGTAGGTGCCCTCCATCCTTGAAATATCCTATACCCACACAATCACCCTTTCCCTTATTCCTTTCTAGGCGACCCAGAACTCGCCCTAATACAGTCCATTTTCCTGCTCCAAGTCGCCTAGAACCCTACGGTTTCGGTGTAAGGCCGAACCAGCCACGCTGTGGTAATTTCTGCCATTAAGCCGTATTGAGTATGTGGCTTCATACTTAGTTCAAGAATGTATGTGTTAATTTAAACATTCCATCAAAATATTATGCAAATGTACAGTCACGAGCATAAATATACTTACTATGGGCAGATTAGCAAAAATATCTGTCCCAAGAATGAGTTCAATAATATCAGATATTATTGAACTCATTCTCGTATGCTGCAAAAATATCTGATATTATCAGGCAGCATAATGAAGTGGCATCAAAATTATGTGATGAAAATGTCGAAGCATAAATATCTGATGTGACAGGTGGCAAAATGTTATGATCCCTTGTGGAGAGCCAATATATGTAACGTTTTATATTTCTGTAATTTGCATTGATTCCGCCCTAAAAGCATAAATATGTGACACCAACTAGGTGGCAATAATAACTGACATTATTTTATCTTCAATTTAATTAAAAATTTATACGAAATAAAAAAAAACAAATGTTATTTTAAATTTCTTTAATATAGGCTGTCGTTTTATACTATACAGGGTGTAAAAAGACCCTTAACGAAAACTGAAATCCCATGTTGTTCCAATCACTACGAACATTTTATTCTTCGGCACAATACTTGGGAAATTACTGGTTTAGGAGATCATCATCAGCCTTTAACAGTCCACTGCTGGACTAGGCCTCTCCTTTGAAAGGCGGAATTGGCCTACTATACCACGCTGGCCAAACGGGTTGGTATAGGGTTTGTATCAAGTTTTCCTTCTCTTACAGTGCTTTCTCTTAGAGTTTAGGAGATATTGAGGCTCAAAGTTACTATGAAATTTTTGTAATTAGGTACAAAATCGATGCATTTACCTCGCCAACCTGTTCTATAGATGTCCTATGCACCCATGGATAAGTAGGGTTTTCGAAAATTGCACGCGTGCACTTTTAATTGCGGATTAAAAAATGTGTCTCCTTAAAAAAAATATCGTTTCCCAGGTTTTATTTTTGCTTTGTATGACTTGGCATGATGTCCACAACGAGTAGACTTCGGCTTGGTGATGGGTCTAGTGGCACCCCGTATTTATGTCTAGACATAATTATCCAATACTACGACCGAATTATTATTTATACTGAATGAAAACGGAGTTACAGCAGATATAAAAATTTTAAAGGCAGAGCTTATTGCCTTAGTACGGCGTCATAAGCCACCAACTCCTATCTATGCTCTGGACGAAATGGCAAAAGAAAAAGGCCACCAGGTCCTTCGGCTATCATTGCCAGTATAACGCTATAGAGATGATTTGGGCCCAAATAAAAGATCACGCCGCAAGAAATAATACTTCGTCGCTATTTACGGCAAATATAATGTTGGTCCTATTGCAAGCGGCCATCAACAATGTTCAACCTGAAGACTGGTCGAAGGTTGTGAATAAAACAAAGAGGGACATTATGTCTGATTCACGGCAGGTAATCTTCATACAAAATATTTCAACCTTAGTCTATGGTACTCACATATCTTATTTGACAGTTACCTCCCGCCCCGAACCCCTGGAACCTACCGCCATGTTTGCTAATCTGTCAATTTGACATTTGTCAAACTTTTGACAATTATTATTACAGTTTTATCATAACAGTTTCAAAGTTGATTGACTGTAGTTTTGCGTTGATTTATTTCCGTAACTTATCGTCTCAATTTCTGAAGCTGTGATATCATTTCAAAGTTGATCGAGTGAAGTTTTGCGTTGATTTATTTCCGTAACTTATCCTCTCAATTTCTGAAGCTGTGATATCATCTTTCATCATGTACAACAAGTGCTGTGTTGTTACATGTGCTAGTAGACGAAAGGATGTCAGTTTTCAAATGTTTCCAAAAAGTGAGACAGGACTGAAAAAGTGGTTGCAGTACATTAATTGTGAAAGATTGCGAAGCTTGAGCTTTCAGGAACTGCGTAAACAGTTTGTGTGCCAAAAGCATTTCGAGAAGAGGTTTCTTTCTGCAACGTGCGATAGAGTTCGTCTTTGCCAGGACGCTTATCCAACGTTGTTTACTTCTCTCGAGATAGCCAGTGGTGTTCCAAATACGGATGTTTCATTACCCGACAAATCTGGTACGTATAATTAATAATGTATACGCCTATTTTCCAGATAGGTAGGCAGAGACCACAGACTTCCATTTGCTATAATCCTGACACATCTATGCTAGACTCCTTATGCTATAATCATGCAATCAAATTTTCCACACATATAATTGCAATGTACTTTGTACACAGACTTAACAAGAAGCATGATTTTAAATAACAGCAGTTGACAAAAGCTCTAGTAAATTTATTTACTGAATAGATTTACTACAGCGTTTGAACATTTTCTGATCAGGTTGGGAAGCTTCTAAAGAAAGATCAGGTTAAAATATCCTAAAACGATGAGTGTGTATGAGGAATGTTACGAGAGTAGATGAAGCAAGAAGGATATTTTAGGATCGTAGCAAATGGAAGTCTGTATGTAGTCTCTCCCTACCCCTCTGGGAGACAAGTGTGAGTTTATGTATGGATATATATATTTACTATCTCTTTTGCCTATCTTATTGTTAAAGTAATATACATAACTGTTTGATTTTTCAGAGTATATTGAGATTGATCATGATTACTCTAGAAAAAGACGCCATGTGGATCACACATATTGTAAAATGGAAGTTGCAAAGACCAAACACATAAGTAGTGGTAAGTGTCCAATACATTATGACTACCTGTATACCTAATCTATCTGCTGCACATGATTCTCCCAAAGAATTCTTAGAGGTAAATAACCCATACTTGTCAGACTGGTTGGATTACTCTATAATCCAACCAGTCTTTTTTTTCTAATTTTTCTTTTCTTGCATTAATTTTGGCCTTTTAAAGTATTCCACCTGATTACTTGAGTTGCCTTTTACTATTATCTTGAGGTAAAGTGTAGGTATCCATATCTACCCAGACAACAATGCATAACAACATGCATTCGCTAATGTTATGAATATTAAAACTATTATACACTTATACAATAACACTAGGTAACTCTCAGGTAGTGCAATGTTTGAAATATGTTGAGAATTATTTTTTAGAAAAATATCCTATTTAAGTAATTTATTATTAAAAATAATAAAACACCTATCATTTCAGAAACTGATGAGGGCACAATTTCATCCATGCAACCACTTACATCAGAATGTCAACACAAGGTCATAGAACCTACAGGTAAATAATAAAAATTGTTTTGTATTTTATAGTAAGCAAATTTGCTAAAGTTATTTAGTTACAATTCACAATGGATTAACTTCAGTTAAGAATGCCATTGAAATCAGACATATATATAAGAGATGAAAGAGATTTCCACATTATCACATAAGTGACAAACCTATAATTATAATTTTATTGTATAGAGTGAAATTAATAAATAAATTTCCAAAATCTGTACATTTGTATATGGTACAATACATTAAATATTTTATTAGAAATGTTATTCCATAGCTTTATGTTAATTATATTATATAATAATACCTGAATGCCTCTCTGAAAAAATAAAAAGCGTTGAATGTGTTCAGTCTTGCCTCCATGAACATGTCAGAGGCGCTACAGTGAGGCTCTAAGCGCATGAGGTGCCTGAATATGTTGTTATACTGAACATGAATGCTATATATAATTGAAATTTATAGATACCTCTATTGTAGAATTTATATTAAGCCAAAACTCAAAATATTTTATTAATTTATATTGTAATGTAATATTTGAATATTTATTGTTACAGAAATGATAGTGGACGCCATTTCGCCTTTGCCTTCGACATCTGGATATCGTCGTGTTAATATCTCATCAGGTTGCTATTTAAATGCATTCACATATTTTATAAAAACATGTTATTCCAGAAAAAATAAAAAAGATGAAGGTAATTTTTCATTAATTTATTTGTACAATGATAATAAACTGATAACAATTTACAAAAATGAACATAGAGAATTGTTATTTTATAAACCTTTATCAGTTTTCCATCTGTTTATAAATTAGTTTTATTAAAAAATGCACAATTCTTACAAAATGGCAATGACATTTGCCGATTGACTATCCTTTTTTAAAATAATAATTAACTTATTATGTTTCAGGTCGAAAATTGCACAAGAGTGTTCAGCAAAACGGTAGCTGCTACATTGTCATACTCTGCACAGTTTTGTAAGTTGCTAGTTGGTTAATAATATGTTTCAACTACCTCAGTAATTCAGTATGCAATATGAGTTTTCATGTTTGACTGCCGGGGCAGAGAAAAAGATAATAATTGTTTTTTATATAGAAAGGGCATTAAGCCCTTGATTCTAATCTGCCTCCGATTGTTTTAGATTATGATTATTATAGATTATTTATTAGAGTGCGCTTGCGTTTGCGCACACACTTGTGACTTGTGCACTCTATACAGCTTAGATGGCTATTTTCCATTAGAATTGGCCACCACGATCATGATTCAGTCAAGAGAGATTGTTATTTGAATTATAACATTTTAAAGAATTTCACTTAACATGTCATTAATTAGCGTTGTATACTTATTTTGATTTTTTTTTTAGCTCATTATGCTGATGGAACACCAGTAAGCAGCACTTTAAGGAATACGGCCGAAATTGTTTCCTTCTTTGACGATCTCTTCGATTCTGTCAATGGAACCAGTAACATTTCAAAAGAGAAACCATTACGCCAGGCGGTAACGGCGAAGTTTCAGCACCACCAATTTTGGGTAGACGCTACAAAAAAGCTCCAAGAAATTAAATTTGTAGATAACCACGGTAAGGAAACATCTGTGCCGTCATTGAAAAATTGGATAACAACTTTAAAAAGTTATCAGAGAATGTGGAAATATTTAAAGACAAAAAATGTAAAAATTATACGCCCACGATATTTAAATTCGGATCCAATAGAAAATTTCTTTGGTCAGATGAGGGCGTATAATTTTAGAAATACGAATCCAGATTGTCACACTTTTAAAAGCACTTTTAAATCACTGTTAATCACAAGATTTATCAAATTTCACTCAGAGAGTTATAATTGTGAAGAGGACTCAGGGAAACAAATATTAAAATTAAAATCTCTATTTTATGATGCAGTAAAGCAGATAGACTTTGAATCACCTGAGTCCTCAGAGATGTTGAATTTTGTACAAACTCAAAGCATTCAGGGTGGGTTATAAGAAAAATTTTACAAATATATAAATGCCATAATTGTAAAAATGATTTAACCAGTAGGGAATCCAATTACGATAAAAACTCTTGTAGTAATTGGATTTCCTTTAGAGAATATAAAAGTATAAAACAAAAGAAATTGACCTACCCTTCGGAAAATGCCGTTAGATTATTTGGGATTTGTGTAGATGAAGCAAATAAATATTTAGAAAATATGCCACAAAGGAGACCTGTTGTAAAAAACATAATAAATTTGGTCAAAAATAAATATTTACTTGACTTTTTACATTGCGAATCCCATAAAGCAGCCATTTCTGAATGCTTTATTTCAATATCTGTTAGATTGACAGTATTTAATTGGTGCAATATTATTAACCGAATTTTAAAAGGCACGGATGTCTTCCGACTGCAAAATAAAACTTTACCCGTGATGCAATTTAAGGCTTTACAAAAATATAAAACTAAATTAAAAAATAAAGCGAAGTGAAAAAGCAGTGTTTTATTTTAGAAATGCCCTTTCTTAACTTAAAATAGTAATAAAATGGATATTTCCTAGTAGGAAAAATTTGGCTGAATAATTCTTAATCACTGCTCGAAAAGGTACCGATGAAAAAAAAAAGCAACGGTCAATAGGCTAAATCATTCTTAGCCTTTGCCCGAAACGTTACCGATGAAAAAAAAAAGCAACTGTCATTTAAGATATGTGAGCCTATTACAGTCCAGTTTTGATCTATGGGAGTGCTCCGTCTGTACGCTAGTACAATATTAGTCTGTGGTCTGATTGGGATCGTGACATCCACATTGACAATATAATGGAGTCATCGTTGATAATATCTGTCACAGATACAGATGATGAATTTATATAGTGACAATTCAGATGTTGCTGACTCTGATATGAGTTTAGACGAATGAAACCTATTCTATATATGTTCTGTTGTTTCATTTATATAATTATAGACCTTTTTACAATATGATTTTAAGTACGCCCAATATACGATTTTTCATTATAAAAACATCGAATTTTCATCGTAGCAGTATATCCCATCACTAAATACGTCTATGGCGTTACGTTATATGCATAACACTTTGCTTCATTTTTCTTTCCATTAGATTTTATTTGTAGACTAGAACATTCTGGTTGGGTATAATTTAATGTACCACAGTAATTAATGATTTAAAATATTACGAATGTGGTGCAACTGAAATACTAAGTCATAATTTGTAAATCGCGGCAACTTTCAAAAGTGTAATGAAGCGTTACTGAAACTGCCACCCGCACCGTGCTACATCGCACATAGTACAAACGGTTCAACCAATCACAGAAGTTTCACATTAATTTTAAGCTTCTTAAAAATGGCAGATTACATACTGCTCTCTGATTGGTCGGTCGGTGATAATGAAGGTCGGCATCAATTCAACTTAATAGGTTATGTTAGGTTTTCTTGTGGCCCTGAACAGAAAAATAGGAGCCTTGCGAAGCAGGGTTCCATTAGCTTAGGATCATAAACATCGCTATAGTTCTAGTTTATTCGTTAAAAATGGCAGTGGAGAGGAAGGAAAAAACACACGTGACTTATTCAACCAATCAGAGCGCACATGGCGTTTGGTAACTTGGTTGGTTTACTTATAATTTTACGCATGAATTCGTAAGGTAAGCCATTTGCAAAAAGGTGGGCGTAAAATAATAAAAATTTTCTGTCGTTTAGGATCCTACGAAATTTTAAACATTTCTAAGGAAATTTATACATTTGCGGTTCTTGTCATTCTCCGGTGACATAAATACTCGCTTAAAATCATTATTTTATTAAGTTGATTAGGCAAATAAAAATAAAAAATATTGATAACGTGTTTTTATTCATATTCTTTGCCCGGCAAAATACATAACAATAAAACATTTTGGCCCATTTTACCGGCGCTATACATAATTATAAAATATTTTATTGTTTATAAATTGTATGTCAGATATTATTGCCACCTAGTTGGTGATATATATTTATGATTTTAGGGCGGAATCAATGCAAATTACAGAAATATAAAACGTTACATATATTTGCTCTCCACAAGGGATCATAACATTTTGTCACCTGTCACATCAGATATTTATGCTTCGACATTTTCATCACATAATTTTGATGCCACTTCATTATGCTGCCTGATAATATCAGATATTTTTGCTGCGTACGTGCAGACAGATATTATTGAACTCATTCTTGGGACAGATATTTTTGTTAATCAGCCCATAGTAATATATTTATGCTCGTGACTAATATTATGTTTTATGACTTGTGATAGTATTCAAATTAATATCCAAATGAACATTAGTAGGGGCTAGAGTCGACTTAGACCACTGAGGCAGTCGTGCTCAATTTGCCCAATTTCAACAATAACGCATTGTTCTGTGTCAGTGACAAAAGTGACGTTAAAACGCAATGCCACGCGAAATGGAAATATTGGCTACTAGCTGTGACCCGCAGCTTTTCCCGCGGATACAAATTATTTAATATCTTTACTTTCATACAAACTTGCGAGAGCCCTTAGAGTCCCTAAATCCAGCCCTTTCAAAAAGTCCGTTCTTAGCGGACGCCTTCTATGCATAAATTACTTTGCTCCAAAGGTACATGGGCACCTTAGTATGGAAACCATACCCATGGCGGACACAAACGAAATATAGCAGAGTGTATTCATCTATGGCTCTCATTTACTATGGCATTAGTCGCATTAATGTGAGCTACAGGAATCTCAAAAAATTCAAGTGTTATCTCTGTATATATCCATCTCACTCTTTACCTCTGAAACTACTGATCCGAAAAAATCTTTTTGGGTGTGATAGCCACATTCATGAGAAAGGTTATAGGCTACTTTTTATCCTGATATTCCCGCGGGATCACTGAATGAGGCCGACAAAGTCGCGGACGTCCGCTTATTAATTGATATAGGTAAGAAAAATATAAGCTAATTCATTAAAATATTTTTTTATTCAGTTTGATCCAAAGCAATCATAAGATCATTTAAAAAGGCACCGGTACCTAGTGTATGGCCCAAGACAGATAATAAACAATGCTAGCAATATGGGCGCAGCTATTAAATGTGCGAAAAAAAACCTGTTCAATGTGCGAAAGAGACAGCGTATAACATATCTCCAAACATTAGCTCATTTCAATATTATTTTATGCCTTTATAAGATGAAATAAAAACCTTTGACACCGTATGTTTTCTTTTTTAAAGGATCCTGTACATTTTTCTCCGACGATTTTTAATCAAAAAATTATATGCAATGAAAGGTCATATTATTCCACTTTGTTTAAAACTATTTTTTTTTTCGAAAAGTAAAGTTTTTTATTCAGTTTATAAGTAGAAGTAACATAATTATGTACTGTAAAATAAAACTAATTATATAACTAAACTATCCTAAACTATAAGAAAGCAAAAGAGGAAATAATAAGTTTGAAAAGAAAAGTAAATGAAATATACTAAAAAATTGCCAACTACGACGCGTCAAAAAATTCCTCCGCAACGCTGTCGAGCGGTAGCGTGCCCAGAAGGCTGGCAGCATTGCCACGTTGAATGGCAATATTTATTCTCTCAGCGAGATATAAACCAGCCCTCTGATCACGGGAAGCATCGATCAGCCTTCTGGCGATTTCTTTATATAACGCTCGTGCACTATGGCCCCATGGCCCCAGCGTTTTGACCCCAAACGGCTCAAAAACGTAATTACCAGCCAGGTTTCCGCATTTGCGCCGTTTGAGGGTCTCCGCCGATGCAGCAGCAGAACCAGCTGATCCAGCTGTACTTGAAAGATGTGATGGCGCAAGGGTATCGACGCATGTCGCGTCCCACACCAGAGGCCTACCCATCTTCCAAGGTAATAACGTCATAGCATCCGGTCTCTTCCCATCGTCGCGTACCAAACCATTAGGTTCGAGATGAGCTGGTACTCCGGCGGTGACAAGAGCTCGACGGAGTATGTCGTTAATGTGGGCATGTCGGGAAATACGCCCTGCACTCCTACTGCACGATAGGCCATGGTGGCCAAGACTGTCGACGGCTTCGCCGCAGTGACAGCGATGCGGAGAAACACAAACAGCTCCCAAACGCAGGCAAGAAGCGATGCGGAAAGTTGTATCGTCCATCATAGTTGTATGATATCCTATGTTGTATTTCTGGTGAACAATAAAGTATAAATAAAAATAATAAAATAGTTCCTATGTTGGACGATGGAAGTGCTTGTAGCCATAACCCCGATTCCCACTCTCCCACAGCCAACAAACGGGCGCGCTCTGCAACACTAGATGCCGTATTTAAAATATAATCTCTCATCTTACTACAGAGCGGCCCGTCCCATTGTCTCTGAGAGAATAGATTCCGGGGCAAGTTAGAGCTTGGGCAAGCCATTTTCCAAGCGTTAATGGCATCAGTCATGCACGGCACCTCAGAATTAACCAGTGTGGGTTCTAGAATTTTCCTGGTCAATTCCTAGCCTGCCAAGGCCGCCCAAGCGAACTGGCAAAGTTGCTTGAAGCCAAACTCGGTCGTTCATGTCAAGATTTAGAATTTTGCTCAAGGTGTGCCGAATAACATTATCTATGTTTTCCAAAAGGGATGAATGTTTCCAAAAACGAGAGGATCGCAAGTAATATATAAATTTTGGGACGAAAAGACAGTGCCTAATAATTGTGAATGCCGAATGAATATTAATTTTGTATAGCCGTTCTGAGGTTTAACAGAAATTTTGTACTTTTTCATTTATAAAAGTTCCAAAAGCGTCGTCGAAAATAGGGGACCCAAGGAGGCGGAAGGAGCATTTATTAATATTTGGCGCCAAAGAATTAAAACTATTTTGGTTAATGTCCACCACTGTTCGCATAGCGGGTCAGATACGCCCAATGACCTTTCATCTTAATACGTCCAGCGGTTTTTGTGATTTCATGATGAGTGACCAGTCGCTTTTATACATTATTAGACGTCGCCAGTGGCCTCGCCCGCGTCAATCATACAATGTATTATATATAAACTATATGTCATATAAATCTTCCTCTTGAATCATTCTGCGTAGTTTTTAAGATTTAGGCATATATAGGGAGACAGAAGACAGACTTTGTTTTATACTATGTAGTGAAGATATCATCCGTGTGGTGACGGATTAAGAATACTTAATGTAACCACCCTATATCATCCCATGGGTGTCGTAAGAGTCGACAGAGGGATTGCATATTATGCAGAAAACAGCACTGTAAGAGAACGAAAACTTGATACAAACACTATACCAACCCGTTTGGCCAGCGTGGTATAGTAGGCCTGTTAAAAGCTTATATTATTATGTGTGGACTGTTAAAAGCTTATGATGAGTAAAGATATATACATAGATTACTCATAGAAACTGTAAGATTGTAATGTGAAATGTAAGAATTGTAATGTTTTTTTTATATTTTGTTCACAGGGTGCCTGCACCGATAAATTAAACTAATAATTGGTTGACTGGAAAGGAGCTGTTAAATCTCAGCGCTATAAAAGACCACATGGTAAGTTTTTTTCAATAAATATTAGCAGTTTTCTTATTTATCTGACAAAGTTTTGAATTCAAACATGGTTAGTTCGATATACAAAGGAATTGTATATATCAAACAAATCCGCAAATACAATTTTCATTGTTTTAAGCAATTCAGTTCAGAAACTATTTTTATTGATAGACATAACTTCGAAGCGAAACCACGAAGAAAGGAAAGTATCTCAACGCAAACTTTCAATATCTTACAGCGCAAAGGAAACTGGGTCAGCTCAGTTTATAATTACACAGTTTTTAAACAGTAATGAATTTGTATATCACATGCTTTGTCTTGTTTGGTGCCCATAAATTACAATTCTTCTGTGGGAACTCGCAAATATTGGATCAAGACACAGAACGTTTTGTAGGAACGCTTTTTGTAGTTTGTAGTTTTATGAAGGTTTTTGTAGTTTTGGTTCGTGTGAGGTTCTTACCTGTTTTAATGGAGCTGGTTTTTGTGAGGACCTGGGTTTGATATTGGAGTACAGTTGAGTATATACAGGTAACCTTAGGATGAGCTATATTTCGTAAAAGAGAGATAAAATATCCGTATATTTATACTTCTTCCTACGTCTTTGAAATAGGACTATCGCAGGTGAATTTATAAAAATTCAGAAACGTTAAAATGGTCACAAAGTATTACCGACGCAAGCCAACAATTTAAATATTGTCGCTTGTCAGGATCGAACACATAATACTCGGCTCAAAGTTAAACAGTGTGGCTGTTTAAATAACTATGCTTTAATCACATTCTAGATTGAAATAGGCGTTAAAGCAAAATATCAGAACCATCTGTTTTACTCTCAATACAAGTTTCATAAGTCATCTTAATATAGAAAATCCCCGTCATATTACAAAAACGATATGGTAATCCGATACTAATATCGAAGGGTAATACTAAAAGTAAATTAAGAAATGTTACGCGATACAGTCGCCCACGCAGTAATTTCGTACATAATGCCCCATCCCCTACATTATCTTGACAACGTGTGGGAAGGATTGTATTTAGCTGAAGCACTAGGTGTACAAATAAAATCTATTTGGCCAGACCTCTTGAGATTTATTGTCAAAGCTATATAGTACGTCTTGTACATATTGGAATTGTTGATATTATTATATTTTAGATCAACGTTTGAACAGCAGCCTAGGCTGCTGTGCTTTGTTTGGTGAGTGAGAGAGCCGGAGGTCCAACCCCTTCCCCCCTCCCAATATGACAGCGGCTTTTAAAAACACAGTACCCCAGGAGGGTACCAGGGCTTTGCACGCTGGGAAATCCCTCCCTGAGGACTACCGCTCAGACCACCCTGCGTATTCTGGGGTGGGCAAAAATCCGCTCGCAAGAGGCAAGGGCAAATTAACTGCAGCCACCCCGCCATCTGCCATCCGTGTGCATTTCTGCAATGTGAGGGAGTTACATTCGAACCTCAATTCGGTCCACTATCATCTTGAGGCCGAAAAGCCTGCTTTGCTCTTTTTGACGGAGACCCAGATATCGTCCCCACTGGACACGTCGTATTTGCAGTACCCTGGCTACAAGCTGGAGCACAAGTTTGTGCCACACGCCGGTGTATGCGTGTTCATTAGGGATGATGTCTGCGTCCGCCGCCTCGGCAATCTTGAAGATAGAGATATAGATACCTTTCCACTCTCTGGCTGCGCATTGATTGCGACGATCTCCCTCGCGTTTACGCCTGCCTTTACAGGTCTCACAGTGGTGATGCCGAAACTGACCGACTCATGGAGCATCTCGAGTTGTCGACAGACCGCGTTATGCAACAGCTTCCATCCGCTGAAATGGGCGATTTTAATGCTCACCACGGCGAATGGCTTGGTTCCCAAAGGACTGACCACGCGGGTAGAGCTGTGCACGCCTTCGCTTTGGCCTATGGTCTCACACAGGTGATCCCTTCGCCAACGCGAATTCCTGATGTTGAAGACCATAAGCCTTCACTGTTGGACTTGCTGCTGACTTCCCATCCGGACAGATACCAGGTAACTGTCGATGCCCCTCTGGGCTCGTCGGATCATTGTCTGATCCGGTGCAAGTTGCCCTCAACATGGCATAATAACCTCCACCCTGCGGGATGCCGCCGGGTGTGGGGCATTTTAAGTCAGCAGACTGGGATGGGTTGAGGACCTTCTTTTCTTCCTATCCTTGGAGGTGAGTTCGCTTTGCGCTTGAGGATCCTTCCGCTATCGCTGACTCTGTTACTGACGCGGTGCTGCAGGGTATGGAACTTTTCATCCCAAATTCTGTAGTACCCGTCGGTGGTAAGTCCCAGCCTTGGTTTGTGTCCGTCTGCAGGGAGGCTTCTTACCTCAAGCAAGATAAGTACCAAGCCTGGGCCAATGCGGTTTCGGCCAAGGACCCGAAAGTGAAGCTCTACAAGAAAGAGTACAACTACGCCTCCAGATCCTTCAAAAGAGCTGTGGCCAAAGCGAAACCGGAACATATTAGCAGAATTGGCGAGAGACTAGCTCGAATGCCCTCGGGTACACGAGCTTTTTGGTCTCTTGCCAAAGCTGCTGAAGGTAACTTCTGTCGGCCTTCCTTTCCACCTCTGCGCAGGGAAGACAAATCGTTGGCCTATGATGCAAAAGACAAAGCCGATCTTTTAGGGTGTCTTTTTGCCTCTAACTCGACTCTAGACGACGGAGGTAAATTACCGCCGACCATCCCGCGGTTTGAAGGCTCTATGTCAGACGTTCAGTTTCACGTTAAATCTGTTCGTAGAGCTCTCCTCTCCTTGGACGTTCAGAAGTCGAGTGGGCCAGATGGTGTTCCTCCCATTGTGCTCAAAGTTTGCGCTCCTGAGCTGGCTCCGGTCTTGACGCGTCTTTTCAGGCACTCGTATTTGACTGGGATTGTCCCATCGTCATGGAAGACTGCTACAGTGCACCCGATTCCCAAAAAGGGCGATCGCTCTGATCCAAGCAACTACAGGCCTATAGCTATCACCTCTTTGTTCTCCAAGATAATGAAATCCATTATTAGAGGACATGGCAGCTGTCATTTGCAAAGTAAACAATAGCTCTGTAATAAATTCCTCTAAAAAAAGATTTTAAGTGTAAATATAATAAAAAACTACCAAAAGTGATACAAAAGTAGTGTAACGTTCTAAAATATTATTGATTTGCATCTCATTATTAATTAAACTTAAAAAAACTGCATTACGAAAGTGTTTAGTGTACATAGTAAAATCTCCAAGTGGACAGTGAATAACAGGATTTATCGTGTATAAACACAGTAAAAGATACCAGATACAAATTTCAAGGTGGTCAGTAAACAAATTACCAGTTATAAACAATATTGTTTGTATGAGGTCTCGTTATTTTTCATAAAGTCAATTCAAAATTGAATGTTGTGGTGGCCAAACAACAGTGCTACCAACATAAACATTTATTAAGTTGGGCGCGTTCCAGTTCAACGAACTAAATTCATTAAACTTCAAATGCGGTATTGTCTATTCCTAAAGACGAACACTCATGATGTCATCTTAAAATTCAAATTAAAGCTGAATACTCACGACTATCACCTACTTATTGCTACTTACAGAAATAATACTTGCACATAATTTTAAAAAAATTTTTGCCGTCGGAAAGGATATACAAAAATGGAAGAAGAACAAAATATTACATTCCGAAAACCGGTTGCCAAAGCTAGATCATTAGAAAACATGGATATGAGTATTTTTATGAATACATCAACTTCTTCAGAACTATTCAGTAAAAGTATGGATCTCTCAACGAACCTCACGTCCATACACAGAGAAGAAATGAAAGCCGAAATATATAGTCTGAAAAAGAAGTCTGAAGAATTTAGAAAGTACTCAGAATGAGCTAGATAACATATCATTAAAAGATATGGAATTAAAAAAACAAGTATCGCACTTAATACAGGAAATAAAAATATTAAAAGAAATATGTTCAAGCCCTATATCTTCACAAAACAAATCTGCGCTATCAAAAAACTGTGTCAAACATCGTCTGACAGAAACTTTTAATAAGAGTCCTCTTACATTAAAAAATAGAACTTTGTCGAAAGAGCGACTACCCGTCCAAAAAAGCGATGCAGATTTAAAATCGACTACACAAATTGAGTCATGTAGAGTGAATGAACACCAAAAAATATGTTCAAATAAATCTCGTTTTCTTATTAACTTAAAGAAACACAGTGAACCATTCCAAAACGATCTCGGAAATAGACAGAAGAGTCGAGTATATAGTATATATATATATGTCGATATTAGCGGATCAGCAAGGAAAGGGTTTACGCGATGCCTTACAAAATGTTTTTGGTACAGAATTCTCAGTATTCTCTTTTGTAAAGCCCGGTGCAGGGCCAAGTAACATATTATCTGTTCAAAAATCAATCATCGAAACGTTAAACACTCAAGATTTTGTAATCGTATTAGGTGGTTGTCACGAAAACAACCCGCAAGATTTGGAATATGATTTAAATTTGTGGTTGTCGTCTGTTAGAAATACGAATATTATTATTAGTGAAGTACCATATCATAGATTTTTGCGTGAAGTTAAATTGAACTACTTATTGAGGTTTATTTGTAAAAGTTATAAGCATGCTATATTTCTTGATATGGATTATTCAAGATTGATACCAAGTAAGTTGACTTATGCAAAAAATGTAGCAAGATCATTATTGAAGGAAATTCTTCGTATTGATTATTACAATAAAAAACAAATGTTTCAACTATCACAAGAACATGCACATATATTGATCCTGCTAGACTTTTCTGTGACAAGGGTGTTCAAACTGATTTTAATTGCAACTCATTGGAAGTTTTGAGGGGAGACAAATTTTCTGATGACCAAAACCGAACCGAAAACATATCTTCAAATCAGTTTTTTCGTGAATAATCATCTGTCAATATTTCATCAAAATATCAATGGCTTACTCAACAAATCAGATAAGCTTACAGTAACGCTTAATGAACTGGCTTTGAAGGATGTTTCAATAGATTTAATATGTGTAACGGAGCATAATATGGTACAGGGTGATGAAATTTTCCAAATATTGTCGGGTTATAAGTTGGTTTCTTTCTTCATGAGGTCAACTAGACATGGAGGCTCATGCATTTTAATAAAGAACGGTCTTAAGTTTAAGCCACTTCATGAAATTAACTCAATGTCTATGGCAAATATAAATATTTGTTTAATGCATTTACAGGTCGCCCAACAAAACAGTTAGTTCAATTAAAACCTTTTTTCCTAATTTTAAGTAAAATTCTTACTAAACTGTGTACTCATGGTAAAAAACTAATACTATGTGGCGATTTTAATATCGATTTAATGAGTCGGTCATTAGCAAGCAAGGACTTTAGGGAATTACTTTTGAGTTTTAATTTGGTTATTCAATTTCAACAACCAACACGCATTGTCAGTAAAACGTGTATAAACAACATTGCTCACAACAATAGAGGATGTAAAGGCAAAATTATCGATTTCGCGTTATCTGATCATTCTGCTCAATTACTAAAATGTCCGATAAAAAGGACTTGTCTTATAAAGCATTGGTACAGCTATAAACGAGCTTACACTAAAGATAACAAAAGTTTATTCATTAAATATATAAAACAGCTTTCCTTTCAAACTATTTACAAATCAACCGACCCTAACGAAGCCTACAATCATTTCATTGATTTCTTTACATTATTATATAATTTGTGTTTTCCATTAAAAAAAAACAAGAAAAATAGCTCTAATAAACCAAAATGGCTATCAAGAGGTATTCAAACTTGTAGTAGGAGAAAACGTGACCCCTTATGGAAATACAGAATACACCCTAACTTAGAAAATAAGAATATATTTCGAACATATGCTAAGCGATACAAGAAAATTATACGTCTCACAAAAAAAACACAGAACAACCATTTCATTAATTCATCTACAAACAAATATAAAGCGACTTGGCAAATAATCAATGACATCAAATACAAATATCCTAAAGAAGGTGTGGTGAAACTCAATATAAATAACGAAGAAATAACGAATCCTAAACACATTGCAAATGTTTTTAACGATTATTTTATTGAGACAGCAGATACCAGCTCAGAAAAAGGGTCAACTAATAGTTCAAAATTGAATCGCAACTCAAAATCCCTATTTATGCGTCCCACGATACCACACGATATCTATAAAATTATAACTTCATTTAAAATACATTTAGTGCAGGACACGACGGCATCATCACACACATTGTAAAGGATGTAGCACTACTAATAGCTTACCCATTATATCATATTGTGAACCTTTGCATAGAACATGGCACATATCCTGACAGTTTAAAAATAGCAGTAATTAAACCTCTCCATAAAAAAACATAGCAAATCAGATTTAACGAATTATAGACCTATTGCCCTTTTGCCTATATTTTCGAAAGTGTTCGAGAAAGTTATTTACGAGTGTCTATATAACTTCTTTTAAACGAATGATTTGTTCAGAACTTGTATGGTTTTAGGAGAAATCAATCGATAAATTTGGCAGTATACAATTTCTTACATGAAGTATTAAAAAAAGTTGATGAAAGATCTCCAATACTTGCACTCTATATGCATTAGTCAAAAGCTTTTGACCATGTCAATTATAAAATCCTATTAGATAAATTATATACATATGGTGTTCGGGGCAACGTCCATAAACTACTTGAATCATACCTTACTAACAGAAGACAGTATACGGAAGTAAAAAGACTCACTTTTACAAGTAAAATTGAAGAAACATATCACTCTAAAGAAAAAGATGTGCTGTCAGGTGTTCCTCAAGGTAGTATATTGGGTCCTCTATTATTTATCATTTATATCAATGACATGCCAAAAATAATTACCCATATCATGACATTATTTGCCGACGACAGCACCACATTATTTACTAATAAAAATTTATCAAATTTAGAATACGACATTAATGCATCTTTAAAAATAATAATAGAATAGCTCAGAGAGAATGATTTAAAAATCAATTTAAATAAAACAAAATTAATGTATTTTAAGCAACGAAATAGAATAGAAAATTATTTAAATGTGTCCTACCAGAGTACAAAAATAGAAGAAGTAGATAGCACAAAATTCTTAGGTCTATATATTTATAGCAGAATAAACTGGAAGGAACATATAGAACATGTTTGTCAAAAAAAATATCAGTTTTCATATGCACTTTTCAGGTTGAGACAAATAGTTAACCAATCCACTTTATTGACTGCCTATTATGGATATGTTGCCTCTACGTTACGATATGGAGTAATTTTTTGGGGAAATTCATCAGAAAAAGAACGAGTGTTCATTGCTCAAAAACGTTGTATTCGAAATATGTTCCAGTTGCAACAACCTGATTCTTTGCAAGCCATATTTTAGGAAATTCTGTCTTCTTTCATTGCCGTGTCTATTCATTTACGAAATTGCAACTTTTGTTAAGATAAATATTGATAAATTTGAATACCGAACTAGAAGTCGACACAATGATCAATTATCAATAGTTGCTAGCAAAACGCAGTTATTGCATGAGAGTGTTTTTTTGTTTGGGTCCTCGTATTTATAACATAATACCATTAGAAATACGATTAACTAAAAATATAAATAGGTTTAAATGTCTTCTGCACAAATTGCTGGTGGAAAAATGTTATTACTCACTGAAAGAATATTTAGAAGATAATGATTTTGATTTATTGATTGAATTTTTAATGGAAAGGTTTCCGTGTAATTTATTTTCTTTTGAATTGACTGTAATTTATTTTAATGATATGGTTATGATTTATATTTCCAATTTATACTTAATCTGGCATGAATGTATCCCATTTGTTGACCTATTTCAATAATTGTCAATGTCATCAATGTACATCTATATAACTTAATAATATTATGATAGATTAAATGTTCCTAATTATTGTATGCCTAAATGGCGGGACACAGCATGTTCAAATACCCAAACATTCCAACTTATTTACCTATGTTACACAATAAATATTTTTGAATTTGAATTTATTAACTACCAGCTTCTGCGATATCTAGAGGAGCACCAGTTGATCAACGACCGCCAATACGGCTTTCACCGCGGCAGGTCAACTGGTGATCTTTTAGTGTACCTGACCCATAGATGGGCAGAGGCAATTGAAAACAAGGGGGAGGCCGTAGCGGTCAGTTTGGACATGGCGAAAGCCTTTGACAGGGTCTGGCACAAGGCACTTTTGTCGAAACTTTCTTCCTATGGGCTGCCTGAGACTTTGTGCAAATGGGTATCCAGCTTTCTTTCAGAGCGTAGCATTGAAGTCGTAGTTGACGGTTCATGCTCTGACCCTAGGCCCGTGAATGCTGGTGTCCCTCAGAGCTGTGTACTATCGCCAACACTGTTTCTTCTGCATATCAATGATATGTTACAAACCAGTGACATACATTGCTATGCAGATGATAGCACCGTAGACGCACTGTACCCCGGTAGTGCTAAAATGTCTCAGGCACAAGTCATTGAGTGTCGGAACAAACTTGTGTCTTTACCGGAAACCACACTCGACCTGGTCTCCGATTGGAGTCATCGTAATCTGGTCACTTTTAACCCCAAAAAGACACAGGTTTGCACGTTTACCGCAAAAAAGACCCCCTTTGTCGAATCTCCAATATTTCAGAGCACTTCCCTTGATATTAAGCCGGTCATAGGGATTCTCGGAGTCGAGATAACGCGAGACGTCCAATTTCACGTCTACTAACTAGTCTCCAAAAATCTGGGTGTCCTCAATAAAGCAAGAAGATGCTTCACATCAGTGCAGCGTCTCTTGCTTTACAAAGCTCAAGTTAGGCCCCACATGGAATACTGCTGCCATCTTTGGGCCGGGGCACCACAATACCAACTACTTCCATTTGACCGCTTCCAACGTCGAGCGGCTCGAGTCATCGATGACGCGGTCCTTACAAACCAGCTCGACCATCTTGACCTGCGTAGAGATGTTGCGTCTCTCTGCGTTCTATATCGTATATATCATGGGAAGTGTTCTGAGGAGTTGTTTGGTCTGATACCCGCTGCAGAATTTCACCAACGTACAACTCGCCATAAACTAAAATTCCATCCTCACCACCGTAATGAGTGGCGTTCTTCTACCGTACGATTCTCACGCCATTTGCTGCCTCATACGGCCAAACTGTGGAACCAGCTACCTGCAGCGGTATTTCCAAACCAGTTCGACATTGGAATCTTCAAGAAGCGAGCATATTTCTTTTTAAAAGGTAAGCAACGCACTTGTGATCCTTCGGGCATTGCAGGTGTCTATGGGCGGCGGTGATTACTTACCATCAGGTGACCCGCTTGTTCGTTTACCTTCCTATACTATAAAAAAAAAATGCACGGTACAGAAATAAAGTACTTACTATTCAAAATTTGTGTCTGTATACATCATTTGCAAAATTACCTTAGCTTGTTACAATTACAATTCACGTCATAAATAGCAATCAATAAAATCTTTATACTTCGTAAGTTTTGTTTGTATATTTGCTTTATTCTTAGCATGAGTTTAAATACGATAATAATTGAAATTTTATTTATTTCTCAAAATTTATATTATACTAGAGGACGCCAGCAGCTACGCCTGCATTTTTTTTTAAATTTACCCATTTTGCCGATCCCGTGGGAATTTCGGGAAATCCCTTCTTAGTGCAGCCCTACGGTCCCCAAGGAACACACATGCCAAATTTCAGCTTCCTGCGCCCAATAGTTTCGGCTGTAGCGTGTCTGTCAGTCAGTCAGTAACGCAAAGATTTTATATATTAAGATTGTCCAGGCCTATAACTAGCTGCACGATTGGTATAGGTATCTTTAGATTATCTGGGTGCTGTGGCCAATAAAGGATCGTCTACTGCGCGAGTTCCCTTTGAAAACTATCTAACAGTGCAACAAATTTCACAGAATCCCTGCAGGATTACAGCTTTGATCTACAAACAGACCGTATCTGAGCATTTTTTGTACGTGGTTTAGTTTCAATGTTTGTTAATCCCCGTTGTGTATATCGATAAATACCGATTCTAGCTGGGATGTTGAATTTAAACGAAAATACAGTTATTCAGTGTAAAAAAATTGTATGAAAATAAAGATTTATTTTGATTTGGGAATAGATTTTTATTATATCATCTCAAAAATATACTTAACATTGTTGATCGATTACTTTACAAATATCCTATCAATGAAGAGTTCCAGTCCCTCTGCTGCTTAAACCACTGAGCGATGTGTGCATTTAGGCCGACCTCACATTGGGCGTTAGCGTTCCTAGAGCGTACGCCCAGCGTGCGCTCGGCGCCGGCGGGCGTTCACTCTGAGGTACAAAGTGAACGCAGGGCGCACGCCGAACGGACGCTTGAGGAACGCTCATGAGTAATGTGAGGGAGGCCTTAATGCTATATTACAGACACCTATCACAAATTATACTAGTAAAGATTTTAAATAAACTTTAAACGAGGAAAATACTAGTAATACGAGACTAGAACAAAATTAATACTATTCAAAAATTATTATGATACTTCCTACACAGATTGCTTAATTCTCGGAAAATCTCAGTTTCACGCTGAGTTTCTCTAAAAATTCGTATTACCCGCAAGCCTAAATGTTAACAAAGTTTTTCTCCCAGCCATTTTTAGAAGCGAAATCTCGGCGAGTAAATAATTGAGTAGGTAATTGTTCTTAAGATATTAACTCACTGGAAGCTGGGTAAATTAAATATGAATTTCATAGTGGCTGTTGCTGAAAATACAAGATGATAGTTTTGTTTGAAGCCAAAATTGAGTTAATTGGTAAATAAACTGCTCGCAAAAATATTTGGACAAGGTTTTGGCAGAGTTTTACGTGGGCAATAATTTAAAAAAAGATATACAGTGAAATCTGCTGAGATTATTTTCAAGCTAAGTTTCCTTGTACAATAATTAAATATTCTAGGACAGCATACGCAACTGCTTGAGCCCAAAATAGACAGAGTCTGGGCAGTACTAGACAATCGACAGCTTATAGACATGCTTACATATTCTGAAATACATTCATATCTTAGATAACTTACACTCTAAATATTAGAAATTATCATTACCTTCATACAAAGATTTCTTTTAGGTGGGAATCGAACCCGAAATGTCCAGCACTCAATGTGACTAAATAATTGTACTAGATCAACAGGACAATCATGCATTAATTCTTCGGATTACGATCACGTGATATATACAGAAAAATTTAACTCATCGAAAGATCAGTGCTCGGTAGGCCGTTCTGACAAATAAAAATTGCCGCAATTTTGTATACAGTCAACCAAAACCTAAATACAAAATTATTATTATTTTTCTAAATTGCTATTCAAAAGTGCCAAAAAACAGAGTCATCATCAAGAAGAGATATAAATTCAAAAATCTCGAAGTCAGGTACATAAATAAGCACAGCATACATCTTCAACAATAATATATAATTAAAAAGCCTAGGTAAATATTTCGTTTTACGTAACAAGTTAAGTAATAACTCTGAATATATGAAAACTGTACGAGTCTAAACAGAAGACGACGACATGTGCCTCAGTATCTCAGTATTCAAGCAAGGATGGGGTTACACCGAGAGCTTATTATATCATTTATTCATTGATGCACATGGGAGGTATCTTTGGCAGCACTATTGTGATCATCGGATAGTAAAGTATGAAGTTGACTGCACGGTTGTAGCAGTAGAAGCGGCCACCCTACCGCTTTATATATTTTAATCTCATGCAAGATTCGATCCTCGATTGTGAATCCACGTGGGATATTTTTTTTGTAGTTCACAAATTGATGTTTCAAGTCATGTGTAATAAATTTCTACTTATTTACAAAAAAGTATATATAATAATTATATAATTATGTTTATTTTTTTGACGGTCTAGTATCTTTAATACATGTTTTGCTAGTTTGTGGCTATTACATATTTACGATAATTATTATTGTGTGTACTTGGTAGAATATAATATTATTTTGTAATATTAGAAGGACTCAATTATAATATTTATTTTCGTCCCCGAAAAGACAGGTATCATGTCAATCAAATATAGGTAGGTACTACATTTGCATTTTACACGAGTTCCAAATTTATGATAATATTAACGATCTTAAAAATTTAAGTAATTCGCGTTCATGGTCAGTATACCAACAGATTATTAATTACTACCGGTTCGAGTACCGTTGTTGTCATGCTCACTAAAATGTCATTACTTGTGGTGGCGTCGTGTGTCGGGTCATCCCTGTCCCTCTGATATGGCGAGAGGGATGATGGTTCGCCCATGCGGCATACTCGTGAACGGGTGCTACTTGCGATGACTGGTCGATGTCGGTCTTACGGGCTGATATTACATTTTTAATATTTAACTGCATCATTTCCATCATGGTTCTGAACATTTGCGCGGATTACCTACATTATTAGGTACTTAATGTAAGTGGATGCTCCTGTTTCGCCATGTCTATTTTCAGGAGGCTAATTAAATGAACATCAAAATTTTACTATATTTTGCTTGAGTATTACTCGTAAGTAGAGTAAATATATACAAATGGCATAGAAGGTGTAACAGTTGCAGCATCTTACAAAATTGAAATTGTTATGCAAAACCTGGCGATGAAAAAGAGTGACCGTGAGTTTTATTGCCCGTTCTTTCTCATGGCTCTACGAACTTGTTTTGCAAACGTGGCAGTATAGGTAAATGTAGGAGCTTTAAGTAATTATTTTTAAAATTTGACGTTCATAAGTGTCATTTTATGAATTAAATGAATAAAGGATTTTGACTCTGACTTTGGTAAGCAGAATCTAGTATTATCATTTATTTATTATAATAACTTTATTGATACTAAAAGCCTTTGTTGCATTAAGTTACATACATTTTTACATTAATTTATAAAGGTGGCACTAATGATACAAACCCTGTCTCCCGAACTAGGGATACCCTGTGACTCGGGAGGCAGTGTTCTGCTGTTACATAACTACAAATTATCCTTTCTGTGTGTGTCTACATTCAGGTAGGTAAGTCTAACGTAGCTAAAGTAAAAAACAATTTAAAAGTACATAATAAAAAAAACAAACATTTTATGCGCATGTATGTGTGTGTGTGTGTGTGTGTGTGTGTGTGTGTGTGTGTGTGTGTGTGTGTGCGCGTGTGCGTGTGTGTAGCGTATGCGTGGGCGTGTGTGTGTGTGTGTGTGTGTGTGTGTGTGTGTGTGTGTGTGTGTGTGTGTGTGTGTGTGTGTATGTGCGTGTGTGCGTTCTGTGTATATGAATGTAGTATGCTTAGGATATGTAGGAGAGTAGGTTTTCTGTGCTATCATAGCTCTGTTTGGACAGCCATTGAAATAATTTTCTTTTGAGTTGGTGTTTATTAAGGTTGTCAGTGTGTATGGACTTGCTGACTTTCCTGTAAATAAGTGAACTTACCGCATGAAACTGGCGACCCGCAAAAGCTGTTTTGTGTGATACTGGAAGACAATTAGTTTTGCATCTACGTTTTAAAGAGACCGGCTTAATTATTTGACTATGTCGGCGAAGAGTGGTACGGAGTACAAAGAGTTGCCGAACAGTGAGCACCTTGCAATCAGTATATACTTCAATGGTGGGTGATCTTAATGGTCTGCCGAGCATAACTTTTAGTAGAGCCCGCTGCGCTCGCTCCAGCGCTATGACCTTGGTTTTAGCGGCACCACCCCAAACCGGAATACAGTAGCTGATGATGGACTCGCAAAGTGCTAGATATACCATTCTTAATGTATTTGAGTCTGCGCAACGTCTTAGTGACTTGAAGATATATATCAACCTTCTAACTTTTGTGGCTAAAGAGTCAACATGGACGTACCACTTCAATTCCTCGTCAAGTACTACACCGAGGTACTTGGTATTGGTTACGCGAGAGAGCGTTGTACATGAGCATTTGGAGCGGTCAGAGCATGTATGTGCTGTAATAGTAAAGTTGGAAGGTGCTTTTGTCCTTTGGCTAATAGAGAAGGGAATAAAATTAGTTTTAGACAGATTAAGCGAAAGTAAATTCTCTTGCAACCACTGTATTACTGTACGTAATGATTTTTCGGCGTGGTATTTCACTTCAGACCATGTATTACCATATACTACTATAGCAGTGTCGTCAGCGTATGTGAAGATATTGGAGTTTGAGAGCGGCAACGTGCATATGTCGTTGATATAAATGAGAAACAACGTTGGACTGATCACACTACCTTGAGGGATACCGTATGTTACGTTTTGCTCTTCACTGATGATTGAATCTATTTTCACACTGAGTTTCCTATCGTGGAGGTAGCTTTTAAATAAATTATAAGGTGTGCCACGGATACCTATGTTTTCCAGTTTGGAAAGAAGTCTGGGGACAGGGACAGTGTCGAACGCTTTTGTTAAATCCAAAAATATAGTAAGACATTTTTTACGATCATCTAGCTTCCTGGCCACGAATTCCGATAGGTCAGCAATTGCGTCCTCGGACGAGACACCTTTTTTAAAACCGTATTGGTTTGGAGCTATTGATTTATGTTTACTCAGGTAATCAACAAGGCGATTATTTATCAACCTTTCCATAACCTTGGAGATGGCTGGGAGTACTGAGATCGGTCTGTAATTGTTCACACAGTCCCTGTCCCCACTCTTATGTATTGGATGTATCAGGGCTTTTTTAAATGGGTCTGGGAAAATTCCTTTGTCGATAGATAGGTTTATGATATGTGTGATAAGAGGTACAAGCTTTTGTCGACATGATTTGAGAAGTTTAGAGGGTATACCGTCCCAGCCGGGGGCACTATCGTGTCTTAAATTTAGGATAGTAGATTCAACCTCCGCCTCGTCCACTTTCAATAAGACTAATGAGGTAAGGGGGGATGAGCGTTGCGGTGTGACTGAGTGTAAAGGTGTCATAATTTTAGAGGCAAGGTCTGCGCCTATTGAAGCGAAGAACTGACAAACGAGGTTGGCTGCAGTTATAGGGTCAGTGGATGTTTGCAGTAATTCTAAGGGGGGTAAGCAAGCCTTTTTTGTGTTAGTTATCTCTTTAATTTTGTTCCACAGAGATTTTGGGTTGGTTTTCGCTTTTTCTAATTCAAATTTGTCATATTCTGTTTTTAAGTTTCTTAAGAGGTTGTTGCAATGATTCCGATATCGTTTATATGAGGTTTGTAATATGTAATTATCAGGTGATCTGCGAGCTTTGATATGTAGTTTATCACGATGGCGATATTGGACTTCATACACATAATATACATGTATCGGCGGACTTAATGCCTGAGGCATTCTCTAACAGTCTACCTTGGGGTGATGCAGAGATATATGAAGTAGGTGCAAGCTGAAGTCTTAGGGACTAACAAAGCATTATTTATATATACAAATCAATAACTACATACTAATTACATACAATACATATACAAAATAGTAAATAAGTACTATAAAATATAAACCTACATGTATACGTAAAATATATATATATATATATATAAATATATATATATATATATTTATATATATAAAATATATATATATATATATATATATATAAATATATATATATATTTATATATATATAAATATATATATATATATATAAAATTATATAAAATAAAATTAACTAGAGATATCAATTCTGCGATAATCCTGAAAGTTCAGAGTGTAGGAGCTCTCGTACTTTCGATTTGAAAGTGTGTCTGCTGGTGGCCGTCCTGATCTCTAGAGGGAGGGCGTTCCACAGAAGGACAGATTGCACGGGAAAAGATGAGTGAATGAAGTCAGAGCTGTGTGAAGGACATATGAGGAGTAGATTATTAGAGGAGCGAAGAGTTCTATTATGAGTGGAATACAGATATTGAAAATGAGAAGTTAGATAGGAAGGTGTGTTAGGAGACATGAGAATAGAGTAGAGTGTAGTGAGAGCGCGCATACTACGGCGTTGACGAATGGGTAACCATTTCAAGCAAGAACGATAAGCAGACACGTGGTCATACTTGCGAAGATTAAAAATAAATCGAATGCAGTTATTTAGAAGACGGTCAAGTTTATTGAGGAGGTCTGCATTCAGGTCGAAATAACACACATCACCATAGTCGATCACAGGGAAAATTAAGGTGTGCACAAGCATTATCTTAGTTTTGGGTGGTAAAAAGTTTTTCAGGCGATACAGAGCACGAAGGGTACCGGTGACTTTTTGGCTAACATTAGTTACCTGAGCGCGCCAATTTAAATTTGTGTCAATATGTAAACATAGATCTTTACAATAGCTGGACAATACTCGATAACAGAACCGTTGAATATTATAGATGGCAAAGCAGTTTTGTCTAATTTGCTCAACGTTCTTTGGCTGCCCACAATTATAGCCTGACACTTGGTTGGATTTATCGCCAAACCGAAAGAGTTAGACCAATTACGTAAGTAATCTAGATCCCTATTAACAGTGTCAATGGCAGACGATATATTTTCAACGCTAGCTTGAGCATAAAGCTGCAAGTCATCGGCATACAAATGATAAGCGCATTGAAGATTCTGGGTTACGAGATTGATGGAAATTGAAAATAACAAAGGAGAGAGAATACCGCCTTGTGGAACACCAGAGCCGATCTCACACCAATTCGATGAGGATTCGTCAACGCGGACGAATGTGAGTGATAGCTGGGATGAGGTGTTCCAGGATAGTGGTGATCATGCGGCGGCTGATATGATCATAGCCCACCGCATTGGATTTTATGGAGCGGATAGTCCTTATAATCTCATCCGATGCTACTGGAGAAAAAGTAAAAGACTGAATGTTAGGGCGAGGTAGATTGGCTAAGTAATCGAGAGTGAGACATTTGGTCTGATGATCAAGCGTGGTAGTGGTGGTGAAATGTTGATTTAAATCATTCAAACCAAATGTCCCCTAAAATTCGACACTACGCTTTTTACCAATACCTAGCGTCCCGAGGAACTTCCAGGTATCAGCGGGGGAAGAACAGGTGATATTAACTAGGATATGTCGGCGTGTAACGGGTTCTGGTAGTAAAACGCAGAAAAGGTTCTATGCGTTTATTTGCCGAGTATTGTCTCACTTCCCTTGCCACGAGTATGACCGACCAACAACACGACACTGGCCTGAACACTAAGGGCTGCAGTCTCCCACGCTGTTCCTTCCAGTAGTGTACAGGGCAGGTTGCTCGTAGGGCTGCGCGTAGCGGGCAGATCCTCGCAGGCCGTTAGTTCAGCTGGCAGGCGTTGGCGGTATGAGTGCGATGAGCAGGGCAGGCCAGACTCTTCGGCAGAGGTGACGCCGAAGGCGATGCAGGAAGTGTAGCGGTCTAGGAGCGTAGCCGGAGTCTTAAGGTGAACCTGGAACCTGAAGGAAAGCAGCATTAGGAGAGCCACAACCAATAGAGTCAGGCAGGTGGCGTCAGCCGGCCTCAGCTAGCAGGTAGAGAGATGGGCAGTACGCTAACGCAGTAAATGTAGTAACATACCCGTAGCTGGGACCAGGATACACGTAGATACGACGTAGGGTCAGTAGGTACGCTTAGTAATAGTAGGTAGGTAGTAGAAGCGACGTTAGAGTAGCGGTGCCGGCCTCTCTGTCGGCCCCTTTATATACCGGGCCCTCCATCAGGGTGAGAGTCCGTTTATGACCATATTTGGTCAGGCTTTGCGAGCGCGGACGATGGCTTTCTCTGATTGGCCGAGCGTATGGGCGGTACTGTGACGCAACGCGGTAAGTACCGGACATACGTTACAGGCGTTTAGCGTTGCGTATCATCTGGTTACACCGATTCCTTGCAGCCTTGTAAAGTGCCCAGTTGTGATCACACCGATCCTTCCTAAATCTGTGAAAGGCCCGGTCCCTCCGTCTCATCACCGTCCGAACATCTTGGGTGAGCCAAGGAGCTGGAGGACGCTTTAATTTGATGCGCCTAACAGGAGCGTGTTTGTCATAAAGACCAATAACGTTGTTATTAAAAGCCTCGACCTTGGCGTCCAGAGTGGGGGCTTGGAACACATTATCCCAAATAATTAGCGCGGCATCCCGGCATAACATTTCCACATCCATACGACCAAAACAACGTCTGCGCACAACCTTTGGCGGGGGTTTGGGTGATTTTAGGATATAAGAAAGGAAAATAAGGTCATGATGGGAGAATGCCGGTGCAGGATGTTGGCCGTGGAAGGAAACTAGGTTAGGATTAGATGTGAAAATTAAGTCAAGCCAGGTAACTTCCCCTGTTAAAACGTGGAGACTGGCTGACTTAACTACATCAAGGAGTTTAGAGGATCTTTGGGTATAGGGAGACAGGAGATCGGTGTTAAAATCGCCCATGATGATGTGATGTGAATATTCCGACCCTAAAGATTCCAGACTCGTTTCGAGACTGGAGAAATAATCAACAGAAGGAGGACAGTACACGACACCAAGAACCAATTTACTGCCTTTGACGCAAACCTCAATGAAGAGATACTCCACATTTGCAGTATAGTTTGGAGAAGACGAAGAAAGAATTTTATAGCGGATGTTACTGCGGAGATAAATGGCCACACCGCCCCCTCTCCGATCCACTCGATCATTGCGTATCAATATGAAACCGGGGAGAGGGTAAGTGGTAGATAAGAGATGAGGTTTTAACCAACTCTCTGAGACCAGAACGGCATGAATATTAGCAGCAGTGAAAATCTCCAGCAAATCGCTGTAGTGGCTTGCAATGCTCTGTGAATTAATATGGCACACATTAAAATTGATTGAAGGTTGATCGAAAGTCCTACGCACAAAATCACCCACCGTATCGGGCAGTGAATGAAAACTTCCATCGAGGGAACCATCAGCAGATTCATCGGCAGAATGAAAAGAGTCGTTATCAGACATCATGAATTAATAAATAGTTCAAATATATATATTCTTAGGGATCAGATGTGGTTAGATTAAAAAAAAAACAAGTCACTGATCAAACTAGGAAGTTTTATTCCTTACAGATTATTTTACTTAACACAAATAGTAAATAACAGCGATAGATGAACACTGAACTGAAAATACCGCAAGTTAGGAGAACTAGAACAATAACTAAGCACTATAATAACGTCTGTCGAGTACGACAGCCAAACACGGAATGAGCCCGAGACGTTGTAACCGCTCCGTTTTATACCCTTTCACTCGACTGGTTTTGGCGGGTAGGAGTATTTCCTAAGAATATATATAAATATAGATAATATATATAAAAAATAAGTAAATAACTATGATTAGGTATAGTATAAAAACGTTGCTTACTTATTTGGTGCAAGTACATATAACATCCATGCACCAACCGCCAGTTTACGCACAAAGAAAAAAAAAATTAACGCAAAATACAAACAAAACGTACTATACAACATTATCACATTAAAACATAAATCGAACAGCAGCTTAAATTTCTGAACGTGTCATTACTGTCAAACGTCAAAGTGACATAACAAAAGTTTTGACATGGTTACATTGTTTATAACCTGACTTCGGATCAGAAAATATTAATCTACGATAATTTATAAAGTGCGTTATATTTAAGAGTAAAGCCTAATTAGCTGTAATAGTTATTGTTCTTGGAACCTAAATTATACATGCCACTATTAATAACAGTTAACACACACAAAAAAAACCTATAATAAATTTATTTCAGGTCCATTTTATTCGGGTCTAATTCAGGGTCTGTTATATACGCATATTCAACACTCAACTCAGGCCACATCTAACTCCCTACGCAGGCGAACTTGAATAGTGCAATCCAATTCACGTGGATGGCACCGAAGACAAAGTATAATACCTTATAAAATAAAATTGCCCATGCTAGATTTTATTTCTACATGATAATAAATCAAATTAACAAACGAAGCAAAACACGCCACATTCAATAATCTAATTGATTACTCCGAAATAAACTGTAGCGGTGCAAATAAAAAATATCATTCGCAGGTATTTAAGTAAAGTGGGTCAACGGGTCCAACAAATTAATGGCGTCATGTTAACTGCTGGAAACGTTTCATGGAATGAGCTGGTGTTAGTTTAAACGCTTCGTGTATGAACATTTCCATTATGACGTATAACATTTTTATGTTGACAGTTGTTTTATGGAGAGACTGTCATTCTGGAGTTGGTTTTTAGGGTTCCGTACCTAACAGGTAAAAACCCCTATTACTAAGCTTCCGCTGTCTGTCTATCCGTCTGTCTGTCTGTCACCAGGTTCTATCTCATAAACCGTGATAGCTAGAAAGCTGAAATTTTCACAATATATGTGTTTCCGTTGCCACTATAACAACAAATGCTAAGAATAAAAAAATATGAAGGGGGTCCCATACAATAAACGTGTTTTTTCCGTATTTTTTGCTCAATATTACTAAAGGTAACAGGTAGACGCATAAATTTTTTAGAGAATATATAGTTGTATCTTACCTTTCAAAATATTTTTTTATATCTCATAAAATAAACGAAAAAAATTGATGGTGCAAGATGATGGTGCGGAACCCTTCGTGCGCGAGATCGACTCGCACTTGGCCAATTTTGGATATAAGCTGAACTTTGTCCAGTGTTTAAGATATTCGTATAACAAGTTCGTGTAGTAGAAGTCTAGCATTCTGGTTTTAATTTCTGGCATATTGTGGTATTGTAGTGTTATTTTACAAATATTCAAATAATGGACACAATAACAACCACACTTGGTACAGTAGTTTGAAATGCTAACGTAGTACTCTTATTGTCCCGTGAGAGAGAAATATCATAGTGCGCAGCGACCACTTAAACGACTACGTGAAATGTCCAACTAGTTCAAAATTAAAAATTCTGAATAAGAAAATAAACAGCCTTCTTAAATTTGATAGACTATCTGCTTACATCAGAAAATAACTACAGATATCGTACTACTAGAGGACGCCAGCAGCTACGCCTGCATTTTTTTAAATTTACCCGTTTTGGCCGATCCCGTGGAAATTTCGGGAAATCCCTTCTTAGTGCATCCCTACGGTCCCCAAGGAACATACATGCCAAATTTCAGCTTCCTGCGCCCAATAGTTTCGGCTGTAGCGTGTCTGTCGGTCAGTCAGTAACGCAAGGATTTTATATATTAAGATTACGTCCCAACCATCAATTCTGACACCATGAAGTTCAAAGATATACATCAAATATATTGCAGACGACGTATATAACCGCTCCACTGTACCGTTTCTAGGTCATTGATTCTATGACATATAGATAAACGGTTTGAACGTCCAATGCCACTGTCGATGCGATATAATCCTGTTCGGACGTTCAAAGCTTTATTGGGTATTTTTGGCTGTAGTTGGGAGCCATATTTAGTATTCTGAGTGATTTGGATAAAGGTTTCGATGTGACATCATTTGAGGATGATTTGTTTTCGTCTTAAACAGCCTTATTGACGTGACGTAACGATTTACGATGGCTACGCTGTTGGGTACTGTTATTGAGTTAAAACCTCACATGAGCCGAAATGACAGATCCAGAAATAATTCTGAATAGACACGTCTTTTAGCAAACTCCTAATGTGTTAAAGAGCCTGTCTGGCCATTTTCGTATAGCATAAAAACTAATTTAAAATAACATTTATATGTTACATGCTACTCCTCTTACAAATAATATATTATTTCAGCACTTGAACTACATGTGCTGAATAATCGTACCGTGCCCAATTTTCACCTTCGCCCTCCAAGCTATAGCCAAAATCATATAGTTTTCGAGTTGAGGCGTTCTGTATCTGAAGATATAGGCAAAACTATAAGAGTTGCTAATAGGCCACTCCAGAACCATAAAAAATAAGTAGATTTTTTGACATCGGTCATATTAAACGTCTGTAATCTCACAGGCCTTTCACCTTTTTTTCCATCTAGCCCATCACTTTGAAAAGTTTAATTCTATTTTTAATCGTAACCACTAAGACGACAATAATGAAGATTGATTAAAATAACTTCTCAAACTTCCTTGATTCGATTGTCTGGAATTTCTTTTTATATCGAAGAACAACTTAAAAGTCGCCCTTTAAATTACTAAGTTTGCGAAGTTTAGTTCATCGGAAAAAAAATCGCGAGTTTAAATAAAACCGCCTGAGAAATCCTGTCTAGTTTGTATTGCTGATGCACTACAGAGCTCGAAAGAAAAGTAATAACAACAAGTAGAATACTCTGACCCTCCGAGATATTTGTCTTCAGTTCAGCTGGTTAGTTTTTCTTTATATTGGAGGAAAAGAAACGTAAGCTGAACTGTGGACGGACAATTCTAAATATCATTTTTTAAATCTTCGATTTCATTCAAATATATTTCTTAACGAACTTACGGCAAATGCAGTGAATTTATATTTCATGTAACGGATCTCAATCGCGGAATTATTAACTACAATAGTGCAATGACTTTCATGCATGAAAGGACCTTAGGTTTGGATGTAACTCGTTACATTAAGAGAGATCGTATATATACACACAAATGTTAAATATTAGCTGTAAAATTATTTAATAAATAGTAAACTAAATATTGTAACCTAATGCCTAATAGAAAGAAAGAGTAACCCACCATACACCCTTAGATTGGTGTTTCTCTGTATAATATGTATGTATTTACAAAAATATATATATATATAATTATGTATGTTTATCCATTATCTAGCACCCATAGTACAAGCTTCTGCTTCAATGTGGTAAAAAAAAGAAATAAAAAAGAAAAAAGAAAAAGGAAAAAGGAAAAAAGAAAAGAAAAATGTTGACAATACCGAACTCCTCTGAAAGGATAAGGGATATAATATGTAGGAATGGTTTGGGTTCCAGGAAGATACCTGACTTGCAGTATTCTGCTGTATGCCCCGACTATACTTCGACCGTGTTTCGCCTCTGCACGAGGTATCGTCAGGAGCGATGGACAACGACTGAGACAACTTTTTCCTATTGCAATAGTTGGGGTGGTCAGTCCAAGGGTGCGTGGTGGGTTCCTCTTTCTTTCCATTAGGTTACAGAGGAGTTCTGCTAAGTAACGCCTGATTCAATCAACAAAATCAAAATATTGTCTTTTAGGGTTACTCAAATAAGTAGTTTATAAGATAGTGATAATGTTCTAATGAAGGTATCTAGGAGGAATAAATGTATTAGTCATGGTCTGATTCTAATAGAATACGAAAGTATTATACATACAAACCTTAAATAAAGCCTTGCTTTTCAGCATGGAAAACAAAGAAAAGGACACAGAAACTTCCAAAACACGTCTTAGCAAAGCTTTTTTTGCGCGCACTACTTACAAATGTAAATCCTCTAAATAAGGAACTCTCTTAGTGTGCTGCCATCCGAATCTGCGTCCCAGCAAACTCATCGTGGCAACAGAATGGGACCTTTACACGCCGCGAAGTGAGACACTCGTTGCAAATGAGGCTTCTTACATACCTTTGCTTAAGAATTATTTACTTAACATGCCCGTTGTAGAGTCGTTTCGTAGATTAGCTACTAAGTACTCACAGCCATTTTCAATATTCGATGCATTGATTTTGAGATTCGAGATTCGTGTTTGACATATTTTGTATGGAGCTTATGTCAAAAACGAATGTAAAATCTACAGATCAGACTACAAACATTTCAGTTCTGAAGGCGTGCTTAGATATTGTAAAACATAATTTTACAATATCTAAGCACGCCCCGTTAGCTACAAGAGCACTTGAAATGGTTTAAGCAATTATTTTGTTGAGTGAACGTTATAATAGTTTTATACGGGCTTTTAGTACGTTGAATTTTGAGAATGGCATAGGCAAATTTGATTGTAATGCAAAAAATTACGCTGAAATAACTAATACGAGTGTTAGATTAGTGTTCACAAAAACTAATGTAAAAAAGGTGGGCTCTTGTATAAGCTTACTGCACAATACATAAAACTGTGCAGAATCCTAATATACACTAGATGAGTGGAGAAACGGCAAAAACAGGGAAATCCAGAGGCATTCATCGTCGTTTCCAAATGAAAACCTAGTCAGTCTAAATGCTTACCAACTCTATCAATCATCAATACGAATTTTAAATAAGACAGCTCTGGAAATTTTCTTCCCGAATCATGTATGAAATGTTTCAGGTAGTAATTTGCTGAAGTAGCTATCACCTTAACGCAAGCATGGCAGGTTTCTTTCTAAACAGACAGTTTGCTGCCGAACGGACAGCCCACCTAGTAAAAGTGGCGGTGAATAATGGATGCCAACGGCACAACATAGATTGCTATAAAAAATTACGTTCTACGTTCAATATAACACTTGATGCCAATCTTATGTTGTTTTTACATATAGAGTGGTAGAAAATGCATCTGCTAGCAAGCTGTTTACAGACAATATTGCCTATGAATGCTTATTTGCTTATTTATGTTCTTGACGAATATTTCGAACTTAAATATAATAACATATTTGAACAAAGTTTTGGCACTTGAATTTTCTGAGTAAACCTGCTCACATTAGGTATAAAATATAAAATTTTATCAACTAATATTGAATGGCATTGCATTTTATTTATTATTATAGTGCGTACCTGCACGTTACAATATGTTTCGTAACAATCTAGTTGCAACTGACTTCCGAGCAACGAATAATTTAATACAGTAGCGGACTGAGAATTCGCATGAAACGTTCGAAAGCGTTAAAATAAGGCAACTAGTATGCAGTAAGTGTTGTATGACTTCATTAAATTAAACTTAAAAAACGGCATAATCGGAAGCAAAATTGCAGCTGCCATCGTCTGCATTGTAGTTAAATAAATTTAAATCTCACTCGTCTAAATTGGGTGAGCAGATTTGGTGATACGGCGTGCGTAAGTAGATTACTCCAAAGACATATCTTAGCTTCTTCCTTCTGGCAATGCCGTATTCAGGTAGACATAATTGCAGGAAAGTGACTCGCCATGAGTGAATGAATCACAAATGGCGACTTGTTGAACTGTAAAGTTTAGTGTTGCTCCGAGTACTGTTGGTTCGATTCCCACACGGTACAAAAGTACCTGTCACTTTACGCAATTCACAAATGGCTCTATTGAACAATGTAGTATGCACACATGGGAAAGTGATTCTTGCTTATTACCTATACATTTAATACTACGATGAATGGTTCGAACATTAAATCATATAAGTTTCACGCTTGACCTACACTGATCGCCGATGTTCAAATCACTACCTACGTTTCGTACTTTAACAACTGCTGGCCGAAAAAAATAGTTAATAACAATGTTAAGGCCTCCTTCACATTGGACATATGGGTTCCTTGAGAATGAGGCCGGCGTGCACCCGGGGTTCACTTTGAACTACAGAGTGAACGCCAAGCACACGCTGGCACACGCCGCGCGCCTACTCGAGAAGCGCGTACGCTCAATATGTGGTCTACGTCACTACCCACAATACTAACTTACTATACACAGTGATAACAGAAAAGGTGAGCTTACTAAAAGCCCGTTATACTACACCAGAATATACCAGTTATCTCCTAGACTAGACGTAGATCTAAGCTAGAGGTAGCGAGCTTGTTACATAAGCTGGCAAGTCTCACTTAGCGGTCCCACGTATCACGAGATTAATATCAGCAGTACACAGCAAAACCACCTGAGTAACAACACTAATAGCTTTATTCTACAATCAAGATTGCGCCGGTAACTCTTCATAATTTAGCAAGGCAATCAGTGGCTGTGTATGCAGTTATTTAATATGTGTAGTGCTTTACTGGTCGACTGAAGTCTTCGCAAATCCGATTATACTAATTTTGCTGGGAGATTGTCGTGCAGTGTATTTTGGTGTAGTTGAATGGATGGCGTAGCATGTAGATTCGATTATCCTGTTAATAGTTTTTTTCCTTTCGTCAGTTTTAGTAAGCTGGTGACGCTTATATCTAGCAGTGGCCTTTGGCAGGCTGATGACGTATAACGCTCGTACAGATAATTTAGTGGATTTAATTTTTTTGGTGTTTCTTTGGCTAATGCTATAAATATTTGCCACTTAAAAAGTAGTGGCTGGCTGGTTTTTGAGTAGCAATAATAATCAATTAGTGAATTAGACAATATTTAATCTATGTGCGTATTTGCAATCAGCGTAGTGTCATGCGGCGAGGCGGTTGTTTGAAACCATGATTTGTGTAGTTTAAATCATATTTATATGTTATACTTACATACAGTACGAACATGGTATGTCGTGTTTGACCGTTCCAAGAAATGTTTTGATAACTTTAAGTAGGAACACTGAAATAGTAACCTTTTCGCGGTAGAAACCCACAAGACTTAGAAAATATATCTAGATTTTTCAACCTTAAGAAATCACATTCCAAAAGAAAGTAGCACAAAAGCCAGACCGGCGACGACGTCCACAAATTAAAACATCATATGATTACGTTCTAGCAATTACAGCGACCGTTCCAGCCCATTCTTCCTTTTTCCATATTTCTGTATAACAATCGTCTGTGACCCTTATTTCTTCTAATAGTATGTTCGTTGACAGACCCCGCGTTTCGAGCACGTCACGACACGACATGACATTAATCCACATACGCCATAAAAACAGGGAAAAACAGGGAAGAGAAATTATGTTATTTTATGGACGAGGCATTTTTGTGGACATGAAATATCGGGATACCTATTACAAAAATCAAAATGTACGTAGGTTCAATTCGTATTAAAAAATTACTTAAATGTTCTTGAAAAGAAAAGAAACATATTCGTACCACAGGCAAAGAAATCTAGACTTATCACATTATTCCCAATCTTAAATCAATATAAACCTTATTCCTTATATTACTGGCAAGATTACGCGGAATAACAAAGATTTATTTGCGGTTCTCTAATAAGATAAGAAAAGTAAGATATATCATTCGAAAAACCTATTTCTCTCTTCAAGAACGAAAAAACGTCCATACTGGCCACAAATAACATCTAAGAAGGTTGTTCGTGTTCTTTAAACAAAATTACATAAAAAACATCGATTGTCAGTTCCCGTGATTATCACAACAGAGGCATTCAACGCATGACGTTTGAACGTAAATTTATTCCCTCCCAATTTCCGTGACGTCACCTGCGAATCTGAAACGCGTTGGCCTAAGGCTGGATATACAATTGATAATTTTCGCTTCGGAAAATATGCGTTGATTTTGTACCGTGGTATGATTATATAATTTAATAATTGATTAGCGTCATAAGCGAATCTGTTTGGTCTGGTCTAACTTTTAAGGCGTTTAACATTAAGTTAGGTGCTTAAGGCTTTTTAGATAAAGCCAAAACCAGCATATCATCACAACTAAGTACGTCATGTTCGCTTAAAACAAGTGAGCACAAGACGGAGCTTCAAAAGTTTTCAAAATGTTGTGTACATCTTGTGAATTCAGACATAACTAAATGAATAATAGCAGGGAACTTTACCGTACGTTTTGCTTACACAGATCAATTGAAACTGAACCATTTCATGGCGACTTATTTAAGTAACAGTACCCAAACTATTGCATTTCGTTCGGTGAGTGAGAGTGCCGGAGGCCCATCCCCTTTTCTTTCTCCTTCATCCCATTCCTCCTCCTGTCCCTTTTCCCAATCCCAAGGGGTAGCAACGCACTTGTGACTCCTGTGGTGTTGCTTGTGTCCATGGGTGGCGGTAATTGCTTACCATCAGGCGATCCGTCTGCTCGTTTGCCGCCTGATTTTTTAAAAAAGAAAATAAAAAACGTTGGCTATTTACCATAAAGCGTTCTATGAGTTGTATGATATTTTTCTCTATCATCATCATCATGTCAGCCTAGTGATGTCCACTGCCGGACATAGGCCTCCCTCAAGGTCCTTCAAACAGACCGATTTTGAGCCTGATTTTGATGCTTGCCTATACAAGACAATTAATGCGTTTCACAAAGAGCTATGGCAGATTTTTAGTTCAGTGCACTAAAAGCATCTTAAAAACTCATTACAACCAAAATTCATGAAATATTTTAATATGATTTTCTATATTTTAGTCTAATTTAGATAAGGCTAGGTAAAAAAGTATAAAATTAAAAATAGCTATTATGTTAATTGATTGCCGGCTTTTCGTAATGGCCATTTCTTTGGTTTGTCAGAAAGCCACAAGGTTGCCAGAGTAAATAATTATTTTTCTAAGATAGAATCGTGAAATTTTATAGATTAAGAGATTTAAATAGTTAATTAATATTAATAATACTATTTTTTTGCTTGTTACGTTTATTTCTATGCGGATTTTAAATAAAGTACAGTAACTTCTTTCGACATTTAAAGTAAAACTGGGGGGCGCTGGCTTAAAGATGTCCATTCAGAGCTATAAAAAAAATACAACATGACAGTTGACATTTCGATTATTTTCACATCATCTCGCTGTCGCCCGCGCTTGTTTGTTTGTGTTCTGAGTGATTTCGCTGCTTTTCCCCTGTATTCAGTATTCTTTTTGACCCGGATTGCCCAAGGACTCTGTTTTCGCTTCTTGTTATATGACTCAAACTGTTTATGGACTCTGATATTGTCGGACTGTGACTTGTGCGTGCTTAAGGATTCCGATACTGCCCTGTTTCTTGGATATTGTTTTGTACCCGGTTTCTACAGCCAAAATTAGTGTTCGTGGTCGTGGCCACGGCAGTTGCAGTCCGTAGGGAACATAATATAGAAACAACTGAATATAATCTCAGAGGCAGATGACGCTATTTTAATAAGAGGTAGAATAAAATCAAGATACATAAGTCGGAAACAATATTATGTTTATGTTTTGATTGAAAATATATACCCGGACGAATAGGAATCACTGAATATTGCTGTAGTTGCCTCGTTGGTCGGCGTACGCTAGGATGTTGCGCTTATGTAATGATCATCGTTTTGTATTTGGGATCGGCTAGACATCAACAAAATATCTTTGCACCAGCTGCCTTTTTAAATGATGTGCTAGTTATAGAAGATGATGAATAATAAAATATTGTAAAATGAAATCTTGTGTTTTTACTATTCACCAAACCTTTTTCATACATTAGGGAACCTGAAACATCTTTTTATCCTTGGTAATCCTATGTAAGTAACACGTTAAGAAACTGTCGTCGGCTCACTATTTTACACGACTGCCCAAAAAAGTAGTGTAAGTATTGTTTTTTTTTATAATCATAAATCGTATTTCATTTATTCATGCACCATGAAATAAAAATATACATACGGTTATCCGCAATTGGCTTCGTCAAAATGTCACAGAGAATTGCAATATGAAATGTATGTGAGTTTCTTTATTCCGCCATAACTTCTAAATGGCTGAACCGATTTCGGTGAGTGGGCTATTGTTGGAATCTTCACGTGACATAGGCTATATATTTTTTGGGAAATCAGTCGTGTTTTATTTTTCTTTGAAAAAACGTTCAGTATATAAAAAAAAATAGTCAATATTGATAGCATATGTTTAAAGCTGCATAAGAGCATCTGATTTTAACGACTGATATCTATGTATGTCATGATAACAGACTGGTCTCTCTATGCACAGAGGAGCTTAAGACAAATCCAAGTGGTGCCCACACCTGGGGTTGCTTAACTTGCGTAATCGTCAATAATGTTTACTAGTGGGCATAAATAGTATTTATGCTATCGAGCTCCTTCAGTTTTATATACCAATAAATTATTATTTGATGCAGCAATATACTAAATAGATGGTTATTAATGACATAACCTATAAAACTTCTAAGCATAATAACTCAAAACCTGACCTCCTACAGTTACGATTTTTTTACTTTTAGAATCAGCAATATATATTCTATTAAACAAGGTATATTTCATTTATAGATGCTAAAGGACAATGGCAGATCTCCATACATCAAAATGTCTGAAATTAAATTGAAGCGAACAGTAATAAAAAATATATCTAAAAATTTGGCGTAAGTAACAGAGTCTAGAAATGATTCTATTTTCACTCAGGAAAGGTGGAAAAAGGAGATATCGGTGTTTGAAGTTTTAGTTAAGAATGAACAATGTAGGTACAAAGAAAGTTATAGTATGAAAGTTAAACAATGTAGGTAGGTACGTTTGAATTTCAAATGACATATGTCAGATTGACATCAAAACGCGAAAGTATTTTGTAGCATCTAACTGTCACAGCCATAGACAAAAGCAGAGCTGCACATTTTAAATCGATTTTATGTGAAATCGATACAACTTTAAAACGATGCTGTGACGTTTTTATTTGATTTAAACTTAGTTTTGCTTCAAAGATATTAGCTTATTGATATAATGTTGATTAAATATTAAATAACTGCATTTTAAACCAAACCAACTCTATAAAGGTCGATCGTATCGATTACTTATTTAATAATCGATACGGATATAGCACTCACGTCTATTCCTGTCACACCATTGTCTATGGCAACAATCAAATAAAAAGTATTCGTAATCAATTGGAATGCTTTTTATCATCATAAAATACTCCAGCTTTAACGAGACAAAGTGAAAATATTAAAAATCGTAGAAAAAAAAAACAATTTGTTTTGTTCATATGAAGTTTAAGGTCGCCACAACAAACCCAGACCAAATTCTGCCATTGTTCTTTGGTGACTAACTAAAATGATGTATGGGAAGCTGCCATAGCTCTTTAACAGCTTGGAATTTTTTTGATTTATAATTAGATCATCATTCTCTTAGCGTTATCCCAGTTTCAATCTGGGGTCCGCTTACTAGTCTAACCGGATATGGCTGAATATTAGCTTTTCCACAGAGCGACCTGTCTGACCTCCGCAACCCGAAGGGATAGCGATATTTCATGGTTTAGACTAGTGTCAGTTTATTTTAGAAGGTACTGACGCGCTATAACGACTGTCAAAGATCTTTATGACAACCGGGACCGACGGCTTTACGTGCTCTCCGAGGCACGGGACAAGCGATTATCAACAATTCAATACGCACATAACTCCGAAAAGTCATTGGTGCGTGCCGTGGATTCGAACCCGATACACTCTGCATGGCAGTCTGTTGGTATCTCCACTAGGCTATCGCTGCAATTGTATTTTACTTACTTACTTAAAATAATTAGACGTAGGTTTACTAGCGATGATTTCTGTACAAGTTCATCAAATGCAAGCAAGAAAGCGCAAAAAAATTGGCGGAGAAAGAACACAGTAAGGGTAAGATCTAATTTGAAAATGTATGCAAATTAAGATACCGATTAAGGTCCTAAAACTCGAATAAGCCAAAAAATATATAACGTAGGCAACGTAGGAGAATGTGGGCGTTCTTCGTTTCTCAGGTCTTCCTCCATCGTACATTTCAGGAAAATACGACTCGGTATACACTCAATAGGTTTTACTCAAACTAATTAGTTCACTTCACAAACTAAATATACACACGTAGCTCGAATGAAAATGGATTACTTTTGGAAACGCGGCGAAGTCGGACGTAGGTAGGCCACACTTGTTTCCTCCGCTGTGTCTATTGCCAAAAGTGCCCGTTGACAGCTCCACGTTCGCTTATAAAACATTTAATGACATTGACAGCTGTCAACTGCCGACCTCAGTGTTGCCAACCATCGTATCCGAATACGCCCAAATCTATTAAGATTTGACGTTCCGTTCTCCAATCTCCGACATATATATTACGACTAATTAAAAGAGCAGCATCCAGGCTAGGACTTAGTCGTATATTTTTCGTATGTAATGTTAACGACCTTTCATCTGCTAACCATATCACACAAAGAGTAAATGTTTCGTTTAATATGAAACTTGACGTTGTCTGAAGGACATTGAATTTAGTGTGAGGTCGCAAAGCGAATGACTTGCTTATTAACAATGCGCTTCTCACGATTGCTCCTTTGTCACATTAATATAGGCAGCTCAGAAGATATTATGTGGGAAGAGATGTACATACACAGTACCCCATTTCATTTTGAAGTAGTTGTCAAAGAGACAGAAACCCCGACATCAACAGAACCAAGTACTGATCCGTCTTGCCAACTACTGGAATCCAAAAACATACCTACACATTTTACAAGGTGTACTGCTTCCCATTAAACGAGCTTTAGAGCTTTATGCTTTTATTCCACCATTCGTGTACAAAATAAATATCTTTACACAAAAGTATAACTAATCGTAAAAACACAAGCACGCAATTCCTTATCAACATCGTAATCCATTCGTGTTTACAGACAAATAAACTAAAACACCCTGTTTTCTTTATACTTAGATCAACATCGGTAATGAGTTTAATGTTACCTCAAAATACGGGACATCAAAACAAAAACATAAAGTAAGCTTACGACCGAGATGTTGGGACATTTAGTATTTGGATAAGACCGTCGGTCTGTAGGTACTGTTTAGAATTTATTGTATAAGTATGACTGGTGACGGCCTTGGTCGACCTGATGCGTGATAATTACCATGTTGAATCAAGGAATATTATTCCCACGCCAATCGTAAAAATATTTAAGAGTCGAGTAAGCGTTAGGTATGTCTTGGTGGTCAACAATTCTCGTGCTCAAATGAAGGCCTTAGTAATAGGGTGTGCGCGTTCCTTAAGCGAGCGCCTGGCGTCTGTCCAGCGTGCGCTCGGCGTTCACTCTGTAGTATACATAAAGTGAACGCCGGGCACATGCTGAACTCCCGCCGGGCGCACGCAACAATCAAGTATAATCAATAGTTACATACAATCAAAGCAAATTTCACTTAATATTTATCAACACAATGATTGAACAAGTATATTGTGTATAGTAAAGAAGGTTACTGTGTTGAGTGTTATACAAGAGACAAGACACAAATGTGTAATACATAAACAGATATTCAGAACCTGAGTATATTTGACGTTCGTTGTTTCAATATTGGATAAGTATTACGCGATCCAAAACAAAGTTCAACTGCCTTTTTATTTAGTAAATACTTGGACATGCGAAAATCAAGATGACTACGAACTTAAGCTAATTTTCTATCTCATATTTTTATAAGATCTGTGCCAAAATTTGCACAGTAATTTCAACACGATGATTACATAAACAAAACATATTTGTTTTAGAGCAACTCTTCACATAAAGTTTATAGCTCTATCTTATCTTCACAAACATATCCACAGCATGAACGAGTATGCAAAAGCCAACAGAACAACAGAAAGTATACGTCAACACGATTACCAATGGTGACCTTTTTACCACCTTTTTACGTCATATTACGAGTCTCCTCGGAACGAAACGAAATGGACAGTACTTTAGTTCCTACCACGGTTTTTAGTTGGTGAAAGTACGGATATGGATTTTATGTAGATGGCCGCTTTAAAAAGTAAAAGGCATAGATTTTGGGTGATATACTAATTTGGAAAAGTGTGTACTTTTTAAAATAAAATACAAGGGACTATTCAAAGTCATGGCGCAAAAAGGACAATTATCAACTGAATTTGCTATCCTTTATCTTTAGGCAATTAGTGATACACATAGTTTCCTACCTACTCCATACTGCTATGTAAAGGTAAACTTATGAACTGATTTTGTTATGTGTGATTTCAATAAAAGCAACGACACTCAAATATATAGTATTATTATCAATCTTAATTAATTGCGATGGGAAATAAATTTTAGAAAGTAAGATAATCTTTATCTGGTTTCTATATGAAATAATAACTGAGATCTCAAAAATATACGTCCGAAATAGATGTCAAATCGGTGCGAGAGAACTACCAAGTGCAACCAAGTCCGCTCAACTTAGGTATCAATTCTATCTCCCAGTTCTCCATTTAATCAATTTAAACTCCTACCATGATTCATATTTTCGATAACCTTTGTTTCATATTTACATTTCCGTCATTAAAACTGGCAGCAGAATTGTTGAAATGGAGTCAAAGTTATTCCAAAACGTAAAACGAAACATTTGGTACTACGTTTCTTTGCTGTGTCATTTCGTTTACAGCATTTGCACGATACATAGTATTACATTCTTCAGCGAGGATCCCTGTGATGTTTTATTTGTCTATTTAAAAGAATTTCTGAACTCAAAGTAGTCATAAGATCTTTGCGAACGTGTCGACACCTTTTCGCTTTGTGACCTTTTAGCCGGTTCGTTTCGATCTTACTTTTATATTCTTGTTTACATTTTTGAGCTTCGGAATAATAATTACATCGCCTGTATGTTCTGCTTGTAAATAGATTAGGCGTCATAAATAGTTACTTGTGCAAAAGCTTTGGCTGTTTCACAAGCTTTGAATTAGTAGTATATAGTCCATTATAAAGGCAAAATAATTACGGATAAAAGTCTAGCAAAATTGCTTTTACTGGAAATCGTCCACTCACAATAAAGTGATCATGTTTCTATTGAAACAACTTCCTGTTTATTTTAGATATTTTTGAAATATATCGGGAGGAAATTTTCGTATTAACTGAGTATGTACAGCAGCTATATCATTTGATGACCGCCCTTATAATCATAAAGTGAAGTCAAAATCATTTGTACACTTAGGTCACAATGTAACATTTACTAACGTCATATTTAAAAATATTTCTTAAAGATTTGGAGGTTCTACATTAACAAAAGAAAACCTCAAAATCATCTATTCTATACAGTTATTTATTTTAAAATATGTGAATAAAACGGTAGTGAGAATGCAAGATTTTTGAAAATAATTTTATATGAAATCAATAATTTAGAATAGAGGTTTCTATAAACCACAATGTAAATGTATTTGACTAATATTTTTGATTGAATTGTTCAGAATACAAATGAAACAAACTAAAGTCTGAGTTCATTCAATAACTATCAACTCAAAGCTATATTACTTTTATGAATGACTTTGTTTACATAGAATTTTAGAATAAATTAATTTAAAAACGTAAGTCTTCTTCCTCTTAGCGTTATCCCAGTTTTAATCTGGGGTCCGCTTTCTAGTCTAACCGGATTTGGCTGAATATTAGCTTTTCCACGGAGCGACTGCCTGTCTGACCTCCGCAACCCGAAGGGATAGCGATATTCCATGGTTTAGACTAGTGTCAGTTTATTTAAAAGGTACTGACGCCCTGTAACGACTGTCAAAGATCTTCATGACAACCGGGACCGACGGCTTAACGTGCTCTCCGAGGCACGGGACAAGCGATAATTAACAATTCAATACGCACATAACTCCGAAAAGTCATTGGTGCGCGCCGTGGATTCGAACCCGATACCCTCTGCATGGCAGTCTGTTGGTATATCCACTCGGCTATCGCTGCTGAATTTAAAAACGTAAGTGTCTGCCACTAAAACCTGAATATACCTACATAGTATCTCCAAGAGAATAATTCAATATACTTCTACTTTTGACTGCCTTATTGATCTCGCGGCATAAATGTGCGCGTGGGATTATGAAGTCTCGGGTTCGATTCCCGGGTCGGGCAAAGTGTTATTGGGTTTTTCCGTTAGGAAATTCTCAGTAGCAGCACGTAGTCTGGTAATGTGCCCGGTACGGTAATAGGCTCGCCCTCTATTACGTGGGACCTAAAAATTCCTGGCGAAATGTGGGTGTAATATTACACCTCTGCCTACCCCTTCGAGGATACAGGCGTGATTCTATAAATAATTCAATATACAAACCAATGTCTAAGTTTATTCAATTGCTTTCAACTCAAAGGTAGCGTAGTCGGAAACCAGAATGATCCGAGCAAGCGTCACTGGTCACAAATTACTTGATAGTTACATGTCTCTCCAATCAGGTATATTCGCTGCCTTTGTGGCATGTAGGACGACCATCATAGGAGCTCTTAGGATATTGAGATTGTAGTTAGATTTTGCCACTGTAATTTCGGTACTGTGGAGGCTTCTATGTCATGCGTTGTACGTAACAGGAGTGTGTATTGAGAATAGGAGAAAACAAGCTGGGTAATGAAAATTTGGTGTAATGTGTGTAATAATCAATTACAATCAATTACAAACTTAAAGGTACAAAGTAACAAACCCTTAAGTTTGCATTTTGTAATTGATATACTTATTTTTTTCTGTTTTGATATACATATGTCAAATGAAACAACAACTCGTGGAGATAGATGCAACATCATAAATATCTTTCCAGTTGGTTACAGTTGTACTAATGTACACATTCAATTTAATAGTGGCACAATAAATTATCGAAAATATCAAGTTGAAAGTAAAGTAAGAAAGTTTGCAAGGACCCAATATGCTCTGTTTTTATATAGCAAGATAGCAAGCTATATACTACATATTTCGTAAGTGTGCTAACCATTCATAAATAACCTTTGAACAGTAATGAGTGAGATTGATTTTTGGTTAGGTTAGAGTTACTAGAGGGTTTAAATAGATAACAATACATATGGAGATCTAAACCATCCACTACAAGTCCCATGTTACAGCCACTGAACTACCACTGCTTCAAATTTATAGATGTTTAAACGTTAGGTGAACGATTTATGGTAACGTGTTTAGTTGCTCAGTTGGATTTGGACTGTATAAAAAGCTGTTCAATTGGTCAAAACATGACTTTCGGGTGTTTTTTTAATTTTTAATGGTTTAGATATTACCAGTGACTATTATAGTCATTCGATGTCTTTATCACTTTTACTTTTGCTGACTCAGATTATAATAGAATACATTAGAAAAAGTAGACTTCGACATTATTGACATAAAAACGGGTATCCACTAGAATATATATGATTAGATAGAGGTAGGATTTTCTAAATATACTCGTAAATATACTTAAACCTACAATGCAAAATCCAAACTAAACATAATTTTCGTACCCAAACTAAACGAGCAGGTTTTGGACAACAATATTGGTTATGAAGTAATGCAATCTTTGAGTCTGGCACACGCTTTAATGCGCAGCTAAAGTTTTCAGTGGCAAGCAGACAGTAAATAAAAAACTTATGTCGTTATGTCATCGGGTACAATAGTTGGACGAAGTAACTATGGAACTTCTTCAAAATACCTGCCTTAATTTGAAATTTGTGATCAATGTTTTCTAATAAATTGTTTTGATACTGACGGTGTTTGTGTTGACAATATTTTTGTATTATATTTACTGACCTATCAACGGATTTTTATAAAAGGTTGGCAACTTTTTTATGTATGTTCTGCGATTACTCGCATTTGCCTAGACCAATTATTTGGAAAATTATTTTTGCTTTGTTGTGTTCTTGCCATGGGCGATTCCATAGTCTTGTAATAAACAATGTATCTTCGCCACAATGTATATGGTGAAGGTGAGGTAATAGGTTGTGTGGTGAAGCGTTGTGGGATAGGTTACTAGCGCTACATACCAAATTACTGCTTCACATGACTACGGAAAATTGTTCTAAGTCCAAAGTAAACGCCTCCTTTGTATTTGTAAAGGGAAAATATTTTTTTGACTTACCATCAATTTAATGAAACTCTTCCGTTACTAACAATTAACAACTAACAGAAGACGCACAGCTAAAACTGTAACAGGTACGTTCCTTGGAAAGTGTACGGGAGCACTAGGACAGTATTATTGGAATCAACGGGCGTGAAGTGTAGTAATACAGTAAAATATTTAAGAAAATAAGTCACTTTGTTCATTTATGTACATAAAGTATGCATCATATTTCGTTTTCGGACGCATTGCTACCCTACAGAACCACGACATTTAGTATCTGGGACAGCGTTTAAACACGAAACCTATCCAGATTGAGCCCCAGCCTTTCAATATCGACCGAGGCGTATTACTGGCTTTGTGGGCACCATACTACGAGAGCTGATGTCTTAGTATTGAAGGTGTATCCTATATCTGTATGGGTGATTATGAATACCTGGTATTTGGTTTTGTCTGTTATTGTAAAGAGTTATATATGTGGTGTGTTTGGCAGTTGTGAACAAGACTACGTTAGGTAACTTTAAGTCATTATTCTAAACATATCTTACATCTAAAAAATTTACATTATTCTAACATTAAATACTTTTACGATTTGTACACAAACTAAAACTTAAAATATGTAACGAAACTTAATCATGCAAATAATTTAAAATCAAATAGAACTATCCAGCCATGGTCACGGTGTTTGATTCATGCAATGACTACAGTCGGTGAAACCTATGCCAAAACGTAGGCATATGTAAAAGGCATATTATATAACCAAATGTTGGAAAGTTATATCTGTTAATTAAAAAGGATATTTCTATTGAATATTGTGTGATAAAATTTGATACATATAATTTCACATGACGAAATACATTGCTGTTATATTTGCTTCATGATGTTGAATTTATTTAGTATATATCTATCTACCTATATCGTCACGCCTGTCTCCCATTGGGTTAGGCAGAGACTATTGAACGCCACATGCTTCGGTTCAAACATACCTCTTTCGCTTCCTCGACAGTCATTAACCTCATCATGCATGGCCGTCGGTTACGAGTACTTTTAATTTGGACCTTTTTCAGTACGTCACCTATTTGGTCAGCGTACGTCCGCCAACCTACCGACATTTCCATTCATTCTCGCACGATACACTCCTTTCGAATTTCTTCTTTCATCCATCCCAAAGAGATTGGATAATATACATAGAGACCGTCCTAGTACTCCCAAATTGAACACAGTCAACTGACGTGTAAGATACAATTTAGACAATATTATGCCATCAAATTATATAACCTTAGTGATTTTTTCTTTTATAACAGTTCTATCATGATTTTGAATTTAGTCGTATAATATTTATATCGACTTTTCAAGTGTTGTAAAAAATCTTATCGATATGTCTATCCACCGTATATTTTTACCTCGTTATTTTTTAGATTACATGTGCACGTGATAAAGATTTATAAAATAAGTGGATTGCTGCAGTATGTCGTGGAGAAAATTGGGTGCCTAGAAAGCACCATAGAATTTGTTCCAAGCATTTTACTGCGGAATGTTTTTATAGTAATGACAGATGGCTCCTCCCTTCTAAACATATCAGTGTGAGTGCTTAAATAATTACTTGCTATTATTTAAACTATCAGCAACAGTAATGAATTCCGAAGCTTGTTAGAATCCATCATATTACAAAAAAAAATAATGCACCTATAGAAAAAATCTGATCTTTCTTTACAAAGACAGTAATATTTACATACATACATACATAGACTCACGCCTGTTTCCCCGAAGGGGTAGGCAGAGGCATATTAAACGCCCACTTTTCGCCAGAGTTTTGATCCCACGTAATAGGTGGCGAGCCTATTGCCGCTTATCGGGATATTTTGTTTGCCAGAGCCTCGTCCGTTGATCGGCAGGTGCACCACTTGCAGGTGAGGTTGGCTTGGGACCCTAAGTTCTTGGTGGGAACCCTATGCACAGTAATATTTAAAGGACAGTAATTTGAAGGTTTGATAAGAATTGTCTGCTTTCATAGTCACGACTACTGAGTGGATATGCATCAAAATAAGGGAATCTTCATTTGAAAGAAATTTTGTTAAATGTCATCTACCCAGAGACCAAAACTTGGTTGTTCTTGTTCGACTAGTGGACTAATAATGTGCCGATCCCAAGATAAAATCGAAGGGCTAGTCTAGCCACAATTTTTTTCTTTCGAAATATTCTGTGTGTCACATGTATGATCGAAAAGTGTCCGATCCCGCACATACATTTTTTACACATAGATTTGTATTACCTACTCTATGTAATGAAAAAAATTCAATAAAGTGATTATTGTTAATAACAAACCTTTGGGCACTATTCAAGGTTTTGGTCTGATTTATCTATTTTAAGTAAATTTTTATGTTTTTTGCTTGATAAAATCCATGTCGACTATCTCCTATCCTTGTAAAGAATTAATTTGGATATGCCATTCTCAGTTATCATAATGCTTAAGCTATGAGTTTTGCTTTTATCTTAATTATTTGCTTTCTCTAATAAAAATACGTTATTGTGATTAGAGAGAGAGTAGGGGGTGATGATTTATTTATTTAATATTTATTAATCCCACTTACAGCTTTCATTACAGCTGAAAAACTAACCATAAATAAGTATAAATAAACATTTATGCCGAGGGTGTCGTATGAGGCGACTAAGAGAAACAAGAGAAGGAAATCTCGAAATAAAACCCTATACGAATACGTCTGGCTAGTGTGGTATTATAGTAGGCCAAACCTCCACCACGGAAGGTTAAAGACCAGCAGTGGACTTGAAAAGGCTGTTGATGCGTAAAGAAAAATACCATGAAAATTAGAAAATAACGCCTCGAAAGATTATGTGCTACTGAGTACCCATTTGTAACAAAAATTATATAAGTTCAGTTTAAAAATGCAAGTTTGTGTAATAATTATTTAAAGACTGTCCATCAACTAGCGTTCTGACTGCTGTGGACATAAAGTTACGGAATTTAAAATGTATAACATATAAATAATATACTTTACAAGTCCGTTTGATTTTGAACCTATATTGAAACTTTAATCGATATCGATAGCGGATTTGCTCAGTCACTATTAAATTAAAAAGTTACGATATTTGTGTTCAAATTGTCTTTAGCCCTAACTGAAAAACATAGTGCCATCTTCTTCTGGCAACTCTAATTTATCATATGAGTGAAGAGTGTAGCTATATTCAATTTGTTCTTAAAAATATCGTTCCTTCCATGCTTCAGTTATTCTTCTGTGATCCATCCGTTCCAAATGTCCAAACCACAGAGCAGGTCCAAACCAACGCAATATTCCTTTTTCAATCTTTGTCACTACATCTTCTTTTAGACCACACTTCTCTCGTATCACACTGTTTTTCACTTTATCTATCAGCCTTACTCTGCACATACTCCTCAACGCTCTCATCTCCACAGCATTGATTCTACTTTCATGCTTTTTCTGCCATACCCATGATTCATTACCATACATCAGTGTTGGCGCCAAGACTGCCTACAGTACAGCCAGGCAAGCTTGCCTTGGAATAATACCATTGCTGATGATGGACTCTAAGGCGCCATTCACACTATTTCCTGCTTTCACTCTCCTTTCAATATCTCCCTCACATTTTCCATCTCTCGTAAACAAAGACCCCTAAATACACAAACTCGATCACTTGCTCAACTTTTTCATCTCCTATCCTTACGTCACATTCAGTTACACTATCGTCCCTCTCTATGACCATGACTTTGGTTTTGTTAACATTCACTTTCATACCTTTCTTCTTATACGCCTCATTCATCGTGGTGATGATCTGCTGCAAATCCGACGCTGACGATGCAAATAGAACCTGATCGTCAGCGTATAGCTGGGTCTTAAACACTGACTCACCCATTCTTAATCCACATTCAGACTCTTTCAAATCGGCCAAACAAATGTCCATGAACAGATTGAACAGCCAAGGAGACGCTACACATCCCTGTCTAACACCACGATTAATGTTAAACCAGTCCGTGTAGACCCCCTTTATTCTAACACAGGCACTTGAATCCCTATAATTATAAGGATTCAAGTGCCCGTATCAGACTGCTGCTAACTCCATACACAGAAAGTGTTGACCAAAGTTCATCCCTCACCACTCGATCGTAAGCCTTTTACAGGTCAATAAAGGTGCAGAAAACCTGCTGGTGTTTATTTAAGACTTAGTATATAGTATATAAAATTCAACGTCATCGGGCGTGAAAATGTTTACTATGTTGTCCTTTGATGTCATGAAAATCTACTCACATTAAATGTTTCAAAGACTCAGTTCATCGCATTTTCAGCTAACCTCGCCACCCAACCGAAGGACATTAACCTAAAAGTACATAGCTGCTCAATTACGCCACCAAACATTTGTGAATGCCCATCAAAACAAAGAGCTTCCGACGTCAGGTACTTGGGTGTTAAGATAGACTGTATGCTTAGTTGGGACAAAAATATAGAACTCACTACTGCCCGCGTGCGCAAACTAATGTTTCCTCTTAAAAAACTAAGGTATGTGGCTGACCTTCCACTATTAAAAAACATTTACCTTGCATTAGTGCAGTCTCTCATAACATACTGCATAGTGGTGTGGGGTGGCACTTACAACCTCTATGCTACATCTCGAGCGAACTCAACGTGCTGTCATAAAAGTATTGTTGAAGAAGCCTTTCCGTTATCCTACTACACAACTCTACAAAGACTTCTCAGTCCTCACCGTCAGGCAACTTGCATTGCTCCAAATCGTCCTACGTAATCATTCATCAATGACATATGTTTACTTACGGGCTAACAAGCGTCGTAAATTCCATGTATGTAGTGCATCCAGAATTAGGACTGCTGTGGCTGGACGACATTGTCAAAACCTAAGCTGTCGACTGTACAATAAAGTGAATAAGAGATTCGATATATTCTCTCTATCAAAACACGACTGCAAAAAAGTGCTAACAGCGGACCTTCAAACCCTAACATATGAAGAGACCGAAAGACTGTTTGAGATTGACTCCTAACCGGCTCCATGCAGTGGTGTATCGCGTGATGGTTTCAAAAAACACTTTACACTACACTTTCCCATATCAACACAGATACGAACACACATCCTCGTACACATATACACTAACAAACTCACACACAATCACAGAATCCAACACACATCCTCTCTGTGCTGCATGTTTTAAATCATAGATATTTTTCAAAAAATAAAAAATAACCTACTAAATTCGTAACTGTTTATTTTTTATGCCAAAACATTTTTGTACTAAGTTTTAAATAATCTTATATTCTTTGATACCACTAAGTATAATTCTAGACCTATATACATATTTGTGGGGGATGGCGTCGGTGTCTGTAACACAGTTTTTACTACCTCAGACACCGTCGTTAAACTTTATCTTTCATGTGTACCTACCTACTATTCCATAAAAATATTGTCTTCACATGTTTAAATTAAGATAGAAAAATTGTACAAAATGTATTGGATGAAATAAACATATTATTGTATTATATTATATATTTCCCATTAAGGTACCATCTAAACTCCGTCCAAAATGTTTACGGAATTAGGTAATTTTCCATAGTCCCTTGTTTTACCCACTCCAGGTTGTAAATAGGAACAAATCGTATTTTTGCGGTTGAATAACCCTCGTGTAAATGTGTAACTGATATGATTACTCCAAATTTTGTGTTTACCTCCTAGAAGCTTTTGTGTTAGTTTGAAGTGAAAAGTAATTCCTTTTAACCGCTTGACCGCTAGCGCCAATTCGCCGAATTCACTTGACCGCTCACGTTCTAAACAAAATGTCGCGCCGCCGCTCGCCAGATGGGCGCGCTAACATAAACATTTATTGTTGATAATTCGGTAACATGAGTAAGTTGAAGTGATGTTTTTCTTCAACCTTATAAATGACTCTTTCAAGTCGTATAAATTCTTTGTTGATATTTATTTTCTAATTTATTATACTTAGCAGCGAACATTGACTATCGTTGAAAAAAACACTTTGTGTATTTTAAACAGGATTATTTTTAAAAGTAAATCGATGACATACATATTTTATGAGTTTTAACTGTAGAGGGATTCTATCTACACCGAATTAAATAAAAAAAACATGTATCATGGTATAAAAATATTTAATTATACGCATACGATAAGCACATAATTACTTAGCAGCGAACATTGACTATCGTTGAAAAAAACACTTTGGGTATTTTAAACAGGATTATTTTAAAAAGTAAATCGATGACATACATATTTTATGAGTTTTAACTGTAGAAGTATTCTATCTACACCGAATTAAATAAAAAAAACATGTATCATAGTATAAAAATATTTAATTACACGCATACGATAAGCACGTAATTACTTAGCAGCGAACATTGACTATCGTTGAAAAAAACACTCTGTGTATTTTGAACAGGATTATTTTAAAAAGTAAATCGATGACATACATATTTTATGAGTTTAACTGTAGAGGGATTCTACCTACACCGAATTAAATAAAAAAAACATGTATCATAGTATAAAAATATTTAATTACACGCATACGATAAGCACGTAATCACGGAGCGCGCGAAACAAGAGTGGCATTTGACATTATTTTTTTCGTTCCGGTTTAACGATTTTAAGACTCGCTTCGTATTTTTAGCATCAAGAAATGTTCAATGATTTGAATAGAACAGAGAAAAATAATTTAAAACATTACGTAATAGAAAGAAACAGTCAATACAGACCGAGTATAGCGCTGTTACCAAAAAGGGAAAATAGTCACTTGTGCGCGGTCTACGGCATTTCGAAAAAGGGAGACTAGTCACTTGTGCGCGGTCAAGCGGTTAATATCGTATTTCAATGTTTAAATTACACATGTCATTGTCTAAATTTTCCACTAGAACAATTTGTTATAATGGTTGTTCATTAATAAATCATAAGATGGAGGCAATAAGGTTTTATATATTATGTAAATAGAAAATATGTAATCTTATGTTTTCGTGAATACTACACGTTTTTACTATTTGCGGAGCATCCTAAACATATTTTACCTTTTAAAACTACACACTAAATATAAAAAAAAAAACAATTCTTGCTTAGCAAGTATACTGAAATAAACCGCTATAAAGTCTATAAAAAATATATTTTTTTTGTAACGTAATAGAACTTAAGCATACATTTCAAAGGCAATGTGTGCGTCGAGTATCGAAGATAAGATACAATTTATATACTTACTAGCTTTTGCCCGTTGCTTCGCTCGCGTAAATTTCGCTTAAATAAAATGTTTTGTACAAACTCCCCTACACACCCCAAGGAACATACATTTCAGGAACCAATATACAAAGGTTGAAGTTAATCCCTTGAAGTATTAAAAAAGAAATGTTGACTCCCTTTTTTAGCGACTTAGAGTAAGAATTTCCAAAAGGATTTTCTTAGTTTTCACTAACTTAATTTGAGGATATACAAAGTTTGAAGTTAATCCATTGAAGGAATAAAAAGTTTCATACAAAATCTTATAACCTGATTTACCCCCTTAGGGGAGGAATTACCAAAAATCCTCTCTTAGTGCTCCCCTACACACTTCAAGGAACGTACATACCAAATTTTCACCTACTTGCGCCCAGTAGTTTCGGCTATAGCGTGTCTGTCAGTCAGTTAGTAACGCAAGGATTTAATATAAACAGATAAATGTAAGCACAATATTTATTATATCCAACGCAGATATCCCGAACAAGAAGCCGTCTTACCGACAGTGACAAAAAACTTGTTCCATCAACATAAACTCATAAATTGAAATGCAAATTGGGTCCAAAAAACATTTCATAAAATACCCAGACGGGACATTAGCGGTAGGACAGCCAATCAGGGCTGTATTTCGTTTCGAGCAAGAATGTGACCAACAGACAATGACCCCGTTATATGCCGAAAGGAACCAAATGTGTTAATCTCCAGTCGGATTTTGAAATATCAGGTATAACCATGTTATTGGTTATCGGTTCAAATGGCTGCTGGTGTTAGTACCTAATTGGTGAATCCTTCCATTCTCTATACATGTTTAATGGCATAATGTGTTCATATTTCAGTTTAGCTATCCTGGAATTTATTTGAAAATCAGAGTTTCGGTTTAATGGAGTGTGACGGTGTGTCTAGTAATTAGATTTACATAAATTCGAATGACACTGTATTTTCCGAATGCTATTATGGAATTTCAGAAACTGATAAATTATTATCATAATTACAACTGATTTTATTTTGCTGAGCTTTAATTTCATAGCTCACACACTCACACACGGCATCACGATAGATAACATTATATTTCTTATATTATAGAATAATAACTTTACGAGAGAAGAGGGAAACCAATGTTTCCTAATCACCCTGAATAAAAAATTTATATCATATTTCAGCTAGTACTTTGACTACGTTTAACTTTTCTTTTGGTGTCTGATGATGAACATAAACGCCTTTCATCTCAAGAGTCGATATTATTATTTAAATATTCTGCCACAAAATACTAACCAACAAATTACTCTGCAACAGAAACACTAAAGTTAGACTACAATTATTTCTCTCACAAACATATACACTGTACAGACTGTAATCCAAAAACCCACACAAAACCTTATCCCGAGCACCTTTACTCGATACAGATACATTAATTTCTATAGAGCACTGAACGTACGGCCGATATTACTTGCTTTGTTGTTTGCTAGATAATCTTAGCACACAAGCACCGGCCCCAATGTTTCTAGCAACTACATGTTAATTAGAAATAACGTAACCCATGCCAGGTCTTTTGCTTCTGAACGCAAATTGACTTTCATATTTCAGTTTAGCTATACCGTTTCTAAATCGACGCTTCGTTCAATAAGACGTCGCCGATTATATATTAGAAATGAAATCGCTTTAATATTAGACAACCTAGTTGATCTTAGCACTTATCAAAAGTAAAGTTTTGTTACTTATATTAAAAATAGGAAGGTAAATAAGAGTATGTTGCTTTTCGTGTTAGGAAGACGCATTAAGAATAAAAAGTGTCTCTACCTCGTTTCATTCCGTGGGTATCGTCGACTGACTTAGGAATATACACGAAGCATATAGTATCTATGGTAGTCGATGGAAAACTTGACATTAAACGCTATACCATTAGTGGACTGTATTATACGGTACAGTATTATATAGTACTCTAAATTCTTTTTATTGACTCCATTACTACTATAACGCTAATTAGAAGATGCTTAGGTTTAGCAGACGACTATCAAAGCCTGTATGATGATGATGCTAAATAAAAATGTGGCCATAAAGCACCTTTCCTTATTTCTTTAATTTTATTCTGGCTTGAGTTCATATCTTTTCCAGGTACCGAAATTGAGGTAACATAACAAGGTACCGAACTCAAATTTCGACGACGTCTTTATATATTTATTTTCTAATTTTGAAAATATCCAAGATCAGAAATATCTCGCAAATGTTCTTCCAAATAAACAACAAGTTGGCAGTTAGACTGCCATAAATTTTATTTTGTGACCTACATTAATAATTTATTCTAATCTAAGAGTAAATATGGACCTTTCTAATACTACTCTAGCATCGTAAGCTAATGGATTTTTAACTGAACCGTAATTTATCTGTAATGTATTGGCGGGAAAGTCTGAGTACGGACAATTTATGTTCGAATTGAGATCTATGAGATAAATAGATGGTATTCCAAGATTGACCAACAACTTGAAAGCAGATTGAGTAAATTGTTCGAGGGGAGCGAATGGTCGTGTTTTATGACGTGGATTTGGATAAAGCTGTGTTGAACATGCAGCTGTGATTTATTTAATTGTTTTAATGTATCATCAGCATCATGCTTAAATTGGTGCGGTTTACCAATAAGTAAGCCGCAGATAAGTATTACAACGTAAAGATGTCAACCGAATACACTTTGTGAAATTCTGACTGTGACAACAAAAATTGGAGTAGTTAGGTTGTAAAGAAATTGAACAAAATTAAATATCTTGATATCTGAAAAAATATATCTGCATATAAAGCTAAATATATGCAGTTTAAGACACAAATATTAATACAATCAAGCACCTATACATCTAATCGATCAAACAAGAGCCTAAAAATATAATAACATCTTGAAACAACTACTCTGATTCATAAACTGTCCATTGCAGCAGCAACAATTTTAATAAAACTGCATTACCTAATAGCTTTCCATTTCATAAATGTACTTGTAATCCTATGCAACACAAAGGCAATGCAATAACGTCCTAAAATCATTGCAGCACTACAAAATCTGTTCCAATATCATTCCTGCTTTGTCGCCACGTAATCCGGAATGCAGATTACACGCACGATATTTGGGTAATAGTGCGTTCGAAAATTGCGTGCTATTGTTGAACTCTCATTTCAAGTTGGAATGCATGGATGCTGTTCATTTAATAGTCGCCTGCGCAGCTGGTTACTGCCGATGTGCGAAATGTTGCGGGTTTGAGACACTATTTTGCGTCACGTCATCGTTTATTTGTTCAAGTTTGACTGCATATAGTAAAGCGCAGTGATGTGGTGTAGGGGTTAAGGCGGGTGCCTCGGTCATTAGAACTGCCCCGAGTGTTACGGGTTTGTCCAGACGGGACACAAGACAACTCTGCATAATCATAAATTGTTGCTTCAAGTCTGAGTGTATTTTGTGTCAGTTGATTAAATGATTTTGTAGTTTCCGCGATAGAGGATTTATTGCAGTTGTATTAATAAGAAAGAAAAATAACCTTGAATGTGTTTGCATGTAGCATAATGTACGCCATAGCCGATCATATTCTTTTTTTCTTCTCGACTAAAGCTTCAAGCAAAAACCAAAGGAAACATGTCAACCCTTCCTACATGCTGCAGATTTTTAACCGAGCTTTTCAATTGAAACTTCTATGAACTAGCTTTCAAGCGATTATTGTCCATTAAGGTAGGCAGTGGTATTGTTGAAAAGTCTTTTAGCTGTATTATGTTATGAGACAGCGTATCAAGATACGCTGTCTCCTCGTCCACCAATAGTAAAAGTTTAAGTTGTTTGTTCTAAGCGTTTGTAATCTTTTTGACTACCTATTGCCTTGCCGCAGATTTTCCCAAATCTAGTGTTTTTCAAATTCCTGTTCCGAAATAATGTTTTCCGAAGAGCAAGGAGTAGTAGTATATCTCAGCTACTTCTGAGTGATATTTTTGTCGGTTGGTCCGAAGTTTGGAAAGATTCCCGCGAGGAATTTCTTTTCAGTTCTAGAGTTGTCCTTATTTGAAGTTTAAAGCTCTTCTTTTTAGTCACGCCAGCACGTAAATTATTCCATTGTTCAAAAGCACACAAAACTATCCCAAAAATGCTTTATTTAACGTGTAAGTACATAGATAAAACGACCAATTTCCGTACCATGAATGTAGTTAAGCTGGCACTAAAATGTTTAATTATACATGCGAGTAAAATTGTGTTACTGTTATGAATAAAAAGCATTGATAATCCACTTAAAATACTAGCACTGTATGAATAAAGTAAAATATATGTATAAAGCACATTATGTTTGAGAACGTGACCTAAATTTTATTGTCTAACAGTAAGGAGATTTATTGGCCCTGAGTTTTATTTCCTATGGCAGTGTTAGCCCAATGGACAGGCTAACAGAAAAGGGTCACGGGTTCGAACCCACGGCGCGCATCACTGACTTTTCCAAGTCAAGTGCGTATTAAATTGTTAAATATCGCTTGCTAAAATGGCAATGAAAACATCGTTAGGAAACCCGAAGGTCTGAGACAGGTGAAATCTGCCAACTCGCACTAGGTCAGTGGACTATGCCATCTCTTAGTTAGAGGAGACCAGTGCCCAGCAGTGATGATGGTTTGCCAGACTCCATGCACTAGCTCAAAATTGAAAATAATCTATTTCTTAATTTGCCGTTCATTAAGCGTTACGTTGTGACCTCAGAAAGTACATGATAGTGACTTTAACTTTATTATGTTTTTCTGTCAAAGAATTATCAAAGCATATTTTGATAGCAACGGGAGGATCTTTTTAAAATCTGACGCCATGCAGTACTTATAGTTTTGAAGATACACGCATGTAAATTCTTAACAAAAGCAAACCATTATAAAATAAAAATAATGGCTGTTAGTCACCACATGTCTGATCAGCTGGAAATCTTCTTATCGTTTCGATATTTTATTCTTTCATTAGCCAGCTTGGATATAAGTTGAAGAATTATATCGAAAGAATTGAACCTAGTCATTTCTGCATGGTAGCCAACGAAGATGTACATAGCTGAGCTGTGTACCTGTACAGCTCAGCTCAGCTCCTCAATTGCCTCGCTGACCTCTATTGAGTACACAGATTTAGTCGCGTCCAATTTAGGTACGTGTATACATCCTTGTATCCATTCAGAAGCTCAATAATAACGGCACCAATATCTAATATAACAGCCTACTGTGTCCCATGTTTGAGTGAGGTTAGCGTTTAAACCGGGAAGAATAGCAAATTTATCTTTATTTTCAAGCACAAGCACAATGATGTTCTATTTCTTCAGCTTGATGCGGTTGGCTTTATAAACGATCAAGGTTTGTATCTATGTTCATGACAGGCCCTATAAAAAAACATACATACATATACTCACGCCTTTTTCCTACTATAAAAAAACAAGAATAAAATAAAGCGCCATATTTTGTGCCATTTGTCCAACAAGGTAATTGTTCATATCAATTCGCCTACTGTTTCAGGTTTTTTAATTTTCTGATTACAAATACAATACTGTGCAAACCAAGACACAGTCATGTAAGCTGTGATTTAATAAGTCTTATAGTGCCAAAAATACAGTCAAACTCACAGAATACGTGAAAGGATATAGTGTATTAAATTTTAGCACCAAAACTTTGCCAAATATTTTATCAGTACTAGCCAAAACAATTATTAACTGTTATTTTTTTGCGCAGAATAAAAACGATCTTGCATGATAAAAGAATAGAGAACATTGTAGAAATAAAAACCGTTTGGTTTTATTTTCAAAATAAAGTGTTCCCAAAAGCGACTTGGCATTGCAAAGTGCCTAGTTACAGCTCAGACGAAATGACTTCTTCATAATAAAAGAATAAGTTTAAAAACTGTAACCCGACTACGTTAAAAAGGGTGTCTGAAAAGGACGAAACAAGAAAATAGCTCATTCTGATTGTTGAGTCCTTGGTGTTTGTGTGTTCGGGCAGTGTGCAAGGAGAGATAATCAAAGGCCGAAATAACTTTCACCATATATATATTGTCCACAGCGATACAATAATTGTTAAAGCGACTTGACACAATTGCGGTCGAGCAAGGACTGGCTTGCCGCGCTACGTATAATAAGCGTTACATACAAAGTGCTATGTCAGCCCCACAATACTCTTTACTTTACTTTACTTTTTCTTTAATATTAAAAAAAAAAATATTAAAGAAAAGTTTCACTATACAATTGCAAAAGTTTCATCAATTACGGTACATCATTCATATAAAAACAGAAAGAAGGTGCCACATACACCCAAGTAACGAACAAACGCAGCGTCAGCGCATTGCTCGCTACTTGATCCGTATGTGCAACTATGTATAGGCATTAGGTACAACTCATGTTTCCTATTGAAACAGAGATACGCCGTATAATAAGGTGTTTATGTTCTACAACTAACATTCTTATAAGTTCATTTATTTAAAACTTATTCATAATCATTACACTTTGCCTCTCTTTGTGCGGCTTTATGTTAAACACAAAAATGGTGATATAGAGTCACAATTTTTATTTTTATATGATATTCAGTATATAGTTTGCACAAATATGTTACATAGTTCACATAAAATTACTATTAAATAGTCTTAATATAAAGTAAAAGTGTTGTACACATTACACTGAAACACATCCAAATGTTGCATACAAACGAAAAAGAACTTTATTGCACAGTAATCTAAGGTTTAAAATGGAAATGTTACCACTGAGGGATTAAAATAAAAAATATAATAAAATAGTTTACCGAAATTTGTTATTAATGTGCGGCCACCGGTTGAGCGTTAAGTCGCACCGATGTTTGAGCTCCACGTCCCTCCTCAATAGTTGCAATGACTTGATCAATCATTTTACTCTTAATTCTCCTTCCATATACTCGACATAGGACAAAACAACAGGTTGCGATGATCACAAAAACCACAACCATGATCACGATACTATAGAACTGTAACTGTCTTTCTACTTCAGCTTGGGCATGGTTTCCAGCCCCGGTTTGTGCAATAATGACTTCGGACTTTTTAGACTGAGGCAAACCCATGTTTACGAAAATTGTCATAAAATAATAAGTTCGAGTAAGTGTCTTTCGACGTTTTAGACTGAAATGAATGCAATACTTTTAGACAAATTATATCGAAAACAAATTCGAAAATATGCTTACTAAGATTATGTCACAAGTCTGCTGAAACTTATTTCACAATTTGTGTTAAAACGCACTGGTGGCTTTATTATTCTGCCACTTTGTGTGGTACAAGTAATAAACTTATGTCCTAACATTGTATTTTTATTAATAATATTAGGTTGTGTAATTTTAGTGGACAGAGTCGCCGTACTATGTTCTGATTCTGCTAACATAAAGGCTGGTTTCAGTCTATCTACTGATATGTCAACTTGCCTGTATGGAAGTTGTATCTTAAACACTTTGTTACGCCTACTTATGACGCTAAAAGGGCCATCGTGAGTAGGTTGTAAAGATTTTTTAATCGTTTCGTATAAAAACATGACTACAATTATCTAATTCCTTAAAAACAAATATGCGTCGAGAATCGCTCTCAGTTCGTGACTTGGGACGGAGGCTATTTATATATTCTCGCAATTTTTCGACGTACGTATAATATTCGCCAGTGTACTTTGGACTTACTTCGCTGTAAAAATCGCCTGGTAAGCGCAACGACTGACCTAATGTTAGCTTGGCTGCACTAAAGCCGGTGTCACACCGAACGGCGGCACGCAATCCAAATAGAACGGTCGCTAACTGTTCGTCCCAAAAATCGTTGTTCATTAACTTAGCAGTTAAAGATACTTTTAAAGAGCGATGCCACCGCAAGTTGTAAAGTGCATGATCATCCCGTTGCTTTGCGGATGGTATGGTGTAGTTCGAATTCTTTGTACTCCTAACAACTTTAATAGGTTAGAGAAGAGTTCCCCTTCGAGCTGCCTACCTTGGTCAACCTTTGTCAACCTTTTAGGACATCCAAACCTGCAAATCGAATTCTCAAAAATGGCTCTCGCTATGGTTTGGGCGGTTATATCAGAAGTAGGTATCGCTTCCATCCAGTGTGTACAACGGTCAATAATGGTGACGCAATACCTGTTGTTGTGCCGCGTCGTAAGTAGTGGGCCTACAATGTCTACATGTATTTGTTTGAAACGTTGGCTTGGTTCGTATGCATATATTCCTGTGACGACATGACGACTAACCTTACTTTTTTGACATGGAATGCATGCTTTTGCCCATAAGCCAACTTGTTTATTCATACCTGGCCAAAAAAATCGTTTAGCTACCTTTTTACGGGTAGTTTTAACGCCTGGATGACTAATGTTATGAACCGATTCGAAAACGATTTTCCTAAATGCCAGTGGAACATACAGTCTAACGTTACCTTTACTGATATCGCAGTACACGCTTTTGTTGACGTTGGGTACGTGTATTTGTTTCAACTGTATAGTGTTCGAGGTACCATGATTCTGTAGTAACTGTGTAATTTGATCGTCCGCCTCCGGCTGTTGCTAATTCTTCGTAATCTATATACGTGGGACATGTTATGGTTTCGACGCGCGATAACGCGTCGGCCACCGGGTTTTCGCTTCCGTTGACGTGCTGTATGTCGCTAGTATATTTGCTAATATACAACAACTGTCTTACGCGCCTAGGGGTTTCTTTCGCTGAGCTAACCTTTGAAAGAGCGAACGTTAAGGGCTTATGGTCGGTATATACAGTTAAGCATCGACCTTCTATCATATCCTTAAAGTGCATGATTGACACATATATAGCGAGTAACTCCCTGTCGTAGGTGCTGTATTTCTGTTGGGTATCCGACAATTTCTTTGAGAAAAACCCAAGTGGTTGCCAAACGTTACCAACTCGTTGTTGTAATACTGCACCTACGCAGGTATTAGAGGCGTCGGTCATTAGCGATAGCGGTGCGTCAGATACAGGATGAGATAATGTAACGGCGCTTTTGAGGCTTGCCTTACATTTCTCGTACGCGATTTCAGCTCGATTGACCTCGCCGAGATGGCCGACAAGATCATGGACAACCTGCGTAACGGAGAGCTATCTGCAGTGGACACTACTGCTTCTGCAAATCCTGCACCCATGTCAAGCACGGCAGAGGTTAACAGCGAGCAACTGATCCAGATGAGAAATATGGCACTGGAACTTAAATCACTGCGCGATGAGGTAAGCGGCATTCGTACCAGCAATCGACCTTCTGGTGCTAAACGCTGGAGATGGAACCGTTCTCGTTCCCGTTCCAGGTCCCAGACATCACGTCGGGGTCATCACTGTTGAGTCCTTGGTGTTTGTGTGTTCGGGGCAGTGTGCAAGGAGAGATAACCAAAGGCCGAAATAACTTTCACCATATATATATATATTGTCCACAGCGATACAATAATTGTTAAAGCGACTTGACACAATCGCGGTCGAGCAAGGACTGGCTTGCCGCGCTACGTATAATAAGCGTTACATACAAAGTGCTATGTCAGCCCCCACACTGATATAAGGCTAGAGCCGTGGTCGCACCTATTATATACCTACCTAATGTGGGTGCCAGCAATACTTAACCTGCATTAAACAAACGTGGCAGGTATCTAATAGTATACAATAGGTGTGACCACGGCTCTAGCTTTGTATCAGAATGAGCTATTTTCTTGTTTCGTCCTTTTCAGGCCCCCTTTTTAACGTAGTCAGGTCAGTCAAACTTATTTTTTATTTAATCCTTTTCCGTATCCCGATGGGGCATGTAAACTAACCGTGCAATGTTTACATTGTCATAATTATTTAAAGGAAGAAAGAAAGAAAAATTGGTACCTAACGCAAAGCGTCTGAACTGAGCGAATTTTAAGTAAAACCGCGTTTTAAACTTATATTTTGACTGAATCAGTATAATATATGTACATATTTGTAATGTACTCACCAATACCTTTCATTTGATACCAAACACGTAATGATTATCTCAGTTTTGTTTTTTTGAGCTTGAAATCTGAAGTATTAATTCCGTAATAGCAAATTTAGATAACATTTATATAGCCTTTGTAACCCGGGCTATTATTGATTATATTTATTAAAATCGGTTACGTAGTTTAGGCGCTACGGTGGAACATACAAACATACATACATAAACTGCCAAAAACATTACCCTTCCTTTTGTCTTCGCCGTAGTCGCGTAAAAAGTCGCAAATAGCCAGTAAATAAAACAGTTCCATGCAACAAGATCTAGGTCTGAACGTATAACAGTAAACCCTAGCGAATGGGTCGGAAGCGAGTGAGACAGCTTCATTCCGTATGACTGGTGGGAAAAAGAGATGGGCATATTTCGCTTGTTGCGTTTCAGCCGATAGTAGGATGACATCGACTAGCCATTGAGCTCCGGATAAGACTGGATTTGACGGTTCGTGGTTTCAATCGAACCGGTGACTGGGATGTTTTAATGAGTACGAGGTATGTTGTGTAAAGTATACGACTAAGAAAATGCGTTTAGAACCGCTGGGAGAGGCATAAAAGTACATGTGTGATGTCACAAATGTGATTTTAAGGAGAACAATAGACAGCTGTTACTAAGATGTAAATACCTTGAGTAAATGTAAGTCTCTATGCATGCTTTATTATAACATACATAGTTCAGTTACAAAAGTAAAATAAATGTATTACATACTCTGTGATGTAAGAAACCAATTCACTTCAGGAAACATTTAAAAGGAAGACAGAAACTATTTTTATTTGTATACGGTAACATTGTAAGTACAAGTTAAAACATGGAGAACGAATAAGGCACCTTCGTCAGCTTCATTCGCAGTCGAGACTACATTTTATTTCATTGACAGAATAAATTAAGTACTAATACTTATTTCCTCAGTACATGTAAAAGTAAGTAGACTCAATCTGCCCTGAGTAGCGTTGGTAACTTTTTATTACTCGGAGTGGACTAAGAAGCTACAAAGTTTATAAGTCTATTAAGATCTGTACTGGGTTTACTGCACACTGCCGTTCGTAATACATCGACAAAATTAAACAATGTTTGCGGAGGACAAAATTTGGATGGGTGACCGCATGAGTGCCATTTGTATAAGAGTATCGGATATATTGCGGGGGCGTCGGTCTCGGTTCTTGTGTTAAGACAAGAATCTGTAGGCCACATTGGTCGCCTTTAAACGGCCTATATACTCTGACAACATTAAGTTCGCCACACGCTCACGACGGAAAAAGAATAACATCCTGCATTTAAGTCAATTTAAAAAAAAACAATATAAATAGACTAATCTTTTCAATTGATACTAACATTGTTACTAATTAAGAAATAAGTAAAAAACCTTGGTCAAGTACTAAATAAAGCAGTAAGCTGTTCTTATAAACACTGTAGAGAAGAAGAATTAAATATGGTTTAAGGAAAAGCGTGTTACATACACTTTTAATATTAATTTTACGGTATAAATAGATAGATAGAATACAATTGTACCATACAATTGTATTCTATCTATCTATTTATATCGTTACGCCTGTCTCCCATTGGGGTAGGCTGAGATTATGGAACGCTACATGCTTCGGTTCAAACATACCTCTTTCGCTTCCTCGACATTCATTAACCTCATCATGCATGCGCATGTATTTGTAATGATATTCTAATATCAGAAAATTAATGAATAAGTAAAAAATCTTGGCCAAGTACTAAATTAAGCAGTAATACAGTAAACTGTTCTTGTAAGCAATGTAGGGGAGAATAAATTAAAGTGGTATAAGGAAAAAAATGTTGCACACACTTTTAATATTAATATTACGGTAATGATGCCTCCCACAAGTTTAATATACCTACCTACCTGATAGTTGACGAATGTGGTACTCTCAAGATGAAAAGGACAAGGCCAAATCAACACAGAAACAGGAAGCAAAACATATTGTAATACGTAATTTATTAAATGAGGAAAAATGATACAAAAGGAAATATTCCTATTTCCATAAAGATAATAATATAGTTTCAGATTACTAGAAACTTTGTTAAACAGCAAGTTGTGAACGCCTGGCAACCCCATCGGGTAAAGTCTTAAAGGTAAAAATAAAAGCATTTTCTTTTTGAAATGACATAAAAAGAAAATGTAGAATTCGCATCGCAAGCTTTATTAGGGCCCAAGTTTAAGGGCCCGTGTTATTTGACGGGATCTTGCGTAGTGATGTGAAAATATGGTCGCTATTTGGTATTCTAATACCATATACCAAATTTCACTTAAGGGATTGTTTTTATTTTGTGTTGTGCTTATGTTATCTTATGTAATCTGTATTTGTAGGTGCTTGAAAATTTGGCTTATACGTTTGATGCCTTTGAAATACTAGAGTAAGGCAAAGCCAGCGACACTATAATAATTTTGTCAATATTTGTAACAAGATATTTGAAAATGATCGCTTTGCATCGGTGACCTTTTCTCTCTCCTGAAGGAAAGTCGTAGAACTGTGTAATTATACCACATATTTAATTAATTAGTATTTATTAAAATAGCCAATAAGTACTCAAAAACATTTATTTCCTTCAACAATGTTTTAGTATTTTCGAACCTTCCCATAATAAATTAATAATTACATTTATGCCTATCTGCATATCATTCATTCGGCAAAAAATAAATTGATCTACGAAACGCAAAGAATAAGGTTTCTACAAATTCTAGTTACTTTTAGGTGACATTGATCCCCTCACTAACCTCTCACTTACTAAGATGAAAATTCGACCCGTGGCTTGTCGTGTTTGGAAAATATTTTCGTAACGTTTCGTTAAAGTGGGGTACGCAGGGTGGTACCTACGTCGGGATTATAATATTTTGTCAAGTGTTCGCGTTTCCACCTCACGAGTGACGTGAAATGTTGCTTTGAGATACGAGATATTGGTCTCGCTTAGCTGAAATAAGTCTATTGTTGTCTTTTCATGATCATAATCAGCCTTGGTTTTAATCTGTCCCACCGCTCGGCACAGGCTTCTTTCCGTTATGAGAACTGTAAGACCGTAGACGAGCACTCTGGCCAAGGGCGGGTTGGCAGACTACACGTGTCTTTATAGAACATTATGTTGAAGTCTCAGACATGCTAGGTTTCCTCAACTAAATATTCAATACGTAGGTACTTAACTTCGAGAAGTCAGTGGTGCTCGCCGTGAGCTTAAGCTCGAGACCCTCTGCGTAGAACATACGAGTACATTGTTGCAGTCGGAACACAGACCATATTTACATATTTACTTAAAGTAATTTTACCAGCATACAAGGAAATATGGTAGTTTATTTCCTATCAACCTTAAAACTTTTCACAAATACTTTATATTGGACAAATCACTTCCAAGACCTAATTCGGTACTATGTGATATTGGCAGATAGTGCGTCCATTGCCAAAGAATTCCTGGATAAGCTTAAATACGTAGTAGAATTAGTGTTCTTCTTCATTTCATAAAAAATAAAAATGCTATACTACAATGGACGTAACATTTCAGGACATCTAAAACTATGTTTCCATTTTACACTAAAAGGAATTCAAATACTAAAATTATTAGGCTTATCACCAGATATAGTAACATATAACAGACAAAAATAGTAAATGATCACCAAATTAAGCCAGCATTTTAATGTAAAATTAAAAGATTTTTGTAAGTTGTATGAAATACCAACACATAAATTGGATTTGGTTACACCACCGACTTTAATAAACTAAATTTTGAATTAAGGGTCACAAGAGAACCTAACATAACCAATTTATTTGTTGATCATTTACTACATTTGGTGTTTGAATACAATTTGAAGTGCAGTCGTGACTAAAATAGCTAGTACTATTGTAATTTTAGACTATATTTTGTTATGTTATGTTATGTTTTCTGGTGTTTAGTATATATTTTTGGTTAATGAACTAAGGGCATCAAAGCATTTTATGGTGGTCATTCTATTTAACCCCAAATTATTATACACATGTGAAGCTGATAAGCTATTCGTAACCTATCGGCCTTTAATGCAGATGAGCATAAAATATTGTACTCGCAAGGAACAAAGATTTAACCATGTGGTACTCCTGTGGCCAGCCTACACAAAGTGTTTTAGAAACAATACTATTTATTGTTGTCTGACAATTGTTTTTTCGGTAAGTACTAAACGTTCTTGATAATGTAGTAGGAATTTAGACTTCTGGTTGAGGTCATTGTCAGCAGTTACGTACAAAATAACAACTTAAATAATATGAACCGCTTCAGTACAAGATGTCTTTCCTCGCCTCAAAGGAATTACTTACTATAAAAACAAATAACAAAAAATGTTAACAATGAATACAAAAAGACGGGAATTTGTAAATTAACAAAAGTTTCTTTCACATGGGGAATGAAACCCATCACACTTTGCCATAGCGTGGCGCAAGATGACCATCAAAACTATACCAAGTTTGTATTTTGTACCTATGTATTTGAGCCTTAAATAAAGACGGGTTAGAAAATTAAATGCTAATAGGAATGTCCGCATAGTCGCGTATTAAGAATACAAATGCCATGACTACATTTCATTCCGTTGGTATCTCAGGAAAATGTACGAGGCTAATAGTAGCTTTGCAAAGAAACAGGAAACATGGCCTCTAGCTCTTTGTCCAACCCCTCTAGCTAGCGAGGTATAGAAAGCAAAATCCTCCTATTCACAGTGTCACTGCTAAGCAAATTAGGAGAGGCTTAATTAGCAGTGGACTACGAAAGGCCGTAATAGAAGGATATTAATGAACTTACCGAAGCCTACAGTGCCTTCAAACGTAAAATGCCATTTATTGACACAATAAACAGCACCGTGCCTGCTATACCCATTACGAGTAAGCGACGCGAATATCTTTGCTAGGTACGTCATATATATATTCAACCCAATTCACGTTCTTAGTAAGTGTGCAAAAAATGTTAAGAAACTCTTTTCCCGTTACGATGGTTAACTTATCTTTACGATATCAGATTTCAGTGGTTCTACACGGTTCTAGGTGGTTATTGCTTTGCAACTGCAGGTGCTTGTATTTAGTTAGACGCGGCTGTTTGTTCGGTCTATTGTGTTTTCAGTGCAGTATGGTTGGTTGGTTTGTATTATTTATTATTCATATCTGCTATTAAGGTAAACAGTCCAGTGTATACTCGATGTACCGAATTACATTTTATCAATTTTATGATACGGTATGGTATGTCGGTCTTTTAAAACAATCTCGATAAATGGAACGTCAAATACATTTTTGACCCTATGCTACAAGGTATAGTATGTATATATATATATATATACTACTGGGAAAGCAAAGGTATATATTTAGATTTGAGCTAAAATTTTTATATAGGAGCAAACAATGTATTGGAAAAAGTACTAAGTTCTTTAACAAACATTACTGGTGTCCCTTATTGCGTGAAAACTAAAAGTAAAACCGAGGAATAAATAGAAGCAAGCTGGTTATAGCATCCTTGGTCTTAATCGATCGAGGTAGAACTAATCTCTTACAGAAAATATACGAAAGTATTACATAGACAACTGAGAGTATTTCAATAAAACAAGACGCTAATCAAATATAATCAGCTCAGAAAAGTTTACTATCTTATAAATGATATAAATATCACTCGACGTTTTTAATATCGAAAGCCGTGTCTTTTGATACTGAAATCCTTGAACTACTCGGCAACAGTTGTGCCCCACTTATATAATAATATGACAGAACGTAAGCACATATGTTGCGGCTCCCGCATAGAACAAACTTACCCACACTGAATATTTCAACTCAACACGGACGTTCAAATCTTTTGTGATATTATTTTATCATTAAACATTTTAGCTAAACGTAAAACTCGTATTTTATCTGTCCGTTCGCTTTGTTTTATATTTATGAGAGAAACGGTCTTCATACCCGAAAAGAAGCCATAAACTACACCCACTAGGTACCATTTTCCTTATATTGCGTTAAGTCAAATCTTTTTGCCTATGTTTTTGTCGAAAGCACCGAACCACAAGAGATATATGCCACTTTTATCATTCCCCCACCTGAAAATGACCACGGGAAGCCGAGAAAATCTCTTATTTTGGTCGGAATTAGGTTGCCAAAGTTGGTAAAAGTTCGCCGACGAACCTTATTAAGAGACCAAAACGAATGACTCATATATTTATTCAATGTTATTTAATAACTTTCCCATTTTCTAATATATCATGTTCTCGAAGAAAATGTGTGTTATTTCTGACGAATACATTTTCCATATAGCGAAAGTCTCTCAATATTTTAGACTTAAATTACATTACGAAAGATAACTGAATTATTTTTAGAATTTCTTTGAACAGTTTTTGTTTACCCCTTCAGAGATATAGTAAATTCTTAGTAAACTCAACCATTTCAAATAAATATTCGACGAAGAAGAAGTTTTAACGGCTTTTGTGATCGTTATATTGGATCGCTAATGTAAAATTTGAATAGACTGAGCTTTGGAAAACAACACGATTCGAAATCGATCAAGAAAACTACTTATAAATTGCGTAACGGTGCCACGAGATTTATCATAAAAATGTAATTTGTCGCCAGTACGTACAATGCGCGCTATTCCTAAAGTAGGTTTGATTTGGTAAAATATTGAAACTTTACAGAGAATGGTACAGAGGTTCAGGAAAAAGGCAAGAAATTTTATTTGGTAAGCTTAGTCAACATGATCCGAACCATTTAGTAAGTAACTCGCAAAAACTGAGTTTATAAAGTTGTTCCTCAGAACTAGAGCAATAGTATTCAAGTGACCTACGCTTGAGGAGTAAGACTTTCATGTAGTAAAATGTCTGACTAACTTTACTCAATATATTCCACGAAAGAGGGAGATATTGCCTAATATTCAAAACTTAATAGTATGTTACGACCAAAGTTTATTGACATGTATAAAGTAGATCACATAATAAAGATCGAGATACTGCTCTTGAATAATAATAATAATCCACTATATTCACACAACACCATCTAGTCCCAAACTAAGCAGAAGCTTGTACTATGGGTATTAGATAATGGATAAACATACATTTATACTTTTTTTATATAATTTACAAGTTGTTATTGGGTAACCTATTGAAATATCGAATTTCTGTTACCCGAATCCTAAAACCCCGAAAACGGTTGGTAGAACTATTAAAAGAAAGATGTAATGATTGACAACTTTGCACAAAACCAAATTTCCAAAAAGATTTTTTTGTTTCCCATATTCTCCAGATATAGTTATACCAGATTCTCAGAACCTTTTTTTTTTTGTTTCCCATCGTACCATTTTTCAAATAAACTATTACCAAATTTTCATAATCTTTTTATTTGGTTCCCATAAACATAAACACACATAAACACATTTATTTCTGCATTTTGGTTGTTTACAACACTTATACAAGTCAAAACCCTATTCTAGATGATGCCGGCTTTTCCTAGCTAAATGACGAAGAAGAAGAAAGTCCGAAACAAACTCAGAGTCATTGCCTTTTTTTGTCATTTCATTATATTTCATCTCTTCTTTTATATTCTTTTGAATTCCAGACATAGGTAATAGGTTTAGATGCGAGTACAATGTAGGATCATCCGCGTGGTGACGGATTAAGAATACGGATTGTCACCACCCCATATCATCCCATGGGTGTCGTAAGAGCCGACAGAGGGAGCATATTATACAGAAAACAGCACTGTAAGAGAAGGAAAACTTGATACAAACCCTATACCAACCCGTTTGGCCAGCGTGGTATAGTAGGCCAATTCCTCCTTTCAAAGGAGAGGCCTAGTCCAGCAGTGGACTGATAAAGGCTGATGATGATGATGATGATGACAATGTAGGATATCATCTGGCGCTTATAACTGACTCAGCCCACTGATGGCCCGCATTCAACAGCCATCGTACGGCTCAACCTTCATTGAGTCGCCAGTACAACCTGAATCATTATGCCTCCACGCCATCAGTAGGTGTATGCTTAGGCATGCCAGCCTAAGCCACCAGACAGGATGCCACTAATATTTGTTGAAAAGCTTACTAATTCCCACATTGTACTTGGTCCTTACATTTTATCATAAAGTTGAGTACATGTTGTAAACAATAATATTAAAATAAAAAAAAATTATACAATAAAATGTCATGTAATTAAAATGTCACTAAATAAATAATAATATTTTAATGTCAATTTGAAAATGTCAAAAAAGAAAGAAATTAATTACAAATGTAAATAACATTATTAAATGTCACTTAAGTTATTGAAAATGTCAAGACATAAATAAAATAATTGAATGTCAATTTGGAAATGTCAAAAGCATAATACAATAATTACTATTAAATTCTTGTTAATGTAAACTCAATTTTATGTCATACTAGCTTCTGTCCGTAGGACGGGATGGTAAGTGAGATAAAGTAGACTGTACTGCTGGTGTACTGGCTTAAGCGGCCGCCTCGCTGTTGGACACTGCACCTAGTGTTTTGGGTTCGATACCCACACGAGACAACAATTCGTGTGATTCATAAATTGTTGTTACGAGTCTGAGTTTCAATTGTGACCGATAGTTGTATGTTTGTATAGTACATACTCACAAACTTCCACGTTTCTAATAATTTTATTAAAAGAATCACATACTTTACGTTACTGCTAAGAATATTCCTTTTTACGTAGCACAATCAAACAAGATAGACACAAGATACCAAAACTTATGAACACAAACAAGCCTCAAAATTACCTCTTCATAACAAGTTCTTTACAATCATTCTGCCATTTTCATACCTTTAGAACTTGCTCTGATATATAGCTCTTCTAATTCGTACTGTTGGCGAGTCTCCAACATTTAACTTACTGCTGCGAACTTTAATATTTGTTGCCCGTAGAGTATATTGTAGTTTACGGGCGAATATATTAGAGCCATTTTGTTTAGCAATGGCCGAGTTTGTTCTTGTGGTACCGTGAAAGATTTCTAGTATCAAATTTACATTGATAAATTTTTTTGTGAATAGTGTCTGCTGTTTGTCAAAGTTATTTTGGATTTTTTAGAAATTGCGGCATCCAAATAAATTTTTCGTAAACCAGTTTAAATTCAAATATTATTTATTATTACGGATCGCTTAGGTAATCAGAATCTATCAGAATACTCATTTTTGACCCAAGATTATGATTGAAATTTAAATAAAAGCTATGTATTCACTACAATCACGGTCTATACAATTATAATGAACACAAACTAAACCATGTATAAAATTCAATTGTAATGCTCTCAAAAACTACTATGCTAGCTTGTAATATATGAATAGGTAATAATTGGTAAAAAATCGTTCAACCTCGGATTCTGGAAAAATGCTTTACCAGCAAAAAACAAACACAAACAAACAATTTTACTTTTTACTGGCTACAGAATAATATATGAAAAATAATGTTTTAATATCAACATATGCTTTAAAAACTTAATCTCTAAGCCCTTATCTACAGAAGAGCTTTTAAAGACATAACATATATAAAAGTTTTAAGCTTATATTCTGTCTAATATCTTTAGTAAAGCTAATAAACAGACCTCGTGCTCCAAGGTGAAAAGCCTTGGCTATGGAAACTGGGATAGTACCAGAACGATGATGATGCTTTAAAAATATATGTATATCGTGATTTTTGTGCAAATAATAGTTATTGGTGCAAAAACTATGAGTTGATCCTTTATTTTAGGGTTCTTAGATGATTGAACCACACCTACTACTTACCACTTCATTCATCGTTGCAGTAAAGTGCAACACACATTTGAACGCCCCACAAAATAAAGACTTTCCTTGTCTGATATATTTCCACCGAAATACCGTGGCGTTTTGTCGAGATTTACGTTATGTAACGCCTGGGAAGCGCGGCAGTAGGATTTTTGTGTCTCCATTATGAATAGTGTGAAATATGTATGTCTCGGTTTTTTTTGCTCGGCCGTCAGAACTATACAAAATAACACATACGATTTGTCAAAAGCTCTACAATGGCCACTCCAGAGACTTATAAGCGTAATAAAATATTCTTAACATAGATAAATTTGGTGTCTGCCGATATGTTAGGTCAGATTGTGTCTTTTTATTTATTTGTGAAGGTTTTTTTACTATGACTTTTTATGTTTTGTGTAGGTTAGATTTGTTAATTAGAAAGAGCTTCGTGTTGGCCCGTGGAATTCGCGGTTAGGGACCACATTTTTTCTATACTGATAAGCGGCAATTGTTGAGTTAGTTACCTATTGATATTTATATACCTTGAGATGGGCGGAGGCACGTGCACTTCAACTCATTTAACACCATCGAACTGCACTGACTTCTACTCTCTGCACCTGCGTCCATTGCAGAGTTTGGCGAATGGCCTTAGGGGAGAGCGCAAGTCGTGTAGATCCCTAAGGCAAGGCTGGTGGACTATCCTTCCCGAGGTTGCCGCCCGCTTTTGGTCTAGTTCCCTATGAAACAGACGCAACAGAAACCTTCAGCCGCCCTCACCCACACACACGTACATGCACACATACATTCACCACACTGCTTCAATCACTCACACGGACGCGCACACATACACACACTAACACACACCACACCTACACACACACACACACACACGCGCGCACACACGCACACACACACACACACACACACACACACACACACACACACACACACACACACACACACACACACACGCCCACGCACACACTCATACGAAGCAAACAATATGGAAGTGAAACAAAAGCAGCAACTACCCCAGGAGGGTACCAGCGTCCGCGACGCTGGAGAATCCCTCCCTGCATCCTCGGGTCCAGGCTGCCCCACGTATTCTGGGGGGGGGCAATGTTTCACGAGAAAGTTTAGACCTGCACGACCTGGCAAGCGCCATGCCTCGTGCAGAACATATTACCAACACCTCCTGGACGGTGGTACCGCGTCGAGCAGACGCAGTACCACCGCTTACTTGGCTCCGCGTCAACCGGAACCGGTAGAGGCAAACACCGCGGAAAGCGCTCCCGTCATCATCGACGCCAGCGCGAGTACGCAGCGCACGCGAGAGGTAGCGAACCGACAACGTCGGCGAACGCACCCCTCGCGGGAGGTAGCGAACCGACAACATCGGCGAACGCAACCCCCGCGGGAGGTAGAAGCGGAAGCCACGCGGATGGCGAAGAGTGAGCCTTCGGGCTCGCTCCCGCCGGCTGCACGCGCCGCTCCGGCCGGTGCAGCACCGGGCAACCCCCGTCGCGACCCTCCGACGGCAGTTGGAGATGCGGAGCCGGCAGCCCCATGGGGCATCACCGGGCCACGCCGCAAACGCGGCCCTAGAAAACGCGGACCTCGGCACGTACCAACCAACCTGGCGCTCTCGGGACGGCCCACTTCGGCGACACCGTCGAAGAGGAACCGTCACGACGACACACCACCAAGCGCCACGTCGAAGCGTGCAAGAGTGGACGCAACACCCAAGAGGGCAACGATAAGCTAGGCCGATGCGACTAACTCGCATCTGATGGTGGCCGTTGTTGCCACTCCACCTACAGACCTGACGGTGGAACAAGCACGGCAGCTCGAACGCTCCATAGAGGAGCGGATTCTAGAATCAGCCTTCGCACCTCGGTCAATCAACGAGCCTGCACTCGCGCCATCCTTTAGAGGCAAACCCCTCGCAGCAGGAGGTGTCCTAAAGTTATGGTGCGAGGATGAAAAATTACTGGCGTGGCTCAAACAGATGGTAGCGGGACTACAATCACCGGTTGAAGGAACCGGGCTGACCGTCATCAGGCAGACGGATCTCGCGAGGCGCGTACGCGCATCGCTCTGGCTGCCGAGGTCGACCAGCCTGGACCTCCCGAAGATTCACCAACTCCTAGCTGCCCAAAACCCATGGTACGCTATCCAAACTTGGCAACTATACAGCGCTACCATGCAAAAACACGGCCTGTACCTATCTCTGGGCATCCCCGAATCGGAAATGCTGAAAATCGAGGCGCGCGACCGCCGAGTCTCCTTCTTCACCGGCAGCGTGTACGTAGTGTTCCACGCTGCCGGGGCGGAAGGTGGCGGGGCGGCTGCCGCGCCCGGGGAGATGCCGCTCGCCAGTAGGCACACGCAGAGACAAGCGACAACACCAGCCGAACCTTCCACGTCGGGCACAGCCCGAGCACACACGACGCCCGCAGCGACAAACATCGCTGTGACGGACGTCGACGACGAGCACGACACGTCTGACGGGGAGTCCGTGGACATCAATGTTCTCGGATCTTCGTCAGACTAGAGTCGTACAGACGAACCTCCAGCACAAGCATATTGCAACGGCTACCCTACGCAGGCTGCTGGAGGTTAACCACCACACAATAGCCCTAATCCAGGAGGTGTGGATTAGAGGCGACACCATATGTGGACTCAACAACATCGGAGGTAAGATATTGCACTGGAGCTCGGCTCCTAAGCCGAGAACATGCATATACATTCCCCGAACGGTACCAGCATTGCTGCTGACTAACTTTTGTTCTAGAGATGCCGTGCCGTGGAGAAGCAGCCGTGGGAATACGAACAGCGCCCAATGATCAGATGCTAGTACTAGCTTCGGTCTACATGCCCGGTGATGAGGAGATCCCATCGAAGGAGCTGGCCGAACTAGTGCAGCACTGTGAGGACCACGGCTGGCCAATAATACTCTCAGAAGATGCTAACGCACACCATCCATTGTGGGGAAGCACCGAGGCAAATAGACGAGGTGAGATCCTAACTGAATACATCTACACAACAACACTAACGGTAATCAACAAAGGCTCAGAGCCCACATTTGTTAGCTCCAGATATCAAACCATAGTAGACATTACACTGGCATCGGATGGGGCCGCGGAACTTGTCACAAACTGGCATGTGTCCGCCGAACCATCCTTTGCCGACCACAGACGTATCTGCTATGACATACGAGTGCAAGAGAGGGTCACACAACCAAAACGCAACCCACGCAATACCAACATTGCGAGCTACAAGACCCTGCTCGAACAAGAAATAGCCATGTCAAATTTCAACGAATGACCGCAAGCACTACAAACATAGAACACAACACTAACTTACTAACAAAATGCATACAACGCAGCTACCAACAAGCCTACCCCACCACACTACCGAAAACGAGTAGTAAAACCCAATGGTGGGGATCGAAACTGGAGAAGCTCAGGCGCAATCTGAGAAAACTCTTCAACCGGGCCAAAAACACAAGGAAAGACACAGATTGGGACAAATACAAAGAAGCCCAGTCGCACTACAAGAAACGCATACGATTCCGCATGGGAGAGTCCTGGCGAAATTTCTGCACCAACATTAACTCCACATGCGAGGCAGCCAGGGTAAAAAAGATCCTATCCCAGGACAGCAACAAGACCCTAGGCTCCATCAGAAAGCCTGATGGCACCTACGCAATCACAGACATGGAAATAAGCCAAGTGCTAATCGAAACACACTTCCCAGGTTGCACTGTGACCGAGGACTGTGACTGGGAAGAATCAGAACACAGACCACCGACCCAAACAGACTGGACGATAGCCAACAACATGGTTACCGTGGACCGGCTGAAATGGGCAATTGATAGCTTCCAGCCGTACAAATCTGCAGGCCTGGACGAAATAACACCAGCACTTCTACAATGGGGCTGCACAACGATTGTGCCACAGCTACTCAGCATATATAGAGCATCTATGGCGCACAATTACATACCACGAAGGTGGAGGGAAGTAAAAGTCATATTTCTCCCAAAAGCGGGCAAAACGGATTACACTCAAGCAAAATCGTTCAGACCTATCAGTTTAACCTCCTTCTTGCTGAAAACGCTGGAGAGGCTTGCTGTCAGATACCTACGGGAAGGCGCACTGCTACGCAGACCACTACACCCGCAACAACACGCCTACAGAAGTGGTAGATCAAAGGAATCAGCGCTTCACTGCGTAGTGGGGACCATAGAGACAGCGCTATCTGACAAACTAATGACCTTAGGCGCCTTCATTGACATAGGCGCCTTCGACAAAACTAAATTCACCAGCATTAGCCGAGCCCTTGACAAGTTCGGAGTTGAACAAACCGTCAGTGGCTGGATTGATCAACTCCAGAAACAAAGGGCTATTCAATTCACGGTTAACACCACCACAAGGGGGATAGTAGCAAAAGGCTGCCCACAGGGAGGTGTCCTATCACCCCTGCTTTGGAACATAGTGGTAGACGATCTGTTGAGAAGCCTGAATGACAAATGCTTCTACACGGTCGGCTACGTAGATGATATAACCATCCTAATCAAAGGAAACTCGGAAGACATGATCCATTATCGGATGCAAGCAGCCATCAGGATCATGGAACAATGGTGCAACCACCATGAACTGACGGTCAACCCAAAAAAAACGGAGCTAGTAATTTTCACTAACAAAAAGAACACCCGTATGACCAGAAAACCAAAACTTTTTGGCACGGAGCTTAACCTATCGAATGAAGTCAAGTACCTGGGCGTAACACTCGACCACAAGCTCAACTGGAATAAACACATCACCACTAAAACCACAAAAGCATGTACAATCTTCTGGCAGTGCAGGAGAATAATAGGCAAGAAATGGGGTCTCAAACCATTCATCACCATATGGATCTACACTGCCATAATACGCCCCATGCTCACATATGGTGCAGTAGTGTGGTGGCCACGCACTGAACTAAGCACAGTCAAGAGCAAGCTGCAGAGCATACAACGCCTCGCCTGTCTGGCCACAACAGGCTGCATGAAAACAACTCCAACGGCGGCATTGGAGGTGCTTCTCGACTTGCGACCATTGCACCTCTTCATCCAGCAGGAAGCAGGTGCCGCCGCGATCCGGCTCGATAAGTTCGGGCTTTGGAGAAGAGACGACCGAATAACCCATGTACGCCTGAAAAGGACGTTAACTAACGAGATCCCGATGCTAGATGCAACGTGCGACCTCATACCTAAAACCTTTGTCTTTGACAAAAAATACCGCATACAACTGCATGAAGAGCACAAGGATAGCTCTGGTATACACGAAGTTAGAGTATACACAGACGGCTCAAAAACAAAGTATGGGACAGGTGCCGGAGTATTCTCCCATGACTTGAACATCAATCTCACAACATCGCTTGGTAAACTCAACACCATCTTCCAAGCTGAATGCGTTGGGATTATAAGGGCGGCGACGGCGATCGCGGCCAGAAACGTGAGCAACCTGTCAATACGCATCATCACAGACAGTGCCTCAGTACTACAAGCTCTCGATGGCAACTGCTTTAACAGCGGCCTAATTATGGAGTGCCACCAAGAGCTGCAGAAAACTGCAGCGAGGAATCGGGTCACGCTCCAGTGGATACGAGGACACAGTGACTCCACGGGCAATGACGCAGCAGACCAACTGGTAAGGAAAGGATCGGACACAACAACTCTGGGACCCGAACCAACTGTTCCGATACCTTTCAACCAACTAAAAACGTGGTTACGCGAGAGAACCCTACAACAACATGAAAAAGAGTGAGCAGAGTTAAAAGAGTGTAGGCAATCTAAAGATGCCTTTCCCCAATTAGATAAACGACTCTCGCAAAAATTGTTGCACTTCAACAGGAAAACACTCAAGCATCTGACTGGCATAATAACCGGCCACTGTCCACTAAACAAGCATCTCTACAACATCGGCGTCACGGACAGCCCACTATGTAGGGGCTGCATGGAGACCGAAGAAACACCCGCTCATGTGATCCTACATTGTACCAGCGTGAGCGACCAACGGACGAGGTTCCTGAACAACCCCAGAACCATGAGCGAAGCCATACGCAACACTGGTCAACTCATGGCGTTCTGGAAGGAGCTTGCATGGTATGAGTAGCAGGCGACAACCGTGTCACTGCTAACGCACAATGGCCCAATTAAGTGGCCAAGTGCGGAAAACACCTGTCCAACTAACTAACTAACTATACCTTGAGATTTGATGAAGAAACTTAGGTGCAAAATAGCTGAAGAGCTTCGAGAATTAAATAAGATTTTTTGTTTGTGTAATATTTTCTATACTTACTTTAACTTGGACACAATTCTGCAATTTAATCGTATATAGTAGAACGATAGAACGGTATGGTATGTGTTTATATGGATAGATTCTTCCTTGGGACTTCTGATTTTAAAGGCACTTAATACTCTAAGGTCTATTCATAGTACAATTCAAGATATAGTCAGCAATCGTAAACTATCAACTTACTGTCGAATAACGATCGGTTCGAACGAAATGTTGCTAAAAGTGGACAGTTACAGTTTGGATCGATCTCTGAGACAGAATTTCTGAAGACACTAACGACCTGTTTGGATTGAAATAGATTCATGTAGTCAGACGTAATGTATTAATTATATATAATTAGACTGCCTCCGTGGTCCAGTGGCTAGCGTATGCAACTGCTGATCGGAGGTCTCCGGTTGATTCCCGGGTCGGGCAAAAGTGTTACTGGGTTTTCCCGAATTATCAGTAGCAGCACGGAGTCTTGTGATGTGCCCGGTTACGGCAATAGGCTCGCCCCCTATTACGTATGACCTAAAAATTCATGGCGATATGTGGGTATAATATTACACCTCTGCCTACGCCTTCGGGGATACAGGGGTGAGTCTATAAATAAAAAAAATAAAAAATATTGTAATAATAAGCGACACAAATACAACCGCCATATTTAGAATGAAAGTTCGGAATCTCTTACAAAGTGGGTTGGAAGGACTAAACTATTTCTATTGAATTTTGTTAGTTTAGTGCATGGCATATAACATCCATATTCACGCACACAAATGTTTGAATTGAACCCGTGACAATCAGCGTCATAGAAGTCAGCGAAGGCTGTTGACTATTATGAAGGACTTTGCAGGACTGTAATAATAAACTGTGAAAATCCGACAACTAATAAGTGTCACGTTTTAAATGGGAGATATAAACCTTAACTACCTATCTCTACTAGCTGAAGTGACACGATATGGAAGCTACTTAAATGTAAAAGTGCCTTATTTGGTGATTATGCTTAACTTAATATAGAGTTATCATCCTCCTAGCGTTATCCCAGATTCATCCCGGGGTCCGCTTACTAGTCTTACCAGATTTAGCTGAATGATAGCTTTTCAACAGAGCGACTACCTGCCTACCCTCTGTAACCCGAAGAGATAACGATATTCCACGGTTTAGACTAGTGTCAGTTTATTCAGAGGTACTGACGCCCTGTAACGACCGTCAAAGATCCTCATGACAGCCAGGCCCGACTGTTTAACGTGCTCTGCGAGGCACGAAGCAAGTGACAATTAACAACGTAATACGCAGATAAATTCTAAAAATCAATGGTGTGCGCCGTGGATTCAAACCTTCTGCATGGCAATCTGTTGGTATATCCACTAGGCTATCACTCCAATTATGTTTTACTTATTAAAGAGTAATAAACGAATAATTACGCTATAATAACTTGCTAAAATATTTAAAAAATGAACAAAATCCTATAGTCCATATAAATCGCTTCACTGCATCCCACGAGTGTCATTATTCAATGTGTTGACTGCTGGTAAGTGGTACTTATGTTACCGTTTGTGTTCCGCACTGCAGTGGCATATGCATTTTACATGCGAATATGACAGTCAAAGATTAAATGTAGATTGTACATGTTTCATGTGAAGAGTGCAATGGTAATTGTATAACTGAGCAGTGATTTTGTGTAGTTTTCCGGATATGTTAGAAATCTAGTGGGATTTTCAGGTATATAACTCAAAGAAATAGATATATTTCAAGTCGTAAAAAGTGCGGCCCGATAACCTCACAAAAACCTCCACATCTCATACATACTAACATTAACGCATCACCACAAAACTAAAACCAAATCCAAAGTAATATTCTCACTCTCCCTTAATCATCAAAAGCATTAGTTGAATAAGACTTTGTTCTTAAAAGCTCTCGTATTTTAAGAGCTCGGGCCACGTATAGCCTCTAAGAAGATTTTATGCTATGAGAGCCAGAGTGGGGATGTTAAGAGTATTACAGTCTTAAAAGTGTGATTTTGGGGCTTAATTCATTCTTTGTAGTTTTGTGAAGGGGTGGCTTAGTATTACTGTAAGCTTTGGGCTGAGATTTGGTGGATTGGGATATTATGATGCATTTATGTGATTTTGTTTATAATTTTGTTTTGGGATTATAAAAGCTATGATTATGTTACGCAAAACGTGCAAAAGCCAGTCTAAAGTTAAATAAGTGGTTTTTCGCAGTTATTATGTGCTTAATGTAGTGGGATTGATTATGACGAGGTATGCAATTTATTTATAGATAAAGATTGTAAATATATATTCTTGTCGTGTTATAGTTTGACCGTAACCGCTGTACCGCGTCTTAGGTATGTGCGGGGAGGTGGGGTGTGGGCAGGAAAGAGCATGAACGCACATGGGATTCGTAGTGTCAGACAGATCTTACGATATTGAAGCATAATTTTTTTAACTATATTTACGAGTATAATTATATTATCCAATCCCTGTTTTGTCCAATGTACACAATTCAATTTGCCATCCTGTCTCAATCTTGACAGAAATTTACAAATACTTGGCCCCCTTTTTTCCATCTCATAAAACTGATGATTTTTTCTGCTGATGACTCCCAAATCAAAATCGTCAGTAACATATTTTTTCTTTATAACTTTTAATTTTTTTGGTGAACAAAATTTCAGTCTGCGTAAATTTGTTGATGAATTTCCTGCAGTTACTACATTTCTTACAGTTTTTTCGCAGTATCCCTTAGCCTCCGCAAAAAATTTGGCGATATTTGCGTCACTTTTAAATTCAAAACTTTCTTTGTCTGCTTTGTTTTTTAAATAGTTGGCCACTTTGAAAATGATAGTCTTGATATCTCGAGATAACGCACGACCCATCTGTAGATATTTTACCTCATGTGCGTCTGACACAGACAGTCCGAAACAAATAAGACTAGTTGCCGCCGTGAACGATGACGGCAGAATGACCAGATGGAGCAACTGTTCCACCCCCTCGTCTCGCCGCTCGCATACCTAAGGCGCGGTTACGGTCAAACTATAGCTAAATAATTATTTTAGATTGTGGAGCATCGTTGGGGTCTATATTTCTCTTAGATAATTCTCAAAACTTCGTGTTGATTGATATATATAGTTGAGCAATAAACAAAACGTTAGCGAATAATAAACAAATAAACAGTATATAGTGTCTAAAGTGAAGTCACGTTCTGTTTTAAAATTTAAGTAAATTTCTATCCAGCGAAAAACGGTAGCCTATATTTTATTTTGATTTATACCTAAACTACAGGTTGTAAAAAGACCCTTAACAAAACCTGAAATCCCATGTTGTACCAATCACCAGAAACATTTCTTACTTCGGCACCATACCTGGGAAATTACTGGTTCAGGAGATATTGAGGCTCAAAGTTAGTATGGAATTATTCTAATTAGGTACAAAATCCATGCATTTACCCTGCCAATGTGTTCTTTAGATGCCCTATGACCCCATGGATAAGAAGTTATTTCGAGTATTGCACGCACGCGTTTTTAACTGCGGTTTAAAAAATGAAAAAACTTGAAAAAAAATTCCTTTCCCAGGTATTATTTTGTGGTTAGTATGACTCGGCATGATGTCCACAACGAGTAGACTTCAGCTTGGGGATGGATCTTGTGACATCCTGTATAATACTTATAGCAAAGTTTCATTATTTATTAAAATCGGTTAAGTAGCTCCGAAAGAAAATCAAACAGTCATTTATCTATACACTTATCTATCCGTTCATCCTCACTACCTTTCGCACTTATAATAGTTTAAAGACTTTATTTCACACACAATCATATAAAGTACACTACTCAAATCTGCAGTTCAAAGCAACAAAAACATCTAACGCGTTTATTGCTAAGCAAGATGATATGTGAGATAAATTCTCTCTAAACAACATCTCTACAAGAGTCGTATCAACTTGACTTGTCAGTGTCAACCTGAAACTCGCTGAGAGCAAGCTGGAGCACTTCTTAGTCGTCTGGGAATTCTTATGCACGAGCTCTGTTTACAATGTTTTTGTGTTTTTTTTGATGAATCATGTTGAGAGAAATCGTGATTCTTTTCTTTGTTTTATAGGCTCAAGTCTGTAGCCCCGAAGGGGTAGGCAGAGGCATGCTATGCTGTGCCCGACAGGACCCGTTATTTTTTCGTACATAAAGTATGTTCACTTAAGCAATCACTGTGGCGAACAATTAAAGTAAATTCAAATTCAAATTCAAATTCTTTATTTGTGTGATTTTGGGTGGGTACATAGATCTTAACATAGTTTTAATGTGCTCCAGAATCTGCCTTGTGGCTTACACAATTGTTACATTTCCTATATTAAGTACATATTCAATTATAATACATTTTATAATAATTAGGTAATCAAATAATAATGTCACAACTCACATGTTTGAAATTAATGTCATAAATGTCAAAATAAAAATTGGTAATGTCATAGAAATAATATTAGTAATAATACGTACATAACAATGAACAATAAAAATAATTTGCCATAATAATAATAATAATAAAACCCCTCTGGGGCAGTCGTTAATCTCATCTTGAGACTAACGCAATCTCAGAGGGCAGAGTAACAGCTTTCAAACATCACCTTTATCTTGTGATATATATATAACAGGATAGAAAGAAAGCTTACAAACCGCAGGGCAGCTTTGTGGCGAGCTGAATGTGTGTGGCGACACTGCGGTCCCGAATACTTCAGAGGGCCGGTCAGGGCCTTGTCTCCGGCTTGCCTTTATTGGCTGGTTGGAGTGGATTACCAAGAGCGCCTGCAGGACCCTCGACTCTGGCTTGCCTTGGTTGGCCGGCCAGAGGGAAGCCGCAAGAGCTATTTGCTCGGGGGTGGAAGTGTCATTGTCAAGGGCGTAATTACGGGGAAACCCGATCCGGGTCTCCGTTGTCACGAGGCCCGCGATGGCGAAACCGGTGCCGCACCGCTCTACACCCCTAGCCGCTCACACCGGTGTTGCCCTTTTGTTGCCTTTATGGTAGAGTTTGTTTGCCTTGGCGGCTATCTAGAGAGGGCCCATCCAGTGAGTTGGCGAGTCACCGCCTGCCCCTATTCGACATACTATAAGAGTATTTAGGGCAGGCGCCGTTTTTCATCCATAGTGTTCACCTAGACCAATCCATTAAACACCCAACCCAATAGCCCAGATTTATAAGGTTCCATACAAGTAGCAATAGTCTTGCACCTGCTGCGGCTAATCCGTGACTGCACTTAATAGTGCAGTGATGGAGGCGCCTTAGTAGGTGTCCCATCACATTCTAGATTAAAACTCTCAAAGGGCCTCTGCGCGTTGGACCTATGTCTCCGTGTATGCCTGCCAAAGGGCCGGTTATTCTTCTAACTTCAAAGGTTAAAAGAATAGCCGTGATAGAGAAACAAATAATAATAAAATTGCTTACACTAATTTATCATTCATATATTCATTTACGGAGTAATAACATTTACTTAACAGAATTCCTTTTACTTTATTCTTAAATACATTAATGTTAGTTATTTCTAGTATATTTTTTGGCAAATGATTGACGTGCACTCATACATAACACGCTTTTGTTTAATAAAGCTGTCCTGTTTTCTGGAATACTAATATGAAAGTGACGCCTTTTACTATTAAGAGCTTTAAATAAATGCATATTTTTTCGTACAAACAATATGACTTCTAGTAGATAAATACATGGCAGCGTTAAAATATTTAATTTTATAAAAAACGGTTTACAGCTGTCTGTTTGTTTTAAGCGACAAAAAGCTCGTATACATTTTTTCTGCGCCCTAAATGCAGCCTCTTTATCAGTGGAGTTACCCCAGAACACAACACCATATCTCAAAAGAGGTGTGACATACCCATGATATGCAGTTAGGACTGCGGTGGTACTTGCAGTCTTGCTAATCATGTATAGAGCATAGGAGCACGTGCTAAGTTTTGAACATAGTAACTCAATGTGTTGTTTCCAATTTAGATTATTGTCTATAACCATTCCTAAAAATTTTGTCGTCTCTACTTCCTTAATTACAGTATTTAAATAATGAATGTCCATATTACATAATTTATTATCTCTACTTCGAAATGTCATGATATGTGTCTTAGCCAGATTAATATTTAAATTATTTAAAGTCAACCAATTAATATTATTTTCCAAAGTCATATTAATTTCATGTTCTATTTCTGATCTTTCTTGTCCGGTAAATATAATTGTGCTATCATCAGCAAATAGAATGGTCTTATGTTTTGTAATTTTAGGTAAATCATTAATGTAAATTATGAAAAGCAGTGACCCCAACACACTTCCCTGCGGAACTCCAGTTGTGACTTGCCTGTTTTCAGATGTATAATGTATAACCTTTTTTGCATTAGCACATATATTCGTGATTTGTGTTATTTGTGTTCGATTACTTAAGAAAGATTTTACTAAATTATAAACATTGCCTCGAATCCCATACGCATACAGTTTAATCAGTAATATGTCATGGTTAACATAATCAAAGGCTTTAGATAAATCCATAAAAACAGCACATGCTTGACGACCAATGTCTCTATTCACCAATACCGTGTGCAAGAAATTGTATACGGCTAGGTCAATAGACCTATTTTTTCGAAACCCAGTTTGTTCTTCACAGAAAAGACTATTTTTTTCAAAGTAATTATAAATACTGGCATGAACCACCTTCTCAAATATTTTGGAGATTACTGATACAAGTGCTATTGGACGGTAACAACGTATGTCATTTTTGTCACCCTTCTTAAATAGAGGCTTAATTACGGTCAATTTTAACTTATCTGGAAATACACCATCTGCGATACACAAATTGATAATATGACTAAGAATATGTGACAGTTTAATGGAAACACACTTCAAAATTTTAGTAGTGATATTGTCGTAACCTGTGCTGTTGGTATTTTTTAGGGAATGGATAATATCAAAAATATCCTTAGGTGTAGTTGGAGGCATAAAAATTGACTTAAGCTCATAAGGGTATTGATATCGTAAATCGCGTATTGTAGACTTGCTTGACTGGTCAATAAAATAATCATTAAAATAGTTGGCTATTTGTGTGGGATTAGTTATAGTCTTGTCGTCAATGATTATTTGATGTATTTGATCTCTGGGTATATTTAATTTATTGTTATTGATTACCTTCCAAAGTAGCCTTTGATTTATTTTTTGATATATTTATATAGTTATCATTTCGTGCTTTCTGGGTCAATTTAATAATGCGCTTTAATCGTGAAGACAATATTTTGAACTTACTTTTATTATGTATCGAAGGGTTTTTCCTATACTCCCATAAAAGCTGTCGTTTTCGTTTAGAGCATACTTTTAAACCTTTAGTTATCCACTGTGGACGATTTCGGGACGACATCTTTACTTGGATATTTGGAAAACAGAGGTTATAGAACATCAGAAACAATTCATAAAAGATGTTAAACGCTATATTTGGATCATGACAACTAAAAACATCAGTAAAACCAAGGGAATTAATGCAATCTTCGAACTTCCCGATGTTTTCTTTACAATAGTCTCGCTTATCCACATTCCAAGTTTTGAGAAGGTATGTAGGTTTAACTGGACAAGTAAGCACTTGTGCTGTATGGTCCGAGAGTGCATATTCTATAACCCTAGCCTTACATCCCCTAATATTATACATAATATTATCTATGCACGTTCCGCTTGATAGCCGTGTTGGTTCATTTATGCCTAGCTTTAAATTGTATCCATATATCATCTGTCTGAACTCCGCAGCTTCATGAGTTTTACTGAGGATATTAATATTAAAATCGCCGCAAATAACTACCTTTTTTCTACCATAGCAGAACCGATGCAATAGTGTGTTTAAATTTGAAAAAAATCTATAAATGTCATCTGAGCTCGATCTTGGAGGTCTGTAAATGCATATGATGTATATATTATGCTCCACTAACTCGACTCCCGAACATTCAATAACATTTTCTATAGAGTATTTATTGATTTCAGCTATTGGTGCATATCTAAGCGAATTGTTTATTAGAATGCAAGATCCACCGCGTCGACTTTTCCTACAAAAGCAAGAACCTAGCTTGTAATTATTAATGTTGAGTGTACCCTTGTCACTTATAATCATGTTGTGTTCTGTGATACACAGCACATTTATTGACTTTTTTTCATTCTCAAGAATTAATGTCAAAAGATCAGACTTAGATACCAAACCATTTATGTTTTGATGTAAAATTTTTATGAAGTTATACACGAAAAAGCTCATTAGATTTTTGAGGAGAGGACATCAGGCTTGCATTTAATGCATTTTCCTCTAAGGTATCAGTCTGTGTAGCTTTAACGATTGACAATATGGTTTTATGTTTAGGGCTGTTTTGTTTTGCGCTGATATACTCAGCATATCGCAATCCGTAGTCAATATGGAGTATTTCTTTTAGAAGAGATCTACACTTATGAAGCACAAAATGACTGCCCCTAAGCAAATAATCACAATAATTCATGTCAACATAACTACAATATTTATATTTAGAACATATGAATTTGAGTTCATAATTTAATTTATGCTCATTAAGGAACCTATTGAAAGGTACTTCTGAAATTATTATATTAGTATTTGACAAATTTGTAATAAACTGTCTTAAGAAAAACATTAGTTCATTTGGTTGCTTGTCATTAGTCCCACCTAAAATTATAACAAAGTCATTTTTGTCCAATGTACTTATTTCACTCTTTGCTGAAAACAAAATATGTTGCAATGTAGCTCCTGACTTCCAGTAACTGTTTACCACGTATCGTTCACCAACTAGTTTTTGTAATATCTCTCGCACCCTGTATCCTTGTTGGTCTGCTAGAACTATAATTTTCCTTTTTTTTACCTCAGACTGATATTTTACTGGCGATATAACGTTGTTAGTTTCTACGTTATGTATTTGATTTTTCTTTGGATCTGAAGATTGGCTGATATTAATGAAGGTATTATTTAGCCCTAGATTAGGTGTATCAGGATTAGCTTCTTGCTCATATTGTAAATCTAATTTTTGTTTAACAGCGATATCACAAGTGTGGACTGTGTCTTTTTCTTGTGTAGGTTTATATTTCTTATGAGCTGACATAGATATCTTATTTCTTCGGCTAGGTGTCAAGCAGATTGCCTTGTAGGTCTCAATCAACTTCTGAGACTTTAGTAAATCGGTCTTAAGTTGAAAATTTTCAATATTTAAATTTTCTATTTCTTTGTGAGCACTTAATAATTCGCTACTAAGTGACTGAATTTTATTTTCAAGTTCTCTTATAGTACCATCATCACTATGAAAGCTATCATTAGGTATGCTCATCATAGTGGAGTCGAAAAGGTCAGATTGGTCACGGCCAGTCACATTCTCAGGTATGTTTTCAAGCGAAGTGACTCGACATGGCTTACTAACGGTTACATTATTCTGGGATTCCATTTCTAATTATATATAAATTCGGGATATTTTTCAATTTTATAGCAACATTAATCGATAAAAAAAATGTCATGAATGGTCAGCTTAATTGTCTATGCTTTCTGTATAATATTCGTTCATTTATCAATTGTCACATCTCTAGTGGATCAAATGTCAACTTGCTCAATAGTCAATACGTTTCAAACAAACAATTTTTTCACTAACGGTTTTTAGAATGTGTTTTCTATGTTTGTTTCAAATATTTATAATGCGAGTAGTGGTATGTGTATACAAGTGAACAATGTGGTATGTACTCACGGTTCCACCAGTCCAAAACTCACTAACAAAATATCACAAGGTGTTATCAGAAAGTTACTCCGCGAGCACTGTTGAAAGTGTTCTATAGTTTGGTTAGACGTAGAACGTTGCAAACAATTATTGATGACTTTTATAACACTCTGATAGTAACTAGCTAAGTTTGAATTCGTCTGTATAACAATTTAAAATAATTCGCAACTTTAATTACACAAACTATGTTTACGTATCAATGACAGCTGTCGAATAATTATTTAGTTCTATAATAAGTATTTAGTTCTATTATATTATCTATTACACATGCATTGCACGATGTTATGAATTTTTATGAATTTTGAACCCGGGACCTCATAATCAGCAGATGCATACGTTATACGGGACTACGGACGAAGTATAGAAGAAAAGAAGAAAAGAAAAGTGTTAATTAACTCAAATTGATTGAAAATTGAAGAAAGAATATTTTTCAAGATTTCATTCATTCTTGGCACTGACTTATACTTAAAATTCTTATTATTCAGATCTATTATTTTTCGGCCTATTAGTAGATACTATTATTTACTCTTTGCATGAATGTTTGTGTGTGTTAGATTTTCAACCAAGTTCCTACCCAAATCCATAAAAATATGTAGGTACCAAATTTGAATTCCAGCACGGTTGTATTAGAAATTGGTAGCAACAAAGCAACTCATCACAACCTTTGTTTCATAAAAACACAAAAAATAACAATGTTTACCAACATAACATACTCGTTTATTTTCATACCAACATCAATATTAGCTAGGCCAATATCATCCAATAACAGGTTGGCAAAACACACCAATTTATTACGCCAATCTTTTGCCCAAATCTTTGACATACTATCTTCGCCAAGATATTGTGTTAAGAGGTGGATATACGCCGTTGACCTTGCTGGTACTACTGGTAAGTTGTCCACGCGCGATTTGCGAGTATCGGTGACGTACAAAAATCCTAAGAAAATAATAAGTAAAGTTATTTGCAAAAATAAGCTGAAGGTTCCCTTCGTGTTCTCATATATAAGAGGCTGATTCAATTCAAACAATTTTATGATTGATAGATTAAGAGAAAAAAGGTAATAACTACAAAAACAGAGGTTACTTTGCATATTTTATTCAGAGATTTAAAATACTTTTAGGATTTGGTACCGAAGAGAAAATGCTTTATATTATGATGTGGATTAAGACACACGTTTTTGAATTTTTTTATATAACAATTACGGAGAAAAACGGTTTTAATTTATCCCTAATGACGCCCAATTCACATATGTCCTCGCCTTAACATGACATTCTTAACTCAAGGGAGAGGATAAGGCAAGCCTAATTCTACAAGGAACGGCAGGTAAAACAACTTGGCACTGTACAAATAATTAGCATTAAGGCTTGATGTAGGTAGTGTAAACATATGGACCCCAGTAAATAACGTTGAGGTAATCGAGGGTATGTAGGCTAGGTTTTATTTAATAATTATGAACGGGTTTCAGTTTAATATGTACCTATAAGGTTCGAGTAAGTCGCTTATCTGAAAGGATTGATTGTTTTTGTATCGACATAGGTGTATTTATTTAGATCGTAATAAATACGCTGTGAATTACAGAGTTACTGGTACTTATTCGAATAGAAACTTTTGAAAGACGATTCCTCAATCCTGTATATTCCTGTATCCTGTATTCCTGTAATCCTGTATCCTGTATATAATAAACATTTTAATCATTTGAGACCAAAAAGATGCAGACTAGAAACAATAATATGTGTATCCTGAATGTTTTCGTACATACCTAAACATACCAAAAATGAGCCCGTGAGGGTAAGTTATTGCTAAGTAATATGAGATGAGATGTACCTAAAAAAGAGACATCCTCTAAAATAACAGCACTACAATGTGTGGTCATCTGGTGTTAAGACTAGTAGTGTGAATATCTGCGATTTTATTATAGCGCGCGAATCGCTATAATAATGCTAATTATTTTTCGCGAGCTATAAAAATTGCTATAATTATAACGTCTCGCAAAATTGAAAATAACGTAGACATTGCGAATTTGTGATTGAGGACGCGAATTACTAGTTAGCACTTTAAAATGTTAGCATGTTGGGCGGTTTGATAATATAATCAAAAGAAGCTACCTATTTTAATTTTATGTTTTAAAAAACATATATTCGTTAGGTAGGTACATATTTTCTTCATATTATTTATAAAAAGTTCAAAATATGTACTTACACTTTTTACAGATATTACTTATGACCTGTACCTATACCTACACTACACCTATTAAAAACTTTATTTATAAAAAGTGCAAAATACAACTTTTTGCACCAGATTTGTAAGTCAATAATTATAAAAGTCACAACAATTGTTTATTTTATACACATACACACCCATAGTTTAGTTCAAACATATTGTTAATACACCTGGTAACTTTTTTACACAACGGAATTACGAATTACGTAGGTACTCACGAAAATTATACTCGCGAAGTGTGTGTAAACAACAAAACAAAAAGGTAGCTAGCACAAAATTAGCAAATAGCAATTTAAACGATCATTCATCATTGCTATATTTCGCAGATTCGCAGAAATTATATTTACCAACGAAAAACGAAAAATATTGTTTATGACATAAATCGCAGATCGCAGATTCTAGCTGCATTATTTATAATTGGCCAATCATGTTTGAATTATTTCTATGCGTTATAACGACAATCTAATTGACCAATAGGGATACATTTTCAAAACACTGTTGTTGTTGGTTACAAAATAATCGATGTGAGCCGTACCATTTCTACCAATCAACAGTCACGACTGCATAAAAGTATTTATTTATGAACCAATGACAGCCATCAATAATGGTTTTCTATTGCACGAGTATCATGATATTATATCCATCATAATTTTATTGTTAATACGAAAAAAGATATTAATTTATATATTTTCTAATTAGACTATTTTTTATCGAAACCTCGTGCGTGTGTATAAATAATGAAATCATATCAATCATCGTAAAAAAATAAAAAGGTTCACCTGCCATCTGTTAGCATCGCAATGAACTATGTACGTAGTTTGTACTGAACGTATTGATTGACCACACGAAGTTAAGAAGTGAAGACAAATTTGACGATAGATGGCATAGAAAATAATTATAATTATAGCAACTTTTTTTATTCTTAATTATAATGACTATAATTATATAAGAAAATAACGTTATAATTATTGCTAAATAATATATTAGCCATCACTAGTTAAGACAGGGTAAGAACAAGTAACATGTTGGCATTCCTACCAAATTCAGAGCAGAATATTACGAAGTATTATCTTATATTAAGAAAAAGGCGACGATAGCCCAGTGGTGTACGTAACGGACTGCCGAGAAGACGGTCTCGGGTTCGATCCTCTGGTAACCCGGGTACACACCTCTGACTTTTCGAAGCTATGTGTGTATTAAAAATGTTGATTGAGCCCGGTAGTTGGCAATAGGCTCGCCCCCTATTACATTGGGACCGAAACATAATTAGCGAAGTGAAGGTGTGTTATACACCTCTGTCTACCCCTTCGGGGAAAAAGGCATGAAGTTATGTTATTGTCTATAATGATATGATGAAAAAATATCAGTATAAAGGTTACTATTTCCTTATTATTTTTTTATTGATAGCCGTTCATAACATTTTGTAACTCACATCTTCACACTACCTACGCTACTCATGTTTTCTTTCAAGTTCTTCTCAATTTATTACACAACTTAATAACCCAATAAACGTATACGTTTTATGTTCATAACTTTTACAACTATAAACAATCCTCCCCTTTTCGTTCTTACATTACATAGCAAAGTAAGTTTATGATAAGGATTTTCTTATAAGAATATAGTAGTAGGTTTGAAACGCGAGGTGCGTTGGAATGGGATTAAAGAGGTACCTGAGAGGACGGTTAAAATGTTATTTTATTTGTAAGCTGTTACAGTTCTGTGAGTGTACTTTTTATTTATATATGTAAGAAAATATGCTATAAAAAACAAACTTTTATAACTGATGCCACAGTTTTTCTTTGCGAGCATACCTTTAACAACTACTAGCTGTTTACAATCATCATCTTTAGACGCTGGAAATTTTTTGCTTAGCAGTGTACCTGAATGCAAAAGCGTGTTTAGATTCGAGCACGTTACCCCGCGAGATATATTGATCGCATATAATTGAATTATTATTAAAAATACCGGCGACTTTTCGGGCATTTCAATAAAAATTGTAGGTACTATAGTTGAGACTGTTGCGCCTTACCAATCTATAATTTTTAATCAATGCTTTGACCTAGGCGTATTTCCGGATTTGATGAAATTAAGTAAAATTATATCCTTATTCAAATCTGGCAGTAAAAATGAAATTAATAATTTTAGGCCCTTATCTATCTTGCCGGCATTTAGTAAAATATTTGAAAAGATTCTTATAAAGCAGCTACTAAAACACTTTAATTTAAATCGTCTGCTTCACAAAGATCAATACGGATTTACTAAAGGTAGATCCACTACTGATGCGGGTGTTGCTCTCGTAAAACACGTTTATAGTGCTTGGGCGTCATCAAAGAATGCTATTGGAGTGTTCTGTGACCTATCTAAAGCATTTGACTGCGTTCAGCACGACACGCTACTGCGTAAGCTCCGCCACTATGGCGTAGAGAAAACCGCACTTAGTGTTGTCGATTCGTACCTGCGGCAGAGATTTCAGTGTGTCGATGTAAATGGGACTACATCCTCTAAATTACCTATACAGCTAGGCGTTTCACAAGGATCAATTTTAGGTCCTTTTCTATTTCTTGTATACATTAATGACTAACCTTTTTATTTAAAAAACATCTGTGATGATGTACGTTTTGCAGATGATACGTCACTTATTTTTAAAGTAGATAGGAATAGAAATCAATTTGATGATGTAAATAATGCACTATTACAAGTTACATAATGGTTTACAGCAAATAACCTAGTACTTAATTCTAGCAAAACTAAATGCGTTAAATTTGCTTTACCTAATGTAAGACAACTGGGACCTAGTATTATGCTAGATAGGGAGGAACTTGACACAGTATACTCTACAGTGTTCCTAGGTATTACATCAGATAATAAGTTACAATGGGGTGCACATATAGCATGTCTTGCAGGAAAGCTCAGCTCTGCTGCGTATGCCGTCAGAAAAGTTAGGGAAACTAACTGACATAGACACGGCTCGTTTAGTTTATTTTAGCTATTTTTACAGTGTTATGTCCTACGGCATTTTGTTATGGGGCAAAGCTGCGGATATTCAGAATATCTTCGTTCTACAAAAACGAGCGGTAAGAGCAATATACATGTTAGGTGCAAAAGATACTCTTAGGGAACGCTTTAAGTCTATAGGAATTCTTACAGTAGCCTCGCAATTTTTATTTGCTAATATTTTGTACATTAGGCAAAATATAGGTTTATTTACCACAAAAAGCGATATACATAACATAAATACTCGAAACAGGCATAGGTCATATGTCCCTTATCATCGTTTACATAAAGTTAATAATTCTTTTGTAGGGCTAGGTATTCGTATATACAATAAAATACCAATTAGTCTTTTAGAATTACCATTTAGTACATTTAAAATTAAAATAAAAGACTGCCTTATTAAGAAAGGTTATTATACTATTAATGATTATTTCAGTGATAAGGATAGCTGGTCACTTACGCTAGACAACTCATGACCTTTATACCTAATTAGAATTATATAGATACTTTGCATTTTTCTGTTAATCTTTATATAATATTTCTAGTTCTTTTAAATTACTGTTCATGTATTATTAGGTCATTCAACTCAGGTACTACATTTACATTTGCATTGTTGTTCTACTAATTTTATTAAAGTTTTACTGCACTGTAAGATGAAGATAACTCGTGATTATGGCCGATTTGCTGAGGTCTTGGTGGACGGATCGATTCTGAGGAGAGCGGTTGCAACGTTGTCACGTCTACCAACTGATTAGCGGACCGGTAGGCCGGTCCGGGGCGGGTGGATGTTTGAAATAGTAATAGTTTTTATGATAGGTCAAGTCGATTATATCGATTTAGTAACGTTTAGTTTAGTTTATTGTAAATTTTGACTATGGTCACACTGAACTGTCAATTTCCGTTTCTGAAAAATGGTTGCGCTGACGCCGTTTGTTCTCTCTCGCGGGGTTTAGTAATTGAAATAAATTGATCGCCTTTTGAAAAGCACATCCTGGTAGCTTCGCGATTAGTTTGTTCGTTTCACGCGGTCAGTGAAAAAACCCGGTATAAAGAGTTGTCTGGACCACGCCGTAACTTGTATCCTAATCTCGCGTGCCCTTGTGCTATAAAAGAATATTTGGAACTCGTTTGGATGCGCTTCCTTGGTCAATAACCGGCATCAGTTTATTTGTGATAAAAATAGTATCTTAATGAACATTGTAAAACACGTGTGTGAATTCCTGTTTGGTGTCCGAGGAGTAGGACTTCGCCGAATTGGACCCTGTGGTATTTATTCGATTTGCTTGTTATTTTGGCCAAAATTATGAATTAATCTTATAGGTCCACTCAAGAGCATCATCAGGAGCATCAGTGAAGATTTGGTAAGATATTTTATTAATAATAACTTAACTAATGTTTTAGTAATTTTGTGTATTCATATACAGTCACTTCTGTAACATATATTTCCACCATAGTTATGAACATGGTCGCGAGTTGCCTACATTATAAGACGTGAGTGGATGCTCCTGTTACACAATATTCACACTGGAAGGCTACTACAGCACTTAAATTGGTAACTGCATTAATTATTTAAGTATTATGTATGTTCTTAATTACTTTCTACAAGTAATTAATTACAATGTGAAACAGTTGCAGCTCCTTACAAAAACAAAATATAATGTAACATAACACTGGCGATTAAAAAGAGTGGCCACGAGTTTTTTTGCCCGTTTTTTCTCGTGGTTCTACCTATTGCTTTGCGAATGGGCAGTAAATGTAAATGTAGAAGCATTAAGTAATTTACATTAAAATTTGACGTTCATAAGCGTCACCTTGTGACCTAGATGAATAAATGATTTTGACTTTGACTTTGACTTCACATGAATTTTACAGTTCATCTTGTTTAGCTGATAGTATCATCACCCTCTTAGCGTTATCCCAAAGGACAAGCAATTCAATATTTCTCTTGTCCACAGCACTATTTCATCACAATTTTACTACAACGTCGTAGCGTCTTAAGTAAAACCGTCACCTAAACTGCCCGTAGAGAAGCTTCAGTAGTGCTCTATATCTATCGACCCGTAGACGTTCTCATGATTGCGGCGAATTTACCGTTATTTCTCACGGAACGTGACTACGCTGATATAATCCTGTTGAAAATCAGTCGACTAGACAAGTTCAATCTTATCTCAAATTAATTCTAATGTGAAACAATATTTTACATCGATAATTTTATTTGTAGAATAGTTCCTACCTACTAAGCATTAAGTTCATGATATATGTACTTACATACATACAGCTGAGAATCAGAGATATATATATATATTAATTATAAAATCACTATAAACCCTCACATACGTAAAGAATTATTCCCACAATTCCTTAAAAGCTAGCGGAAATTTCCTCCATGCGATCGCAAGTACAGCATTGCCTTACACGTAAAGAGAAATAAGCATTCATCCGAAAATTGCTGAACAGGAGAAGAACCTCTGAGAATTCCGAAAAAAAAATCAACTAAACTCGAACTAAAAGCTTCTATATTATTCCAAAATTACAACAACATTTAACCTTAACCAGAAAGCCTATCCTAAAAAGTTGTTGTTTAAGAACACTATATTTTTACCGAATTAGACCGAAAATATGATCAGAAAAATGCCGAATAAACCTAATACCTAAACCCTAATCAGCTCCCGAACCTGAAATATCTAGACTGAGCAAAAGATTTTCCTTGTGATTGCGGTACTGGGTCAATGTATATTGTATTCGGCACGCATTTCGCTTAGCCAACCCCAAAAAAAAAACGATTAAATATGACATGAGGGGATGATAAACTGCCTTGTATCATTCTTGCACCGATGATTTCTGTATAAGCCCGCATATGAGCCCTCGTCATGGGCGTTAAAAGAACGTGAAGCTTTTGAATAGAAAATTTGATGTCTCCTTAGAGCCGAGTTTTAATGTGTCTTATTTTACTTGAGATAATTTTATACAGCTCGTATATTTTTATTATCTTATAAAATGACATACGTTCAGTACGTGCCAAGCTATAAAATAAATATAGATATTACTTGTGTTATGGCCCTGTTGCTTAAAACTGACATTCATCTTTTTAAAACACGATTAAGCAATCTTTTAAGAAAACAACCTCAACCAATGAAGAGATGTTTGAATTTAAAACTACGATAAATCTTAAGTTTTTGTAGTAACATTTTTCAACAGGGACTGCAACACGCCGGCTGATATTAATAGACTGTGAAAAGAGGGATTACTTTTCTTACTTCATATCGTAGGACACCTGAAACGTTCTGCTCAACTATTCTGTAAAAACTCTGTAAAGTGAAATCGAAGATTATGTAAGAATAAGATAAACTTGGAAATAATATGGAACCGAAACGAAGAAAGCATTTTAGTTCCATATTATTATTTACTAGCTGAGCCCGCGGTTACATATGTGTTGTTTAGGGCTACTTCTTCGCACACGGGGTGGTCCACATAGCGTGGTGTTATAAAATCTATAATAGTCCTCCTCGATTAAAGAGTACTACTTGACAATGATTAAAATTGCCGCCCAAACAGAAAAGTATTCAATTCATAACATCACAAACTTCACCGAACAACGAAAAGGAAACCACTAAAAAGAATACCAAACTTTTGACCATGAAATATCAGCGACTATCTGAATCTCACAATTTTTCTCGTAAGCCCGTTCCTTTAGTAAAAAATATCGCCGGCAAGATACGAGATATTTCGCCGACCAGAGGCTGGCGGACATATATTGTGTTTTTACTCAGCTTTTCTGGATATGCAGCTGTAGTAAGGACTTCTTTTTGTGAAAATATTAATTTTCGCTAGTACATTGTGCTGAGGGAAGTGGCCTTGGCAGAATAGATTTCAAGTGTGTTTTGACGTTTTTGCAGACCAGCATTCGGCTTGTGAATGAGTGGAATTAATGCATTCGATTGGTGTAATTTCTGACAAACTGGATGGTGCAATTTATGATAGAGAGCATTTGAATGTGCTTTAAGAGCAGGCACGTCGAATTTTATGCTATTTTGAATCGATATTCTGAAACATTTTTAAATACTAGTAAACTGAAACTTCAGCGAACGATTATGTAGGCCTTTGTCTGTCTTTTTACAAGAACAGATACATGATTGGACGATATTCGCTCGATAACATTTTCATTTGAAAATCACACTACTTGCTTGCACTATTACTAATATGCTTTATATTCAAAATATTTGAATAAAATATTCACTGTTCTTTCAAGTCAAAGTCAAATTCAAAATCCTTTATTCATTTGGGTCACAATGTGACGCTTATGAACGCCAAAATAATATTTTTTTAAAATAATTACTTAAAGAGTCTACATTTACATTTACTGCCACGTTCGCAAAGCTAGGGCGTAGATCCATGAGAAAGAACGGACAATAAAACTCACGGTCACTCTTTTTCATCGCCAGGTTTTGCATAATACACATAATTTACATTTTGTAAGGTGCTGTAACTGTTACAACTTCTATATCACTTGTATATATTTACTGTACATAATAATTGTCCGTGTGGTGACGGATAAATAATACGGATTGTCACCACCCCAAATCATCCCATGGGTGTCGTAAGAGCCGACAGAGGGAGCATATTATGCAGAGAACACCACTGTAAGAGAAGGAAAACTTGATACAAACCCTATACCAACCCGTTTGGCCAGCGTGGTATAGTAGGCCAATTCCTCCTTTCAAAGGAGAGGCCTAGTCCAGCAGTGGACTGTTAAAGGCTGATGATGATGAATAATACTCAAGCATTATACTTAATTTTAATTTTGAAGTTCATTTAGATAGCCTCCTCAGAATAGACATGGTGAAACAGGTGCATCCACTTACATTATATATACCTAATAATGCAGGCAATCCGCGAAAGTGATCAGAACCATGATGGAAATGATGCAGTTAAATATTAAAATTTAATACCAGCGCGCAAGACCGTCATTGACCAGTCATCGCAAGTAGCACCCGTTCACGAGTATGACGCATGGGCCAGCCATCATGCCTCTCGGCATTTTAGAGGGACAGGGATGACCCGACACACGACGCCACCACAAGGAATGACATTTTAGTGAGCATGACGACAATGGTATACGAACAGAATGAAGACATGAAAAAGTTTTGTTAATATAGTTAGTAGTGATAGCCTGGTGGAGAGACTGAGAGACTACAAAACAAAGATCTCTCGAATTGAACGCTATGACAAGCATCTGTGAATTTCTATGGAAAGTCAGAGGTTAGCTAAAGATATTACACACCAAAACTAAACTAGAACATTCCAATAACATAGCTAACTGACTTGCCTGCGACTTTTTTCGTGTAGTTTTTAGAACTTTGAGCAGTGAATGAAGTTAATTAACTATTTTTAAGTGACCATGAACATAATTATGTAATTCTCCAACAGGTTTTTACAATGTTATTATAGTAGATTCATAGCAGTTTAAAAATAATGAAGCAAATGAGAAAAATGATTAAAATAATTTATTTTTGGGTCATTACTACGAAATATTGTCTTTATAAAACAGTAAGTGAATTTCACATCACCCTCATAATTTTCTCTTGGATTAACTTTAGATGTATGACAACATAATTAGTGCAACAAAGATAGCACTAACATTTCATCGTTTTGGTAACATATGTAGTTATTAGAATTTTATTTATTTTGGTTATTTTCCTGTTTAGTAAATTAATAGTATGTTTATCTATTTGAATATAAGCTTGACAAAAATCTGATGTTTCTATACATGTTTGGTAGATCTAACGAGTCAAAATATTTTATACTGTCATAAGTATAAAACAAATAGCCTAGTTAGCCTATTATTGATGATAAAACATTACTCTTCCTTGTGGCTTCGCCGTAGTCGGGTAAAAAATACTAAATGTACTTTAACTGACTTTCTCATCTGCTTATTATAAAATATGTATTATAGTTTGAAATTAATTCGGGAATGGGCAGTAGCAAATGTTTTCTTGTCACAATGAGTCCACTTTATTATCCAGTCTTCACATACTACGTCAATATTATTTTTAAATCATCCTACAAGTGTATATAATACAATCAAATAGTCTAAATGCCTTCCTTCCTTTTACAACTATTCTGGCCAAAAACACAAATAAAAGCCACCGTGTGAACATTAAATTTATTCTTATTCAAATGTAGCATTGTTTTCCAACACATTGCGAAGGTGTGCGCTAGCCGAGTCCGCAAAACTGGTAAAATTGCTGTTTATATAGTCCCACATCCATAATCGTTTATAATTTTTATATGGCTGAGGTAGCCATAGTTAGTTAGTTAGTTGGACAGGTGTATTCCGCACTTAGCCACTTAATTGGGCCATTGTGCGTTAGCAGGGACACGGTTGTCGCCTGCTACTCATACCATGCAAGCTCCTTCCAGAAGGCCATGAGTTGACCAGTGTTGCGTATGGCTTCACTCATGGTTCTGGGGTTGTTCAGGAACCTCGTCCGTTGGTCGCTCACGCTGGTACAATGTAGGATCACATGAGCGGGTGTTTCTTCGGTCTCCATGCAGCCCCTACATAGTGGGCTGTCCGTGACACCGATGTTGTAGAGATGCTTGTTTAGTGGACAGTGGCCGGTTATTATGCCAGTCAGATGCTTGAGTGTTTTCCTGTTGGAGTGCAACAATTTTTGCGAGAGTCGTTTATCTAATTGGGGAAAGGCATCTTTAGATTGCCTACACTCTTTTAACTCTGCCCACTCTTTTTCATGTTGTTGTAGGGTTCTCTCGCGTAACCACGTTTTTAGTTGATTGAAAGGTATCGGAACAGTTGGTTCGGGTCCCAGAGTTGTTGTGTCCGATCCTTTCCTTGCCAGTTGGTCTGCTGCGTCATTGCCCGTGGAGTCACTGTGTCCTCGTATCCACTGGAGCGTGACCCGATTCCTCGCTGCAGTTTTCTGCAGCTCTTGGTGGCACTCCATAATTAGGCCGCTGTTAAAGCAGTTGCCATCGAGAGCTTGTAGTACTGAGGCACTGTCTGTGATGATGCGTATTGACAGGTTGCTCACGTTTCTGGCCGCGATCGCCGTCGCCGCCCTTATAATCCCAACGCATTCAGCTTGGAAGATAGTGTTGAGTTTACCAAGCGATGTTGAGAGTCGAGTTGAGGTAGCCATATAAAAATTATAAACAGGCTTAAGATAAATAAATAAAATATATTTTATGTGGGGATATAGTGATTACGGGCGGATTTTTTTAAAAGTGTACCATATGTGTACCAGTGGTTTTCATGATGTCCCTTAAGTTTAGTTTTTTTTTAATTACTTCATTGCAATAAACAAAGATTTTTGAAACGTGTCTTGATTGAGTATATGTTTGGTAGAATTTCTGTATTTCATTTTTTTATTGTTTCTGGTTTTTTTATAACTATTAGTGCAATAAAATGACTAATAAGTAGGTTTTTGTCATGTCCCCTCTTCAAATCGTAACTTAAAAAGTAGAATAACAATTTAATCATCAGTATGTAGATTGATGTAATTACATTATTAGAAAGCTTAAATAACATATTTCTGATAAACCTAGATACAACAATTCATTAATAAGAAATTGATTTTAAATTATTTTTAAATCATAGTCTGCAAATTTGACCAATTGGAACTTTCCCGTGGGTAACGCGAATTTATGTGGTCTTAAAAAAATAGTACTAAATTATAAATAAATTTTTCGCTAGCTATATTACAAAGCTGTCTGATTCACGGCCGCCAGCTAGACAACAAATTTTTTATCATCGTGTACAACCTTTACATTGAGGACGCGTACAGTGTGTGCATAAAATATATCCAGTGACTAGCGGCGCTTTTTAAGGCAATTGAACAATTTTTTACTCGTTTCCTACTTTATTTACGAACTATTTAGTTAATATTTTTATAAATAGTGACATTATTTCCTTGATATAACGGCAAATCATGGAAATAAAAATGCAAACATATTTTTTGTCGGACTTTCGTTACATTCCACTGACAAATTGTGTCGAAAATGTTACTCAGTGCAGAAAATTGTTAGTCAGTGGAACGCTAAAGCTGTATTCAGGACGAATAGTGTTACCTCAGATCACTTAATATTTTATTGCTTTATTTAAAATAGACACAAAATCATGAAAACTAGCAGCTGTTCTGAATTGAATTTGGATATTTATTTGTTTTTGTTGTGCTTGTATTTGTTTTTGTTTTGCTTGAAACATTATCAGACAATGAATATAGTAAGATTTTTTAATTTTTTTCTCAATAACACATTGAGTTGCAAATAAAACTAAATCTTAAATCTTTTAGAACCAAATATAGGTTCATGTAAGCGTGTGCGTTTTTTCATTCCACTTAAGGCAGGATTGCAGTAATTGATAAAACTAAGTACAAAAAAAAATTGTTTTTCTTCATGGAGAAAATAGATAATAATTAAGTTGTAAAATATGATGTTTTCCATTTTATTTGAAATAAATTGATTACATAATCACTTAACAGCACACGTTTAAATTTGCAATTTGGTGTCATGTTTGACATTTTTCTATCGAGTTAATAAAACAATCAAAGTTAGCAAAAATCCATCATTCTAACCAGAGCCCTTATTTTTCCACTGACAAATTTCAACATTCCAATGAGTAATGGTCCCTCTTTGAATAATTCAAAATTAAGGGTTTATTATAACTTTTGTATTCAGTTTTTGATATTTTTATATTGTAATAAAGACAAAATATTTGTTTTACTTTAAAATTATATAACAAAATAGTAATCAATGACGATCTGAATCTGCTATAAAGAAAAACACTCTTGTGATTAATCAACAAGTTAGTCAGAGGATATAAACATATAATTATTTTATTGTAATATTTCACTGTCCGAACTAAATGTTGATTATTATATTTAAATAATACCTACCTGATTTAATAAAAGTATGATTTTCATTATACCCGTTTTATTTAACTTACTGCGTAAGATAATAAATCGTTATTCAGTGGAACCCAAAATCCTTTTACAGAATTTCAATAACCTATTTTGAATAATTTGTATTAGCTATTTAAATATTCAATACATTTTCTTACAGTTCAATTAATAGACAATACGAATTCAACTACACATATTAAAAACAAAACAAAAAAAATGAGGACCTTCATTTTAACTTAGGTAGACTTTTAAAAAAATCCGCCCTTATTCACATTTATTTTAATTGAAATACTAGTTTTGTTTGCGTGGTAACGTTTACGTAGTACGTCACTAAAAAGTACCCTATATTCTCTTTAATGTTATATCTGGAAATGAGTATTTCAAAATGTTGTGTTTATTTATTAATCAAGTATTTTATGTGTGAAAGTTTAACAAACATAAGAACTACGGTAGCCTTATATTTCATTAAAACTAAGTACTTCAAAAAATTCTCCGTACTACGGGTAAATTGAGGAATTAATAAAATCCTACGCATTAAATATTACATCCACCACATTAATTTCAAACACGTTCAGTATTTTTGTTCTAAATAGTACAGACTGACACACTGCTATTTTTACATTACAAAGGCCATCCTAATATAGCATATTATTATGTTATTTATTCAGCTTAATTAAACTGCTGCTTTGCGATCACGAGTTCCTAGCACAAAATAATCTGCGACAAAGAAAACTGCCCTTATTAGTACAGGTACTTGTAAACGTTAAAATGATTGCTGTTATAACATAAAAGTTATTATAACCCAGCATAACCTAGTAGGTAATAGATAAAGGGAACTTATATTCATGGTACGGTTTATCGTTTCATACTCTGATCAATAATGTCCTTATAATAATAATATCCGGCGAAATAACGAACGAAGGGTTCGTTATTTCGCTAATAAGTGGCAGTGGGGGTATTAAATTAGCTGGTAAGAAAAAAATATTTTGGAAAATGGATATAGCATAATTTTTGACTGCACGGTTGGCGTAGTATGGTGGTTTAAGGCGCTGTTATACCTCAGAAACCGTGAAACACCTAATTTTTCGTTGCGCAACTAGCCATAACGGTACGTATTACAAACTAGCAAAAAATATAGCTTAAAGTTAAAAGTCTGAACAAAAGACTTTTGAAAGAATATTTCATGTATGTTAAATAGAATCACGGTAAAAAAATCACAAAACGAGGCAGAAAATAATCTTTCGTCTCACTGTTTGCAATATTTTGATCGTAAACTGTCATATTTTATTTAATAATATTGTAGGAAACCTAATGAACTAAAGAGTTACCTAGTTTATTTTCTTAAAATACGTGTATATTTTTTAAAATAAAATAAAATCTGCCAAACGTCTATGATTTTGACGCTCGGTAGATCCCATCAATATCACACGCTTCGGCAATTTAAACCTTATTAGCATAAGCGGTGCACTGAGTTTCAGTTGCTAGTTTACGCCCCGCCCAGACCTCATCATTCGGCTATGTCCTATGAGCCCTGTGAGAGATAGGTCATGTCGCTTGCGTCTCCGCTGTACGAAATTTTACGTAAACCTGTTTGTTATTGTATTACGCCGATTTGAGTCGTAATTTCATGTTTTATGTTATAGACTGAATACTTTGAATCAAATCGACTTTTCATGTGACTATGGACGCATATAATTAGGGCCTAATTTTATATTCTTGTTGCGTTTAATGTGCTATTGTTTCTGTGCTTATAATATATAATTAGAAGAATAAAAAATGGACAATTAGAGAAATAAAGTACAACGAAGGATTTGTACATGAAAACGTCGTAATAAAATAGAAAGTCGTCCATGGCCAAGTGAGTATGAAAAATCTAACATTTTTACAAAATTATTTTCATTTGAGTTTTTTATGACTGACTATGTTATAGATTATCGATTTTATATATAATATAATTATATAAATTATTCTAACAATACACAGCTGCCACAGTTTTCCATATTTGAAAGAGTAATATCATAAAATCGAATCATTTTATGCACCTATAATTTTATTGCATATTCATTGGCTTGTCAGAGCGCCTGGAGCGCTAAGATGCCGCCACGGCGAACAATAAATAGCGCTAATATGGCGCTCCGCAGTCCGCACACAAGCGGTAACGAATGTTGTTGTATTATTATGTTACATTACCACTAATGTTGTATTACCACTAAAAATAGACATTATAGAAAGAGATGATGTTTTCTGGCAGACGAAAATGAAAGAAAAGCTAGTGGCGTTTTATATGAATTGGCTGCTGCCTGAAATTGTTGTTCTCGTCAAGCTCGAGGGATGGCATTGCGAGATCATGGAGAGGAAAAGTCTCATCAGTGCTTAAAGTTTCTTCGATACCAAGCCGTAAAAGGAAATTAAATGAAAATGTGCCTCGTGAACAAACAGCAAATAATTAGTATTGAAGCCTCATCACCTCTCACACTGCCTTTAACTTTCGATGAGAATAAAAAAAACCTGGCAGGTTGTAGCAGACAGCTAACATTTGATGAGCTGTAAACTCTCTATTTCGTTAGTAAATGATAAATAAATATATTTTTTGTCCTTTATATTGTGTTTTACTTAATACAACATACATACTTAGTTCCCCAGTTTTATCCCGGTTGGCGTGGGCACAGGTTTGAAGTTATACCCTTTTTTTTTTTTTTTTTTTTTTGTTTTACGAGGTGGAAAATCCCTTCGGATCTCCGACTCTTGGGGGAAATAAGAGCCGGAGTATGTGGTGTTTCCACTAAAAACCACCTCGACTTCCGCCATGTACCCGTGTGTCGGAGGGTAGGGCATCACCAAAGCACTCGTCGCCACCCTCCGACGGGTATTGGCCTGCCAGACGGTCAGGCGGGCCCCGGACAAAACCCCCTTGGCGACGGATTAAGGTGTTGGACTCCGCCGCCAAAACGCCCAGCGGCCGCAGAGGATAGGGAGGACGGCAACGCAACACCGCATCTCCTCTTCCTCTGCGGCCCCACCGCGACGCATCGAATGGTGCGCCCCCATTTGGTCGCGGGAGATAGGGCGCGCGGCAACGCAACACCGACACGCCTCTCCTCCCGCGACCGCACCCGACTGCGAGGGACAGACAGAACTGTCCCCCGCACCCGCACCGTTGGACGCATCCTGCGCAGGCCCCTCCAAGCCCACGCGGAGCGTCCCCTCCTGGATCCCTCTTAGCTTCACCGCGGGTGACAAATCCACGGTTACTGAGCCCCCCCACCACGACAAGGTGGAGATCCCACGGGGGGGTTTGAAGTTATACCCTCATTGAGCAGTAGGTATATTTCTAGACCCTACATAGGGAAGCGAGGTTATTCTGGCCTACTAAGTGCAAAAGCGGTATTTAAAAAAAAACGAAATTTCCATTTTTATGCCATCAGATAGCCTATAAAATTACACATTTTATGAACGAAGCCTTTTAGCGCTAAATTGTACAGAAAATATAAAAAACCTTTAAGAAAGATTTCCCTATCTCAGTTTTACCATAATTCACTAAGGGATACATCAATATTTCGTAGGCTACCTGCCGTATATTTTAATCCATCAAAGTTAATGCTGACTTACCGCTGTGACGTATTTCAATGGATATTTGGTTTGCCATTAATTTTGACATATGAGACACGGCTGCAGCGCAAATCAAATTAGCATTAATTATTATTGATTGATTTATTTTTTAAATTATTCTAGTGATTCTCCAGACTGTTGAGAACATTAAAAATTAAAGTTTTTACTATCAAGTAGGAATGTCTCATATAGTCATCGATTTACAATAACCACAGATACGCACACAAATACATGCATGTATTTTCAAATAGTACTGTGTTGTTAGTCACACGGCCCAGGCGTTAAATGCCAAAATGTTACGACTATTAAATAAAACTTTAAGACAAATTTGTATTTATTTATTTAAGCTTCATTATCCTACACTAAGTACATAGGTGGACTGAGCAGTGGGCAAGAATGTGCAAATTTTAGTGTAACAATCATTAAATTTTCAAAAAGTAATTTGAAATCACTTTGTTAGATTTTTTTGTTTGCGGCCTGGATATGCGGAAGTGTATTGAAAAGACGCTTTTAATGACTATTGCAAGGACCGGCAGTAAAATTATAAAAACTCAATTTTCAATTTATAACTCAGAATAGAATGTCTTTTTGGAGTGAACGCCCTACTTTTGACTAGATTATTTTCATAAAACCCGGTCTTTTTTCAATTTTTTTTATATCGTCATTAATTTGAATAATAAAAGAATTTATAAATATCTTTTAATATTTATTTGTCTTTGAAACAACACATATTTTAGCGAAAGAAAATTTTTATATTTTTCCATACAAACATTTATGAGGAGAGCTAACGCAAAAGCGGTAACTCAAATTTTAATTATATAATTTTCTAAGCGACAGCAGTTTCTCATGAATGAGGTAAATCCACATAATATATTATTAATATTTTATGTATTGTGAAAAATAATACACCTATAATAACAATAAAACATCCATAAATAAATAAAATAAATCAACTTTTACTAAACTTCAATTATCTCGAAACTCACTTTAGTTGAGACACGGCTTTTGCGCTTAGTAGGGCAGTATTTTGGTTTTTACGGTCACCGTAGCCAAAAATAGTAAAAAACGGAACCCTTATAGATTCACCATGTCTGTCTGTCCGCCCGTATGTCACAGCCAATTTATTGCAAAACAGATTTGAAAACTGGCAGAAATGGAATTAGATGTAGGTATTCTATGAACCGCTTCACCATTTTTATACAAAAACATAACAAAAATAAAAAGAGCCTCTCCATACATGGAACTGACTTAATTATTTTTATCAATTTACGGCACGTAGTTATTTACCTTCTTTCGTCAACTATCAATACCTATAACGTCTAATGTAAACCAGTTTTGGTCATGGCTCCACTGAGAACAATACTTGCGCTATGCCTATATTGTACAAACAGATTGATTTTCATTATAATAGTTTAGGAATCGTCAATATCTTAATATATAAAATCCTTGCGTTACTGACTGACTGACAGACACGCTACTGCCGAAACTATTGGGCGCAGGAAGCTGAAATTTGGCATATATGTTCCTTGGGGACCGTAGGGGTGCACTAAGAAGGGATTTCCCGAAATTCCCACGGGATCGGCCAAAACGGGTACCTAAATTTAAAAAAAATGCAGGCGTAGCTGCTGGCATCCTCTAGTGTTATATAAATTTGAATATCAGTATCTCAATAATTCAATATGCTAAAACGTTTTGCTTGCGTTTTTGAAATATTGGAATACGGATGTCACCAGAATACGGCCGCACGCGAAAAGAATGAAGAGGGACGCCCCGCAGTAGGCGGAGGTAAGTGCCCCTCACCCCCTCAGTTACCAAAACATTCGCTTAGGACAGTGCCTTAAGCGGTCGCTTCACTACTTGACACTGCGCCGAGCGTTGAGGGTTCGATCCGCACACGAGTCGAAACTTTGTGAGACTTGAAATTTTATTTGTTGTTACGAGTCTGTTTTATGTTTCCGTTGCTTTTATGTTAGTAAAATCACCTGCAAATCAAAAATATTTGTTTATTCCTATTGCGTGCTAGTATTAAAAAACAATAGACTAGCAATATATACATAATTGTTAATATGTGTCTCTAAACGTTTCAATAACGTTTTAATAGTCAATATGTTCACTAACTGTTTGTATATACGATTATTTAATCGTGAAGACCTGTAATTGGCCATTTGTATTATATTGTGTTTGTTTTTTACCATTTTTATGTACTGTTGGTTTTCCAAAGATAAATAAATAAATATATAATAATCCTTGCGTCACTAACTGACAGACAACGCACAGTCGAAACTACTTGGCATACGGAGCTTAAATTTTGAATGTATGTTTTCTGGGGAGCGTAGAAGGGGTGCATTAGCAATGAACCTTACATGTACAGAATATCAGATGAAAACAGACTGTATCTTGACAGTACAATGCAATATTTTCACGAACCTTCGACGCCTTCAAATCAATAAATTTTAATATAAAATTGTCATAATCTTGAGCCTCTAGGCATAGTTTTTACAAACATGTATTTAACTTGCCTTATTGTAGCTTGTCATGTTTTTAACTTATTCCCATTGTATGTGCGAGGGTTAAATCTTGCAAACTCGATAACAAACACTGTAATACCACGGTCTTAATTTAAACAATTCAGATGTCATGACTAAGCAGTTTTAGGACGAGCATGAATTTATACTTCAACCAGAATTGCCTAAGGGCAAAGAACTTCTTATTGGCAAAGTCTGTTTTATTTTCGTATTCGATAAACTCTTTGTTTTAAAAAGCCCTTTTGAACCATTAGTGCATATACATCAATGTTTTAAACAAGTATTTCTTTAACCGTCAACTATGCTTAATTTTCTTTTGTCTCTCTTGGTTAGCCCCATAACAATTTCATCATATATTTTTCCGAAGCCACTGCGATTCTCCAACGATACTACGAGTTATTTTATGTGCTTTGCGGACCCGTAATGAACAAAAACATAATGCACTCTAGGTATAACAACTAATACAGCAAGACCCCCATTAAATCCAACATAAAAATGTCCAAGATTTTTTATCATCCAGATCAGAAATTCGTGTTTACTTTTTTGGCGTACCCTCTACAAGGTATTTTAAACGTCACCCGATATGGCATTATGAGTTTACAGATACGATATACAATATTTTAATGCAACATAAACTTTAATGTATCTTCTTCAATGCCTATTGGATTATTTATTGGGTTTTAAAGAGATGAGTTAAGTCGAGAGTATACACAGTTCTATACACAGCGATATTTAATTAGCGTTTCACGTTACTCGTGAAAATAAGGCTTCTTTTGAGCGCGTTTGGTAGTCAATACAGGATAAATGCATTTGGTAATTTCTTATTCTGCAATCAAACCTACAACGCGGCTTCATCAGACAGATTACACATACATACATACATAGACTCACGTCTGTTTCCCCGAAGGGGTAGGCAGAGGCATATTAAACGCCCTCTTTTCGCCAGTGTTTTGATCCCACGTAATAGGTGGCGAGCCTATTGCCGCTTATCGGGATATTTTGTTTGCCAAGGCGTCGTCCGTTGATCGGCAGGTACACCACTTGCAGGTGAGGTTGGCTTGGGACCCTAAGTTCTTGGTGGGAACCCTATGCATCAATCAGACAGATTAAAGAGTTAAAATACTACCAGAGTCCTCAGAAAGCACGCAGCCTTGGCACTACAACGAAATTTAAACTTGTACACCAGCCAGCACAAATTGTGTTTACAAGTTTTGTAACAAGAAATGGTAATAATAAAAAAAAAAATATAAAAGCGTTGTGTTAATTTTGGACAAAGCAATTGCGTGGTACAAAAAAGACTATTTTTTTAAATGTGTGATTGCGCTGCAAAGTAGGACACATTAGTATTTTTAATATCAGTAAGAATACGTGTTAAATTGCGCCTCGTGAATGAACATAACATACTTTCTTTTTTGCCGTCAATAGTTAATAGTGGCCAATCTTTCCTGCTAAGCCTCGAAGCAATATATTGAAGCCATTAGGCCTTGTATTAGATATACTTTCTGTGAAAGAACAATTCCTCATAATCCATCTTTACTAACTTACTTTTTATATAGGCAGACCAATAAAAATATATTTCAGAATTTTTCAAACTTAGAATGTAAAAGTAAATTAAATCATTCAATGAATAATGGATTTACATCAGTCATCATTACACTTGTAAGTAATCCCGAATTATAGACTGCCTCCCAATGGTCTAATTGTGTTTGTTTCAATATTATTAAGTAGTATTGACTAAAATACTAACATGGCGTTAGATATATGTATATATACGTGTGTAATTCAAATGTCCTTAGTAATTATGATCAGGTAATTTGAGATGCCCGCGGCAAATTTACGACCGCTCAAATCTCTCCATCGTCTAGTTAATAGATGGGTGAGCTATTAAAAAAGTCACAGATTACACATACGTTCAACACAAGTTGCCTATCGTTTCATCAGCTATCCCGTTAGATGTCCCAAGTTTTACGTTTTTGTGATTGCACATAAAACTAGACTATATATTTCTTGTTCTGCAAAAAGTACTCTCAAAAGCTAACAATAACAACCCATTTATGGCGGTACTATATCAACACATTTGTACTAAAACCTGCACGTTTTCAGGTTTAACATTGGTTGTCTAATTTTGGATACATAATATTGTGGTTGTGCGCATTGAGTTCAAATTCTAAGCATCAATATTAGACATGGGATATTGCTATTTATTTGTTAGTTGATAAGAGCTGTAATGGCTTGTGTAATTTGAAGGTCACCGAATTATTTCTAATAGGCAGAAAGGCTTTGAGCCGAGCAATGTGTTTTGGTTTAAATATGTGCCTAATAAATCATATTTACGGTGCAATTTCAAGTAAGGATAACCAGTTTAAATGTAATGAAGTGAATGTTATAACTCTTGTAATTAGGTGGGTAAATTGTGCTTGGCGGGAATAGATTTTGATAAAAGATAAAGATATTTTATTTTGCAAATATGGGTTACATTTTTGGTGACACTTAAAGTAAATATACATATACAAGTTCAGCCATATCTTACCGGTTGGCATGCAAAAATAACATAAAGAAAAAAAGAAATATAATACAGCCATCAAACCAATTACACAATTTTAAAAGGAAACAATTTTAAATTAAATCAGTAAATAATTAACAGTGCCATTTAAATCAAGTCTATGAAAAGTAATTTACATTTTATGTATCAGAATGAAAAAAGGATGAGATACAACAAAATAGGTTAGATACCAAGATGGATGTCAACTAAAACTTACTTCTGATAAAAAATCTGTAATATTGTAATATGCTTTATCTGCTAAGAATTTTCGTAAAGTTTTTTTAAATAACATAGTATTAAGTAATCTCCAAGATTGAGGTATTTTATTATATATGATCGTTGCCATACAGAAGACACTTTTGCGCATAAGTGCTGTCCTAGAAGTATGGAGACATCCTACTATTGTCGCGTCTATTACGTGGTACAACATCCGTCAGTCGTTCAAAGCGGTTGGGATTTGTCTTTACAAACATTGCGACTTCCAGCACATATAGGCATGAGAAAGCATTATTTGATAATCAAGTTTGTTAGCTTTGGTTTAGTCAATAAAGTTCCTGGGTTGCATGTTTTGGACTTTAATGTTTCTATTTCCTTAGTATCTAGACAAAATCTATTATTTTAGACGAAACTAGCATACTTTACAGCTTTCTTGTAAATCGTCTTATGATGGTTGTATGATTAAGGCGAATCCAAAGCACTTACAGTAATAACTTTTATGTGATAAAATTAAGTGACTGAAAATTATATAATTCTAAAGAACGTGCTAGAATACTTTCTAAACTGTGTGTTAGTAGACCCTGTGGGTTTGACTATTTCTGACAGATTATGATTATTATAACTGACATTCTAACTAAAGCATGTAAGTATATTTATTGTATTTTCTGGTAGTACCATCAAACACGAGCATTAGGCAACTTTCTCTATTGAGATTGAAGTATAATGACGCTAATGTCTTGCCACTTCGCTGGTTGGTTTGCTTTAGATCACCACAAGGGACAACATGTAAGCTGAAAGAATCTGGATTTGTTCCAAATGTAGGAGTGATCTTAAAAAAGCATATTATTTTTAAAAAAATGCTAGACATCAGAGCGGCGATCACCATTCAATCAATTGGATTTTCTACTCATCTTTACTAGCCACTATGAAATAATCTTTCTTCCTCTCACTTCATAATTCATGTACCTACGCTCGTTTGATATCACCGAAGCGTTCTCAACGTCTGTGATCATCATACATAATGTGTTACAAAGAGCATTATTCTCATGTGCCATTTGCTTCACATTTGTAATATTAACCAGATTCGCACGACTACAGGTTCTCAACTAATGTTACTAGAATTATCAGACAGCTTCTGTCACAATGTAACTAGTAATTTTTACGGCTTTTTAGCCGTAAAAAATACTTTTTGTCAAATAATTAAATGAAAACAATGAGGGCGAAATTAATAAAACGTAATTGCGAGTCCATCTGTTTAATAAATACTTGGTATATTTCTAAGAAAATATCTTAATTATACTTTACTTCCATCCGTGAGGTAAAAATATTAAGTATAAAACCCAGTGTAGAAAATCTTGCCCGAATAAGTTTAAAAAGTTTCCTTTCAAAATTTAAGGATATTTTCTCATACATTTTCCTAGACCTCTTAAGACCCTTCGTATAATAATCCGCTATTACCAAAAATTACTAACCAAAACCATCAAATAGTAATCAGGCAAAAAAATTTGCAACCCTTAGCAGTTTCTAATATGGTGTGCAACATTTACGATGCAAACACATCAGGATAACACCCCAATCATCCCCTGTTTGGATTCTTACAGGGTTGTAAAACATGATCTTTGTTATTGGCCTGTAAGTTACCCAAAGGAATAAGGAATTAAAGTCCATAGAAATGCCAAAAAGAAAAGAGATGTATATTCTATTCTCTATTATATAATTTGTACAGTATTTGAATTTTAATCGTGTTTAGTAATTTTATTATTCGAACGGTTATAAGATCTGCGCGACAAAGGGATAAAAATTCCGGTTGAATTTATGATACCTGTTGACGCAAATATGGGTCCCTTAAAACAAATTCGAGTGAATGAAGTCTTGACTCATACTGACAGATTTTCGAGATTATGAGAATTACTATCTTAGACTATTAAGACTTACTTGTGAGATTATCACTAAATATCTGGTCATAATCCTATCAAACGCATCCTACAGCAAAGTTCTCTTACAATAATTATGCCTACCGACATCTATTTAATTATTATGGTCGAAAAATCACCATCAACTCAATTGTTAGATAGGTAACAAAACACCTCATATAATCAGACATTGATCTTATCTATATTGGAAAATTTACTTACTTCTTATTCACACCAATACTTATAACCCATTCTATAAAAAGTACTAGCATTGTTACTTCTCAGCAAAAACAGAATCAGTCTATAATGAGAATAATACTTCTAAGACTCCTAAACCACAGAACCAAACTATAACAAAAATATAAATCGTACACAATAGCTTCAGACACTAAAAACAACAAATCGTACCTAACACCACATCTATTATACTACCAGCAATCTGGCAACACACAGTAACAGTCGGACCGGCAACAGCAATTCACATGTTTTAACTGACATCTTGCTGCGATTACAATTCAGCCTGCCAAGCCCATGTTCAAAAGTAGAGTGTAATTCATGAATGCAGGTCACCCGTGATTTGATTTGTAGGTTCGCTCATACGGGATGCAAAACACCTATACGAGTTCGAGAGCAATATAGCGATGTTCGGAATGTGAGACCGTGTTTGGTATTAAGTTTACTTTTCTAGTATAATATACAAACTTCCTGTGTAGGCTTAGATGATGGCTCTAAAAATACAGGTGTGAACGGTACAGTGTTGCCGTAGAATTTTGATTTCATAACTTATAGATGATGGTTTTAATAGCGTATAAACTGATATTCAAATAAATTTCGTAGGACCAATCCCTACTAATATTATAAATTCGAAAGTGTGTATGTATGTATGTAGGTATGTTTGTATGTATATATGTATGTTCCGTTTTCACGCTAAAACGGCTGAATTGATTTTGTTGAAATTTGATATAGAGATATTATACTGGACCATGGAGACGGACATAGGCTACCATAAAATGCAAAAATAAAACTGGGAGGGATTGTAGGGAGGCTAGAAGTTTTTTCGACACAACTTTACCTCTTGGTAGTAAGAACGCATGCGCTATAATAATTGAGTGCGCATGTGCGTATATCTGTCATTACTGACACACCATACATAATGTCATACTTATTATGCTCGGTTATTACATTGTTCGCATATTTAAACTAATAATTATATACTATCTTAAACGGCTGAAACAATTTTCTCTACTTATATTATAAATACGAAAGTGTTTATAGATATATATTGGACAGGTATTGGAACATGGCTTTGGCATTTGACTGTATGTATGTATGTAGGTATGTTTGTATGTATATATGTATGTTCCGTTTTCACGCTAAAACGGCTGAATTGATTTTGTTGAAATTTGATATAGAGATATTATACTGGACCATGGAGACGGACATAGGCAACCATAAAATGCAAAAATTAAACTGGGAGGGATTGTAGGGAGGCTAGAAGTTTTTTCGACACAAATTTACCTCTTGGTAGTAAGAACGCATGCGCTATAATAATTGAGTGCGCATGTGCGTATATCTGTCATTACTGACACACCATACATAATGTCATACTTATTATGCACAGTTATTACATTGTTCGCATATTTAAACTAATAAATATATACTATCTTAAATGGCTGAAACAATTTTCTCTACTTATATTATAAATGCGAAAGTATTTATACATATATATTGGACAGGTATTGGAACATGGCTTTGGCATTTGACTGTATGCAAGGCGATGTTATTATGTACCTTTCGGTAGATATAATGGTAGGTATATAGTGTACTTTGTACCCTATAGAGTTTCTGAAGTCTTTAGAATAATCAGGAGTGTCTTAACACAACTTGAGACTGAAAGTAGATTTGTGTTAAGTACCCCGAATTTAACGCGCGCGAAGCCGCGGGCAAAAGCTATATGTATAGTAAAAGAAGCAAGTTTAAGAAATCGCATGGTGATAATGATGATGAACTTCAATTTTAATTAAAATTTCTCCATCGTTCAACGACGATTTTGCCAATGTGAAGGCGAAGATCAAATAAGTTAATGAAAATGGCGATGATGATTACCAAATAAATTAACTGTCAGAAACGTGGTTGGCATTTTAAACACATATATACAAGCACTTCTATGTTAATCTAATAATGTAAGAGCAAAAGTTTACCCGTTCAGGCACTCATTGGTTAAATATGTAATCTTACAAATATTAAACTTGTCAAGCTGAAAGTCTCGTACGTAGTTTTTAGATGGATGGCGTCAACTACGAGTCACGCGGATTTTGCGACGGGACTAAATTGGGGCTGCCTGCCCCAATTTAGTCCTGTCGCAAAAAGTGGCGCTGTAGTCAAGAAATACCAAAAACGCCCCAAAGTGCTTGTAAAACTGTATCAGTGACATAATTAATATATTAAATAGTTGTAGCTTTATCATACATGACTGGGTTTTAAAAGACAACTGCTGAGCTAAATATCAATCCTGTTTTACGAGGGACTTGATAAAAATTAAATCAACGGACACAAAGAACACTAATATTCGGAACAATAATTCATAAAATTCACAAAGTATTTTCGCTTCTAGGCATCAAACCCAATACACACGGTAACACACATAAACAATAAGGCGACCACTTAAACTAATACACCATTCCCGCAACCAAAATATTATAAAACCATTTTTGCCTGACCCTTCCACTACAAATTAAATCTTACATCCGTGACATTTTTACCTTCGTGCGTACAGCATATTCTTTGCTGTCTAGGGATGTTTTAGGTGCTCCTCTTATTATAAGGGATACGGGTTATTGTGAATCACAATAAATTAGGTGGGCACAATGAAAAATTTACAAGCATTTTGGTGATGATTTTTCTCTACATTGAAAAGCAACCCTTGTAATTCGGCTTTGGAGAAACACTATAGGGGTTTCATGAACGGGTCAGATGTTTTAGGCGTGATGGCAAATTGTGTTGTTGTGGTAGAGGATTATTTGCATCTTGTTTATGGATTCTTAAGAAATTGTGCCAATACCTTTACTGTTTATCAAAATATATACTCTATACTTATATACTATTACAGTAGTGTCCCTGGCGATTACAAGTTATAGCGATTTTCGAATTGAATGAATTTCAATACATCATACAATTGTATTGAATTATCTTATTCGTGATATTTAATTAATTTAAGGTATAAAACCTTTGTCTTCCCAACGTTTCGGCCGTCTTATAACAGCGGCGGGACTGATGAAATTAATTAGATATCGCGAATAAGACCAGTTTCAATAAAATTGTATGGTGTATACAAATTGCGAAAGTTTAAAATTGAATTTTAATATGTTTAATATTATTCACTTGCACGTAGTACATGTCATCACGAAGCTTTGTATTTAGTTGTTTTGGATGTTTAACTATGTAATGTAGTATCTTGGCCGTATATTTTTTTTCTATAGGAACATTTTTTCCATCGTAGTGAAACCATCTTAAGTTATCTAGTATTATGGTAAAAACAATAAGTTACAAATGCCTTTATCATTTTTTTTATTTTATAAATGCAGAACATCTTCCACTATAATAATAGTGAACTTAATTTTCTCTTTTTTGTTGCAGATATTTAGTCTGGCGAACCGTGGAGAGTAAGTAAGTAAGTATTCATTAAATACTTGAAAGTACTTAACATTACAAAAAGGTACATTTTCTTAGACTTTGACAAAAGTACCTACACGATTTTAACGATACACTATTAAATTATGTATTTTACAAAACGTGCCACTATGATTCATTCAATACATGAAGAGGGTTTATTATTATATAGTTTTACGTCTTTCTTGCTGTCAATATATTATACAAATTATATCCAAGTGAACATTGAGACATACATACTTGGGTCTAATTTTCTATATATACTCAACTATACATAATTTTATATATTTATTGAAGTTTTTCTTTATTTCTTATTTATTTATTTATATTTATTTTACACAAAATAAATTTCGTATCCATTCGGCAGTGATTAAAGTGTTCTAACTTGAAATGTACGTTACGCCGTAAATGTACATAGTAAAGTTAGAAAACTGACTTAACTGACACCATCTCTTTCTCTATGTATTATTTTATTTTTTATTTTATTTTATTAGGTTCACCAACAACTATTACACTTGTATTTAACACATTATGTTACATGCACATACTTAAATAAATAGCATAATAGTCACTTATAGGTAAACACAGCATATGCAATACAAATTAAGAATTTATGAGATCAAATAACACAAAAACATAAACTTAGAGCAAAAGACAACATAATACCTAGTACAATAAATAATTTACAAATGCATCATGCAAACTGGGTTACAAAACAAAAAAAAAAACATGGTTCGAAATTGAGTAAGCAAAAAAAGATAATAAGATTAAGTTAAATATAGCCCTGTTCACAAACAATAAATTTTGAGAAAATATTTTTTTGCTTACAGGGTGTGTCCGAGTGCACATCAACTTTATCGCTAACACTATTTATTACTCTACAGAGCCTCGCACATGGTGAATTAAAACCTACAGTTGTTCTTCTCAGTGGTGGACAGAGTGGTGTGATAGAAGCACGTGGTATTCTAGAGGGAACACGCAATTTAAAAAGTGCCAGTAGCTTTGGAGACTCAATTTTGTGGGTGAAGATTTTACTCGCGAAAATGGCGTCAATAAGTTGTCTGCGATAAGCTAAGGATTTTATATCAAAATGCTCCAATCTACTCTTGTAGGAATTCAGTTTCTTCGTCAGGCCATTTGAGAATGCTAAATGCCAAAGCAGCCGTTTTTGAACTCGCTCAAGACGCAGTGAGTGTGTCGCATAGTGGGGTCGCCACACCACACTACAGTATTCTAATGTGCTGCGAACAAGGCTGTTGTAGAGTAAAATTTTTGATTTATGACTACTGAAATTTCTACAAGTTCTTAGTACAAAACCAAGCATTCTGGATGCTCTTTTTGATACATTATCGATATGCGGTATGAAAGTCAATTTTTTGTCGAAAACTACACCCAGATCTCTGACCGTATCAACTTCAACAATAGTATCTTTATTAATTGAGTATTGAAATTTTATTAAATTACTCGGAGATTTTCTAGAAAAAGTTACCTGGTAACACTTACTTGCATTCTGTTGCATTTTATTGTATTGACACCATTGAACTACCCTATCAAGGTCGGTCTGTAGAAGCTTTGCATCCTCATAACAAGAAATGACTTTGACTGCCTTTAAGTCATCAGCATACATAAACACTTCCGAATGTTGAAAACAGTGCGTAATATCGTTAATAAAGTAGTTAAACAAAACTGGACCCAAATGTGAACCCTGTGGGACACCGGAAGTTATAATTTTATGTGTGGACTGATAGCCATTAACTACGACGAATAAATGACGGTCCTTAAGGTATGAACCCAACCATTCAAGCGCTAATCCAGAGATGCCGTAAGAGCGCAATTTAGCAAGAAGTATTTTGTGTGAGATTTTGTCGAAGGCTTTACTGAAGTCTGTGTAAACTACATCAGACTGTAGACCTGAGTCAATTGCACTAGTTAACATTTCAGTAAAAGGTATCAAATTAGTATTCGTGGATCGTCGTGCAACAAATCCATGTTGATCATCGCTAAGATAAAGCTTTAGATGGTTTTGCACATAGGGACAGACTAAAGACTCAAATATTCTTGCAAACGCTGATAAAATGGATATAGGCCTATAATTTGAGATGGTTTCCTTGTTTTCTGATTTATGTATTGGAACTATTTTTGCTATTTTCCATTTCGATGGGAATATACCGGTGGACAGTGACATGTTGTATATTAACATTAGAGGACGGGCCAAGACACTCGCACAGTTAGAAATGAATATAGGAGGTATACCGTCTGGCCCTGCACCTTTGCTCACATCTATACCTTTTAATTTATTTAGTAAGCTATCGTAATTTATACAGAAATTATTTAAAGGCAAGCTATAATTTTCTAAGTTTTGCAAAAATATCGAGTTATGTTCACTAACATGATCATGATCCGGGCTAAAGACAGAAGAAAAGTACTGAGCAAACAATTCACATATCACTGTGCCGTCAGACGAACTGATGCTGCCGTCTGTCATCGTTGTAGGGAAAGCGCTAGATCCTCCACGTTTAGTTTTGACATACGTCCAAAACATTTTAGGATTTTTATCAAGCTTGTGCTCAACAAACTTAACATAATCATTGTAACATTTAGTAGCTAGATTATCGCAGAGTTTGCCAATGTGTTTCAGCTCTATCGCATCTAAAGGGTTTTTATACTTTTTATAGCGTAACCTAATTTTATTTTTTCTATTCAACATTTTAATGAGACAGCGATTAAACCAATGCGGAAATCGTTGAGATTTTGGTAATCGAAAGGGTATAAATTTATTAATAGCTGTGCTCAAGGTGTCATAGAATATTCCAAGCACTTTATTCACATCACTCTGACCCTTAAACAAATCATCCCAGTGTAGCTTGCCCAGAAAATCTCGAATAGACTCGTAATCACCTTTATAATAATTGGGTTTGGCATTGGTATTATTGTAGAGTAATCCACATTCAAAGTTTAGCGGCATAGTAACGTTTAATGGCGGGTGATATTTATCCACGATGCTTAAAGGATTCATACATTCATTTACAATAAGCCTATTAGTTGAGAAAACTAGATCTAGTACACGGCCACCATTATTAGTTACGGCGTTAAATTGGCTTAGTTTATTAACGTTAACAAAATCAACAAAAATATAGTTTATATTAGACGAACCACTGGTGTCAATTAGGTTTCCTGATGATTGCCAGTCTACATTACCCATGTTAAAATCCCCAATTAAACAAATGTGAGAGTCATTTAACTGCTCAATGACAGCGCTGCAATTATCCATAAATAATTCCAGCGAAGGCCGGCGTATCGGAGGTGGTAGATATACAGCACAGAGAGCTATTCGACGCACAGCGTGTGTACCGGGCAAGTCTATAATTATCCACAAGTCCTCGCAGGTACTTTCCCAGGTTTTAACGCGTTTAGATTTTAATTTATTCTTTACCGCAATAAGTACTCCACCACCTTCTTTATGTTGCTGAGTACCTGAAGTTTCTCTGTCTCGCCTATAGACCACGTACCTGTCGTCGAACAGCTCTCCGTCCAGCACAGAGTTATTAAGCCATGTTTCTGTGAGAACTATAATATCAAAGTTGTTGCAACATATATTTCGGTAGAATGAGTGAGTTTTTGTTCTTAGTCCCCGAGTATTCTAGTAATATATATTTAAATTATTGAATGTTGACAAGAAAATAATCACCAAGACATGCTATAAAGCGAGGATAAAAAAAAATACAGAACTTAATTAAACCAACTTGCTAAGATTTTGCAAGTCCCTGATAAGAATGTAGTCTGATTCGTCATCCTTCCTGACAAAGATCCTACCACTTCTCACCCACACGTACTTGTATGCCATTTGCTTTGCCTTAATCCTTGTGGCCGCATGAAGGGCCTTATTTGCTGCAGATAAATGCTCGACGACGTAAACTGGGGTTTTGGTGCCGCTTATGCCGAGATGAGAGCTGTTGAGTTTGTTATCCTTGTGCTTCTTGTTATAATTTATCACGGCTGCCAAAAGTTGGTCGCGTGTCCTTGGAGAGACTAGCTTTACTACCACGGATCTTGGACGGGGGTTTGACGTGTTTAGTTTAGCAATGCGAGTTGTCTGTAAGATGTCACTCTCCTTTAGGTCACATCCAACCACCGATCCTAGCTGTTTGGTTACGGTGTATAGGTTTTCTTGTTTGTGTTCTGGTAAACACTGAAGCTCTATATTATTCGACCGAGCTTGCTGTTCAAAACTATTTAGTTTTTGGCTGAGATCGGTGAATGTGGTTTTCAATTGCATGTTTTCGTTATTTAATGCTTTGATTATGTTTTTTACCGTAGTATGTTCAGTCTGCAACTCATCAAAGTGTGCAGTATGAAACGTGAACGAATCCTTCAATTCCATTATATCCTTCTTTAAGGGGGCCAGCTCAGTATCAATAAGACTAATTATAGTGCTCCTGAACTCTTGGAGTATGGTATCACAGTGCGCCTTAACCACGTCTTCGACAATAGATCGCACTTCTGCTGCAGTAACATTTCTAGCGTCGGGAGGGGAGTTTATGACCGGCGTGGTGTTACCTCTCGTGGACCTCGTGGTGGTGACGTTTCGTATCGGAGTGCTGTCCTTTCTTGGCGATTTAGGCTGGCGAATCGTACATGCTGGACACTTCCATTTGCGATATTCACGTGAGTCGTGTTCAATTGGCGGTATAGTCAAGCAATGAAAATGAAAGTATTTCTTACATTTATCGCAGACAATTTAGTGTTCATTTTCTTCTGCAATCTCATTAGAACAACAACCCCAAGAGTTTTTAGTTGAAGTCATTATTAAATTTATCGTTTAACAGGCGTCAAACGTTTATGCATAAAATAATTGTAAACAAACTTTTTCGCTTCGTAGTGATCGTGGGCGACCGCGAGAAGAACGTCGTAAGCGCCGTGAAATGCGCGTCACTTACGCGTTAATGCGCGATGCTTTGCAGAGTTGCTTTATGACGGTGAATTGATGTTTAAAATTTTTTCACTGTCGTTTATTATTCCTTAATAAACACTTTAAACAAATTCACTACAGTATATTCCGACTGTTACTAGGTTTAAGTGTCACAGTTTCACAAGATATTGTCTCAAAACTTTCTTTGAACACATAAATTCTTATAAACAATATTGTTCTTGGACATCTCACACGCTGGTTAATACGATTCATATTAAAGAGAATAAACCAAATATAGTCAATAAACTAACTATAGGTAAGATGTGCGCCTATAAAACATTTACCTTAAATAAAATCAACTTAAAAATAAATTTTAAATTATATTTCAAAATTCAAAAATCTTAAAGTCTGGCATTATTTTGGTCTCTTATTTTGCTCCACAAGCGAACCGCAGAATACATTGCTTCAACAATCCCGATTATTAAAGAACAAACATTGGTATCATGTGCCGCGTATTATCTACCTCAGTAATAGTAGTTTCTATTATAAAATTGATTTCGCTAGAGCGGTCGAGCCTTCAGATTTTGGAAGGCATCCAACCCTAATACTGCAGACGTGGATTTTTTCCAGTCGTGACATACTTTTTTATGACGACTCCCTGACAGCGTATATATAGGTACCGTAAATAAAAAAAATTGGTTAAAATAATTATATCAAGATTTTAGAAATAAAGGATCCAAAATGACGAAGCAAACATATTTTAACCAAAATTTTGTTTAGTACAATAGCTAGTTAACAAGTTTTCCAAAAAGTAATAATTTAGAGCCAAAAAGTGAATAGTTTTTTTAAATTTTGATTATTTGATGACAAGATGGAAAATTTTGCCCCTTTATTGGTAAAACCGATTATCGATTATCTACCGAAAACTAAACTTGTGGTAATAATGATTTAAAAGTTTGACAGAATAATTATGTAACTAAATTACATTTATCTTACCTGGAATCATGTAATTATAATGGAACAATTAACAAAGTATGTTTGTAAATCATAAAAATAGAAGTACTTTATTGATAATGCTTGAAAAAATGCCAAACTCTATCTTCAGGGAGGTGATTTAGTTGTGTCGCACGAGTGATTGATTTCCACGGGGTAGCCGGGATCGATCACTCGCCGAGCAATTAAAGAGAGATAATTAGGTTGACTTACGGGAAATAAATAAAAAATATCACCAGGAAAGTTTAAACTCGCGTTATAATTCCGGTTATACACATACAACAGAAGAGACAATTATCCAGGGCGTGAGTACGTTGTTGGCACTTCACAGGTCTTCAGATCAGGTACTCAGCTTTGTGGTGTTGGCCGGGCAAAGGGAGCGAAACCTCGTGTGTCCCTGGTATATATAAGGCCGGCGAGGAGGAGGGGGCGAGCGGGCGGCCCACTGCTGTGCGTCATTCATAGCGAGGCTCGCGGGCGCCGGGGCGCGACGTCACAGTTGTTTTTTCCTGAATAACGACATAAGCATATATATCATTAATTAAATCACTTGGAGCTTATCTTAAAGCTTCACCGTAACCTTTCGAAGAAAGTAATAAGATACCAAAAACAACTGTAAAAATAACACTCTGAAACATTCTACAAATTGAAATTTTAAAAATGATAATTGGTTTTGCTTGAGTAAAATTAAGAATTGTGGTAGACTATCTGCAAAATGTTCATACAACGAACTACAGCAAGCCTGGTCTATTTTTATAATTAAAAAAATACCAAATAATCATTACTTATCTACATGACAGTAAAAAAGGGCAGCGATAGCCTAGTGGAGATACCAACAGACTGCCATGCAGAGGGTATCGGGTTCGAATCCACGGCGCGCACCAATGACTTTTCGGAGTTATGTGCGTATTGAATTGTTAATTATCGCTTGTCCCGTGCCTCGGAGAGCACGTTAAGCCGTCGGTCCCGGTTGTCATGAAGATCGTTGACAATCGTTACAGGGCGTCAGAACCTTCAAATAAACTGACACTAGTCTAAACCAAGGAATATCGCTATCCCTTCGGGTTGCGGAGGTCAGACAGGCAGTCGCTCCGTGGAAAAGCTAATATTCAGCCAAATCCGGTTAGACTAGAAAGCGGACCCCATATTGAAACTGGGATAACGCTAAGAGGATGATGATGATGATCTACATGACAGTAAAAACTGAATAAAGGAGGAAAATTATAAGAATGATATATTATTAATAACTAGTCGTTTCCCGCGGTTTCACCCGCGTCCTGAGGGAACTACTTCGCGTACCCGAAAAAGCCAAATATTTTACGGACCCCTACTTTTTTGAAAATAAAATATAGCCTATGTTACTCGCAGATAATGTAGCTTTCTAATGGTGAAGGCATTTTTAAAATCGGTCCAGTATTTTTTGAGTTTATCCATTACAAACAAACAAACAAAAATACAAATCTTGCCACTTTATAATATAAGTATATAAGTGTAGATAATAATAAAACCCCTCTGGGGCAGTCATTAACCTCATCATGAGACTAACGCAATCTCAGAGGGTATAGTAACAGCTTTCAAACATCACCTTTATCTTGTGATATATATTATATTACAGGATAGAAAGACAGCTTACAAAGCGCAGGGCATCTTTGTGGCGAGCTGAATGTGTGTGGTGACACTGCCGTCCCGATTGGTAAGGGCCTCGTCTCCGGCTTGCCTTTATTGGCTTGTTGGAGTGGATTACCACCGGCGGGACCCTCGACTCTGGCTTGTCTTGGTCGCCCGGCCAGAGGCAAGCCACAAGAGCTATTTGCTCGGGGGTGGAAGTGTTATTGTCAAGGGCGTAATTACGGGGAAACTCGCTCCGGGCCTCCGTGGTCACGAGGCCTGCGATGGCGAAACCGGTGCCGCACCGCTCTACACCCATAGCCGCTCACACCGGTGTTGCCCTCTTGTTGTTTATGGCAGAGTTTGTTTGCCTTGGCGGTTATCTAGAGAGGGCCCATCCAGTGAGTTGGCGAGTCACCGCCTGCCCCTTTTCGACATACCATTAGAGTATTTAGAGCAGTTTCCGTTTTCCATCCATAGTGTTCACCTAGACCAATCCATTAAACATCCATCCCAATAGCCCAGATTAATTAGGTTCCATACAAGTAGCAATAGTCTTGCACCTGCTCATCAAAGATGCAGTTCTCTTGCGTATGATCGCTTTAAAGCTGTCTATGTTTGCCTCAGCAAACATGCTTGACGCGCTACAAAACCGTGGAAGCCCCAATAGTACCCGGAATGCGTTGTTGTATTGCATGCGAAGAGCGTTGTAGGTTCTCTGCGTATATCTGAGCCACAGCCTGTAGGTGTAAAAAGTCTAGCAGTATGCCTTGAACAGAGTAATTTTAACTTCCTTAGTACACCTAACAAACCTGCGGACCAGCATATTGCATCGAACTGACAATGCCCTTCGTTCCCTCTCTACATCAATATCATCACCTAGGTCCTCATTCCAAAGGTGTCCTAGGTATTTAAACTGTGACACCCTTTTCAGTTTCACCCTGTAAATGTAAACTGGCGGGACAGCCTCAGGTTTTCTGCAACTTATTCGAAAAATCATAGCCTCGCTTTTCCCGACTCGCTTTTTTGTAAAGTAGGCCATGAGCAGTGGCATATTGTTCACACACTGTAAGCAAACGTCTGAGCGTATCAACAGAGGGGCTCAGCAATGCCATGTCATCCGCGTAGCTGATACTGTTGATAGTACTGGAGAAGGCTGATTAGCTCATGAGGTGTGGATTTCTCCCGCAATTTTGACCATAGAGGTCCAAAAAAGCAGCATACACAGGGGTGTTACTATCTGTGTTTGAGTGCCAGAATAGCAGTTTTGGTCGATAACCCTGCTCTGAAGCCGAACTGAGAATCATGTGGTTTAAGCTGCTCAGTCATTCTACGCTCAATCACACAATCAAGAATCTTGGCTATTACGGTCGCTATGGATATAGGCCTATAGTTATCCTTGTCTGCCACATCCTTGCTTTTACTCTTGACTATGGGTACAACTATTGTTCTCATCAGTTCTGTTGGTAAATAGGAATGCCGCACACTAAAGTTAAATAGCATAGATAAAACCCTCGGCAGAGGCGGACCAGCACGTTGTAAATGTTCTATGCTGAGGCCATCATGTCCTGGAGATTTACCCCGGTCATAGATTTAAGAATGTTTTTTTATTTCTTTTGCTGAAATATTCAATGGAATTCCAGACATGATATCATGCGTGACACGTTCCTGACTGATGTCAACTTGACGCGGCGTTACGTAAAATGACTTCTGAACATATCTGCAATTTCTCCAGGTTCAGTCACGCCGTCGACATTCATAGGAACTGCAGGTCTTGCGTTTAATCTGTGAGTGACTTTCCAGAAATTAAAAAAAATCTTATTATTTGTGCTCAGTTGCCAAAATATTAATTTTAATTTGCTCCTCATTGTTCTTGCAATATTTTAATCTCTGCTTAAAAATCATTCGCGTGTCTTTCATTTCTTCAAATATCAACCCAGTGCGAGGTTTACCATCCCCCAGCCAGTTCAGAAAAGCCCTTCTAGCATTACTATGAGCGGCCATCCTATGACAGTGCGTTGTTTTCTACCAACTCTCACTGCACTAAAACTGTGTACTGCTGCTTCCCGGAGTCGCATACCCCTTATTTATTTTCATATTCATACATTGCAGCATAATCTCAACATTAGTCTTGGTTTTAGCTGAAAATATTTATGTAGAAACATCACCATACACTTCGGTGAAAAACAACTATTTAAGCATAGTTGCTTTTACTTGTATTTAAATCTAAACGATACGATCTCTGATGTTGTGGAAAAACAATTAAAGCTGCTTAATCTCTTTTAATTGAATTAAAATCTGCACAAGTGCGAAGGATTATGTTCTGTTAAAAGCAAGTAGAACTACTTACTTTCTTTTTAATGTGTAAGATTCTAAGTACTTACCAATAATCCAGCAAAACCAGAACCATTTAAAGAATTTTAGTTTGTATTAGTAAAATGTTTCAGTATGTTCAGAGTGTAAGCAAATTGCTAAAATAAGATATGAAACTGAATATGTTTTTGATTGCAAGGCTTCAAAAAAATCGTACAGGTATAAGATTTTAGCTGTTATTGAATGCAGACGTTACCTAAAAGCTTGTATTATACTTGGTTTTTTGCGTATCTATATCGGAAACTATACATCGTATCGTAAAATCGGTTTTACCTGTAGATAAAGCTCAAAAAGTTGAGTAGATTGGTAGTCTACACTTTTTTACAAAACTCTGGCGAAAAGTGGGCGTTTAATATGCCTCTGCGTACCCCTTCGGGGAAACAGGCGTGAGTCTATGTATGTATGTATGTATAATCGGTTATACCAATAAAGGGACGATTTCAAGAAAATCTTTAAAGCTCGATATCTCAGAAATTGTTATTTTTGGACCCCTAGTTGTTGGGGGTAAAATTGATGCAAAGACCTCAAATATAACCTAATCTAAGGAATTGGTCGAATTACCAATCATCCTGTATATCTATCTATACAGATAATAAGATAAATCCCAGCGTGTTTCGTGTGTCTGTATGAACGCGATAAACACAAAAAATACCGAATGAATTTAGGTACTGTTTATAGCAACAGTTGTAGATTCCTGAGAAAGGTGTTTAGGTATACATATACACCTTTCTCAGCATCTATGTTAAGCAGCGGAGCCGCGGGCGAAGTCTAGTATCTTATAATTTATCCCAGGAACCTCTACAAATCCAGGACCAGATTTTGAAATCTCTCACAAATTCTTAACTAACTGACCTGCTGACAAGATATAGAAAACAATGCGACCGTAACCGTGGGAAACAGCAAGTGCGGAATATTCTCGTATTTATGTATATACATAAAACTGATTACTTAATTGGTTTTACGTATTTATTTTAACAAAATAATCTCACATCAAATTCTTGTCTCGAATCTGAGTAGGTATTATTTGTACCTTTTGATTGGATTTTGTAAGATATTGGAACATGATAAGCTCGTGAGCTCTAATTCGTGATCCCCGTGAATAAACGTTTGATTTTTTTTTTATATTTTGTAAAAAAATGCTATAGTAGCTTCTATATCATGGACTGAGTATGTAGTTTTCGAAAAAAAACACTGACATAAAATATACGTTATTTATTAACATTATACCTAGATCAATCCTAATCACAACTCTCAACAACGACCTCAACAAATCCCACATAAAAATAAAGTTAAAATTCAATAACAGTCGGTTATTTACAGAAAACGACATCCAAATGTTTACATTAAATGTTAATGTTAATGTTAAATGTTTTAAGTAAATTTATGTCAACGTATCAAAGTGAACTGTTGATTTAGATGGCCTAAACCCTAATAAATAAACATGAAGATTTTACTGTAAAGCCGATTTTGTAAAATCGGCTTTACAGTAGTAATCGGCTTTACTCGGCGTTCCTCGAAATGGCGCCCGGCTTGTGCCCGGCACTTTTTTTTTAATCTAATACTTTAATGTATAAAGCTTGTGACGTCGTGCCCCTCCGTCTGAACTGTGACGTCGAACGAAAGTGGGAGCGCCTCTGCCTGCGCGCCCCCGCACGCCATATATAAGCGTGCGACGCTGTTCAATCGGCCCTCTGCTCCAGCTCACGGCCATCAGCTAAGTCTTCTTCCTATCAAGACCCTGGCCTTCGGAACACCAGTGAACACCTAACTATACTTGTCGGACCACGCCCTGAATTTACTCATGTTCTCAATTAGTAAAAGTCGTAGTTTTAAAGTAGCTGCATTGTATCTACCTATATACGCAATTATATCGTGAAGTGTACTATTCTAAAAGTGTTTTCATTTGTAAGTAAAACCTGATTTTCTTCCTTTTTTTGATCGTGCGACATTGGCGCCCAATAGGATTTCTTTTTTATAGCTAAATTGTTGTTCCGAAGGTGAGTGGTATTTTTTTCTGTATTTTTATATATTTTTGTCTATTTTTATGTGTTAAATTCGTCCAGGAGTAACCTATATTTTTTCTTGACAGCCACAAGCTGCTTAATTGTATTCTCTAACTAATTATATGTCTAATTGAACTATTAGTTAGATAAATTGCGTCAATATCAAACGTAATTACCTGTCCTATTCTCGACCGCTTGGCGTACAAGCGACGCCGCGCCGCGCCGGCTCAACGAAGCCACGTGTTTTATCTACCTACAATAGCAATTTCTCTTGGACGCATTTTACATTTTACTACATTCTCTTCCTACAATACGCAATTACGCACTTTATTTTCTTTCACTAGTAGGGTTGTGTAATTTTAGTGAACATGCAGTGTAATTTGTTATAATTTTTTTGCCATTATTCTTCATGGGTTCGTTTCTGTTATTTTTTTTCATGCGATTGTGTGAAATAAACTGTTAAAATAGCTTTAAATAAGTTTTGTAAAGTCTTTACTAAACTCTTTCTTAAATAAATGCTATATACAAATAACTTTGCTCAAAATCTCGCATCTTTATAGCATTAATGAGGGTACATAAATAATAAATAACTAAATAATTGACTTGTAAAAGAAATTAATCAATGAATTAACCTCTAAAGTTAATTTTCTTTTTCTTTCTATTACTGTTGGTTTGCTGAGTTGGTAGCTTTGGGAAAGGCTATTCTATTCTAGCCTCTGCTAGCCTTTGATCGGCTGTTTTTTTTCTGCTGTTTTGACCAGGTAATTCTGAGTCCTTTGTAGTCCACGCGGCGTCTACTAGCCGTGTGTTGACCCTATTTGCTATGTGAAATCTGTACGGATGCTACTAAATGCGTATGGATGCTGCTAAATGCGCATGGATGCTTTTTGCTGTCGGATTCCGATGGTGCTCTGTTTTGCCATTTATATAATGGTCTCCTTTTCTTGCTAAATGGGAGAAGATTGGGTGCTGTTTGCTACCTGATTCTGATGATGTATGTGCTCTGTTTTTCCATTTTCTAATGGTACTTTTGCTCTTGCTAAACAAGAGATAAATGGTATGTTTCTCTGCTCTTGCTGCGAAGAACGGGCATTGTCGGGTTAAAAGTGTTATGGAGTCTGTTGTTTATACCAACAACGCCTCTTTAAAACGTTGGAGTTTTAACTTTGAATTACCGCGGTGGCTAGACCGCGGGGTTGCGTCGATTAATCGATGATTTTTGTTGTCTTTTAGTGTTTTTACCTGATATTTTTGTTGTTCTATACCTGTTTTCACTACAATACTAACGTGGTGAAGACTCGTTCTTAAAATGTTCAAGTTCTACTAACGATTCTTGGCATTTCTTTTTAAACTATCAAGTTCCGACTAAAGGTTTTTGGTGTTTAAAAGGGTTCCTAGGTAACCCTTCTTATGTTTTTGTCTATCAGGTAATAACAATAAATTATGTGTTTTAATAAACAAAAACTGTGTTTAACCCCTTGTATGCCGGAACGCAGATCTCAACGAGACACAATAGCTTTTTAATTGGGTCTGGTATTCCGGCATACAAGAGGTTAAAAAAAAAAAAAAAGCGGGTTAAGTCGTTTTATATAAGATTTTAACCCACACTTACTAAATAATTTTAGTGTATGATGGTCATTCTGCCTGACCTTAGTGTATATAATAATATAATATATCGACTCGTCCGTAGAACAAAGTCCGATCTGCATGGATCGCAATTTTCAGTAGAGGCTGTAGAAGTTCTTGACTTGTGTAACTCTTTATAAATCTTATAACGAGAGACTTAAAATAAAGATTTTTTTGGTATATTACTATAACAGCCCAGCCTAATTAAATGCTCTATAGTGTATATTTCTAGTCATTTTATTGTACGAGATAGTGGGTTACATATCGACCTAGGACGTTTTATGACGGAAAAGCGAGAGTCCGTGGTGAACATCGTGCGTTGTTTTGCGGAAATGTTCGATTTAAAAGACGTTCTATGTCAACAAAGGTTGATTTTTGTTGGAATTTTTCATCCCTCCTTCATTTGTGATCCGTCCTTTGTGAATAATATAAAACATAAAATTAAATCCAATGTCATTTTTTTTATAGGAAGGTCTTAAAATAGTTGACAGAACTTTAGGTGGCAAAGATTAGACTTCTTGCATGCATGAGTAATTATAATTTTACTAACTAGATACGTCGTGTAATAGTCGGAGTAATTATATTTACTAATTTAAAAATAAACAAACTGTGTACGTATGTACTTATATTTATTTCACTTTACGTATATTCGTATATACTTATTTAAAAGTCATCAATTTGTATGTATATTATAGAACAATTAATAGCCAATAAATGACATATTGTATCACAAAATTGCAACTACGTACCTATCTACACTGGAGCACGGGTTTCACGAGCACTCACAAAGTTATTTTATAAGGACCTACTTAATATAAAATAAAATTATGACTACAAACATCTTTATCATCACCTAAACCTAAAGACATCCACTGCTGGACATGGCCTCCCCAAAGGCTGTCCACACAACTCCAATCATGTGCCGCCTGAATTCCACCGCTTCCTGCGATCTTAACCCAATATCTTCTTCTTTATAATATTATACACGGTGGAAAAAGACTCATCACCAAGCCGAAGTCTGCTCGTTTTACACATCTTGCTAAGTCATATTTAGCAAAACCATACCTCGGAAACGATTTTTTTAGTAAACACATTTTATAAGCTGCTATGTAAAGTACGCGCGTGCAATTCTCGAGATACTTACCTTTACAAGGAAAGGTATCATATAAAGAACAAATTGGCGCGTGAAATGAATGGATTTTGTACCTAATTAAAAATTGTATGGTAACTTTAAGCCTCAATCTCCTGAAGCAGTAATTTCCAAGTTATGGTGCCGAAGTAAAGAATTTTCGTAAAGGGTCTTTTTACACCTCGTATAAGAATAACAACCATCTTATATCGTTTTTACTTAGACGTGGTGCACAATATTAACTTAATAAAAATAAAATACAACTAAACATTAACAAAATTGCAAATCGAGTACTCATAATCATTTTAGTACTTAGCTAAACTATTCTATCGAATCTTATTAGTCTACAAAGCAGAGCCTGGGTTCTAAGGCATAAAGTCGTGGCTGCCGCCCGGATAACGTTGAGACCATTATAATGACACATTTCAGTACTTACTCTACATAAATAACTTAAGCAGCACATGACCGTTAGGTCTTAATATATTTGAAACACACTTTTCATTGCATCATCTTTAATGATCTTGTGCCTGTCAAGCCGGCTCCGCCTGCCCTTCCTCTAGAATTATACTTTTATCCTGTCTCACCCATGCATACATATCTCATCTATGCAGTCTAGCAACAACATAAAAATATAACCCAAAATGAGTTAAAGCAGCATCAGCAGGAACATAGTTTGGCATACTCCAATTTTCTCGCAGTGACTGTCGCTGGCAGCTGTAGTAAATGGCAGACTACTTAATTAAAAGTATGTCTTAATATTTTGTATTATTAGGGCATAATATAATATCGCATGTCGAATGAGCATGTATATGTTTACGAAAATACTACATTTATCCATTTTCCAGTAACAATAATACAAATTCTGCTTATTTTGGAATTAGATGATGTTGTGTGTATGTGGTAGAGTATTTTTATCATTATTTATTAGTAGGAAACAGCATCGGAGTTAGTACTTAAACTACCTGGGGTAGACCCGTGGTTACACTTCTTACTGTTAGAGCTGTATTAACGATGAATTTGAAAAAACTTAATGGATTTCCAAAGAAAATTAACTAGGTTGATTACTGTAGACACCTTTGGTAGACTAAATAGACATACTATCCGGTATTGAGGTATTACAGATTCCTTTCTTTTCTTTGTCCCATCAGGTTTGTATAGAATTTCTTCCCATAATATATCAAATTCACGACTGGTTCCTTTGTACCAGGAGGCAAAGACGATTCAAGCCCGTTTATCCTTCACTCGTTACTAAATTATAAAAAATATTTTGCACAAATAATTTAAACTATTTTAAGACGTTCTTTGAAACAATAAATTTTGCAATAAATTTAACTTATTTCTAATAAAAAATCTTCATAATTAAAGATTTTTTCAATTGAACAACGTCCTAACTGATTCAACATTTTGAGAAACAACGTCCCATCTTAACATTGAACCCACAAATTGTTTCACAGACTCCGGCGTAAACCGTCCTTTTTTAGCTTCAGACGCTTAAAACTTCAATAATGTTCGTAATAAAACGTCTTAATATTCCATAAGACCTCTGCTTTTTGTTGCTCAATATTGCATAAAAATCGATTACTCTGTGAATACTAATTACGGTAATTGGCTTTTTGCGCCAGAGTTGCGTTTCTGAACAACTCCATCGAAAAACATTCTAAATAATCATCGATCGCTATTAACTATGAACTGAGTTAAAAAGTAATAAATACAACAATCTGTGTTAATTTAGAAACTTAAAGTTGTATATAGTGAAATAATACTTGTAAAACATCGTCACTTACCAGAATTGAAATATTGATTTGCAAACGCGGTATGTAAGTTTGAAAACGCCGAACTAAGATCAGGTTTTTCTGCATCTACTTGAATCATATTTAGTATTTTGCGTTATCCTGATATCTTTAAAAGTATTCTTTTAAATGAATATATTGAATTTTCTTAAATATCATGTAAATTAAGCATAGAACACGAAAATGCCCCAATTTTCTTCTTCTTCCAATGAATAACGGTCGGACTGATGATCGATCGCTGAGCTCGCGCCACCCGTACTCCCCGTGCGCCGTCCCTTGTATACATCGTGCGTTGTTGTGCGGAACAAATATCAGATGAGACGTTATTCGATTCTATATCTCCGAAAGTAAATAAGATAGGAAAATTCTAAAAACACAGTTTTCTAGAGTTCGTATTCCTTATCCCATTTAGCTATTTAACGCGATTTTGGTCTATAATCACATGGAACTATATTCTACGGATAGGTCGATATGTAAATGTATATTTTTTATTTTTGGCTCACTACTGGAGATCCCAGTATCTTTTGCCCACTGTTGGTCAACTCTTTGTGTTATATTATTCTAACGCGTTGCCTGCGCGTTATCACTAATTACCAGGTGGCGGGCATTCGTTGTAAAATACCTACATAAACTCGTGCGATGAGTATTCGCTCATACTCATAAATACCTTCACAATACAAATGCCTATTTGTTGTTTTAAAATGTTGTTGAACATACATAAATACCTACATAAACTTTAATAACAAAGTGATAAAATAAAATGTGTTGTTTTTGTGCATGTTACTACATCCACAATCCTTCTTATAATAAACAAAGTTTATATTTTTTGGCACTAATTTTAAAATCTAATGTTGAAATAAAATGATCTAAATATAAATTATACGCCATTCCCCACCCCCACCATTCGCCACCTACGCCTCACATTGTTCATAAACTCAATTGAAGGATATTTTGGTTCTCAGTATATTGACTTGGAATTCAATTCTAATATGGTGCATGAGCCATGTGAAGTTTATGCCGAATCATTGAACTATTTATCTTCTATTCTCGAGAAGGTACACTCAGCTCTGTTGTCGGCTCATCAACGCAATTGTTTATTTTATAATCTTCGCCGTAAATCGGCAGAATTCTTCAGAACTAAATTATATGAATGTTAAACCACTTGGCGAATGGCAAATAAAAGATTTAAAGATACATAAAATTACATAAAATAAAAAAGAATTCTTACAACCTATACATTGTTTATTTTTCCAAACTAATGTTCTCTGGTTTATGTTACCGTTTGTAGTAGTGTCTACTAAAAATCAATATTTTTTGTTGTGGGTAGCTAAAATTTTTTTTCTCGTAAAATACACTATTTTTTTAAATTGCTGCGCAGTTATGTACCCAAATGTTGTGATGAACATTGTATTAAAAAATTCTACCATAATCTTAATATATTGTTTTTTTTACCCTGTGGATCAGTGGTTAAAAGGTCACTGTCAGCCGAGTATACAAGTTCGATTCTCGTTTGTCTTTTCTGGAAGTCTTTTTATCTTAATGTCTACTTTGTTGACGTATTATTTTTTTCGCTGTGCTTTGTTCTGAAGTTTTTTTATTGTTGTTGTTCATAATTTTGTATCGATTTTATAATCGAATTGTTATTATAGGTACTTTTATAAAGCAATATTGTGTGTGATTGACCGGGCGTTGCGAACTCGGAACAGTCAAATAGTACTTATCTAATTAAAATATATCTAGTTTGTTATTGCGATGCACACGCGCTCACTCAGTGACGCGCTGGTAGATAGATACCGAACTTATGATTCATCATTGTTTACTTTAATAGTGTTCATTTATCGTGGACAATCGTGGTATTTGTAATTAAATTGAGCAAAATAATTATGTATTTTGCTGTTCTTTTGTAATTCAGTAGTCAGTTTGTAGTCTACAACTTGAATTTATTTTCGTTTAACTTTTGTATACATTCTGTTTGTTATACCTAACAATGACTTAGTATTTTGTTTATTTAGTGGTCAAGGTGCCGAACCCAAGAATAATAATTCGTAGGGCTAGACGTAACTTCTCTTACCTGTAACTCATTCTTAATGACGTCCCTTTTATCTCGTGTATTACCCTAAGCGCTTCACGCCTTTAATGGTTGTCTCTCATATTCTGTTGTTATGTTATGGCCTAAGCACTTATGTAGTGTGTGGCGGCTTTATGGATGACGGGTGTGTTAGTTTATCATAGGGCAGTTGTTGCGTGCGTATTGTGGGTAATATATTATATTTATAGCTAATGTAATTATGTAAGTTTGGTTGTTTACTTAAAATACCTACTGACACCACTTCCACTACTTGATAACAGGTAATCCTCAACTAGCTGCTAGCCCAGAGAATTTTCCCTAGGAAAAATTCTGCCCTAAAGAGGGGGGTGTGTGACGTCGTGCCCCTCCGTCTGAACTGTGACGTCGAACGAAAGTGGGAGCGCCTCTGCCTGCGCGCCCCCGCACGCCATATATAAGCGTGCGACGCTGTTCAATCGGCCCTCTGCTCCAGCTCACGGCCATCAGCTAAGTCTTCTTCCTATCAAGACCCTGGCCTTCGGAACACCAGTGAACACCTAACTATACTTGTCGGACCACGCCCTGAATTTACTCTTGTTCTCAATTAGTAAAAGTCGTAGTTTTAAAGTAGCTGCATTGTATCTACCTATATACGCAATTATATCGTGAAGTGTACTATTCTAAAAGTGTTTTAATTTGTAAGTAAAACCTGATTTTCTTCCTTTTTTTGATCGGCGAGTGATTGAGTCAGGCTCACCACCTACAAACCAATCACACGGGAGACAAGCTTATATCAGGAAATACTGATCCGATTTGAAATTATTTCAGTGTTATATAGCCCATTAATCGAGGAAGGCTATAAGTTATATAACATCACGATATGAGCCACGGGACCTGAGCAGTAGCCTTAAATAACGCTGGTATAACCGCGGGCTAATCTAGTTTTTATATATTTAGGGGCATGTATCCTGTAAAGTTTAAGCGAGTCCTAGCGTTTCAGAGAGAGCCTAACCATTACATACATTACAAACTAGACTAAATTACCTACTAATTAATACTCAAAAGATTACAGAATCATGGGTTAAAAATTATGTTCTCTATAATAAATTTTGTGGCTTCGGATACGATTTTATAATGTGCTCGAAAATATTACCTGATCATATTAGTAAATATTAAAATACTTAACAATAATTATGATTTCTTACCCTTTGATATTTAACACGATCGGCGAGAATATGTTCAAAATTTTCTTTTGGTGCCGCAAATATCACAATTAGGTGAATAATTAGCCTTCTTCATCAGGCACGCAAAATTTTGTGACGGTTAAGGCCAGAACGTAGTCTGTGCGTGGTATAAGCGTAGGGTTTATATAGTTGCCACGCAAACTTACTAGTAGAAAACCAAGGTATAACCATAGAGCTTATATAGTTGCCACGCAAACTAACTACTAAAAAAACAAGGTATTCGAGGAGGCTGGCGTTCTCACTGCAGTAAAAAGTATACGCCGTGCGCACGCCGAACGCCCGCCGGGCGCACACGGTTATGTATTTTAGAGCCAATGAAATATGAAAGTTCGAGATATGGCTATCTAATCACGAAAACCGAAAACAAGACGATCTGGCGATCGTCTTGTCTTCGGTTTTCGTGATTTACTAATTATAAAATAGGCATGCTTATAACTAATTAACTATTTGATATTTAAGGGAATTTGAAAATGAAAAGGTCGCGAGGGTAGAGTCATCAGATGGTTCGATCATAAAGGACTTGTATTGACTTTCAGAGTCTTTGTAAAGTAAGACTGACTTTCAAACATTCAATAAAATTAATAGATAAAATATATAAGTACTCTAACTTATTTGTTGTCCGCCGTGGGATCGAACTTCATGTCACTTTCAAGGCGTCACAAACATTAGTTATATTTACTTCTTTATGTTCTCGTATATACTTAACAAACATTACTATAATAGCATATCGCACTATTATTTTTTTTACTAGCTAACCTACGCGCTTTAATCCATATAATTCCTGACTCTAGAAAACTAATTTGCCGATCCAACTATGAACCAAACCTAAATTACATAATTATATAAGAACCTACAAAAGAACATCTAATTCTGTGCAGCCTTTCTGAAGTGATGTGCTTACATGCATTCGGCAATTGACTCTTCCTTGTATAAATGCGATCGCGCAGTCATGTGCTAGCCCCTATTTTGAAATCGTTTATAGACCGCGTGAATTCATAATCAGATATGCCGCTCGCTACTCGCCACCTTAGCGGTACGTATTGTATTTGAACATATTTAAGTACGTTTGGGTCAAATGTTGCAAGTTATATTTGGTCCACTTTACTGTATTCAATTGGGTTCAAATTTCGTATTCATATGAGTATGAAAATAGAAATAGGACGTAGACAATGCAATTGTTCTCAATAACATTTTGATATTACTGCTATATCGATTATTGTATGGGAAAATCGTATGAATGTTTCTTCCTAAAAAAACTAGACAATATAAACTATCTGACATTTAGTTCTGATAAACATAGGTGTGAGTAATGCAAACAAAATATAATTATATTAGTCTCTGGTTCCGTTAGTAGTGAGTAAAAATACAATTGGTTTTTGTAAACCATTAGATATCTACTACATATTATATATTGAGTGACATATTCGTTGGTGTTACTAACCAAAGCATCTCTTTTAGTGACGAACAAGATTACTCTTGAAGTGAAAGACTTTTTTTTAAGTGAGAGCTTCTTAAAACTGACTTGAGCTTAAATATACATCGTAACCTGTTATCGTAGAAAGCTGAAAGGGTTCAAAATTTAAAGTCTCGATTGTGTCTTAACCAAGACATTTGACTTACTTTTTATTGCCTTATGCTATGCATATTATTATATACAGATGTAATGAGTTCAGCAGAGCGATTCCGAAAATGTATTTAGCAAAGTCACAGCAACTTCAGCGGTGAAAACTCTAAGTGATATTTTGAAAAACAGTGAAAACTATAGTGGCGCCCCCCCATGTGAGCGTGTCGGTGGGTAAACCTAATTTTAGTGAGAAGAATTACACACAACTGACATAGTTTAATGAAAACTTGACATTTGGAAGGGTCCATTGATATTCCGAAGCAATGTTTTGGCTCACGTCATAGTTTTCACAGCCAACTTCATCTGTCAGATCAAAAGTTGCTTTATTTTCGGTGAAATCTTAGTGAAAAGTGTGAAAACAACACAAATAGCTTTTTAAATTATTAGTTTCTTCCGTGGTAAAGGTAAAAAGTTATTGTGTGTGTTTTATATGATTTTAAAAACCTTTTATTATCATATTGTGGTAAAATTTAAACTTACAAAATCATACTTTCGTAAGTAAATAATATTAAACATTTACGTGTTTTAGATGGCCCATACTCTAAAGTTGGAACTTTTAAAGGAGGCTTACAGTTTAGACCTTGTTGTTGAACTAGAGAACAACATAACAAAGCTTTGCGGAACCTATGTTAAGATAACTTTTCGAGACGATGACTACGTACGGTTGTATCGCCTACGTGAAGAATTAATTAGACCTTAATAAGATGATGTGACAAGTTTTATTCTGATGCCAAAGAACCGAAGAGGTTAAATCTAAAAAACAAGGTAAGTTTATAACAGTGCATGTACAGTCTCCTTTTTCTAGTGGTCATAATATAAACTGTGCTCTTACAGATATATATTTATATATAGAACCAAAGATATATAAAAACTATAGATGCGTTGCCCACACACTGAAATGGCAAACTGAAATGAAGGCAACTGCCGCCATTCTGTTTAGTTACGCGCGAACCTGTGTTGTGATAGTACGCTTCGTAACAATAAATTGTGTGTAAGAATAAAAAAAAAACTAAAACTATCTCTCCCTAACAACAGGTGTCCCCTATAGTAGCATTTATTTACTGTCTCTTTCTTTATTCATACAAGATATTATTTGGTATTTGTAGCCGCTTTTCAAAGCCGCTTTGTGGGAGATGGGGTATGGGGTAAAACTTATCCCGCGGGATAAGTAGTCCACATTAATATTTTTATTATTTTTCTTTGTTCAACTCATCCCGCTTTAAAAAAAAAAGGTAAAATGTATTGTATTATTTGAAATATTTGTACATTCGTGAACAAAAGTGTTTGGGGAAAAATTAAACACCCATAGCTTGGTTAGACTGATAGAATAAAAAATCACAGCTGTTTCATTTATAGGACTAAAAAACAATAACTATTAAAATTATCCTTGATATTACACTCTAAAGTATTTTAACAATCAGAAATAATAACAATAACTGTTTTAACTGTCAATCAGTCTTTGGATTAATAAGAATTTTCTTAAAACTTGTCAGAATTTCAATCTTTTTATTAAAGGTAACGTTTAAAAAATCTAAATATCTAAAAAGAATATTTTAAATCAAACTAAAAAAATAATAATAAGTGTTTGGATTCATGAAGATCTACTTTTTTTTTTTCTCTTTATTAACGAGCTGTGTCATATTTGACAACGTCGCTCAATAACATGCTTACATATATAGAAACTTATCACATATACCTTATTTCTATAAGTACCAATACATATCATATCACTTATGAATAGCAACAATGACACTATAAAGCTATGTAATTATATATAATATATATGTCGGCTCCGACCGACAGCACGGCAGCCCCGACCAGCAAATATTACATATTATGTAATACCTACTAATCGAGACCACCACGCCACACCACCAATCAGAGCCGACATATACTTTTAGACTATTTTATACCTAAAATAAACAACTTATATAGTAATCGGGCCCTACTAGATGTTGGCTGGGCTAAGATCTCATTACATACGCCAACATTCGTCATGTTAAAGTTCAGAGCAGCTCTGAAGGCCCCGTTGCGCACACACTCCACGAGGAGATGATAAGTGTCTTCTACTACTTTGCAGTCTGGGCAAAGGGCATCCTCAACCTTTCGCATCAAAAAGGCGAATCTCCTGCATGGAGTGTGTCCGGAACGGAGCCTGCATGCTGTGACTACTTCAGATCTACTCAGGTCACAATTGTCTATCCAAGGTGTTCTTAGCGGGTGCGGCACAATGCTTTTATACCAGATACCCTTCTCCTTAGAACGTAGGTCAAAGTATTCACTCCACCAGTTGTAACAATGGTTTCTAATTAAGTAAATACAATCAGTAAAGTATGGAAGTATGTTCACTGTGTCTCCCTCTGTGCAGGCCTGTTTGGCCAATAGATCAACCTCGTTATTTCCAAAAATGTCGGAATGAGAAGGTATCCACTGTAATATTACAGACTTACGTTCGGCTCTCAACTCTAAAATAAGTTTTAATACGGAGTAGGCTATCGTTGTGCCTCGGATAGCCGAGGTGCAGCGAGCCTGGTGTTGCAAGGAGCTGCGAGAATCGGTAAATATTACAAATTTATCCGATTCAATGGATTTAATGTATGATAAAGCTTCATAAATAGCTATAAGTTCCGCACTCATAATGCACATATTATTTTTAATTTTGAATTTCATACAAGCATTTAATTGACTGTCAAAAATTGCAGCTCCTATCAACTCTCCGTCTTTAGACCCGTCCGTAAACAATTTGTAATATTCAGAGTATTTTTTTTCCATAAACTCCTTACATAATTTTTGAATATCTGAGATATTATAAAGGCGTTTGGCAGATGTAATGCTTTCAATGTATGGATATACAGTTGATGACATATCAACACTACTCATCCACGTATTTAAAGAGAACATGTCTAACTTATGGCTCGACTGGATGGGCTGTTCCAGCAAGTATTCATGCATATCTAGTAAGATAGGTACCCCCTTACCCCGCCAATATCTATTGCTTTTATGATATATAAGACTTTGCAGTAAATTTATTGTCACACTATTTTCTATAGATTTACACTTTAACCAAAACTTGCCTCCCAAGTATAACCGCCGTTTATGCAATGGAGGGAGACATAGCTCACTCTCCATCACATGTATTGGAGTACTTTTGATAAAGCCTCCAATAATCCTCATAGCCTGATTTTGTATTTTATCTAACTTATACAAACTAGTTTTGCTACAATTGCCATATAAAAAGCTGCCGTAATCCAATCTACTTCGTACAATAGCTATATATATCCTTCTCAATTGCTTAGGATGGATCCCCCATCCGCATCCAGCTAGTGCCTTAAATACGTTAAGATATTTTGCTACTCTAAATGTTAACTCATTAATGTGTTTAGTCCATCTCAATGATCTGTCTACCCACATCCCCAGATACCTCACATTATCAACAAGCTCCAACTGCGTACCATTTATGTTTATATCTAGAACCTGTCTATTTATACCCTTTTTAAAAATACACACCTTACTTTTAGCGTGAGATGCTTCTAATGCGAGGTCTGCTATTAAACGAGAGAACCGGTTTAGAGCTAGCTGTAGCGAGTTACGCCCTTGTTCAATTGTTCTACAAGTAGTGTACAAAATAAAATCGTCGGCATATTGTGACACATATACATCTCTTATTAATTTACATATATTTATCGTTGCTATATTGAAAAGCAAAGGAGACAGAGGGTCCCCTTGCCCTAAACCCCTACTCGTATTTCTGCTTATTATCATGTGGTCAACCGATACTCTTAAAGACCTTTCATTCAAAAACGACCAAAGGTACATACATATACTCGAGCCTACCCCTAGCTCATCCATAATACGAAGTAATGCATTAATATCGACATTGTTTTCGGCGTTATCAATATCTATAAAGCAACCAATAGTGACAAGATTATTAGCAAAACCTAATTGAATCCTAGAAATTAAATTAGCTAAATTTTCGAATGTAGACTTTGATTTCCTAAAACCGGTTGTTTCTACGTGTAATAAATTATTGTATTCTAAATACCACTCAAGTCTATTGTTAATTATATTATGGAAAATCTTACAAACACACGACATAAGACATATTGGCCTGAGCGCGGCAGCCGACGATGAATCGCGGCCCGGCTTTGGAATTGGTATTACATATATATCACGCCATTGTGAAGGCACATAACCAATGCAAAATATTTTATTATAGATATTGACAAGCATATCCTTACCAATTATGGGTAAATTTTTAATCATTGAGTATGATATACCATCATACCCAGGTGACGTATCTTTGGATTTAATGCATTTTTCTAACTCGCATAATGTTATCTTGTTCTCTAATTGTTCATTGTAAGAAGAAAATATTGGCCTTTTTGGCCGCACATAGTCAGGTGTTAAGTTTTGAAGAAGATTTTGAGTCATTACTTTATCAACATGCCAGTTCGAATATTTACAACCCTTAAGCCACGGTAATATAATCTAACAGTATTGTAACTCTGCCGTCTTCGTGAGTTATATACCTACCAGACGCGCCGCATGCGAGCTGCGGCACGATAGCGGCTGCGGGTACTGTAGGCACAGTCCGCCCAGTCTAATGGGTACTCTGCTCGAGGTGCGTAGGTATAACTCGAGTTTCGTGCGTTTGTATGGAGTGACAATACTGTTAGATATTATTACCGTGCTTAAGCCATCTCATTTTTCGCCACATATCATTTACTGTTGACGACTCATTGATAGATGAACAAAAATTGTGCCAACCCTCACTTTTAGCTTTTCGCTGGCTGTTTCTGGTTTTAATTTTTAGGTTACATAAATTGCTAGGGGTCGGATTCTTTCTAAATTTTTTCAACGCTAACCGACGCTCTGCAATAGATTTAGATAATTCAGGTTTCCAATAGGGCTTTGGGGTAAATTTCTGTAAAGGATCTAGATGAAATTTTATAAAGGGTATATGCATATCAGCTGACTCATTAATAATATTCAGAAACACGTCATAGGCCGACTGTAGATCGTGTGGAAGACTAAAATCGATAAGTTTATTACGTATATATTCTTTGTATGAAGCCCAGTTAGCATTCTTATAATTCCTTTTTTTTACATACTGAGGAACGTTATTGTCATAGTACATACTTATCTTCATAACAAGATGATCACTATCTAATGTCTCATTCATACACATCCACTTAAAATATACCGCCACATCAAACGTCGCAATAGAGATATCTGGGGACGATTGATGTAAAACATTATTTACTAACTTAAAATATGTATTACTACCGTCATTTAAGGAAATCAAATTATTATCCATTAATGAATCAAATATTATCTTGCCTCTCGAATCTATCTTATTTGACCAGCTGGGATGGTGGCCGTTAAAATCGCCAAGAAATAATGTTTTTGTGCGAAACATTGAAAATAATTCGTCCCATACGTTTTGTAATATTGGCGGCCGGACATTAGGTGGGCAATATATAGCAACTATATTTTCAACATACCTACAGTTTAAAATTCTAACTCTTAATAACTCAATATTAGGATTAGAAAGGGACATTGGTTGTAATTGCGTTTTGATCGATTTGTGCGTAAAAACAGCTACTCCGCCGTATGAGTCCTCCCTATCGTTCCTATATATATTATAGTTGCTTATTTTAAGCTCAGCTTCCGGATCTAGCCACGTCTCACAAACAATCCCTATATGAATTTTCTCTCGCCATAGGAGCTGCTCAAAATCGATACATTTATTTCTAATACTTCGAGCGTTCCATTGAACAATATTTAGATTAAGGCGTTTATTCATACTTAATTATATACTAAAATTAATCTTAAAAGGCAGGTCGCAGAGATACTGTACAATGTTTGTTGTCAACCACTTCATAAATAAAGATACCCCGTGTTTAATCTTAGTCACGTTATTCTCATAGTCGCTCGAAAAAGCAATATCTTTCAACAAATTTAATAATTGTAAAAACGTTAACCCGCCTGCACGCCTCCTCTCTGGTTTCGCCTTTTCTTGACCGCCCGATGGATTTGTTGTGTTCTCCAGTACCTCCTCCGAACTAGACCCAGATAAATCCATATCTACAGCTGTTTGAAGTTGTTTCTTTTTCTTTTTTTTTAAACTAGGGTTTCTTGAGATACGCGAAGGTAACGCGGGGCTCTGTGGTTCCTCCACTGGATTAGGGGGCGTGGATACAATATCCGCTTGCTGATCGCGGTCCTTAGGTGTCGCGGTCCTTTTCAAGGCAGCTGCATAGGTCATGTCATTTGAAGACTCTGATTTCGAAGGCTCTTGTGAAGGCTCCTGGGTGCATGGTGAATTATGAGTCACTTTAGGTGGTAAATTATCTTTCTCTCGAATCGAAGCCACGGGGGCACACATAGCAGCTGCTTTTCTGTAGGTGCAATTGTATTGAGCCATAAAATCTCTAATTGTCTTTTCTCTTCGATATATAGAACATATTCTGTCCAGTGCATGATGACTACCACGACAGTTGACACAGATAAATGAAGTTGCTTGGCAATTTGAATGATTTTTTGTACACTTAGGACATACCTCCTTTTTCGCCGAGCATGAGTGAAGACTATGCCCGAATCCCCAGCATCTCGAGCATTGGGTGACTGGAAATACGTATGGTTCTACTTTTACAGTCATGCCATGTATCTTGATACTTTCAGGTAAGGTGGAACCTTTAAATGCCAATCTAACTGTTTCACTTTCAATCCATGTAGTACTCTCCGCACTCCGCCGTTTCAGACGCTTTGCCGCCAGTAATTCACAAGGGCTCGAAACAGTTTCCAAAACCTCCTTCTCAGTCAATTCCAACTCCACGTCTCTGATGATACCATACGACACACTTACTTCTAAAGGCTTATGGCATCTCCAGCCCAGGTCTTGTAATTCCTTCGATGAAATTAAGCGCTCTGAACTTTCGATATCTTCAAACTGCAACAGCACCTTATAGGGGTTAATATACTTAACCCTTGAAATATCAGTTATATTGTGCTCCATTAGTAACTTCGCTAACGCAAATTGCTTAGGCAACTTCTCACCGCAAGTAACTGTGATGTCAATTTTATTTCTCTTTCTCTTTCCATCCCTTCCGACCAAAATCCATTCTTCTTCCTGATTCACCTCTCGTCCTCTATTTGGTCTATCTAATGGTGGCTCCGGCGCCGCGGTTTCCACTTGCAGTATCTGGCTCCACTCATTGTTAACATTGGTTGTACTAATCATTTCATGATCATTCGCCTCTTCATCTACCCCGTACTCTATATCACTATTTTGAATTATAATATTATTAACAACATCATCCTCACTCAAATCTAAGTCTTCGGACATCGTTAATAAGGCGCTAAATCACTAGCGCCTGGCACTCAACCGTACATTAAGCGCAGGTACGTGTAATCACATCCGCGTACACGGCTCAACTGAGATCTACTTAAAACTAGTTAAAATCACACGCTATGATTATAAGAGCCAAATAAAAAAATGCACGAACTGTCAAAATCAATAAATAAAACTTAAAGAATCAACAATCAGTCTTTGTATTAATAAGGATTTTCTTAAAAGTAGGCAAAATCTCAATCTTTTCATTAAAAGCTACAGATAAAAAATAAAAAGTACCTATAACCGACGCGCATGCATGACGAGGTTAATGAATGTCGATGAAGCGAAAGAGGTATGTTTGAACCGAAGCATGTGGCGTTCCATAGTCTCTGCCTACCCCAATGGGAGACAGGCGTGACGTTATAGATAGATAGATAGATAAAAAATCTAAATATTCTAAAAAGGATATTTTAAATCAAAGTAAAAAAATTACAATTAGTGTTTGGATTCATAAAGATCTACTTAAAACTAGTTAAAATCACACACTAAGATATATTTATTATATATTCGTGCATTTCTTGCACAAAAAAAATGCACGAATATAAAAAATTACAATTAAAATCTGAATAAATAATTATTAAAATCAACAAGATTAAATATTTAATTTAAATAAATTAAATAATAGATAGAAAATATACGACGTCATTTAAACAAGGTCAACTTCTTAGTTTTTCCAAACAATGTCCTACTGTGATTTAACCGGTGATTACTTGGTTTATGGCATAGTAAATTTTTTTCTTGCTCTCTATAGTTTCAGACAGTCTCTTCGAAATTCTGAAGCCGCCTGTAGATTTACTTATAATGGAGGCGTAGAAATGTATATCTTTGCTTAAGCCCTCCAAAAATTGAGCAATATTCGGGTTTGGTTTAATATATTTTTGGATGTGCCCGTTCCATATTTCTACAGCATTTTTTGTTTTATTCATTTGCTGGAATGTACACCAAGTGTCTGCAAGAGCCGAGTTTTCGAGCCAAGTTTTCACGAAGTAGTCATTAAATTGTGTGACGCAGTTGCTGTTGGGAGCTTCCTCCATCACAGAGCCATCCTTCATCAATTAACTCGGGTGGTAGATGAGACATAACATGTTAATTAGACAGTACTTATTTCAACAAAAAATCCCAAATTTTGAGAAGTAGCCCTAATCAGAAGTAGCCAAAATGAGAAGTAGCCATAATGAGAAGTAGTCTATTAACGAGTTGGTTTCCATACTAAGAATTAGCCCTTATGCACCGAAAGCACTTTCTTTCATGACTGTACAAGACGTAAAATATATGAGCGGGATGAGTTGTCCAATTCAAAAATTGCACTAGTACAACTCATCCCGCGGGATAACATTGAGCGGGATGAGTAGACCAAAGCCTCGAGATGGCACGTCTATACTATTATACGTCATTGTATAGAACACGTTTTCCAAACAAACTAACTTATGGGATTTCATTAGAGTTTAGTACTGCAAACCCGTCTTTATTCTACAGCTAAATCTACAATATTTAAAAAATATACCTTTGGAGATAATTATTTACCCGTCTACTTCATTTACTGACTGGCAATGGTACCAATGAACACAAAATTATTATATTTTGCTTCAAAAATTTGTTTCCTATCTTCACTATCATTTCATAAGGTACCAGAAAATAGTTGGTATGAATCTAAGGGACTTTCTTTCAAAATCATCTATATATCAATCTCTCCAAGAAATCAATGGCTTTAATTATTTGTTAACCGATATGTCATCCATAATTCAACAGAGAGGCAAAAATAAAAGAAATGTAACAACATAATTTCTTGTGAAAACTATGGTGCTTCTTAAATGTTGTTACTTAGGTATCTATTTATTAATTGTCTGGTTATGTATTAGTATATTCAGATTCTGTGAAAAGTTTGGCATACCTGGGGTAATTTGTTATATGTAAAGATGGCACATTACTGGCTAAGGTGAGACCCAAGGATAATGAGGTACTTTTGTAGAAAGGATTATCATGCTAGAAATTTTTAATTGGTACGCATGAGGTAGTACCAAAATTAAATTAAATTAAGATTACTTAGTGCATTATAATGTGTTACTTTACTTATTTTTTTGTTTTCAGATAACTGATGATGATTTAAATATAATACATATAGATAGCTCATATGGTGGTGATCACATGATAGATTAATATTTAAACAGTCCATAATAAGAAATCATTTGCAACAATTGCATAATGCTGGAGAGTCAGTGTAATTGGCGGGTAAGTTCAGTACCTTTTATACTTTGTATCAGTATAAAAGGTAGAATTATATTTTATATAGTAGTACATAAAATAAGCCTTAAATAATTCATTTTTCAGGTGATTCTAGCTATGCGCAGAGACAATACCTCATGACACCTATACTGAATGATGTGAGGAACTCTCTAAAGCACAGTACAACAAGATCCATGCCAATCAACGATATGGATTACCTGCAAGTTCATATTCCGTTGCTGCCTGCGACATGAATTTCCACCATGTTTCTGAACATGTTAACGAGTTGCTTGCATTATAAGTTGGAAGTGGATGCTCCTGTTTCATGATGTTTAATTTGGGAGACTAACTAAATTAACATCAATTGTTAAATTAATTGCTTGACTGTGATTTCCGTAATTATTCACTTTTCACAAGTTATTTACAATGTAAAACAGTTGCAGCTCCTTACAGAAATATCATTGTACACAAAATTGTAAGTTGATGACAATGAGTTTTATTGCCTATTCTCTCTCATGGTTCTAGGCACTAAATTTAAATCTATAGTTGGTGCCACGAGAAGATAGACTTTTTGTAAACAAACATTCAGGGCTGCAGAACATTTTTTCAAACAGTTGTTTTAGATTTTATACTTTTTGAACAGTCGTTCTTTTTCAATGCCTAATTATGCCACTATGTTTTTAAATTTAAATTGTTAAATTATACTGAAATAAAAATATTTGATTTTGTGTTTGAATGGTCGAATGTTCATAAATTTGCCGATTTTTTTGTCGTTTTACACATAATTTATTCTGTAAATTAAGGAAAAATAGAGTTCCATGTATGTTAATGATAGAGTACATAACTGTTACTCTATTATTGACACGATTTTTTAAAATCATAGACAATAAATCATTTGCTCAAAGTAGCCTACCTATTCTAAAATATTAAATTATTGACCAACAATTAATAATATTACAGAAAACTAGTTAGTACATTGCTTAAAAAATTCTAGGCAAAGAGATTTTACGTTGTCTGTGAATGAAATCGTCAGAATGAACTTAAACAAAATCCATTCAAAGTTTCGGTAGTCTGAAACCGCAATTTCTTTTTTAGATATAAATAATTTTCTCCCATCTGCTATTCTGCACAAGCTTTTTCGAGATACCGGCAGCGGGAAGAGCGTTGCGACCCTATGAACTTGTATTTAACTTTACATTTACCCCTTCTTGATAACTAAAAAAATAATTTTGTTCTCTGGTAAATACATGTTAAGCCCAAGAATGTAACATTTCAATTAACTAACGCCAAATGTTGACATTCTAGGCGCCAGTACCTCAAAACATTAAAAGATCCTGTTGACAGCGCATAATATTGATAAAAACCCGATCCATTGACATATTAGTTTTCAATGACACGTATCTATGTACCGTTGCGCTCATTGGATTTGACATTATTTGTTTTTGACAGAACTATCGCTAAGTAACTTAGTAGAAATTCTTTGTTTACAAAAAGTCTATGTTCTCGTGGCACGGACTATAGAATCATTATTAATGAACATGTAAAAAAGACGTTTGTGAGCGTCACATAGCAACAAATATGTAAATAATTAAATAAATAAATTAAATGTCTGACTTTATTTATTTATGACTCATGTACCTAAAATCCTAAAATTTGTTCATGCTTATTTCAAGTTAGAATTAATAGCTCTGTTATGTTAGTTAAATAATAACTCGAACCTAAACAACAACAGTGAAAATAAATGTAAACAAAAATAATATGTTTATCAGTTTTATACAGTTTAATCAATTACATTATTAATATATAATACTATATTAAATTTAATGACTATGAAAATGTGCCATTAATATGTTTTCTATAGATCGTATGCTTGCTAAAATCTGACGGTCTGTCTTAGGAGTCGTTCAGAAGAACGACTCCTAGAATTGTATTGTTTATGCATTTTGGCTAGAAAGCCAAAATGCATAATCAATACAATTTCTTTCTCTTAATCTCTGTTTTGCTGGTTGCTCTTGGGCCTCAAGAAACTAAAAGAAGAACTAAAAGTTTAAAGCTATAAATCAATAAAAAAGAAGAAGGTAATAATCAAGTTCTTCATTAAGTGCTTACAATAACTGGCAAGATTTTATATTCAAATAGACAAACCATGGCCATGTCATCACTTGTTTCAATCTGAAACAAAAATGTGTTTTGAAAACCTGTTCCACGGGTTCTCTATTATCTTATCCACCTACAGGCATAGAAAATAATAATACAAAACAATCTATGAATTACTATTACCTTACTGTTACAAATATGATATGTACATATATCGTACTTACAGAAGGGGTAAATTCTTAAGAGAGCATCTGCTGTAGCAAAATGCTGACCACTTGTTAATGTCAATATAAGCATATTATGATTAAGTCAACAGTTCTCTCACATTGACGAAACACCAAACAATGACAGCTCTTGTAGCAGCTGTTCTTCTTGACTGGAAACGGAATAATAGTAAAACGTATTACAATAATCATCAATATCACAATAATTAACGAGACACTATAAAATTGATGAAATGTAATACCTTTATCCATGTATGTGTTGTCTGACATCGTGAGGAAACCTGCATGTCTGAGAGTTCTCCATAATGTTCTTGAAAGACATGTAAAGTCTGCCAACCCGCACTAGGCCAGCCTGGTGGACTATGGCCTTACCCTTCTCATAGTGAGAAGAGGCCCGTGCCCAGCAGTGGGACAGTATAAAGGGCTGTTGATGAATGATGAATGAATGATGTGTTGTCTTAACTGTATCACTATTAGGGCTTGTAATTATTCGATGTTTTTAGAAATTCGAATATTCGATATTTTTACCGGAAGTATTCGAATTATTCGAATATTATTCGAATATCAGCTGTTTCTTTTAAACCTTAACAGAACCATGCATAAACACTTAATGAATAAGTGACAGTTGAATATTTTTATTTATTATATAAAATCGAATCACCTTTCAGTAACATACTTTACTTTGGAATTATAATTAAACAAAAAGCAATAAACTGTATGCTAAACAAAACCAAACAAAATATTTTAAATAAAAATAACATCCGCTGCGTCGGTTAACAAAACAAAACCTTAGTCTTAAATTCTTAGGATTTTGAGAATCATTGAGATAAAATCGTGGCTGCATAATTTTTGACATATCTCTCTTGCTTCATTCACTCTCATCAAGTTCTTCTGCTTAAAGCACTTCTTAACTGTCCTTTTTTAGGATGTCTCCAATCTATACTGTACGGATCTTATCGTCCGCCTAGGTCTTCCCCTTCATCCTGTCCCATGCACACTTGCCTTAAATATCTTCTTTGGCAGTCTTTCGTCATCCATCCTCTCCATTTCCCTACAACACTCTCTTATCATACAACTCTTTACTCTGTCGATTAAAAATACACCACACATATGTACGTCTCAGTGCTCATTTCTATAGCATTTATTCCACTTTCAAGTCTCTTCTGTCATATCCAACTTTCACTACTCTGTCTCTATTCGCGCGTTTTTGGACACGTTTTGGTTGTTGATAAATGTCTTCAGAGCTCCATTCACTCTATTACCTACATTAACCCTTCTTTCAGTATCTTGTTCATTCTTACCATCTCTTGTAAAAAGTGTACGTTTGATTCGTCTTTACATGGACTTTAGTGCTGAATGTTTACCAAACTCTAATGATGGAGCAGGAAGGTGGCCATGGGATCTTTGTAATACAAAGATGCAAACCCATTGAGTTTGGGCTCGTTTGATTCACCAAACTCTGATGATGGAGCAGGAAGGTAGCCATGGGATATTTGTAATACAATTACGCAATCCCATTGAGTTTGGTCTCGTTTGATTCGTCTTTACATGGACTTTAGTGCTGAATGTTTTCCAAAGTCTGAAGATAGAGCTGGAAGGTGCCCATGGGATCTTTGTAATACAATAACGCAATCTCATCGAGTTTCAGCTCGTTTTTTTTGTCTTGGCAAACACTTTGGTACTGGATGATTGCCGGGATCTGATGATGGAACTAAAACAAACATATTTAGGCTAGTTAGTTGAAAACAAAAAAAAATACTTGAAATTGCCAGAAAGGTACAGGTCTACATTTCAGAATTGAGGCACGTAAGGAAGGCCTCCCCATCATGTACCACCTACACCTACACTATCTTATGTAGCTACTTACCACCTATTGCTATTTTTTATTAGTATACCACTAAAAAGCAAAAAATAAAAATTATTTTTGAATAAAAAAAAACCGACTTCAAAAATCACTAAGGAACTATAAAGCAAAAAATAATTGGTTTTGGAGCAAACATTTTTGGAGTCGGTGCCAAGCCAACATAAAATTATATAGAATGCACCTGAAAATTTCTCCGTGGCGTATTTAACAAGTCAAAAATCAAAATCATTAATTCATCTAGGCCACAAAGTGACGCTTATGAACGTCAAAATTTAAGTTAATTACTTAATGATTCTACATTTACATTTACTGCCACGTTCGCAATGCAATAGGTAGAACCACGAGAAAGAACGGGCAATAAAACTCATGGCCACTCTTTTCAAACAAATATAATGGTGGTACATTTTATTTTTGTAAGGAGCTGCAACTGTTATACATTGTAGACATCTACTAGTAAAATTTTTAGTAGCTATTGATATCATACTCAAGCAGTAAATCATGTTCATATGGTAAGCCTCCCAAAGTAAATATGGTGAAACAGGAGCATCCACTTACGTCTTTTTAATGTAGGCAACTCGCGAACATGGTCAGAACTATGGTAGAAGTGAATGAAGCAGAAAGTAACGGTATATGAAACCAAAGCAATCGACAACCTATTAGTTAGCCCATGGGTAACTCATGGTGAGTTACCCACATTTTACAAATCCGCAAAGTTATATTGAAAGTGTGGAACATGAATGCAAAATATAGTATGAAATGAGAATATCGTAATTAACTACACTATAAAATAAAACTACTAATTATTGACCTAGTCAAAAGCGAACAACTACTTCCAAGCGCTCCTGTCATCAAAATAATCCTTCAAACTGTAATATGCCTTATTTATAAGATTCTTTTTAACTTCTGCCTGAAACGAACTTAATGGCAAGTCTAAAATATAAGTTGGTAATTTATTGTATATGCGAATACTGATCCCAATAAAAGAGCTATGCGTTTTGTGCAAACGAAAATACGGAACACATAATTTATGTCTATTTCTAGTATTGATATTGTGTATGTCACTATTCATTTTAGAAGAATTTTTATTTAGTCTTACATGCATAACACTGGCATAAATATATTGTGACGCTACAGTAAGAATACCAATAGTTTTAAATTTTTCTTTGAGTGAGACTCTTGTCTTTAACTAGTAAATGGCCCTAACTGCCCGTTTCTGCAATATAAAAATATTTTGGACATCAACAGCTCTACCCCATAACAATATGCCATATGACATAACACTATGAAAATAACTAAAATAAACCAATCTAGCCGTATCGACATCGGTCAACCTACGAACCTTCTTAACGGCATAAGCAGCTGAGCTAAGTTTCCCTGAGAGATATGTAACATGCGCACCCCATTGTAACTTCGAATCAAGTGTTAATCCTAGAAATAATGTGGATTCAGTTGTTTCGAGTACATCGTCATTTAAAACTATGTTAGGACCAAGGTTTCTGACATAAGGCAGAGCAAACTTAACACATTTTGTTTTTTTGGCGTTCAGTACTAGATTGTTTACATTAAACCATTTAGTCACTCGAATGTGTGCACTGTTTATTTCGTTAAAGTGTTCCTTATTTCTATCTTCTTTAAATATCAAATAAGTATCGTCAGCAAACAGTACAACGTCACAAATGTTTCTCAAGTAAAAAGGTAAATCGTTTATGTAAACAAGAAACAAGAAAGGCCCTGGGATGCTGCCTTGTGGCACTCCTAAATCAACAAGTAAGCCACTGGATTTTGAGCCATTTATTTCAACACATTGGATCCTGTCACTTAAGTACGACTTAATGACATCCAATGCTTTAGTCTGGACGCCGTAATGACTAAGCTTGCACAAGAGCGTCTCATGGGAGACACAATCGAATGCTTTCGAAAGGTCGCAGAACACACCAACCGCATTTTGGGAATTCTCCCAAGCACTGTAGATATGTTTGAGTAACGCTACTCCTGCATCTGTTGTCGAGAGACCCTTGGTAAAACCATATTGCTCACCATGAAGGAGGCTGTTTTGATTAAAATGTCTTAGTAGTTGCTTGAATATAATCTTTTCAAAAATCTTACTAAAAGCAGGTAGTATCGATATTGGCCTATAATTACTAGGATCAGTCTTATTGCCGGATTTGAACAGAGGTATTATTCTACTATGTTTCATAAGATCTGGAAAACTGCCAGATTTAATACACTTATTGAATAAGTTGCTTAAATAAGGAGCCACTACATTAATTATACTTGTCAAAACCTTAACAGAAATGCCCCAGAGATCACCTGTATTTTTAGACTCTAAAGACTTAAACGTATTTATGATATCGGTAGAACTAATACTATGAAATATAAATATTACTTCACATTTTCCTACACTAGACTCTAATAGGTTTTCTGCGACTATAGCTGATGATTTTAATTCTCTAGTAGTAGTAAGTGGTATGCTAGCAAAAAAGTTATTAAATGTGTGTGCGACTTCTTCGTCATTATGAATTAATTTATCATTATCAAGAAGACTAAAACTATTACTTCTTAATGTTGTCTTACCTGTTGTTTCATTAATAGCTCGCCAGGTTGCCTTAACTTTATTCGAAGATTGTTCATTTTATTCCTAACTAATATAGCTTTAGCTGTATTGCACACTCTTTTAAATATTTTAGAATAATTCCTAACATACTCAGTGAAGTTTAAATCAGAATTGTATTTTTTTCATACCATACAACTCATACATTTTTGCTCTGCTTTTGTAAATACCTGCAGTAGCCCACTCATTAAAAGCTCGAGATTTCTTAATTACTTTCTCCTTAGTCTTAAAAGTATTCTGAAACGTGTTATGAACTATATTAAATAAATTGTTAAAATTCTTATTTGGCGAATCTATTTATATTAAGTCAGGATTCATAGTATTCATTCCAATCAATACTTTATTCCGGAATTCATTAAACTTATGCCTAGGTAATGGCCTAACCAACACTCTCTGTACGATGCTATCATTGTAATATGGAAACCTAGCTAATTAGCTAGGTTTCCATATTACAATGATAGCATCTTCTGCATTAACTTCGGATCACTGTGGTCAATTGACCACAGTGATCCGAAGTTAATGCAGAAGTAACTACTCTATCTGAAACAATACAATTACTAAATATGTTATCAAGACAGGTGAAAGATGTTGCCGTGATTCTAGTTGGTTCAAGAAATAATTTTTGAAATTAAATGATCTAAAAAGGTTTAAGAATCTACAAGTCATTATTGAATTTTCAAGAATGTTAACATTAAAATCACCACAAACTATAATCCCTTTCTTATTGCTCCTAATTTTACTAATTGCATCTTCCATAACAGATTCAAACAAATTAAAGTCACTTAATGGAGAACGATATACACATATAATAATATGCTGCTCAAGCTCAACGCATGACAGTTCCACCGTGCGTTCTATAGATAAGCTAGCTATGTCTTTCCGTTCTTTACATGTTAAACTGTTTGAAACAATAATCAATGATTCACCATGAATAGCTTGTTTCCTAGAGAAGGCACTGTGTACTGTGTATCGTGTGTTATTTATGAATTTAATAGTAGTATAGTGGTACTCTTTAAGCCAGTGTTCCGTAATGCACATAACTTTAATACTATGATTTTCTAAATATAAACCTTATTCTAAATCCTTGCCAGATAGACCTTGTATGTTTTGATGTGCTACAGTCAGTTCAATATGTCTACCCTTTGTCCTGTTCTTAAGTTTAAAGAATTTGTGTCAGTATTCTCAATAGAAGAAGTAGAAGGATAGGAACTATTTACAGAAACTAAATTCTTGGATACCCTACATGTACCTGTGTAATTTTCTATATTATATGCTAATAATTTAGCAACTTGTCTTTTATAAAATAGTGGCAGATATATAGTATCTTTAGTCAATGTAAAATAATTAATAAAATTATTGATGTCAAAAAATAAAATAAAATCCTTATATTGCCATGTCAAATTGTATAACATCAAGTTATGTTCATGAATATGTCTATTCATCATAGCATTTAAACTATAAGCATAAGGCAAAGTCATACTAATAAATTTGCAATCATATGTTCTGTGAAGCGATAACATAACTTCTGTTAAATTAATTATATCTTCTTTAGTCACCATTTGACTATCACCGTATGAGATAATTATTGTGGATTCCCTATCAAATATTGTTGTATTTAATTTATTAATTAGATGTGAAAAAGAAGACTCTGGATTGCAATAATTAATAATATTGTGTTGTTTCAATTCACAATTCATTAAACTACCTAAAACTAAACCTAGCCTATCACAGAACATATAAACTTTATTTGTGCCAATCCTACCTAAGGAAGACCTATCTGTTGTATTATTTGCTAAATAATAACTTTTGTCAATATCAAAAATATTCTGAGACTCACAAGTGGGTATGGTTGATTTTATGCTATTTAGGCAAGTATTGGTGTATGTCAAAGCTTTCACATACTCAAGATTTTGCCTACCTACCTGAGCTATCTCATCATATTTCCTAATATAATCCTGAACCTCATTTTGATATTGGGTGTTCATCCTATCTATTTGAGACTGTAAAGAGGTAATTTGACCTTTGAGATCCCTAGTATGTTGATCATACAGCATTTTACTCTTTATCAACTCTGTGTTGTACTTTTCTAAGTCTAATAACAATTCTGAACGCTCAGAAACTAAAACTTTATATTGCTGGTATGTTACTTTATTTTTCTTGTATTGTTTTAGGCTAAAGATTAGTTTCCTAATGTGTTTGTTTAGTTTATTATATTTTCTATGTCGTTTTAGGCCACTTGTGTTTAATTTAAATGGTTTAGTAGATCTGTGACGTAAGCTAGTACCTACAACCTCTGTATAAAGGATCTGAGTTTTACTACTGTTTAATTCCTCAACAGTCTGTTCTAGGGATTTAGTATTTATTATAGATCGTTCTAAACAGCATTCAAGTTCCCTAATGCGACTCATAGACCATGAATGGGCATCATTGCTAGCGGTCAATAAATGTATTTCCTCCTGTAACCTATCTCGCTGGGCCAGTGTGTCCATATACTCAATATGGAGTTCTGCAAGCTGAGCCTTCAGGTTGGAAACCCTATCGTTGACAATCCTGATGTCCTCTTCACAGTCTGCACGCTCCTTCAGTAGGTGTATATTCTCCTCCTGGCACTTCTTTAATTCTATCAAGGTAACTCTCAGCTTGTTCTCTAGATCCTTCGATGTGGCCTTCCGGGTCATCATAGTGCTCATTGTGGAATGGCTCATAGCCAAGGATACGCCAAACACCTACGGATAGAAAGATAAACAAGATGTCAGAAAAGAGATAAGTCAGTAATGAGTAGGAGTTTATAGATAAATAAATAAATATATTTATTAAAATAAATATTTATAGCTAGAAGGACAGTAGACAAATAACAGAAAAGGAAAAATATTATTGAAAGTAAAGGTGTTTCCAATTTTTAATTAACTAGGCAAAATATGTAGGTAGTAAATGAAAAATATGATCTTGGCAAATTTTCTAATTTGTATCAATTTTTATATTATATTACTTATAAAGATATTATATATAGGGGCCTTGTTAAAGATATAAACACTTAAATAAATGTGAGTGTAGTAGGTGTTTGTATGGGGCGTTTGTTCAGTCTTCGATTTTGCTTCCACGTCTTGTCAAGCAAAAGGAGACAGAAACTGTGCCAGTGTGTGATGGACGAAGCTCACGTTGGTGTGAGCCGAGTAATGTGATGAGGAGTGTAAGTTAATAAGTAAGGTACTCCCCGGGTTTAAAGATGATTTCAAATCCGTCCGTTGACACCTGGTAGTAGATCTGTCCGCCAAAAACTGTTCGTATCGAGGTTTCAAATACCAAACTCAATGTCTTTCACAATTTTATGCACAATATGATAACATAAATGATATTTAAGCATTTAATATTCATTTAAAATAAAATAAAACTTTTCAAATTACAGAGCTACGTAATTTTACGTCTGACGTTTACAGTGTTGCCAGCAATCAAGGTTTTGCATGTCGATAGTGATTTTAACAACGGCTTTTACATTCTTTAAGTTCTTCCGCTTCCATGCGTCTGACGTCATTTCGCTTACCTAATTGCACTTTTAAAATTTAATATTCTTTGATAATAAATAAAGTGTTAGTTCAACACGACACAAAGTAAGTGGTGAGGAAATGTGGTACGTTATTAGTTAGATAGTTTATTAGTTTAAATCGAAAATGTTCTGAGATTCTAGTTTTAAAGGGTATTACTAAAGGTATTCTTGAAGCAAGAAATTAAAAGGCAGTGCTAGCCTAGTGGAGATACCAACGGACTGCAATGCAGAGGGGTTCGAATCCACGGCGCGCACCGATGACTTTTCGAAGTTAAGTGCGTATTAAATTGTTAATTATCGCTTGCCCCGTGTGACGTCGCGACCGTCCGCCCACTCCACTTAGCTGGCCGCTGCCCTCCTCACCTCAGACATCACACTTCCGGCTCCAATAAATACCGAGACGTTGGAGCGCTCGGCCCTTTTCATCGGCTGGACGGCGGACAAAGCTAAGTACATTAGCTGTTCTTCCTGAGCGACTCCGGTAGGAGGTTCCCGAAGACTACACCGAATTACGCGACCCTGGTTCTATCTCTGTAACTGTTCTAGAATTTCCTTAATAATTTTCAATTAAACATTTGCTAAAGGATGTTTTAAATTCTTTAACGAATTAAACTGATTTTTGTTTGTAACTAAAACCACGATTTTCATTTAACCACATCATAGTAGTAACCAGAACACCCGTGTCTTGGAGAGCACGTTAAACCGTCGGTCCCGGCTGTCATGAAGATCTTTGACAGTCGTTACGGGGAGTCAGTACCCTCAAATAAACTTGTTGTGTATGTGTGCATAGGATGTCTATTTGTGCGTGACTGCGCCCGCGCGGTTTGGTTCAACGGCCAATAAATCAGTGTGTCAATAGCTATCACTTGTTTCACTTGTCTCCCGTATTAAATACCTAACAGTGGCGACGAGTTACCCACATCTTAAAATAAAATCCAAAGAAATGAATAGTATTGGAATTTTGTCCACGTTCGACCACAATTGTCAAGAATAGAAGTCGTACAAAGGCCGAATTACGCAATGGTTTATTGAAAACGACATCGTCCCGAGGAATGATGCAGCTGGAGCCAAGAGACGGGCGATCCTGTTCAGCGCATTAAGCGATGCTACGTATAAGTTGGCAGCGGATCTAGCCCTGCCAAAGTACATCCAGGAAGTACCGTATGACGACGTAGTGCAGCTGTTGGATGAGCATTTGCTTCCAAAGGTATGTGGCTTCAGTGAGCGCTACAAATTTTACGCGGCGGTGCAGCAGCCGGGCGAGGCGTACACGCAATGGGCGTCAAGGCTACGAGGACTTACAGCACATTGTAAGTTTAGTAACGTCGAAGAAGCGTTACGAGATCGGTTCGTGATGGGAATGGTAGCAGGTCATGAACGAGAGAAGCTGTTCGCGCAGGATCTCGACAAGCTGACCCTGGCTAATAATAATAATAATAATAATAATAATAATAATAATAATAAAAACCCGTGATAGGTTCGTCAAAATACCCAGCGAAAGCTGAGATTCCAAATGGATTAAAGTACACATAATAATAATAGCCATTGATATTCAGGTAATTACAACCCATAGATAAATACCTTATAGACTAACATACATACAAGAACATTATAATATTACAAAAACATAGGTGTTATTTACGGCTTCGTGTTACGCTGAGTGGTATTGCGTAGCCTTCCATAAAAACGCCGATACACAACACCCTTCGGCCAAAAAAAACTCTTCCTTGAGAAAAGTGTCGAGATGATGACTCGGCACACGCATCACGTACGACTTGAAGTTGGTGTTATGCCGTGACTCCAATCTCTCGACTCTCAAAGTCCAGTTGGTCTTCAGGCGTATGTAGTCTACGACCTCCTCGTCCTTTGTGGAGTGATGCAGCCGACACGTACAACTGCGTGGTTGGTACGGCGGGACGTAGCAGCATGTTTGGTCCCACTAACCCGGTACCACAGAGGTTACGACAAGTAGGTTTCTTCTTCTTCTTCTCCACTTTGATGAAACCATCTTCGTCGCCTGTCTCCTTCTGTGGGGCTCGTAGCTCCACGACCTTGTTCTGAAGGGGTGCACAACGCAGAGGAGCTGGCGGAGAGCGTGCGGTGTGCGCGCCCAGGAGCTGCCGCTACTACGGCTGTCCTTGGGCAGCAGACGCCGTTGTTCAAGATCGCCAAACAAGCGAATAGTGCTAAACCCATGAGTACCGGTAAAGTGTTCAGTGTGCGGTCGTAATAACCATGAGGCGTCCCAGTGTCGGTTCGCAAGCTACAAATGTAATAAGTGCAACACCAAGGGTCATTTGCGTAAAATGTGTAACAAGAAGGTTAATTACGTGTTGACGGGTGATGTGAGCGAGGACGACGATGGTAAGTCATTGTTTAACATACGCTCAGTCCGTGGGGAACCTATGACAGATAGTTCAATTGCCGGTAAAAATTTAGAATTTCAAATAGATAGTGGATCAGCAGTGACAGTTTTATCCGAAGGTACCTATAAAAACATGTTCAGTAATATTCCGTTACTAGATTCAAAGAAAAAGTTTTTTAGCTACACCAGCAATATGATGAACAGTGTAGGGTACATGAACTTGCTTGTGACGTACATGCGACACACTCACCCATTGGACGTGTACGTCATCCGCAATGGCGGACCACCGTTATTAGGCAGAGATTTTATAGCAAGTTTCAACCTAAAGTTAACGCCTTGTCATTATCTAAAGGGCGAGCAGAGTATGGTGGATCAATTGCAAACGCGTTTTCCAGAAGTATTTTCGGATAAGCTTGGTGAATTTAATAAATATCGAGTTAAAGTAAAATAAACGGAGAATGCGAAACAGATATTCTTTAAAGCGCGTCCAATTGCGTTCGCGTTACGTGATAAAGTCGATAAAGAGATAACACGTTTAGTAGATCTAGGTGTTCTTAAACCAGTTGCGCACTCTGAGTATGCGTCACCTATAATTGTCCCCGTGCTTAAGCACAACGGGTCGGTTAGATTGTGTGCCGATAATTCAGTTACTATCAACAAACAGCTGATGATCTATGGCATATAATCAATTTTAATTAGACGAGGAGTCTCAACCCGTAACATGTATCAATACGCATCGGAGTCTCTTTAATTATACTCGACTAGTTTTCGGGCTGTCTTGTGCCCCGTCGATATTCCAACGCGCTATGGAAACAGTGCTTGCGGGACTGGACGGGGTTATATGCCTGCTTGATAACATATTAATTAGTAGTGACGGGACGCCAGAGGGCCATTTGAAGAAGTTAACCCTAGTTTTGCAAAGACTTCAGGATGCAGGGTTAACGGTACAAAAAGAAAAATGCGATTTCTTTAAAAACGAAATTAAATATTTAGATATTATAATGAACAAGGAGGGATTACAGAAAGACCCAGCAAAGGTGAAAGCTATAGCTGATGCGCCTGTTCCTACCGACGTTAATACATTGCAATCATTCTTAGGGCTTGTAAACTACTATAGGAATTTCGTGCCTGGAGCATCCTGTATCCTGAGTCCTTTGTATGACCTATTAAAAAAGGAGTTAGGTGGGTCTGGTCTACGTCACATCAATAAGCGTTTGATGAAATTAAGAAACGGTTGACGTCCGATCAGGTCTTAGCGCACTTTAATTCTAACGCCAAAATAGTTTTAACTGTTGATGCTTCCCCGTGTGGCTTGGGTGCAATCTTGTCCCAAATAGATTACGACGGGTTAGAGCGTCCGGTAGCCTTTGCGTCCCGCACGTTGAACTCAGCTGAGAAGAATTACTCACAAATACAAAAAGAGGCGACTGCGATAATATTTGGATTACGTCGGTTCCATCAGTATTTATGTGGCAGATCAGATACCTTTATATTACGAACGGATCACAAGCCGTTAATTTCTATTTTCGGCCCACATAAAGGTATACTGGAGGTGTCCGCTAATAGATTACAGAGATATGCGATGTTTTTAAGTGCATACAATTATAATTATAATTGAGTATGTTCGTAGCGCCGATAACAACGCGGATTACCTGTCTCGTGCAAGTTTACAGTGTGAGTCAGGGCGGGCTTGCGTCGCGGCCAAGAGGGAAGGAGACAACGTCGGCGCACACGCCGCACGGTGGGCTGAAAAACTTCGCTAGTGGACGTAGGGATTTCGAAAAAACTAAAGTGGAATATTAATAAACTAATTCCATTTTGGACTCTATGACCAAATACAACTCAAAATATCGAAACAATTTTTTTGATTAAACGCGTGCTTTTTGAGTTATTTAATTTTAAAGATTTTTTTGTATGGAAGAATACAATAAAATGAGAATTGTTCGTAATGCTCAAACTATCTCAAGAAAACAATGAAAGCTTATGAGAGAAGATATTTTTTGACTATTTATGCACTATATCGCGAACTGCGTTTTTTTGCGTTTTGGCGGCAATATTTTTTTTTTATCTTTTATTCCACACCACCCAGAGAGGTAAAAGATTAGGCGCGTTTTTTTATGTGGTATGGGGATACCACATGAAAAAAACGCTACGGGGGAGTAGGCCTATATCCACTTCCCACACTTGAAAAAAGTCATCATTAGTCATTAAAAATTAATTAGTTTACCTGATTTTGTCAAAATTCCGAGAAAGCATAATATGTCGTGACCTGTAGTGGGTGGCGTGGATATTTTATTGTTTCATTTTTGGTGTATTGTCTTGGTAACAGTGGGAGTATTAAAATCGATTTAGTTTTTTTTTATTTTCCACTAGTTACATACAAACTTCAAACAATTTTATCTCGGTTAGTATGTACTGTATCAAAAAAAGTCAAAGAGTAAAAAATTTTTGTTTTCCTTAGTAGAATCCAAAAACAAGTCTCTTAGCCCCTAAGTCCACATTTTGATTTTTCAGGCCACCGTGCGCCGCCGCTGCCGCTACTCCCATTGATCGCGGATCATATATCAACTTTGTTGTCGAAGGCAACATGCCGTTGACCTTGAACGAGTTACGCAAAGCTACTAACGAGGATACTTTATTGCAGTTAGTTGTAAAATATATTCAAAACGGTTGGCCTAAAAAAATTGTGAACGCGCAGTTGAAACCCTATCATTTATGTAAGACACAATTGTCATATGAAGCCGGTTGTTTATTGAGGGGTCACAAGGTTTGTACTTCCTGAATCTTTGCGGTCGAAGGTTTTGTCGGAATTACATAGCTCGCATTTAGGCATCGTAAAAACGAAGTCAGAGGCTAGGTCACGGGTTTGGTTCCCAGGCATTGATGCAGCGCTAGAGAAAATGATATACTCGTGTGAAATATGCAAACATCTGCGGCCTTCGCCGCCCCGGGCGCCGTTAGCCCCTTGGAAGTTTCCCTCTACACCATTCCATAGGTTACACATAGATTTCCTTGGCCCGCTTAATAATAAAATGTTCTTGGTAGTGGTAGATGCGCATACCAAATGGTTAGAAGTATACGACGTGAGTACATCTACCACCTCGGCGGCCGTTATTGAAAATCTTTATGATTTTATGTCTAAGTACGGATTACCTCACACAATTGTTAGCGATAACGGTACTGCTTTTACTTCCGCGGAGTATACAAATTTTTGTTTACTTAATGGTATTACCCATCTTACATCACCACCTTACAATCCTGCCAGTAATGGACAAGCAGAGAGCTTTGTTAAAATAGTCAAAAAGGGTATAAAGTCAAGCGTTTTAAGTTCTCGCAATTGGCGTGAGTGTAAGCTAAATATGTTAATATATCTGTTTGATTATCGCAATTCAGTTCATTCTGTCACGGGTTTCTCACCGGCTGAGTTGGTGTTTGGGCGAAAGCTCAAAACACGGTTAGACTTGCTTAACCCAAAGTCAGCGTCGACCCCACTCACATCACTCGCTGACGACGTTAAACAAAAGCAGTGCTCGCAAATTAAGTGCTTTGGCGGAAATAATAAACAAGTGTATAAGCCAGGGGATGAGGTTAGGTTTAAAAATTTTTTGAGCAATTGTAAATTTATGTGGTGCAAAGGTACCATTATAAAAAGACTTGGTGAAGTGTTGTATTTGATTAAAGACCATGTCTCTTCTTGTGATTTGAAAAAACATAAAAATCAAATTGTTTCATATAAAGGTATGACTCAATCGGGGAACTTTGACGATTTTATGTTCTCTAGGGGATCTCAGTCGTCGGATGGTGGGGAGGGGAAAAGGAATGAGGCGGAAGTGTCATCCTCATCTCCTCAGAATTCGAGATGTTCCAGTAAACTGTTGCGGGATATACCCAGGGTTGATTACAAACAGTTCTTTTAAAATTTGTAATTACTAATTTGTGTTTTTTTATATTTATGTTTAATAGGGGGAGGGATTGTTGTGTATGTGTGCATAGGATGTCTATGTGTGCGTGGCTGCGCCCGCGCGGTTCGGTTCAACGGCCAATAAATCAGTGTGTCAATAGCTATCACTTGTTTCACTTGTCTCCCGTATTAAATACCTAACAAAACTGATACTGGTCTAAACCATAGAATATCGCTATGCCTTTGGGTTACGGAGCTCAGACGGCAGTCCCTCTATGGAAATGTTGATATTCTGTTATATCTGGTTAGGCCAGTAAGCGGACCTTGGGCTCCAAGGCTGTAAGTCTTGGATGCAACCGGGATAACACTAGGGCGATGATGATGCACTATTGAAGTTAGCAACAATGTAAATTAAAAATAGTTTTTTGTCATATGAAACCTCTTTGATCATGTGACATTGGTTGAACGTGTGCTTTCGATTATTTAGTGTAATCATACATACATACATGGAAAAATTGTATCCATCTACACTAATATTATAAAGTGGAAAAATTTGTATTTTTGTTTGTAGTGGATAAACTCAAAAAGTACTAGACCGATTTTAAAAATTCTTTCACTTTTAGAAAGCTACGTTATCTGCGAGTAACATAGGCTATATGGTTTTTCGAGTACGCGAAGTAGTTTCCTCAGGACGCGGATGAAACCGCGGGATACGGCTAGTATTATATACAGGACTGCCTCCGTAGTCTAGTGGATAGCGTATGCGACTGCTGATCGAGAGATCCCGGGTTCGATGCCAGAAAAGTGTTACTGAGCTTTTCCGAATTCTCAGTAGCAGCACCGAGTCTGGCAATGTGCTCGGTAACGGCAATAGGCTCGCCCCCTATTACGTGGGACCTAAATATTCATAAGGCGAAATGTGGGTGTAATCCTTCGGGGATAAAGGTGTGGCGCGGCAGCGTACTATAATGTTATATGCTGCCGTCCTTACGAAAAGTGCAATAACTAGGTCAAACCTGATTTTGAGAAAAACGCGGGTAAAGATTTATTTTTTGTTTTGTTTGTATCTCCATCACTATACAAGGTATCGGATTGAAACTTTTACTACATGATGTATAACAATGTAGAGAATATTATGTGATACTAAATGTTTGTTCCCGCATTTATTCCCGGTATTAAAACCAATAAATAAAATAATGTTAAGTATTCTTACTATGTAGAAATAATGTTTACTAGTCATAACCGCAATAAGTAACCTACTTATTGCACTAATGGTTAGGAAACCAACATTATGCATTTTTCAGTAGCAATTCTTATCTTTTATTTAACTGCTTCCTAAACAAATGTGCATTAAGTTTCTTATTTATTACGGTTTTCATAAATAAGAGACAAATTTCAAACGACAAAGTTTTAACTTGTTACTATTAGAAAAACGGAGATGTTACACTTTTATATCAAATAGCTATTAATAAACAGAAGTTTGCAAAACATTATTTTTCCCCTCACCGATTTAGTATGAAACTGTTTTCGGTAAAGCCAATTCTACTCATCATATCTGCGTTTAGATGTGTTTTTCTTAGAATTTTCTCTCTTAAACGCCGCATAATGCTCAAATAATATTCTTTATTTACTGTTTGACCTTTGGCAAGAATTCCAAGTACATAACACTGCGATAGTCAAAGAAAAGACTTTGGCGTGGTTTTTCCAGTTTCGGTTCAGTTGAAAGGCGCCACTCCGAAGTTTGTTGACTAGTTTGCATGTAAAACTCGTAAACCTACGTCTCGTCAGCAGTAACAATGCGTTTCATGAATGTTAGGTCGGAATTGACTCGTTCTAGCATGTCCTCAGCGACACTCATGCAATTGAGTTTTTGGAGAAAATCCAGGTCATTTTGGGACTAACCGAGCGTCAGTATGTTTCATACCCAAATTATTAAGTAAAGTGATACGGATCGACTTGTGAGATACAGAAAATTCGGCGGCTATCTCCCTCAAAGTTGAATGAGGATTTTCGGTCACTGCTTCCTCCACTTTTGCGATGTTAATTTCAGTTGTAGGCGTTGATGGCCTACCAGAGCGAGGCAAATCTTCTATCACATCTTGACCGCTTTTGAACGCTTTGTACCACTCATAAGCACGAGTTTTTGATAAAGTCGATTCACCGTAGGCTTTTTGTAACATTTTCATTGACTCCGAACACGAAATTCCATTGGTAACGTAAAATTTAAGACTAACTCTTTTTTCGATGTTTTTTCCGTTATGTAATTCGCAATACACACTAGATATGATAAAACTATAAACAGCACTGTATTTAATATAACTAATAGATGCAACTCAAACTTCACGCCAAAATGGAAAACAGTTGTGCCAATCTAATATCTGTCTAATCTGTTTTATATTTTGCACGAAATATTTTACTCCCCTCCTACCCCCTAAACTCCTGGTGCTTGTTATAATCGTAATAAATTGTGAATTTATTGCAAATGATATCGCGTAGGTATACTGTATTCATTTAATCTTCCTAGAAATAAATGCATATATATCTACTTACTAAATCAATTTTAGTATCCTTTCCATAATTATTAATAAGTTCCCTTAAGATAACTGCAATTACTCAAGCTTATTGTACTTATAACGAGTAAATGAGAATCACAAGTAACGGGATATGGTAATTATAAATGCAGTAACTCTACTTATTGCAGAAATAATTAGTACATTATTTAATACCGTAAAGGATCCGAATCATATCTGCAATAACTCAAATATATTGCACTTATAACTAGTAAATGAATATTACCAATTACGAACTATGCTTAATATAAATATTGTATACTATACTTATTGCAGATATAGTTAGTAAAATTTCTTAATAGCGTGAGTAAGTTATTCCTATCTATAGTTATTTCGGTCATGATATGTAAATCATAAAGCATTGACATAGATATTGCAGTTAGTTTTAGTGTTAAAACCGGCTGCGTCATAGATACGTAAAAAGTGTCTTAAAAGAATATATAGATCTTGTTCCGCTGATTCCGAATATGTACTTAACTCAATTCGGTGCAAAACTCGAGTTATTGCACTTTTCGTAAGGACGGCAGTATGTATAATAGTGTTTTTTGTAGAAATATTTATGTCATAAGTAACTTATGACATAAATATTTCTACAAAAAACTGTTACATACAGCAGTAGCAAGGTTACTCCTTAAACCAGAGCACTGTCATTCAATGAAGTTTTTAATATAGTATACAGGCAAAGAGTGAGTACTTCACTCTTTAAAATTGCTGATCGGTACTGCAAACGATAGGATACGAAGGGAACAGATGCTGTGATACTTACGCCAGCAGTATATGCACATATATTGCATATGTTAAGGTTTAGTGCTTTTTATTAAAGCGGTATGAAGGAGTTTTGACTTAGGTTCCTAATATATTGTTTTAGCAAATCTAAAAGCCAGATGACATCTTTTTGAGCATACCTCGTCAATCAGTGTATTATCACGTATCAATGTATTGAGTTTGCAATTAAAATGGAATGAGGTCTAAATCTGTCACACCTTGTTCCTTTGTTCCTTTCATGTGATCTTCTCTTGCAATACCTATCCGGCCGGAACCTTAAAAGTCCTACCGTAAAATAACAACAATTTATACATTTGTATTATGAATCACTCAAAGTTTTTTTTTATGTTACTAGGCGGCAAACGAGCAGACGGATTGCCTGATGGTAAGCAATTACCGCCGCCCATGGACACAAGCAACACCATAGGAGTCACAAGTGCGTTGCCGCCCCTTAGGGTTCGGAAATGGGATAGGATGAGGAGAGGGTTGGGGAGAAGGAATAGGAGATAGGGCCTCTGGCACTCTCACTCACCAAACGAAACGCAACAGTTTAGGCACTGTTACTTTACGTCGATTTTCTGTGAGAGGGTAGTACTTCCCCGGTCGAGCCGGCCCATTCATGCTGAAATCAGCAAGGCTCTACTACCTTGTTAAGTTTGTTTACATTCTTTGTCTTGCTGGCCTGTCTGTAGTCTAATATCTGTTAACTCTATTTCTAATTTAAATTAAATTACAGTTTACGGATTTTATCGCGTTATATTGGTTTTAATAAGTTATTACATTTAAACCCAATGATATAGAAACTACATGTTTTTATTTATTACTTGCCGACGTTTTGAATTATTTACAGGATGCATGGTCACGGCGGACTGAGTTGATCTTTGTCTTTTCTTGAATTTATAAGTTAACTCAAAGTACCCGGACATTTTTTAAGTATTGGTGTTACTATTTAAGCAGAATGAGCTAACTATAGTAGGCCAATTCCTCATTTTAAAGGAGAGGCCTGTTCAGCAGTGGACTGTTACGGGCTGATGATGATGAGCTCACAGTGTCATAAGGCTAAAGAAACCCAAGAAGGACAAAGCTAGTTACCAGGAAAACTAATAAATAAAAAAAATATAGTTTCTAGATCATTCGCTTTAAATGTAATAAGTAATAACTCAGTGAAACCAATATAACGCGATAAAATCCGTAAACTTTAGTTTAATTTCAATGTGTAACATTCGCGTAAACCCAAGAAAATACTATTTCTAATTCCTTACATATATATAAGCTATGGATACAAAAAAATACTGGTTTTAAATTAAGCAATTAGGTAACTTTAAAGTAACAAGTTTGGCAGTCAAACATTTTGAAAAACAGTCTTACAAATTCCAACAGAAATTTAAATAAATTACTCAACTATGAATAATTTCAGTAAATATCATTATAATAATGATTAAAACTTACGAGAGTATAAAAGTTAAAACAGTTTTTAAACTTAATTAATTATTACCGAGGTGCCAGCCTCTCTTTAATGTTTATTCTTCTAGTTTTGGCGACGTTTTATTGTGTCTACGTCTTATATTTTAATATTAAAGTTGGGTAGGCTTGTACTCGTTATACTTTTTTAGACTATTTGTATTGTTTGCATTATATAAATAGGTACTTAATAAACAGAAAATTGTAACAGAAAATTTGGAATCGCGGCTAATATGATATATCTATATAGATGTGTGTGACGTTACTACTAAACCACAGGACCGATTTTAATACTCTTGTACAGTGTCTTTCTGGGTGGTTCAAAATACTGAACCCTGTAGTTGACGCTAATGTCGAAAAATGAATCAAAACTGGGATGAAAATTCAAATGACAACAAAAATAAAATGAATAAAAGATTTACATTTAATTTGATTTTTAGTATTCACGGGAGCTTAAAATGTATGAGTGACGACGGTATAAAATAAAAGTACAACGATTTGTCTGCAATTCATATTTTAACGGTTTACTATTATTTTACAAAAACGTATGACAATAAGATCATTTTACAAACAACGTTTGAAAAACTAATCATTTGACAAACTTTCATTTCGCAAACATATTACTTTAAAAACAATCATGTGACATAATACGGATTTCGCAAATGTTTTACTTAGAAAATAATTAAAATGTTAAATAATTATTTTAAAAATAATCATATGCCTAAATAATTCGTTTGCCAAAATGGTGATTGTACAAAAAGTTAGAAGATAAATTATTAGTTTTTAAAAATAACTAATTTCTTACCAATACATATGCGAAACCCTTTCAAATCCATCTCGCTTTACTCCCACCCATCCATTGAAATCACCTAACAAAATCAATCTCTCGTTATCCTTACAGATCCTCAGAATCTCTCTTAGACTCTCCCAAAACTCCTGCCTTTCGTCTTTTTCTTGTTGTGACATACCCGTTACTATATTGACCGGGGCGTAAACCCCTACAATAAGAAGACGACTAAGTCCTACTTTCATTCTCATCCATAGTAGCCTTGCATTTACACATTCAAACTCTTTTACGCACTCATTTATTCGCGCAGACAGTATTAAGCCAACTCCCTTGCAGGCTCTGGTGGTACTATCTACTCCGGACCAATACGCCGTGTAGCTGCCATGCTTTGTAGTGTCACATCCTTTCTTTTTCGTTTCATTCACACACAGAACATCAATCTTTCTATTATCCATCATCTGGCATACTTCATCCAATTTTCCGTCCATTCCACCGCCAACATTCAATGTTGCAAATCGGCTTTCCGTAGGCCGCTTTTCGCCCTCGCGGGAAACGAGACGTGAGTCTATGTATGTATGTATGTATGTGCATATGCGAAATTTTGAAAATATTAAATTGCATGGTTGCAATTTTCATCTAGGACAGATTATTAAATTATAGGCAAGTAATAATTTTGTATTAATACAAATTCCATAGAGACTTAAGTTTTTTTTTATTTATTTATAAACTAACGCCTGTATCCCCAAAGGGGTAGGCAGAGGTGTAACCCACATTTCGCCATGATTTTTTAGGTCCCACGTAATAGGGGGCGAGTCTATTGCCGTACCGGGCACATTACCAGACTCCGAGCTGCTACTGAGAATTTCCTAACGGGCAAACCCAATAACACTTTGCCCGACCCGGGAATCGAACCCGAGACCTCCAAATCCCACACGCACATTTATGCCGCAAGACCAACGAGGCAGTCTTAAGTCAGAGACTCAGAGACTTAAGTCTTTAAAAAAATACACACTGGCTGAATTAAGCGAAATAAGTAGAATTCGGTTCTGGCGGTTCGTTGTGGTCGCAGTTCTAACCTAACCTAACCAGCCATTGTTTCAGTTGAACCTACACAAATATTGTTGTATTAACGTAGATTTTGGTTAGTAAATATTTACCAAGCAATGCATTTTGTCTAATGTTATTAATGCTTTACGTTTTGCCAACTAACATGTTTAAAAAATAATCAATTTGTAAATTAATGGTTTAGCATAATAATTTTTTTTAGTATATATATTGTCTAATGAGTAGTTTATTAAACAATAGTTTGTAAAATAATAAACTTATCAAGTATAATTTTGACAAATGTTATTTGTCAAATGAAAATTTTTCATTTGTTTTTTATCAAATGATCGGACACCGTATTTTAACAAATGAGTGAAACCACAAGAGGCATTTAAATCGGTGAGTTGGCCACTTAAATTTTAATTTAGTTTTTAATTTGCGTAAGTTCAATCACATTTCTAAATTTCGCAAGGAATTAAAATGGTTGCCGATTCGTCAGCGAAGAAATTTGCGTACTCTGACGACTTTATACTCTTTTCTCTACTCTCCTAACAGCTCGTCATATCTAGTACCTTATTTTCAATATCTTTGCTCCAACCATGATAAGAACTTGCGATTTATTAATAGCCTTCTTCTTCGCTTTCCATCTCACACTTCTAGTTTAGTACATTCTTCTTTTAATATCCAATCCATCCTTCTTTGGAATGCTCTCCCTCCCGAAGTTAGGACGTCCACTAGGCGTGCCACATTCAAAATTATAGTTCGCCAGCTGTTGTATAGCGAATTGGCGAAAACTTCTCAGTAGCAATTTATTACCTGTTAGTAGTCTATCTTTTTAAATATTAATTTTCTGCTAAGTTACAGAAAGTTAAGAAAACCTGCTTAGTCACAAAAGTGGTGATAAATAAATAAGTACTGAATTAAATTACCTGTTTTTTATTTCAAATTATATGGAATATAAATAGATGTTTAGAAATATAAAAGTCTTTCCATAAAATATATACATTTTTTTTTAAGAATGTTTTGTGCCTATCCTGAAAATTTCCCTGATATGCAGTTAGCAGGTTTATACTCTAAGCCGACGCAGTGTTTCAAATCTTCTCAGCCAAAAGACGGTCACTGCTGGATATGGGTCTTCCCCAAGACTGTTCACATGGACTGAACTTGGACTGCCAGTAACCATCCCCTTCCCACGATCCCTATAAGATCGGCGGTCTAAATTGCGGAGTGTCTGATGTGACATTACATCATACATATGTCGTCATCAGGATTTTTTCATAAATTCGTTTTATCTCCAATTATGACAACCCTTTTCGATAGACTTTTTGTTATACAAAAACCGGTCCATGTAAAACAATTTTTAGACTTAGACCCAAAATTATAAAGATAAACCAATTAACAAGGCAACATTTAAAATTTTATGTTACGCAATTTTCATTTTATTATAAATAATATTCGCGTCTGTAGTTTGAGTTTGTTAAATTAAATTATCGTAACAGGGAGTCATTGATAAAACTTTATTTATTATTAATTTAACAATTGTGACTGGACTGGATTAAACCATGGAACAGTCGCGGAGGTTAGACAGGCAGTCACTCTGTGGAAAATCTCAGTCAAATCTAGTTATTATATTTTGTACAGAAAAGGTACCAATTATGGAATACGTCTCTGATGTGGAATACCGTTATATTCTTGTGTAGGAAGTCTAAGCGTCACAAATATTTTGAATGTTTTTAGTACAGGGCAGTACCAATCATGGAATACGTCCCAAGTAAATTATATTATAACATAAAATTTTTGACATATGCGCCGCGTAGGCTTAGATATATACGAATGTTCCATTCATGGAACGTATTCCATTATTGGTATCTTCCCATGTATGTATATGTTGTGAAAATATAAATTCAATTTGGTAGCATGATTCAGCCATTGACCTGCGACCAAGGACCTTTAGGTATAACACTAACTACTCTAGTACTCTTTAGTTGGCTGAAATATAATAAAACCTAATAATAAGTAACACTAAGTAAAATGGATAAGGAAAATGTCATTTGAGTAGCTATTGGTTACGGAACAAGTACCGATTTATTTCCGCCGCCATAATACATTGCCGCTTCTGTGTGTAACAATATCGGTGCTTAAAGCACAATCAACGACAAATATATCGGGAAATTCTCGAATCTTTTAGATTTTAATATCAGCTATTTAAGGGCTCGTTTGACCAGAAAGGATTTTGTTTATTAATGAATTTCGTTTAAGAATCATTGCGAGCAGACCTTTGATACCTTAATTTGTAAAGGTGTTGGATATTAAGGGTTATCGGCTCCTTTTGTATGCGGAGGTAGTATTGTTTGTGGTGAACGTTTCATAGCTAAGTTGTACTTAAGCAAACGACTTTTGGGATCGTACGTACTACGTGGGTATGGGTTTTGAATTTTTATCGCTTCATCGTTTTGTGTGTACGTTGGAATAAATATCGTGTTTAGTGTGGGTAAAAGGGTTTAAAAAGATAACGGTGGCTGGAAAGATGTACTTACATTAGATTTTTCACTTAAATGTTTTGCGGTTCCAACTTATTCAGATGTAGTTAAGTTTATTTTAGAGGTTTTTTACATATTCTACTTTTTGTTTTGCTTGGACAGATAGGGAGTACAAAATTATATTTCATAATTTTAGTATTTAGCATTTTTTTTTAATATCAAATTCAACAAAAGCCTAAGCTCTCGAAAATCTCTCTTTCCTCGTATGTAGTTTACGCAACATAATCCCTTTTGTTTGGGACCAAGGACTTTTTCAGTACTGGGACACATTCAATGCTAAGCTGATATTATTTTATACGTTCTATTATAATTCACTCACACAGATATACCTCAGATAAGTATGTACTTTTTGAACACAGATATTTCATTCAGACTAGTCTCTCCTATAATAATTATTATCCTAGGACACATTGTTCAAGGCTGTCTGATCCTAAACTAAGCAAAGCCAGATAAATGGAAAATATACTTATACATTCTTACATTCATACATAATATTATTGTTACGGACGGGGTAACGGGATTGGAAGGAAACACCGAGTAGCACTAATGACACTTTATTCGCCTTCACACACACGACGCGTCGTTCAATTTCGACGCGGCCAGCACCAACAACAGGCGCTAGGTCTTTTGCACTGCACTTCACTGCACTATAATTTTACTTCACTTTATTTCACTACTACTACTTTCTTCCTTTTACTTCTTCCTTTTTTTCTCCACTTTACCACTTCTCAACTTAAACTGGCGCTTAGCGCGTCTACACCACCTTATATACCCGTAGGAATGTTCTACATCCACTAATTTCGATTGTCATTTCATTATTCAATGGTTTTTCCATCTCCTGTCTCTTTTTAACATTTCCATTCCTTCCTGAATTTTCTAGAATTTTCTTATCTTTATTCGAAATATTTAAATAATCTTTTTTTAAATATTTGCCAAATATTCAAAAACATTTTCCAAATTTCATAAAAACCAAAATCCACATAATTGTTATGACTGGGACTTGAACCTACGCCCTCAGAACATGCAGCGTATGTGTTATCTGCACGGCCATCGTCTTGGTGTCAATGACTGGTGAATTTGGCGAACACTTGACAGAGTGTATACGTCATCGAACTAAAAACTGTAATTTTCCAAAAATATGTAGTCTTCAAACCTCTTTGCTAATTATTGTGTTTGACGACCGGCTAGTTTGTCGTGTAGACGTCAGTAGTTCTTGACGACCGTTGTGATGACAATTTTGACATGACACCGGCCGTCACAATATGATAAATCAATGACACCTCACACTGCAAAAATATCGTAATCACCACATAAAAAATGTCATGGGTGGGAATCGAACCCGTGCGTTCAGTCAGGTCAACTATATATTTGAATATAACTTGACTGGTAACAATAATTCATGTGTTACCAGTGCAGTGTTAAGGTAGGTAAAATGTCTACGTCATGAAGACATTTTAAAATTGCACTTTATAGTATAAAGCTACATGACACGGTCTGAAACGTATTTTAAGCACCATTTGGCATTCCAAGAACACTCAACATAAAACCACAAAGCATAGTTATTGTCCACAAGGGAATTTCGTAACCTGTGACCGTGGTGAAATGAAACTATTTCCGCGTGTTACTTAAAATCCCTCTTCAAGTCCCAAGATGGCTCCCTTGGGGCAGCCTTCTAGTCCATTCTAATTTTGAAATGGCTTTTTTGCGAATTTAAGGTCAAAGTTAACATAGCAATGTCTATAAAGTTTAGATAGAAAGTGGTTAGTGGCCTGAATACAAATAGTTTCACAAATAGTTTTAATATAAGAATGGTAATCGTTTTCTAACTGGTAATAAAAAAATCTAATTGGCTGTTGATTAGAAGATGTTATTATGATAGAGCTGAAATACTGTTCTCATTTCTCCTAAATAAAATATGATTAAATTTGGTTGATTAAAGATTAAAACATAGAAAATGACCGAAGGCTACATGTTGTGTGATCCAAAAAGGTTGGTTTGAGGCTGAGTGTTTTATTATGTCCAATACGCGAATGTTTCGTTTCATAAAAAACGACCAAATACATTTTGAAATTTTCAAGATCATTTTTCAAGAACCCATAAACAAAAGTCCAACAACAAGTCTAAATGAAAAGACTTATCAAAGATTAGAAATAACAGTTTTAAATTAAATTTAAAATAATTTATCTCAAGTAAAATCTAATATCTCTAAAACGAATCTTTGAAGAGAAGACAGGATTGTTTGCATTTAAAATGAGAATTCACTTAGATTTAGTTACATTAACCCCGTACAAGACATTCATGAGACAAGAATGGAATATAAACGTAGCAAGATACCACTAACATTATACATAGTAAAACTACTCAGTGACATTTTCATTAAAGTTTAGCAAAACAGTAAAAAGTTTTTTATTCGCCAATTTCATTGTTTCGACTTTATTTCAGATACGTATACAAAAAAGGCAGATTTTTATACGGCGAATATTAGCCCTAGACTTTTTATTTACACAATAAGAGGCAATTTGACCGTCTCCTATCACATTAAAATCTAACAAACTCCAGCTATCAAGAAATTATGATCATAGCAGGGCACTGTTGTTTATGCTTTTGAGTCTATTGATTTTCCAATATCAAGGGTACAGCGGTTTTCATAAACTCAATTTCAATTTTAGGCACGATATCAGATAGCTTACCTTAGAGTCTGGAGAAATAAATTTAATAGATTACCTATCTAAAAACTGTCATACCGCTGAATTGATATTTCAGCAAAAGTTTATCCAGAGATTCAAAAAGAATCTCTTAGTAAAGCACAAGTCTGTAAATTATATAAGCATGAAGTTAATGTCAGCGTTTTATATCTCTAAACTTTTTATAAAATATTTTCCATCGTCACAACGACATGCTTTACTTTGGATATCACAGGTTTGTTTATTTACCAGATATCAAGGAAAATTGACACCTCTTCAACTTACAATTTCCCTCTGAACCAGATACCGCTTAACCCCATTAGGTACTGGGTCTATATCTCCTTCGACCCTCGCTACTTGAATACAAACAACAATATTCAGTTTGCTCACTACCTAAATGAGGAGGATCGAATTATCCTTTAAGGGGAGCTGTCAAGTTACCATAGTGAACAAATGATGCAGCAAGCTTATCTTTTCTATATATCACTTTATCTAACTTAGACTGAGACCAGAGGCGGCCGAATATTGGTCGCTCAATACAAAATGAGTTGCGAAATCTACGATCAACTTTAATTATTTCAGGCTGCAAGGGGGAATAATTTTTATCGACTGGTTTTAGTGCTTTTATAATGTTACTACGTAATCAAGTTCGATGTGTCCATTTTATGACAAATGAACAATGGTATTGAAAAAAATAAAAAGTAATATTTTCTAGGATATACGCGAATGTTGAAATGTAGTTTCTAGATCATTCAGTTTAAATGTAATAACTAGTGAAACCAATATAACGCGATAAAATCCGTAAACTGTAGTTTAATTTCAAAGATAAAAAGTAACATGAAAAGATAAAAGTACGATGCATTATAATAAAGTTTAAATTTCAATAATTCGAACTGATTGTAAAGCTACTCGTTAGTAACTCAGATAGAAATGTAAAATTTGTCATCAGTTTTAATGAATGAGAACCAGACACCCCACAATACAATCAAAATTAAGATAAAATTAATGCGGAGTCAACAAATATGTAAATGCGTCTTCCTGCAAACTGAATGTAGCATAGACTTCGTGACGCAAAATACGCGACTCGCAACCCACGCAGTGACGCTTGTTTGGTTTCAGCCTTAAAATCAATATTGTTGGCGCACTTACGGTTAAAAGGGTTATTGTTTTGGTATCAATTTGGTAAGCTGATTTTGAAACTATGCCATATATTTTATTAGTTTTATACATAATATTATTATGTATATTTAATACTTTAATAATAATTTACAATATCTTTAATCAATACATTTTTTGTATGTTAAAAGCATTATTCATCAGCTGTTCTAGTATTTGAGTACTATACTTGTAGGAATTTGTACCTAAAAAGGTTACTGTGCCCGTATGGATCACTTTTTTGTCTATCTGTCTTTTCGACTGTCTGTCGACCAAGTCCTCGGTCCTAGAACGTTTCAAGATATCAAATTGAAGTCAGTAGTCATAACGATATATAGACGTCTACGTTCTTTGTACTGGAAAGGATCAAGCTTTAAAATCAGAAGAAAAAACCACATACCGTAAGAAAGAAAATTAATGGTCGTATTTCTCAATCATACTGCCTCCGTTGTCCAGTATGCATCTGCTGATCGGGAGGACCCGGGTTCAATTCCCGGGTCGGGCAAAGTGTTGCTAAATTTTTCCGGATTCTCAGCCCGGTAACGCCAATAGGCTCGCCCCCTATTACGTGAGACGTAAAATTAATAACATGGCTAAATGTAGGTGTAACCCTCTGCGTAACCCTTTGGGGATACAGACGTGAGTCTATAAAAACAAAGTTTCAGCAAGTCGGATCGAATAAACTCAGGATCAATACTTGTGATCAGTGAATTTACCAACCCGCACTAGCAACCTCTATTTGAACTCTAAGCAGAACAGCGTCAACTCAGCACACTTGGCATACAGTCATTTATAAAACAATTTAACTCATGAGTGAACTTACCGATCAGCAATTATGAAATATAGCGCAGATAATTACTAAAATTAATTTTAATTTGAGGATGAATTACAATTATCTTGGTAGGTAATTACTGCAAAGTTATAATATCGACGCAAAAAAGTAGGTACACTTTAGTCATTTATTCATTACAAAAACGACATCAAAACCTACAAAATATGAATATTTATTAGGCGAAGATGATAACACAATAACTATTATCAATTTAACAACATAACAATAAACTCAAAATGTATAATTTAATGTTTATGTATTATTTTTGTATTTTTTGTATTATACTTTAAAGCAACATACAAACAAATAGCATAATAAAATAATCTGTGTAGCAAATTTATCCATATTTGGTAATACTTTTCGAAACATAGCCACATCCAGTAACATGAAACGAAAATGTTGATTTTCAGACAGACCACAAATCATAATTACAACATTTACACCAATAAACGTGCAATATCCGTGTGGTGACGGATTAAGAATACGGATTGTCACCACCCCATATCTTCCCATGGGTGTCGTAAGAGCCGACAGAGGGAGCGTATTATGCAGAGAACAGCACTGTAAGAGAAGGAAAACTTGATACAAACCCTATACCAACCGGTTTGGCCAGCGTGGTATAGTAGGCCAATTCTTCCTTTCAAAGGAGAGGCCTAGTCCAGCAGTGGACTGTTATTGGCTGATGATGATGAAACGTGCAAAAGCTTCATAAAAACTACGGAGAGCACGAGACCGCTTTGCTGGTCATGCTATAATATATATATATATATATATATATATATATATATATATATATTGTTTTTATAGTTTTACGCCTGTATCCCCGAAGCGGTAGGCAGAGCAAATATTACACCCACACACCCACATTTCACCATGAATTTTTAGGTCCCACGTGATAGCGGGCGAGCCTATTGTCGTTACTTACTGGGCATATCACCAGACTCCGGGCTGCTACTGAGTATTCAGAAAAACCCAGTAACACTTTTGCCCGACCCGGGAATCGAACCTGGGACCTCCGATCACCAGTCGCATACGCTATCCACAGGACCACGGAGGCAGTATAATATAAGAGATATTAAATAACCCGCTACGATCCACGGGTGCCTGATTGAATTTCTGTTCCGCATGATTTATTGAACATAAATAGAGGATTCTGGCGGTGTTTCGTGTATGATCATGTGGTATCGGGGGCACGGTTTTTGTTTATTGAATTCCCAAAAATATGAAGCTGGTATAGTTTTATGGTTATCGAAGTAGTGTGGTTTTGGTCTAGAGAATTGAATGTTTTTGATACTGTAGGTATGTTGTGAAAGGTCACGTTTTCGAGGTTGGTTTTTTGTTTAAATAATAGGCTGTCGAGAGAATAACTGGACTACACTTTTTCCTTGATACGAAATTCCTTTCAGTTAGATTAAGGGTTTGTGATCTTGTATATTATAACGGTAGTAGTATTTCACTTATTAGGTAATAATTATAACAAACTTGTCATAATTATCATCATACAGCCTTTCGCAATCCACAGCTGGACGTAAAACTGTACTAATCTGAGTCACAGTAATATTGTGAGGCTATATGAAGAGTAAACTCATACTGTACCAACACGCTGGACGTCTCTACACAAAGATATTATTTGCTTTGTTTACTTTCCTTGATCGCCTCTTACTACTCTATACCACAAGTAACCCACGGAATTAAATGATGTAGTTTATATTTTATTTCTTAATAAACAAATACAAGTATGACCATTTGCCATGAAACACATTATAATTGAGCTATAAATACCACTGAATTGACCTCCTCAAATAGCAAACAACATCGCGGTAGGCTCATAATATATATAATGGAAAGACCTTAAGAATAGCTCCTCTAAGAACGATTTGTCCCTTGTTATTGAAAATAAAAATAGATGTAAGGACAGTGGGAAGACCTTTTCCCTGCAGCGAGACGTAATAGACTTAAAACAGAAAATAACCACATTATTCCTTAATGTCTTTGCTAATTCTGTCTTCAAACGACGCGGTCATTGCATTGGAAAAGTCATTTTACTAGGTATTTGTTTTTTTTCACAGCTACATAAGGCCTGAAGATCTGACACTGCTGCTTGTTTAAAAACCGAAAACTTATTTTGCCAAGGCTCAAAAAAGCCTAATTATATTTCCGTGTAGCATAAATGAAGTCATAAAAGTTCAAATCGTATTAAGTGATGTCCCTCATAATAGCATCGCCAAATTACGTCCGTCAAACACATAAGACAATTCAGCAACTAGCCGTCATAAGTAGCTATAAATTTATCCACTTGTCTGTAACAATTTAATGTAAAAAACTACTCAACTACTCAGCGACCGAAGTCAGTAATAACTTTTTGATGGACATCCAACTATGATAGCATAGCCCAACTGTCTCCTTTGGCAGCGTGCAGAACAGGCGATGCCAAAATGTTTTTTAGTAGTATAGTCCAGCCATGATTTATACGTTGTAAAGTGTGAGTTGATGGTATAAAAGTTTTAAACTGTGGCTTTAGAGTGATAAGATTAATGAAGGTGGTAGATTTTTGGGGGAATAATATAAAGATAACTGATGCTCTACAGGTGTTTTATGCATAACGGATGACACAGTATGCTAAGAATGACTTGGCTCAGCTGATTCATATGCTTTTGATAAAAAAAAGACAAAGAAATACGTATGGTAACACACAAATGTTTCTGTACTTATGAAAGAACGTTAAAACATTTCTTTGTACATATACGTGTATTATGTGTGAGTACCTGTTTTGACTTGAGGTCTTTTTTTTGGCTTCATTCACGTTTTTATCTGTAACTTGATATCAAGATTTGTTAAAAAATTAAACAAAATGCTGCATGGTGCGAGTGAACCTCATTATACTAATATGTACCATAGAAATTGGAATGAAACTTCCACTATAGAACGAATCAGAATATCAATGTCATTAAAAATTTAAAAGGTATCACAATAACTAGGTCGATACCTTGAGTTGAACACTTGACTAGAAAGCTGACTTGTTCAAGAGTTCTTTAACCTTATCTTGTTTGGTTTCATACAACTTTAACACGTTCACTGCGGAACAGGCTGCTTTCGGCCTGCCGCTGTACGTACAGCTGGTGCGGACGAAGAAAACTATGTCCCTCTCGCTGATGCGGAACGATTATTTTGGGTGTTTTTAAGGTTTTGACAGAGACAAATATATATTTCGTCTTGTAGTCAAAATTGTAGGTATTCCCCATAAAAACATCACGGCAGGCCTTTTTCGACCTACCACGCACTAGCGGTGAAATATATCCGCTCAGTGAGCAGAGGGTCTATTTCAGCCCGCCAACCCAACAGGCCGCCGGCGACCTTATACCGCACAGAGCGCACGCGCCGCCAGTTAGTGTTATGTTCTGACGATAAGATTGACGATGGCAGACAATAAAAGAATAATACAAATTTTGGAAGATTTTTATTCGTCCTGCAATTATAACTGATAGTGATAGTAGTGATAAAATATTTCCAATTAAGAAAAATAAAAAGTATATTGGAACAAAACATCATGGAAAACCAAGTAAAACCGATAAGTTTTACTTACTACCTACACGTATATTTATAATAATAATAATAATTTAATAATTAATAATTAAAACATTTATTGGTTTCAACACACTTTACAAAATAATTACACCCACCAAACTGAGTGTCAGTTTGTCGGCGGGAATAGCGCTCGATAAACATTTGGTATTTATAAATTATAAAATATAAGCTAGGTAACAAAAGTTTTAATTGATGACTAAAAACACAAACTACATGTATATACATACCCAATATATATATATATATATACATGCAGTTTGCCCAATCTTATTAATTTATTATAGCAAAAGGTAGGTAACAGTAAATTTGATAATCGATAATAATAATAATATTGTAACTACTTAATTATGCATATGCACGCCGTACTCGGCAAGTAGAACATTTTTTAGCCTAGTTTTTAAGGTTTGTTTACTGGTTTTATTGTTATGTTTTCTGAGCCATTCATTATTATTATATAACGTAGTAATCAAGTACTTGTTGGTTCTTTTACCATAATAATTATTTATTGGTTTACGCACCAGTTTCTGTTCTCTTACACGTCTTGTATTGTATGTATTTTTATTTTTATTTTATAATTGTCATTGTAAAATTGTTCAAGAACCACAAAGTACTTAACCCTTTCATGTACAGGCAAAACTTTACATAACAGAAACAGTTTTTCGTAATTACCTTTACAAGTACGTTTTGACTTTGGCGTAATGAGATAATTTAAAAAGCGTACTTGCAGAGACTTAATGTTATATAAGTACGTTTTAAATGTTCGACCATATGTACTTAATCCATAGCCTATTAAGGACTCGGTTAATGCGAAATAAACAATGCGTAGTGTTTTTCTACTTAATGACGCCTTTAACGTGTAAAACTTACTAAGTACTGCTCTGAGTCTGGTGCACACCGTATCAACATGCGTCTTCCAGTTGGCATTACAATCCACCCACAGACCGAGGTACTTAAATGTCTTGACGTACTCTAAGTTTTGACAGTCACAGTTCAGGTGTGTGGCGTGCAAGCACTCGTATGTGTGACCCCGTATACTAATATCTGAACTAGCGATAGTCTTTGCAATCTGATTATGTGGTGAATGTATGTGCATTACTTTAGTTTTGCTAACATTTAGTAGAATACCGTTGTCGTGTGCCCACTTGGTGATGTTATTAAAGTCTGTTTGGATTGCAGCTCTAGCTTCTTGTACGTTTTTAGATGAATACAGCAAGCACATATCGTCGGCGTACATGTAAACCTGGCAATTTTTAACAACATTGGTAACGCTATATATAGTAGTACTTATAATATTTGGAAATGTACGGTTACCTGCGAAGGTGCAGTGATATTCAATTTGTAACCCCCGACGCAAACAGAGCGGTGCTAAAACGATTTCGTTCTAGTTTTTTTTGCTTGAAAGGTGATTTAAAAGCTTCGGTCAAATATACAAAAGATGCACGATCGCGGCTCGAAAAACGGCACCAATCAAACTGTGCTTAATTACAATTTGTAGCACAGCTTACCTACTCTCAGACGCTTCACGACCGCGCTAGCAGTGTGACGTACCCATTTCAAATGTTCACGATGCTGATGATGATGATGAATTTTATAAAAAATTTATGGAATTTACTATGTAATAAAAACATATTAATTAAGTATAAAGTCCCGTTTTTTAACAATTTTGTTTCTTTTCAATCGTATGAAATTTTGCAGGGTGCTATGAGAGATTGCGGCGAACCTTCAGTAGCGACAAAGCAAAAAAAAAAACAGTAAAAAAGAATTAAAAAATACTGCAGGCAAAGCAGCATGAATCTTTGCGTGTCATGTTTTCAAAACAGCCACAATTAAATAAAAATCTTAATTTCTTTTATGTACGATAGTTCTGTTTTATTTTCGATATTCCTTTATTTTAGTATGTCCCATCACTGCTAAAAATACCTTCTAGTGCGGTTCAGGTCGATATCGGCCTGCCACTTTTCCTGGTTTATATCTGATTTCCTATTTGGTAGATTCCGGGGCGAATCAAACCTAAAGAAGCTGGGTTCAAGGTTATTCTAAGAGAATAAAAAAAAATGTTTACACCATGTTTTCGCAAATTTATAGGATTTTAAGCTATAGCATAGTGCTGGTAGATCGCAAAAGACCTGCCACGCACTGGCAGAAAAATCGTTGGGGGCACATTTCGACCTGACGCCGCACCAGATGAAGGTTTATGATTTTACTTGCCGCAGCCAACGTGTTAAAACGTTACAAACTGGCGTTTAAAATATTTAACCCACTGGAATACAGCCAAACAGATCATACCACGTCAAACTTGGCCGACACTTGGATATATTTTCATAACTAAGAAGGTTAGATTATGTGTGTATAGTTTTATACCTGTTTTAGAAGGGTTAACTATACTGTATTCGACTGTTCGGTTGGCGTAGTGGTTTAAGCGGCCACCTCACCGCTTGACACTGCTCCGAGTGATGTGGGTTCAATCCCCACACGAGACAACACTTTGTGTGATTCATAAATTGTTGTTTCGAGTTTGGGTTTTCATTGTGTCCATTAGTTGTATGTTTGTAAAGTCCCCCGCGACACAGGATTTAGTCCTAGCGCGGGAGTTGTCTTTCTAAAACAAACAAACAACATCGATTCGATTAATTATCTGTGTGGTGATGGATTAAGAATACAAAATGTCACTACCCCATTACATTCCATGGGTGTCGTTAGAGGCAAATAAGGAAAACACACCAAGGAAATGGTATCTTTGCTAAAACAGGGAAAACTGACACTTACCTACAGACATAAAACCAATCAATCTGGACAGCATGGTATAATAGGCGAAATCTGCTTCATCGTCATCATCATCAGCCTGTCGTAGTCCACTGCTGGATATAGGTGTCTCCAATGGCACGCCACTGAGCCCGATTTTCGTGTCCAGCAGCTGCCAGCCTCTTTGCCTATATCGTCACTCCACCTAGCCGGAGGGCATCCTACACTACGTTTGCCAAAGGCGCGGTCTCCACTCTAGAACACGACTACTCCAGCGGTTATCGGTTCTGCGACAAATGTGACTAGCTCACTGCCACTTCAGCTTGCTAATTCTTTGAAGCTATGTTGATTACCTCGGTTCTCTGTCTGATCACTTCATTACGATTCGATACTTAAGAGACAATCCAGACTTTTAGCAGTTGAAATGGCTTCTATCCCATGTGCTATTCGAATACTTACACAAATCAGCAACCGTTTGATCCAAGAACTGACGCGTCCGAAGCCGCAGGCAGAACCTACAGAGAACTTACATGTAAAGATGCTTCACCACCAAATCGCCTTCATAATAGTCATAATAGCCCTCATCATTAACACCACACACGTGTACTGTAATAGATTCCCCCACAAACAGCTTATAATCCCCCAATAAATTGACGGACGTTAGGCAGCGATAGCCGAGTGGATATACCAACAGACTGTCATGCAGAGGGTATCGGGTTCGAATCCAAGGCGCGCACCAATGACTTTTCTTGAGAGCACGTTAAGCCGTCGGTCCCGGTTGTCAGGAAGATTTATGACAGTCGTTACAGGGCGTCATTACCTTCTTAATAAACTGACACTAGTCTAAACCATGGAATATCACTATCCCTTCGGGTTGCGGAGGTCAGACAGGCAGTCGCTCCGTGGAAAAGCTAATATTCAGCCAAATCCGGTTAGACTAGAAAGCGGACCCCAGATTGAAACCGGGATAACGCTAAGAGGATGATGATGAAATTCACGGACGTTCTCTGACCAGATTGGAGACATTCTAAAAAGGACAAGTCAGAAGTACCCTTAACAGAAGAGCATCCATGAGAAACTTGATGGGAGTGAGTGAAGCAAGAGAGGTACGTCCGGATCGTTGCAAATGGCGGTCCGTAGTCTCTGCCTACCCCTCCGGGAAACAGGCGTGAGTCTATGTATGTATGTATGTAATAAATTTATATCGGTAACTATTGAAACACGATAAATCATACAACGTCGGTGACTAGAGTAACACAATATTGGCAACGCGAGTCACGTAGTTTGCCAAACACTAGTTAGAAACTGCGATGACGCTGCAGAATCAATTGTCTGACAAAACGTTTATGTGATTCGATTCTCGGTTCTGTGTTGTGGTTGGCTTGTTTTAAGATGCATTTGGGGATTTGTTTTGTAATAAACAAACGAAAGTTCTAATGTGCACGCTAAAACTATTTAACAGAATTCGATGGCACTTTGGAGTAATCATCATCATCATCATCGTCAGCCTTTAACAGTCCACTGCTGGACTAGGCCTCTCCTTTGAAAGGAGGAATTGGCCTACTATACCACGCTGGCCAAACGGGTTGGTATAGGGTTTGTATCAAGTTTTCCTTCTCTTACAGAGTGGTGTTCTCTGCATAATATGCTCCCTCTGTCGCCTCTTATGACACCCATGGGATGATATGGGGTGGTGACATTCCGTATTCTTAATCCGTCACCACACGGACGAACTTTGGAGTAATATAGCTTATAAATTAGAAAAGTAGATATGCTACCTTTTTGATAACTGACACCCAATCGGGCGGAATTGTGTGCGAAGCTTATAGTTAATAAAGAAGGGTAAAGAAGACTACACTAGGTGAACATGTAGCGTAAGAAAGTATTGCTCAAGTTCAAAAATGGACTACCTTGTCTGATTTTATGAGGAGATAATGAAATGTTAAACAGTGTAGTCAGCGCCTGCCTATGCCTATACCCAAAGCTGCATGCCGTGACGAACTACTTCGTTTGATCATGGATTTCTTTGGAGCATTCTGTTTACTAGGCTCCAACTGAGCTGGGAACCATATCATATATATGAAGACCTATTATTGGACTTACCATCAAAATGGATCAGGCAAAGTATCATCATCAACAGCCCTTTATACTGTCCCACTGCTGGGCACGGGCCTCTTCTCATTATGAGAAGGGTAAGGCCATAGTTCACCACGCTGGCCTAGTGCGGGTTGGCGGACTTCACATGTCTTTCAAGAACATTATGGAGAACTCTCAGACATGCAGGTTTCCTCACGATGTTTTCCTTGTGATTTAATGTTTATAGTTTTATTTATGTGGAGTGTCTGCTTGTTTTAGCTAACAAGTTCATTTTTTAGGAGTACGATACAAATATTACTTTATAATACACGAATAGAAATTGTGAAATATTTTTGAAATTTCGCAATTTGTATACATACTAGTTTCAATCAGGTAATCATGAAATTATTTTTAGGGTATTAATATATTTTTTTACCCGACTACGGCGAAGCCAAAAGGAAGGGTAATGTTTTTGGCAGCCTATGTACGTATGTTTGTATGTGCCACCGTAGCACCTAAACTACTGAACCAATTTTAATAAATGGGGTGTCAATAGATTTGCAATAATAGTCCGGGTGACATAGGCTATATACATTGTATTGAAATGTTCTAATAAAGAATTAATATCTCAGATTCGAAGCTTAAAAAAAACTGAGATAATCATTACGCGTTTGGTATCAAAAGAAAGATTTTGGTGAGCTCATTACTAATATTTACGTATATTATAATGTTTAAGGGGAGTTAGAGAGCTGCTAGATAACGGACGAGGCTCTGGTGACCGAGCAATGGCGATATAACCATACCACCGGTCGGGTAACCGTTCGAAGAGGCAACAGCGGCCTTGAGGTCTAAATAACTTCTCAAATGTCTGGGGCAGAAGGCAACGGGAAACCACTGCTTCTACTTTCCCAAGAGAGTCAGCATGGAAGGTCTAAGAACAATAAATATTGTGTCTGGCGATCCGGCTCACGCCCAGCGCCACCTTTCCAGGGGAGGTGGTGTGAAATATGCTACCGGCCATGCAGTGATTCGTCAGGCACCGCATGGAAATTCAGCTACTGATGAGTCTCACCAGCAAGTCGTTTCGTCATCCCCATCACATCGGAACGTGGAATGTGCGTGGCCTCAACCAACCTGGCAAACTACCAATAGTGGAAAATGAAATGCGTAGGAAGAACGTTCACTGGCTAGGGCTAAGCGAGACACACTGGAAGGGTTAAGGTCATTTTACATCTGATTTGGAAAATACAGTATATTTCTCGGGACCTGAAAGCAATAGCAGCAAAGGAGTGGCTTTCATCGTGCCGAAAATGCTGAACAAGCATGTTACGGGATATAAACCAGTTAGCTATCCACTCAAACTTAACACCGTACCGTGCAAACTTAACATCGTGCAGATATATGCCCCCATAGAGTTGTGCAACTGTTAAAATGTTCTTCGCTGGCAACACTAGCGAACAGCTGTCATTTCGCTACGTGTATAATAATTTAATTGATAAAAATAGTTTTATTTTGTTTTCCTCATTAATTGTATCTCTAAATTAAAGTGTATACCCATAAACCTTAGCAATAATTGTTTGTGTAACATAATATCAAAGGACTAGTGACTAAACCTCACTGGAAAACTTGTGGCGGACCAACTGTCAAAGTAACGGACAACTGATACAACTTAAACAAGATTCAAAATCAACTGGAAACCCGGGGAGTATTGTTTTCATAATTATTTACTTATCCCTGTATCGTTTTATTCATATAATACTAACTAATATACACTATACATTTCATAAACACTGCTCACTGCACGTGAGCGACGTCATTTACAATACACAGCGGCACCGTTTATGTCTCCTTTTGCTTGACAATTTGTGGAAGCAAAATCGATGACGAAAAACATTTGCCTCAGACACCATATACTACATGTCACACTATACACAAAACATAATTATTTATTATAAAATAAGTATATTAATCTAAGGAGTACAATAGTGTTACACAGGTCAATTTATAGAAGTACCTACCTACATTCCAATTGTATTTTATTGTTTTATAAAAATAATATCAATTATATAACTTTTTGTACCTATTCATTACTTTCATATTCCCCAATAGCTAGATTTAAAATAAGCTGTTCCCAAATTTATTTAATTTACTTTTCTGTTATTTTTTTTTATAATCTACCTACATTATTTCCTTCTCAACTTTCTATCCACCCATTTCTTAGTTTCTCTCTGCTGACTTTACTCACTCTTCCTTATATTTCAGGTGCTTACGGGGTGGGTCTGTTCAAATGATGACCCGCAGAATGGCAGTTCTGGAGGACAAATTACAGTCCACACTCAAGGAATTGGAATCCTCCAAAAGCCTGTGTAACCAGCTGCTACAGGAAAGAGAGGACAGCGAAGAAGAAGTAAAGAAAATAGTAGACAAGAACACTGAACTCAAGGCACAGCTGGCTGAAATGCACACACACCATCTTGAAATACTTGAGCAACATGAACAACTTCGACTGACGGTGTCCAACTTCCAACAGTGCATGGACACTCATGAAGAAGCTCTGAGACGTGTTGCTGAACTGGAACGTGAATTGAGTGAAGCTCATAAAACCATCTCCAACATAGAAATAAATAAACACAGTCAACAGATTGCGAATACCTGTAGCCTATATCATGAGTTGGTTAGTAGTGAGCCTGATCATGTGTGCATTAGGGAGCCAGTAGTGACAATAGATCTGACCAGGGAGGATACCATTATTATGAGACCCAGCTTTTCTAGTCGTAATAAACTTAAACGTTACATTAAAATTACTAAATTAATAAAAAAATATCATAAATCTATTAGGAAATATAATGTGCATAGAGTTAATTTTAATCTTAGAAAGGAGCGCATAAACTTAGTTAATCAACTTTCTGAGTACTCTAGAAATTTGGAACATAGCAGATCAGTGTATGATATGGAAACTCATCGCTTAAGGGAAGAGATATTACTTAGGGAAAGAACCTTAAATGAGATCTTCAACAAATACCAAGCTTCTCAACAAGAACTGAGCAAGCGTATAGTGGAGGCAGGTGAGCTTGTAGACTTGGTGAGGTGTAATGCAGAAATGTATGAGTCTCTGACCAATAAGCTCTCGTGTTCTTGTACTCATGCTCTTGTACAAGCAGAGCCATTGAGTACCGTACTACCTGAGAATTTTTCTAACAATCCGCAAAACTCACACTCATTACAATCAAATTTAAATAAATCTGGGCTTCCAACATCTATTAATAAAACTTTTATTTTTTCTGATAGGCTAGGTCACAATTTTGGTAGTCTTCTCAGTGAATATACAAATCAGTGTGTTATAAATTATTGTAGGCCAGGGGATAGTTACTGTAGTTTAGTTAATCAGATTAAGTTACACCCCTTAGATGAGAGTAGTACTGCAATATTATTGTTTGGTAACAGTTTAACTGTAAAGAGACAGGATATCATAGAATGTGTTGAATTGTTGATAGAACTTAATTCTAAATTTAGTTGTAAATTTATTTTAGGTGCTTTACCTTACTCAAACAACTTAACACACACACAAAATATGCACATACACTCATTAAACATGTTATTGTATAACATAACTTGTCGTCATAGTGACGCAATATTGTTTTTTGACGCTAATAAATTTATTAGTAAATTTATTTTAACTAAAGATACAATGTATCTGCCATTTTATATTAAGCGACAAATTGCTAAGTTATTAGCATACAATTTACAGCAAGGCAGTGAGCCTTGTGTTGACAATTTATTTGATAGGGTTAGTACATGTACTAACAACGTTTTTATTGACACATCTTGTGATTTAAACTCCAAGATAGGACAACAGTTAGGCTGCAGTATTTGAATATAGTACATCAAAACATGCAGGGCCTATCTGGCAAAGAGTTAGAGTTAAGTTTATTTCTAGAAAAATATGACGTTAAGGTTTTGTGCTTAACTGAACATTGGTTAAGCACCCATGAGGTTATTGTTATAAATGAATATTACACAGTGCAGAGTTCGTATATAAGAAAGCAGGCTATTAGAGGCGGTTCTCTCATAATGACTTCAAATTTATTAAAATGCAAAGAACGTAAGGATATTGTAAATTTATCTATTGAGCGCACTATTGAGTTGTCCTGTGTGGAACTAGACTTATATATTATAATTTGTGTATATCGACCCCCTTCTGGTGATTATAATCTATTTGAGACTGTTATGGAAGATGCTCTTAATAAAATTATAGGTAGTCATAAGAATATTATAGTATGTGGTGATTTTAATATTAATATTTTAGAGAATTCTTCACAGTGTACTAGATTTCTGAATCTTTTTAAGTCATTTAATTTAAGTAACTTATTCTGTGAACCTACTAGAGTCTCTGAAACATCTTCTACTTGTTTGGATAACATATTTAGTTCTTGTGTTGCTAAAAACCCAGTAGTTATTAGTTCTCTTCCTTCTGATCACCGTGGACAGATAGCTAGTTTTTCATGTACAACATATGATAAATCACATACAGTAGAATGTAGGCCTCAAACTACCAATCGTCTTATACGTTTTAAAAACAATATTATCGCTAAACTCAATCCCTCAATTTTGAACTCAGAAAATCCAAATACAATTTATAATTCACTTTTTGGAATAGTAAATAATGAGTTTCAAGTTACTTTCAAGAGTAAAACTGTCACATTAAAGGGTACTACCGGATCTTTTAACCAGTGGGCCACTATAGGTATATACAGAAGTAGAGCCAAATTGTTTGAATTATATGGTATGAAACAACATAGATTTGACACACCTTTTCTAAATTATGTAAAAAACTACTCAAAAATTTTTAAACAAGTTTGTGTTATGGCAAAGTCTAAATTTATTAGTAGCAAAATTAAGCATTCAACAAATGTAATTAAAGAAACTTGGAGAATTATAAATAATGAAACAGGAAGAGCACGACCACGGGAAAACCAATTTGAACTAAAAGAAAACAATTTATTAGTCACCAATCAAACTCAAGTAGCGCATATGTTCAATAGTTTCTTTGCGAGCATACCTTTAACAACTACTAGCTCTTTACAATCATCATCCTTAGACGCTGGAAATTTTTTGCTTAGCAGTGTACCTGAATGCAAGAGCGTGTTTAGATTCGAGCACGTTACCCCGCGAGATATATTGATCGCATATAATTCAATTAATATTAAAAATACCGGCGACTTTTGGGGCATTTCAATTAAAATTTTAGGTACTATAGTTGAGACTGTTGCGCCTTACCTCTCTATAATTTTTAACCAATGTTTTGACTTAGGCGTATTTCCGGATTTGATGAAATTAAGTAAAATCATACCTTTATTCAAATCTGGCAGTAAAAATGACGTAAATAACTTCAGGCCCATCTCTATCTTGCCGGCATTTAGTAAAATATTTGAAAAGATTTTATTAAAGCAGCTACTAAGACACTTTAATTTAAATAGTCTGCTTCATAAGGATCAATACGGATTTACTAAAGGTAGATCCACTACTGATGCGGGTGTTGCTCTCATAAAACACGTTTATAATGCTTGGGAGTCATCTAAAAATGCTATCGGAGTATTCTGTGACCTCTCAAAAGCATTTGATTGCGTTCATCACGACACACTATTGCGTAAGCTCCGCCACTACGGCGTAGAGGAAACCGCACTTTGTGTTGTCGAGTCGTACCTGCGGCAAAGATTTCAGTGCGTCGATGTAAATGGGACTACATCCTCTAAATTACCTATACAGTTAGGCGTTCCACAAGGCTATTTTAGGTCCTTTTCTATTCCTTGTATATATTAATGACTTACCTTTTTATTTAAAAAATATCTGTGATGTCGTACTTTTTGCAGATGATACGTCACTTATTTTTAAAGTAGATAGGAATAGGAATCAATTTGATGATGTAAATAATGCACTTATACAGGTTACACAATGGTTTACAGCAAACAACCTAGTGCTTAATTCTAAAAAGACCAAATGCGTTAAATTTGCTTTACCTAACGTTAGACAACTGGGACCTAATATAAGGCTAGATAGGGAGGAACTTGACACAGTTGACTCGACAGTGTTTCTAGGCATTACACTAGATAATAAGTTACAATGGGGTGCACATATAGCATGTCTTGCAGGTAAGCTCAGTTCTGCTGCGTATGCTGTCAAAAAAGTTAGACAACTTACTGATGTTGACACAGCTCGTTTAGTTTATTTTAGCTATTTTCATAGTGTCATGTCCTACGGTATTTTGTTATGGGGCAAAGCTGCGGATATTCAGAATATCTTCGTTCTACAGAAACGAGCGGTACGAGCTATATACATGTTAGGGGCAAAAGATACTCTTAGGGAACGCTTTAAGTCTATAGGGATTCTTACAGTAGCCTCGCAATTTTTATTTGCTAATATATTGTATATTAGGCATAATATAGGTTTATTTACTACAAAAAGTGATGTACATAACATAAATACTCGAAACAGGCATAAGTTATATGCCCCTTATCATCGTTTACATAAAGTTAATAATTCTTTTGTAGGGCTAGGTATTCGTATATACAATAAAATACCAATTAGTCTTTTAGAATTGCCATTTAGTACGTTCAAAAGTAAAATAAAAGACTGTCTTATTAGGAAAGGTTATTATACCATTAATGATTATTTCAGTGATAAGGATAGGTGGTCACTTACACTAGCCAACTCCTGATTTTTTTAATTTATATAGATACCTTACTTTTCAGTTTTTTTTTTTATATAAAATCTCTAGTTCTATTAATTTAATATTCATGCATTATTAGGTCATTCAACTTACTACATTTACATTTTCATTGTTGTTCCATAAATTTTATTAAAATTTGCTACAGTGTTAGATGAAGGTAACTCGTTATCATGGGCTGGATACTAACGTTTTTGTAATTTTCGTGTATTCATATACCGTCACTTTCTGTAACATACTTTTCCACCATAGTTCTGAACATGATCGCGAGTTGCCTACATTATAAAGCGTAAGTGGATGCTCCTGTTACACAAGATTCACATTTGAAGACTACTACAGCACTTAATTTAATAACTACATATTTTGTATATAATATGTTTGTTCTTATTTACTATTTACAAGTAATTAATTACAATGTGAAACAGTTGCAGCTCCTTACAAAAACAAAATATGTACCATAACACTGGCGATTAAAAAGAGTGGCCACGAGTTTTATTGCCCGTTCTTTCTCGTGGTTCTACCTATTGCTTTGCGAATGGGCAGTAAATGTAAATGTAGAAGCATTACTAATTTACTTTAAAAATTTGACGTTCATAAGCGTCACGTTGTGACCTAGATGAATAAATGATTTTTGACTTTGACTTTGAGAGCATTCAAGTGAAGAAGAAGTGGAGGGCTTCTACGATACGCTGACTGCAACACTTAAAGAACTTCCAAAACGAGAAGTAATCATCATCTTAGGAGACTTTAATGCCAAAGTTGGAGACACGACAGACGATGACCAACTACGTCGTGTTGCTGGAAAGCATGGCATCGGAAAACGTAATGAGAGAGGCGAGCGTCTGTTACAGTTCTGCTGTGAAGAAAATTTTACTATCGCCAACACTTGCTTCCAGCAACATATCCGGAGGCGATACACATGGGTGTCCCCTAGCGACAGATGTAGAAAGCAAATTGACTACATACTCGTAGGAACGCGATGGAGATGCTCCGTGACGAACGCCACAACTTTCCCCGGTGCGGACTGCGGCTCCGAACACTAACTCCTTGTAGCAACAGTTCGCGTGCGGCTAAAGAAGATACAAAGACCTTAAGTAGTTCCATATATAAAAAATATAAACATCAGTGGCTTCAGAGAAGATTTTAAGCAGAAAATGGATGACTTTCCAAATGACATGACAGACAGCGACAGTAAATTGAATTAAGTCAAAAAGATGAAGAGCTAGGGATAATAAGCTAACAAAACCCGTTATGAAAGATTTTATTACACCTGAGATGGCCCAAATCATCCTCGAGAGACTTAAACGGAAGGAAAACGGCATGTGTTTAACTGAAGGTTGACAGAGATATGCAGAGCTGAGTCGCCAAGTTCAATTACGATGTCGGAAAGATCACGAAAACCACATCAACGAAATCTGTCTCGAACTAGAACAGCACGCACTGAAAAATGAAACCAGATATCTTTTTCAAAAAGTAAAAGAGTTAACTGGAACGTGTAAACAGAGAACTTGTGCTATTAATGATAAAAACGGACGGCTACTCACAAATGTGGCTCAAGTGCTAGAGCGATGGAAGAATTACTGCGCAGAGTTATACGACACGAGAAACCCTATTAACGATGGTATTGCATGAACGGTAGACGAACCTGACATCTTACCATCAGAAATTGAGCATGCCATCAAAGCTCTAAAGTGCAAGAAGTCACCGGATAAGGATGCTATCACAGCGGAACTACAAAAAACCTGGGTCAGCAAGGTACAAAGGCTATCACCGATATCTGTAATACCATCTGGAGAACTGGAAGATGGCCAAAAGACTGGACAGAATCGGTATTTATACCCTTACATAAAAAGGCTCTTCGAAAGACTGTGCAATTTACAGAACTTTATCGTTAATATCGCATGCGAGCAAAATCCTCCTCCAAGTAATTAGTCAACGTTTTAACTACTTTCTAAGCCGACAAATACCCGAAGAACAGGCAGGTTTCGTTAAAGACAGGGGAACGTGGGAACAAATACTGAACGTCCGCCAAATCATCGAGAAGAGCAGGGAATTCAACAGGCCTGTTGTCCTTTGCTTTATCGATTACACAAAAGTATTTGACTGCGTAAAATGGGACAAACTGTGGACTGTGCTACTCTAAATGGGAGCTCCTGAACGCCTTGTTTGCTTGATCAAAAGTCTGTACACAAGCAACCGTTCTTTCATTAGGATAGGAAGCGAATGCTCCAATATGTTCAAAACTAAGAAAGGAGTGAGACAGGGCTGTATTTTGTCCCCTGCACTTTTTAACATATACGGAGAGTACATCATTCGGAAGACCATTGAAAATTGGGAGAAGGGTTTCCCTATAGGTGGAAAGAGATTATCAAATCTCCGATACGCCGATGACACCGTTCTTCTGGCAACATCCATGAAAGATATAAGTGAGCTGTTCCAAAGACTCGAATTAGAGAGTTGCCACATCGGATTAGCAGTGAACAGAGCGAAAACCAGGCTGATGATAGTGGATCGAGCCGGAAAGCTAACAAATGCTACAAGCAATATACCTGGCATTAATATCGTCGACCGCTATATGTACCTGGGCTCTCAAATATCCAATGTTGGTAGTTGTGTCGCCGAGATAAAAAGGCGAATCGCGATGGCAAAGGATGCTTTGACCCGTCTAAACAAGATCTGGAAGAAAAGAGGTATTGGTATCAAAACCAAGATCCGATTGACACAAGTACTGGTGTTTCCTATCTTCCAATATGGCGTAGAAACATGGACAATCCTAGCCCGAGAAAGACAAAGGATCGATGCCTTCGAGATGTGGTGCTGGAGACGAATGCTAAGAATACCTTGGACTGCCAGACGCACCAATGCATCTGTCCTCACCCAGATCCTAATAAAAACTCGCTTGTCCACCACATGCCAACAACGCATTCTCTCTTACTTTGGCCACACAGTACGCAGAGGCGGCAAAAATTTAACAAAACTCATTGTGGTTGGGAACACCGAAGGCAAAAGATCGCGCGGTCGTTCACCAACAAGATGGACAGATCAAATTAAAGTCTCATCATCCACCAAATTCTACACGGTCGTGAGGGACGCGCTGAACAGAAACTGACGGAGGCAGATCATCCGCTCCAGATGCAACCCTGAGGCTGACCACGATCCTCAGACATGAGGGACCGACTCCAGAGAGAGAGAGAGAGAGAGAGAGAGAGAGAGAGATTATAATGTTTGAGTCAAAATATAAGTGTAAAATGGGGTTGTACTTAAAATTCGCGCGTTTCATACGCTTTGAGTTACCTATTTTTCTTTCTTTCTTCCTTCAAATGTGACAATGTAAATATTGCCCTATGACTTTACAAGCCCCGTCGGGATACAGAAAATTATTTATTAAATAAAAAAATAGTTTAAAAACTAAAACCGACTACGTAAAAAGGGGGGTTTAAAAAGGACGAAACAAAAAAATAGATCATTCAGCTACTCATCCAGAAAAGTATAAGTACAGAAATGCTCAAGCTAGAGCCGTGGTCGCACCACAATATAATTATATACCCAGTAGACACTAAAAGGCCAAATAGCTATTAAGTAGGGTCTCAAGACTAGCTTTACATAACATATTAGTCTATACTTTCACCGAATGAAGTATATCTGTATTAACAAAGGAACTACAAAACATAACAATCAAATACCCACCAAGCGGAAATAGAAGCAGAAAAATATTCCAGTGATTTGGATGAGTGAATAATGGCATTGCACGGTCATTACATAACAGGTTCGACCTAGAAACTTATTTGGCTCTGTACCAACATGATGTCAATGGCAACCACCTTGTTATATCTTTATACCATTAATTTTGAGCTAAGTAGTTCAACTTGCCTCTTTGGGCCATTGAGTCAAACCTTTACGTCACCATCTCGGCCTTGGAGATGCATGAATATAGGTAGCTTGAGTCACGTATAGGCAAGGTAATGTAGAATGTCTGACTCTAAATAGTAGACTTTGTAGTTTATTTGAACATCATCCTTTTTGTACGCTTAGATTTAAAAAAAAATTAATATCGGTTTTGAATCCACGATGAGCCTTACTCTTCAAAGAAATGTGTCCATGATATTGTCAGTTTGAGCTGGCAGTATTCGGAAAGCATGTTCAGTCGGTCCTACTTGTCACAAAGATTTGTGACAATCATTGCGGGAAGACAGTCGCCTTAAATATTTTGACACTGGTCTAAACTTCAGGAAATAGTTAATCTTGCCAGCTCAGTTGACAGTGGCTTTCACAAAGAAGCTAATATTTTATCTCAGATTGAAATTTGTAGAAAGATTTGTTGATGATAGAATTTGTTTTATTCAAAACTCCTTCCTTCAGAAAGCTACAACACTGAAATTGCGATACCACATACAAACTAAATTGCCCATTAATTCCCTTACGAAAACCATGACCTTATAGAATCCCATATAACTAATAGCAGGTTTAAATTGCACAAATCCCGTCAATCAGATCACGGAACCCAAGATAACTGCTGTCAAAGGTAAAGCTCCTGTAAATGTACCGTAATTACTCTCGGAGATATTGCGTTACAAGATGGCCGTCAAATTTTGGTATAATTTTCCTCGTGCGGGATGAAGAAATGCTTTATTCTAGGTAGTTATTAAGGTAGAGGAATAATTATCATCTTTTTTTCTTTCAACACAGTCTTTTATATGGTTTTAAAAGGAATAAGAGATTTATTTAGATAGCAGATGTGTTTTACATGAACAGGATCGACAACTGAATATTGTATCAGTCTAAAATTGTATCGATAAAGTAAGGAAGTAAAGTCTAAGATTGTATCCAATTAGGATCTGTCATAGCTATTGACATTCTGTTCAGATTTAAAAGTTAATCTATCTATGTTTCAGCGACTGATAATTTGTTTTTTTTTTTAGATTGATTATTTTATACGTAAGGTACCGATATGAATAAGAAAACATGACTCTGAATTTGTTTCGGCTTTTCTTCTGAAGGGGTCATCAGGAGCTAGGAAAAGACGGTTTCGTCTAGAATAGGGTTTTGACTCCCCCTCCCCCCCCCGTTGGATCGCCACCTTGTCGTGGTGGGGGGGCTCAGTACCCGTGGTTAGGTCACCTACGGTGAAGCTAAGCGAGATTCCAGGAGTGGACGCTCCGCGTAGGCTTGACGGAGGCCTGCGCAGGATACGTCAAATGCGAGGGACAGTTCTGCTGTCCCTCGCAGTCGGGTGCGGTCGCGGGAGGAGAGGCGTGTCGGTGTTGCGTTGCCGCGCGCCCTATCTCCCGCGACTAAATGGGGGCGCACCATCGTTGCGTCGCGGTGGGGCCGCAGAGGAAGAGGAGATGCGGTGTTGCGTTGCCGTCCTCCCTATCCTCTGCGGCCTCTGGGTGTTTTGGCGGCGGAGCCCAACACCTTCATCCGCCGCCAAGGGGGTTTTGTTCAGGGCCCGCCTGACCATCTGGCGGGCCAATACCCATCGTGGGGTAGCGAGGAATGCTTCGGCGATACCCGGCCCTCCGACACACGGGTACATGAGGAACACGGGTTGGTTTTTAGTCAGTAAGAGTCTAACAGTCCCCTTCGCCCTTCTCTCAGGGCGGAGGGACTCCATGAGGATTTTCCAACCCGACATTAAAAAAAAAGGGTTTTGACTTGTATAAGTGTTGTAAACAACCAAAATGCAGCAATAAATGTCTGTCTAGATACTACATCACAAATGGCAGAACTCAGATTGAGAATTTAATAGTAGGGTCATATTCAAAAAAATTGTAAGTTACGGATATGAAACAGATAGGAAAATTATTTTGCGATAACAGAAAAGTAACAGAGAGGAATTATTAGGGTCTGTTTATAATCACATATTTTTTAAGGAAAATTAGAAGTAATAACAATGTGCTTAGTAAAATTATTAAAAAGAAAAACAAGATTTTTGAAGTTTTGTTTACCTCTTTTCTCAAGCAAAATTAAAAGGATCAAAGAATTTATCTTTGGTCTAGGTGTATAAACGTATCAGGGTCAGTAATATTTTAAGAAAACACCAAAGTGATAAATCTATTTAATTTATTTTATAATCAGTTTACAAAGGTCAATGCCCTTTTTGGTACAACCCCAGATTCCGTACTTTACGGGCATATTTATTTAAGGTTTTACAGGTTTTACATGTTGCTTCATTTTAACAATAAAAGAAAAATAAAGCCAAAGTGTAAAATAATAATTAGGTACATTTTAACCCTATCTATCAAGTGTAATTTGGGTTTTAAAAGAACTCTTCACTGACTTTATTCTGCTCATATTATTGTTCACAAATAATAATCCAAAGAAAATGAAAATCAAACTTATTAAGCCTTCAAGTAATCATGTCTGTTAAGTAATTGCCCCAATTGCACTTAACAAAATATTTTAAAGATACTTTCTTTTGACTGGTCTTTCATAGGCCATAAGTGCAGTATCTGGCACATTTGTATGAAACTATCTCAAAAACATAGAAGATTTATATTTTTAAACTTAAAAATAAAATATTAACCGCATCGCTTCGGTCAAATAAAAATTAGGTACAACAATAAAAAATAATATTTATAACACAAACATGAAATTTAAAAACGAATCAGCCTTGATTTAGTTAATATAACATTAGGCACGTTGTAGTCTTGTTATTAACGTTTAGAATCCTTTTCGCATATAGCTACGTGTACAATCTGAAAATATTTCAAAAAGCTATGAATTCACAAGAGCCATATCAGTCTTATAAAGCATTTACAAGAAAAATACTTAGGAACACTTTAACACAGCTAGAGCTAGTCATGTAAAAGAACCGATAAAGTATGTTTTACCGATGATTAAAGACTGTCGTCATCAGTGTCACTTAGATGTAAAAAGAAATTACTTCTCTTTTTCTGCATATATTGCACACTACCCGAATTCGATGGCTCTTGTAGGTGATATTTTTGATCAAAATTAGAGACTTCATTACTTAAATCTTTAAAGTCATTCGAAATGATACATGAAGAAACGTTATACCGTTTTGAACCACTCAATAAAGCTCTAAGTTTTTTTTCATTATAATTAACTCTGACATCTGAGAGAACTGTTACTTTATCTTCTGAAACAGTAGATTTAATGGTAGAAGGTATGGTATGACTGCTTTTAGTGAGTGTGATACATTCATCATCAGATGATGAATATGACAAAATTCTTTTAGCACGTGTCTTAGTTACAATTTCTTCTTCTTCTTCTAGCAAATGGTGTTTTATAAGAAAATAACAGTTACAAAATCCTCGATTGGACGCTTTGGTGCAGAAGCAACTCAAAATTCTTGAAAAATTTGCATGTGAATTCCCATGAGAAGTGTGAATTTGGTGAATGCTCATGGTATTAGGAACAGGCTTAACAGAGGAAAAATTATTCTCATACATTTCTTTAATAGCTTGAATATCTTCTACGTTTACAAGATAAAGTTTCACAGTAATTTCATCATTTAAAAGACTATATGCTGTTTCTGCATCCAAAACATCTGCACCATGAGCAACTTTTCTGTCCAAAAGTCTTTTTACCGTGCCACCTACCCCATCCGCGGCGCCTTTGCCATGAGAGGCCTCGAAAAAATTCCATGTACCCATGAAGCCAAACTGTTTAATAATTGCGTTAAACAAAAATAAATTCTTTTTTTGTCTGTATTGCGTCACAGGTCCATCGTAAAATACATGTACAGTATCAATATCTTCATATTCACGGGCTATATACGTCAAAATTGGGTTTAGATGTGCCCAAATTACTTCAGGCGAATGCTCTGTAGAATCAGATAAAGTGCAGAAACACTGAGGTTTTTGGTCTTTCGTATACATGACACTGGTATGTAGCGAAATTTGATACTGAGATGCACCAAAATGGACAGCTTGTATTTCCTGATACATTTTACAAGTGTAATTTTCGGAAAAATCACAATGTATAATGACTTCGTTAGCCTGAACATTATCTTTTATATATTTATACATATTGTACTGATGAGTAATGTTAAACGAGTGCAGTTTATAAACTTGGAGCTCTGTTTCAAACGACACTATTAATTTTTCTAAACTTGCTGTTTTAATCAACTTTTTCATTCTTTTTGATACTTTGGTGACCTCATTTTTCTTGTACTCTACATTAATGGCAGCCCACTCCAACCAGGATACATTGTCATTCCTTTTTGTTGTAGTGAAATCATAATTAACACAATTAGTTTTACAAGTCACACATTTTGAGTACATGCACTGCTGAGATTTTGCGTCACAGACTAATGCGTTAATGAGATCATTAAGATTAGTATATGCCTTTAAAACTTGAAGCTTTTTGAGTGCTATGAATTTAAATTCTATATTTGCATGTTTCTTGCAAATACATGTATCACGGTCCGAAACCTTTGGCCGAAGAACATAAAAGGGTTTATATCTTACAAACGTTGTATAGGAGACATTTATTCCTGTTTCTTCTTTAATTTTTTTGTAAATATTTGTTAAATTATCGAGTAGATATCTCTTCTGTATTTTTTCTTTATTCAGTGTTTTAGTCTCTTTTTTTCCTGCTGTTGCTCTAGATACATCATCTTATAAATAAAAGTTTGCAATAGTAGTAGCTAAGTTATTTGGTTTTTCATGCCGTGATTTTGTAACTCTTATTGCTCCTTTTAAACCCACGAAGGAACTTAAGTGGGTTTGCAATTTGTATTGCCGAGCTAAAGTGTTGTTAACGACTCTTTTTAGGACGCGCCGTTCTTGATTACAAGTAGAAGACTTGTATGTACTCTGAAGTGACCCAATTAGAATATTTTTCTCTAATAGAGCTCGTTTAATTTTTTTTCTATCTGAGGTTCTTAGATTAAGCTTCTGAATAAAAGATTCTGTTTTTGATAGTGGAGATTCAGGGTTAACATTTTCTTTATCGGCCTCATTATGTTGACAATTTAATAATAATTTATATCTATATTTCTTTTTTTTTAGAGCATTCACTTGCTTCTTCAGAGACTCTATTTTCATCTTGAGATTCTTATTTTCTTTAGATAATCTATAATGTTTCTTTTTATAGCTTCGACGATTCTCCTTCTTAATTTCGACAGGTGTCTGGTTTGCCTTATTTTTTTTTAATTTACGCCATTGCTTACGCCTTTTTTCTTTGTCTCGCTCAGACAATTGTGAAATCTTCAGGTATTTTCTTCGTTTATCTTCCGCTTCTCTCTTTTTTCTTTCTTCCCATATTTCAGGTTTATTAGCTTTCATTCGCTCTCTATATAATCGCTGTCGTTCAGCTGGTGTTAGTGGCATATTGGCTAAAAAAAAGATATTTTAAGATCATTGAAATTTCAAATATATTTTTAAACTAGCCGTTCACCCGCGTCCTGAGGCAATTACTTCGCGTACGCTTAAAACCCAAATATCTTACGGACCCCTATTTTTCTAAAATAAAATAAAGCCTATGTTACTCGCAGATAATTTAGCTTTCCAATGTTGAAAGAATTTTTAAAATCAGTCCATTAGTTTTTGAGTTTATCCATTACTAACAAACAAACAAACAAAAATATTTTTTTTCCTCTTTATAATATTATAATAGTATAGATAAAACTGCTGAGCTCTTTTACTATAACCAGGTTCTTATAATTAAGCCTTCTTTAAAGTATACCTTACTTATACCAGAGCTGATCCTAAAAACACCCAAGAGTAGTTCTAAAATCCGAAAACCATCATTAGATTTATTTTTCAACTATTCCATAGTAATTTCAGAACAACCCTACAAGACGATCACAACAAACCATCTCAGAAAAACACGTTAACTTTCCCAGACCAATCTCCAACAAACAAACCATCTCAGAAAAACACGTTAACTTTCCCAGACCAATCTCCAAAAAAATATCAAGAAATATTCAACATGCCAAAAATGTAAAAAAATAATATTTTCTTAATAATAGAAAATATAGTTCTAAATATTTTATTTCTTTTATTTATAGACTCACGCCTGTATCCCCGAAGGTGTAGGCAGAGGTGTAATACACCCACATTTCGCCATGAATTGTTTTAGGTCCCACGTATTAGGGGGCGAGCCTATTGCCGTACCGGGCAAATTGCCAGACTCCGTGCTGCTACTGAGAATTTGCTAACGGAAAAACCCAATAACACTTTTCCCGACCCGGGAATCGAACCCGAGACCTCCCAATCCCACGCGCACATTTATGCCGCGAGAACCGACCTCGTAAAATAGGTTTTTTTACGAAGAAGTAAAAAAACCTATTTTACGAGGTCAGGATGCTTAGAGATACCCTTTTTTTAAGTTTTGTCTAATGATTTAACATTAAATAATTATTTTATTTAATCTTAAATCATTAGACAAAACTAACATTAGACAAAATAGGATAAGTTCTAAGGCTTATTAACATTTTGCCTTAATCCAGTTTCAAAAATATAAGCGTGGCAAAGGTACAGCTGACCCACGTGAGCATGTACCTTAAATAACATTGTATTCATGATTTTCACCAAAAAATCGTTGATTGCACATCGCTAAAAACATTTTTCTTCTTTTATTTGTCTGAGGATAGATTTCGATCGAATTTATCCACTAACCGGATTATAGTGTCGTGAAGATTACCTTTACAAAATTATCAATTAAAAAATAAGAAAGAAGTGGGAACCGTATGATTAAACATTTTTTTTATTTGTTCACAATGTGAACAAACCTTAACCGTTCATATCTGTTACATCACAGAGAAATGTAACAGGTATGGTAACATAATATATGAATTAATTCACTGTATCTAACCTAAACAAATGTCATTTGCAATACCATTTTTTTACTCTCTTACGAATCTATAATTTATAGCAATTGTACAAATACCCATTTATTCTAAGCTGAGTTATAAAATATAAAACTACTTACCGATGCTTTAAAAGTCTCACTGTTAAATGTGTTCTTTCAATTGTCGAATAACCACTGCAGCACAAAAATCTCGACGCCGTATGATCAACAAAATGGCCGAACGATTTTGATTCGTCCTTTAATATGACAGTTCAGTGACTAATGTTGCCAGTAAAATAATTTTGATAACTACCATAAAGATAATGAAAGTATAACATAACAGAAAAGAATAACAGAAAAACGTGAAATCAGGACACGCATTCATTAGTTAATTATAATTAGAAGGTGTTTTCGTTCATTATATATTTAGCGATTTCATTGGGTTCGAACGATGTTCTATTAAGAAATGAAATGCTTATGAACTTTTTCATTAATATTGAGTTTTAAAATATTTTTAAAAGTACCGCCATGAATGTGGACACAGGTTACCTCTATGAAACAAAATCTACCCCTCGGCAGATTTTATTTGAAATTTTTAATTTATTAAGACTTATGGAGGATTTTATTGTTTTTTAAATTAATTTAAACAAGTATACGATCTTATTATTACATTATTCCTATGGAGTAATGCCTTGTTTTAAAAATAACTATGTTGGACGTTAAAAATTACAATATTTTTGAATATGACCCAGTATCAATAAGTTTTTGCGTACCTATGGCTCCCCATACGGATGCGTAGTATCTCCAACTGAGATCGAAACTAATCCGACACACGAAAAGCACAATGTGAGTTCAACCGTTCAATGATATTGCAACAGTTCAGAACTGCGCCGAGTGTTGGGGTTTCAATTCGACCCAAGACAATACTTTGTGTGACCCGTAAATAGTTGTTTCGTCCGTGAGACGAATGTTTGTAAAATCCCTCGCGATATAGTTGTATTCTTAGAGCGGGTAATACTTCTTCGAATAAAAGGAAATATAAGAATATGCTTGCTAATTCAGACTCGGAGTAACAAACATGTTGAGATTAATGCTAGAATACTCGGCTTACGGCTGGTTTCAATATTCAATCTATTCATGGATTTGGCTACTAGAGATACATAATTGGCATATTTCTTATAATGGAGCATATATCAAAATATATGTATCTCTTGTAGCAAAATCCATGGATAAATCAAATATAGAAACCGGCCCTCAGTGGTGAACAGCAAGATGACAGCTTAAACCTCTATGCTATACTTGCACTTAAAATACCCGAAACATACGATTTGCCTCCATTTCTCAAAGTGCAATGCAGTCAAAGCGGTGTCACTATGTCCGTTATAAATGACAGTGAAACGACTCCAGTTGGTGTCGTTTGAAATAGAAGACTGACTGACTTGGGACAAAAACTTAGAAACTGGTTGCTCGAGTTTCAATAATTCAATCATCTATTTGATTTAGTTTTTGATACATCAAGTACAACGCTCAAATTATACACAATTCAAATGAAACTCTTTCGTCTTTTACCAAAAGTGATATTGTGTTTTTCGTGTAAGTGTGTAGTGAACTCAAGTATCGGCGTTTTCAGACTGCCCGAAGGCCTCCGACAAGGCCTAACGATTCTTATCCTGAGACAACAACTGGGACCGACGGCTGTTCGTGCCATTAACACGTTAACAACCTGATATAAATACCACCCAAACGGTGAAGTCTCCATATTCGGTAAAGCCTCTATATCTAAGGCATTGCTCACAAAGGCTGCAGGTAGTTTGCCACATTATGGTATAGTCTAGCACAGTAAGTCAAATGATCAAACTCAAACTCAAATATGTTTATTTCAATAAAAATGTTTAAATTTTTTGTACACATCAGAAAGTCATACAAATAAAAAAAATAGAAAAGTAACTTTAAATGCATATTAACATAGTTGAGCATTGAAAAAAATGCCTGTTCAGAAAGTAAAGCCTCGTGAGAAGAATCAGGCAAGAATCTCCGGGCCACTCTTTTCTACGTCTTGATTCTATACAATTTAAAAACTTAGTAACCACATTGAATTTTTCATAGGTATATGAGCTGGTGTGTCTATAATGTTGTTTTCAATTAATAAGGCTTTTTTAATAATAATATAATCTTCTGGCACCCCTTGGCGTGCCGTGCCACTCTATATTACACAGTGATATATTATATTTAGTCTGTGAGATCCTTTATAATTCTATTTTGTGGTACAATCAAACAAAGAAGTGAAGACCTGGTCGGTTAGTAGGTGCTTGATTGAAATAGTCACCGCAAAAGACTAGACTCAACTTTTTTAAAATCATTTAGCGTTCATCATGAATTTGTTTGCGTAGTATGCGAAAGCTGTGGCATACCGTAGCGCGCTACTACATGCCACTATATCATGCGGGATATATCGCTCCATCACAGTGTAAAATAAAGTAATTTCAATTCTAAGTTTCCATAGCAACCATCAGCCAAGCAGTCCACTGCTTCTCATAGGCCTCTCCAAACATGTGCCACACCATAACGACCAGTCCGCCATCAGTTACCATTTTGGGTCGTTGGAACACTTAGAGTAGTTTCTTTACGATCAAAAATAATCCGTCCTTCTCCACGCCATACCAAAACGTAAAGTCTGTAAGCACGAGACCTAAAGCAAATATAAAATAATATTACGTATATATACACGGAGCAATTTTGAATATATAGATCCTAAAACAGGGCCAAACCTGACCGTAATTTTAGCTTTCACGTATTTATGAGGGCTCTATTGCGTTTATCCGTTAGGTGTTGTGGTTACCTAATATAGGTCCATCTATTAGCTAAATATATTAGATTTAACTCCAACACGAGCGGCGATAGCCTAGTGGTGTACGTAACGGACTACCGAGACGATGGTCTCGGGTTCGATCCCCAGGTACCCCGGGCACACACCTCTGACTTTTCGAAGTTATGGGTGTATTAAAAATGTTAATTATCGCTCGCTTAATAATGTGCCCGGTAGATGGCAATAGGCTCGCCGCCTATTACATTGGGACCTAAACATAACTTGCGTAATGTGGGTGTATATACACCTCGGCCTACCCCTTCGGGGATAAAAAGGCTTGAAGTTATGTTATGTGTTATGTTAACTCTAAAATATCACGTTAGATTAGAACCTATGCTTTTTATTTGTTTTTTTTTTAATGTCATTTTACGGTACATGTTTCTTAGAACATGTAGCGTATGTTTGATATGACCAACCTTAGCATCTTATTTACTTTACAAAGCAGTGAAACACTTATCACGTTACAATAATTTATGTATAATATAAAGCTTCCCTAAATTTCAAACACACATAAATAAAACTTATTGAAAGCAATAACCCTATCTATTAGATGAAAACAATGCCACAAGTGTGTCCATTTGACCCTATTTACCCCCATAAAAGTTTTTCGGCACCAATTTGCCGTTCTATTCTTCTATAATCTTCAGCACACGGAAAGAACTTTCCAGAACAAAATGAATTATACGAATAATTATTCTACAAAAAGTTTTAAATACATATATAGTCGGTCACAACAATAATATTCGTTAATTTTCTTTTGATATCGGATTTATATTATATTCTACGGTCCATTAAATATTTATTTACGTTCATATAATTTTAGTTCTCTTTTTCCAATGACTGATACCACAGTCAAATAATCCATACAGTCGTTCGACGAACGCGTCTAGACGGGTCAATCGTGCGGGGGCCAAGAGGTGAGACGCGGGAAGAGCGGTACCTAGTTACGTATATCGCCTTAGTTCGTAACTAGGTACATGTTTTTGGGGGCTGGCACGTGCTTGTTTCTTGTTCGTTACTTATTTATTTGCTTATGAATATTAATTAAGATGGTGCATACGACTTGTGCTATGAGATATTGAAATTCTTTATGCTGTTTAAAGATTTAAATAAATAAGGATTTAAAAAATCTGCGATTTCATCAATTTACTTATACCAAAAAAGAAAATTACATTAATTATAATTATTTATATTATTTTGAAATGTATGTACCTATAACCACTTAACATAATGTGCACATTCCTACTAACTTTTTACAATATCTCATGTCTGGCCAAATCACAGAATAAAGTAGCAATTATTGTACGTAAACACGTGGCAGACGTAAGAAAATATGCGTTGTAAGGTAATATTCGATTCTAGTGTGATTTTAATTTCATTCAATAAGTACCTAGTACCTTCGCATTAGGTAAGTACCTATCACATATTATTATAATTATATCTTGGTAATGGCGCATCCTAGCTCAAAAATAACCATATTTTTGGCCCCCTTTTATAAACCCCACACATGTTCTCCGTAATCTCATAGCCCGGTCACCCATCCACAAAAAGACCGTGATGTCTATTGCTTTACCTTAAGGTAGTTTGCACGAAAAAAATCTGCAAAATACTTCATATCGATAACATAGGCTCTGCAAGCTGATCCCAAGGTTACCCATCCATTAAACCACCACTATGTCAATCGCTTTATTTTAACTTGGTTTGTACGAAAAATGCTTTATATTCTTAACCGCCTCCCACGACACCTGCGGGATGAAATAGGTGCTGACTGACACTTTGTATGGAAATCTGTCACCGCACGAAAAATGCAACGTGTTTTATAATAATTATTTATCGTTAATTATTGTAATATAATAAACTAGCTGTTTCCCATGGTTTCATCGGCGTCCTGAGGGAACTTCTTCGCGTACCCGGTTAATTTTTAGCTTAAGTTACTCCTTGGTACATCAGGCCAGTGAGGGTCCCGTCAAAATAGGTCCAGCCGTTCCAGAGATTAGCGAGAACCAACAGACAGACAGACAAAAATTTAAAACAATGTCATTTCGGTGTATGTACCGTGTATAAATCCATATGCATTTAGTAAAAAGCGGTTATTTTAATATTACAAACAGACACTCCAATTTTATTTAAATGTATAGATAAGTGATTTACACTATATTATTCATGTAGCGTAGCAATTGTAATATTTTTCTAAAATAAATTGACGGTGTTTGAATAAGTAGGTATTGTTTACATGTGGCAGCCCTAGCCTACTTACCTTTGTCTAGACGTTGTCGGCTTTTTCTACGAGATCAAAGGCGTCAAACTACTGTATGTGTTTATACTGTGCTGATACTGTGAGTCAATGTTTCATGATACTTGTACATACTTTTATTAGATAGTTTCGTTCGTATATTTTGAATCCTGTAATTTAATAATATAATTCTAGAGCCATACTTTTATTCAACTGCATTTGATTAAAGCTTTACATATAAACATAAAATTTCATTAGTGCTATCGACCTAACCTAACGACATTAAGAGGAAACACCACGGGCGAGAGAATTGAAAAATAGGTATTTGTAAAATCTATTGCTGTCGCGCAGCCTCAAGCCTCCCCCCACAGAGCGCGATAGAGACAACGCTACTGCTGGACCAAAAATACCTATTAAATGTACACAAAATCAACGTTTCGTATTCCCCTGATTCCTTCTCCAAAACTTCATCGATTTAACTAGGTTGTCATATTAAATTAAATAAAGGCTTTGGCCGTGTTCCTTTGTTTTCCTTTGTTCATATCTTTTTTAATATTTAATCTATGAGAAAAACATAGGGACATGCCAATCGGGGCCATACATCTTTTGGAAAAAAATAATTGCTCTACTACCATTATCCAGGGAGAAAACAGGAGACTACGTTCGTATGGAAAAACGGCCGTGGTGTTTCCTCTTAACAGTCTAGAATACCAAAATGGAGTCTAAAGGCACCTTACCTTGCCTGGTCGCGAGATCGGTCTAGGCGGCGAGCGGCGCGGCAGGGGCGATGTACATGGCGCGTTTACTCTGAGGGTGCCGCGCGTCACGTCACAGTAAACGCGCCATGTACGTCGAGAACGCTCGCCGCTACCGCCCGCCACTGTAGGTCGTGATCGTTAGACACAGAGTTTTGATATTCATGGCCTAATTTAAACAATAATTTCGAAACCACAAAACATTCAATCAATAATATATTTCATGAGTTACTTTTTGTCAAACGTTTTATCATTCGAGGTGTTAGTTCGGCAGCCTTGGTAGTCTACACCAAACAAGCGATTGTTTGATATACTTGGATTCATAGTCCCATTTATTACTGCCCATATTATTACTGGCACATTTAGCATACTACATGTAGTAGATGTATTGTATATAATAATAGGATTATCCATCCAAATATTACCCGGAAGCAATTGCTAATAGCGAAAAGTACATACGTCACTCTTTCTGTTTGACTTTAATGATAAAATTTCCTAAATAATGATTTTAATTATTGACAATAAAATATAAACAAAAAGATAATAAAGTTAGAAGTTTTCGGCACGCCTTTATTTTTATAAAAACAGGTAGGTATATTTGCATTTGTATCTCAAATTTCTATCTGTTGGCAAGTTAGTCGCATGCACTGGTAGTTGTTGCCAACAGCGACAGGTGTGCTGGATAGCAAGAAGGTTTTTTACTGTATAACTTTGGCAAGAAATATCGAAGTGTAGAAAATTATACTGTTTGAAGAAATTGGCAATAAAATAATAATTATTCCATAATTTCTGGTGTTTGTCTTAGAACTACGATACGCGAATAGGGATGATGGTATGATTTTAATGTATTCGTAAAAAAAAGAATTGAATTGTTATTTTATTCGCCTTAGATTCGTTATCGGATACCACATGTACTTACAAATAAAAAAAAATAAGCGTGTAAGTACTTCAAAACACACAGTTCAGGAGAGTTGCATCTGAAATGCATCTAAAACATGCGAGCTCAAAGTGCCAACAAATTTTGAGGTGGAATTTGTAACTGTATAATTTAACCTTACGCTTTGGTGTAAATGCATCTTAAAATCTCATACTAATATTCATATAATAAATATAAATTTGAAGAGTTTGTTTGATTGAACGCGATAATCTCAGGAACTACTGGTCCGATTTGAAAAATTATTTCAGTGTTAGATAGCCCATTTATCGAGGAAGGCTATAGGCTATATAACATCGCGCTATGAGCGACGGGAGCAGTACAGTAGCTTAAAATTACGCGGATGTAACCGAGGGCATCCTTTAGTATATAATAAAGAGTTCGCTTGAACTTTCGTTTGTACAACGTTGACGTTTCACTTTGAAATTCAAATGTAGAATGCATGTTTCATAAAGCGTTCTTATCTATATTCTCTTTGCATAACTCTTTGGTGTCTGAATATATTAATTAACACTTGACTTTATTATTTCTGCGCGTAATCTGGGTTGCCAGTGTATTTGGTTTGTGATATATGATTCGGCATGTGCTTTAGATAATCTTCTGTCAATTAAACATTAAATTGTCGGGATAGGACATTTGCACAGTATTCAGCTTAAATACTTCACGGGACTTTAAATTTTTCATCGGTTTTAGACGTGTAGACCAGACTCCATTTAGGGTTTTAGAAAATGTATCCCAGAAGGATCCTCGCAAGGACTTATTGTAAGATTTGGAATAACTTAGTATATTTTGAAGTGTAGGCCTGATCTTACAAATTGAACAGTTTACATAGGCATCAGCCTGATTGAAATGTCATCTTACGCCAACTAGACCCAAAAGATTTATAAAGGTGGATGCATTCCAAATTGAAAGAAATAACGACCGTCAGTGGTAGATAGGTCTAAACAATTCAAATCTAGGACTACGGACTTCATGCTATGTAATGTTAATTTCTTATTTAAACTCTTAAATTGTGGTCTCATATTTGTGATACATTTTGTAAGATGCAGTTTGTAATGACACGGATAGTCCCATCCTATTTTAGATTACAAATCTCGAAGGACCTCAGGTTATTAGGCCTACGTGTAGGTCCCCTCATAATTGCCTCCCTTGGGTATTTATTTCTGTAAGGAAACTATCCGTAAATAGGGAAGCGTCATTTTCGTAATAAGTATACGGATTTGCTGTTTACGTTTCTGCCATATTAGTTTAGTTTCAACCCATGAGTGGTGTGATATTTTGTAGAAGGTTGAAGGCACATGCAAGTTATAAAAATTGGGAAAAAAAGGTAACTGAGAGCTTGCGCATTTCTACTTTAAACGAGATGGCCCCTTGCATGGATAGCTTTTCGGCGTCAAAAATACATATAAACTGTTTTTATTTTCCCTTAAGATAACGCTCAAACTAAGAAAAAACCTGCGTCGCTGAGGGGAGACACAAAAACAACCCAGACACAATAAAACTATTTGTTGATCACACAATAATATATTTGTTGTCTCGGTGTGCTAATAAAACTCACAATACTCGATGCATTTGACCACTTAAACCAATACGCCATACGTTTAGTCACGTGTTCATTATAGGTGTGTGAAAAACGAAATCAAAAATTGGAAATTGTATAATCCAAACGATAGATAAATAATTTAAATTCAGGCATCCAACCAAGCAAAATAATTACTGAATACTAGCGTAAGTTGTCCACAATAGTGGGCAATTTCTCGAACTTGCCCCTGAAAAATAATGGACATAATATACTTTATTTGAGAATGAGTCCGCCATTTAAATCGTTTCTATAGTAAACTATATAGCGCCATGGGATCGACTCTTTATGGGAAACGGTTGAGATTGTATCTCGGCATGGGACGATTTATTAGTTACATAAAGTGAATTTTAGTGGTTCGTACGATATTGTTTTATTATTACTGCGTCTTGCCAAGCCATTTGTATACGTACTCACATATTGTTTTGTTATATTGGTGTTGATTCACTCATTTAGTATAAATCAATTAATATGGTTGTTTGTATGTGTTATTTCAAACTCTATCCGTTTTCTCATTAAATATTTTTTGTTCTGATTTGTTTCGTGGCTCTTACTGTGCTGATAACATTCGTTTTGTTTATAATTCAATATCATAATTATCATTCAATATATTTATAAAGAATATAAATAAAACAACAATAAAATAATATTGAGCAAACCCGTACTCTCAACAGAATTAACAACCCGTAAGATCCAGGTAACATATATTATACTTACATTTGTTGCAGAACTTATGATCGCTAGAATAAGCAGGTTATCCAATGGAGGCCATGTCTTAACCAGTGTAGTGTTGTACAACACTACGTTAAGACGTGGCCTCGGTCATGTTGACTGATGACTCGCGGAGTGTGGCTCGTAGTGCTTGGCTTGCGGAATAGAAAAGGTGTACCCTAGATAAGCACAATAGGCTGATGAGATAAACATCAGATAATCGAACTTCAGACGTCATAATTATTTAGTGAAATATCATATTTCTTAGTTTGCAAGTGCTTTAATGAATTATTGTTAGTATAAAAATTTCGATCTACATGGTTACATTAATAACTTAGGAATAGAGACGAAAATACGACGAGACAGCTTTACATCGTTTCAAAGACATGTGCTTCACTTTACTTATTTAGTATTCACTAAGCTTACTACGCATTACCCTGTCTTATCTTATTCTGTTCTGCCTTCTGACCTACATTCCACCTCGATGATGTTTATCTAAATTAAACTATAATATAAATACAAAAAAACATAAATTATACTCACATTTCACTGTCACATAGGTTATCATGTAGATAGCCTATTTCTTTCAGCGATATATCAAAGGCAGTTAACCTCAACAATAAGTGATACAAAAATATTATATTATACTGGCGAATTTTTGCTACCTATTATTAGGGAGAATTTACATTGGGTAAACTGAACGGCAGTTTGGCGTCAGTATTAGTCAAATAATATAGGAAAACAAACTTCTACTAAACAGGGAAGCATTTTAGTTTCAATTTGGAACAGGCTAGTATGTGTAACGAAGATATCGACTAACAGAAGACAGCAAATAATTTATCTAAAATCTTTCTTTCTTTCTTGTTTTATTTCAAACTAGAGGATGCCAGCAGCTACGCCTGCATTTTTTTTTAAATTACCCGTTTTGGCCGATCCCGTGGGAATTTCGGTAAATCCCTTCTTAGTGCACCCCTACGGTCCCCAAGGAACATACATGTCAAATTTCAGCTTCCTGCGCCCAATAGTTTCGGCTGTAGCGTGTCTGTCAGTCAGTCAGTAACGCAAGGATTTTATATATTAAGATAACAGTTTCCGTTCTTTCGCAATAACTGTTTTCGCCGTTACAAAACCCTTCGTTATTTCGGTTGAAATCGATACAAATCAATATCAATAATGAATAGTAAATCAAATGTTAATTTTGTGTGTTATTAGTAGTACCATACTTTATTGAAAATAAGTGCCTTTACGTCAAAAAATAACATAGCTATATACGTTGTCACAAAAAATTGCTATAATTATAATATTTTTATATTTCATATATAAAATCGAATGTCCTGACATATCATGACAGAGAATAAACTACTAAAGCTCTAAGCATGAAAATTAGACAGTGAGTTTCTTTTATAAGGTAGGTTCTTCTCGTTTAGACTGGTATCAGTTTATTTGAGGGTACTGACTCCCCTAACAACAGTCAAAGATCCTTATGACAGCCGGGACCGACGGTTTAACGTGCTCTCCGAGGAACGGGACAAGCGATAATTAACGATTTAATACGCACTTCTTCTTGTTTCGTGTCAATGACGAGTCTCAAGTTTTATTGCATAAATTTTTGTTCGCCCTGTACGCAGCCACCCACTTACTGCATTTTCAGAGGCGTTCATAACGTCTTAAAGCGAACATTTGTCTGGGCAGTTAGGGCATGATAGTAGGTGGAGCATTGACTGTGTGCTAGTGCCACACTCACACAGGGTTTCGGATGCGTCCAAGAAACCCTAGATCTCGGCTCAATTTTCCTTGCACAGCCTAACTTGTGTCCGCAATCTATTTATGGCCTTCCACGTAGACCTGGGAAGCTCGTGACGGGGGCAGGTTTTCCGAAATAGGGACAAAAGGGGAAGGAAGTGAGCTTTGTGCCGTCCATAGGTCTTGTCTGGCTTGGGAGACTTCATCGTCGATCGCCGCAACACATCTATTAAAACTCTTTCGACTTTTTAGCCTTGGTGGTACCGGTTAATAGTTGTGCATGGGGTGCCGTTCTTCGAGTTCTAGTCTAACTCTCTACACGGAACTTCCTTCACTCCTACGAACACTGCGTGGAGCAATGCCAGCAAGTGGGAACAGCATTTGAGTTGGGGTCGGCTTCAGACAGCCCGTAATAATCCGACACGTCTCGTTTTGCACAATATCCACTTTTTCTGCATGAACGGAACGGCTCCAGACGGGTGACGCAACTTCACCTGCAGAATAATTTAGTGCTAATCCAGTAATGCGTAAAACCTTTGGCTGGGCACCCCGATTAGTGGTCGTTAATTTTCGCAAGAGGTTATTACGAGCTGTAACTTTTTGCTTGATGTTCTCGCAGTTTCTTCGTGAGTGATCTATCTAACGTTGTGCCCAGGTATCTCGGGTAGTTTCAGTGGTTTATAGGTAAACCGCGCCCCTGGATATTTAGCTCTCTGTTGCCCTCTTTGTTGCAAAGGTGAAAAGCTCATGAATGCGATTTTGAAGGGTTTGGTTTAAGGGCATTCTAGTATAAGCATAGGGGCATCGTAGTAGACACTCAGTTTCTGGAGAGCACCGCTGAGGTTGTACTCTACCTCTTCAAAGGATCCCTGTGACGCCAATGCCAGATCATCGGCATATAGTAAATGGGTTGTATTTGAGCTCGTAGGCTGATCAATACTTTAGATATTAAAGAGCGTTGGCGCCAGGACACTCCGCTGTGGTGGACCGTTCTTTTGGATTCTCCCACGGCTTTTGTTAGAGTTTAAATGTACCCGGAAACGTCGGTTTTGGAGGAGCTCCCCGAGAACTTGAACAAATTTGCTATCCTCTGTCATATTCTGCACTTTCAAAAGCAAACGTTTAACGTTAACTGTATGCAGCCGAAAGGTCAACCAAGACCACACCCGTCACTTTGCCCATCTCAAATTCGTCCTCAATATGCTGAGTAACGTTAAGGGTTCGGCTCCAGCAAAATTTACCGAGGCGGAACCCAGCTTGCTCTGGGATGAGTTTAGGGTCCACGAGGCTAGTGAGACGGTTTAGTAGTAGCCTGTCAAATAATTTGAGTGTGTAGCAGAGGAGAGTGATTGGTCTGAAGTTTTAGGGCCGTCAGCTGATTTGCCAGGTTTTAAGGTCCCAATTATTTTAGCTTTCCGCCACATACTAGGTATTGTCACCGAGTCCAGACAACTATTATACAGTCCTAAGAGCCATAACACGGCGACTGGTTCAAAGTGTTGGATTTGCTCCACAGATATGTTGTCGAGTCCAGAGACTTTACCGCGTTTCGGTTGCTTAATGCCACAGATGATATCGGGCTGATCAAAAGGACGACAGATAGACGATTCGGTTGTATCTACTAAGGTTCTTCTTTTTGGAATCTTTTTCAGTCGGTAAGGGGGCTTGCCCTTCATTAACAGCTGATAGGCAATCTGGTTTGCCGATACTTGAGCTGGTGGATTAGCGTGTTAGAGTGTCACTGGTGAGCCTCTGGATAGTTTGCCAAGCTTTCCTGCTGTTTTAGGTTAAATTAATATTTATGACGGTGTGTATCCATTTGGCGCATCACCTTTCTTTAATTTCTGCAAGGAGTTTCTCACCCATCTCAATGGTGTCTTCAGAGAATAGATCTCTATTGAAAAGATCTTCGTACTATCTAAGGAGTTCAGCTGATGTAGCAGACAGACACAGATGGAATATAGGATGAACGACAACCCCTGGCGATATACCTTTTTGATGCAGTCATTACTATTTCTACAAATTTATTGTTATTTTTCGAGGTCGGTGCTAAATTCGTAAGAGCTCCTCCTCTATAGTTTCGGAGTATTTGTCCCAGTTGGTATTGCTGTAATTAAATCGACGTTTGAAAAGTACGATTGTTGGTCGAATATTTGGTTCAATGTCGCACATAATGGGTCTGTGCTGTGTTCGAGGGATTGGCAGGCACACTGTTTTTTGCATTGGGCACCAATATTACCACTAAAGAAGATTAGGTCTGGGTTAGAGCCAAGGCGCCAACGTCCACTGTTAAATGAAGGTGGATCCTTTGGGCTATGAATTAGCGTTAGATCATTCAGTCCAGCCCATTCTTCTACGGCTTGACTGTCGGCATTAGAGTTTCGGTAGCCCCATCTAATATTATGGCTGTTAAAGTCACCCATCACAATCTTAGAGTTTTGATGTGCGAAGTTTCCCGGTGTGTAGAATCGAAAAGTGTATCAGAATCCAGTATCTACAGTAATTATATCCATACCATTCGTGGTTACGCACTGAGCAGAGGATATGCTTACGCCAGGAGCAGCAAACACTGCATAACCGTGCTTTGGGTGACAGATCTCGGCGATAAGCGACAGTCCGGGGATGAATGGCCTTCTTTGGTAGACACGTCGATGGGTTTCTTGTACGCATAATACATCACCTTAGTACTTCGGCAGAATTCGGATAAGATCCCCGTCTTGTCCTGCAAAAATCCTTTAATGTTAATCGAAATGACGCGCAGAGCTGGCTTGAAGAGAGGACTGTCAGGGTGATAGCAACTTTGACTTTGACTAGTCATTGTGGAGTAGTAATTAGTTTCACGAGATCAGTCTCTACTTACGCACTTAACTTCGAAAATTCAGTGATAAGCGCCGTGGCTTCCTACCATAGATGTTATATTTTCTGGTTTATTTATTTTTTATCAAAACAATTCAATTACAATGCAATGCATTTTAGAAGGTGCTTACTATATTATTTGATATAACACGACTTCTAAGCCTATTGAATATTTATTTCAAATTGTTTGAATTCAAGTACCAATTACTAAAATATTTTGCAGTGTTAAAATTTATCTTACTGAAAACCTTATCAAAACCATCGTATAAGTAGTTTTTGAGATAATCACATTCAAACTAGGTACATTCCGTTGAAATTTGCAATATGAAAGACTCAAAGTAGATAATGCTGACCCAAATAATTCTGCATCTTGAAATCTTCTACAGCCTTTGCAGTCCACTGCTGGACTTAAGCCTCTGCCTAACAGTTTGAATGTGATATTTTATTTAAAATCTAACTCACACTGTTTTGCATTTTCTCGCCACTTAATAACACTTCCAAGTATATCCACACAGGAATTACAACTAGATTATAGAGAAAAGTATTAACGGCAGTGGTAACGGTCATATGGAATCCAGTGTGATGGTTAAGGGCGGTTACAGATTGGTTCAGATATAACAATCTTGAGAGTATCTTCTGTTTAGAGCTGAACGGTTAACCGGTATTATTTCCAGTTTTCAATACATTTTACTTCGTTTTTTCGTTTTGTTCTTTTTTCTTTGTTCTTTCGTTTCGTTTCTTTTTCATATTTATATTTCCATGTATTCGTCTATAATATTTCTAGATATACATAATTATGTTTATCGTTTTACTGCCGAAGACTGCAAGTTAATACAGAAGACTAAAAATTAATTTCATAATGAAGTATACAAGCTTTATTATAGTGGTTCAATGGTTCCTAATTCAAATTAGATGATTAAATGGTAACAATTTAGCACATTTGGTTAGATGCTGGAAAAACCATTTTGATTTATATATAATTTTGATTTATATATAACCAGCGGACCCGGCGAACCTTGTAACGCCTAGCATTCGACGATACTAACGTCACTCAAATTATTTGCCTTTCCGGAACTCCTCCACTAACATTTAAACTTTATGTTATAGTATTAGTACAAAAGATTCGGAATAATACATAATAGTCAATTGGAACTTTCAATTGACTTTTATGTATTATTCCGAATCTTTTGTGGAGGAATACAGAAAAGTTTTGTTTATAGACTGTTTCAGGCAATTTTTCAAAGGTTCTCTCCGTAAGAACAAGCCTCATACTTCAAGGAATATTATAAAAAAAGAATTAGCGAAATCAGTTCAGTTGCTCTCGAGATTTGCGCTTAACATTTTTAACAACAACATTGAGCGATTATTTTTTATATTATAGATGGTACTAGACTACACCTAAACTTTTCTTGGAAAGCCAGTGGTAAAAACGGGACAAAAGTCCATCCTTTGGTAAAATCCGTTCGTCATTTTTGAGTTTATCACGTTAAGATCGACCAGGGGGATTTCATTAACTCCTTAATAATAAAAACTAAACTTCGCCCGCGGCTCCACTCGCATGATAAAACTTTCCTCAAGCCTCTCACTATTAGAGCAAACTGTATAAAAATCTGTCGGTAGTTCTTGAGTTTATTACATGTAAACAGATAGACAGGACGCGCCAAGGACTTAATTTTATAATAAACTAGAGGACGCCAGCGGCTTCGCCTGCACATTTTTTTAAATTTATCTGTTTTGACCGATCCCGTGGGTATTTCGGGAAATCCCTTCTTAGTGCACCCCTACGGTCCTCAAGAAATATACATGCCAAATTTCAGCATCTTGCGCCGAGTAGTTTCGGCTGTAGCTTGTCTGTCAGTCAGTCAGTAACGCAAGGATTTTATATTGATGTGTATAGCTATGTACTAAAAATAAACGAAGATTGACGAATGAAAGCAAGTCTGCAATATAGCGCATACAGCTTTTCTGTGAACGGTGTTAGCCAGATAAGACGTTAGGCAATCAGGGAGCTCTGTCTTTTGAAAACAAAAGAAACGAAACTTAGATACACCTAAGGTTTTTTGAAGTGAATAGCATTGATCCATTCTAAGCACACACATTAGCCCCGAGAGGTTTGAGTGAATGGCTATGGAGCAAAACATTGTCATTGTGTATTGTGGAAAATAAATTAATAAAAAAAGAAACCCTAACTATGTACATAAGTTAAAATATGGGTTCTAATTGCCCAGAAGTGGGTGTACAGTTATATGAAATAACCAAAAAGGGTTCTTATTGCCCAGAAGAGCCATATGATAATTTACTTTATAGTTTCTAGTATAAAATGAGTTAATTTTATACTAGAAAGTGTGTAGTTTATAATAATTTTATCAAACGAACTATGGCTTTATATGGGTCACTTTAACTATGTAGATATATTTTATTTCAACGTTATACCACCAATACTGTGATAAAATAAAATTTAGTTTATATATTAAATAAAGAATCAAATACGTTAAAATATTTATTTAAATTATTTATTTATACGTGACGAGACGGCCAAAATACATTACATCTTTCGATATTTTACTATACTTTTGAAAATATAACATTTGTATAAGAATATTAAAATTGAAGCCCTTTAATATGTACGAAGCTGGTAATTAAACATGAAACTCAGCGACATATTTGTCAAACACACACACACAGTAGACAGTCATAACAAAAATATAGCACAATCCTCTATTTATAAGCAAAACTCAAATTAAATCTAATCTCAACAAACACGTTGTTCTAACGTAATTTCGCTTGTTCCAGATAACAATGGAGAAACGAATCGCCGGCGTAATCTACATATTGATCACTTTCGCTCTCGTTAATGAAATGTCAATAAACGTGTTTGCCAGGGACAATAATAAACGACGACCCAAAGAGAAAAGCGGAGGCTTCCAAAAGAATATTTGTGACATCACAGACAGAGACTCAAAAGTTAACTGCTACTGCGAGAACACTAGAGAACCTAGGAATGCGACCAAAGCGGAATGTTGGGTATTCAACGGTGGAATACCGCGAGACAACCACATCTGGCAGAGTTTTGCGTCCCAACCAGCTCTGCAAACTTTGTCTTTTAACGTTCGAGTCGATGGCGCTTTGGGCTATATACCTACAAAGGCACTATTTTATTTACCTCGCTTGACGTCGATCAGTATAAAGTATGGGAACATTGTTGATATAACACCGTATTCTTTGGCCAACCTAACCAACTTGAAGGAAATTGGCTTGTCCCAGAATCAAATTGAAAACCTACAGCAATTCGCTTTTGCTAACATGCCGAATATAACAACGATCAATTTAGAAGATAATATGATTATTGACATTGATGCTGAGGCGTTTTACGACCTGCCAAAATTACAGAAGCTAGTGTTTACGAAGAATAACATAACAATGATCAGAAATGGAACGTTTCAACACACCTTCAATCTACTGGAATTGGATTTGAATAAAAACAACATCTACTGTTTGAATCGAAGGACATTTGACGGACTCGCAAATCTAAAGAAATTGGATCTTAGAAAGAATCGAATACAAAATTTGACGGAATTCACATTCGCTGAGTTGTGGAATCTACAAGAATTACTGTTGGGCAAGAATGATTTGAGGTATATATCGGAGCGAGCATTTGACGGGCTTTCTCAACTGCGAAAGTTGTCCCTTGATGATAATAAACTGGCTTCTCTCCTTTCGGGGTTGTTCGAAGGCGTGAGGGGCCTTAGCTCAGTGGACTTGCGCTCCAATGAACTACACGAGTTAACTTACGACAATATCAAGCCTATATTGGACAACTTGAAACCGCAGAACAGTAATCTACTACCCGAAGGTAATAATGAATATATAATACTTCCTCATGTCGAGTTTCATAAACTTAAAACACTCGATGAATATTAAACGTGTAGAAACTGAGACGTTAAAATTAACTTTAATAAACTTGGAAAGTTTTTTCTATTATGATACCTATAGGTGTTCATAGTAGGGATTAACAGGGGCAGATAGTGAAAAATGTTGTATAGTCCCTTATTAATTGTAAATTAGTTTAAACTTGCCCAGTCTAGGCCGTCCTCTTTCAAAAAACTTTATGCCCTTGTTTCAAATGTTAAAGTAAATATCGAATACTAAAATGCTGCTTTATTGTTTACAGAAAACAACTTCATGTGCGACTGTAGATTGAAATGGATGTATTCACTGCGCAACGACACTAAAAGTCAAAATACAAAGGATTCTTTGGACGCAGTGACCTGCAAAATGGATCCTCCCATTGTGAGTTCGGCGTACAACAAAATGTCCGACACACTGGACGACAACAAACTCGAGTATAGCCAAGATATACTTCACGCTGGCTTAACTATTGAGACCTTGAATGACAAAATGAACATTACGGAAAAGAACATTTTACCCGATGATCTGGCTAAAGACGACGGTAATGAAATAACCAAAAAGGGTATTAAGATAAATGTTCTGAAAATCCTTTCTGATACCCTTCCGTGCCCTAGAGAGACTATAAAAACAACAGAGATGCCATCGTATAAAGTAGGTCCTGTAATTCCAATACAGAATGAAATGAAGACTTATAGATTCTATGAAATGAATTCTGCTGCTAGTAAATTAAGTTCTAGTTTCTTAGTGTTCTGGAGTGTTTGTTTTAGATTTTTCTTTACTTAGGAAAGAGACGAATCTAGTCGTTAAACTAAGTGAGATACAGACTTTTAAGCCAGCGATTGATGGCTGCGCGCGGGTATAATGACTACCCGCGCGCAGCCATCAATCGAATAATGACTAACACTTTACTAAGTCCTGTATGAGATAAACAGGGGAGATTTACGAGTGTATGGAATGAAAACGTGATCTATTTGTACAAAAGCAAAATTGTTCCAAGATAAAATCTGAGCGTAGAAAAGTTGGAGGTTTAAAAAACAGGGTACCCATCTGTTTTTACAGTAACTAACCGACAAAGAATAAGCAATCTACTTTTGTAAGAGATTTTGTAATTACTGAACATTTCGAAGAAATATTAAAAGGCTGTTTTGAAAAAGTATTTTGCTTCTAATTATTTATTGGCGTAGTCAAAGCCATGTCAAAGCAAACAGTAATCTAGCAGAAACATAATGTGTAGCAACTTAATATCCTTAGCTTGCAGGAATCTATATTCATGTCTTATCTAGCGGTCAATTATTACAATAGAATAAAATAGAATGAATATTTACTTACATACTTCATCCTTTTATCACACTGGTAAATTATAGTCGGTACTTCTTAAATATATATCATATTAAATATATATCATACATTTTATGGACTTCAAAAGTGATAACATGGCTTCAAGTAAATTAAAAAAGACTGTTAAAAGTTATCCACCAGCAGCCATTGAAAGCCCTTCAATTAAATTTACACTTTTAAAAATAGATTTGATTTCTATAAGCACACAGTATAATCATTATATGCAAGCAATAAAATTACCCACCGTATAAATGTTGTAAATTATAAAAAAATTATAAGTAGTATTAATGTATAAAGCTCTTTTTTACGCACTCGAATTTCACTCATAAGACATTTCGTTATAGAGATGTGAGTATTTTTTAAAGTTATAAAAGTTTAATTTGAAATTTTTGAATATCATATTCATTCGAAAAGTTTTCTTTGTTTTACTGAATGGTTACGTCAAAAATCATTTTTAATTAGAATCAGATTAATCCAGCGACCAAATTTGATTAAAATAAGCTCATTAATTTGTATGCCGAATGGCTATGTAAAAGCCTTAATTTAAAAAAAAAGTAAAATCGAATAATTGTAATTTCTACTAGTCAGTTGCATCTAGAAGAGGATACAGTTCAAGTTTGAAAGTCCCCATTCAATTGTAGCTGCGAGCAACTACTAGCAAAATAATTGCAGTGAACAAATAAATCAATTCAGCAGAAATATTAGGCAGCCCAATCTATACACATAAATACAATTGGAGTGTCTGTTTGTAATATTGAAATAACCGCTTTTTACTTAATGCATATGGATGTATACACGGTATATAATTATACCGAAATGACATTTTTTACCATTTTTGTCTGTCTGTCTGTTTGTCTGTTTGTGCTCGCTAATCTCTGGAACTGCTGGACCAATTTAAATGGGACGTTCACTGGCGGATAGCTGATGTACCAAGGAGTAACTTAGGCTATAAATTAACCGGGTACGCGAAGTAGTTCCCTCAGGACACGGGTGAAACCGCGGGATACAGCAAGTAATACGTAAGTTTATCCTACTTTTCGACGGACGCCACTCAGTAATTTTGTTCAACAAAGAGCTTTGGTACTATTTTGGTCCGCTCTATTCTTCTACGGATTTAGATTAGTCTACAGTCTAATCTAAATCCGTAACTACTGTTAGCTTAGCGATATTATCTGAGCCAACGTGTCTGCGAGCAATGAATTTATGGAATTTCCGAAATTAATAAAAAAAATAATTTTGGAAATTGTCTAATGGAAGATAATTTACTTAAGCATCATTCATTGAGTCAAAGCCTAAAAAAATTATTTTAGTATTCTGAATCCGAAATTTTGATCTGGATAATCATTTCGCCTTACGATCCTGAAAAAACTGTCCCCAATTTCAATGAAGCATAATAATAATTGTAAGGATCGAAGTCACGAATAATTTACTTTGAAGGTGATAAATTCATCAACGTAAGAAAGTCTGGAGGTCGTTTGCAAATGAAGCTATATCAAAATGTCTGCCATTCGAATTACCATCAGGGATTTCGGTAAATTATTTTCGGCAGGTAAAGCAGAAATGAAGGATCAAGACATCCTAAGTATAATTTGACTGAACTGCTAGTTTTATGGTTAGTAACTCTGAATGCTACACTGATGGTGGCGGCTTCAATTCCCGAGCAAGACAATGTTTGTGTTCTAAGCATGTTAGGTTATTCATTCTGTGTCGGGGTGTATGTATCTATAATAAGTCTGTATTAAGAAACAACATACAAGTTTATCCTGTCCCTCGCGATCATCATTGGAAACTGGTCGAAACGTTGAAGAAAATAGAGGTACCACAAATTGTTTCTTTACGTGACTGAGACCTATTAAATAAATTTATATGAGGTAAGAATAGAATGTATGATTGCCTCCATGGTCCAGTGGCTAGCGTATGCGACTGCTGATCGGAGATCCCGGGTTCAATTCCCGGGTCGGGCAAAAATGTTACTGGGATTTCCCGAATTCTCAGTAGCAGCACGGAGTCTGGTGATATGCCCGGTGACGGCAATAGGCTCGCCTCGCTTACGTGGGACCTAAAATAATTCATGGTGAAATGTGGGTGTAATATTTCACCTCTGCCTACCCCTTCGGCGATACAGGCGTGAGTCTATAAATAAAATAAATAAATATAATAGTATTTTTATTAATCATCTGATTTCCACAGTACAAACTGCATAGTTTGAGCTCAGATGACTGAATGGAGCTGATGAATATTTTTATTACCGCTAGGATCATGGTACATCTATCTTCAAAACTCAACATCAGCATTAGCCATAGTCCATCAAACCGTTCTTCACAATTAAACGCGTAGCAGTTTCGAACTCGCAGCAATTGTATTTGTGCAACCCCCTACACGGTACTAATAAACTACATTCCCAACAAACTTGCAGCGCTCAGTTGGGTAACTGTTGATAAAAGCAATTTGTTTAGTTGTGTGGTACAATTGATTGGATACGTTGAATAATAAGCTTTAGTCTTGTTATAATACAGTCATTATTCCCTTTAGATTGTTGAACGACTGAGTTTAGATTAGTAAAGCTGGAACTATAGCGTCTGCTTACTCTGTCTATCTCATTTGAATACGATAAGTAATATAAATTATTTTGATAAGTTCCATTTTTGGGATGATTGCATGAAAAGCTGTTTATCTTTTCTTCTTGGAAGCCAGAGTTGGCCACTAATTCTATGTGTTAGTGGACAAATCACGTTTGGAAGGTCACTTGAAGGTCCAGCAGGACGTAATTATGCTTTCCTTAAGAAAAGAGCCGGCACTGACATTTATAATTCATAATTTAACAACGTCTGATATAAACTCCGCACGATCGGTCACCCATCCATAAGTGACATCCGCCAACCCAGATAACAATGCAAACTTGCCAAACTTGCAACAAGTTTAAATCCTGCATACCATACCGACTACCCCGTAGTTCAATACCTCACTACCCCGTGCAGGAGACGAGGCGCGGACAGACCCGGCCAGCACTAGTGTGGGGCTGCGGAAGAATTTGGATTCCCGTGGCCCCGCGCGCACATGCGAGGAGACACCGGGGTGGTTTTAGCCGGTAAGAGTCCGGCATGCCGCTCCGCCTGTCCCCAGGCGGAGGTAGTCGATGAGGATTTCCCCCCGCAAAAAAAAAGTTTCAATCAAACTTGCTAGTTTCACTGTGACAAACTTGCATGAAGTTGGTTTTTCAAAGGATTTGGATGACGACGAGTACAGGTTGGTGGTCGGTCGACCTCCTAGATACAGCAGGAGGTGCTCGACGACCACCTGTTGTGGGACCACCAAGCTGTGCCTTGTACCTGTGCAATCTTTGAAAAGCAAACTTCATGCAAGTTTGATGCAAGTTTGACACAGTGGAACTAGCAAGTTTGATTTAAACTTGTTGCAAGTTTGTTGTTATCTGGAAACGTTACTTAAATTTCCACCTACTTAACACGATGAGCAAGTTAATTTGCTCCTATGAGTATTACAAGAGGTGTTATCGGCTTCTATGAATGTATATTTAATTTTAGCAGCTTTCAGGAGCCAAAAGACTTAAGAAGCTTCTGTATCTGTATTTCATAATATTTACTAAGTAATTTAGGGGTCTCATATCGTCATACAATATTATTTAGCGGTTCTTAGTCGCGATAATTTATTAATTCAAGGCATAAATACCTCTGTTATTCTCCTACGTTTCTACCGGCTTGCAACGGTTGTGGTCGCGGAGGGACCTCCTTTATGCCTTGAAATAAATAAATTATCGCGACTAAGACCCGCTAAATAATATTGTATGATGTATACAGATCGCGAAAGTTTAAAGTCTCCTATCGTTTTCGTCACGCGTATATCAAGTAGATAACTCGATACTTATATCAAAGTCTATTAAAGGTAACCATTGCAGATTCTAATCTTAATTCCCCCAATGATTACAAATATCGTTACCGTTTCCCCATGAGCGTAGGGGATCTTGAGGAGTAACGCCCTAATAACATCTTAAAGCAATTAAAAGTTCATACATAGGGTGAGCTGGTTATGGGAATACAAGTATAGATTTGATTACGTATTTCGAGAATATTCGATGATATTTGTAAATATGAATGGGTTTAGTACACAACTTACTGTGTACTATATGAATGTCCCGACTAGGGATCTATCAAATTAATTGAATTTTTTACAATCGAATACAATATAGCATCTGAAATCAAACCATAATTCAGATAATTTGAGAAACGTTCGGATACCATGTAAGTTTACCGTAATTTATAATATGTGTTTTCTATTCTCGTCACTAATCCCAAAGAAAACCTTTTGAAATGTTAAATCTCTTTTAGTGTGCACACCATGAACTAAAACGCTAAAAGGGCATTTTCGTCAAAATGTTTACCTATCTTTGAAAATAGCTTACTAATATTGTTTTGAATATTTTAGCTAATTATTGGTTTTGTGTAGTGGTAAAATTAACGAACTTTCGTACATATGTTTTTGTTTTAATATATAGCCCTTAATTCATTGTGCTATTATGCAATCTAACACAAAAACTCAGTTGTGAACGAAATATTGCTATAGTAATTTATAAAAAATGGTCATGATCGTTACTTGTTACGAAAACTCTATTCTTAACTTATATATATTTATAGAATTCCCATACCAAATTAAACTTAAATACCCTTGTGCTAAAAATATTAAAAAATATATTCAATTATTTAAAGAAATATTAGAAAAAACATAAAAGCCCTTAAAATATTTCGAGGGACAGTCACGTATACCTGACCCACTAGTAACGGTCCTGACATCGTAAAGTTGTGAATATACCGATATAATGGTAAATAAAACACGTGTTTTACAATAATAACTTATATTTCGCACATATTATAATTCGCAAAATAAATGATAGCTACCTATAGGTCCTAGCTTCTCTATCATGGGCTGAGTACATACATTTCGGGAAAACACTGACTTTAATTTGTGTATATTAGTTATATTATACAGTTTCACAGTAGTAAGGATTCTCTCAGTGTGTCCACGTATTTAGGATGTCCTGTACGTTGCTTATTTAGTCCGGCTCATACGTTACCGACTATTGGGTAATGGTCAGGACGTAACGGTATCACAACCTTTCTTAGATTTTTAAACTTATTGCAAAAATGTTGTAAGCTAACTAGATAGCTTTAATTTACTCAAAACCAGAATTAAATTCACCACGTGAAACGATCTTCGCTTTAACACTAACATAACAAGATTATTTTAGAAACGTAAAATACTTACTGGTCAATGAGAGGCAAAACGCCGAAAAAAGACCGTTACCGGTCGAAACACTCTCAAGACTGGAGATATATAAAAACTGACGCTTCAAATTGGCTGCTGGTATTGACATGTTTGATTTGGTCTTGCTATTTAAATTAAAAAAATCCGAATAGTAGAAAAAAATCACTATTAAAAACAATTTAATTTACGGTCACGGTGCATGGACATGTCCAGTTAACACATTCCAAGGGGACAGGATATAAACTTAAAAATCCTAAAATATTAAAATATATTTTACAGTTTAACGTGCTTGAAAACTACAACCTGATTACAAAAACGGAAATATGTGGAATATGTAATGAGATACTAATTGCAAAAAAAAACATTAACATAGGTCATATATCTAAAAGAGGACAGTACTGCAAGACGTAAGAGGTCGCATTTCTGGATTTAATTTTATTACTTTGATTTAAATTTATCATAACAATATAAGTAAAAAAGAAACCTGTACTCATTTGGAACGACTCTTTATTAACTAGACACTTCTATGTCATACAAACGTTAGTTATTTGCAACTTTCTTGCATGGGACATCTCACGAGTGGGTTGTTAAACATTTTGACGAAAATGCCCAAAAAAATATTTAGTCTTATCACAGATAGTGCAAGCAAGTTAAGTAAAAAGAGTGTGTGCTCATTGAATAGACCTAGAAAGGAAATACTATCCTTAACTTGGAAATCCCCTAAAATCAAGCGAGCAAAGAAAACATGCTATGACAAAATACACGTTTTGATATTTTATAAAAATGTGGAGGCATTTATTTTCTATATTATAAGCAAAGGTGGATCACCTATGCTAATAAAGATATACTGACAGATTATGTTTGTTTTAGATAAACATGATAGCATAGTGTTTACTTCAGTAGTAATCCAAAAATCATAACATCTTTACTTAATACAAGTATTTAGAAATGTAAAAACAAAGAGACATTCTGAAACAAAATGTTCGAAGGAGATAATGAAGGGAAACATTATAGCTTTATAATCCCATATCTAAATAAAGGATTTTAAGTTACGATTAATTTACTATCATGGACTATTGCCGAATATTTTGGGGAAGCACAAACGAGAGGGAAAAAGACACAGTATATAAGTGTTAGTATGATAGAAAGAGATGAGTACAGCAAACGCCAAAGGCAAATTGGTTTTATGTCGCAAATAAAACAAAGTCCCCTTACTAGTGATTCAATTTTACTACAGGCTTCAGGTTGCTTATATCGGATTAGTGTTGAGGAAAGAAAAGGAAATGATAATTAGGAAGGTAGATGTTCAGTACATAGCTCAGGCAGGCAATTCTTCAAATTCTGCTTGTGTATTCTCAAAATGGAAGTAGATTTTTGAATATTTGAAATATTTTTTGTTTCAATACTATGTAAGCATAATAGCCAGACTTCGCTTGCGGTTCGTAATAGGTCGGCAAAGTTAAGCAACACTTGCACAGGTCACCACTTGGATTGGGGACCACGTGTGACATTGATATCAGAGCGCTACCGTGCTTCGGAGAACACGTAAAGCTGTCATTCTCAGTTTTTGTTTCAGGACAAGAATTGTTTGGCCATGTCGTAGACCTTTGGGCGGTCTGAAAACTCGGACACCAGTCAAAAAAGTAATATGACTGCCAATGTTATTCTTTGTAACTCATTTAATAATGCGTTACCCTTTATCTGAATTAATAACATAAACATGCGATCGGATCTGTAATAGAAAACTAGAGCAAGTGATATCGCGGTCAACATCTAAAATACAACGTCATCTCTCAGAGTGACAAGACCTTGCCACCCGTAAAATACACGCCAGGACGTGGAGTTGCGGAAACAGCCTGCGCTACCCAAGTACACTGTCATATCTAAATATCCCCAATATTATATTACTCCGCTTGCAATGTCTTATAGAGACAATTAGCAAAGCGGTGTAGAGAAATAGAAGCATGGTCTTGTATATAAATGTAAAATCATATAAATTAGAAAAGTATATTAAATTCTACAGCTTCTTACTCCATACACCCATTTTGTATTCAAGTTTTTATATTGCTTAAGTATTTTAATACGCAATATCTAATTATGAATCTAATGGCAGGCAAAGTATTCAGGCATATTCGTTTCATGCGACTGTCTGAGAATCCTTCTTGAATTGACACTGTTCTATAATAATTTTAAGTTATTGTTCCTAGCATTCATAAGAATATTAGCTCGGAGTATTGACACTCTAGCACTTGGAATAAATTCTGTATTACAGGAGACTTTACAAACAGATACAAAGGAGACAAAAGAAGGGTCCACTGCAATAATGATGAATGTCCTTTGTTTATTGTTTCGAGATAACTAGGTTTCAAGTTTATAAACGGTTAAAAAAAACTCAGAGTTCGAGGTAAGAAAAAAATCTTTATTTCAGTTAAAGGACATAATATGTCATATAACTGAAATTATATTATAGTATTCATTCTTGGGCAAATAATCATTCAAAGGTAAAAAGAAATTAAATAATCTGAGGTACATAAGTCATAAAAATTAAGAACAATAACGATTACTGTCCACATTCAATGCTTATTCAATAATGATAGATGTCCTGGACATTGATCATTATAGCCAGCCTGGCGCAAGTTCCTAAGAAAAAACCGAAAGTATGAAACGTGCTATCTTTTTAATGGCTACTATTATATGTATAAAACGTGAAAATAGCATCATTCACTATGTACCCTTAGAACAGTATTCTTTTAAAGTTAGACGGGTTATACGTACATCACCGCCATGGCTGTCAATAGTGTCAAATGTCACAACTGTCACATTATTATCCAGATTGAACTTTGCCGCGTTATGTAGTTTGTTTATAAAACGTAAAAACATACTGTAAAAGTGCTTTGTGTATACCATAAAATTATTTTACACTCCTAATGATCGTGTTACTATATTTATTTGATTAGCATTGAAAGGAGCGCAATGAAAACAAGCAAAATAACGTGCAAAATATGGCATGCAACAACATGTCAAGCAATAAAAAGGGTATTTATGGCAAAATTTCCCTAGATAAAGATCAATGAGTATTTATAATGTTATATAATGTGATATATTTCAATGAAACATAAAAAATAAGGAAATATTCTAAAGTTTCATTACTTTGTAGGTAAACAATAGTGCTGCCTGTCAGTTATCGATAATCCGTTATATCCGTCGAAATTAATAAATGTGATGATTACGTATTTTGAATTCGAAATTTACACAAGGACTAAAAATTCTATTCTTTTTTCTTTTTAGACGTAAAAATACGTAGCAGCAACTGAAAACCAAGACTTGATTTATGTGCCCATTGAAAAATTACATCAGTTGAACTATGTGTGTTTGTGCAAGCATTTTAAACCGAAAGACTTAAAAAAAAGTAAAACTCAAGTCGAAAAACAGCTGTGCCTTGTATCTATAGACATTTCTTTAAATCCTATTACAGAAGAAATGTTGAAAGACTTTCCATTACATATACATATATCTATTAGTTCTGCGTATTTTTCTTCGCTAATCTAGAATATATTTATAGAATAGGCTTATTTGTTTAAATAAACACATAAATATTAAATACATCTTTTATTTGTGTCGGAAAAGTATAATTCTAGTCGAAACAATTATAATTATTTCTCTTACCGAATATTATCGATATCGATATTTCATTAAACACTAGAGGGTACATCCCTATATTGACGAATATGACAATGCTGACAACATAAAAACGACGTCAATTAGTATCCTTATGTTGGTACGAGTTCTCCCTGCACGTTTCATACAACGCTGAAAGTCTCGCATGATCTATATGGCACATCTGTCTCTTCTTACGTAGTATTTGTATACTCTTTGATTATAGCTGTGAACGCCTGTGACTTTCAGCGTTCTAGCCGTATAGCCAAATATTAAAAACTTAATTTTATCGGGACTGTAAGCGATATTGCTGAGTTTGTAAACGAGATTATTAACTACATATATTAAGTTACCGAATTCCGTTCGTACTTTGAATTTGAACATTTTTGGACATTCATCATTATTGCAGTGGAACCTTTTAAAATTTATTTTTGTTGAGTTACATGTTGCGAACCTTAGAAAGCTTGTATATTGTATAGATCACTTGCACGACACTCAGCGCAGGATTGAATGGTGAGTTAAGCGCTTAAACCACTTTCCCATCCGTTGAGTCCGAAATCTATATATATATAAAAGAAAGTCGTGTTAGTTACACTATTTATAACTCAAGAACGGCTGAACCGATTTGGCTGAAAATTGGTGGTGAGGTAGATTAGAACCAGGAAAAACACATAGGATACAATTAGTTGCAAAAAATAGACTGGGAGGGATTGTAGGGAGGGTCGAAGTTTGTAGGGACAAATCTACCTATTGAAAGATACAACGCATGCGCAGGAAAAGTACCAGGGGAGCATAAAGCTACAGACATCCTGCAGCTTTAAAATATCTCATTGTAGCTTAGGATATTGAAAAGTACCAGGGTAGCATCATTTTAGAGAGGGTCGAAGTTTGTGGGGCAATGTATTAATTAAATGAACAATAAAGAATCAATATTTTCTTTTATTTATATTTCCTATAAAAAAAATAAGTCAATAAAATCCAAGATCTGCTTATTGATTGCCTCTAAGGCGGAACAGAGTTCGCTGGGTCAGCTAGTTCTATATATTTGTGGCTATCACTAACATCACAAAATGATAATATCGATGTCTAGCGATAACAAACAAACTGTCTTTCGAAATGGATAGTCATCGTCCATACATTCAATTCGATTGTTTTAAGACCAACTGCAAGCTATATTATTATACTTTTTATTTTATTTATAGACTCACGCCTGCTTGCCCGAAGGGGCAGGCAGAGGTGTTATATTACACCCTCATTTCGCCATGATTTTTAAGGTCCCACGTTATAGGGGGCGAGCCTCTTGCCGTTACCAGGAATATCACCAGACTCCCCGTTGCTACTGAGAACTCGGAAAAACCCAGTAACATTTTGTCTTTGATTAGTCTTAACAGAAGAACCCAATATCACTTTTTGTTCGACCCGGCAATTGAACCCGAGACCTAATGATCCGCATATCGCTTACACTACCGCGAGACCACAGAGGCAGTCAAATTCAGTCCCGTTACATAAATATATGTCTTGTACACTAAATGTGTTTTAAATTATTGTCATGTTTTTATACCCGTATTAATGGCAACTTTGACATTGACTTGTTATTGTGGAGTAGTAATTAGTTTCACGACATCAGTCGCTACTTACGGGGAAGGCCCGAGCATAGGTATCGCTCTACGTGAAGGCTTACTGCGTCTCCCCCAGACACATGTTCGCTTCAAGACTTAATGAACGCCTCCGAAAATGCAGTAAGGGTGGCTGCGTACTGGGTAAACAAAATTTGATGCATTCAAACTTGAGACTCGTCATTGACACGAAAGAAGAAGAATGTATTAATTATTATAGTACAGAAATGCTCACATCTCTTCTTCATAATTTATCACGTACGTTCATATATTGTGTATAATGTTGTAAAAAGTATTTTGACAAAGAATTTTTGTATCAATAAAAAATAATGATGTGATTTAATTTTAAACCAATCGCGTTTTATTTTCAAATTGACATCAACGGACGACAAAATGGAGTAGCGGGAACGAATAATATTTACATTTACATACAAAATTACTTTTGTGAAGCCGGTAAATGAAATGTTTTGTTCAACGGGATGAAGGTTTGCTATCGTCAGGATATTGGTAAAGTTCTGTACTCGAAGCTGTCAACGAGACCCTATTTACTACTAAGGCTCAGTGGCTTCGCCGTCTGTCTGTCAGCCAATCATTCCTTACGAACTGTAAATAGGTAACCTTATCTCTGTCAACCTAACTGTAAATAGGCAGTGAGCTGTAATTTCACAGTGCGTTTATTGCCACGTGAACAAAGTGTATTGACGATCTTATTACGATAGCGGGAAGCGGTTGGATGTGGGCAGAAAAGGTTTATGTAGAGAGCTCTGGGGCAGGTCTATGGCCAGTAGGTGGTGATGACAAGAAGTAACAAATTTAAATTTTGTATGTAGTTTTAAACCTTGTCCGGTGGTCAAGTGAACATTAATATTAATGTTACGTGTCTGAAAGAATATGCACCTATTAGAAATCTGTATTATACAAGTCATTAATATAGGGTTATCTGATTTAAAATAGTCTTCATTTGATAATAAAAAAATAATTGAACCAATCTCATGAAAGTAAGAACCAAAATCTCATTGTTAGGTACAATAATACTCTTGTGACAAATTGAATACCTTAACATGATATCTGAGGCACTTAATTCAATACAAGAGCCCGTGCTAATAGGCACATCTAATGTTCTCTGCCTGAGTAGATCTAGTTCAGCCCACAACCTCATTAAAATTGGATCTCAATCTAATATACGTGAATTAATATGCCTTTGTTGTGATTATAATATTAAAACCTTTATATCGTGTCGATTTTCTTTTGATTTCTGAGGTGTAGATTATGAAGCGTGGAGCGACAAATTAAGTCATTTATGGAGGATGCTTCATAAGACGGATGAATATTTATGTGGTAAGTATATGCGCGTAAGTACTAATGCACTGTGGAAAGACTACCTCAACAGTATAATGTTTCAATCGTAAAGTAACAGCCTCCTAGAACGTTATTTCTGTTTATTAATATACGACATGTACGACAGAGCATGTATTAAGAATTTGATGGGAGTGAACGAAGCCAGAGGAATATGCCAGGTTCATTGCAAATGGCGTTCCGTAGTCTCTGCCTACCTCTTTAGGAGACATGCATAAGTCTAGATTGTAAGTAATATACGACCTAGACTTATTTGTATTCTTAACTCTCCGTGTAATGAAGAGTTAACAATACAAAGTGTCACTACCCACACACCATTTTATTACGTTGGTGTAGGATGAGGCGACTAATGCTAAGCGTCCACACATCGTACGCATCGGATGCATCGCATTTTACGGATCATAGTATTCTTTGTATAGAAAGTCACACAAGTGCGTCCACTGATCCGCATCGTACGGATCGCACGTCGGCAATGCCGACACGGATGCTTCTAGAGGCAATTTTTGCGATGCGTGCCGATGACGTCATACGGAATGTCGTGACATTTTGTTTTGCTTTTTTAGATGTTTCTGCATTTTTTCTCTTCTTATAAGAAACAAGCAAAAACGACAAATTGTTCTTCTTCGCTTTCTTCCAGTCTCATAAATAGACGTACGATCACTTGCGTCGGCAATCCAATCGCTGCCGATACAGTGGACGCAGTATAAAAAAAAAATGCGATTGATGCGATGCGTCCGATGCGTACGATGCCGACCTTCGGACGCTTAGCATAAGGAAAATACACGCTGCAAATAATATTTTTGTAAATAGCAAAAACTTGGCAACATACCCTATAAGAATGAGTTTGGCCAGTCTGGCATAGCAGGTCAATTCTCCAATTCACTTGGAGGCTTACTGATTTCAGCGTGAATGAGCCGGCTAGATCAGAAAAGTACTACCCTCTCACACACTACCGACGTAAAGTAAATAAATAAGTAAGGCAAAAGTATCTATGTATATTGTTGCGTTTCGTTCAAAGAGTGAGAGTGCAGGACGCTCCGTAATCGCTTACAGATGGATTGCCTGATAGGCAATCTGTCTGCTCATTTGCCATATAAAAATAAAACCAGCCATTGTGACAGAAATAAGGAGAGGCCTATGTACAACAATGGACTGTGCAATGCAGTTATGATGAATTTGAACGGAATGTAAATGTTGTAATGGACCTTAATGTAAATCTTCCTTTTTGTTACCCCTGCACTAGGAATAAATCATGTCCCGCGAGGGACTTTACAAACATACAACCAACGGACACAATGCACACCTCGAAACAACTATTTCATGAATCACAACAAAGTGTTGTCTCGTGCGGGAATCGAACGCACAATACTCGGCGCAATGTCAAGTGGTGAGACAGGCGCTTAAACCACTACACCAACCGTGCAGTCAATCGTAGTATTCATTATTCGTAATCAAAGTCTTTGTCTGACCAATTTGAGTTATATTATCACGGGTGATAAGCTATCAATTTGGAGAAAACAGTACTTAAATATTGGATACTTCAAAAAAAAGAACAAAAAATATAATAATAATAATTTGTCTATAAGACTTTGATCATTATTACAATCGCTGATCTGTAGTCAATATAAAAGAACTCACTCTTGATAATCACAACATCAGATAGCACATAAGCTTTGAACCAACCTGTTACTTAGCATTTCAAATTTCCTTATCTCGCCCTCATATAAATCCGAAACCAGCAGCTTTCTAAACAGTAAGTCCTTACCAATACAACAAAATCATCAAAAGATAACCGAACTCTCAAAGTCAACGCCGATCGTTGATAATATCTTAAAGTACATCAACTGAACAGAAGTGTTTGTGTAAGGAGGTTCCTGCGATAATTTATCGGCCGATAACTTGAGTATACATGGCCTCTCCAACTGAAATATAGTTTTGTTTTCAAGTTCAACAGAATCTCGAGCCGGTATGAGAGCTACCAATAATCTTGGAGTGTTCACGTACTCCAAAATTGTTGGCAGGAAGCATTCTAGTTAAGTTTGTCGATTTGATTGTAGTGATTTAGATTAGATCACACGGTAGTGGTTCTCAAGTATACTCGATTTAGGTCTAAGCATTTTGGAAGGGATGTTACTGGTTTAGGTCCAACTTATTATGGTTATGGCTTGATATGGCTATAGCGAAATATTTTCCTGTTTGCGTCACTACTGAAAAAATTTCACAGACAGAAAATCAGTTTGGCTGTCGGACACAAATGCTGAATGCTGTCACGAGAACCGCTTGCTGGAGTGGTTAGTAAAAATTTGTTGGTTTGCTGCTCTACAGTGTCAAAACATCCCACTTGAGTCATGCCGAAGAATTTTAGGTGTCAACATGTAGCCGAGAGTCCGCTTACGAGTCTAACCAGATTTTAGAAAATATTAGTTTTTCCCCAAAGCGACTGCCGTCTGACCACCGCAACCCAAAAGGGTAGCAACATTGTATGGCCTGGACCAGTGTCAATTTATTCAGGACTCTCTATAAATACTGTGAATTATCTTCTTGACAGCCAGGACTTAATGCTTAATGTGTGCTCGAAAGTATGTACGAAGAGACCTTTCCTAACAATTTAATATGATACTGTCTGAATGGCATTTTTTGGTATCTTCAGTAGTCTATTGCAGCCTCTGTTTACCTTAAGTGTATGTCACGTGTATATTCTTTTCAGCAATGGAGGAGAACTGCCCCTACTAAACCACATACCAAAATAAATTTGTATACTTATGATATTGTCATCCTGACGACAAATATTGACTCGACCGAGAGAAAGATGCTCAGTCTTATCAAGTCGCTACCAAACGTGAAATACTCTCTTGATTTTTTTTTAATACACACACACTTAATCTTTTGAGATTAGGTTCCACGTCACAGAGGGAGAGCCTATTTTCTTATGCTGCTACTAAGAATTCGGAAAAAAATATTACGACTTTTGCCTGACCTCTTAATTGAATCCCAGATCCGATCAGCAGACGCATACGCTAGGTACTGGACCATGGAAGCAGCCGATCCATACCTGGCAATATATATCATCAAATACAATTCTCACGAAACATATCCTGATCTTCGTTAGAGTAAAAAAAAAAACGAAAAACGAACAACTTGTTTTATTGTTTTTTTTTTATTCCTTCCGAACAAATTCACTCCATGCTGCCTGATGTTAAGCAGTCAGTGAAGTCCCATAGTGATGGACATCATCGCATGGCATTATGGCATGATGGCCCTCACCTTGACGGCCTTGAGTAAAGCTTTTTCACGCCCCGCTTAAAGGACCCGGGATCATAGGTGGAGGGAAACACGTGGACTGGTAAAGAGTTCCACATCTTAATGGTACGGCAGAGATAAGAGGCGCCGAACCATTTGATGCGTGACGGTATCTGTTCTACCGTGTAAGAGTGGTATCTCAACCCAGCACGTGTCGTTCGGGATAGGAAAGGAGAGGGTGGGATTAGTTGAAAGAGCTCTTCGGAGCACTCACCCTGATAGATGCGGTAGAAGACAGCCATTGAGGCCACGTCTCTGCGTAATTGCAGTGACTCAAGAGTCTTAGTGGCCTCTGGATCCCCGATGATACGGACAGCACGCCGCTGCAACCTATCAAGGGCGTCCAATAAGTACTGAGCGGAGCCATTCCAAAGGTGAGAGCAGTATTCCACGCAGGAGCGAACCTGGGTCTTGTATAACAGACACAACTGCTCCGGCGTGAAAAACCTCCTCACCTTGTTCAGGACTCTGAGTTTCCGAGATGCAGATTTGATGACACCCTCGATGTAGTTCTTCTGGTTGAGATTTCTGCGTATGTCCATACTCAGGATATTGAGGCTGTCTTGAATCGGTAGTGGAGTGTGCAGAAGAGAGGGATGGGGAAGGAATGGAGATACCTTGGCTGAGAATGCGCACACCTGTGTTTTCTTGGCGTTGAACTCGACCAGGTTCTCATCACCCCAACGCGAGATGCAATTCAAAACCCGGTCAAGCTCAGCAACAAGTGTTCGCCTATATTCCTCAGTATTTGACGACCGGTTGGCGCAGCGGGAGTGTAAGCGACTACTACGCCGAAGGTCGCGGGTTCGATTCCCGCTCAAGTCAAACATTTGTGTGCGTGAACATGGATGTTTGTCTTGGTCTGGGTGTTTCTATGTATAATATGTATGTATTTACAAAAAAAAAGGATATATGTATGTTTATCCATTATCTAGTACCCATAACACAGGCTCTGCTTGGCTTGGGACTGGATGGTGATGTGTGTATGTGGTAGAATATTATTATTATTATTATATTAGTATCGGCTTGCTTAGCCGCAGGGTGTCCGAGATATCGCCCATGTACAGTACTGTCATCTGCATAGCAATGTATGCCCCAAAAGTGAGCATATCATTGATATGCCGAAGAAAAAGCGTGGGCGATAACACGGACCCCTGAGGCACACCAGCGTTCACCTGGAGAAACTTCGATGATTCACCGTCACAAAAGACTCGTATACGGCGGTCATGCAGGAAGCTGGCATTGTTGACGTTGGTATCCAATCAAGCATAAAAGCCCTTCTTCTTAACTCTTTGCTTCTATTAGCCACTTGAAAGAGCTTGCGATCAAGAGGTCGCAAGTTCCTATCCCATTTATACCATAAGTCTTTAACGTGTCTTTTTGTAGTAAAGTAAAATAAGAACTATAATATAGGAGGTCCTAATAAATATAATATGTATAATATAATGTAAATATCCTAGCAAAGAAGGTATATATTTACTACAGGTTTCAACGCATATCTCCTATACCTTATTGTAATTTCAGCTTGTAAATTCGTTTTAAGTGGGGTGAGCATGGTAAGTATCATATTATATTATCTATGGTAAGTATAACGAACATAGTGATCTTTATCGTACTTACGTTATCGCAGTTGCACTCAATACTTCGCTTCACTTAGGAGCCTAGGATTCGCTTTCTAGTCCAACCAGATTCAACAGAATATTAGTGACTGATATAATATTCTGAACTCTGCAACCCACAAGGGTAGCTGATGTTTTACGGCCCAGGCTAGTGCAGTACATTAAATTTTTTAACTTAGCACGATGATTGACGATGATCTTCATGACAGCTGGGACCAACTCCTTAACTATTCGAAGCATAGGACAAGCGATATTTAATAATCAAAGTATTAAAGTAGATGATTATAGCCGAGCCGTAGTGACAGCTTTTTTTTATTTTTTATTAAAAAAACCTGTCAAATTGACTTCACGCTGCCTGATGGTAAGCTGACAGTGAAGTCCTATTGGGAAGGCCACCATCCCCAATTGCTGGTTAAGCAATGAGGCATGACGGCCCTCACTTTGACGGCCTTGAGAGATGCTTTTTCACGCCCCGCTTAAAGGACCCAGGATCAAGGGAGGAAGGAAACACGTGAGCTGGCAGTGAGTTCCACATCTTTGAAAGGAGGAATTGGCCTACCATACCACGCTGGCCAAACGGGTTGGTATAGGGTTTATTTCAAGTTTTCCTTCTCTTACAGTGCTGTTCTCTGTCTAGTATGGTCCCTCTGTCGGCTCTTACCACACCCACGGGATGATATGGGATGGTGACATTCCGTATTCTTAATCCGTCACCACGCGGATAAGATGCTTTAGAAGCAACAAATAATTATGACATAGATAAATGATACATTGATTCAGGTGCGACCAAACACATGATTTCAAGACGAGATTGGTTTGTAGACAAAAAAACCTATTGATAATAAGGTCAATACAATTAATGATGTTATGTATGTACCTAACTTGAAAACAAATCTTTTATCTGAGAAGACAGCAGTTGAAAAAGGTTTTACTGTAATGTTTGATAAGTCGGGTTGTAATGTTTGATAAGTAGGGTTTTAATTTATTTAATTCAAAAACCTTCTCCTTTACAGGTGATGCGGTTCTACATGGCTCGCCCAGTGGTGGATTGTACACACTTGATTGTGACGTAAATATTTCCAAATTTAGAGTCTATGACGTGCACTCTGATTTATTTTCTAAGTATCAGGTATGGAATAAGCGTTTAGGTCATTTATGTCGCGTTGGTATGAATCTGCTGAAAAATAGTCATAAGGTTATTGATAATAAAGATGTGGATAAAATCCATGTGTTGCTTGTGTTCAAGCGAAACAAGCTCGAAAACCGTTTAAGCCGATTACTTATAAAAGAGCAACTTCAATATTAGAACTGATCCACTCTGACCTTGTCAGTTAGCTCTTTTCAGGGTTATAAATACTTTTTAGATTTTATAGAAAATTTTTGAGAATTATATTTGTATATTTTATTTCTTCAAAGACAGAGGTAAAGGATAGATTTGTCACTTCCAGTCTATGGTTGAAAGACAAACTGGGGCTCAAATTAAAACAATAAGGACGGATAGTGGTAAGGAATTCGTAAATAGTGAATTCTCAAGTTATCTTAGATCTTGTGGTGTAAAGCATGAAACTACGGTACCAATTAGTCCTCAGCAGAATGGTGTTGCCGAGCATACTAATCGCTAAATTTTAGAAAAGGCACGCTCTCTTATAGCTGAAAGCGAACTTTCTAAAGTTTTTTGGGAAGATGCTGTTCCAACGGCTATATACCTAAAGAAAAGATGCCCACACCGTGCCTTAAATAATAAAACTCCCTACAAGTTGTGGAATGGTTGCAAACCAGACCTAGGTAATCTCAGAGTTTTTGGGTGTAGGGCTCTTATACATATACATTCTTGTCACCGTAAGAAATTGGATCTTAAGGTTAATGAAGCTGTATTTGTAGGCTATACAGAAGACCCTAATACGTATCTTTTTAGAAAACCATCTTGTCCTAGAATCTTACAAAAGTCTAGAGATGTAACATTTTTTGAAGATTGTTTTTCTTGTTTAAATAATATAAATGTCAACAATACTGAGAGTGGCCACTGTTGAACCAGCTCCAGGCCATACTGTTGTCTCTGAAGATCAAACTGCTGAAGCTGATCAATTCTTTGAAGCAATTGCGGAAGAAGTAGTTTTTATTAGTCATAATGATGGATATAGATATCCATCACGAGATCGAAAACCTCCTAATTACTTCTCATACCAAGTTTCTAGTCAAGTGTCTGATGAGCCTAGAACTTATAAGAGGCTATATTGGCTGATGATGTTGATAAGTGGCAGATGGACAGTTGAATATAATCATTGATGAAGCTGAAGACATGGAAATTGGTTGACAGAGAAAACAAGAAAGTTAAACCATGTAAATGGGTCTATAACTTAAAGAAAGATCCAGCAGAAAATTTTATGAAGTACAAAGTAAGATTAGTTGCTAAGGGATTCACCCAGACGCCAGGTGTAGACTATTTTGAGACATTTTCTCCTGTAATGCGGCACTCCTTTTTACGTACTCTAATGACTCTCGCAGCTGAATTGGGTTTGAAGATGCGTCACTTGGACGTTGACACTGCATTTTTAAATGGGGATCTGCTAGAGAAAGTCTACATGGAGCAACCTCATGGTTTTAAAGTAAAGGGTATGGAGAACAAAGTGTGTCTCTTACAAAAATCCCTGTATGGACTTAAACAAGCTCCACGTGCCTGGAATATAAAGTTAGATGAAACTTTATCGTCTTTTGGTTTTGTGAAAACTCCATCTGAACCATGTGTGTTTACCAAACTTTTTGGAAAAGAGTTGGTTATAGTTGCAGTCTTTGTCGATGACATACCTAATTATTTTTTATAGAAAAGACAAGACGTGTGACATTGTCAAAAATGACTTGAAAAAATGTTTTTCAATAAAAGATTTGGGCTATTTAAGCTATTGTCTTGGTTTAAATATTACCAGGAAAAATGATGAAATAAAAGTACATCAGAAAAGTTATATAAATAATCTTTTACAAAAGTTTGGAATGGAGAATTGTAAAATTTGTAAACTTGAATTTGTAATCTTGAAAACTAGAGGTCAGTACCAGCCGTGATAGTGATCATAATCTAGAAGCTTAGACAAATGATTCGTCGGTACCGTCCATACGCTCGGCCAATCAGAGAAGGCCATCGTCCGCGCTCGCGAAGCCTGACCAAATATGGTCATGAACGGACTCCAACGCTGATGGAGGGCCGGTATATAAAGGGGCCGACAGAGAGGCCGGCACCGCTAATCTATACTGACTATTACCGCTACTCTATCCGTATACGTTGTACGTGTATCCTGATTCCCAGCTGTGGGTGAGTTACTACATTTACTGCACTAGCGTACTGCCCATCTCTCTACCTGCTAGCTGAGGCCGCCTGACGCCGCCTGCCTTACTCTATTGGTTGTAGCTCTCCTAATGCTGCTTTCCTTCAGGTTCCATGTCTACCTTGGAAGCTCCGGGCTACGCTACCTAGACCGCTACACTTCCCTGCATCGTCTTCGATGTCACCTTTGCCGAAGCGTCTGGCCTGCCCTGCTCATCGCACTCAGACCGCCGGCGCCTGCCAGCTGAGCCAACGACCTGCGAGGATGTGCCGCTACGCGCAGCCCTTCAAGCAACCTGCCTTGCACACCACCGGAGGGAACAGCGTGGGAGACTGCAGCCCTTAGTGTTCAGGCCAGTGTCGTGTTGTTGGTCGGTCATACTCGTGGCAAGGGAAGTGAGACAATACTCGGCAATAAACGCACCTAGAACCGTTGCCCATCGTTCCTGAGGATGCCTCGTGCAGAGGCGAAACACGTGTCAAAGAATAGTCGGCGCATACAGCGGGATACTGCAAGTCAGGTATCTTCCTGGAACCCATACCATTCCTATATCCCTTATCCTTTTAGAGGAGTTCGATATTGTCAACCTTTTTCTATTGCAATAGTTGGGGTGGTCAATTCGAGGGTGCGTGGTGGGTTCCTCTTTCCTTCCATTAGGCACCTAGAACCTCTACTGCGTTTTAATTCTAGAACCCATTACAGTGGCGCCCAACGTGGACTATTGTCTCGCTTTCCGTGCTCGAGTTCTCATCTAGCAGGTCTCCATTATTGTAAGCGAGCAGGTGCGGCTACAGCGAACCGGTACGTATTGTTGTACTAATTGTCTAACTTTTAGTGTAACTACCTACTACGTAATAGTTCGCAAATTTGAATCTAACGTTTTTTCTAATTAGTCCTAACGGTCGAACTTTTACGCCTAATCGTAAAGTAGGCTATTTGTAAGGGCGGAACGCTTGCGCACTAAGTGTGGTGTGTAGTTTATACTTACGCGGTTCATTCATAGACAATGGGCTCACACCCCATAAAATACTTTCTGCTTAATAAAAGTGAACTAGCATACGAGGTTGCGATTAGAGGTGAGGAGCCGGCTACCTCTGTCCTAGGTCTGCGGAAGCAGCTCCCTAAATTACTGGAAGCCATTCCAAATGATGACATTTTGGAGTCGGGTCTAGCCATCACGGTGGACTTCGAGGGCGCTAGCGAGGCCGTCTCTGAGCTGACCAAGCGAGTGAATTCGTTAACTATTTCTTACGACGCGAACCTAGCTAGGAGGTCTACCGTACTGCACAACCACTTATTCCACAGACTCCGTAGGATGGAACGTCCTACGACGTATTGCAAACGTATCACCGAATTGTGCAGCCGGTTTGACAAGCTGTCGTCGGAGCTGTCCGCCATTCAACAATCAGGTGTTCGCTCAGCTGATGCTGTGGCTGAGGTCCAACCTGCGCCGTCTACCTCGACGCAGGCAGGGTTAGCCCCAGTATTGCATTGCGAGCATTTGAGAGTTAGGGAACTGTCCAAGTTAAAATACGACGGTACGGGATGCGTCTGAGCGTTCCTACAACGCGTAACCGAATGCCAAACCGCGCGTAATCTACCTTCCGCTAAAATTTTATCGTATGCCTCCGAAATATTCACCGGTAACGCACTTCACTGGTATCGCGGCCTAAAAGAATATTTCACTACATGAGAAGAACTCACCACTTAATTAATAGACGATTTCACACCGTACGATTATGACTACCGGTTATTAAATGAAATCCGCCGACGTACCCAAGGTGCTACAGAAACTAAAATTATTTATCTCTCGATAATGAATCAGCTGTTCGCTAGGCTGTCACCGTCAAAGCGATTGTCCGAACGCGAAAAATTAGACATCCTATTGCATAACATACGTCCATGCTACTCGCTAGTGCTAGCTCCGTCAATATCTTCAATAGACAGTATAGCAACACTGCAGACGTTATGTTTAAACTACGAACGGATGAAATGTTTGAACTGTCAATTCCGCGAACCGCATTATAGTAACGACACGTTGGCACCAGACCTAGCTTACAGTCACAAAACTAATAACCGAGCGCGTTATAATTGCTACAATAATTATTTCGCTGCCACTATAGACGGTACGCCCGGAAAACCCGACTACACTGAGAACAACAAACCTAGGAATCCTAAGTCTAAACATAGCTTTGTCGCTCTAGTCACGTCCAAGTACTGTCCGCGCTGCCGTGTCAATGATCGCAGTTTGAATGAGTGCAAACGCGATCGGTTTGCAATTTGCTTCAAGTGCGGCCGTCAAATCGACGAAACCAAAAAACTAGTTGGTCAGGGTCGGGGCGTGTCAAAATCTAAATAAGTTCTACAACCTATTCAACCAATTTTGACAAAGATGATTGGAGAAATTGGCTAAACACTCTAAAAGTGTATTTCTCTAGTTATTCCGTCGCCTCGATCCTGGATAATAAACCTAAAAATGACCTACGGCCCTATCTTAACGAAACGATTAACAGTTTACCTATTTGTGGATTGCTCGATTCCGGTTCAGCCATTACAATTTTAGGTAACAACTCCCATCTGGAGGTAATTACTAAAACCGGGTTAGAAATACAGCAGTGTCACAACACTAATTCCATTCGGTCCGCGGGTGGAAATATATTGTTTGTATATATTGTTTTATCAGCTTACCCACTACTTTTAATAATCAAACCTACTTAATGAAAGCTTATATTATTCCAGAAGTTACAAGTAATTTAATTTTAGGCATCGATTTCTGGAAACTATTTAAATTACTGCCTAACCATATCGCATCCGCATGCATGTCTAAAACATTGCCGTGTAGTGTGTTTAGTGAAAATAAGCCGAGTAACACGAACAGATTGCAATCTTTTAGTGAGTTGAGTGAGTCACAACAAAGAACGGCTTATTTAATTATAAAGCAATACGAGTCGATTTCTACTGAAAAAACCGGGTTAGGACGAACTCACTTAATAGAACATGCAATAGACACTGGCCATTCTGCGCCGATACGCCAAAGATATTATAGGTTACCGCCGGCGAAATTAAAAATAATTATTGATGAATTAGACGAAATGCTTGCATTGGGAGTGGTAGAAAAATGCGAAAGTCCTTGGTCGTCACCTATTTTACTAACGCCTAAGAAGCACGGTAAACTAAGGTTTTGTTTAGATAGTCGGAAACTTAATTCTGTTACTAAAAAAGACGCGTACAAACTACCTTACGTATCCGAAATTTAAGACAATCTTAGGAACGCTAGATATCTAAGTAGTACAGACTTATCTAAGTCCTTTTGGCAGACGCCTCTTCGCGAATGTGATCGTGATAAGACTGCGTTCTATGTGCCTACTAGAGGAACATTTAGATTTGTGACTATGCCGTTTGGTTTAACGAATGCGCCTGCGACACAACAGCGTTTGGTGGATCACTTGTTTACGAACAGTCCTGAGTTCAAAAACTCTGTATTCATTTTCTTAGATGATATCGTGCTTGTATCGCCATATTTTAATGCTCATGTGTCACTATTAAATAAAGTATACGAAAAATTAAAATCGGCCAACCTTACCATTAACTTAGAAAATCTAAATTCTTCCGTAATGAATTGAAATACTTGGGCTACGTAGTAAACTCTAAAGGATTACAAGTAGACCCATGTAAGGTGGAAGCCATTCTTCAATATGCTACGCCTAAGAATAAAAAAGAAGTCAAAAGGTTCTTAGGCATTGCATCATGGTATCGGCGATTTATACCTAATTTTAGTACTATTGCCGGTCCTTTGAACAAACTTACTTCTACCGGTAAGAGAGCCGCACCATTTAAGTGGTCGGTGGAAGCTGATGACTCGTTTTGTAAACTAAAACAATTGTTAAGCTCCGCGCCAATATTATCGTGTCCCGATTACGAGAAACCTTTTCAAGTTCACACAGATGCGAGTGCGAGTGGCATCGGTGGGTTGCTTACACAAGAAATAGATGGCGTGGAACTACCTATCGCTTACATGAGTAGGTCACTAAATGCACAGGAACAAAATTACAGTATAACAGAACGGGAGACATTAGCAGTGCTAACAGCCCTAGAATATTGGCGATGTTATTTAGATAACGGGTTAAAGTTTGTTGTGTATACTGACCATTCCGCACTGAAATGGTTCCTAAACTTGAGCAACCTGACTGGTAGATTAGCTCGGTGGTCGGTTCGTCTGTCAGCCTTTAACTTCGAAATAAAGCATCGGCGCGGCGCAGATAATATTATAGCAGATTCGTTATCACGATCCCTACCTGTAAATATAATTAACACGAATAATAATAATAATAACGTGAACAACCCTAATGATGACACTGATCAATGGTATTCAGCCACATACAATAGTTGTTTATCTTCGCCTAATGACTATCCAAACTATTCTATTAAAAATAATAAATTGTATCGTATGATAAAATCTAGGTGTATGCTACGTAAGGAGTTCGAATGGAAAGAAGTGCTTCCTTCTTCTGATCGAAATAATGCCATATTAGAGAACCATGTCGAATCCACTTCGGGGCATTTCGGTATATTTAAAACTTACAAGCGCTTAGCACTGCGTTACTATTGGCCCAAAATGCACGATGGCGTGGTAAAGTTCATAAACTCTTGCGACACTTGTATCGCGCACAAACATCAGAACCATGCACCATTGGGAACCATGGGACGACCCAAAGTGTGTTCACGACCCTTCCAAACCATTAGTGTAGATTTGGTGTGGCCATTACCCGTCACAAGAAAACAAAACGCCTACATCTTTGTAGTAACTTGTTGTTTTAGTAAGAAAGAAAGTTGGAAGAAAAAATATTTTTAGTTCATGGTATACCATCTACAATTATATTTGACAATGGTAAACAGTTTGTAAGTGCTACTTTAAAAGCTATGTTGCACAAGTACAAAATCCCTTATCTTCATTATACTCCTAAATATTCCCCACATGTTATTACGGTCGAATGCTATAATAAAACCATTGGTTCTACCTTAGCGACGTTTGTGGGAAATGACCAGAGATTATGGGACATTCTCCTACCTATGGTGCAGTTTGCATTAAATACTGCAGTTAATGAAGTCACGGGCTATACACCTAGTTTTTAAGTCTATGGACGTGAATTAGTTCCATGCGGCTCACACTATGTCGACACGGACGCTGATGATATAGTATACATACCTAGGGACGATTACGCAGAAAACATAGGTCACTTATCAAGCATATTTGACAAAGTTCAGGCACTCCTCATTCAAGCTCATGCTAGGAATTCCCAAACTTATAATTTACGCCGTAAACCAGCTGAGTTTAATGTGGTAGACACTGTGTGGAAAAGGACTTTTTATCAGAGCGACAAGGATAAGTCCTTCTGTAAGAAACTAGCCCCTAAATTCGTGAAGTGCACAGTGATTAATAAAAAAACACCTCTCGTTTACAAGCTGTCGGACGCGTCTGGAAATTCTATTGGGTTTTGGCACAAAAAGGACCTAAAACTTATACACTATGGTGCCTAACTATTTATTACAAACCGTATAAGACTTTCCCTTCTTTCTTTCTATATGCCGTCTTAGCTTGGACAGTAGCGGACTCGTAGACCTAACGCAGCTAGTCGGATTTTTCTTGTTAGTCACGCAAAATCCTCTCCTAAGGCGGGCGGTATTGTGACGTATGTCCGGTACTTACCGTGTATGCGTCACAGTACCGTCCACACGCTCGGCCAATCAGAGAAGGCCATCGTCCGCGCTCGCGAAGCCTGACCAAATATGGTCATGAACGGACTCCAACGCTGATGGAGGGCCGTTATATAAAGAGGCCGACAGAGAGGCCGGCTTCGCCAATCTATACTGACTACTACCGCTACTCTATCCGTATACGTTGTACGTGTATCCTGATTCCCAGCTGTGGGTGAGTTACTACATTTACTGCACTAGCGTACTGCCCATCTCTCTACCTGCTAGCTGAGGCCGGCTGACGCCGCCTGCCTGACTCTATTGGTTGTGGCTCTCCTAATGTTGCTTTCCTTCAGGTTCCAGGTCTACCTTGGAAGCTCCGGGCTACGCTACCTAGACCACTACACTTCCCTGCATCGTCTTCGACGTCACCTTTGCCGAAGCGTCTGGCCTGCCCTGCTCATCGCACTCAGACCGCCGCCAGCTGAGCCAACGGCCTGCGAGGATCTGCTGCTACGCGCAGCCCTTCAAGCAACCTGCCCTGCACACCACCGGAGGGAACAGCGTGGGAGACTGCAGCCCTTAGTGTTCAGGCCAGTGTCGTGTTGTTGGTCGGTCATACTCGTGGCAAGGGAAGTGAGACAATACTCGGCAATAAACGCACCTAGAACCTCTACTGCGTTTTAATTATAGTATTTATTAATATTTACTAGTAAAATTGAGTATGTAGGTACCTACAAGATATGGTATACGGGCCCTTATTTTTGGACCCAGGAGCCAAGGCGAAGGTCTTGATTCGCAATTGGGACAGCGCTAAGGTGATAATAAAATATACAGGCGATAGTTCTCTTGTTGCATTTATAAAGTTACATTAATAGATGGTCGTCTATAACGCTCGTATGGCGAAGTGGTTGAGGCGATCATCCCGTCGTCCAAAACTACCAGGAGTATGAAGGTGGAAACAGACACATAAACCCCGACGCAACGCCACGTGCAAGCCATGCACATACACAACACTGCACTGCACCTGACCATACTAAATGTATGGATTAATAAGTATCATCATGCGTGGCGTGGCGTGACGTCGGATTTTACATACATATATCATCCTCCTAGTGTTATCCCAGTCTCAATCTGGGGTCCGCTTTCTAGTCTTACCAGATTTGGCGGAATATTAGCTTTTCCACGGAGCTACTGCCTGTCTAACCTCCGCAACCCGAAGGCATAGAGATATTCCGTGGTTTAGACGAGTGTCAGTTTATTTTAGAGGTACTGACGCCCTATAACGACTGTCAAAGATCTTCATGACAGCCGGGACTGACCGCTTAACGTGCTCTCTGAGGCACGGGACAAGCGACAATTCAATACGCACATAACGCCGAAAAGTCAGTGGTGCGCGCCGTGGATTTGAACTCGATACCCTCAGCATGGCAGTCCGTTGGTATCCCCACTAGGCTATCGCTGCCTTAAATGTATTTTACATACATATATGTGAAGGATTATTTTTTCTCACCTTACATAAAATATACCTGTAATGCTAAAACATAGTATGTATGAAGAGAAATAAATAACATAAACCAACTTTTATCAAATTCACACCAACACCTAATAAATAAATACCACAGCGAAAAAAGGTATTTGCAATCTAAATTACGTGGTCGTTAACTTTTAAAATAAAACATTATTGAGTTCGTTCGAAAAGCGATGGTTTCGGACGACAGTTCATTAAAAACGTTCGGAAAAGTATTGGAAAGTTTTAAAACGGTCTGCAGGTGGTTGGCACGTTGGACGTTTGAGATATTTTTTTCCACAAGCTCGAAAAATGCAAATGATTTTCCTTTAAAAGCTATTTTGACCATAAATAGTTATTTGTGCAACAAGAGAGCAAAGTTGTTTTTTATTTCGAGTGCTGATTTTGAGTCCCGAGCAAGCGAAGGATTCTATGATTGATTCACGAGCGTAGCGAGTGAATCAAAGTTAGAATCCTGAGCGTGGTGAGGGACTCAACAGCACGAGATACAAAAAACTTTGCTCTCGTGTAGCACACATAATTTTTCACCACAGCAGTGAGAACACATATTACTTAGGAGAGATAGAAATGAACAGGAATAGATTGAATTCTGCATAATCACTTGTTGATTTAACTCTTCTGGTGTTAAAGTACAGTCATCATCGCTAGTTTCACTCATCTTTTTAGATTATGTTATATATTAATATAATTTAACACGTTACGCTATACCTACTGTATCAGCATCAGCGAAATTTTTATTCCCGCTACTTTTTTAAATCGCGTTTTAGTACCGCGTCCCTGACGTTTATTTTTCAAATGTATCATTGTTGTAATTCTAAATAAAAATGTATTGGTTAAATACTAATTTTATACCATTAATTAGACTTATTTTTATTAAAATCCAATAATAAATTAAACATGTAAACAATATTATATACAAAAGTAAGTTCTTTATTACAATTTTTTTTTTGCGGTGCCGTAGGTGTTTTCTTTGAGGTCGAATTCCAAAATCGAATTTCGAATTCGAAGGGGTTTGTTTTTTCACTCACTTTTTATATGCATGTGAAAGAGACAGAGCACAGTAAAATTCGAATGTTTCAAATTTATGGCTGAACAATGTCAATTCGTGGCACTGAAGATTAAAAAATTAAAAAGCTACTTTGCCTCACGCTCGAATCAAAATCGCGTTTTGTTCACTGTTGTCTCGCAGCAAAAGCGGCATGTTTGAGCTGCTGTGGTGAAAATGTATTTCTTTGAATGAGTCATGGATTTAAAACGTCATACTTCTTGGCATGTGTCTTGTTTTATTATGAGTTGCGCTAGACAAAGTCCACTTCGCTGGCCAAATAAAGGATTGGCAGACTGCACATCTCTCATCCTAGAGAACCTCGTAGAGATCTCCCAGCCATGCAGGTTTTATGACAATGTATTTGGTACTTAAACGCTAAACAGGCGGTAGATAAGAAATTGATACGTAAAAACATAGCTTGGTAAATTCAACAGTGAGCACTGTGAGTTTGAATCAGAAACTCTCTGCGTAGCAATCTTTTTGTCTCTTCACTGGCTTATATCCGACTTATAAATGTTTTTTATGCTAGAAGATGCGGACATCTTCTAGCTGCGGACAGCTAGCCCGCGCATTTTATTTTAATTTAACAGTTTCGGAAAATCTCTGCTAAGTGCACCCCTACGGTTCCCGACGAATATATACCGCATATTTCAGCTATCTGTGCCTAATAGGTTTAGCTGTACGTTGTCTGTCAGTTAGGTTACTAACTGCGTATGCAAGAATAAGATTTACCTATACAGATAACAATAAAGAGAACTTAACAAACAGACCTAAATAAACAGAACTAACTATATCAGTACATTAAATAGTTATTAGTAAGCTAATGAAACACTTAAGATTTGATCATCTCTTATTAACTTTTCTCGTGTTAATTACATATCCGAAGGGCCACGGCTGCAAGTAGTTAAACTGTATAGCTAAGTTAACTGGAAGTTATACCGATATTGTGGTGCAAGTTATAGGAAAATTGATTGAACATTTATTTTAACTACTTATATAAATTTATTTAACGGGCTTTGATATTTTATTTTCCATTTTTTCAAAACAGTCAAAATATTGAAAAGGAAGACCGAATAAAGAGGGGAAGACCAAGAATGAAATAATATGCAGACCAGCTTAAGAACAGGCCAGTGTAGGTGTACCTATAAGGACCTAAAGGAGATGATGGTTGATAGAGATAAATAAGAATTGCATCACCGACAAGAGCCCAGCAGTTAAATGAGAGAGAGAGATATATATATATTTAGGTTTCTCCTACCTACCTCTGTTTTTGACTGGCTTAGATCAGTTGTGGTTGAAAATAAGCAGATAGAATTTCATTATGCATTTGTAAGAATAGTAATATTTACCTTCAAATTGAAATCGTCCTAAATTATATTAAGGGACATACGATCACCAAATGAAATTGAAATAAAGCTAAATGAAAATGTGGCTATGGCTGTGGGACCACACCACGCTGCATAAATTCACAACGAATTATAAATAGTATCCGACTTCCGTCACCAGTACTTGGAAGGGAACAAATTAATATATTATGTAGCTTTCAAAGTCAGTAAAATTCAGTGCTGGTTTATCGTGAAAGCAAGACCGCATATGCGAGTATTAACCAGTATTGTAAAGGCCAGGTCTTATTTATAGAAACCCTAAACACCTGTCAATAAAAATAAACCTCTTGATTTCTCATCTTTTACCACACAGCGCACCGGTGGATGAGAGCAACCATTACCTCTGTTATGGGATGGTAGCGATATTTTTTCTTGTTGTTTTTTCAAAACAGTTAATAGCCTTCTGTAAAGTCAAGATTTTTTCCTCTATTTACGCAAAGAATTTTCGTAGAATAATGTATATTTGCGTTGTAGAACACGCTGTTATTATTTTTGTTCGGTGCTCTGTTTTATAGTCAAAGAGAATTTATTTAAAGTTAATGTACGCAGCGCTTTAGAAAATCCCGCTTTTATCCGATGGCGAAAAGATTATTTAAATTAAGCTGACTACATCGTCTACCTGTGTTTACTTAGTCCATTTTATACTGCAACCATAATTTAATATTCTCTGCCTACGTAGTGTATTTACTTCATTTACTGTCTCATGAAGTTATGTTATCGTATGCCTCAGCTATGTTTTATGGTTTACACGCCTGGATTAATTGTTTTTATGGTTGATGTAAAGTATTTACTTAACCGTAATACTACGCAATTGGCAGCGATAGCCTAGTGGAGATACCGACAGACTGCTATGAGAGTTCGAATCCACGGCGCGCACCAATGACTTTTCGGAGTTATGTGGGTATTAAATTGTTAAATATCGCTTGCTATACGGTGAAGGAAAACATCGTGAGGAAACCTACATGTCGGAGAGTTCTCCATAATGTTCTTGAAAGACATGTGAAGTCTGCCAACCCGCACTAGGCCAGCATGGTGGACGTTATAGTTGGAGTTTATATACAGGGCTGATGATGTAATACTCCGCATAGTTTCACTTAAGGCGAAGTTGCAGTACTTTTTAAGATTTTTGAACGTCTGAAAGTCCCATGAACTATGATATTTTTAATGAATAAAAATTAAAGTATAAAAGTTGAACATATCTTCTAGTAAATCGTAAAGATAGAAACACGATTTGGAATTATTGGCTCGATAATAAAAAATGTCAAACATGGCACTAAATTACAATTTTAAACGTGTACTGCTTAGAGATCCCATAATGAATTTATATGAAAGTATTATCAATAGAAACAGTTCTTTATTTTAAAATAAATGGTAAAAACAGATTTCGTAATTTCTTTATCATTTTTCTCCAAGAAAAAAAATAGTCAAAATGTTGGCATTATATCGCTCGTGGGCCGTTCATCAGTGCCTGTCTAGGCGTGATTTCGTCCGTATCACAAACAATAATTTGACTCAGATGCGACATGATCACTTTGTCTGTCTTGAGTAAATTCTATTCGCCTCAAAGTAAATTTGATTAATTCATTTAAGGTAGGGAAATAAAAAGTCGATGTGATTTATTTATAACATTTATTAAAAAGTATATTTTCTTCTTCTCATTTCATTCAATGGAAACCTAAAACAGTACGTTAATGCACGCACGTACGCTGCGGACCCACCGTAGCCCTGGTAATACCCCTGGGGGTATGGTGGGTCTTTTAAAGCTTAACCGTACTCCTGGCTGAAATGCTCGCAGTGTTATACCAACGTGCTACGTGGACATTAAACTGAACAGTGTTATCTCTCGTATGATTATGACTTACTACTTACGTTTTTGTATTTTTAGACAAGCGAAGACAAGCGCTAGTACGATGATATAGTGCAAGAAGGAGATAAATTAGAGAATAAAACATTTAGGTATTACTGCTAATGGTTATAATGCTTTGTATATTATAGGTATAATCTGTGGTACTGTTGAAGACCCGTCATCGTCATCATCTTTGCGCTGTCGGTTCATTCCCACTAGTTCTATTGAACAGTTCTATGATAGAACTAGTGATACTTTTTTCCCCACTAGTTCTATTAGCACAACTTCATGAGAAGAATAGAACTAATGGGAAACAGTTATAGGAAATTTACCACTAGTTCTATGTATGTTTTACAAGGGTAGTGTCACAACATCGCGCTCACATATCCGAATAAATATGTATGTATAAAAATATGTTAAACGAATGAACGTAGCCGTGCCACGTTCAAATTTAGAGTTCGCCAGCTTTTGTATAGCAAATTGTCGGAAGCTTCTCAATAGCACTTTATAACTTACTTGTTAGCAGTCTATCTTTTTAAAAAATATTTTCATGTGTATATATATGTATTATATATATGTGTATGTATATATTATATATAATAATAATAATAATAATAATAAAAAAAACACTCCACGGCCGGCACCCACACGACTTGGAAAATACTCATATAGACCCAGTAGCTTCAAATAAATGGTTGAAGATAGGTAACTTGTTTCCCGAAACAGAAGGTTTTATAATAGCCATCCAAGACCAGATTATAAACACCAAAAACTATAGAAAATTTATAATAAAAGACCCTACCGTTACAAACGACAAATGTCGTAAGTGCCATACTCAACCCGAAACTATTCAACACATAACCGGAGCTTGTACTACCCTCACACAGAACGACTACACACATCGATATAACCAACTAGCCAATATCATCCATCAAAATTTAGCACTAAAACATAATCTCATCCAAGATACTACCACACCATATTATAAATACACACCACAAACTATCCTCGAAAACACCACTCATAAGCTGTACTTTGACCGCGCCATTCTAACAGACAGGACTATTCACTTTAATAGGCGTGACATAACACTAGTTGATAAACATAATAAAACAACTTATCTCATAGATATAGCAGTTCCCAACACACACAATTTACAAAAAACTATTAGCGAAAAGATAAGCAAATATTCTGAATTAAAAGAAGAAGTAGCACGAATTTGGCGCCAAAGTAAAGTTTATGTCGTCCCTATCGTAATTTCTACCACTGGTGTCATCCCGAAAACCCTTCATCATAGCCTTAAATTAATTGACCTCAAAGAAAGCCTTTATATAAACCTCCAGAAAGCCGCCATATTGAATACATGCAGAATTGTTCGGAAATTTATGTCATTAGACGAAAACCATACACCTCACACAACATCTACAACATAATATAGATACACACTCTGCATTTACTTGGTACCCACCCGTAAATGTAGATTATACCAGCTAAGAGCTGAGAAAAATAGAAAAAGAAACGAAATAATAATAATATATATATATATATATATATATATATATATATATATATATATATATATATATATATATATATATATATATATACCTATATTTATATATGTATTTATTTTATATGTATGTATGGATATTTTATGTATTAAAATTTAAATTATAAGTATGTATTATGTTGCGTATTCTCTTTAATTTTACTCTGTTGTAGTAGACACCTGCCATGATCATCTCTGCATCACCTAAAGGTTGACTGGGAGAAAATGCCTATAGGCATTAAGTCCGCCTTGTGCAATGTATTTTGCAGGAAGTTTTTAATAAATAAAAAAATAAATAAAAACGTCTACAAAACAATTGAACGTCTACAAAACAAATGAACGTCTACAAAACAAATGACTACCAGAAAGTGATCAGCTATCGATAGTGATTGCAAAAAAACAGGTGCATGCGATTTTCGACATTATTGACAATTCATGACAAACTTTTTTTTTGTTTTTCTCGCTGTCTGGCAATATTAGGGTAATAAAATTATAAATTCTGAATAATGTCAATTAGGTTGAAAATCGCATGCACCTGTTTTCTGCAATCACTAACGATAGCTGATCACTTTCTGTAAGTCATTTGTTTTGTAGACGTTCATTTGTTTTGTAGGCGTTCATTTGTTTTGTAGACGTTCATTTGTTTTACACATTAAACAAATGAACGTCTACAAAACATATTCATTCGGATATATGAGCGCGATGTCGTGACACTACGGATCGTGAATACCCTTGTAAAAACATACATAGAACTAGACTGCGACATTTCCTATCACTTATCCCATTAGTTCTGTTCTCCTAATCAAGTTGTGCTAATAGAATTAGGACAGTTCTATCATAGAATTGTTTAATACTACTACTATACTGGGAATGATCCCACAAAATAGTAGAACTTGAAATTAACGAACTGAAATTAATAAACTAATTACACAACAATATTATCTGGGGGTACGGTTAAGCTTTGAAAGACCCACCATACCCCCAGGTGTTCTGCCAGGGATATGGTGGGTCGGCAGTGAAAACTGTGTTATACAATCTACTTAGTTGTTTAATACTAAAAGGAGGAAAACAAGAACAAGTGAATGGACTTTGATCATGCGTCAATGTTTGTAACTTACGTATGATTTTGTATTTCTATAATAACAATATATTGTGTTGATTCAGCCTCAAATCACTTTTATTACTTGACAAAAACACACATCAGTATTTTATTATTACAAATGTCCCATCTGGATACTTTGTTTTTTAGTCTCTGAACACGCACAATACTGCTTCTCTTTTACACTCGCTAAATGCCAATTTTTTATTCACTCTATTATTTGTGATACTGAATTTATTATAAATTGTAAATAAAACGTTGTAATATTGTAATACTCATGAATGAGAAGTGATTCCATAACTTTTAGTCATTTTCCTACTATAGTTTGTGCAAAATCTCATTACACACGACGGCATTTTCAAATGTAACGTACACACACGCGAGTAAAAGAGCGAGCGCTTCCGACCGCAGCGCGTACTAGAGGTGAGGCGTAAATATTATAACAGGTTTTAAAACTAGGTTTCGCCTAAGACGCATAAAGTACGAGTCTCTCATCAGAGTACAAACGCGTTTCGAGTATTTAAGAGTACCAACAACACGTGTTTTCGAACAATCCAAACGCAGCTCGTCGAGACGTCGAGTACGAGACGCGATCGCGTACGCGTTCGATATACGCGTGTGTGAGTTAGGTACGCGGTGGAGGCGAATGAAAATCAACCTTATTTTGCAGAGTTTAAGACAAATTTTAAATCCACCGAACTCATAATACCCTTTACTTTGCGAGACGCGTTCGTTTTACAGATGTGTGAGTGAGATTCGTGCAAACCAAGATCAACCTTATAGGGCTAAATTTAAGATAGATTTTAAAATCACTTAACTAACAATAGGTACTCGTACTCTTACAAATGAGTACGAGTTCTGGAACAAATTACAAGCAAGCCGCGAATCCACGATACAAACGCGATCGTTTGTATCGCGGATTCGCGTATGTGTGTGAGTTAGGTACATTTAACTCGTAAACTTTCAAGACGCGTTCCATGTATTCTGGTGTTAGTGAAGAGATTATGTCATAGTCATAGCACATAGCACAATAATAAAAGTCGAAAATCCTATAATTTACATAAGTAAATATAAACCAATAAATAAAATATCATAATTACCATTTTATTTTAGGCAGTGATATTTAGTATAAGTCAGTTTACGCCAATGAAATAAAGATCAGATTACAAATGTTTAAGTTGACCTATATATTATTAATTATTATATCGTAGGATGATTTGATAAACCGAATTTTCTCGAAAATTCTAGGGATTTTGCGAATAATTAGGCAATGGTAATAGCATTTTTCAATGCCTTATCGATTATTTCCGATTTTATTTTACATTGTTTGACGTATCCAAAAATATGTACACATTTTTGTGACAATAAACGATCTGACTATTGACTACAAAAAAAAAGGGTTTTGTGAAAACGCGAGTCTGAACTTTTGCGAAAATTCAGTTTATCAAATAATCCTACGACATATATTAGCCACTTAGTTTATATTTACATTATTTTAAAACAGTATTTAACTTAGAAAGCTGTCAGTCCTAAGCCTGCAAAAGTTTGAAGGGAAGTTTTCAATTTTTACTGAAAAGCCTTTTTTTATTGAATACCACACTGGTCCGCAAGGTGGCTACTTAATCAACAACGCCCTACGCCATTTGTGTAGTCAAAGTTCTGGCAAAAACTTATGAATCCTAAGATAGTAAACAAAATAGATACTTACTAGATTTTGTGACTAAGACCACCTAAGACGCATACTTCTAAATACTCGTGGAAATAGTTTATGGAACAAGTATTTACACGTACTCGTACTTGTAAGACTTAGTATGTGTTTTTAAGAGTACGACCCACCTCTAGCGCGTACGCGACTAAAGCCAAATGAGACATTTAGCTTGTTTTTAATGTGCCACTTTTGAAGTTCGCATAACTCATCTACGGTTTTTTTACGCTGCGCTGTGGCACACGCACACACGAAACCCCCCTCCCCTCCCCCCGCTCACTCGCTGACGCCACCGCCGTGTTTTTGTTTTTGCGGGGGGTGAGGACGAGCTACGCACTGTACTGCAACCTCGCCTTAACGTTTTGCCGGCAAATTTTCAGAGGAGGCATGGAGTTTGGTAATGTGAAAAGTTTAATGTAAAAATACATACGGTTAGAAGTTTATGTATCATTTATGTATTTAGGATATATTTAAAGCGGCGACATAGGATATATTTAGCCCAGTGGTATACGTCACGGACTGCCGAGACGATGGTCTCAGGTTTGATCCCCAAGGTGAGGTACCTTAGGGAACAAACCCGAGATCAGATACCGGGCACACACCTTTGACTATTCGAAGTTATGTGTGCATTATAAGTTAATTATCGCTCGCTTAATGATGTGCCCGGTAGATGGCAATAAGATCGCCCCTTATTACATTGGGACTGAACCATAACGTGCAACGTGTGGGTGTGTAATACACCTCTGCCTACTACTTCGGAGATAAGAGGCGTGAAGTTATGAGAAGTTATGTATATTATATATCCGTAGTAAGATATAAATAGCCCATATAGTTTTGCCACTATCCATCCGCAAAAACTAAATGGTATAATTTCCATTGTCGATTTTGGTGTTTCTTCATTCTGATAGGTTTACTATATCTATCTGCAATTAAACTCGACTAAGACTACAGTCAGTCGACACATAAAATGGCTTGGTTCACTCATATATTTATCATTTACACAATCATCAGCACATAAAATATGGGAGATGTTTTTTTTAGGAATAGCTCTTATATAATTGATTATTTTACGAGTAATAGTCAAAGTTTAATTGGCAATGGCTATAATTGACTATGGGTATTGAACTTAGGCCTTTATCAGGATAATTTGCAATTGAAAAATTCTTGATAAAAAATTACCTTTAAATAGATAAAATAAATAAACAAAACACCTCACTTTTAGACTGACATTGAAGAAACTGAAAAGAACTACCGAAAATGCAGTAATTATCGCTCCCAGTCTAGCCATCAAATGAATGACTAACCGTCGTTTTATTTTGGACTAATTTCACATGTCGTTTTACTACTGAGCATAGCTTTGGTGTAAAAGACATAAAGACATATTTATTTTTGTATTTTGGTTGTTTACAACACTTATACAAGTCAAAACCCTATTCTAGATGATGCCGACTTTTCCTAGCTAAATGACTTCTTGTGAAACATATTTATCGTTCTTCTTATTGTATGAGTATGTGGCTAACTCCAGTATCAGAGTTTACATACCACCAGATGGCCCCCGAAATGGCCTAACGATTGCTGTCCCTAGACAAGAACTCGGACCGACATCGATATTTTTTTTTTTTATTCATTAATTTCATCCTCCCTTACAACTATCATTACAGGTCCCTTGAATTAAACCTTGTGCGATAGTGTGGCTTTATTATTTCACTAACTCCTTATATACAATTTTATTATAAACTTTCATAACTATAACAATCTACTAAATGCGCAAAATATTCATAAGACCTATTTTACGCATTTTCATGTATCAATATAATAAAAAAAAACCTCTACACATCACGAATTCCAAAAAAAATGGTTACTGTTATTGAGTTTTTTGAAATTTTTTGTAGTAGCACAAAGTCTGGCGTGTCCGGTAGAAGTCTCGTCCCCTATTACGTGGGACATGGCATAATTTAGGTGCCGCATAACACCTCTGCCTACCCCTTCGGGGATAACGGGATGAGTCTTTAAAAAAAATCTTCTTAAACTTCTGTACGAAGATCTCAAAATTCATCCAGATGACTTATAGTTCTATCATCAGCCTTTAACAGTCCACTGCTGGACTAGGCCTCTCCTTTGAGGGAAGGAATTGGCCTACTATACCACGCTGGCCAAACGGGTTGGTATAGGGTTTGTATCAAGTTTTCCTTCTCTTACAGTATACTATACTTATAGTTACTACTTATAGTTAACTCACAATAATTCAAATTGAGTATTTTTCTACTCAGCAAAACTTGACTGTCGAATGTCGAGTTTGGCAGAAAACTGCGAAGTCTTGTATACGTTTCGTGAACATTATATGTTGCTAGCGAGATTGTTAAAAGTTCTATATGAATATAATGTGAACTCGAGCCTTGCGATGTACGACATACGAAAGTTGCACGGAGATTTTATAGAGTAGGCATTTGTTTTTAGAGCTTTTTGAATTTACAGTAAATATAAAATACTTGCCTTAATATTTGACTGACAATCAATGAATGGACGAACCCATTGGGCGCAAGAAGCCAAAATTTAGCATGTATGTTCCTTGGGACTGTAGGAGTGCATTAAAAAGGGATTTCCCAAAGTTCCTTAGCGATCAACCAGAAACGGTTAAATTGAAATAAATTGTGCGGATATTGCATCTCGTATATAATATTTTTAAAGAAAGGTCATTGGACATATCTGACCCGCTTTGCGAACAGTGGCGCACATAACCAACATAGTTTTAAACAAAGGGGAGTAATATAACCTTTCATTGCATATAATTGTTTGATTAAAAATCATCGGAGAAAAATGTACAGGATCCTTTAAAAAAGAAAACAAACGGTATCAAAGGTTTTTATTTCATCTTATAAAGGTATAAAAATAATATCGAAACCGTACAGCGTGGTGTACGGATGAGCTAATGTTTAGAGATATGTTATACACTGTCTCTTTCGCACATTGAACAGGTTATTTTTCGCACATTAAATAGCTGCGCCCATTTCGCTAGCATTGTTTATTATCTGTCTTGGGCTCATACACTAGGTAGCAACAGATGCACCCGCTGCCTTTTTAAATGATCTTATGATTGCTTTGGATCAAATTGAATAAAAAATATTTTCATGAATTAGCATTGTATTTTTCTTACCTATATAAATTAATAAGCGGACACCAGCGACTTCGTTGGCCTCATTAAGAGATCCCGCGGGAATATCGGGATAAAAAGTAGCATATAACATTTCTTATGAATGAGGCTATCACACACAAAAAGATTTTTTCAAATCGGATCAGTAGTTTCGGAGATAAAGCATATGGATATATACATAGATAGCGCTTGATTTTTTGAGATTCCCGTAGCTCACATGAATGCGACTAATGGCATAGTAAATGAGAGCCATAAATGAATACACTCTGCTATACTTCGTTTGTGTCCGCCATGTGTATGGTTTCCATACTAAAGTGCCCGTTTACCTTTGCATCAAAAGCAATCAAATTAATAATAAGATCAAATACGTCATCTACGTATTCATAACTCACGGTTCTCTATTGTATTCGCATTTATTTCCTTAACCGTGGCAGCTGCGTGTAAAATGCGAAGAAATATATAATCTAAAGTTGTTTGTATGCGAATTTGACGGAAAACAAACGAAAATCTGAAAAAAATATGATTCTAAAATATGCCAATGACTATGTTGTTGAACAATTTTTAAGTACAGTCATTGGCACTATCGGAAAAGACGATTCATCTTTTTAATAACGCAAAACTAACGTTTATTAAGCTTTAAGGACGATAACAGATACAAATAAAAAGGTACTTTTGTGTAAAATTATTAAAAAATATATTTTTTCGCTTCGGAAAGTAACTACCTAACCTAAACATTTCATTAATTTTTAGGCAATATTCCTAACATTTTTTTAACCAGTTGTTAAAGAAAAATGGTTCATAGTTAAGATTTAAATATTTGTTCTGTGTATAAGAAATAGGTTAATCCTGCTAATGAATGTATTTCTGTGACATAATAATACAAAATTTTCCTACTATTCAGGATAATTCAGCAGAGTGCCAATCATTGGGGGGGGCTGCCAACATTACTATAGTTTACCCTAGGTACTTATTGTAAAATATATGTGACAGAATGGGTCAATTACCCTTAAATCCGTGGAACAATAAATTAGTCAAACAAACATTACATTCCCATTGCAAATTATGTACAACTGAAGCATTAGTTTTTATTCTGATAGTTAAAATGCGGTTAACATTTTTATGGAGCGTAAAATATTTAATCCTTAAAGTCAAAACACAGAATATACACATAACAAATTGGAAAATCATTTTGTGTCTGAGTTTTCTGTGATTGAAGCTGTTCTATTGTTGTGTGGAATTTAGCGATACGAAATTTTATACCGCAAATAATGTTTTGTTTATCTCTGGATAATAGTGTTAGTCTTAAAATTAGACACATGATGCTAGTCCTTTATATTTTTCAATAAATACAAATTTCTTTAATCTACCATCTCGATTGAATGGACATTTTCGCTTAGCATTTTTAGGCTACCGTTTTTTAAGGTACTAAATATCAACAAAATCATGCATATTTTGTAAAAATGTTATCAAAATTACTCATACATTCAACTAGAAGCAAAGACACATTATACAAGCAAAGATAAATTGAACTACCGTTACCTCTGTTTTAAAACTTGTAATTTCAGCCAATACATCAATCAGGCGAAGAAAAATATGAAGTTTCAAGATAAATAAGTCTTAACGTGGAACTTTAAGGCGTGCCATTCATCACAGAGCAGTTTTCAATATTGAACTACGAGCAAAACCTGTTTCTAGTCATTAGGATAGTTTCCATTACGGACTTCAATGAAATTTGTGTTGCACATTTTGACTATGACTTGGCGACTAATAATGTTAGTAGTAGGTTATGGTAGGTTTTCTTGTGACCCTGTACCCAAAAATAGGAGCCCTGCAAAGCAGGGCTCCGTCAACTCGGCTTAAAAGACTGAAGCGTCTTATTTACTTATACGAAACACTTCATTTACATACATACATAGTCTCACGCCTATAACCCCGAAGAGGTAGGCAGAGGTGTATTTCTATACCCACTTTTCGCCAGATATACTTTAGTCCCACGTAATAAGGGGCAAGCCTATTGCCGTACCGGGCACATTTCCAGACTCCGTGCTGCTGCTGAGAATTTCGTGACAGAAAAATCCAATAACACTGCCCGACACAGGAATTGAACCCGGGACCTCCCGATCCCACGCGCACATTTATGCCACGAGACCAACGAGGCAGTCGTATAGGGTTTGATGTCGAGTTTTCCGTCTCTACGCAAAGATGGTATTTGCATCGTGGTATCCCTTAGTCGCCTCTTACAACACCCACGGGAAGATAGGGGGTGGTGACACTTGTATTCTATGCCTTCATTTAAGATAAAATCATTTGCCAAATATTGAAATTTTTATTATTTATGAATGCCCATTTTCTATGTTTTATTCATCATCAAGTTTCTGCTTAGATACTAATTTAGTTCCCAAGAAAATAAATTACTGCTAGTTTAAATTAAAACGAAGCTCATAACTGACACATTACTATGCTAACTTTTACTTATTACGATACTCCTTATTAGCTGCTAACCCATTATATATGGTACCCACTCTTATTATTTTTGAAACTTATATTCGTATTACTTAGATGCTGCATTAAATACATGCCATTTATTTATTTATAGCCCAATAGCCGACCTCTTTGTTCAAGGAAGATATGCTCTGTTTAGTTATGGTGCAAAGTTTTGCTTCATCTTCTTCTTAGCCTGTCGATGGCAATCTAAATTATGTCAGCCCAGAACAGCTACGAGTATGGCATTTTCAGTAGCGTCCATAAGTTCCTGTAGCGTGCAGGTATTAGGGCACGCAGGACAAGATAGTAAGTGTCCCATTGTTTGTGGAACGGCACCACACTTGCACTCCAGATATTACTATACTTACAGATAATACTCCAGAGTATTATCTGTAAATCCCCACCTAAGCAAGTTTTCTTTGTTTCGGCTAACCTGTGTCCTAAGTCGATTTAAAGACTTCCAGGTCAGGCAAGGCAGCCCATATCCAGGTGGCGGATTTTCAGCAAGCGGCACGAATGGAGTGGGTAAGGAAGCACTTTCCCGTCACAGTCTACGCCTTGCTTGTGTTCGCTCTTCATTGAGTGGAAGGACACACCTTAGAAAGCTATTGCGGCTTTTCAGTCTTTCAGCTCAGTTTTTCGGCTCAGCACCAAGGTGTTGTTGTGCAAAGGGTGACGTGAGTCTCTTTCCATTCTCATTTTTCCACTGGCGCTTGCCACAGCTCTGCGAACCTCTAGTGGCGCTATTCCTACCAGAGAATACAGCATTGGTACCGGGGCCGGTTTAAGGCATCCGGTAATGATCCGGCACGTTTCGTTTAGTAAAGTAAGATAAAATGTTTCTAAGTAAAATGACAACCAAGAACTGATTTAAAGATATTGTTGATGAGCCCTAATAAACACTAATGTTTACCAGAGCTGATGGACAATATTTTAAAGGCGGCTATGGAAGAGACTGAAAGCGCAACATCAAACGCTATGTACTAACGCGCCTAGCCAGCGTGGTATATAAATTTTGACATATTATATATGTACACTATTAGATATACTATGAAAAGTTTTGTATGAATAGTAGAGAAATAAATCTTAACGAAAAAAGCAAATTTTAAAGAAACTTTTGGCAGAAAGTTTTCCTAAAGGACTCTTCTGCATGATTTACTACTTGAAAGACAGTACAGTAGTTGATAAAAGGAATATCAGGTGAAATCAAACTGAAATCTTAATCAGCCTGTATGGCGATTTAAATCTTAAATGCACTTATCACGTATTCTCTGTTACTACATGGATGAAAACCAGCGATTCAACAAAAAAATTAGTCAGTAACATTTGGAAGAAAATTTGTAAAATTTAAATAGGAAATATCGGAACCTCGAATTTGATTACATTGTGCACAAGACTAGTCTTATCTGAGACAGCTATTTGTGTGAGAAAGACTATCAAGTTATAAAACTGTTATGAATGATTAATCGGTCAGGTTGAAATTAAATATGTTCTTAAAAGAACTTGGTATTGAATTAATTTTATTATTTTTGGATAATTATTATATTTATGTTTACATTTCCAGAGGAACTGCATTATAAATTGATCTCTGTCACATAAATTCTCTTTTATAAAAGAATGATATACATTCTTGAGACATGTTTATCTAAAAATCTGTTTTCTGATCCGTTTTGCTACCAAATCCCAAATACAACATTTGTATGACATATATCATTTAATTTTGTATTCTTATCTAACTAAAATCTATCCGAACTTTAAAATTTATACATAATTCACATTGTAAATCCAAGCCGCGCTAGTAATTCAAAGCCAAACGGTTGCCAACTGACATCGTATTCCTAGATCACAATTGTTTTTGTGCTTGGGCCCCGCGACTTAGAGTGGTCCTTGATTTATATGTTAGCTTTCCAATTAGCCTGTGGTAGCTTATTTATCAACGCTCTTCCCATTTTCCGCACTTTTGACTTCTCTGCAGACTTTAGAGGGTACGATGTGTTAGACTTAAGATTTACGATTGTGGATACGGCGTCCGAATGCGTTTGCTTTTGCTGTAATTTATTAAAACAATTTGTAACTTAATTTAATTCTATGTAGTTTGGGACGGAAAATGGATTAGGTCATAAAATAAACATTAAATTCAGTTAACTTTTCAGATTTATGTTCCAAGTTAAAATTATGAGAAAACAAATGTTATTTTTTTAGAAAATTGTCCTTAAACTGGAATACCTCGGGGTGCGATTATTGTACCATATTTAGAGATATATATTTATGCTTGGTAACTAAATTAATACAATACATAAACATACCCACAGAGGTCTGCTGCTTTGAACTTTGTATCAGTTAGTTATATGCCAATTAATACGTGGACGACACAGTTACCAAATATTGGACCGATTTCCGGTAACCGGTATGTTAGGTACTGAAAATACCAGCAATACTTTAGACTCTAACCCTGTTAAAAATGTTATTGGGCTTCACGGTCAACCATGAAAATAAACCACGATTTGACCAGTGATGATGTGAATTCCTGGAAAGGTTGTGGTAGCATTTTTGGCAAATTCTCTCAGAGTTTTGTTTAACCAGGTTGTGTTGTTTTTTTGTTTTCACAACTAGTTTTTGTTTACGTTAGTTACAAGTTTATTATCGCCTTATCGTTTGCTCATTAAAAACTACTCAACAAATCTTGATCGCAGGGTCGATTGTGTATGACATGCACACAAGACCTTTCCAAAAACGTTCCTATATCCAAAAAATGTGTGATAATTTTTTTAGTAAGTTGTATTACTTCAAAGTTTAATGAAAGCTCATTCAGCGGTTTTTGCGTGAAAGAAGAACAGTTTTTCATACATCTATATCCTATATTTAAGTTATTCTTATAAACGTTAGAAATAACGATGTTTTTACTCTACGACGCAAAAGTCGTGGCAGTTAAAGTACCTTATTTTAACATCTCGAAATTTGGTCACACGTTCTTTTTTCTCGAACTTATGTGACTTTTGATTCAGAACGAAATGCATTGAACTTTGCTGTTTGCTTACAGTGCGCGATAAACAGGGAACAGTGTGGAATAATGTTTGTAATGAGAATTTTCTTTGTGAATTCGTGTGAGAATTTTTTAACCTTTAGATTTAGGAAATGAGTTTATTTTTATAACATGTGAATATAGATCATCGGCATTTTCTATAAGGAGAGCAAAAATAACCAATCTTATAAAGGTAACTATTAGGGAGACACCCAATTATTTTACGGAATGTAAATAATACTTAGTAAAAATGTACATATTAAGTGTACTCGTATTCTCCAGATTTTTAAAACTGTTTTTCAATTCATATAAACTAATAGTTACAAACAAAAAATTGCCACTGTTGAATATAAAAATTAAGAAAGAGAAAGTTAGTAAAAACAAGAACATAAATAAACATATTAAGAAATAACGATGTAAAAACTATATAAAATATATTCCAATAAGGTTAAAAGCTACCTGGCTGTCAATTCTTTCGAACTAAGTACTGAAGCTAAACATTATACAACGTTAAAATGTATTAGTTGCGCAGTTGAAGTTGATGTACAGGCTTACTGCGATCGAGATATTTTGTATCTGGTGATGCTGCCGAGCAGCTGACTTATCGCCAAGTGATGTGCTGGCAAATATTGATAAATTGACATAATATAATTAATGAAGTCAATTGAAATTAAACTACACTTTACGGATTTTATCGCGATATATTGGTTTGACTGCGATTACTTTTAAATCGAATGATCTATAACTGCATTATGTGTCACTATCCATATATTGACATTATAATTATTTTTGTATAGGCTGAAACGAGAAGAGACATTTTCTTTTTAGTAAGTTTGGAAGGATACCGGAGGAATTAAATTTGGTTGTCCATGAGATGAATGATTAGTTAATTTTTTTCGTCTGGTAAAATAAGTTGTCAGTTAAACTGACGAACAAAAATAGCATTAGGTTAGTACGATAATGTAAAAAACCTCTAGTAGTAGTAGTCTCTGCCTACCCCTCCGGAAAACAGGCGTAGGTCTATGTATGTATGTACCTATGTATGTATGTAGTAGAGTGAATGGAGCTCTTAAGGTGTTTGTGAATAGCCAAAACGTGTCCAAAAAGGCACGATTAGCTGTGCACAGAGGGGTGTTAGTACCGGCACTTATAAACGTGAAAGTTGGGTATGGCAGAAGAGACTTGAAAGTAGAATAAATGCTGTAGAAATGAGAGCACTGAGAAGTATGTGTGGTGTGTCTTTGAATGACAGAGTAAACAATTATGTGATAAGAGAGTGTTGTGGTGTAAAAGATGATAGTGACAAGCATCGACAAAGGAATGCTAAGATGGTTTGGGTACATGGAAAAGATGAATGATTATAGACTGATCAAGCAAATATATAAGACAAGTGTGAATAGGACAGCACAAAGGAGAAGACCAAGACGGACGTTCTCTGACAAGATCGGAGACATCCTTAAAACAAGAAAGTTTAGAAATACCCTAAACAGAAGAGCATCCATGAGAAAATTTGATGGGAGTGAATGAACCAAGAAAGATATGTCAGGATCGTTGCAGAGTTGTGTAGTCTCTGCCTACCCCTCTGGGCAACAGGCGTGAGTCTACATATGTATGTATGTAAAAAGCAGTCAATTTGTATTGACATCCTCCTATTTCATTTCCAAAACATCATAAGAATACAGATAATTTTAATAACTAGATATTATAATAAACATTTGCATAACATTATTGTCGAATTAATTCATACGTTTATTTTATATTATTCAGTTCATTGAGCACCAAAACTAATGCATTATTAATTTGTATTCGTTTACAAAGCTATTTTTACAAAATATTATTTGATTACAGTTTATAAATATTACATTTGAAAGCAACACATGAGCCAATACATCAATTCATTATTATTTCATCAAAAGGCACACATCAAAATCATAATTTAAGCCGACTTTTATTCTGAATAATATACCGTCCGTCAGTAGGCTTTGTTTCATTACGGTACTTAATTGGCAATCAATATTGTTACAAATAAATCCAGTGTCCAATAATGTACGCTTACGCAACATGCGAATAACATGTCGGCTTATCCAACGTTGCATTCCGACTCACAAATCTTCGCACTTATTGTAATGGAGTGGGTATTATGTCAAATCGTGTCTCTAACGCACTACATTACAATTTTATTTATGTAGTGGATGATAGACACGATTTGACTAACATGTATTGTATATATCAGATGGCATTGCTTATGAGAACATACTATTATTTTTTTAATTAGTTAGTGTTTAAGGATTTACTCATAAATGATATTGATGACGGAAAGAATCGGTTGCAGAATCGACTTGCCAAAATCAGCTCTTTCGTATAGAAATGTTTTTTTTTTCGATAAGGCCACTTGCACTAGATTCTTACCTAATGAATACCAGCAATAATCCTTTATGGAAAATAAATCCGGATTTGCGGACCCCGGTTTTCAAAGCGAGAGTCATGGATGCTACCGAACTATGATGATGAACACCTTAACGCGAAATAAAACAATCTTATCCGCAAACTTGCTGAACATAAACAATATATATATTAAATATTTGCCCATTCACAGTAATTTATATTGTAAAAAAAGTTTCTATTACTTCTCATTCGCCTTAGTATAATTTTGATAAAATTGCAGAGTCGCTCATTCATAAACACGCACCTGTGTCTCGAGCAGATGTTCTTAAATTGTTTTACGTCTTACTGGATACCTTATTATTAAGGAAATTATTCTTGAGAATGTTATTACAATTATGAATTATTTCATTTAGATTACAAGAAATTTAATGCTAAAACTTATTTGTAGAAAGCAATTGAATAATGGCTGTCGTAATTTTTATGGATTTTGCTGTGTCCCATACGTAATAAGTTTTCATCCACAATTTTATGGTACTGTTTTGGATGACGATAAATATGATACTCATCTAATCTATTGGATAGTTTAAAAACAGCGCAGTATCTTCTCGCAAATACTTCGACCTACCTGCATGGATTGACTTTTCCAGTAGATCGTAGACCAGTGCAAGTGCTGACTTATGGCATACAGTCAATCTGTCTCCAAAATCTTTACATCTCATATAGTAAGTCAGTGTTCAAAACGGGTTAGATAATACCTAAAATTTTTACACAAACATTTTCAGCATCGTTGCAAATGGTGTTCCGTAGTCTCTGCTCTCCACCGGGAAACAGGCGTGAGTCTATGTATGTATGTATGTACATTTTGATAGGTACGTAACATCATCATCCTCTTAGCGTTATCCCAGTTTCAATCTGGGGTCCGCTTTCTAGTCTAACCGGATTTGGCTAAATATTAGCTTTTCCACAGAGCGACTGCCTGTCTGACCTCCGCAACCCGAAAGGATAGCGATATTCCATGGTTTAGACTAGTGTCAGTTTATTTAGAAGTTACTGACGCCCTGTAACGACTGTCAAAGATCTTCATGACAACCGGGACCGACAGCTTAACGTGCTCTCCGAGGCACGGGACAAGCGATAATTAACAATTCAATACGCACATAACTCCGAAAAGTCATTGGTGCGCGCCGTGGATTCGAACCCGATATCCTCTGCATGGCAGTCTGTTGGTATATCCACTCGGCTATCGCTGCCGATGATATGTACGTAATATAAAGAAAATATTTTTATCGACATATTTAACTAACAACACTATTCTATTTAAATGTCTCTCATGCATGTGCACCAGGTATTCGTTTATTAAGTTTATTTTTTTACTAGGCAATAAAATTTCTTGTAATACAATAAATCTTATTTGGGTAGCAAAATCGAGAGTCATTCACGAAAATTGTTATACAGCTTTCTTTTGCAAGACAAATGAAATGTTTATTAGTGTGCTAGAAGTTGGACACAAAATAACAGTTCTCTATGGACCTGCTTTGTCTGTCATTTTGTTAAGCTGCTATGTTAAGCTTGTACTCAAAAAACAGGAGTTTGTTGGCGTAAAAGGTAAGCTCTTAGCGAATTGAAATAATTATAAAGCTGATAATGAGCTGGCCTATAATTTCGGTCTTGTGATTAGTGTTTCACTGCTAAGCCGGCAGTCGTGTGTCTAACTCCCTTCCCGGTTAAAGCGCCCGCATCAATTATATACCTTATAATTTTCAATAATTACACTATCTATATCTATCAGTGAGAACCATGCAAAAAACCGTACCGTTGCTTTTAAGTTTTTCGCGTTTACACAGACAGACTGGACGACTTAGTTACTTTTTTCATCATATGTAAGGGTTTTCACACGCAGTGATTTTGAGCTGGCGCTGCTAATATGTAATTGCTATACATGATATTTGTTTTATTACATACAGACACATTACATATTTTTTAAGAAAATGTCGTTTCGCTTTATACCTACCTAAGTTAGAGCTGCTTGCGAGAGATATGTATGAAAGACATAATTATTTCTCATTAGCGAATGACATTGCCCTATGATACTCTAGTATAACATAACATTTCAATTATTCCGACCAAAAAATAAATAACAAGAGCCCAAAGCTAATATTTTCTCGTAAAGACTGACCCCGAATAACGACCTAACGTGCGTGCATATATCACACAAAGAGATTGTAGGTGAAGTATAAAAGTTTATGGCATGGAAAGAGTGCGTAAGTATGGCGTAGCAGGATCATGGAAAATTAAATGAAAAGCGTATACTCGCAACTTGTGTATACGCAACTTTGAACATCGAATGTATACAAACTCAGAGTCTAATGTTAAAAGTTGCTGCTGCCTTACTTTAACGTAAGACAGAAACTAAAAAGTAAAAACAAAGTGCCAAAATATAAATATTTGCAACGGGTAAGCTTCGAAAATTTGTCACCTATGCCTTAAATGTCGACAACTTTGGTGATGTACATTGTCAATGTCTTTTTGAAGGTGGGAATTTCATGCTTAGTTATTAAATAGTAGAAAATGTCTCAAATTCTTTAAAAGTATCATTTGACCTCAAGAAAAATTAGTTAAATTGAGACCGGGTCCAAACTTCTGTGCGAAAATATAATTCATATTATTTTAAAATATTAAATAAGTGAAAACTTGCGGCGCCTTTGTCAAAAAAATTATAATATATTACAGCATATCACAAATCACAATAAGTTGCAGATCTACCAAAAAGACACACTAAGAATAAAAAATGGCGAGCAAGTTTCGAAGAAATTCTTGCGAATAAATTATAAAAAGGATACCAACAATACTACAGCATAATACCTAACTCATATACCAACAATACATTTCTGTAAGCAAGAATGCGGGTGAAGACGTAAAATCCTAAACTGTGCAAGACTGCTTGTGTGTTTTTATAATTAATTTTGTAATAGACAATTTTAAAGTATTAGAAAAATAAATAAGAAGACAGCAGTGACGGAACGCGACGCCAGCCCCTTGACGACGGCCTGTCACCAAAATATAAACATGCCAAAACAAACTATGATATGAAATTTATTGTGTTATATTGTTTTTACGGTTTTATAATATCTTCTATAAACATATATAAATAAGTATATATGCAATCAACAAGTGACGGCATTAGTGATGCGGAAGGAAGTGCCACAAATCAATCTGCCACATCGCTGACTAACGTGGTGCGCTGCCCAGCTTGTTCCCAGGCTCGGTTTTTTAAAGGTAAGCGGGGCTTGAGAGTACATTTTGGTAAAGTGCACAAAAACCAAAATGTACTCCCTGGCCCTGATACTATTCCACTTTCTAGTTCTTCCCAAATTCCATTTTGGCAACATCTAGGTACTTTGAAAAATTCCATTCCGGTATTAAAGCGAGTTCCACGTGGCGCGAGACCAGCAGTCGCTCAGAGTTTAGCTGATTGTATTGGTCTCGTCATCCGTGACAACTCTAAAACAGCCTGGAAACAGTTGCTTACCTTTCCTTACAGGATTTTACACGTAGAGAGCAATTGAATAACACAAAAATCTTTGACAAGCCAAATTAAGGAAAAATGTAGTCATTCTGACACGAATTTTGACCCAAAAGTTACCTCCCGTAGATTTAAGGCGCTGTTATACCTCAAAAGCCGTGAAACACCTAATTTTTCGTCGCGCATCTAGCCATAACGGTTCGTGGAAGATAGCCCATGTTCACCCTATTCCTAAAAAGGGTGACAGATCGGACCCGTCAAACTACAGGCCAATAGCGGTAACGTCCTTACTCTCCAAGGTAATGCGAGTCATCAACAACAAACTCCTCCAGTACCTAGAGGATCGCCAGCTGATCAGCGACCGCCAGTACGGTTTCCGGCATGGTCGTTCGGCTGGCGACCTTCTAGTGTACCTTACACACCGCTGGGCAGAAGCCTTGGAGAGTGGGGGCGAAGCTCTAGCCGTTAGCCTTGACATTGCCAAGGCGTTTGACCGGGTCTGGCACAGGGCACTTCTATCGAAGTTACCATCTTACGGAATCCCCGAGGGACTCTGCAAATGGATTGCCAGCTTTCTGGCTGATCGGAGCATTAAAGTCGTCGCAGACGGCAGCTGCTCCGAAATGAAGTCGATCAACGCTGGCGTCCCACAAGGCTCGGTGCTCTCCCCAACGCTGTTCATCTTGCATATCAATGACTTGTTGTCAATTGAGAACATGCATTGCTATGCAGATGACAGTACGGGTGATGCGCGGTACACCAGCCACCAGAATGTCCCTCGGAGCCAGGTACAGGAAAGACGATTGCAACTTGTGTCTGAAGTCGAGGACTCTCTAGGGCGCGCCTCCAAATGGGGTGAAAAGAACCTTGTTCAATTTAACCCCACTAAGACACAAGTATGCGCGTTCACTGCGAAGAAGGACCCTTTCGTTATAGCGCCTCGGTTTCAAGGAGTACCCCTGCATATTGCCGAGAATATTGGGATTCTCGGCGTCGAAATATCGAACAAAGTCCAATTTGGGAGTCATTTGGAGGATAAAGCCAAATTGGCAAGCAAGAAGCTGGGAGTGCTGAACCGGGCTAAGTGGTACTTCACGCCAAGCCAACGGCTTATGCTTTATAAATCGCAAGTCCGGCCACATGTGGAGTACTGCTCACATCTCTGGGCTGGAGCGCCAAAATATCAGCTTGATCCACTTGACTCCCTACAGAGACGAGCTGTTCGAATCGTCGATGATCCCGATCTCACGGCTAGACTAGAGTCGCTGGAGCAGCGGAGAGACTTTGGTTCTCTCTGCGTATTTTACCGACTCTTTCACGGGGAGTGCTCCGAAGAATTGTTTAATTTGGTACCAGGGTCACCCTTCTACCAACGTACCACTCGCCGACGCAGTAGAGTTCACCCGTACTACCTGAAAGCGTTCTCATCTAGTACGGTGCGCTTCCAGCGATCTTTTCTACCACGTACGTGTAGGCTCTGGAATGAACTACCTGCTGCGGTGTTTCCCGAGCACTATGACTTGTCCTTCTTCAAACGAGGTTTAAAGAGAGCATTACTTTCACGGTAGGCAGCGGCTTTGCTGTGTATACCCTGACATTAGCGAAGTCCATGAGCAGCGGTTACCGTTTACCATCAGATGGGCCGTTCGCTCGTCTGCCACTAGCAGCAATAAAAAAAAAAAAAAAAAAAAAAACATATTACAAACTAGCAAAAATTAGAGCTTAAAGTCAAAAGTCTGAACAAAAGACTTTTGAAAGAATTTTTCATGTACGTAAAATAGAATCACGGTAAAAAAATCACAAAATCGAGGCAGAAAATAATCTTTCGTCTCACTGTTTGCAATATTTTGATCGTAAGCTGTCATATTTTTTTTTATAATATTGTAGGAAATCCAATGAACTAAAGAATTAGCCTATTTATTTTCATATTATACGTGTATATTTTGTAAAATTAAATAAAATCTGCCAAACGTCTATGATTTTGACGCTCGGTAGATCCCATCAATATCAAACGCTTCAGCAATTTAAACTTCATTAGCATAAGCGGTGTACTGAGTGTCAGTTGCTAGTTTACGCCCCGCCCAGACCTCATCATTCGGCTATGAGCCCTGTGAGAGATAGGTCATGTCGCTTGCGTCTCCGCTGCACGAAATTTTACGTAAACCTGTTTGTTCGTAATTTCATGTTTTATGTTATAGACTGAATACTTTGAATCAAATAGGCTTTTCATGTAACTATGGGCACATATAATTAGGACCTAAGTTTATACTCTTGTTGCGTTTAATGTGTTATTGTTTCTGTGCTTATAAATATATAATTAGAAGAATAAAATATGGACAATTAGAGAAATGAAGTTCTACGAAGGATTTGTACAAGAAAGCGTCGTAATAAAATAGAAATTCATCCATCGCCAAGTGATTATGAAATATTTAAAATTTTTACACAAATTATTTTCATAAGAGTCTTTTATGACTAACTTTGTTACTTATATATTATCGATTATGCATAATATAATTATATAAATTATTCTCACAATACATAGCTGCCACAGTTTTCAATTTTTGAAAGAGTAATAACATAAAATCGAATCATTTTATGTACCTATATTTCAAATTCATTAGCTTGTCAGAGCGCCTGGAGCGCTAAGATGCCGCCACGGCGAACAATAATGATGACAGCGCTAATATGGCGCTTCGCAATCCGCACACAAGCGGTAACGAATGTTGTATTATTGTGTTTTGAACATAATCCTTTTTAGGTACATCGGGTAAAACTTTGATTATTCATAAACTATAAGGTATGTCTCAGTACATCTTATATCTTTTTTATTTCTAAAATCAATCATATATAAGTAAGAAGGTGACTTCTCTGTTTGCTATAACACAAGATATAGTATTTTTTTAATAATAAAGTACGTAACTAATTATCATTATTGTAATTACAGTGAAGTTAAAGATAACAGTTCTGCAACGTCTTACACACATTTGACAGTCATTCCTAACACGATCTGTTCAAGAGCTAGCCAAGAAATGCCAAACAGTTTTTTTAACAAATTTGACTCAAATTCCGTAGTGATAAGCAAAAATTACAAGAGGGATAGCAGTGACTGGTTCGAATTGCGTAAGAATATGTTGACAGATTGAATTTTTTGTATAGTGGTAAAAAGAAGAGATAACAGCAGTAAAGCCAACTTAGTAAAAAATATTTTGTAGAAATAAAATATTTGCAATGTAAAATCAGATGCGCATGGAATCTAAAATGAACAACTAGCTTTGCAACAACTGGCGAAGCAAGAAAATGTAACAATCGAGCCTTGTGGATTATTCGATTATTGGTGCCACGCCAGATGGATTAATAGGTCCAAACACGATTGTGGAAATTTAATGTTCTAAAGTTGCCTATAAGAATGGCCTGGAGAATAGTATAAGAGCAAATAAAATACAAATATGGAAACATGATAAAAAAGTGAACTGACTAGTCTAAACAAATATTGTAATTGTTATTACCAAATTCAGGGGCAACGCCACGTTATACGCAAACAAAAGTGTTTATTTGCTGTGTGGAGTAACGAAAGTATACCACTAAAAATAGAAATTATAGAAAGAGATGATGTTTTCTGGGAGAAGCTTGTGGCGTTTTATATGAATTGGCAGTTGCCTGAAATTGTTGATTCTCGTCAAGCTCAAGGGATGGCATTGCGAGATCACGGAGAAGAAAATGTTTCATCAGAGCTTGAAATTTCTACAATACCAAGCCGTAAAAGGAAAGTAAATGAAACTGTGCCTCGTGAACAACAGCAAATAATAAGTCTTATCACCTCACACATTGCCTTTAACATTCGATGAGAATAAAGAAAACCTGCCGGGTTGTAGCAGACAGCTAACTTTTGATGAGCTGTAAACTCTGTATTTCGTAAATAAATATCCTTTAATATTTATTTTCTTTGAAACAACACATATTTGAAGCGAAAGAAATTTTTTATATTTTTCCCTACAAACATGTATGACGAGAGCTAACGAAAAAGCAGTAACTCAAATTCTAATTCTATAATTTTCTAAGCGACATAGCAGTATCTCATGAATAAGGTATATCCACATATATTTTTGATGTTTCATCTATTTTGAAAAATAATAATGGGTTGGGTTTCGAAACGAATCGCCTGAATTTAAGGGTATTGATAGTGTAGGGGGCTTAAGGTAGTTCGTTTTAATCCCCTTAAAGTAATTTTGACTGCCGGAGTTGCGTCTAAATATTTTTAAACAATTTCCAAAATTTCTTAAATACTTCGGCAATTATGCAAAACGGAACATAGTTTTTATACTTTAGTACAGTTTTACAAATGAAATTTTTAGGTTTTATGTGAAAAACGTGAAACGAAACGCAAAACTGCAATCTTGGAATGATCATATTGACAGCTAATGTCAAATTTGTGCGTCATTGCTTTCGAGTGCCTTGGGTTAGGTGCGACTGTAATAAGTAAATAAATAGGTTATGTTAGGTTCTCTTTTGACCCTTAATCCGAAAATAGGAGCCCTTCGCAGGGCTCCGACAACCTTAGTTTATTAAACTAGTGTGATGAATGTGGAAGTTGGCAGTGCCATACACACCGATGTTTGAAGATTTTTTTTTTCAGAGGAAACCAAGTATTTCCGGCAAGTGAAAATGGTGAGAGGGGTTTCAAGATCTCCCCTGCTCCCTCTCCAATCACTCACAACCCCTAAAAACGGCGACGTATTTCGAAACCTTTGCCATAATAATTATACCTATAATAACAATAAACATCCATAAATAAATAAAAGAAATCAACTTTTACTAAACTTCAATTATCTCGTAACTCGCTTTAGTTGAGATACGGCTTTTGCGCTTAGTAGAGCAGTATTGTGTTTTTTAGGGTACCGTAGCCAAAAATTGTAAAAACGGAACCCATATAGATTCGCAATGTCTGTCTGTCTGTCCGCCCGTATGTCACAGCCAATTTATTGCAAAACAGATTTGAAAACTGGCAGGAATGGCATTAGATGTAGGTATTCTATGAACTGCTTCACTATTTTTATACAAAAACAAAACAAACATAATAATGGCCTCTCCATACATGGAACTGACTTAATTATTTTTATCATCTTACGGCCTACTTTCGTCAATATTTAATACCTATAACGTCTAATGTAAACCAGTTTTGCTCATGGCTGCACTGAGAACAAAAATTGCGCTATGCCTATATTGTACAAACAGATTGATGTATTTAATATAAATTTTAATATCAGTATCTCAATTCAATATGCTAAAACGTTTTGCTTGCGATTTTGAAATATATACGGATGTCGCCAGAATACGGCCGCACGTGACGAGAATGAAGGGGGGCGCCCCGCAGTAGACGGAGCTAAGCTCCCTTCACCTCCCCTGCTTCACCCCCTCATTTACCAAAACAGTCGCTTAGGACAGCGCCTTAATAAAACAATTTATTAGTGTGTAGAATCAAAACTAAGGGAAGGTGACATTCGGGGAGCGTCTAGGTTATTGTTTAGTAGCGATGTGGTGGCGCCTTGCTCTGCAGACACACTTGCAGGTTTGCAGAGCAAGCACCTAGCGCCAGCTAATGACCTCTCTTTCCCTGACATGCTGGAGGAAAGTTCTGATTGTCTTCATGTTTCAGCCAAGGACGTACTTGAAGCCGTATGTTTCTTCCAAAGTGGATTTGCTGGCGGCACTGATGGCTTGACATCTCAACACCTGAAAGACCTCGTATGTGCAAGTGCTGGGGACGCCGGTGATGCACTTTTGAGGGAACTAACGGCTTTAATGAATCTTATGCTCTCCGGCAATGTGATGCACAGATGTCATTAACATATTGTATGGGGCCAACTTGTGCGCCCTACGCAAGAAAGATGGTGGCATCCGACCCATTGCCGTAGGATGTACTTACAGACGTATGGCAGCCAAATTATGCTGCAAATATTACAGCGCCACCCTGGCCCATAAATTTCAGCCAATCCAACTAGGATTTGGTTCAAAAGGAGGCTGTGAGGCTGCCATACATGCGCTGTCTACGTTCCTTGGCTGCGGTGAAAGTGAGGTCATTTTAAAGATTGATTTGAAGAATGCATTCAACTCAGTGAATAGGAACACCTTGCTGTCACAAGCCAAATTAGAAACACCCATCCAAATGAATTTATAAGGACAATTTATTAGAATCAGCAGTTGGGTGTCAGCAAGGTGACCCTATCGTGCCAGTCATTTTTAGTTTAGCCATTCATCCCATTATAAAACAAATAAATTCGAAATTAAACATCTGGTACTTGGACGATGGGACTCTTGGAGGCGATGTAGCAGCGGTTCTACAAGATTTAAAATTTTTAAAAAATCTGTTTGGCAATATCGGTTTAGAACTAAATTCCAATAAATGTGAAATTTTCATAAATGATACATTAGAACACTTTTCGGTACTTTCAAAATTTAATTCTTTGACGCCAAATATAAAGGTAATCAATAAATCTACCTTTCGCCTTCTCGGGTCCCCCATTTTTCAAGAAGCTTTTGAAACTTTTGTAAATGAGAAAATTCAAAATTTCTGTGAATCTTCAGAACGGCTATGCAAAATTAATTTACATTCGGCTTACACAATTATTCGGCATTGCCTCTTCACTCCAAAATTCACACATTTTCTGCGGTCATCTCCCATTTGGAAACATTCATCTCTTTTGGCAACCATAGATAATGTGATTCGAAACACTTTAAGCAAAATTCTCAATCTTAACATGAACGACCGAGTGTGGCTTCAAGCAACTTTACCAGTTCGTTTGGGCGGCCTCGGCGTTCGCAAAATTACTGATGTTAGTTAGCCAGCGTTTTTGGCCTCGGTCCATGGCACTGAGGAATTGACCAGGAAAATTCTAGAACCCACACTGGTTGATTCCGAGGTGCCATGTAAGACTGATGCCATACACGCTTGGAAAATGGCTTACCCGAGCTCTGACTTGCCCCGAAATCTTTTCTCTTAGATACAATGGGACGGGCCGCTTTGCAGCAAGATTAGAGATAATCTATTAACTATTGCTTCTGGTGTTGCAGAGCGCGCCCGTTTGTTGGCTGTGGGAGAGTGGGAATCGGAGCTATGGCTTCAAGCGCTTCCATCGTCCAATATAGGAACTATGTTGGACGATACTACATTCCGCATCGCTTCGTGCCTTCGCTTGGGTGCTGTTTGTGTTTCTCCGCATCGTTGCAACTATGGGGAAGCCGGCGACAGCCTTGGCCACCATGGCCTATCATGCAGCAGAAGTGCAGAGCGTATTTCCAGACACGCCCATATTAATGACATAATCCGTCGTGCTCTTTCCACCGCCGGTGTACCAGCTCATCTTGAACCTAATGGTCTGGTACGTGACGATGGGAAGAGACCAGACGGTATGTCATTATTACCTTGGAAGATGGGTAGGCCTCTGGTGTGGGACGCCACCGGCGTCGATACCCTTGCGCCATCACATCTTCTAAGCACAGCTGGTTCAGCTGGCGCTGCTGCTGCATCGGCGGAGACCCTCAAACGGCGCAAATATCAAAATCTAGTTGGGAATTACGTTTTTGAGCCGTTTGGAGTCGAAACGCTGGGGCCATGGGGCCCGAGTGCTCGTGCTCTATACAGAGAAATAGCAAAAAGGCTGATGGATGCTTCCCGTGACCAGAAGGCTGGCCTATTTTTCGCAGAGAGAATAAGCATTGCCATCCAGCGTGGCAATGCTGCCAGTCTTCTGGGCACGCTACCAGTAGACAGCGTTGCGGAGGAATTCTTGGACGCAGTATAGCATATATTTTATTATATATTTTTTTTCGTTTTCGTTCTTTTTCTTTTGTTCTTTTTTTTCTTAATTGTAGATTAGTTTTCGTATTATATTTAATTATTACAATGTATATATATATGTTTTGTACCTTTTACGCAATAATAGTCGTATAAAAAGTTTTTAACGAAAAAATTAAAGTTTTTACGTTGCGGCTCCATTGATTTGGCAAATAACCACATATGTAGTTAATTTATCTTTAGATTTGTTTTTATTCTCGTAATGATTTCAGAATTATTTATCTAAGAGATGTCAACTTTAGAAGAAACGAATTTCGTCGTGCACTACAATGATTAATTACGGGGAATTTTTAAATGCACCTCTATTTACAAATTTAAGCAAACAAAATTTCTCCACTAATAACCTACTGCACATCAAATAAATGACTGTACTACAAATTAACTACTTGATAACCTAAACATGTTGCAATAAAAAATGTTTAAAATTTATCAATCATGGCTCATGGCTTTTTTATCTAATTTACAGCAAAGATATAGCTGAAACCACAAATATACGCATATTGAAACAATATTACTCACCGTAAAACAAAAATACTGATTTGCACACAAATTATATAATATTACAATGGAATTTTCAAAATTATTTTCTAAAACTGCATAACAAATAATGTATGTTTACATTATCAAATTACATTTCACGTATTAATTACTCATGTAGCTAAAATTCCTATCATCCAACTTCATGTCTTTTTGTTTATCTGTTTTATTGAAATAGTATTTTGGCGCGCTTTTGTCGGCGGCGCACTCGCCGCTCGCGCTAGTCGCATCGCGCTCGCTTCTTCGCGGCGCGGCGACACGAGTGTGAGAAAGATAGAGTGATGTGAATCCGCACTCCGCAGTCGAACACGGCGCGGCGCATGGTCGCGTGCATTTGTTATTGTTTTCAATCGTTTGATAAGCTTTAATTGCTCGAGTTTAAGTGCAAAATAAGTTAAGAAATTGTTGAACTATTATTTTAGTGCGTTGTTTTAGTGTATTAGTATTACCTATACCTTTCACGTTTTAATGGACAAGTACTTAACATGGAGTTAGACTGATCATTATAAGAACCCAGCGGGAGTGGTACACAAAATAAAGAAAATGTTCCCGTTTATTGTTCAGATAGCAATAGTGAAGAAGAGCAGCCTTCTGCCAAAAAGAAGAGGACAAAGGGCAAAGAGTATATATTTGTTAAAAAATTCACAAATTCTGAGGAAGCCGAGGGTTATGTGAAAGCTGAAAATACGTGGTCCCTCAAAGTTTCGCACGACGCAGAAGAAGGTAACAAAAAGTTTTATCGTTGTAGCAAAGTCAAATTTCGCAGCCCTCAATATGCAGCAAGTATTTATTTGCGTTTTGAAGCAGTCTCTAGTGAAGTGTTACTTCATCGAACCGACTCTGACCATAACCATGAATTTATTGCTACACAAACACGGCACGGAATATGTCAGGAGACCAAAGAGGAGATTAATAAACTTTTTGCTTTACATTTGAAACCTAAGGCTATATTAAACAGTTTGCGAAAAATTCAAGGGATCACAGTGCCCTCAAAGAAACAATTGAACAATTATTTGTCTGACCGCCGTCGAGCAATTTACGGATCACCTACCATCAGTTTCGGAGAACTGCAGGCTTGGTTAATAGAAAATTCTGAGGTACCTGATGATGAACATAAACCCTATGTCATTTGCTACCATGTGTACGAGAGCGAAACTGCGACTTTTCGATTTGCAATCTCCACAAAGTCTCTGCTAAAGTTAACTACATTAGCCACAAATATTCACGCAAATGCTACATATAAACTAATTTGGCAAGGTTTGCCTGTGCTATTAGTCGGTACTACGGATAAAACTAAGAAGTTTGGCCGTTTCTACATTTGAACGAAAACAAGATTTCCAGATGTTGTTTGAGGCTATTCGCAACAGCGCTTTATCCCTTTACACACACACTTTACAACCAAACGCATTAATTTGCGACGCGGCTATGAGCATACAAAATGCATTCAAAGAAGTATTTGGTGAAGAACCTACTGTAAAAATATGCTGGGCCCATGCAAAGAAAACATTATGAACAATGTAGAAAGACTAGTAAACAAAAAAAAGCAGAAGACTTTACTACAGGATATTGATGTGTTACACTCTGCTACATCTCCAGATCTGTTTGAGTCTGCCTTAGCAGCATTTCTGATAAAATATGCTGACCAAAAAGACTTCATTACTTACTTCAACAAAGAGTGGGTATGTCAAAATCCAAATTGGTATCTTGGCTCTTCAAAAGGATCGCCTGTTACAAATAATGCGCTTGAATCATTTAACAGATCTATCAAAGATTGCCACATTCTGCGAGGACGTTTACCATTATCCAGATTTTTGGTTGTCGTGTTAGATATAATAATAATAATATTCTACCACATACACACATCACCATCTAGTCCCAAGCTAAGCAGAGCTTGTGTTATGGGTACAAGATAATGGATAAACATACATATATACTTTTTTTTTGTAAATACATACATATTATACATAGAAACAGCCAGACCAAGACAAACATCCATGTTCATGCACACAAATGTTTGACTTGAGCGGGAATCGAACCCGCGACCTTCGGCGTAGCAGTCGCTTACACTCCCGCTGCGCCAACCGGTCGTCAAAAATGCCATATGGTTAAAGAATTGTCAGAAACATACCAGTTGACATCATTTTCATATTCGCCTACCATCGAGCTCAAAGACTGGACTGCAGGATACCAATGGGCGAAGTCAGACCGAAAAGTAGTGGTCTTAAAGGCAGATTCCATGAAAAAGACCTACTTGATTGCAAGTTCAGGAGCACCTACCGTTCAGTTTGGGCAAGACTGGCGTTCTTTCGATGAATACAAACAAGTTGCCCATAAACAAAGATGAATGGAAAACTGGTGAATGTAATTGTCCGCAGTTTTTCAAACACTACATTTGCAAATATATCATCGGACTTGCTATCAGGTTGAAATATGTCACACCACCTGTAGAAGCAAAAAACATACCTATCGGCATAAAGCGAAAACGCGGACGTCCAACAAAAGCAAGACCTGCCCTAATCATACATTAAAGATTTATAGGTGATTAGGATTCCAAAAAAGAATGTTGTTTTGCAATGATTAGTGTATATTAAGATTACACTTTGCTCATTTTTTGTGAACTTTCATTAGATAAATACGACTGATTAACTGGTGTTTCATTTAGAATAACCCATGTTCTTAAAAATTAAATAGGTGATGTATTCCAAAAAAAAATGTTTAAATATTTTGTTGCACTCGAAGAATTATAAGATTTACTTTCAGTTAATAGATAGTCATTCAGAAAAACAGTTAAGCTTTAAAGATCTAACAGTATAGTATAATTGATTTAATTGATGAGCAAATTTAGTGTGCAATTCGGTATTTTTGGTGGTAATCTCGAATATTTTGATAAAAAAAGGGATTTACAGTTAAAGTATTAAATACCACCCATTAATTACTACCTAAAAAGTCAAAATGATATTTTGTAGTTTAGATATTATGTGTCAGGGTATTTGAGTGTACTGATAATGCATAGCGAGTAACAAAGATATTTTGGGAGCCAGGCCTAATAGCTTGAGGTGCTCTTCAAGGCACAGAGCAAAAAAAAATCAATTTTATACGCACGTTACCTTAAATAAAGTACTTCAGGTTCAATTTATTGTCTTGGAATATCGCTATGCTTAATCAACTAAGATACGAATAATCTTATGTTAAGATGTATTCGTTGCATCATGCAAGGCGCAGTCAAGAAATGATACGCAGCAAAACTGAAATCATAACGAGAAAGGCAATACAGAACCTGGACATTATTTAAACTAAATGCGGAACAATCCACACAACAATGTACTAAAAACCCGATCCTTTCCCAAAGGCAATTAATTAACCACAAGCCCCGAAATTTTTGCAAAACTGAAGTCCATTGTTATATCGTCGAAAAATAACGTGGATTAGTCCCTGGGTAAATTTATTTATAAAGTCTATACAATTAATACTATCGCCCGGCGTTCCCTAAGACCGTATATTAAAACGTTCTATTGTCCTCCATGCACTCGTATGAAATAATTCCACCACATACGACCTTTGTACCCTCGATTATTTTTCTTTTCATTTTCAGTTCAGTGAATGCATCGGAAAATGATTTCTTGGGTGGGATACTTGCATTGTGTGGATTTGTGTTTGGAATTCTAGGTTTTGTTATGGAATAAAGGGGATTTTAACACAATTATATTTGATATAAGGGTGCATAGGGTTCCCACCAAGAACTTAGGGTCCCAAGCCAACCTCACCTGCAAGTGGTGCACCTGCCGATCAACGGACGAGGCTCTGGCAAACAAAATATCCCGATAAGCGGCAATAGGCTCGCCACCTATTACGTGGGATCAAAACACTGGCGAAAAGTGGGCGTTTAATATGCCTCTGCCTACCCCTTCGGGGAAACAGGCGTGAGTCTATGTATGTATGTATATTTGATATTTAGATGAATACGGAATTTATAAGGAAAATATTCTCGTCTAAAATAATTATACATACCCACGCCTGTTTAATAATACGCTAAAAAGAAGCTTTTTTAAGTAAGGATCGTATTATTATGTCAAATAATGTAATAGTATTATAAGCACAAGAAATGTGTTTTCATCATAACCTTACTTATTATTTAAACTTCTATTTCCATAAAACGAAATTTTAATAATCGAAAAATATTTTACAAAGGAAATATTTGCCGAAACTAAATTTTCTAAAATGAAATTTCGTTCTGATTCTAAAATACAAAACTTTTACCGGGGCTAAACACTTTGCTATTAACTTAACGTAACCTGAAATAGCAGTACCGAGAATAATCCTGGACCACCTATAAAACAGTGTCTGTGTAATAGTCACCCTAAGAAGGGACTTTATGAAGTGACTTAATTTACTTTAACTTCGTAATTTTGAATTTCGGGTTTGATAGTTACATTTGTGTGATTACAATCTTAAAGGCTTTGTTTAAGATATCAAATTATAGTTTTCATTTTGTAGTACCTATTCGAAGAACAGAAGATATGAGCATAAAATAGACAAAGTAGATGAATACTAACATCAAATGTGCTAACACCTAGTGAATTATTTTTAAGGGGCATGGTTATTTTTATCTTTACACATATCTACGAACTATTTATTATCTTAATATATAAAATCCTTGCGTTACTGACTGACTGATAGACACGCTAGAGCCGAAACTATTGGGCGCAGGAAGCTGAAATTTGGCATGTATGTTCCTTGGGGACCGTAAGGGTGCACTAAGAAGGGATTTCCCGAAATTCCCACGGGATCGGCCAATACGGGTAAATAAAAAATAATGCAGGCGTATCTGCTGGCGTCCTCTAGTTAAAAATAAAGTTGCACGCCCGAGAGTAATGCTTATATAAAAAAGCTTATATTTTATCATATCAGGCTAGACTTGTCATAAATACCATCGGAATTAAATAGAGACATTGCATTGATTTTGTACCTAACTAGAAAAATGTATGGTGACTTTGAGAGTCAATATCTCCAGAACCAGTAATTTGCCAGGTATAGTGCCGAGGTAAAAAATGTTTGTAATGTATGTGTGTAATGTTGGTACAATATGGGATTTCAGTTTTCGTTAAGGATATTTTTACACTCATATTTTACTTATAAGAAGAAAATATGACATTCGACTCATTCCGTTTGCACCTACTTATGTCTTTATGTGATAGGGAAGAAAGGAAAACGCTACTTTGCCGTAACAGTACGGACATTGAAGAAAGAAAAGTGGAATAGCACCATTCGCGGCTGAAATCGATCCTTATCGTATTAAAAATGCACAGACTATGAATGAAAATGAAACAAACAAATTGCTCATCATACAAGCCAAATAAAATACGTAAGATAAATATTTGTTCCAATGTTCCACCCACATCGGTACAGTTAGTAATATTGTTAGTTGAAGCAATCTGTATATATAAAATTCTTTCGTTACTGACTGATCGACAGACAACGTATAGCCTGGGTCAAACCTACTGGGTGCAAGAAGCTGCAATTTAGCATGTATGTTCCTTAGGGACGATAGGGGCGCACTAAGTAGGTATTTCCCGAAATTCACACGGTATTGACATTTTATTTAATTATAATAAAATGTGCGGGTGTAGCTGCGGGTATCGTCTAGTCATACATATTCCACCAACGTACGCTTCTGCCAATCCCCAAATGTTACACGTAACTGATATTTTATTCAAGACAATGTGTGTTTAACGTGATATATACGATCCGCCGCGTACTTTGTATTTACTTATTTGGTAACAAAGGCGGGCAACAATTTGTGTACAAATCTTAGAGAAACAATGTTATATGTATTGTTCTGTCAAGCTCGTGGTTGCTTTGTTCAGTTTTGACTTGCTCTTCGATGTAATAGTTTGGAGTTTTTATGTTCTTTGTTTAGTATAAGTTTGTGTTACTTTGAGTGATACAATAAATATAATTTTACTTCCTTTTGTTTGTTACATTTCGTGTATGTAACAATTTCTGCAGTGAAAATAATCACTTTATCCTATAACACTAATCAGATTAATACAAGTTACATCGACGTCGTAATATAAAAGTAGTTCAGTTAGTAGTAGTAGTAGTATATAAAATTATACTATCTATAATTCAAAAATATACATACCTAAATGTAAGCGGTGTAGCAATATTAAAATGACGACATAATAACAGAAAAGGACATTGGATATTAGAATAGAAAATTAGAAACAAGAACATTTGGACAATTCTTTAATGACGTGCGCATCCACTAAGGAAGGATTTATTTAAAATGGGTAGGTTAAATTGCGAGCGTGCGTCAATTTAAAAACACAATTCCAAATAATCTACAACCCAATAAAATTACAATTTTACCCAATAAAGTTGGCTTTTAAGTTTTAACTCGTTAAACTGCAGCCGGCAGTACTATAACTTCCAATTTCACTTATAAACTGGCGTTAGTGCACTGAACAATAAGATTACAATGCAATACTGTGCTGCGATTGTGTAAATTATTATTAAAATGTTTAATTCTAAGACAATAACTGACCGTGGCTTTGCCCACGTTGGATTCAGCTCAATAGCTTAATCAAAGGGGTCAACGATAGCGCACGAGCTATTTTGATGTTTGATCTATATTACTGCAAAGTATTATCAAAATCCATTCAGCAATCATTTGGCATGAAACAGTAACATATTTGCATTTTTTCGTTAAAGAAGCACTACTTCCATCCATCTATCCATCTTCACAAACATTTACGTTTATTATAGTAGTATGGATTTCTTAAAGTTCATTCATGCATAAATGTAAACAGTCTTCTTGATTGTGAATATATCACAAGAACGTTACGATAATGATATTTCATGATTTCATTTTACTCTGCTAAGTGAAACAATTGTTACTCGTACAAATTAACATATGACACGTTCCACTTAAAATTATAATGTGAAATACTTGAAATTCTGTGGAATACTGATGTAATCTGTTTCGTGTGAGTTTATCAAACGCATTTGCGATTCTGTGTATATTTTGAATATCAACAGATCATTAAAATTAAATGGTGAAATGATGACACTATTCTTTTTGCACTTATAGGTAAGGTATTTAATGTTTGGCCTACAAGTCTTGCCAGATTCGCTTCTTATAATTTTTGAAATAGGGCAGGTGCTCATAATACATCAGCTTCATTTTGGGATACTCTTATCTGGGCCCCATACCGTATTATTCATGTGAAAGTAAACCATAAATGGCAAGATATTTAAGGTTGTCGATCATCAAAAATGTTCATGACTATAATTCGGACCAAATCATTATCATGCCTCTAAGACAAGGGCTTTCTTTCACCTTTGAAAACAATCGTTACAATAATAGATACACAAGAATCTTCCAAACATTTTATGGTACTTTATGTACCACATATACAACGAATGTGAATTTTAAAATATATTTTTATGACATAAATTGGAAAAATGTTCTCATAACTTTAACGCACGCAAAGCTTGAATCGCAACAATTCGCCGCACCCGCTGCTAACACTTATTGTTTTAATTTCAGAACCAACAAAAACATTTTGTTATACGCTATGTAGAGTGTGGAATTATTCTGACATTATGTGAGATATTAGGCTGAGCGAAACAGCTTCTCAATCCCATTATGGTTAAATTCAATTATAATTTTTTTTAATGTCAGTAGGTATATTTTTATGTGTGTGTATATCGTTATGTCTCATAAATGATTGGAGCGTTTTTCATGTATATTATGTACTTGAACAAGTTTTTGGCTTAATGGGTATCCGCAGCTATTTTCGCACATAAAACTTTTCTCATTTATTCATCTCCTCTCGATCTTGTGGGAATTCCGGGAAACCCCGAAATTCCCATTAGTCTCAGCATGGTTGTCCGCAGCTATTTTCGCACATAAAACTTTTCTCATTTATTCATCTCCTCTCGATCTTGTGGGAATTCCGGGAAACCCCGAAATTCCCATTAGTCTCAGCATGGGGTGCACTGAGAATGGACATGCCAAATTTCTGCTTCTTGTGGGCTGTTATTTCAACTGTGCGTCGGCAATAGGTAACGCAAGAATTTTATCTATCTTTACTATTCCCGGACGCTAGCATTCTTGTGGATATGTATTTACTAGTAAGACATGTTGGTGTTCATTCATTCAGATTTTTGCGGATTGTCACTCTTTTTTGGAATACGGTCAATTTCAACAAGGAAAAAGCCGTTCTACTTAAGCAGCCAAAACCTCCTTCAGAGATTTAAATTATTTTTGCTTCCACAATTTCTACAGCAATGGAATCAATGAACCACCTCAAAATGATGAAGGTGGATAGAAATATGATATAGAGTATATTAATATAGCTTGGAATGAATATGCTTTTATTCTAACTAAATTAAAAATACCATGTCGATGCATAACCCGAATAAGTAAAAATAAACCTCCAGAATATATTTTATTAAATACTGTATCCGGTATATAACTGCCTAGCATTGTATTGGAGACTAAGAATAAATATTTGGAACGTACAAAAGCTCTCACAAAGTCTTTCCACACTCGACACTAAAATTGTTGTCACAAATCAATTGTTAGCACAAATTGTTGCTGCTCACTACTAAGGTCAATGTAGACACTAATTGGATCTCGTTCGTCACTAAATAACTTTATTTTTAGTTTTCAACTTGATAAAAATTTTGGATATTCTGAACTATATATATTTGAATATACGCCAGTGTATGTGTTTTAAATCAATTACATGACTTAGAAATTTTATACTGAATCATCATCAGGCTTGTTGATAAATCTGTCCCACTGCTTGGCGCAGATTTCATAGGGCATAGTCCACCACGCTGCCCAAGTGCCGCTTGGTGGACTTCACATGTCTCTTTTTCAGGTATGCAGATTTCTTCAGGATGTTTCATAATAATTAAAAATGCTCTTAACTCCGAAAAGTCAGTGTTATGAACCGTAGGTTGGAACCCGAGACTTTCAACGTAGTAGTCTGTTGTCGTTTTCACTGGACAAATAAAGTTTGATAGCAAGATTCAGCAGCATTCTGCTAACTAACTGCGAGCTTGAGGTACTGACCCCGCGATGCGTAAAACTGCCTTTCAAAGTTTATAATATGATGCAGAAAACGTTCTAAGAGACCTGCACGTGTGAAGGTTTTCAATATTGTTTTTCGACAGATCTGAAAGGCTGCAATTCGCACTGTACCAAACCTTTATTTAGTGAGAAATGACCAAAGCTCAACAGTGGGACAGTGTTAGGCAAGTTAGTATCGATCTAAAAATAAATTACAAGAAGACAAAAAGAATATAAAAAAAATGCTAATAATAAATAAAAAAATATCTGTTAGCGTCTTCTCGCTCCCATAACAAAACGCACTTGATTGCGCTGTCTAATCAACACTAAGCACAACTAATTCTTTCAGCATTTCCGCTTCCTACAATTCGCCACTTCGCACACTTTTATTCATGAATCGTCCAATTGACCACATGTTATGTGACCGCTCGCGCAAGCGAGATATCGAATTGTGGCGTGCTTTTCGTTATCTGAGCCGCCATACAAGAAGTGGCCGGTCTAGCCTTCTAGAACGTGCCTGGCTACTAGGAAAAAGAGATCCATCGCGTGTGAGTGCCTATTGGTGAAGTGTGGCGAACACGTATTCCTGTGAATACTTAGCGATCACCGTGAAGTCTACCCTGCAACGAATATAAGGTACGGCGAATCCTCTTTTTACCAAACCCTAAATTAATCCCGCTCTCCAGCTATCCTGCAGTTATACAGTCCATTTAATATCCCTCTGAATCAGTCAGCTCCGGAGTCACTTCTTTCCCGCTCCCGCTCTAAATATGTGATATCTTTGTAACCACTACCATTTTGGTCCTAGCCACGATCTATTTCAGACTTAAATTATAATATCTAATAATTTTTAATCACACTACTACTTCAAAAACTACAAACAGCTCGCACCAAAACAAGAAATAATAATTCCAATTTAACAAACTGTTCACGGGTACATCGGTAATCAAAGGTTGAAGTTTCATTACAGAGCAAACCGCACCGAAGCGACGAGCGCTTTGTGCGATTAACACCCGTGCTGGTTAGCACTAGTTACGATAGCAAATGTAAATGACATTGATTGCTGTGGATCGATGCAATTTTATCGGATTTTTAGACGCTGAGAATTTTTCCACTGGGCATTTTATCGAAAAAAATATATTTTCAAGTGTGTTCGAGCTCCTACGGCTCTTCTATTTTAGTTATAAGTTGTGTCATGTTATTTTAATTGTATCAGGCGCTTTGCCTTCCCCCCGTGGGATCTCCACCTTGTCGTGGTGGGGGGGCTCAGTAACCGTGGATTGGTAACCCGCGGTGAAGCTAAGAGGGATCCAGGAGGGGACGCTCCGCGTGGGCTTGACGGGGCCTGCGCAGGATGCGTCCAACGGTGCGGGTGCGGGGGACAGTTCTGTCTGTCCCTCGCAGTCGGGTGCGGTCGCGGGAGGAGAGGCGTGTCGGTGTTGCGTTGCCGCGCGCCCTATCTCCCGCGACCAAATGGGGGCGCACCATTCGATGCGTCGCGGTGGGGCCGCAGAGGAAGAGGAGATGCGGTGTTGCGTTGCCGTCCTCCCTATCCTCTGCGGCCGCTGAGTGTTTTGGCGGCGGAGCCCAACACCTTAATCCGCCGCCAAGGGGGTTTTGTGCGGGGCCCACCTGACCATCTGGCGGGCCAATACCCGTCGGGGGGTAGCGATGAATGCTTATGCGAATCCCTACCCTCCGACACACGGGTACATGAGGAACACGGGTTGGTTTTTAGTCAGTAAGAGTCTGACAGTCCCCTTCGTCCTTCCCCCGGGGCGGAGGGCCTCCATGAGGATTTTCCAACCCGACACCAAAAAAAAAAAAAAAAAAAAAAAAAAAAAAAAAAAAAAAAAAAAAAGAAAGGCGCTTTGCCTTACCTTATGTGAAAAATGCATGTCATATATCACTCGTCATTAAACCTTTGTACCGAACAGTCGATATTTTAATTACTCACCTCGAAGTTCTAATACCTCAAGAGTTGTCGAAATTGACCAGAAAAACCTACAGTCCACTACATAATGGTCCTCCAGATCCAGATAAATATAAATTACGAAATAATATATTGAAATATTAGAACTTCAAGAAGTTACCTGCCATTTCCTAGGGAGTGTGAAGAGGAGTTAAAGACATTTATTAAAGAGTAAGGAGTTACAGGAGTGAAGAAATAAAAGTCGAATAAATCGTAAAACTATATTTATTAACCCAGCACTCTTAGGTAACCATAAAATCAGGTAAAATCTTAGATTTATTTAAAGGTAACATTGTAAAAGGTCAGTAACGAACATTTTTAAATTTTTATATTTGCATATGTTTGAAATCTACAAGTTTTATTTTTAAATAAGTGTTAATAAGTACATTTAATTGGATATTATATACAAATCAGGTTTATTTAACAGTGTTTAATCATACAGCACAGTGACAAAATTGTTGCGTTAGTTAAATATGTGCCTAAAGTGTAATATAATTATAACCAATACATTGTTTCTTTAAAATAACAATTAATTAGTACATACATTTCCTTGTAGATTATTAGAATTTAAATTCATTATAATTTACTACCTTTACAATTTTTTTCATCACTTAGTAGGTACATCACAAGATTGTTAATTTTCTAACTGTTTTAATCGAGTCAATCATCGATATTCTTATATCAATTTAGCAGTATATAAGCTATATAAACCTTTATTTACAGTATTGTTACAAATAAGTATAATTACTAGTTTATTAAAACTACCTATTGTAAAATTCCAGGTCGACGACACACCCACTTTCCAAAATGACCGACATCAAAGATCTCAAAAAGAAGCGTAGCAGTTATAAGAGCAGGCTAACCGTCTTTGGAAACTATTTAGAAACCCTAGATACATCTAAATTAACCGCTTGTCAGGTAATGGAGCTGCAGTTGCGTGTTGAAAGGTTGGAATCAGTGTATGACGATTTTAGTGAGATTCAACTGCAGTTAGAATGCTTAGCAGATAACATCGATAGTGAAATCACTGAACGGTCAACAATTGAGTCTAATTATTATTCACTATTAGCACAGGCAAAGAATATGTTAAATATGTATTCAAAGTCCGAACAAGATGATTCTAAATCAGTTCACAGTTCTAAACGACAGTTAGTCAAATTACCCACTATTAAGTTACCTAAATTTACAGGATCGTACAATAACTGGCTTGAGTTCCGTGATACTTACACCAGTCTCATTCATTGCAATGACGATATTGATGAAATTAATAAATTTCATTACCTAAGGTCATCACTAGAAGGGGCGGCTGCTGTAGTCATACAGTCTATTGAATTTTCATCTCAGAACTACGCTATGGCCTGGGAACTCCTGTGTGAGAGGTTCAACAACAAGCGTTTATTAATACAAAATCATATTTCCTCATTATTTAATGTCGAACCTATCACAAAGGAATCTTCAACAGCACTTAAACAATTGATTGATCAAAGTAACAAAAATATTAGAGCTTTGTGTACATTAGGCGAACCCGTTCAAAGTTGGGACACTTTATTAATTTATATTATTAGCCGTAAGCTAGATACAAAAACATTCCGAGAATGGGAAGAATGTAAAGGGCTTATTGATAAAAACCAATCTATCACATTTGATAAGTTTATCGAATTCCTTAGGAACCGTGCCGACTTGTTAGAAACGTTGGAAGTTTCCCGCTTGTCACACACAAGGAAAGATAGCACACACGGTAAGCACGCTTCAAACTTAAAGGCTTTAATTTCTATACCGAATAGCACTAACGAGTCTAACTCAAACACACATTGTCCTCAGTGTAATGGCAATCATAACCTTAATGTTTGTCCACAGTTCTTAGCATTAAGCGTAGCTGAACGTTCGGCACTATTACCTAAATACAAAGTGTGTTATAATTGTTTCCGACATGGTCACTATCCTAAGCAATGTAAGCGAACAGGGTGTAAAATCTGCAATCGCAAGCACCACACACTTATACATAATGAGGATAGCTTACAAAAACGCGGCGTAAACAATACTATCAGTGCGAGTGCGACCGACGCGAATGCGAGCGAAGATGATTGTGCAATCGTGACTAATACCGGTCCCGTAACACTATCGGCTAGTGTCCCTGCGCATAATAATATACCATGTACGACTGGCTCGGGCGACGTTTTATTATGCACTGCATTAATGAAATGCAGAGACATACACAATGTCGAACACATCGCCCGCGCTCTGCTTGATTCGGGGAGTTCGTCATGTCTAATCACAGAAAAGCTATTTAAACAATTAAATTTACCGTGTCATAAGATTAATAAGTCTATACTCGGAATTAATAATTCGTCGTCACCGTTAAATAAAATGTGTAGTGTTCGTATTGAATCTTTGTGTGAGGATTATTGCAATGACTTAGTTTGTTTTGTTTTGCCTACAATAACGGATAATGTACCGTGCAGGCAGGTACAACTAGATATACCGACGAATATTTGTTTAGCCGATCCTTATTGCCACAAACCGGCTTCCATTGATTTAATTATTGGAGTTGAAGTATTTTGGAACTTGTTAGGGTCCGGTAGAATTATGTTAGGGGACAAGAAACCCATACTGTGTGAAACTAAGCTTGGTTGGATTGTCAGTGGCCCAATTAACGGCGGCTATAATAATTGTATAGGTACACAATCGTCACCTATGTATTGCAACTTCAACCAACATAGTTCCACACAGTTTAATAACTTAGATGACACCCAAAACCAATTAATGCGTTTTAGGCACCTCACACAAGTGTGCCATAAGTCAGCTAGTTATTCATTAGGAAAGAAACAGTGTGCAGAACAAGTTGTAAATAATACATCACGACTAGCTAATGGTCGTCACTGCATTAAGACTCCTCTAAAGGAATCATTTAATAATTTAGTGATTCATTCACTCGTGCTAAGCCTTGTTTTTATAAACGAAGAAACAAGAAACACGTTTATTATCACCATAATCAGTCGTGTATCGAATTTCACAAGCAGTGCGATACGCTAGACAAAAGTTTAGGTTTTGTTAAACCGATGACTTCGCTTTCCAAGAAATGTTGATGTTACCAATAGGAACTACAAAGCGTAGGTATGCTTGCAGCTATCACACGCATCCTTGATTGCCTAGGTTTTAGATTTTTATTACTTACATATCATTTCAATTATATATAATTCGTATAGAAAATGGGACGATCAATTGACTACAGATGACAGCTCATCGTGGTGAAGTATTTTACATACTTTACCAGTTATTTATTACATTGGTATTGTTCGTTTCGTAGTTTGTGATTAATATAAAACTTTCAATTACATAAATTTACCTTCTAGCCTACCTAGCCCTCGTAAATAACTTTCTTAACTGAACCTGTAGTTATCCTTAGTTGGTTAAAAATACTCTAAATTAAATTAAATGGATTTGTAGATACGCAATCGTGTTGCTGAATTGACGAGTACAGCACGTAGATCCACACGACCAATGACAATCCTGTTGACTTGAATAAGCGAGAAGTAGACTCATCTTCATCATTGCAGGTCTTGTATTCGTGGTGGTCTGGTCCATCCCGGTTGCACAAGGATGCAGGTACATGGCCTTACGTATTAGGTAACTCTCAGATGCTATTTCCTGAAATAAAAATAACTAACTTATCTCCATCACATCATCACATTATTAATTTCAGATATTGGTTTATTCATATCAAGCGATATTCAAACATTTTAAGATTATTACGTTTAATCACTTTTCTAATAATGAATTGCAAAGAGCTGTAAACGTCATTATTGTACAGTCACAAAGGGAATCTTTCTCTGTTTCTTTGAGTATCAATTACTGCTACACAATAATAAATTATATTTAAAAATTGACTGTCAGAGTTAAGATTTTTTTGAAATTATGGTAAAATTATGTGGGTAGGAGGTAGACTGCATCATTTTGAATAGTTTTGAGAAAACGTATTCAATAACAGTACAATGCACTCATCATTTTATTACGCTTTTATTTCGTCAAGGTCGTGGATGTAGACTGGTGAAAGTCTACATCGTTATTTTTGTTTGTTTCACGACCAAAGCCATTCATTTAACATTAGTGGGTGATTTGACTAGCGCAAATTATTTGCAGGCGTTACTTAGATGTATGTCTAAAAGAGTAAAGCCTCTTCGTATTTATTCCGATAATGTAACTGCATTTGTAGGTGCTTACAATAAAATTCTAGCCTTTTTAAAGCGTAATTGCGGCTCCATTGCCCAACGACGCAGTTTATGACGGAATAGATTTCCATATTGTACCCTTCTTATGCTCCTCATTTTGGAGGCCTTTGGGAAGCCGGTGTCACGTCGACCAAACCATTTAGTTAGAGTGTTGGGCAATTGTTATTTAACTTACTAGACTTAACTGAATTCGACGATACTTCGAATTGAAGGCATATTAAATTCTTGGCCACTGACTCATTTGTCTTCAAACTTAGAGGACTTGCTTCCCGTACTCCAGGTCACTTTTCATCAGGAAGACGTTCACATCACTTCCTGTTAAGGATGTACGCGTCTGTTGCTCCTATATGCTGGCCAGACATTCGGGCACATTCAACAGAAGCGGCAACAAGCTTGGACCAGTGGGACGGACTACTCGTCACAAAGATACCCTGAGCTCAACACCCTCGTCATAATCAAAGATGGCAACCTGGCGATATTGAAATGGAGATTGGGTCGGATACTAGCCCTTCACCCTGGCACAGACGGAGTGGTACGAGTTGCCGATGGCAAGATATTATGTCCACTGCTGGAAGATAATTCCTGTTGAAGGCAAGCCTTCAACGGCCGGGGGCATGTTCGAGCTCCTACGGCTCTTCTATTTTAGTTATAAGTTGTGTCATGTTATTTTAATTGTATCAGGCGCTTTGCCTTACCTTATGTGAAAAATGCATGTCATATATCACTCGTCATTAAACCTTTGTACCGAACAGTCGATATTTTAATTACTCACCTCGAAGTTCTAATACCTCAAGAGTTGTCGAAATTGACCAGAAAAACCTACAGTCCACTACAAAGTGGTTAACATGATAATTATGATTTTTAATTAAATAGGAAGACAAACGAATAAACTGTTCATCTGACAGTAAGTGATCATCGCCTGTAATGTCCGAAGGATCACAAGTGCGTTGCCGACCTGTGAAAAAAAGTTATGCATGCTTCTTAAAGGTGCCAATGTCGAACTGGTTTGGAAATACTGCTGCAAATAGCTCCTTCCACAATATGGTTGTACGAGCCACAATATTCATATTATTTAGGTGGATGATGAAAGGTATATCTTATCTTATAAATAATAATAGCGTGAAAATTTTGCAAGGCTGAATGGTTCGATGGGTGTATGGATGTTATAGACTTTGGGTGGGGTCTAAAATTGGTATTTTATAAGTCGATAGTATTTTCCTAAGGAGGAGCAAATGTCTATGCACCAAGCTATCCAACATCGAAAATCTGTTGTTCCCGTAAGCTATTTGACATCGTTCTGTCAGCCAGCTTCCACGTAATACCATTACAAGCCACTCACCACAACGATAATGGTGAGGACACCTGGCTTGACTTAATGCTTACTTCCTCTCCTTCTTTAGTCACATCCTATGGCCAAGTTCCTGCACCTGGGTTCTCCCGTCATGACCTTATTTTCCTGTCTTACCGTCTGAGACCCCCCAAATCCCCACCCAAAGTTCTGCACATACGTTGTTTTGGTCGTATGGGTGTGGATAAACTGAAGCAAGACGCTTCAAAGTTAAATTGGGACAGCTTGGTATCCGCCTCCACGGTGGACGAAAAAGTGGATATTTTCAACGCAGTAGTCTGTGAACTTTACGACGACCATGCCCCTGTGAAACGGGTAAAACTGAAGCGTCCACCAGCACCCTGGATTACAGCGGGTGTTCGCATGGTAATGCGACGTAGGGACCGAGCGTTTAGGAACTACAAAAGGGACCGATGTGAAGAAAATTGGGTGCGTTTTAAGTCTGCAAGAAATCAGTGCAACCAGATGGTACGCAATGCTAAACGCCGACATATTCTTAATAATATCTTTTACTTATCGCCTGCTAGTACCTGGAAGTTCTTTGGAACACTAGGCATTGGCAAACAGCGGCATCTTGATTTTCATGGGACTCATGACTTGGATGATAACAACCGATATTTCACCACTACTGCTTCGCTGGATCACCAAGTCGTGAGTCACACTGTTAATTATTTAGCGGGGTTACCTCACCCAATATTGATTCTTTTTGCTTTTCTCCAGAGCCTCCAGACGATATCAAAAAGGTCATCCTATCCATAAAATCTAATGCTGTGGGATGTGACAATATTAGTCGTCGTATGATTACGACGATCCTAGATCATCTACTGTCGGCGATATCCCACATCATTAATTTTTCCCTAGTCTCTGGTACCTTTCCCTCCTTGTGGCTCAAGGCATATATTTATATAATACCTTTGCCAAAAATCTAAAGTCCCACCCTCCCTGAACACTTCCGTCCTATTTCTATCCTACCCTTTATTTCCAAAGTGCTTGAGGCCTGTGCGCACAAGCAACTATCAAATTTTATCCAACAAAACAAATTGTTGAGTCCTCTGCAATCAGGCTTCAGGCCTGGTCATAGCTCAACTTCTGGCCTCCTTAAAGTGACTGGCGTATTCGTGAGGGCATGGAAAACACCAAAATCACTGTCCTGGTGTTAATTGACTTTTCAAATGCCATCAATACCGTCAGTCACGATATCCTATTATCTATCCTCTCCCACCTCAAGGTCTCGGCTGGGGCTTTGGATTGGTTTTCAAATTATCTTTGAGGTCGCCAGCAGCTGATCCATGTCGACGAGTTATCGTCGAGATGGTGTGATACTACATACTTCTGGCGTTCCGCAAGGCGGCATTCCTTCTCCCCTTTTATTTTCTATTTTTATAAATCTCTTAACTCGAAATCTTCAGTGCGCTTACCATTTGTATGCCGATGACTTGCAGATTTACTCCCAAGTAAGTGAGGAACACGTCAATGAAGCAATCGACAAAATTAACAACGATTTGACTGCTATATTGTCCTGGTGTCATAAGTTTGGGCTAACTGTTAATCCTAGCTAGACCCAAGCTATCATTGTGGGTAGTCAATGGATTTTAAAACGACTAGAGTTATCTTTAATGGGACCACCATCGATTTGAATCCTGCGGTCAAAAACCTTGGGCTACACATAGATGCGACGCTGAATTGGCAAGTCCAGGTAACCCAGGTGAGTCAACGATACGACCGACCGCAACGAAAACCAAACGAGCTCCAGCACCGAAAAAATAGGGTTTTTATGTTCTTTCGTGTTTGTTTACATGACCGGGTGAATTACTTTTCGTTTTACTTATTTACTACCTTCTTTCTTATTATATTTTCGAAGCTATACCTTATTTTATAAATCTCACTTTTTCACTGTTGACATAATATTATTACTTTTAACACTTTTCATCTGACAGCTGTCATACCATAGATTTCTACCTATTTGAAACTCAGGCTTTTAATACTTGCTTATCTTTTTTATGGAGTACCGTAATTCACCTGGTCTAGTTCTTCCAACTGTCTTTTATTTTTTTATTTTTTTTTATATATTTTCACTTATTTGCATCTTGATATGTTCAGATATCTGTTTGTTCCGTTTTTGTTACTCGGGAGATACTTCATTGTTTATTTATGTAACACGTAACTGGCGGGTGGAGTTAACGACTATACTATACATATATTTATATATATATTCTTTTTTCTTCAATATAAGATATATATTATTTTTATATTATATTAATTTATTTATTTTTAAATTTATATATAAATTATTTGTATTATATTTTATTTTATTATGTTACATGACCAGTTTAGTAGTGATAGTGACAGTTTCCACTCTGTTAGTAGTCATAATGATAGTGTTGTAAGCATTCCTCCTCTACCTGAAATACTTCAATCAGAGTTTGCCGATGTACCCCATAACTTGAATGTCGTTCACATCAACGCCCAGAGTATTCCTGCCCACTTCCAGAATATGCTGCCTACTTTCGACTGTAAAAATATCCATGCTATTTTTATTTCCAAATCATGGCTGAAACCATGTCTCGCTTCTGTTTCTTACACTTTACCTGATTTCCGTTTAGTAAGAAATGACCGTACTGTTGGCGGTGGTGGCGGTGTTGCCATTTATCTCCGTAATCACATTCCTTACAATGTTATTGATATGTCAGCACAGCCGCCTCCGCTTAATGCAGGTGAGCATCTCTTTTTAGAATTAAGTCTCGCTCATACGAAGGTTCTGCTTGGTGTCTTTTACTCGCCTAACTGCCATATAAATTATTTTTCATCTTTTGAGCGTATTTTACTAACTCTATCAACTTCTTACAAGCACACAATAATCATGGGCGATTTTAACACTTGTCTGTTAAAGCATGATTCTCGCTCTTCTTCCTTAAAACATCTGCTATCAAAGAAAGCAATGGCTAAAACCAAATATAAATGTCGACCGACTTCTCGCAATTGGGAAAGCTATATTGCGATTAGAAATCACTGCAGCAAGGTGTGTAGGAAAGCACAACGCCAACACATCCATAAATCTGTTGAGAGCGAAGACCCAGCTAAAGTCTGGAAATTTCTAAGATCACTGGGAGTTGGAAAGTCAACACATGACCACAGTTCCAATAATATTGACATCGATTTACTAAATCAGCATTTCACTTCTTTGTCGCAATTTGATGCGACTACTAAAGCTAAAACTTTACACGATCTTTCCAAGCTTCCAACTCCAAATTATCCACATTTCGTCTTTAATCAAGTTGCTGAGTGTGATGTTAAAAGATGCGTATTATCGATTTCTTCCAATGCTGTCGGTAATGATTGCGTCAGTCGTAAGATGATTCTTCCTATCTTAGACGAAATCCTTCCCATCCTTTGTCATATACTTAATTATTCCTTATCCTGGGGCGTATTTCCAACTGCTTGGAAGGATGCCCAAATTATTCCTTTGCCCAAAAAATCGAAACCTACTTCCTATTCTGATTATCGTCCTATTTCCGTGTTACCTTTCCTTTCTAAAGTGCTCGAGCGCCTAGTCCATGTCCAACTCACTACTTTCCTTAACCCTTGAGATGCGATCAAACTAAAGGCATAGTGCTACATGTGTTGAAAGGTCACGTGGCTGCAAATTTTCATTGGCATAGGTTACCGGAAAAAAATAATTATGACACCTTAATATAATTATATCACATAATTTGCATGTCATTGTATTGCTTATAAAATTACTTATCATATAAATAAGATGATTAAATACTACATACTTACCTTTCCGGCAAAACAAGCTTACAAACTTAGAGGTTTGTTTTTTTTCACTCGTTCACACAAACATTTCTTCACATATTAATGAATAGCATTACTTATTTGGTTCATAAACACAAAAACATTATCACATATACCTTTAGGTTTTCACACAATACATTATTTATTTGTAATAAACGAATCTAACGCCACTAAAAAAAATATAATACAAACGCGTAACAAAGAATTCGCCGTGCCAGGCAGAAATGTTAGTGTAACGAACACTGTGGCTGTGAATTATTTACCATTTGAAACACGATAACTGTGAAAATGTACAACAATGCTAGTATTTAGTTGCTAAAATATGTTTTCAGATAAATAATCTGGGTACTTTTAGGTCTTTCATAACTATTAAAAGAATATTTATCATAAATTATTACGAAAATAGCGAGTTTCAAGAGTAGAAATAGCCCTTCTAAAAAGTTTTTGCCTTTTATCACTGTATTTCTTGTCTTTGTCACGAATAATATCACTTCACAATTAATATTTATTTATTTCTGAGTAAATCTATAAAAGTATCTTTATAAAATATTCACCGGTTTCGTCCACAAGACAACTTTTATTATAAAGATCGCGGAACAAAACACAACAATGGCGGACGCTTTCCGAACTGAGACACAGATAATTATATTTCAATGTTTTTGGCGCGTTTCGTTTCCCTCACCCTTCTAAAACGATTTAAATGCATAGAATATGAACTATTCTAATAGTTACTACTTTCGTTTCTTGGTTTAAGTAAAGCAAAACGTAAAAAATCCGCGACAAATAGGACGACTTTTTTAGAGCACGACCATGCGTGCTGCAAACACATGGGACCACTTGAATTGGAGCACGACCGTGCGTGCTGCAATCACGTGGGGGGTTAACAAAAACCTCCTATTCAATCCTCTACAATCCGGATTCCGTCCTGGTCACAGCACCGTTAGGGCACTGACTAACATTACCGATGACATTAGGTTCGGTATGGAGAAAGGCAATTTAACGGTACTTTGTTTACTGGACTTTAGTAATGCCTTTAATACCGTGGATTTCCACACTCTACTCGGTATATTACGCTCTATTAACATATCTCCACCAGTGATTGATTGGTTTCATAGTTACCTGTTTGGTCGTCGGCAGCGTATACGGGTCGAAGACTCTTTCTCTTCGTGGTGTAATACGACAGCCGGCGTTCCAAAGGGTGGCGTTCTCTCTCCATTACTCTTCTCAATTTTCATAAATTCCATCTCCTATCAACTTCAGTCATCCTACCACCTTTATGCAGATGATCTTCAAATTTACACACAGGCACCGGCGCATGAGCTGTTTGAAGCATTTCGCATCATGAACTCTGATTTAGAACGGATATCTGCTTGGAGCCTGAGATTTGGTTTGCAGATCAACCCTGTGAAAACACAGATTATCGTTGTTGGTAGTCCCAGGATGATCTGTCGCATCGACTGGAATCTGCTACTCTAAATTACTTTTGGTGGTATCCCAATACCTATAAGTGATTAAGTGAAGGACTTAGGTGTTTATATTGACAAAACTCTATCTTGGGGACCACAAATCACCGAAGTTAGTCGCAAGTTGTTTGCTGCGGCGGGGACTTTGCGAAAACTGCGGAACTTTCTGCCGATTGCCACTAAGATTGCACTTGCAAACTCTCTTCTATTACCTATCCTTGACTACGCCGATGTCAGCTATCTAGATCTCACTGAGGAGCAAATTGATAAGCTTGAGCGTCTTCAAAACTTCTGTATTAGGTTCATATTTGGATTACGTAAATATGATCACGTTTCTAATTTCCGCAATAAGCTCAAGTGGCTGCCAATTCGCCTTCGACGGAATACTCACATTCTTTCCTTACTCTATAATATTCTTTTCAATCCTTCTACTCCATCTTATTTGAAAGAACGTTTCAAGTTTCTTAGTGACTCTCATTCAAGATCGGGTCTTAGGTCATCGGTAAATTTGAGATTGGAAATTCCAATGCATTGCACTACTTTTTACGATAAATCCTTTACTGTACAAGCGGCACGGTTGTGGAATGCATTGCCTATATCCATCAAACTGGCTCAAAATATCACATCTTTCAAAAACTTAGTGAAAAACCACTACTTAACTCTTTAACTTTCAATAATATTGTCAAACTCACACTTTCTTTCTCTCCTTTTTTTTACTATTGTCTACTCCCATTACTTAATTTACTATATTATTGTTTGTATGTATGTATGTATGTATATTATAGTATATATATATTAGTGTATTTGTATACTATAGTGTGTATTCGTAGTTTGTTTGGTATAATTTCATAACTACGCCAAAACTGCCCTATGTCTGGCTCCTTACTTCTCTATTCCTTATGGGTTGCCTGTAAGAGATTGCTTTTTAGCGATAAGGCCGCCGTTTGTGCAATATATACTTATATGTTGTAATTCCTATGTCAAATTTAAATTTGGTGTACAATAAAGATTATTATTATTATTCCGTTTATTAAATATTGCTCTCATTATCACATTTTACATACTTAAATATTACAATAAAAAATAAATTAAATATATAAAATGGGACCACGGAGACCCACCGGCATCGGGCACAGGGACCAAGCTACCGGTGGTTAGGGCTCCAGAGAAAGGAACCTCCGTACGATACGTGTCGTGTCCAGCAATACTGCCTTCTGTATAGAGGACTTGATCCAGCCGTCTAACGAGAGCCTCTTGAGGTGGTGGTTGAGGCTCTTGGCAATAAGACCATTTACGGTCACGACTATCGGTACAATGATCGCCGAGTCAACATCCCACATGTCGACAATCTCGTGAGCCAGGTCCAAATACTTCATTTGTTTATCTTTTTCGGCTTTCACGAGATTCTCGTCATGGGGTATGGTGACGTCGATGATCATTGCAAGGCGCTCTAATCGGTCTATCACCACTATGTCCGGCTTGTTAGCCACAATAGTTCTGTCAGTAATGATAGACCGATCCCAATACAGAGTAGCACGACCATTTTCAAGAACTGGGTCGGGCACATACCTGTAGTACGGTATTTCAGAGTCGACAAGTTGGTACTGTAAGGCAAGTTGCTGGTGGACAATCCTGGCTACTTGGTTGTGTCTATGCAAATACTCGACGTTGGCAAGACGAGAACAACCGGATACTATATGTCTGAGCGACTCACCAGGCTGGTGACATGCCCGACATATGTCGACCGTCCCATCCCTCAGAATATACTTCCGGTAGTTGTTCGTCATGATAACTTCGTCCATAATTGCAAACACAAAACCTTCTGTTTCGGCGAAAAGATCGCCAAAACGCAGCCAGGACACCGATGCTGAAAAATCTACGTCGGGCCCATGCAAGGCCCGGTAAAATCGTCCATGCAGCTCTTTACCTTTCCATACCTCCCTGCGCTCTTCTACACCAAGTACGACAGGTTTGCACCAGTTCTCTTTCGCCAGACCCAGCGGGGTAAGCCCACTGTCTACAGCGACCACATCTCGGTGCATCCCCGCGTCAGTGTTTAGAAAGTATTCTCTGAGATTGCACACCTCGCGATTGTGGAGAGTCTTGGCACTTAGGAAGCCACGACCCCCACACTTACGCGGGATGTACAATCTCATCACCGACGAACGCGGGTGATGCATCCGGTATGTCGTGAGTAGACAGCGAACTTTCCGATCCAAGGCGTCCAATTCTGTTTGAGTCCATCTGAGTATGCCGAAGGAGTACATTAAGACCGGCATGGCCCAACCGTTACAGGCACGCACCTTATTTCCACCTGATAAAAAGCTTTTTAATATTTTCTTCAGGCGGCCAAAGAAACGTACCTGTAACGCCTGTTTCATGCCCGCGTCATCAATGTCTAATGCCTGCGACATACCCAGATATTTGTAGGTTTCGGTTGCAGAGAGAGATCTAAGTTGTGTGAAATCTGAAAGCATTATACCATCAGATTCCACACTCCTGCCTCGCTTTACATGCATGACCGCACATTTGTCCACACCGAACTCCATCTTAATTGAATTACTAAAATTTTCAGTTTATTATTATTATTATTTTTAATGTCTTAATGTCTCTAATCTTTAGTTTTTTATTACCTATTTATGTTATTTCAAATTCATTTTCTTTATATTACACCTACTTCTTTTCTCTCTGCACCACTCTAAGGTAGACTGGGAGATAATGCCCATGGCATTAAGTCCGCCTGTATACGTTGTGTATAAGCTTAAATAAATAAATAAATAAAAAAATAAAAAATGAATTGTCATTGGAACTGAGGCAACATGCAGTATTTTATTTCAATGGAAAGACAGAAATTGCTTCCAATTCAGCTTGTGATAAATGACTAAAAAATTAATACAAGTAAAATAATAAAGCCTTTAAAAACGAGTCAAATACTAAATGTAGCCTTTTTATTTCATATCACTCGTATACCTTATTCTATTAACCCAAATATGAAATGAAACAAAAACAATTATTCATACAATCCCATAAAACATAAATTAAACCGGAATCCTTTACAAGCAAAAACAAAGCGCGTTCGCAATAAATTGACTTATCTACAGGTAAATGATAAAAACGTCACCCAATTTAACATAAAATTGCACATGTCACGATATAATGAAATATATAGCCGGAGAGTTAGGCCCGACGCCCACTGACGTCGTATCACGAGATTTTCTACGACAGTCAAATACAACCTTATATTTCAAACTAGCCTTCTGGTCAACTGATGGAAAGCGATTATCGTCGCTCATGGACACACGCAACATTAGAGTAGTCACATGTGTGTTACCACCATAAAGCGCTCGAACATCGAAAATGTATCCCTTTTTGGTTACCGATTTTTAAGCAGTGAGACACACTAGTTAAATGAAAATTTTGTATATTATTTATCAGGTCTTTATCTAGTAAATCCTTAGACAGATACAACATTCAAAGATTTTCTCTCGATAGAATTTTAATTTGAAAAGCATGCTTTCTCTAAATGCTGATATTTTAAAAAATACTTAACTTTTCGCCTTAAAATTGCTACTTATCGAAAGAAGAGCTAGTTTAATAGGAATTGCTTAGAAGAATTGTCTCTTAAACGATTATTACTTGAGGTTTGAACGAAATAACATTTCAGATAACTTCGGGATGGTACGCGGTATCAAACATCGTGCGATATGCAACGTTATAGCTAACACTTAGCGATGACCTCTGCAGAATTTTTTTTTAACCTTCGAGGTGGCCTCTTAGGATTAGGAAACGGAATAGGAAGAGGAGTGGGATGAGGGAGAAGAAATAGTAATGGGGCCTGCGGCACTCTCCCTCACCGAACGATACGCAACGGTATAGGTAGGTACTGTTACTTAAGGTCGACTTTCTATGAGAGCATAGTACTTCCCTGGTCTTGTCAGCCATATCATGCTGCAATCAGCAAGGCTCTACTACTTCTATAAATTGTACTTAAACAGGATAAATGAGTTTTCTTCTTCTTTTTTCTTCTACTTATAATTGGCTTTATCATGACAACATAAAATTATAATTCAACTTATCAACTCAGTAAATATCACAATGCGTGTATTTCAAGTGTCATCATCATCTACGTTGTCTATAATCTGTCTCACTGCTGTGCTTTTATCTCATAAAAAAAGTTTAGGCCGAAATCCACCCCTATGGCCAAGTGCGGGTTCGCAGACTTCGCAGGTTTCCGAGAATATTACGGCAAATACACAGACGTGCAGATTTCCTCGATTACAATTTGCAAAAAGAACTCGATTTCGCCGTTTGCAAAAATAACTTTTTACGACTATCTAGAGTTACAGATAGGAAACCGTTCAGAAGTACGCAGTGGAAGCTGTAATACATCTACCTGACCACGATAGACAATATATCCAGACACAATGCACTGCGTTGCACAGCGAATCACAACTAATATTAATAAAATGTTTCAACTCACCTGATATCTTCACTGATGCTCTTGAGTGGACCTATAAGATTAACTTATAATTTTGGCCAAAATAACAAGAAAATCGAATAAATACCGCAGGATTCAGTTAGGCGTTCCTCATCAGCGATGTCGTCAAGCACCAAGCACGTGCGTCGGATTCACTCAAGTTTTATAAATGTCAATGTTCAATATATCACAAATTTATCACAAACTTTGCCGGAAGTCAAAAGCGGCAATTATAAGTATTTACAAGTTAATTCAATTCGCGTTAATTCAAAAGGCGATCAATTTATATCAATTACAATCTCGCGAGACAGCCCAAAACGGCGTGTTAATTTTTCAAGGCAAGACGGAAGTTGACAGTTCAGTGTGACCATAGTCAAAATTTACAATAGACTAAACTAAACGTTACTAAATCGATATAATCGACTTGACCTATCACAAATAATATTTCTATTTCAAACATCGACCATTACCTTTAAATTAGGTAATTTTAAGGTTATGGTCGTAAAAAGTTATTAGTGACTACTACCTTAAAACCTTTATGTCTATATTAGAAACTGACATCTAATTTTACACATATTCAACCTGACAGTCGATTCTTTTAAGCACACGTCTGTTCAGATCTGTCGAATCGAGCTGCTAGCAATACCATATTTTGCGTTGCCGAATATTTTTGCTGTGCCGTGCCGTCAGTGGGCGCATTGCCTTACAACTGGCCATAAATCTCTAACCCTTTTCATGGGAGCTGGGATTCTAGCGAAGGGAGTACGTGAATGACAGAAAGTTAAAGATGAAAGATAGTGGAAGCGCGGATATTACTAGCAAATGAGACTACTGTGTTTTATGTGAAGGCGTGTTTGCTCCAGAATTAAAGATTGATGTGTTTTGTTTATGAAATTTATCTTGTATGGAATTATGCTTTATCACGTGCAAACTTTCTCAGTTTTATACGCCATAAAGTAAAAACTCATGTAAAAATAGTTCATGGCATACTAACAAATATATATCTCACATTCCAGGACAACTCACACACGGTCATTTGATCCCAACCTAGGCGGAGCCTGAACTAGTCATCAACATTATCACACAAAAATTTGTCCGAGGTGAGAATCAAAATGTTCGATCATAGACATAAGAGTCAAAGATTCACAAGACTTGATTGACCAACGGACCAGTTAAAAGTTATATTATTTTCTAATAATATTGATATTCCAACAAAGCTTTTACTTACATATTTTAACAAAGCTGTCTCTATTTTCAAGCAATTGTCTAATTTCGTTATTCATATAAATAAAGCTGTTGTATCGCACTTTGTATACGACTAAAACCTCTTTAGTTTTCTCACCACTACTTACGAGGCAGAGAGAATTTCCTATCTAACTAAACAATTTTAGGTGCCCGTATTACTCCAAAGGGTTCTTTGTGGAAACCTATTAGGTGGATGATAAGGCTTAGTTCGCTGCTCCGCTTGGGGGCACAAAATAAATTTCCCCGAAGGCCTTAAGTACTTTCAAATCGAGATCCTTTGAACAGTTGAACGATAATGCCTAGTTTTAGCTTTTCGTGGGATGTTAAAGTTTGAAAATTAATTGCGGGCTGGTAAAAAGAATTTGCTTTGGCTTTCACTAGAATTTTACCTGTTAAATTATTTGACCAAGGAGTAATTTAATGGATTATATAAAGTACTGTGTTGTGTGGGGATCGAATCCACATTTATTGCCGAAGTTCTAAGCTCAACGAGGCGATCACTTGAACCGTACCTGCTGTCAAACTACTTATAAATAACTAATACTGAATGTTTCTGAATGCTGATGATCTAAGATATGTTCTTTGTGTATGTTCGTTTCTTTGTTCATGACTCTCTGAAGACATTTTCAAATTTCCATGTAAGCTGGTACATTTCAAAGATGCCGTTTAAATTTTGTTAGAAAAAAGAGGCATGCTGTATGTTTTGCACACCGACAAATTGCTCAGAAAACGAGTATTACATTTTTAAAATTATAATTCATATTGCCAGAAGCATACTAGAACATATACAACAGGGAAAATATTACAATCAACTACGACAGTATAAAAAAGACAAAGTAAAGTCAATTTCAGTGATAGCTATAAATTTATAAGTCTCCAATGTTTTTCAATACTTTTACTTAATCAATTTAATGGAACGTAAAAGGATATTTTCAGAATGCAACTCACAAACTTCCATTTTAAAATTACATGAACAAAAACAAGGCTAGCTTATTGAATTTCTTTTGTACTTGGCGTTTCATGAACATTAGAGATGGGAAAATGATAGAGAGTATTATGATTTATTTTGGTCGTAATATTTTTGTTTTATGTTGTATGGTATCGTTCCTTTGATGTGCAATGGTACTCTGTTCTAATCAGGCTTGCCTCGCACTGTTGCAGTGGCTGATAGAAAAGTTCGGCAGTCTACTGGGATAATTGTGAATTCTGCAACTGTAATTATATTTGACGGTAAAGACAAAACTGTTGAGAGTGTTATTACGTGTGTGTGCGCAAACAATGGCTATTGCGTGGTTAGGCAAATACTTTTTGGTAAAACCTGCAGCAGAATATGTGTGCTGTAGATTGATAAAAAGTAAGATTATACCGTAAGTATTATATAGTATTTTATGGTATTTCAGCATAACGTTGACATAAAAGACAAAGTACGTATATTGCAGTGTGTTTTCAATTTTTGGGTAGAACTTTTTGTCTTATATAGATCTCAAAAAGTATTAATTGTTATTTTCAGATACCTATTTTCAGTGGCAAACTGATTTGTTACAAGGTCTCTTTTCTAATACAGACCCCACACTAACTATAAATCTTGCGCTGCGGAGACAACTTTACGAATAGTCGAACAACGAAAACAAAGCACCAACTTGTTTCGAGTCTTGACTCGAAACTCGAAAGTGTGGCCACGTCACACGGTCACGAACCAACAAAACTCGACGCAGTGCTGAACAGCGCGGCGACGGACGGCTTTATCAAACATAAATGTGTAGTCGAGTCATTATTAAATAAATGAAAACGGCTGGTTTGCGTTTCTTTCATTTAATGAAAGCTTCACACAATTTTATTCGCGGTTAATAACATCTAAAGATGCACATTTATAATGAACGTGGAGTTACTAAATTAAGAAACTAATTAAATACAAATTACCATGCAACATAAGTCATATTATTATTTACCTGCCTTCGTAACTTACAACATTCACTAGCTATTCTCTAGAATAAAATACATATTACTCGTAATCGTATATAATGCAGCTGAAGCTAAGCTAACAAATATATGAACTCTAAGGTTGAAACTCAGATAAAAATAAGTTGCATGCTCATTTATCTTACAAAAATATTTTCGATATAATTATTATAAATACGTACATATGCTCACCCATTTTTTCCCGTCGGGGTAGGTGTAGAATACAGAACGCCACTTGCTTCTACCCTTAGAAACCTCCACGCATCTTCTTAATTACCTTATTACTTTATCAGAAGGAAATAAGTTTGCCACTGTGTAATACTTGACAATTATTAATAAACGTATTTCATAGAACTACCTTAATCATCACCCAAATCGTCGTGTCCTATACAGAAATCAGTTCCGTGTCGGTCAAGTTATCCGTAACCACTATATACATATCGAAGTGTCTGTTTGTGACAGCACGTTAAGCCGTCAGTCTTAATCGTATTAATCTGTAAATGTCCACTACCGATTCGAGCATTGCTGCAGTCTCAGCCATCTTGGTTTACCGAACACAGTCCGGAGTAATTACAACATGGAGACGAGGCATCGGTAACCTTGTGATGTTGACAGACAGCGATCGATTAATTGAGTTACTCATTGAATATTATATATTTGAACTTAATATGACTTGTTATTTATAAATAACAAACTCAAACTCAAACTCAAAATCATTTATTCATTTAGGCCACAAAGTGACGCTTATGAACGTCAAAAGTTAAAGTTAATTACTAGATGATTCTACATTTACATTTACTGCCACGTTCGCAATGCAATAGGTAGAACGGGCCACGAGAAAGAACGGGCAATAAAACTCGTGGCCACTCTTTTTAACTGCCAGTATAATGGTTTTACATGTTATATTTGTAAGGAGCTGCAACTGTTTCACATTGTGAGTTATCTACTATTGCAAAAGTTAATAGTTATTGATATCATACTCAAGCAATAAATTATGTTCATTTATTAAGCCTCCCAAATAATAAAAGAAAGAAATATATTTCTATGTGATAAATAAGGCTTTACTTTAGGCATATACGGCTCCCCCCCGTGGGATCTCCACCTTGTCGTGGTGGGGGGGCTCAGTAACCGTGGATTTGTCACCCGCGGTGAAGCTAAGAGGGATCCAGGAGGGGACGCTCCGCGTGGGCTTGGAGGGGCCTGCGCAGGATGCGTCCAACGGTGCGGGTGCGGGGGACAGTTCTGTCTGTCCCTCGCAATCGGGTGCGGTCGCGGGAGGAGAGGCGTGTCGGTGTTGCGTTGCCGCGCGCCTTATCTCCCGCGACCAAATGGGGGCGCACCATTCGATGCGTCGCGGTGGGGCCGCAGAGGAAGAGGAGATGCGGTGTTGCGTTGCCGTCCTCCCTATCCTCTGCGGCCGCTGGGCGTTTTGGCGGCGGAGTCCAACACCTTAATCCGTCGCCAAGGGGGTTTTGTTCGGGGCCCGCCTGACCATCTGGCGGGCCAATACCCGTCGGAGGGTGGCGACGAGTGCTTTGGTGATGCCCCACCCTCCGACACACGGGTACATGGCGGAAGTCGAGGTGGTTTTTAGTGGAAACACCACATACTCCGGCTCTTATTTCCCCCAAGAGTCGGAGATCCGAAGGGATTTTCCACCTCGTAAAACAAAAAAAAAAAAAAAAAAAAAAAAAAAAAGGCATATACGGCTAGAATGTAGGGCGTACTGGTTTTTAGTAGACCTTAATGTCTATACATAATAATATTCTGATCTTAATAAAAATATCTGCTCATTTTTATTTTGATGTCTTTTACACTTTCTGGAATGAATTTATGGACTACATTTTTTTCACAATGTGTTTGATATTTAGTTTTGTTTTTTTTATTAAATCTGCAATTCATAAAACCGCCAAAATAAAATACGATTCGCTTGCTTGGCGACAATTCGCTTCATAGCTTTCGCTCTTTCAACGTATCACTAGGTTAGTAAGAAAAATAAATGAAATTCGCTCTCTCTCATTCTAACTAACTAGTCGTTTGGTAGAGTGAAAGAGAACGAATGAATATGAAAACTATCGAAAACGTAAGCTTTAGATTTACTCTGTAGTTTGGTTGCGCTTGCACCGTTTGGTTCGGAAAAGATTGTTTGCGTTACCGTGGTATTGTTTTGCGTTTTCTAAAATCGGTTTTCTCATATTGGAATATCTGATTTCTGACTGGAATCGGATTTCAAATACTGCGGTCTGGACCCATGTCTATCAAGAATATGGGTACCGATTTACCATCCAATGTCATCCGTGATTGACGACTTTGACTATGAGAGCTATGGCTTTTGTGTGACAGGTTACCCATCTATATATCAAACGTGTCGAATTCACGAACTTAAGCCTCACTTTGTCTTATTGCCTTTTACATCGCATCAGAAATGCAATTCAGCTCTCCCAATTTAGTACAGAAGTATTTGTACAAAAATTACAACAGATGAAAACATCACTACAGAGTATACCCACCGAAAAACCCCTTACACGATAAAACTTGACTCGTTCGCACATAGGAGACTTTGCGGCGTGTTACGGATTAACATGGAAATTGAATCAGGTTGCACTACGAACTTAGCCAGGACAAAGCATTGTGACTCCAGACTTATAAGCGGGATTTTTTTGTTCTGTCCCCGGTATAGTGTTGCGCGTCTGTGACTAATATCGCATGGTTTACGTATTATTTGTGATGGTTTTTTTTATTTTTGTATGGTGAAGCGTCACTCTGGAGTATTTGGTACAAGGTAAAGGCCTAAAAATTCATGTTCATTTAAACGTTAATATTCTCTAAAAGCTGAGTAGAATAGGGCATGGACACCGCGTTGAAAATCTTGAATGCAACTAAGATTGGACTAGGACGATAATGACCCGAACGTATAAATTTCAGGTGAACGGATTACCTTGTATTTTATACCTATACTGATTCAACGAAGCAGAAGAGTGTGTGCAGAGAACTGTTGAAGAGTACGGCGGGCAGGGCACATAGCTCGAAGAACCGATGGCCGTTGGGGAAGAAAGGTTCTGGTGGACCGACGATCTTGTCACGATCGGCTCAAGACCGGTCTGTGTGGAGAACCTTGGGGGATGCCTATGTCCAGCAGAGGACGTCATTTGGCTGATATGATGAAATCGGCAGATTGTCTTAACTTTTTGAAGATAATCTTACGACCGCGCGGTATAAGTTTATAAATACGCGGTTTCCAGCTAAGTTGACTGTCAATATACATGCCGAGATATTTGATAACATTTGACCTAGATAATGTGGGACAGTTACATAGTAGGGAAGTATAATAAGGACAAGAGTGAACCTTAGGTGATAGATTGTCTAAAGGTGGCTGCTTTGATAAGGAAAAAGCTACGTCAGTAGTCTTATTGAGGTTAAGAGTCAAAAGATTGTCAGCCAACAATTGTGGTACATCCCGAAGAAAACAGCGGAGGGAACGGAGGGAACAGCGTGGGAGACTGCAGCCCTTAGTGTTCAGGCCAGTGTCGTGTTGTTGGTCGGTCATACTCGTGCAAGGGAAGTGAGACAATACTCGGCAAATAAACGCATAGAACCTTTTCTGCGTTTTACTACCAGAACCCGTTACACTCTTTCGGCACATGCAAAGGTCATCAGTCCATGTGGAGCCATGAATGACTAAGGCGTTGTCATCTGCATATGTGACCATGAAACAGTTTAATAGCGGAAGGTTACAAAGGGAATTTATGTACGTTAAAAAGAGTGTAGGTCCAAGAATAGATCCTTGAGGTACTCCGATAGAAAGAGAACTGAGAGCACTTGTATAAATGTCAATTTTTACATACTGGGTTCTATCAGCAAGATAGTCCTTGAAAATCTGATGAGCATGGCCGCGTATATTCATACGATGAAGCTTATCAAAAAAATGGGAGATAGAGACGGTATCGAAAGCCTTAGTAAGATCCAGGAAAATTCCAATATATTTGCTTTGCTTATCTAATTTATTGATAAGGTGGTCGACAAGGGATGAAACCACATCTTCTGTAGATACTTTGTATCTGAAGCCAAATTGGTTTGGAGCTAGTATGTTGTGACGATCTAAAAAGTTAATCAAGCAAGCATTTAACAGTTTTTCAAGAACCTTAGACAAAAATGGTAGCACTGAAATTGGTCTGTAATTATTTACATTGTCTCTATCCCCACTCTTGTGGATAGGGTGAACAATAGCCTTTTTGAAAATTTTTGGAAATATCCCTGTGGCGATAGACAGATTACAGATAATATGTGTGATGATAGAAACTAGCGTAGTGCTACGATGTTATAATAAACTAGTCGGTATGCTATCCCATCCTACTCTCAACGTAGCCCAAAACCAGTCAAGTCACGTGCCGCAACAGTTACTTAAGCAACTAAAATGAAAATGAAAACGTTTTATTTGCACCTCCACACAAACTTAAAAAAACACTTAACAAACAAATAAACTTAAACTACAGGTACACAAAGGAAAAGAAGGTAGGTACATTATTTCTGGTGGCGTTACATGGAGGGCAAATAAGGCGCTGCCTCAGCTAATGTTGCAGTGTAACTACAACGCTGGTACTCTCGCAGGCCGAGTAAATAAAATAATACACCTAAATAATACACACATTTGATACATTATATATATAGGACAAAGAAATTGGATGAAGAACAATAAAATATATAGCATTCTTAGTAAATAATAATATATAAACTATATCAATATATTTCATAACGAATATATACATATATATATATATATACACACTTAAATATACTTCATAGAAATATTTATAGAAATATTATTATTATGTTGAAAGAACTATTTCTTGTGTTTCCGAACGCAACTCGTAAGTGTCACTTGATAGTTATAAAGTTATTGAGTTCCATCTGTCACGACTGTCAAGAAGGCGTCTATGCTGTCACCATAGTGTGTTGATCTATGTCAACGGTATAATACATATTAAATTTGCTCTTAGTCGGAATTTTATCCAACAAATATAAACCTAGCAAAAATCGCAAATAACATAGTACGAAGTGTTTATAAGTTAATTGTGAAATATAATACATAACCCCTCCAAGCATTTTGGCCACCATCGAGGCATCTCAGGTCACCCGTAGGTGTATTTTGGCCACTTTCGAGGCTAGGCTTTCGAGCTAAGTACGGGCGCATAATATTTTCGTTGAAAGAATGGTGATATTTTTATTTTATAAATTAATACTGTATATCAAAAGACGCGTAATTAAATAAGCTTTCGAGTGATATTAATTAACACCAAATAATATACTTGAAGCCCACGCAAGAGCGGTATAAAGCGCGCCCGGTAAAATATTTTTCCGCCGTTTTCGAGCGCGCTATTATATTTCTAACATATTCATATTTGTCGTCGTTTTTTATTTTGAGAGGTATATAAGTATTGTACACGGTTAGAAAGGTAATTTTATTTACTTTCAGAAAAAATAAATATAATGGAAAGAAACACTTTAATTTTAACCATAAAAAATATAAAATATACATAACTGTTAATTGCCGCCAATTTTCGTATTTTATTTTTTCAAACATATTTTTTGTCATATATCAGATTCAAACCTAGATAAGTTTCTGTTCAATTAGATTTCCAATTAAAAAAACCATATCTTATAAGAATCCGATAAGAATTATTCGTATTGGACTTTGCACAATTGTTTACTTTTGCCCGCCAAAAATAATACCCGCCATACACGCCATAATTTTAGAAAGCCAATATCTCATGAATCATAGGAGTATCATATATCATATGATAGGTTTATTTATATACTCATAATAAAACAATAATTCATAGCATAAATGTAACCTTATCTATATATTTTCATTCAATAAAAAATAATTGTCGTTTTTCGGTAATTTAATGAATAAAGCCGCTTGAATTAAGTTATTACACAATATTTGTTTGCTGTTATTTTATAATTAACTAGTTTATTCATAATTATAACATAAAAATATCAAATATAATTATATCATTTGTTTACAATGATGTTTTGAATCCATAATTACGCCCCGCGCGCAACATGCAAAGACAGCGAAATATACAAAATTTCAAATGCTGACATTTAAATAATTTTCTAAGCAAACATTGCTATAATTTTATATTTTTGTATACCACCAGGTATACAAAATAAGAAAAATAAGCAATTTATAACCCATATTGTTATCATGACAAACAAAAATGGCGAGTAGATTACTACAAAGCTTATTTAATCTTCTTTCATAAAAACATCACTTCAAATATCAACACCCAAGTGACGAGTCGTAAGTTTAGGTTTAAGGTAGCACGGCAAGTGGCCTTGTTTCGCGGGTGGTCATATAACGACCGCGTGATGCTTTAGCGATAAATGTCAAATTAAAGCGGTACCTTGAGCGGATAATAGCATCATTCAAGAGTGTGGCATATCAACAAACATCAGTGTAAAATACTAAGACTTTTCAAGCAAAGCTGTTTAAACGGTGAGTGCATGACAAATCACTTTACACCCAGCGCAAGCAAATTTCACGGTTACGTAGCGCGCTTAAGCGCACACAGTGAAGTATTCTGGCGCATGCGCTAATGATTATACCTCGCAGACGGGTCAATCTATTATAGCTACATCTCGTTGCCTCTTAGAGGAATTATAATTACACATCCTATTACTTCGAATTTAAGCAATGATGGCTGATGCTTCTGAACAATGGGGTTGTTGTAATAACGAAAAGGAATATGCTAATGAAAAACGTACAAAATGTAAAATGTGGGAAGCTATATCATTACGCCTGTCTTTCTATAAGGGAGTCACCAGATAAATTAAGCGCTGGGAAAAGCCCTTCATGCCTAAATCGCGCTCCAAAAGCTACTAAATTGGATTTAACTCCTGTCAGGAACGTGTCTATGAATCTGAGAAACAAAAGACATGCCGTGGGTTCCCCGTCACCTCCACCACCACTGAGTAATCACACAAATGTGTGCTTGATTATTCAAGAGACCATAAAGGCTGAGTAATAAATATTATGATATTGTTTAATATCATTATATTGTTCAACTCAGCCTTTATGGTCTCTGACTCTCATTAGTCAGTTGACTGACTATCTTTATTAAACTGACTAATGAGTCTGACTGACTCATTAGTCAGTTTAATAAAGATATGATTCGTAATATCAATAATGAATTAGAACCTATTAAAAAAGAAATAATAGATTTGATGGAATCTATGTCCTTTATTAACGCAAGATTTGAGGATATTGAGAAAAAACATAAAATAATTAACGAGACCATGAAAACAATAGAGAAAGAAAACATGGCATTAAAGACTACGGTTGGAGATCGTCTAACGCGAATAAACAATCTGGATCAGCAATGTCGATCAAATAACGTGGAATTACAATGCATGTCCAAAAATAGGAATGAAAATCTATATAATATTGTCACTCATCTTAGCCAAGTAGTAAACTGCGAAATAAAATAAAACGATATATTACACTGCACACGAATTGCTAAGTCTAATAAATCTGCTACTCGTCCTCGGTCCATTATAGTCCAGCTAGCATCACCCAGACTGCGTGATCAAGTTTTAGCATCAGTCATAAAATATAACAGAGAAAACCCACAGAACAAACATAACTGCGGTCATCTTGGATATTCCGAACGCGTTTCTCCCGTTTATGACACAGAACACCTGTCACCAAACAACATGCACCCAACCCTTCATGCAGCAACAAGAATAAGAGCTAAAGAGAATAACTACAAATATGTGTGGGTAAGAGGTGGCAGGATATTTGTGAGGAAAGATGACAATTCTGAATACATCTTAATTAAGACCATGGATAACCTCGAAAAAATTATCTGAACCTCACATCACCAAACCTAATACTGTGCACGCTTCTTTTAACTTAAAAGTCAAAATTCAATTTAAAAATGTATTACCAAAACTGCAGAGGCTTAAGGACTAAAACTAACTCTTTCTATTGTAATCTTTGTTGTTCGAATTTTGATATCGTTGTGTTATGTGAAACCTGGCTTAATTGCAATGTACTGAGTAGTGAGTTGTTTGACGACAGGTATATTATTATAGTGTACAGAAGGGACAGAGAGACTTCAGGATTTGTGTCTAATAAAGAAGGAGGGGGCGCGGCGTGTTGATAGCCGTTTCAAGAAAATTTATGTCCGGACAAAATGTTAGTTGGCAAAGTAAATGTGAAGATCTGTGGGTCACTATTGATATCCCCGCCGCGCATTCATCGCGCCAAATCGCGCTTTGTGTTGTATACTTGCCGCCTCCCTTAATTTCAAGTACACTAGAGCATTTTTTTAATAATTGTAACATAATATTTGAAACGACGGATATTCCTGTTACTATCATAGGGGATTTTAATCTGAGTAGAATAGACTGGGATGTGGGGCACAATGATGATAACGATTTCTTGCCTAGTACATGCAGATCTTTCTTGGAATTTGTAAACATGAATACATTAACACAGCATAACCACATAAAGAACTCGTCTGGTCGCATTTTGGACTTGGTTTTATCACCGACCTCTACTTTTTCTGTTGTTGAATCCTGTAGCATTCTAACGAATATCGACAAGCTCCATCCACCTCTAGAAGTTTCAATATCTTTAACAAGGGAAATTTCGTTTCCATATAATAAAATTACCAATAAACTTAATTTTTATAAAGCAGCTTACAAACAGATCCGAAAACACATAAAAGAACAAAACTTGGATCTGCTCCTCAACAGTAAGAGTGACGTTAACGAAATGCTAAACATATTTTACGATGTTTTAAATGACGCAATAAAAAAGTATGTGCCTGATCGTAAAAACTCATACAAACGTTATCCTCCATGGTTCAATAAAACTATTATCAACATCTTACGAGAGAAATATAAATTAAGACGTCGCGTTAAAAAATATAACAATCCAATGGACAAAATTGAGCTTAAAATCATAACTAAAAGATCAGAAACCTTGGCTAAGAATTTATATAAAACTTACATAAAAAAATTTGAATCACAAATATCCCTTAATTCAAAATTATTTTGGACGCACATAAAATCAAAACGAGGTGGATCCAGCACCTACCCTCTAAGCATGACTGACGGACAAAGTACGACATCTAACCGCGTTGCAATCTGTGATCTCTTTGCGGACTATTTCTCTTTAGTCTATACACCTGATGACGAAGTAGCTGATTGTAATAGCTCGTATACAAGGGAGCGGGACCAGATGGAATACCACCAATTTTCATTTCAGCTTGTGCATCAGCACTAGTTTCACCATTGCTTAAGATATATGACGCTTCACTTATATCAGGCATTTTATCATATAACAACACTTTTCCCATCGGAGTGGAAAAAGGCAAAAGTCGTACCTTTATATAAATTTGACAAGAAATATATAATTTCCAACTATAGGCCCATTTCAATCCTCTCCACATTTGCTAAAATCTTTGAATCAATGATATGTCCCTACCTCCAATCACATTTTAAATTATATCTCAGTGAACATCAACACGAATTTGTTGCCTCAAGATCTACATCTACCAATCTGATGTCGTTTACTGAATGTCTGGTAAAAACGATAGATACAAGTAATCGGTATGATGTTATATACACTGATTTAAGCAAGGCGTTTGACAAAATATCCTACTCTATTTTAAACTACAAGCTATCAGCATACGGTGTTAATGGGTGCTTACTTGAGTGGCTATAGTCGTATTTAGCGAAACGAGAATTTTATTTGGTTGTCAACGGCTTTCAATCGACAAGTCGCAGTATAACATACCAGATGTTATACTGTTATGCCTCACAAGGATCGCATTCGGCTCCTATTTCATTTGATTTATTCATAAATGACCTTCCCCGTTGTTTCATTTATTCGGAATGTTTCTTATACGCCGATGATTAAAGGTTTGCAAGGAAGATTGAGAAATGTAGCGATGTTGTACTTTTGCAAAACGATCTGGACAGAGTGATCGAATGGTGTAAAATTAATAAAATGGAATTGAATGTAAAAAAATATTATCACGTGAAATATTCCAGAAAGATCCACGATATTCCTTCAGACTATTTTATAAATGGCGAAAAAGTTGTAGAATTAGAGACTGTTAGAGATCTAGGAGTGACATTCGATAAAAAAGTCACATTTACGCCACATATTGAAAATATAATTAAAAATCTTCTAGAATGTTAGGATTTGTTAAAAGAAATACCAAAGAATTTAAAAGCAACACAAAAATAATGCTATATAATTGCCTGGTACGAAGCATTCTAGAGTACTGCAGTGTTGTATGGAGGCCTCACTATGCAGTGCATGCATTGCGTTTGGAACGTGTTTAGAAGCGATTTCTATGGCACCTTGCATTTGCTATTGGCAAATCAAAAACTCTACACTCGTATAATACACGGCTTCAGTATTTTGGATTGCTCTCGTTGTCTAGTCGCGCTGATGTAACTAGCCTATTTCTGTACAAACTCCTGCATAATAAAAATTGATTGTCCGAATCTTCTTATGTCCACCATTTAGGAGAACAGTGCTTGGCTCTAACTCACCGATATGTAGACTATGTAAGGCCATAAATGATTGCAGTGATATATTAGACATGCATCATGATAGCATGGGTAAATTTTGCAAAACTGTTATATCTCACGCAAGCAAAAAATTGTATTGAATGATAATTCTATTATTGTTTATCATGTAAATTTTAATATTTATATTGTTATTATTCTGGAATAATATTGGCTTAATTTTCTTTTATTTGTTCTTGTAATTGAAATTGTTTTATTAGTTGTTAATCATTTAAATTTATTAAATTAGAAATTATTTTGTGAAATTGTATTACCTTATATTACGCATGTGGTGTTAGCCTGTAAGTAGTTACTACATTTATAATTTAAGATAATAATATTGTAACAAAGCATGTATTGATGTAAGCATCTGTTGGCTAACCTTATAAAAATAAATAAATAAATCATCACGTTGTGTACGCGCTAATAGCAAAAATAATACATAGTTGCTATACAAAACGCCAAAATACCACACCAATTATATTCATTTTCAATATCGGTGCATTATAATTATTACAATAATGGTACCATACACGTAAGAGAAGATGCCCGAATTAGCCGTAATAAGTAGTAAGTAATTTTGTTTGTTGATCAAAAATAACTTAAACTTATTTCTAAATGTATGCAATGTTTTCAGATTATGCATAGGTGGTGGAAGGTTATTCCAACAATTCGAAGATGAGTAACGAAAACTTCCTTCGAACGCATGAGTTCTATGAATTGCTGTGACCATTATGTAAGAACCCGCTCGTGTACTATGCTGATGAACATTGCGAGACCACGTAAATTTGTAATATAAATATTCAGGTTTTTTGTGTAGAACTATGCCAAAGAGTAAAGATGCCAGATGAAGGTGCCTGCGAGCAGTCATCTTCATAAGATTTCCACTGTTAAGGAAAGGAGTGACATGTGCACGAGGTGGGATGTTATAACAGAATCGAGCACATGCATTCTGAAACCTCTGGATCACTTTCTCCGTCCTTTTCAATATACATGGACCAAACTGTATCGGCATAATTAAGTTTAGATAATATAAGTGTCTCACATAGCAATATCCGCAATTCAGTACCCAGGTATTGGCGAAATCGGTAGAGCAGCTTAAGACGGTAAAAACAGTTTTTGACTGCCTCTAGTACATGCGTCTCAAAATGCAGTTCACCATCCATGACCAAACCTAGGTTTCTACTCTCACGTAACAAAAGTCTCACGTATTCCATTTATTTCCTAATTAAGTCTGTATCCGGTACGATGGACGAATTTACGTGGAGAGGCTTTCGTTCGAGTTGTTTGATTTGATGGCGAGGATGTGGGAAAGTATTGGATGCGGTAGAATTTTATTTATATTAATTATTTTTCTCCATATTTATTCATACAATGAAATTAAGTCCTCTCGGATACATGGACAAGACAACGAGGGGACTTCATTGTTTTTAAATTACGCGGTCATCCGCGATAATATCAATAGCAACTAAACGGATTTTTGTTTGATTTTCAATAATAGATAGCGCTATTCCGGAAGAAGGTTAAATTGTATAATTCTCGCGGGCAACATATTATACTCCTCTCCAATTTTGCCCCTACATTATGTACATAAGGAAAAGTGATAAACACAATAGAAGAACCTACATATAATAGACAGCCAGGTAGATTTAGGGTTTAAAATCCAAAGTTTATAAGAGTTTTCGAAAAATGCATCGGATTTCATAGTAAGTAACAATAATAATTTATTAATTTTCTATCAAAAAGGTACATATATATAGAAACAATAAAATTTGATGTCAAAACAGCTGTTGAACAGGACCTTGTGAGAGAACTGGAGTATGTAGTAGGTTCGAAACCTGTATGACACAGAAACCAGTAAGTTGTCCTGCTTAGACAATGTAGCAGTGTAAAACTGCCGGGGATAAATTTTTGGTTATCTAGTTATACCCAAAAATGTATATATCGTGGGTATAATGGAAGAACTAAATAACTAAAATTTTGGCCAAATTGACCTTTTACCATTTTCGCGAACCCCAAAATGTGCCGCATCTTTTGGTCTCACAAACATTCTTATATCTTAACCCAGTACAAAAATAAAGCCATTTTTGTGTTTCAATTGTAGAAATAGATATGTCTAAATGAACATTAAATATTAGTAGAAAAAATGACTAACTCTATAAATAAATGAACAACTGTGACTTCTGATCACTTGAGTATGAAATGAATCAGCTAAATTGAGTTATTTAGTTCTTCCGCGCACGAAAATATTTTAATGAAACTAGTCAAGTTGAAGGAAAACTAAACAACTTGAGTTATTTAATTCGGGCATTAATGAGCGTTCTTTCGTTTTTAAATAAGTATTTTTAATTATTTCTTCTTCGATAAAATATAAATTTATAAGAGATTCCAATCAAATAAATGTCAATAGGTGAAGTTATTTAATATTTATATTTATAGTATACGCACGTAAGCAAAGTTATCGTGCAATTCAGTAGTACAAATTAGCGCGAAATAATGTAAACCTATAGATCAAACATTCTTAAAGTGTGCTCCGCGGAGCGCCCGGGCTCCACGAAGCATCTCTAGAGGCTTCACGACAATTTTGCTCCCATTAAAATAAAATTACTTAAATATAACTAAACCACAAGGCAGCAGAATACAGCAAAAAGATCGATTTAGATTCTAAACTCACTGCAACTTAAAGTAGTAGTACGTGCTATATGCTATGTTTTATTACTATCTAATAATAAGAGTATAAACAGATATACTATTATTAGACATTAATATGTCTAATAATAGCATATATGTTTATGCTATTATTATCCGAAGATATGTCTAATAATATTATATCAGTTTATAATATTATTATCCGAAGTAACATAATTGTTACTAAGGTAGGCAGATAGCCTAGTGGAGATATCAACAGACTGCCATTCACAGGGCTTGGGTTGGAATTCTAGGCAGTAAGTTTTCGAAGTAATGTGTTTAAATTGTTAAATATGGCTTGCCTCATGCCTCAGAGAGCAGGTCTTTAAGACTGCGTGGTATGGACTCTCCGTGGGCTAAATCTATACAGAGCATACTTTTTCATAGGCAGCTGTGGATGGCTTTTGTGGATTACGAAAATGCCTTCAATTCTATTGAAACTTGGCTTACCTACAATGCACTGCCTACACAACATGTTTCTCAGAGAGCGATGAAAAGGACAATGCTAGAGATTTCGCTGATGGATAATTTCCGGCGCGAAATTATCCGACAGAAGACCAAAGTAACTGACATAGTTCAGAGTTATAGCAAATTGAATGAGGGAACTTATGGTCAGTCGATTAAAAAGCAGGTTCTTAAATTAAGGCCACGCCTCAGCAGTGTTGGCCGCCAGAATGGGTCTTGTGGCATAGCCTGAGGAGTCCCCCCTCTAGGAGTGATAAGCTGATGAAATGAGTTAAACGAGAAGAAGTAGTTAATATAATTGTTTGACGATTATACGCCCCCTTCTTATTATGAAAGCCTAAAGGTGAGAAAACACCTCGAATCTCGCGAGCAAGGCGTGACGTGGCAAACCGATACTCCGAAGAGGTAGACAGAAGTCGTAATTTTTACACCCACATTTGGCCATGTCATGCATTTTTAGGTCCTACGTAAAAAGGGAGCCTATTGACGTTGCCGGGCATATTGCCCGGCTTCGTTCTACTACTGAGAATTCGGAAAAATTGGTTACCTACACTCTTGCCTAACCCGGGAATCGAACCCAAGACCTCTCGATCAACAGAGGCATAGGCTGGGCCACGGAGGCAATCAGCGACAAAATAAATATAAAATATACGAAGATTTATGTCAGTAATATAGTCTTTTCTGCAAATGTGGACCTTTTTGCACAACTTCTACCTTCAATTTTCTTATATTCAATTTTAGTAATAAAGCATAGTATGCTGCAGTAATAGTTATCCCTTTCGATCTCTCACCATGAACATCCCAAAAAAACAGTCAGCATCACTTTCTCAGCCGAAAAAACGGCATTTGTCCTTTGGAGACGGCTCCTCGTTAGCAATTTACTGTTTGGAATGTATTATTGATTTGGGTGTATAATGGTGTATCCAGATTTTGTCTAAAGTCATTAATTGGACCAAAACTTGGATTTATTAGGCATTAAAAAATGTTCATCTGAACGCGGTGGTCTTAACGTGAGAAAACGCGGCAGCCATCGCGCTGGGAACTTGATCATGCTTAAATCTTGATTAAATATGTAACTAGTACATTTATTGGTCATATTCATAGCCTCTGCTATCTCTCTTACTCAATTCAGCGGTCGTCTAGCACCATTTGGTGAAATTTAGCGAGGTTATCGTTAGTGGTTGCAGTTTTTGGACGTCTCGGAGCTTTATCTCTTCTATACCTCTTACGACCAGGTTTAAATTCAGCTGCCCAAAATTTTACATACATACATACATAGACTCACGCCTGTTTCCCGGAGGGGTAGGCAGAGACTACGGAACGCCATTTGCAATGATCCTGACATACCTCACTTGCTTCACTCACTCCCATCAAGTTTCTCATGCATGCTCTTCTGTTAAGGGTACTTCTGACTTGTCCTTTTTTCAGGATGTCTCCAATCTGGTCAGAGAACGTCCGCCTAGGTCTTCTCCTTTGTCCTGTTTCATTCACACTTGCCTTATATATCTTCTTTGTCAGTCTATCGTCATCCATCCTCTCCATGTGCCCAAACCATCTTAACATGCCTTTCTCAATGCTTGTCACTACATCTTCTTTTACCCCACACCACTTTCGTATCACACAATTCTTTACTCTGTCGGCCAAAGACACACCACACATACTTCTCAGTGCTCTCATTTCTACAGCATTTATTTTACTTTTAAATCTCTTCTGCCATACCCACACACCACAATATACACACCTCTATGTACAGCCAAACGTGCCTTTTTGGACACGTTTTGACTGTTCATAAACGCTTTCAGAGCTCCATTCACACTATTTCCTGCATTAACTCTCCTTTCAATATCTTCTTCATTCTTACCATCTCTTGTAAACAACGTACCTAAGTAAACAAACTCATTCACTTGTTCCACTCGCTGTCCATCGATCAAAACATTACAAGCCGTAACGCATTCCTCCTTTTCAAAAACCATAACTTTCGTTTTTCTTACATTCACTTTCATTCCTTTCCTCTCTAACGCACCATGCATGATTGCTACCATCTCCTGCAACTCCTCCGCTGAAGATGCAAGTATTACCTGATCAGCATAAAGGAGGCATTTGACGAGTAACCCATTCATCCTTAATCCGCAGTCACTATGTTTTAAATCTTGCAAACAACTGTCCATGAAGAGGTTAAACAGCCACGGCGACGCTACACATCCCTGTCATACACCTTTCTCAATGGTAAACCAGTCAGTGTATGCCCCGTTTATCCACACACAAGCTCTAGAATCCTCATAAAGGGATTTCAGAGCTCGAATGAGGCTGCTGTCCACCCCATTCATTGACAGCACCGACTACATTTCATTCCTGACCACTTTATCGTAAGCCTTTTCTAAATCCACGAATGCGCAATAGACCTTTTGACCTTTGGCCAAAAACTTTTTGGCTATGCTTCGCAAGGAAAAAACCTGATCCGTGCATCCCATACCCTTTCGGAATCCAAAATTTTACTGTGGTAAATGATGCAGCAGAGAGGCAGCGAAAGCCTAGTGGAGATACCAATGGCAGTCCATGCAGAGGGTATCGGGTTTGAATCCACGGCACGCACCAATGACTTTTCAAAGTTAAGTGAGTATTAAATTGTTAATTATCGCTTGCCCCGTATCTCGAAGCAGGTAAAACCGTCGGTCCTGGCTGTCATAAAGATCTTTGACAGTTTTTACGGGGAGTCAGTACCCTCGAATAAACTGATACTGGTCTAAACCATGAAATATCGCTATGGTTGGCTATATCCCTTTGGGTTGCGGAGGTCAAACGGCAGTCGCTCTGTGGAAAAGGTGATATTCTGTCATATCCGGTTAGACCAGTAAGTGGACCTCGGGCTCTAACACGTGTAAGTTTTGGATGCAACCGGGATACCGCTAGGGCGATGATGATGGAGCAGAGAGTCCCCATAAACAGAGTTTTAATCAAATTTAAATGGCGTCGGCGTATTGCCTTTTAAAAACATGAATTTAATGACAGCTCGATACAAATTGCCCATTTTCACAAAAAAACACTCACATCTACTCAATCGTATGTCTGTCAAACAGCAACTACTGATGCAAAATAGCTGAAATGTTGGTGGGTAACTGCCACAAGAAGTTCAATTACATCCACAACACTTTTGAGGAGTGGTGCTTCCTTCAGGTTGAGGTCGGCAACTTTTCAGACCACCTTAGTATGTTTTAATCCAAAGGAAAGTTATTTTTGTTTTAGTTGATTTCAGAAGATTTATAATAAGTAATTTATTTTATTTTATTACATTATTATAATATTTTGTTGCCAAACCTAATTCTGTTAATTTTGATATTGTAATTTTACGTTTATTTTTTTTTATATACAATGTTACTACATTCAATCCAGGTTTTTTATTTCATGTGAGATCAATAATCAGTGATAAAATTTCACAAATAAACTTTCACTCAGAATGCCTAGCTTTCGTGTTTAAATATTTCTTTAGATTCAAAACTCAATAAGTGTACTTAGTTGACCCAAATTCATGTATTTACATTCATTTAATGTGCGGAAAAACTGAATAACTACAATATAGAATTAACTAACTATGGTATGTTTGCAATATCTTGGTGTGGCCAAATTGGATAACTTGGTTTTTTATTTTTATATATTTTTTGGTTCATGATAAAAGTTAGTTTTATCAAGCAAAGAACAGACAGCAAACATGCTTAAAGCATATAAAATCACCGACGGTAAAACTGTTCTCCATTTCTTAGTGATGTAAAAATAGTGTCTGATAATTATGCGATATGGCCCGTCCCACCTGACTTGTAACTTAGGCGATTTACCGTTGCTTCGTACTGGGTTATGAAGCCACACCAATGATCCCTCATCGGAGCCTTTGTTGTTTGCCTTCCGGCCATAGCGAGTCTTCACCTTCTCAGACATCTGTTGTCCAGATTCCCCTGGAGCTCCTACATTGTACACCTTCAATGCACCTCTGCTACGAGTGTGTGGCCTCTTGACAGCCGCACAACTTGTGCATTTGCGGCACCAATCCTCGACGTCGTTCCGACAGTGGAGCCAATAAAATCGCTCTCGGATCTTAGTAAGCGTCTTCTTAACACCCATGTGACCTCCCGAAGCACCATTGTGATAGAGCCGCAGTACTTCCGGCACCTTAGTCTTGGGCACTACCATTTGCAGATGGCATTGGTTACCTCGAGCGTTTTCCCATTTGCGGCACAGAACTCCATCCTGGACAACCAAGCTTTCCCACTGTGCCCAATAACCTTTGGTGACAGGGCTCATTGCTGCGATATCACTCCATTTGGGCCTAGGAGCGCCTGATTTCTTCCATTCGAGAATCGGCTGTACGTCCTTGTCTTCTTGCTGAGCACTCTGCAAAGCTTCTTTCCATCCGTCGCTCAGATCCGTCTTCAACATTCTCACTAGCGCTGCATCATATAATTAATGCCGGTAATATGATTAAATCATATTATCATCATCGTCCTAGCGTTATGTCGGTTGCATTTAAAACTTCAACGCCTAAGAGCCCTGGGTTTGCTTACTAGTCAAATCATCTGACCGCTACAACCAAAAGGGATAGCGATATTATATGGTTTAGACCAGTATCCGTTTATTTGAGGACACTGATTCCCCGTAACAACTGGGACCGACGGCTTAACGTACTCTCCGCACGGGCTACAATTAACTAATTTGCAGTTAGCAAATTAGTTAATTATAGCCCGTGCGGAGAGTGCGTAGTTATAAGATTTAATCATATTAGTAGTAACTAATATGATTAAATCTTATAACTATTAGAAAACTTAACCTCAAAATATTTGGAATCTTAAATGTCTGATACTCGTATCTAAGAACTGCCCTCGAATTTCGTATTGATTTTTCCTGGTTTAATTACGATTATATTTTCTATACATAACTGGTCAAACCATCAAGAAGCAAAATTTGCCCAACTTATTCCAAATTGGTCATTCTCCTTTGCAAAGACAGTCGCTCGATAGCGCTTATACATAGTTTGGGTGTGCTCTTATGGTTTTTCATCAGGGTCACCAGGTAGTCCAAATCTGCCACGATCCTAGTTTTGATAGTTTTCCCTTAATATGGGCTTAAAATTCTACCTTTTTAACAAATTTCAGCGTTAAAATTATTGGTTTATGGTCTGTTATGTGAGACACAAGTATCAAGGTAGTAGTAGGTAATTTAGTTTTAATGAAAATGTGATCTATGCAACTATCCATCCTAGTGGGCATTAAATGGGTTGGTATTAAACCATGAGATGCATTTAGGATCAGATAATCTAAAGTATAGTCATTTCTATGGCTCGGTTCAATATCGATATTTAGATCGCCAACGAGACTAAGGTTTGGACAGTTATTAAGATCGTTATATATGTTGTTCAGGCTATTAAAAAACACTTGAAATTGGTCTGTCGCTGAATATGAGGGGGAGCGATAGACTACAATCACCGCAAACTTTCTATTAATTTGACATACAAGATAATTTGCATATTGTATATCCGGTTCTTGGATAGAAATTTCTAGACCCTCTCTTGTGTAAATAATTATGCCATCATTCTGGTTAGATATGTTCTTGGTTGAATTTGGTTGGTATCCATTTAATATGGGGAGATTGTGGACCTTACTTAGCCAGCATTCGGTGAGCAACAGTATGTCAATTTTAATTTTGATTGAATATATTAATGCAACGAGACTGTCAATATTTTTATTTACACTGCAAATATTAATGTGCAAGAGGTTAATGTTGTAATCCGATGCGTTTATATATTTTGGGCAGTCTTGTGGATCACATGAGAATGAGTGTTCTAGGTTAAGATTACCTAGTTCTTCGTAAATGTTAGTTATGGAGGCCATTTTTGTTTAAGGTAACCAACAAAAGGTGTCTCTCACTTGCTATGTGTATTAGGTTTATTATACGAACAGAAATTGTTCGATTGCTGTGTTTAACGTTCAAAAATATCAAATAGGATATAAGTGTAATGTTGTGTGTGTTTATGTAGTTTAGTAAGTGTATTGAATGAGTGATGATTATAAGATACAAAAAAACTAAAAATATCAAAAGGCTAGCAATAGGAAAAAATGCATCGATAAGAGATAAGTTACACATAGTCATATTGTCATGTTATTTTCACCGAGATCATGTAGAGTTTTTCCGGAATGTATTAGTATCTGCTTTTCGCCTTCTTTCTTGCGTAAATAGATGTTTCCATTACTTATCCAGCAAAAGGTGTACTATTTATTTTTGGCAAATTCTCGAGCTAGGAAATATAGTTTTTTGGAGCTTGGGATCAGTTGTTCCGCAACATATACGGCCTGCCGTTTACCTGAAAAACCGATCAATTCCGTATTCAATTTTTCATCTCTGGTTTTCTTCTTATTGTACTCACGAATAGCAAATAACACTTTTTGTTTCGTTTCTACTGCTGTAAACTCTGCTACAATAGGTCGTGAGGACGATGGTGTAGATTTCCCGGGGAGGCGATAAACATCACGTAGCCCTGCTTCAGGAATTCTCACTCCAACTAGACTAGTTATATTGCAAACGGTATTTATCAGGCCAGTTGTTGTCTCATTGTCTAACTGTGGAATATTTCTGATTTCAATTCCAGACGAACGGGATTTATATTTTAAGTCAAGAATTTTCTTTTCAAGGGACTCTGTATATACGGACTGTTCTTTGCGTACCTTCTTCAAAATTTCAACCTCCTGCTTTAGCTCCTCAAATTTTTGATTCATGAAAGTTAAGGATCGCTCGATTTCTGCATTAGTTTTATAAATAGCATTGTTTGATGCCTGTATTTTAATATTTTGCGCCTTAATCTCACTCACATCCGCGACTAATTTCACCATCAACCTAGTTTGTTCCTCTATAAATTTTGACATTCTTGTCTCGTGCTCTTGCTTCCAGTCAGCCAACAGATCGTTAAGTTCATGTGTGTTGGAGCCACTTTGAAGAGATCGGGGTAGCCCAGGTTTCTATTTGTTATATTTTCAGTAACTGCAGGCTCCGCATTTATGTCTTGCTCACACTGGCTCTGACTCACTGGCTTTCTTTTCAATTTGGTCGAGGAGCGTTGAACTTCCGCCATAGTTGATAGGTCTACTTTTATTTCTATATCGTACGTTTTTCCGAAGGAGCAATATATTTTTTTTTCGTCGTATCAACCTCTTTTGAATGTCCGTGGGCAAAAAGCCTTGTATTCAAAACTATAGTTATGACTAGTGTCACTGTCAAATGTGTGAGACAATGTCAGATTGTATTTTGCACTCAATTGAATTTTATGGTTTTATATTGTTATTACAGTTTAATATTCTCTACTAACAATGTCACAGGTTTTCACCGAACTGAACTTCACATCCACGGCACTTTTACACTATTTAGACATACTAAATTACACAAAGTTGATTTTCTTAACAGAGCGCAATGACGCTTATCAAAGTAAGATAACATAATCTTCTTTAACAAGCAATCAACGTGAACAGAAATGACTTGTTTGAAGCTTTTGACCGGTATATATTTCTAATAGCCACATCCATGTATAGATCAAATATCAAACCGGAAGTTAGACAACACTTCTGACTGAAGGTCAAAAGTGTTGTCTAAATGATATCTGTCTGAAGACAGATATCATTTTCTTCGTGATTTTTAGTTAGTCGCCAACTGTATTACAACACCCTCGAAATGATAAAGGGTAGTGACATCTGAGGGCAGGTCAGTACCCCCGCCAAGTTGTTCGCGAAGCAACGCTGCCGTGCCATCCTTTTCTGGAACCATTTCGCCACATTTTTAGTCCCCTATTTAGAAGCTCGGGACTAGAACGTTGAAAGGAGAATGACCAAATTTGTATGGAAGATGGGCTAAGTTTGCTTCTCGATGATTTGACCAGTAAAATGTAGTAAATATACTCCTAATTTAATTAGGAAAAAATGAATACGATATTCGGCGGCAGTTCTTAGCTATCGGACATTAATGATTTCAAATATTTTGAGGTTAAGTATTGTGATAGTTACAGGATTTAATCATATAAATAGTAGTAAATTAGTTAATTATCACCCGTACTTCGAAGAGTACTTACGTTAAGCCGTCGGTCCCAGTTGTCATGAAGACCTTTCACCATCGCACGTCGTTACGGGGAGTCAGTACCCTCCAATAAATCGATACTTACTGGTCTAAACCATACAATATCGCTTTCCCTTTGGGTTATGGCGGTCAGACTATGGAAAAGCTAATATTCTGTCATATCTGGTTAGACTAGTAAGCGGACCCAGGGCTCCTAGGCGTTGAAGTCTTGGATGCAACCGACATAACTCTAGGACGGGTGAGGATATGATTTAATTATATTACCGGAATTTATTAGAAGCCTCTATGTATATTATGCAATATAGAAAATTGTTGTAAAAAGAAGTGGAGCTACGAAACAAACGCTTGTAAATTATATTAGTTTGCGGTTTTTCAGTCTGATATATTTCTTACTGAGAATTCTCAATGCCATGTGGTACAATTAATTGTAACACTTTGTCTGTACTTTAAAATGTTATTTTGTATGCGGGTTGGCAGATTATGGAACCCCCCCTTAGATATGCTAGTTTCTGTACGATGTTTGCCTTCACAGTAAACAATAATTCACAATCTAATACGCATATAAGTTCAAAAAGTTAGCACTGCGTTATAGGTTTTAAACCGACGTGCGTGTCCTTAGTCTCTAAACTTACTTTACCTAACTCATCGCTGCTATAATAATATACAAACATAATTGAGTTCAAAATAAAAATATTAACAATGAGACAAAACACCAATTATTATAGCATGTGAATTTAATATAATTATTCCTTTCTCGGCAGATTATAGAACTGCACCTTTATTTTACATATCACATAAAACAATACAGCGAACCTCAACCAAGAAAACACCCATAAGAATCCGAAATCTGTCGTTCCAATCCAGATAATGTTCCAACAGCTTACCACCAAATACAATTCCACGCACACGTTTCTGCAATAAATGTAAACGTTGCAGATAAACGAGCTTTACAAACTTCGAGTGCATCCTTAAAAAGAATGTAACAACCAACAGATTAAACAATATGAACTCACGACCGAGACATATATGTAAACAACGATATTGTGTAAGCATTCAGGCATTTTGAGGGATATAATCGGGCTCTCTGTATTCAGTGGCATTACATTCATATTGGCGGTTCGACCGGGCTGTGCGCTATGCTGTTTCTACTTGTTTCTTAGTTATGTTGTTATTAAAAAATTATTGTGATACAGATAAACCTATCAAAACCATATAAGCTCTGATAGGTTTATCTGATAATGAGCAGGTGACGTTTAATATAGACTGTTGAAACATCTCACGATATAATTATCTCAAAGATATATCGGTAAAAAAAGATTTACTCGCTGTGCCTCGTCAAAAAGTCAGTTCATCACCGGTCATTTGACTTCTTAATGCAAAAAAAAATATTTTTTCAAACTCATAAAAACACAATACTAACAAGTACATAGGTACGATACCCGGAATACTAGTAACTTTTGACCTCTATAGTTGGCAATTTTTATTTATTAATGTATTTAAATGATTGACAATAAAACGAAGTTGTTCTAACTAAACGATAGCGTCTTCAAAACTGCATTCAAAACAATTCAAAAGTTCTAATCTGAAATATCGACGACCTAAAATGTATTTCAAAAGTACACAGACGATGCCTGTTAAACAAATTATTTGATCCTAATAATTTTCAAATACATCGAGCAATGAATGATCCAAGAAGCACACACTGGGTGAAATCAAAACGCAAATCCAATTTAGTACGGGACAGTAATTATATTATTCGTGCCGCCGACAGCCTGGTATAATGACGGATGCTTATTGTTGGAAATAATCCAGTGTGAGCAAATTTTGTATTGGGTGAATATTGTACGCAGTTCAATAATAATGATTGAACTGGAAACTAATCGAAAAAGTCACATCGGATACGCTAATACAGACAAGTCACATCGGATACGCTAATACAGCCAAAAAATTTAAGCCCAAACACGACTCACACATATAGGTACAAGTAGGTATACGAGAGCAATAAGTATCAATCCCCTCAGAACCTTGGAGGCTTATGAAAATAAAGGCACGCAATAAAATGCCGGGGTATATCTTACACAAATTGATGCAATTACCAAAATTCACTGGATGTGATATATTTTTGTCAGTAAATTAGAGTTTTTGGGCGGATGTTTTCTATTTCGAGATACGGTGGCAGCAGATGGTTCGTTTTATTTGATGTAGTACGACTTGAATTACTTTGTATTTTATTTCAGTAATGGAACTATCAATCTGAGCATTCATTTACATACATACATACATACATATCGTCACGCCTTTTATCCCCGAAGTGGTAGGCAGAGGTGTATTTCTACACCCACTTTTCGCCAGATATACTTTAGTCCCACGTAATAAGGGGCGAGCCTATTGCCGTACCGGGCACATTTCCAGACTCCGTGCTTAAGAATTTCGTGACAGAAAAACCCAATAACACTGCCCGACCCAGGAATCGAACCCGGGACCTCCCGATCCCACGCGCACATTTATGCCGCGAGACCAATGAGGCAGTCGTATAGGGTTTGATGTCGAGTTTTCCGTCTCTACGCAAAGATGGTATTTGCATGGTGTTATCCCTTAGTCGCCTCTTACGACACCCACGGGAAGATGGGAGGGGGTGGTGACACTTGTATTCTATGCCGTCAACCACACGGCGATTTTTTTCATTCATTTACAATGCTTTGAAAATAGAATATGTTTTTTATTAAGTTCTCAAATTTTAAAAGCATTGTATATTTTTTAAGATTACTCATTATAATATAGATTACTAAATTTCAATATAATTACCGATAGTCTTGCTAAACCTTGTAGAAGTTTAAACAGCGAACGTATTTTGGGTGAAATGATACTCCTTCATATATATTCTTGCCAACTTGTATAATAATTATCTTGTGAAATACGGTAAAGTGGGCAGATTTAGTAACGTAAAGTTGATTACTTTCACATAGGACACACGGATGCAAGTTAATTATAAGAATACTAGCTTTTGCCCGCGGCTTCGCTCGCGTAAATTCGGGGTTCTCTATAATAGTATATCATCTATGTTCGGGGTAACACAAATCTCTTTTATTGGGCGGATACTTCTATAGTTGGTGCCACGAGAAGATAGACTTTTTGTAAACACACATTCAGGGCTTCACAACCTTTGTTTCAAACAGTTGTGTTTTACATTTTATGCTTTAGTGAAGTTTGATACTTTTTTAACGGTAATTTTTTGACAACGGTAAGAATGTGTTTGACTTTATATATTTTAATATTATTATCTATGACTTCCAGTTGTGTCTCGAAAAATGTAAATTTGAATGGAAACAAAAATATTTGATTTTGTGTAAGAGTGGTCCTGATTTGTGTGAGTGATTTTCCTGAAAGAATTTTCATTGATTTGGCGACTTTTTGTAGTTTTTTCACACGCAAGTAAATTCAAGTCAAACAGGATACTCTATTATGGACTTGATGCTTTTTTTATCATAGGCAGTAAATAATTTGCTCCTAGCCTAGCTATCCTAAAGTATTAAATAATTGTCCACAAATGTGGTATATTCCAAACAAGGAGCTAGTACATTGCATTAATTTTTTTTGGAATTTTACGTTGTGTATGAATGAAAACGTCAGAATGAACTTAAACAAAATCCATTAAAATGTTACGGTAAATTTACATTCAGGATAATCATGAGGACGAGCATGGCGATCCTATAAACGTGCTTGTCACTTCACACTTACCCCATCTTGAGACCAAAAAAAAATTTTTTTCCTAAGATAAATGGAATCTAAGCCCAAGAATGTAACATTTCAAAGAAGTAAAACCAAATGTTGATATTCCAGGTTCCAGTACCACAATATATTAAGAGATCCTGTTGACAGCGCATAATATCGATAAAAACCCGATCCATTGACACATTATTTTCCAATTACACGTACGTATGTACCGTTGCATTCATTCGATTTCACATTATTTGTGTTTGACAGAACTGTCCCTAAGTCACTTAGTGGAAATTCTTTATTTACAAAAAGTCTATGTTCTCATGGCACGGACGTATAATTGTCGTTTTAACTGTTTAAGAAATATAACTGCAAAAAGTATTTACACATACAAACTACTTAGTACTAAGACTTAGTAGCACTCAAAATTCTATCCGGTATCAGTGACTTTTCGCTAGAGTGGCCAATATGGCGACTGTGATTTTTCTGTCAGAACCATTAGAATTTAACAAAATACTCGACAATCCGAATTTTGCAGATATATATGTATGTTGTCGACTCGAAATCTTTATTTTTTTATAATTGATTATTCAGGTAAGGTTTCGATCGAGTCTACCGTACCGACGAAATTATTAATATATATTTGATACTATGTTGTATTTATTGTAAAGTGCTTTGTATTAGGTGTGTCAATAAATGATTTACGTACTTACTTACACTGCGATGGTAGCGCAGTCGGTTGGTTCCAATGTCAAATATGCCAAAATCAACCACTACTTACAAATTAAAAATAAACTAAAAAAATAATATTTTCCACGGGACTAAATTGTGAATCAAAACCATACTCAAGTCCCTTTGAACACACAAAAAATGTCATCAAAATCGGCCCAGTATAAAGATATCCTATATAATATAGCTTGTTTTCATTCTATGAAGCGATAGTCACCAACGTACGCTATCCAAAATTTACTCCAATTTTCTTCTCTATTCGACTGATTTAACAATGTTATTAAATTTAAATGCATTCAAAAATCGTCCTTATTTTATTTACCACTAGCTTCAATTGAAGTGCAATAATAATTTTGTAGGGTACTGCAGAGGCGTTCAGCTTAGATGTTTTGATTAGTGCTGCACCAGTCAATTGTCGATTATCGAATCAAATAGGTTGATTATTTGCGCTGTGTTCACTAGAGCGTGGTGGACCGATGTCTATGTCGTAGACTATGCCAATCTGTTAGGCAATCTTGAAGACATTCAACGTGACATAGTGATTGACGAACGCAAGAGGTTTGTTGTAGTTGACATAACTTTAGCCCCCCATCTAAAATATGCCACTTTTAGATATTTCTAAATACATACATATCTACTAAATTATGATTAAGAAGAATATTTATTTATTTATTTTATTATTTATTGTACACTTGTATAAAACGTTTTAAGGAACTACATATTATGACAGCCTCGTTAGTCTCGCGGCATAAATGTGCGCGTGGGATTGGAGCGTCTCGGGTTCGATTCCCGGGTCGGGCAAAGTGTTATTGGGTTTTTCCGTAAGGAAATTCTCAGTAGCAGCACGGAGTCTGGTAATTTGCCCGGTACGGCAATAGGCTCGCCCGCTATTACGTGGGACCTAGAAATTCATGGCGAAATGTGGGTGTAATATTACACCTCTGTCTACTTCTTCGGGGATAGAGGCGTGAGTCTATAAAAAAAAGAAAAACATATTATAAACAGTACAAATGGCGGCCTAGAAAAAGCAAAGGCCTTGAATATTAAATGATTTAAGATCTCGTATCATATACAGTGTAGAATAGACGTTCCAACGAAATGTTAGTATTGCGCTTACTGTACAATTCAAATATTTCGTAGGCTCGCTAGAGTACAACAGCTGCTCATCAGAAATTCACGAATTTAAAAAACTACCTCATCAAATTCTTCCATAATAATAACATAGGCGAAAATGAATGAATGGGGAAATAAGATATGGAATTTTACAGTGCAATAATTATATTATTATTTTCCAAGAATAAAATCTCTTACAAATCTGACAGTCCTTTGCAAGCTGTTCTATTTTAGTATAAGCTGGCACCACTATCTAAAACTTTTTCTATATGTCTTGATTTTTACTATATTATCGATATTATTACCTGGTAGCGCCATCTACCTTTCCATCGAGAACTAATCACATCAACGTCAATCGTTCCTAGTTTGCTTGTCCAATGCGAGCGATGCCTTTTGTTTCCGTCCCTGTCTATCCCATTCCCTAGAAGGGGCACGCCTTTCGCGGATTGGTCGCCGCGTACATCGACGAGAGAGACAGTCTAGAATAATCCACGTCGCGACGAACTGTACCGCACCGCCATAATTTTACCGCTCCCGCTTTATACCAAAACCCTAACAAAACCGCCCGCGAGTGAAAGTGATTTGTGTAGTGGAGTGATTCAAACAACTTCAGGATTCTCGAAGACACCAGGAGGCTGCCATTTGCAAGGAAAGAGGACTGACGTACAAGGTAAGGCGTGTTCCTACACCCCGTCAATTCGTCTCCTATCCTTTCCATGATCCCATTTACATTCACTTCCTCATATCCTAGTCGATAAGAACCCAAATCCTACAGTCCACAATATTAATCCTTCTCCAAATCGCCTAGAACCTTCGGTTTCGGTGTAACGCCGAACCATTTTTTTTTATCCATACGAGTCGGATTCATTTACGTTTTATACGTAAAACCTCGTTATATCTATATACCTAGGCAGTTATAGCACCTAGCTATACTCCTGGTCCATTCACATAACCGTCACATGGATGTTTTCGCACGTTTCAGTAGGTAATATACTTTTATGTAGCTACCTACTTACCCAATTATTATTTCTGGAACTATCATAGTTGTCTTGTAAATCTCATATTTCAAACAACTTTTAATTCCTCCGCTTTAAAGTGTTGCCTAGGTACTTAGGTAAAATAATACGAGTAGGTACTTTAGATATTCTAATTTATTTCGGTCTCATTAGCTTATACTTACGTAAGCATGTCGCAACAAAAGAAGTCACGCGTGTCGGAAGACAAAGAGATGACAATCTTAGAAGCAAAACGCAATATTTTATTTGAGCGTATTCAAAACAGTTATGAGCGTTCAAAGACCGCAGCCGTTTCAGATAGTAATAGGGAGTCATTTCTCAGCTATTGTATGACAGTAGATAGTATTCGAACAGATTTTCATAAGTTGTTAGACGATTATAACGCAAGATTGCTTTCTACTAATCCTGATGAAAAACCGATATTATCAGGCGTACACCTCTTTCGAAGACATTTATTGTATTATTAAGCGTAAACAATCGCAATTGGAGGGTAAATATTCGGCACAGCCTGTTTCCGCGGCTCGCACGCCGAAACTGGCCGTTATTCTATGCGAGTTTAAAGTCTACAGTGCACGATAATGGTTCTCTGACAGATGCTGACAGGTTGTACTATTTAATAGGTAAACTGTCACCGAAGGCCCAGTCCGTATTTGCAGGTGTCACACCCAGTGCTGAGAATTATCAGGTCATATTTCAGTCACTTCTTGATAGATATCAAGACAAGCGCGTCCTAGCGTCTACCTACTTTGACCAAGCTTTAAATCTTAAACTGTCTGATCCCGCATCTGTCTCGAATTTCCAGCTGTTTATAGATAACTTCGTTACCGCGGTTAATTCTCTTAGGAACTTAAAATAAGAAGATCTTTCCGACTTTATGTTGCTTCAACTCGCTTTAAAAAAGTTTGACACTGAAACAATTCGTGCTTTCGAGATGACGGAACGCAATAATAAAATACCTACACTAGATAAATTTATTTCATTCATCAAAGATCAGTGTCGAATATTTCATAATACGCAGCCTAGTTCACCTAGTCCGTCTAACACTAACAGCAGCAAACAAAGGTTGAATAAATCACGAAATAGTAACAATAACTCGGTCCCTAATCCACAATCTTACGTAACATGCTCGGAATCTAATAGTAATAATTCACAGAAGTGTCTGTGCAGTAATATAGTGCACGACCATTTCTATAAGTGTCCCGCCTTCAATGGTCTAAATACAACTGCTCGTTACAAGTGCGTAAAAGACAACAAAGCATGTATTAATTGCTTAAGTATAAAGCATAAAACTAGTGATTGTTCTAGTAAGACGAGATCTCGTTCATGTAATCAACGACACCACTCATTGTTGCACTTTGATAAAAGTAGTCCGTTGTCAAGCCAAGCCGCATACCTTGACACACTTACGTCGCAGGTGCAGGCTACGATAACTGCGCCTCCCACGATTCAGAAAGAAATATCGTTGTGTACGACATCCATCCCGCGGGCGACGCGCACGCGAGGACGGCACTCGCGCATCTATAATGATCCGCGCAGAGCCAAAACGCAGTGTACGGCGTCTAAGACGGTACTGTTAGCGACAGCGCAAGTTATCGTTTATGATGTTAATGGGTCGCCGCACATGGTACGTTGTCTACTCGATAGCGCGTCTCAGACCAATTTAATAACATCGGAATGTTTCAAACGCCTCGGATTGTAGAATAACATTAGAAATACTAGTTCAGTGGTCAAAGCAATCGGCGGGTCAGAAAAACATTGCAAGGGTTCTGTAGATATTAAAATACATTCGCGTTTTGATAGGAATATTATTCGCTTATCGTGGAGCGTATCACGGACGCATTGCCGAACGCTAATGTAGACGTAGCATCACTCACTCACCTCGAATCATTGCCGCTGGCAGACGCGGAGTTTGCGAATCCGGCAGGCATTGATCTTTTGATCGGAGCTTCAATATTTCCGCACTTGCTACTAACTAAAATAGTACGTCGTGAGCGATATGATTTACCGCCCGCTATTGAGACTGTATTTGGGTATGTGATTATGGGTACCGTACCTACGTTACATACTTCTCATTGTATTACGTCTTGTTGTTGTTCTGTTCTTCAAGAGATCAAGGTGGGTGCTAAAACTGTGTGTAAGATAAAGGACTAATTAGCTATGCTATGCTATGCTATGCTATGCTATGCTATGCTATGCTATGCTATGCTATGCTATGCTATGCTATGCTATGCTATGCTATGCTATGCTATGCTATGCTATGCTATGCTATGCTATGCTATGCTATGCTATGCTATGCTATGCTATGCTATGCTATGCTATACTATACTATGCTATGCTATGCTATGCTACGCTATGCTATGCCATGCTATGCTATGCTATGCTATGCTATGCTACGCTATGCTACGATATGCTACGCTAATCCTACGCCATGCTATGCTATGCTATGCTACGCTATGCTATGCTATGCTATGCTAAACTACGCTACGCTACACTATACTATACTACACTTCCGCTTTGTATATGGATGACATTGCCTGTAGTGTCATATCCGCTCCGCTAGCAATTCCGCTTTGTGAAGAGCTCATTCAGCTTTTCAAGCGAGGCCAGTTTGATCTTGTCAAATGGACAAGCAACTCTATGGAGGTTCTCGCACGCATACCAGATTCTCATAAAGCTTCCCCAGACATTGAGACAGACTGGGACAAATCCTGCGATAGTTTTTGGTTTGACGTCTCACCACCGGATGATAAGTGCACCAAACGCACTATGCTGTCCACAGTGGCTCGACTATGGGACATAATGGGTTTTGTGGCTCCCACAATTTTGTACCCCAAGCTCTTGATCAAAGAGCTTTGGCTATCAAAGTGTGAGTGGGATGAAACACCCCCTGACCATATTGTCGCCGCTTGGGGCCAGTTTTGTATTGAGCTTACCGCGCTCAATCAAATTACTATTCCACGTCACCTTGGGTTGGTAGATGGATGTACCATCAACTAAATAGGTTTCGCTGACGCCAGCGAGCGTGCTTACGGCGGAGTCGTATACGTTAATAATAATATCGTTCTAACTACTCGGTGCAGTTAGTTTGTGCCAAGTCTAAGGTCTCGCCTGTTAAAACCATTTCGGTTGCGAGACTGGAGTTGTGCGCGGCCCTTCTGCTGTCTCAGTTGCTCCGCAAAGTTCAAGACACAGTTTTGCCCCACTACCCTATTAATAAAATATACGCATTTTCTGACTCCAAAGTAGTGCTCGCTTGGATTCATTCTTCTCCTCACCGCTGGCAGACTTTTGTCGCCAACCGCGTTAATAAATTGATTGAACTTGTTCCCGCTACTTGTTTCAATCACGTCGCAGGTTATCGTACTCGTCTTCAGGAAGAACTTTCCATAAATCATATTGACTGGAAGTTTATTCCGCCAGCATCTCCACATTTCGGTGGATGTTGGGAAAGCATGGTCAAAGTAATTAAAACGCATCTCTTCAAAGTTATAGGCCAACAGATCCTCTCTTACGAAGAGCTTTAACTTTCCTTGCACAAGTCGAGGTACTGATCAACTCGCGTCCGCTCACGGCATTGAGTAGTGACCCTGCACAACCATCCGCGTTAAGCCCTGCACATTTTCTGAACACAGTGCCATTAGCGTCATTTCCGGCTCCTGAAGCAGACTCTTCAAGCTTGCATACTTCCAAGGACGGTACAACCCGCGTTGTTACCGTGAAAACCGCGAAGGGGAGCTACGTGCGCCCTGTTGTACGTCTCTGTCCGCTTCCAACTCAGTGAGATCTAGCCTGAAGTTAGATCTACCTCTTAGTTTAAGTATTTAATTTGTAGTTTTCGCTATTATTGCGTTTGTAGTTTTCGCTAAAGTTAATTTAGATTAATTTTATTATCATATCGCTGTCTTAGCCTATTGATGGATTATGCGGTAGTTCATCCAACATAGCTAAGTTCAATTCTATTTCTTTTAAAGGCAACCCTTTAGGGCCGGGGGATATGGTAGCGCCATCTACCTTTCCATCGAGAACTAATCACATCAACGTCAATCGTTCCACGCTTGCTTGTCCAATGCGAGCGATGCCTTTTGTTTCCGTCCCTGTCTATCCCATTCCCTAGAAGGGGCACAAATATTTCATTACTTTTATCTAAATTGACATTTTATGGTTTTGATACAAATGCAGTGAAATGGTTTAATTCATATCTTAGTAATTGCTCTCAATATGTAGAAGTAAGTAATCCAGACAAAAGCTTGGCGCGGTCGACACCTTCTGACGTCACTAGAGGGGTGCCGCAGGGTTCGGTTATTGGTCCACTTTTGTTTATTTTGTACAGTGCTGATATTATTAATCATATAAAATATTGTAAATATCATATCTACGCGGATGATGTACAAGTATATTACTCATTCCATCCTAATGATACGCAAGCAGCGATAGAAAAAGTCAATGAGGACTTGGAAGGAATTTCTAAGTGGGCCAAGTCTAACTCTCTCATTCTAAATGCTAGCAAAACAAAATTTATGATCTTGGGGTCTAAACATCAGCGCAGATTAATAAGTAGCCATAACGCTACAATTTGCGTTGAAAATAAAAGTATTGAGAGAGTTCATAAGGCTCGTAATCTCGGTCTGTTAATGGATGATGAGTTACGTTTTGAAAGCCATATCTCCAATATAGTAAAAAACTGCTTTTACCGTCTAAAAGTTCTTTACAAAATTCGTAATCATTTGGACGTCTCGCTACGTGAGCAGCTTATAGATTCCATAATTCTTTCCAAGTTTAATTACCTGGATACCGCTTACGGACCGAGATTGCTAGCTAAAACCGCTTGTCTTATTCAAAGAGTGCAGAACGCATGCGCTCGCTTTTGCTATGTAATACCGCCTAGAACTCATGTCACTCCGTTTTTCAATACACATAACATCCTTAAAATGTCATATAAGTAGTGTAATATTGGGGCTTCTGCATCACTCACCTCGCTTCGCTCAGTTCGCAATGCAGAGCGCCCGAATATTACACTATTACACCACAATCGAGATCTATTAATATAATGTGTTCTGCATCACTCACAGCGCCCAGTAATACCCTACTGTTATAATTAACATAATGTTTTAAGTTTAGTAATTTAATTCCTTCTCTTTATTATGAATGTGTGTAATGAACTCGTCAATTCATGTAATATCAATGTAATCATGTTATCTATTTAAAAATTAAAGAATGTGTTAGTGAGTCTGGGAAACTACGAAGTAAAATAAAACAATATTTTTTACCCCTTTAAAAAAAGTTTATTATCAATGCACCATTTTTTTAAACACAAAACATTTTTCAAAGCACATATTGAGTCATGATAGATACAATTGTACAAATCTTCAGAATATTTATAGCGATCATATAAACTTAACAAATTAGGACAACATTTATCTTCTAAATTAATTACATTATTAGTATTTAAAATAGCTTTCAACCATAGCACTTTTTCAAGACCTTTAGCGTAAACACACTTATCTTTTAAAACATCTGAAATTAAATATTGATAATTTGAGTAAGGTATAAATCCTTCGCCCCAGTATATTTTTCTGTTACGTTCAATCCAGCAAACCTGTCGTCTTTCTGATTTAGTTAAATCGTAAAACGGAAATGGCGGTTTGATTAAAAACACTTGAAGGTTTTTATTATACCATATAGCTATTTCTTTTAGTATAAATTCATTTGCTTCTGTTTTAAAGCTTTGGACGTCAACAATGGCTCTCATGATAGCCTACGCACAATATTGCTCAGAGGTTTGTATTCCACAATTCTATCGTTTATAATCAAGCAATATGCAGCCGTATTATCTGGTATCGATTTTGAACATTCAATTTCTAATCGAACGTCTACTGGACCTGTCTTAAGACTATCGTTTTGCCTTGAGCAGTCTATGATAAACAGGGGAGCCTTCTCTTTAAATTCCTTTAGATTGAGCAACGGATCGACTGAACAGTTGTTATACGACTGGCGAAATTTTGCATACATGTCGTATAATATACTGTATTTGTTCTCAGAAAACTTTAAACTTAAAGGTTCATATGGGTAATATTGTGAATTTAAAAACAAGGTCACGTTTGTTACCTCGCAATGATCAAACAGGGAACTATCTTTCAGTTTATTATTTTTTCTATCAGTTTGTAAGCCAAAGATTATATATCTAGGTTTTTCCAGTTGTGATGCAGTTTTAACTGACCATGAATGTTTTGTAGTTTTAGGTAGTAAGGGGTACTCATACAAATCCCAATTTCTAAAAGCCATTTGAATAGGTTTATCTTTTTCTAAATGTTTTAACAAAGTTAGTCTTTCACGATCTGAGACTTTTATGTGTGGTACTCTCCATTGTATTCTTTCTATATCTATTTGGAAATTTGCAATATCATCAGTAAGTATAAAGCTGTTTAAGTTAGAGTTACTTCTATTCAATATAAGTTCATGTTTACAGTTTATTACAATTTTATTATAATCTTCGGCAAATCCTAAAATCATATTCAATGGTATTAAAGCACTGAAATGATCCTTATTTTGAAATGCCTTTAAGTTCCAACCCCACAAGTTAGCAACTTTACTTTCCGCTTCATTTAATGATATGTATGATTTTATTGTAGTTGTTATTCCAGAATTTTTTATACGATCTATTTCAATACCATTAATTTCGTATCTGATGTCTTGAAATAGGAACATAATAAAATTATTATTAAATGTACCAGTTTTCTCAATCGGTTTTCCATCTTTGCCAAAGAACTTGGCTCGACCTTCGACATAAATTGCGCTGGCTGACGGTAGCACGTATATGTCTTGCTGGTGTATGGGAATTCGAATTTCATCGTTTTCTCTAAAGCAGTTATTGTACGGATTATAAGAATGGATTTCATAACTTTCGATTGAAGTATCAAAGTGTGGCAAATCATGTATCTGCAGCATATTCACACTTTAAAACCCAGAGCTTTAAGAAAGTCTATATTTGGCTTAGTTAACTTTTTCACTTTTTTCTTACGTCTATGCACCTTAGTGGTTACAGGAGAAATAAGATGATTTATTTTGAATGGAGGGTTTATATTATATAATATCATTTTGATTTTCTTAAATGAAGACGTAATTGAATATGATCTATAAAGTTAATGAGGTGATTAAACTGATCTACAACCTTAATAGATATAGATGAAATTATATTTTTGTTCACAGGTATGTAAATAACACTTTGAGGTGTTTCTATGTAATGGTCTCCTGCAGTAGTATTGGGTACAAATTCATGAATAACATGAGTTGGCAATCCGTTAGTGTAAGAGCCGTATACTATGTCACATTCAATCCTGATAATAGATGGAATTTTAATATTACTAGAATACACATTTGATTCTGAGTTTAAAATTGAACAATACAGCAAACCCCACTCATAATTTCCAGATAAATTAAGAGGTGGTTGAAAATAAGATTCTAATTCTGTTTTGCTGCCAGAGATAGTTACCGTTATAGACATACTTGCATACTGAATAGTTTTGAGCCCTGCTGTTTATTTTATTTCATATCTACGCCAAAAGGTCCTTAAAAAGTTCAAACATAAATGTCCACAATTGAAGGGATGATTGCCTTGTATGTTTTCGTAATTGTAGTGAACTTTACAGCCTAAGTAATTTATAATTTCCTTTGGAGGTTTAAGATTTCCATAACTGTCAAAATATTCAATATATTGATTATGTTTTGCATAGGCTACCCAATGAGAACCTGGATTCTTAGATATATCTAAATTAACAACTCCACATTCTCTTTTGTAGGGATATTTAGGGAGCTCATCTCTCATAAAAACACCTCTAAAATATGGGATATTACACCCATACTTCAAAATATCTAAGTTAGTTAAGGCGCGGTTGGGTAGCCGGTATTTTAGTTTTTTGCTTTTGATACAAAGATTCCAAGTCCATTTTTATGCGGTTTAAGGCGCAGTCCTTTTCCAATGCAAAGAGCTTCCATTTTTTTATTATGTCTCTTTGATTCCTCATACAGTTTTTTTACCATCTTGTACTCATTTATGGTCTTTGCAATACCAGCTGCACCACCTGCTAAAGCTCCTGCAGCTGATAATCCCGCGAAAATAGGAATCAAAGGTAAAACTCCACCAATTTTTGGTATAGGAATAACTCGAGGAAGCTTAATGGATGAATCATCAGTTAATTCTCTGACAGCAGCCATTGCTAGTTCTATTGCTACTTTCTTGCATTTTGGTTTTATTTTTTTCATACGTTTTGCCGCTACAGTAATTATATTTTTAAATTTATTTTTAAGGCCTTTTCCAGATGCTATTTTACTCGAAGGCTTTCGATGACGTGTTTTTAGCCCAGAACCTGTTTTAATTTTCGTTAACATGGCATTACTTACTAAATGCGCAGCAATTTTTTCTCCTGTATTTGAATCAGGGGCAAATGCGCGCTTCCTTGCCATTTTAAACAAAATTAAGTCTGCTTTGTGTCGATCCTTCAAATTTGATGACTAGAGATATGCAATATCGTGTTCTTTACAATATTCATCCAATTTATTTACACCTTCATCTCCACGTTTTAGTCGCTTAATTAATTTTGTACCAGGTCCACAGTAATTGTATCCTGGTAAATGTAATTCAAATGGCAAATGATTTATAAGCCAGTTGAGAAGACTACTCTCTCCAATACACATAATAAGACTGATTTATCTGGGGGTTAAATATTTAATAAATAGGCATAGAAACCAATGAGTGGTAGATTAAGTTTATTGGTTCTCATAAAATATTCGACTTATCGATCCAACTATTTTCAGTAGATGGTAAACCTACCCACTTTACGAAAACCCTATTATTTTTGCGCTTAATAACTTTTTCAACTAAATATATGTCAGGATGTTTCGTTTGTTGAAGTTCTTGAGCATAAAATGCTCCTAAAATAGGTTGACCTCGAATCGTATCTTCAATCAGGTAAGTGATAGGAGTTGTGTTTTGTATTTTGCGAATTTTAAATATTTCGGTTGACCAATTAGGTGTATAGCCTTTTTCAAATGTCCCTTTGTATTTACTGATACGTACATAGTCACCCACTTTATATTTGCGTTTCATACTGACTTTCTTCATCTTTTTTTCATATCGTTGTAATATGCGCTTTTTATTTACACTATTAACCTTTACAGGAATTTCGTCAATAGTTCGATGATAGGTGTGGTTGTATTTATAAATAACATTTTTGAGGGTGTTATCTATCCAATTATAGTTACCTTTTAAACTAAATTCTTTGTACAATTTAGATTTCAAAGTTCTGATAAACCTCTCAACTATCGAAGCTTTTCTTGTGGAGAAGGTTGAGTAATGGTTTATATTATAAGAATCCATAAGTTTTTGGAATTTATTATTATAAAATTCTGTTCCGTTATCAGTTTGTAGATTTTTAGGACTGCGACCATCATCCAACAAACTCTTGAAAGTGTCACATACAACATATTTATTCTTAGATTTCAGAGGAAATGCCCAAGCATATTTCGAAAATGTGTCAATAACTGTAAGGATAAATCTATAGTTTTTATTTTCTTTGGATATTGATTGCATATCAATTAGGTCAGCCTGCCAAAGATCATCTATATCTTTCATAATAACGGTTCGTCGCGGAAAGTTTACCCTTGCACTTTTATGAATTTCATTAACTATATCAGCCTTACTCATGCTTAGGAATTTCTGTATCTATATGTATTTTTGTTAACAAGTCCTTCTTTTCTATACAGTACCTACAAATACGATCATGGAGTTAAAATACCCAAACATATATCATTGTATATATTTTTTTTTTTTTTTTTTGGTGTCGGGTTGGAAAATCCTCATGGAGTCCCTCCGCCCCGGGGGAAGGACGAAGGGGACTGTCAGACTCTTACTGACTAAAAACCAACCCGTATTCCTCATGTACCCGTGTGTCGGAGGGTAGGGATTCGCATAAGCATTCATCGCAACCCCCCGACGGATCATTGTATATATCATTTTGAATGGTTTAGTAATACTAAGTCAAAATTAGTTTGTTATCAGTATTTATTCTTTAATTATGTTAGCTTCTTTTAATTCTTCAATTATTGATAAAATTTCATTATCATGATTTGTGTTACCCGCATCTCTTGAAGCTACTAATAGTTTTAATCTATCAACTAATTCATTGGGATCATCCCAATATACCAAGTCAGTGTGTTTCTTATAATTTTTAAGTTTTGGCAAGTTACCTCCAAGCTTAGTCTGCTTTTCTTCTATTGAAGGCTCACAAAATAACGGCTTGATAATTTGACGATACTTAGTTCCCTTATCACCTCTTATTTGACCCCTAGGATTGAAATCTCTCTTATGAGCATTAGTATAGTCTAACATATCTTTATAGACAAGTTTATCTATGTTTGTTATTAACTTTAGATTGGGTTTCTTTCGAAGTAAAAGTTCTTGAAGCCCCGGTGTCAAATTATAAGTATTGCCAGCAATTTTAACTAAAACTGTATTATCGTTGTCTAAACTATCAATTTTAGAAAATGTAACTACTTCGCTGCCCATCATTAAAGTTTTGTTTTCAGTTCTTATTCCAAAAGGCACATTCACTCCATCGTAAATACCAAAGATGTCTTCATTTTCCAAAGAAGTTTCTATGATATTCTTTTTTTCATTTTTAGGAGTGCTTGCCGAGTTTAATACAGCGTCGTGAAAACTAACACACTTAGTTGACGAGCTTGAACTATTTTCGTCTGACTCAATTGCCATAAAATTTTCGGGCGTTTCATTTTTCAAACGTTTATCGTTTTCAAGATTTTTAGATTTCACAAGGCTATTGAGGGGCTCTGAAACAGGTTTGAGCATTTTATCTATTGATAAGTTGATTTCATGTTCTTGATTTTTCATTTGTTTTATTTTATTTTTTATAGAGTCAACAGACTTCATTAATTCCATTTTAATATCTTTCTCCATTTTCTTTAATGACAAACGAATTCAAGTAAGGATAGAATTGCACTAAACTGTATTTGCTATGAAATTTGTTTATAAATATGTTAGTACATTGAATAATACTGTTCTATTTTTCGTGTGTATATCACTTAAGTATATTTATAAACCATCAGTCAAATTTATAAAATATATCAAAGTTCTGTCTATACCGCCCTTTATTTAATGGTGATTCTTTGTTAATAAGTAAAAAATTATAAGGTTTACTCCAAATAGTTTGACAAATGTTTTTGAACTGTTTCCATTGTAGATCAGAACTAACATGCTCTTCATAAATATATTTTAAATTCACATCATCTTGTTTAAATATTATAAGAAAATTAAAATTTTTGAATAGGTTTGCGATAAATAGAAACAATCAATTTGTTTATGCCTGCCCATACAAAAATAATTGCGTATATTTGTTTGATTTTCACATGCAACATCATCAAAAATAAACACCGAATTTGCTAAAGCTTCACTTGGAGATATAACCTCTTTATCATTGCTGAACTCATAGAAATTAATCTGCGGCACTCTTTTTAATACTTCACTTAAGAAACGATATTTTGGTTGAAAAGATGTTTTGGAGTAAAGATAAATATTTGTAAATTTTAAACCATTTTCATGTAACAGTAAACTAATCATAGCATTCGTTTGTCCACAATTTGAAGGACCGCATATTATACATCGAATCGTATTTGGCAATAAAACGCTGTGCCTGATCGGGTGAGAAGACTCATTAAAGTCGATATTATTAACCTTCAGAGATATGGGCTGCTTGATCAACTTCATCTTGTCGATTACTACAATTAATAGGCAGTCTAAATATTTATATGTAATAGGTTAGGTACATCAAATTATGTATTAAGAAAAGAGTAATATTATTCTTTATATGATCAGATATTTAATACAAGAACAGGTCGAAACCTGTTTATAGTTTTTAAGTTATAGCAAATGGTGTTAGGTACAACTTGGATCATATTAGATATAGATTCATATAGATCGATCTATATAGTCATCATACGTCATTGGAATGTAGATATTACATAATGTACAATACATACATATTACATATGTATAATAAACGTTACAAGTAATTCAAAGTTCACTTGTCTATGTGGTATAAATCATTTGTGTCATTTGAGAAATTATTCTTATATTAGACGATGTGAAGTATCTCATTTCATATTGGACCAATTTCGTGTGTACAATAACGTTTATTCATTCATTCTGCAGTTAGTAGTGAGGAGTGAACAACTATTTGATGTAAGTATTTTCCAATAAAATATTAACTTATACTTTTTAATTTAGCTTATTATCATTATATATATATATATATATATATATATATATATATATATATATATATATATATATTTGTTTAAATTTCAGAATCATGTCGATGTCCCCGTGCTACAGTCCGGTTTTAGATGACGAGCCACAGAGAATAAATTTGCAAGTGAGTAACTCATCAGCTTTTATATTATTATTCTTTAATAGTATTTACAATTACCTATTGATATTCACTTATAAGAATATTTTTCTTTTATAGAATACGATAAAAAAATTACTGCCTAATTATTCACCCTTCTTTATTTAGTTCTAATATTAGTGTTCTTTTTGTTTCAGAATTTGGTTGGTGATTCAGACCCAATAATGAATCCTTTTAACTACGCTCAAGATAGATAGAGCTGGTATAGTGAAGTAGCAGCAACATCACGGGAGGAGCATAAACAGCGGCAAACTGCAAAACAAACATTGAAAAAGAGAAAAAATAAACCTAAAACTCTGAAAAATAAATCTTTTATCATACGTAAGGAGTCAGGGCGTGTTCGTCGCCTCATAAAAATCATTATTCATGATTTAGATGGACGCAATATGGATGACGTTAGCATTGAGCCAGATAATGCGAGTGTGAATGTGCAGTATTTAGTGACTAGTGACTATGACGATATTATGAATGAAACTGATTTTTTAGTGAGTAAAATAGTGAAACAATTAAACAAATCTAACATGTAATACTTATTAATTGTTATTGCAAGTATGTTAAATAAATTATTATATTGATTCTATTAGGTATTCTTAATTGAAAATGTGTAATTCCAATTATTTGTAATGTATATTACTGCCTATTATTCTTAAACTAAGGGATTGTATTAAAAAAATAAACAACTATTATTTTTATGTTTGTGTTTTATTTCATATAAATATATCATTATGTTAACATATTTCTTATTATTAAATAAACACTTTTATTTATTGCAATACACATATCTTGTTTAATATTATAGGTACACAACATTTTATTAAACATTAAATTAAAATACATTTAAACAGGGTATTATTATATTATTACAAGAAACTCAATGTATACGTTTGTAATATACACGAATAAGTAAGCTCATTAATCAATATCCATCTCTTTTTTTTTACTCCTCTTAAAATATTGTTACACAATGGCCCCAAGGTAAAGTATTTACTTTATCATTCATTATTTGACGCTTATCATCATTCTTTGATAAAACTATTTTATTTATCTTTTGAGTAAAGATTCTATGATCTTTAGATTTAATAACACACATATTATCTCTTAGGGTTTCGTTTTGCATTAAAACTTTTTTGTATTTTTGTATATTTAGTTTTTTTGTTATACATTTTTAGCACCTTTAGCTTTTTTTAATGTTGATTTTTTTGTACTTATGCAGTATGATTTAGCTCCTAAGCCGACAAATTCCGATATAATTTCACCGCCCATTTCATCTTTAAAGTAACCAGGTATCTTAGCATTCGCCACGGGCATACAATACTTGTTATTTTTATCAAAATTGCTGGTATCGAAGTATTTTAAATTTAACTTCATGTCTTTATAAAAATCTTTAGTACGTATTAAATATAAAAGACTATCAGTGTCTGTGTAGCAAAGTTTTAACCTATTTTCATAATGTTTTTTCATAATTGAATAGTGGAATCTATACAAATGAGATTTCGCTATTTCTAAAATACTAAAGCCTATGTAAATAGGACGATCTAAAATTATTTTTGTTTGATTCATTTGGATTGATACTAAGGACTCTGATAAAATTGAAATGTTCTTGAAATTAGGCGCACTGATATATTTTTCAGCTCCATAAATTTTTTTAGTTTGGTTTGAATCATCTCTCCATATATTTACTAGTTTAATATCTACTTGTTTTCTTTTATTCTCTATGGTTTTACCAAATATAGAATTATTCTGTTTCTTAAAAAAATCTCTTTCAAAATCAGACGCTGCATTTTTCCTAAGTTTAGTATTTAATGAAATATAAGATTCTAAAAAATGATTTTGTTGAAATCCTAGAATTCTGTGTATTTTTAATAACTGAAGACCATTTTTCAAGCATTCCTTCAAATGAATGTAATGAATAACATATTTATATTTAGCAAAAAGATTAGCAAGAAGTTTATCATTTCGGCTACAGAACGGAACAAATTTTTCAGGAGCAAATGGCAAATCAGCATGAGCATCATGCAAATAATCAGGGTAGTGAAGATCTACTTCTAGTATAAATCCTATATCAGAATCATTTGAAACACTTAAGACATCAAATTTTAATATTTCATCCTCATTCAGAAATCTAAAACCACCTACTGGAAGTTTTTGCATCATAGCATATCCATATAAATTAACACAATCAAGATCAATTAGAAAACAATCAGGCTTTTTGATATTGTAATCAGGAAGATATTTATTATTTGCCTTCGCATATCTGAGTGAACATTGAGCAAGTCCACCTCTTATTCCTTTTTCTATCATTTGATACATTTCTAGGGCAGAGATAAGGTCTAAATTGATTGTAGTATACAACAACATAGCGTCCCAACTTAATGAAGGTGATGAAACGTAATAGCAAGGATCCAAACCATAGTGACTTAAACTCATATTTCTGAATTTCTCAAAAATGTCACATAGAAGTAACACATCACATTTTAGGTATAAATCTGTATATTCACCCAAATTTTTTATACCAAAAGTTTTCCAAACGTTTAAAGCATGTTCATAGTCTTTATCGGATATAGACTCGAAAGTAAGTTTGTTAAAGAATTTTGATGGGGATGGTAGTTTGGTCTCATTATAATCTTTCCCAAGAATTTATATAATCATAACAATATACTCCTTTTTTTCGAGCAATATCAAATAATTTATTATCAGTAAAATAATATTTTAAATTTTTAAAATCCTTTGGATTCAAAGTAGAAACTAATTTCTCCAAACTAGAGCTTAAAAAATTAAATGAATCAATAAACTTCAATTGTACGGCATTTGTTGAATTAACTGTTAAAAATTTTGTGAAAGAAATATATTTTTCTTTGTTTCTCGGTATGATATGAATTCGACCACTTAAATTTGAAAGTTCTTTTATGAATAAATGACAGTCTTAACTGGATAAGTTGTGAAAAACTATTGGTATAAAAGTACATTGTTTAGCATTTAAATTGCATGTATTATGGGCAGCTCCTCTATATTTGCCAGTAAAATGATCATGGTCTTCAACAACACTATCATTACATGAAAATTTATTTTTACAAATATGACAATGTGTGCTGCTGATGAAACTTAATTTTTCATTTTCAGTTAACGGCAGCATTTGTTTACTCTCTAATAATATATTATATAATCGTTTAACATCATTCGTTAGATAATTAACGAATTTTTTAGAACAATTAGGCCCTCTATAAGATACAAAATCATTAAGATTCGGATTTGCATTACAACAAATATAATAAGCGAAACATCTAGCCTCATGAACTTGTATATTTTCAACATATTTGGATTTATTTTTGTCAGAATATTCACACAATAAACTTTCAAAATCACCATATATCACTATTGGAACAGTTTGTGTTCTCTCATAATTCAAAAATGTTAATTTACTGCCTGTCTCAGGTAAAATGGTTTGTATTCCCGAGCATTCATGATGGTATAACTTCTCTTCAGTGTCAAAATAAACAAAACATTCATCACATAAAAATATTCTACTTTTGTGTTTGGTTAGTTGTTTATGCACAAGTTTCTCAAAACTTTTTATTAAACAAAAATGGCTTTTCCTGTTTTGGTTATATAAAGCAAATTAATGTGGTATAAACGACGTGATGTTGTTTTATACAAGGGACCTGTAACTGTATCATTAGTATCCAAACCATAAATATTAATGCTGATATTGGGATTATTTATTTCAAAGCGCTTAATATCTTTGAAACTGGGAGGAAAATTTATGTCAGAAATATCCAGTACATCAGAATAATGCGGATATGAAGAAGTTCTGTCTGGATTAGTCTTTGACGGAAATATATCAGCTATTATACACCAGAGAAAACAATGTCGATCATAATTTCTTATATTTAAACATGATTTAGTATTGGAAATACGTTGAGGCAATTGTAAATAAGAACCACCTCGTAAAGGGGTATATTTTACGACATTAATTTCCAAATGACTGAGCGACTCAATTGTCCAGCCTGACTCAGAGAATTGGAATTCAGTACATTTACAAATAAGTTTATCACAAAATAATTGATATAGGTCTGAGATGTTTGTGTTTTGCAATGCTGTAATATACTTCGTGTTAAATGATTTTAAGGATTTCGTATCATATTTGGCAATATATACCACACAAACAATTCAAAATTCACTTTAATTGACTTATGTATTTTAAGTAATTCTTCAATAAGATAACAGACCCTTTCTGAAATTTGCGTCAAAAATATTGCAGGCGTACTGTTAGCCTCGTATGGATTCACTCTATAACTGATTATTCGATTTCTAAAAGCTGTGGCTATTATACGAACGTTATCAAAATTCGTCTGCAAGAGACAATTCGATTTGTGTATATTAGTTTTCTTATGTGCAGAATATTTTGACACTGATATATTGCAAACTTCACAAAAGAACATGATTGGATATAAATTTTATTAAATGTAAATCAAATTCTTATTTTACCGCAAGTTATAAATTTTGTAAGCAATCCGGGACTCGTATTATACAGTAAAGTTGTAATGTTAAATACGTATTTAAATCGAATTTACTTAATATTATTTTTAGGAGCACGCTTTTATAAATATCAGTATCGAGTTTATTTTTGTGTCGAGTTATATTTGTATCAAAATTATCTTTGAATTCAGTTTATAGTTTATACCGATTTTATCTTTGCACCGAATTTATGTTTTAACTGAGTTATCTTAGTACCGAATTTATCATTGAATCGAGTTATCTTGGTATCGAATTTATCATTGAATCGAGTTATCTTGAAATCGAGTTTATCTTTGAATCGAGTTATCTTGGTATCGAGTTTATCTTTATTTCAAGTTTATCTTGGTATCTAGTTTATCTTGGTATCGAGTTATCTTAGTATCAAGTTATCTATGCATTGAGCTTCCTGTAAATAGAATTACAAAATAAAAATTAAATTTAATAAGATTATAATAATAAAGAATTACTTAAATCTAGAAAGGCTTGTAATATACGAAATAAATGGTAAGAATATAAGTCCTAAAAATAATGTATAAATGAATTAAGCATGATTGCTATTTGGATATAAAATAGGCTGTATACCTCTAAATTCTGCTTTGGCGGCAGATACAAGATTACCAACAGCCTTCCAAGTTGGCGAGTCCGTATGAACAGAGCCCCTATAGGAGAGAAGTGATTGCTTCCATCGATCTTTCCCTAGGCGTTCAGCGTCTCTGTGGTTATAAATACGAAGCTCGATATAATAATCACCGCTGCGCGCTGGGTCCTGCTGGTATGAGTTTCCACTTGCTGTTCTTCTAGATAGGGATGAGCGCAGAGTAGATGCCTTCAGCGGTTGAAGGTCCTCCTCATCATCCTGTAACATTGTTATAAAATAACATTAAACAATAACATTTTACCAATCATTGATTAATCTTTGGGGTATTAGACAATGAGTTAACACACTTAGATACTTTTCTGTACTTATACATATTAAATCAGATTACTAAAATGTTTATTTGAAAAGCGAACAGTCTAAGTATAATTATTACTTATTCTAAGTTTATCTATACTTTACTTCATATAATAAATCTGAAGAGTTTGTTTGTTTGAACGTGCTAATCTTAGAATCTACCTTACCGATTACATAAATACATTACTTATAGCTCAATAAGTGAATTAAGGAAGGTTATAGGCTATGTAACATCATGCTAGGGCCTACTTGAACGGAACAAGAAGCAATACTAACGTGAGTGAACCTGTGAGCACAGCTAGTAAAAATTAAATCAGGCTTATGAACTTACCGAAGACTCAATCACGCGGTTCCGTTTGGTTGATTTCAACCGCTTCGATAGATTATCAGTTTCTGAGTCCGAGTCACTTACAAAAATGTCCTTTTGGGCAGTTGAGATAGCCGCAGTTCTCTTCGGTTTTTTAGGCTCGGTCTTGCTTTTTGGCTTTGCCTTCTTAGTCTTTGTTTTTTGCGATGTAGAATTAGAGAGGTCGTTGGAATGCGACTCTACATCGGACTCAAATGGATTTACGAAACTTGCCCTAAAAAGAAATAATACAATAATTATTTAAATAATCATTTGAATTCCGTTTATATCTGTTGTTATACATACATGGCACAGTTTTCTCTTGAAAACTAAAAACTCAACATCTTTGTAACTTTATATACAATAAATGGGAAAAATCGATGAGTGGCTTGTTTGTTGTGTTTGAAACAAGCTTATGTAGGTACATAACGTAGAGCTGTGACTCCAACCGCATTGCATCCATTATGATTACAAGTAACAAACAGCAGGATAAAACTCAAATATCAGAGTCGAACCGAAATATTTGTGACAAGAAGTGAATAAAAAAATAAATCAATGGCATAGATGTATTAAAAGAATTGACGCAAAAAGAACACTTTTTCACAAATAACAGATTTTACCGCTTGGGGGGAATCGAACCCACTACACTGATGCGATGTAGTAGCAAGGTGATCACTCAAAACTATTACGCCATCGGTTTAGCTACTAAATAAATTTTTGATTAAAACCGACTACTGCACCCAACTAGACATAGTAAAGTTATAAATAAAATTACACATAAAAATATAATACTCACATACTTGCTTCAATAGATAATCGATTTCACTTAAAAATGGCACAGTACACAATCGCCAATAACCAACTGCAGGCACAATAATACACAAACTGAATGAAATTATTGATTGAAGAGCAGTCGACTGATTTATATACTCATAAATCTAAGATAGTGATTATATTATTTTTTGCTAACGTTGTCGAAAGCTTTTCTAATATCTAATTTTGTAATTAATACTTTAAGGACTCTAACAGTAAAGTCTACAATTATATGATCTTCATTAATTAATATGTGCGCATCCTACCTTTCCCCTATTTGGAAGTGGCGACAATCTGTCGCGGACATTTGAGACGAAATTCTAAAAAGGAAATCGTATGTACCTCGGCTGTACGTCACAAATTTATAAATAGTGTCTCTTTATACTGGAAGTACGTGATTTTATATATAATAACCAAAATAATTTAACCTCTCACATTTTTATTATGATTTTAATAACGATAAGTATATATAAAAAATACTAAAAATATTTCCCGAAAATAACCTGATACCGAAATAACAATTTATGGGCAAATATCTATATTGCATACTATAAAATACATCCGCGAGTTTACAATAATGCATATTATTTGTGTAAACTTCACACCTGTTTCCCAACGGGAACAGACAGATAGAAACCTCAGCTATATAATAATATCAAAATAATAATGCGCGGGATGATATACCATCAAGTATAGTGCGCTATTATTGGGCATGCATAAGAAGAAGTGCACAAAAACAGTTTTGCATGACACGGGAATTGAACCCGAGACATCATCATCTATACATATGTATAATAATAACATTGTTACTAGCTGATGCCTGTAATCAGAGTACACAGAATAATAGAGTATAACAGCTAAGGCCGCTCGGAGAGTTACCGGGCGGCGCGCGGCGGCCAATTTCTATGAAGCTATCTTACTATTCTTATTCTTTTTACTATGCTGTAATTATAAGATATTTGAGAAATATTAATGCTCGAGTCTTTATAAGTAAAGACTCGCTAATTGAATTGATTTTTTGTTTATTTGTCTATATGTTTTTATACGCATCACGCAAAACTACTGCATAAACTTCGATGTGGTTTTCGAAGATATGTTGTTAGAAGTCTAATTTAAAAAAAACTATTGCATTCCTAAGTTTTAAAGACAACAGCCTTGTGTCGCTGCGGACTTTACTAACGTATAATTTACGGACACAATGTACCTACATGCAGACTCCGAAAAATTAATTATTTATGGATCATAAAAATAAATGTCCTGCGTGTAATTTGAACCCTCAACACCCTATGCAATGTTAGGCATGACGATCGCCTTAACGACTACACTACACGTGCAGTCAATCTGTTTTATCTCGATACGTCCGCATCACCTGGAATCCGAGTTACCGCGGGTTCAAATTCCATGTAGACGAAGTCAGAGGCAAAAGCTAGTTGTGGATAAAACAATTATATAATTCATAAGTACATACATTCATAGTCTTTTGCCTGTAACCCTGAAGAGGTAGGCAAAGGTGTATTACTACACCCACTTTTCGCCAGATATATTTAAGTCCCACGTAATAGGGAGGCGAGCCTATTGCCGTACCGGGCACATTTCTAGACTTCATGCTGTTACTGAGAATTTCCTAACAGAAAAACCCAATAACACTTTGACCGACCCGGGAATCGAACCCGGGGGCCACCCGATCCTACTTTCAACATTGTTAAGATTTTGTATTCATTCATTAAAATTATCAACGAGCTGTGCAAAGATAACAGTATGTACATATAAATTATTATGAATGCATCGCTATGCGCGAGCCGCACTGAGCGCGTCGAACGAACTTGAGAATGTTGTTTATATTATGTCATCCCAAGTAAAAACATTGTTACTATGCTACCAGTATTACGATGCATCGATGAATGAAATAATATTATATGTACTTCTAATGCCAACCGTCCGTATCGCAGATCATGTTAGCAATGTGATTTTGGGGCGCTCTGCATTGCGAACGGAGCGAAGCGAGGTGAGTGATGCAGAAGCCCCAATATTACACTACTCATATAGACGAGACCTTCACTTGGCAACCCTGTTATTTGGTGTGATTAATACCGGAATGCCGCGGTATTTGTCTAACAAGTTAAAGTGGATGAGTGAAAATAGTAAATACCCAAAAAGAGCGACCTCTGTACCCTTGCGTGTTCCGACTCATAAGACGACTGCCTTTCGCGGTAGTTTCAAGTACAACGCAACTAAGTGTTGGAATAATTTGCCGCCGCCGATTCGCTCTTTAAACAGTGCGCTCAGCTTTAAAAGGAAACTCAAAACTATGTTATTGCAAAAACAGAAAACTTGCTCATAACCGAATTTTAAATAGATTTTTTTATTAATGATTGTTAGACTAGATTGACAAGCATTAAGTTATTTAAGTTATTTATTATATTTTTATTATATTTTAATTTAGTTTATTTTAAATGAGTTAGCTAGTTGTATCATATTGCAAAGGTTAAATATTCATAATACATAGCTATTTTTAATATGGTATTAATTATTACATATTATAATTGAAATGATAATATTATAATTGATATGTTATTATTTTGTTTATTGACATCATATTATTTGTAATCTTGATCTATACCTTAACTATTGACATAACTATTTGAAATCTTTTTTTATTTTTTACACTTGACCTGCACTATAATATTATTAATCTTCGTATATTTAGACATACCTATCTATATATTATTACCTAATTCTATTCACTTAACTGACATTCCTATTTTTATTTTTTCGTATATCCGTATACCTACTTGTATCTTAGATCTAGTATTATTATTTCGTATATCCGTATTGCTTGTATTTTAGATTTAGCCATTTCTTTGTATTGGTCAATCATATAACTCAGACTTTTAGCTCTAAACACATATGACTATTTAAATCTATTTGACCCGCTACATCTAATAGCCACAAAGAGGCGCCTGCTGAAAATCAGCGCTGCAATTAACATTGCAGCAATATGCTGAGCTGCTGCCTTTTTTGACACACAGTACCGAGCCTAGCATAAAGAATCAATTGTATTCAAATGAATTCACATGTAATTATTATTATGTACCAACCTATTTTTATTCCTAAATTTAATTATTTTCTTTTGACTTTGGATTGTATGACATTGTTTTTTAATTATTTTTTTGTTTGTTTTCAATTTAATAATATGTTCATGATTTTATATTATTATCTTCTTTACTGTGAATGTTATGAATGTACCTTGAATTTGTATTGTGTGATCAAAATAAATATATTATTATATTATTATTTTTTTTATTAGTATAATAAAAAATATATCATCATCAATCTTGTTTTAAAGTCTGTCTCACTGTTAGGCACAGGCCTCATTATATTATGAGAAACAGTAGCCTACCACGCTGGAGTTCGCAGACTTCACATGTATTTCGGTACTCTGACTCTGACATGGAGGTTTTCTCACGGCGATTTTCTTTAAAAAAATAATTAACTATTTATATATATTAACTTCAAAAAGTCAAATAGTTTGCGATGTGGGTTTGAACTCGAGATATTCTGCGAAGCGCTAGCGGTCTCTTTCCAGAAGGTTTTCGTCACTTTCTTGTCTTTCACGATACAGAGCCAATATAAATATTTTTATTTTATAATACATATCATCATCAACCTTTAACAGTCCACTGCTGGACTAGGCCTCTCCATTGAAAGGAAGAATTGGCCTACTATACCACGCTGGCCAAACGGGTTGGTATAGGGTTTGTATCAAGTTTTCCTTCTCTTACAGTGCTGTTCTCTGCATAATATGCTCCATCTGTCGGCTCTTACGACACCCATGGGATGATGTAGGGTGGTGACATTCCGTATTCTTAATCCGTCACCACACGGACTATAATACATATACGTAAATTTAAAACATACATCTTATATCTTAAATACGGTGAATGAACAACATTTTAACGTTAACAAAATGTTTCAATAGTATCATACTAGTAACGCTAGCTATTAAAAACTCTTTGAACTAGCAGCGGACTAGGTTTGCGAATTGTTGAAAAATCTCAATAATGTTGCTGGGGGCACCCTAGTTTCATATTCACATTAGGCGTATGCATTTTCTTTTTGTTATCAGGAAAGAAATCAGCACATTTGCATGTTAATATTACTTACATATATATGTAATTAAAACACCGCTTCGGAGTTACGCTACTGCGTTCTAACAGCTTCTTAATGTTTGAAAGCCATTTTTATCCGACAACGCTGTGGCAGAGGAGGGTAAAAAGCTCGTTTTATTGGTAAATAATGAATACTAAACGAGCTTAAATACCGAATAATACAATTATTATGTTCGCGCTTACATTGTAGACAAGACAATATGCTCATAAGTACATTTGGTCATCTAAAGCTTAGTTTCACCAGCTTTGAATAGCCTTATCTATCAGACAAATGAAAGGAAATATAAGCGTGTTATCTGACATATAAATTTAACGGATACTTATCATAAAATCTCTCAATATAAACACAAAGTCCCTTACGTTGTGTTTATGTTTACGGGAAAAAATTTCAAGCATGAGATAGGAATAGGTATGGCAAAGACTAACAATATTTTTTTCCTTCCATGAGGTATTAACACCTTTTTACTTGTAATAACATTACGTATAAAGTTAATAATTATTTGTCTTTTGAGTTGTAGGCTTAAATATAATATAATCTTAATATATAAAATCCTTGCGTTACTTTCTGACTGACTGACATGCTACAGCCGAAACTATTGGGCGCAGGAAACTGAAATTTGGCATGTATGTTCCTTGGGTACCGCAGGGGTGCATTAAGAAGGGATTTCCCGGAATTCTCACGGGATCGGCCAAAACGGGTAAATTTAAAAAAATGCAGGCGTAGCTGCTGGCGTCCTCTAGTAATATATATTTATTTATTCAGACAGAGTCCATGATGTTAGTAACAATTTACTTAACCTATGTTAGTAATTATATTTAGCTAAGTAGCTTATAATATATTGCAGAGGTTCACCAGAGTCCCGGTCAAGTGTCAACCTCCTCAATATGTCCGAGTCATACTTCCCAGAAATTACCTTTAGGATGCTATTAGTGCTACTCCTCACTCTGGTCAGTAATGAAGCTACCCGTTTGCGAACGATAGCCTGGAAGCCATCGACTTTCGCTTCTACAAACATTTGCGAGGCGCTACAGAAGCGGGGCAGCCCTAACAGCATCCTAAATCCATTATTATATTGGACGCGGAAGGTATTGAGAGACCTCTGAGTATAATTGACCCACAGGGTACTCGTGTAGAAGGTTTAACAGTATGCTTTGAAAAGCGTAATTTTGACTTCCTTACTGTTTGTTGTTTTTGTAGCGCTCATAGCGAGACTTGGCTTGCCGTTCGTAACAGATCAGCAAAGTTAAGCAACGCTTGCACAGGTTACCAGTTGGATGGGTGACCGTGTGTGGCATTTTCATCTGAGCGCTACCGTGCTTCGGAGGGCACGTAAAGCTGTCGGTCCCGGCTCTTGTCTATGGATAAGGGTCGTTAGGCCATGTCGGAGGCCTTTGGGCGGTCTGAAAACTCCGACACCAGAGTTGGCCACACACTCACACGAAAAACAAAAACTTCCTTACTACAGCGAGCGAATCTGCGAGCCAACATGTTACTCCTGATCGCCAATGCCCTCCGCTCCCTTTCAATATCATCATGGTCATCAAGACCGTCGGTAACATGATGCCTAAGATACTTGAACTGGTAAACCCTGTTCAGCTCAACACCATTTAATTTTATTGGGGGCACCCTTGATGGACATTTACTTGCGGCCTTGAAAACCAAATAAACACTTTTCACATTGTTACATATTAGGGCGTGATTATGGCCATACGTTTCACAAATGGCCAATAGTCGCCTTAAACAATTTATAGTTGGGCCAAGCAACACCATATCGTCCGCGTAACTGAAATTATTCATGCTGACATTTTCAATAGAACATCCGATGTTGGTGCTGCTGAGTTCAACTATAAGCTCGTTCACGTACAGGTTAAATAGCTTGGGCGAACACAAACCACCTTGTCTCACGCTGCACTTCAGCCTGAACGTGTCGGAGAAGGCATTGGCCTACCTTACGCTATTTGTCTGATTAGCATACCAGAAATGAAACAAATTTTGCACCTGTGGATGCACACCTTTCCTTCCTTCCTTTTCTTGAGCTTTTGCCATAATACGTCATACGAAACCAGGTCGAAAGCTTTTGACAGATCGAGAAAGCACGCATACACAGGCGTACTTCTCGCTGTATAATATTGCACAGTGTGCTTGAGGCTCAGTATGGCGCTTTCAGTTGAAAGTCCGGCTCGGAAACCGAACTGCGCATCGTGTCTATCTAAGTGCTTTTCAAGTTCTGAGTCAAGCACACTGTCCAACACTTTAGCCACCACAGTAGCCAAAGACATACGCCGGTAATTACTTTTTTTGTGATAAATCTCCTGTTTTATTTTACACAATTGGCACAATAATAGTTCGCATAAGATCTGCGGGTAGGTAAGAATGAGCAAAGCACTATGTGAATAACGTAGCGCGTACACGCGGTGAACGCCGGCATACTTCAAATGCTCGATGCTGAGCTCATCGTGACCAGGTGACTTGCCTCTTGACATGCCACATACAATACGATGAATTTGGTCGGCTGACACAGTAAATTTTGTCACTTGGCATGATGGTACCAGCACTCTTACACATCTTTGAAGGGCCTAACGGCGATCTTACAGTGAAATGGTCTCTAAATAGCTCTGCTATACACTTGCTGTCACTCAGACCGTCCACACTCACAGGGAGGCCAGGCTTTGGATTTAATTTAATTGTCGCCTTTCAAAAGTCCCCAAAGTTTTTGGAGGCTTTATGCTCTGCGATAATGTCCATTTTAGCCTGTTCCTTGTTATTCTGACACCATTTCAGTTTGGCCATTTTATGGCCTAACACAGCAGATATAGATAATGCTATTGCAATATACCAATATGGCAAGTTAATGTTAACTACAATAGGAGCATTTATCATGATAACCGATCAGTAATGTAATCATTTAATTTACCTTTGCGTAATTATAGTACAGTAAAAAAATTGTGTTTACCATATTTACAACCTGTTCCAATATTAGACAGAGACGTAAGTATTTTCAGCAGGATAAGCACCCATTTTACGATGTTTTAGGGAAATTCCACGTTGTATTAATAACATATTACAGCGGTCTTAACACACATTCAAGCAACGTACAACAGGGCAAAAATAGTTGATCACACAGAATGTTGCAACGTGTAGGAATCGAACACATAACACTAGGTGCATTATTAAACGGCGAGGTAGTCGCTTTAACCACTACCATACGTACTCTTATTCTTTATTCTGACCCAAAGGCGGCAACGCACTTGTGACTCGTCCAGTGTTACTCGTGTATAATGGCGGCGGTCATCGCTCGCCATCAGGTGATCCGCCAGCTCGTTTGCCGCCTTTTACATAGAAAATGTACAGTTATATAATACAAAGACAGTTAAGTTATACAGAGCTTGTTTATCCCGCTGGCTCCTAAGTTAATTCAATAAACGCTAGTCCCTTCCCTTTAGGTACTAAGGAATATCCACCCTGCTAACTAACTAAAGTCTTACATAGGGCCTACACCCTAAATCTCACTATAGGCATCACATAAATTTTATTTCAGGGTCCGGAGTGGATTACAAAAAAGCTCATTACATTGTTTAGATGAAACTGATAGTGTTAAAATTAAGTAGGGGTAGTTTTCAATGAGAGGGTGGGGACTTAAAGTATCGGGACTAGGGTTTTCGCGTACCAAACTTTTTTTTGTACCCGGGTATCGGGTAATATTTTTTTAAATACCTGTGTATACCCGGGTACCCGGAGATTTCCATTCTTTTTCAGAAAAAGAGTTTTTTTTTATAATCATGTTTTATTTTCTTCATAAAGAGTGAAGTTTACTATCAATAGTCACACAGTTAAACAGTCTTCTTCTCGATAACTAATTAAGAACGAAGAACACTTATTTATACAGTAAATTCTGCTATAGAATAACAAAAATATCACTAACAAAACTTTCTTCTGTGATACTGTTGAAAATTAAAAATAAACAATCATCTTAATATATAAAATCCTTGCGTTACTGACTGACTGACAGACACGCTACAGCCGAAAGTATTGGGCGCAGGAAGCTGAAATTTGGCATGTATGTTCCTTGGGGACCGTAGGGGTGCACTAAGAAGGGATTTCCCGAAATTCCCACGGGATCGGCCAAAACGCGTAAATTAAAAAAATGCAGGCGTAGCTGCTGGCGTCCTCTAGTATTTTCATAAAGTGATTAAGAACCAAAATACTTTTCATCACAAAAACTTGTTATGTTATAAAATAAAATTAAAAAACAATAATCTTTCTTCTAGGAAAAAACAATTTTAAAATTAATCAACTTAACATAAACCACATATATCAAAGTAAACTTTTATAGTTTTGAGGTAAGGGAGTCTTTTTCATCTTTATGGAAAAGGGTTTTCATAGTCACACTTACATAATTAAACAGTCTTGTTTTAATTAACTAATTAGGAACGAAAATGACTTATTAGAACAGAATTTTGATGAATTATTTGATCAAATTAGATACCCGGGTCCGACAGTGAATAGTACCCGGGTACTAAAAAAAATATTTACCCGGGTATACCCGAATCCGGGTACCCGGGTAGAAAACCCTAATCGGGACTTTAAGTCCCCACCCTCTCATTGAAAACTGGCAGGGGCAGAGATTCTACTACGCGATATTTTTAATTTTTATCAGCAAACTTTTAGGGTTGCTTGTTTTAAGATCGTGTTGTCACAATCAAATTGGAATAGTACTTTGGTGGTTTTTGTACAGTTTGAGAATGTCTAAGAAAAGAGTTATCATTGCTACGTAATGATGAAGGTGCAAAATTGTAGACTATTTTTATTTTATGATAATACAAGCTTTTGCCCACTGCTTCGCTAGCGTAAATTTAAATTTGATAAAATGTTTTGTACAAACTCCCCAAAACTCCTCAAGGATACATGCCAAATTTCACCTACTTGTGACCAGTAATTTCGGCTGTAGCGTATTTGTCAGACATTCAATAACGCAAGGATTTTATATTATACGGATTGAAGTGATGCCATTGTGAAAATAAAAAGTTTTACACAAACTCTGAGTATCTTTTCCACCCTCTTAGGGAAAGAATGTGCAAAATAAATGTCTTTGGGTTGGTTAACGTCATTTGAATATCCAATATAGAAAGTATGAAGTTAATCCCTTGAAGTATTCAAAAGGTTTCATACAAATTTCTCATAGGGTAAGTGGTTCGGCGATACACCGAAACCGTAGGTTCTAGGCGATTTGGAAAAAATGGACTGTATCTAAAGGAAGAGGAATAAAGGATTGGAATGGGATAGATGATTGTGAGTGGGTATAGGATATTCCAAGGATAAAGGGGACTTACCTTGTTCGGCAATCTTCTTTGTCTCAGAAGGGTAGTCTTCTGGTGGTTTCGGGAGGAAGCTGCTTGATTCACTTCACTACACAAATCACCTTCACTTGCGATCGGTTTATATATGCGGTAATAATTATAGCGGGAGCGGCGCGGTGCGATCCGGTATCGCGGAAGCGTCTTTAGCGAATCGAATCTTCTCGAAAGTTCTGGACTGTCTCTTGCGTCGACGTTTCGCCGCGACCAATCCGAGAAAGGCGTGCCCCTTCTTGGGGATGGTATAGAGAGGGATAGAAACAAAAGGCATCGCTCGCATTGGCCAAGCAGCGACCAACTATTGACGTTGATGCGATTAGTTACAGATAGGAAGGTAGATGGAGCTACCAGTAAGAATTTCCAAAAAAAATCTATCAGTTCACTTACATCATTTGAGCAACCGATTTACAAAGTTTGAACTAAATCCGTTGAAGGATAAAAAAGGTTCATACAAACTCTGACAACCTCTTTTACCCCCTTAGGGGAGGAATTTAAAAAAATTCTCTCTTAGTGCGCCTTTAAAATCCTCATGGAACATACATGCCAAATTTCACCGACTTTTGCCCAGTAGTTTTGACTGTAACGTATCTGGCAGTCAGTCAATAACGCAAGGGTTTTATATATACAGATTTCACCTATAATATTGTTTATTTGAATTCTTGAAAAATCAATGTGTTTGAACAAACGTTATTAGTCTCTCTTGCAGCGAAATCTCATTAGTTGTAGTTTTAACAAGACATATTTGCAAGGAATAAATAAAAATTGTTTTATTTATACTGGGTGGAAGGAACGGCGTACCGAAAACCGATATCAATACTAGTGATTCAGTACATGACAGTGAGGCCATTGTCGGTCGAATTTGCCATACGGACAGTACGAGAGTAAGTTCTTTGTAAGGACTACAAGTTGACGCTATGAGAAACTACTTCGTTTTTATACACTAACCAATCAAACAAACCTGCTGAAATAATAAATTTTGTACCTGTGCCACCGCTGCTGTGTTGCTGCCGTGACTTTATCAAAAAAACTTACCTAGATACATTATAAATACATCATACCAAATTACTATCAAGTTAAGTATTATTTTCAGCCTTATCAATTTTGTTTAGAAACAAAAATCCTCACTCAGGAATAAAATAAATCGTATGTCGCATGGGATTGTACAAACAATTCCAATGAACACAAAGTATACCCAAATTCGAAGCAAAAACTTGTTGTTGATCACACGCACCTACAATACTCGCCGCAGTTCTAAACGGCAGGGCAACCGCTTTAAACCACCTGACCATACGTGCAAACTAGTCTATAATTAGAACAAACATTAGATCTTCTCCGGTACGGTAGGAACATATCCTACTATACTCAACTGGAGTGCATATCTAGAATTAAATCGGTTAGTCTAAGAGACAACAATTTGCGGTGCTACAAACACGTCTCACGGACGTTGCGGTGTTGAGTTTGCAACTTTACTAGTTGGCATGTGGTTAGGAGGCATTTTGTAGGTTTAGTAACGTCTTTGGAAAACATTATTGTACTGTATTAAAAAGCTTTACTATCCCAGACAAACCATGCTGCTACGGGGGTAATTGAATTAGATTAAGAAAAAAATATATGGTTATTTTTATAATTTAAGGTATTTGCCATAGATATATTAATTATAGTAGATATGCCCTCTAGACGAAAATGTATCGGAAACCTGTGTCGCCAGTTTGCCCCTACCACACGGCTACTACTACACATACACTTTAGTAAAATCAATAGAAACGCAGTCGCGCACACACTCGCATTTTTTGAATCAGAACGTGCAAAAAAATCAATTATAGACTTTAGCCTGTCAAACATAGCGTTTATTTACCATGCGCCGTCAAACTTACTCATACAAGAACATTCAACGCTATCACGTTAGTAGATCTGCACAAGCACATCACTAAATCGCTCACGCGTCGACCGGCCGCCCGGCCGCTTCGAGTAGCAGTGTGTCCGGTCTGCTACTCGAAGCGGGCGCACTCGCACGCGACGTTCGCAGTGAACGAAATATGTATATTGCGCAATCGCCTACGTAGTACTAGGTGGTACCCACGTATTGCCAGCAATGTATATTTTTTTTATTTGCTTGCGATAGTATCATTTTTGTCTACAAACTACATAATACTATTGTAATAACTACAATTATTACAAATATCATTTATATTTTAAGGTTTTTGGACTTACCGGTGAAAAGAAATCCCTTCTCGAGCCACATTACATACCTGGCTTCTTTTTCTACACGTTATAACAGCGCAAGATGGCATAGTTATTTTTTTTTTCTCGGAGCTTCGTACGCTGTCGCAATATGAGCGCGATTGTTGACCGGCCAAACAAATTTTGTCGAAATATGAGCGTTTGCTCACAAGTAGCGCGCGCCTGCCACGCCCACAAGGCCATTCTACTCTGGTCTCACAAGAGGGCATTATGCTGCTTTACACGTACTTCTGCTTTAAGCTAATTAGTGCCTCTGACTGCCAATTAAGAGCTCGGTGATTCCATACACACATGCAACGCCTTCAATATCAAGTATTAAGTCAGGCTAAACATGTTGAAATCATTCATCATTTTTGGCCGACTTTTTTAACAGTTCTGCTTTCAATCAGACCCCTATTTGTGCCTAATTATTTCTTACGACAGGTCACTGTATTAGTTTTGTTAAAGAATTCATGTATACAAAGCTTCACACTTATTGTAGTCTACATCTTGATTTTTCATTCGTAACAAATCGGTCAAGTCAAAGAACGTTGGTTGTGGTCACCAATTGGATGGGTGATCGCTTGCTTTGGTAATGAGATAAGCGTGCTACCGTGCTTCGGTGTGTTGCGTCTTTCAACTCTGGGGTAGAGTAGGTATATAGGTCGCCACCGACATGCGCTAACCATTTTTGAGTGTGGCAGGAACCAGGAGTGACGCCTATACGTTATTGTCTCACACAAGAATTACGGACGTGTCAGAAGCTTTCTACGAACAGAAAAAAGGCTATCTTAAGACCCGTATAACCATACCAATGCGTTCAAATTAACAAGAGAGAGATACATGCCTTAGATGAAACGAAAGCAACCCGTTTAAACATTTGTTAATCACGCACACAAAATCAAATGTTTAATTTACACGATGTGTGCAAATAAATATATAGGCGAAAGGATTCCATTTTCAAATCATCACGAGCTATGTTCTAATATAGTGGGGCTCATTAAAATTGGTTGGTTATTGCGTAACGTTAGTAGGTTATGGTATTAATGATATTAATTAATCATTATGTTAACAATGTGTTCCGTGGAATATGGTGTTATGGATTATTTTGGCTGACTTGTTTATTTATTGTTTTGTATTTGTTGTTTATATTATAGGCCTAAGGTTCCTATTATCTAGTGACCCATACACTAGATTATAGGTACCTTAGGCCTACCTAAGGATCCACATTTTATTATTTGCTTTCCCTGTAGATGAAGTTCGTACATATAATTCTCAAGCATCACCTTCATCATCATCTTAGCGTTATCTTAGTTGCATCCAAGACATTTTGCCTAACGCCCGAAGTCCGCTTACTACTCTGAACAAATTTGACAGAATTATAAAATTAAGAATTATCCACTATCTAACGCCGGACTCAATATTTGATCTATCCATGGATTTGGCTACTAGAGATATAAATTTTACATATTTTGTATCCAAAACCGACCGTTAGCAATTACATTATAGCAAAAAGGTTACACTAATATCATAATCCAGTATTTTTCTCAACTTTCACTTAAAAATATCACACGATAAGTCCAACGTTAGAAAGTGCAAGTATGTAAAACACATGACTTCGGGCGTTGAATTCATGTTACGCTGGTAGTTTCTCTCCGTTAATGAGAACGATAAATTAATGTCTACGTTCGCAAACTCATACGTTCTCGAGACTTCACTGGCCTGTTGGTTTAGGGTTAATGACCTTTAGTGATAAGTTGGATAGGTTTTGCTGGATAGTATGGTTAAGAGTACAGAATATTTGTCAGTCATTTGTCCGCCACGAAAGACTGAGGTAACATTAGTCTTTGTCTTGAATGTAGAATTGTGGAAGTTATCTCAAAGTACCCGAACATTGTTTAACTATTGGTTTTACTTCATACAAAATAATTTAGCGGGTCTTAATCGCGCTAACTAACTTATTCAAGGTACAAATACCCATTTGTTTCCGACGTTTCGCTCGTCTAGCACCGAGCGTGGTCACGGAGAGACTGGTGAGAGCTCAGTGCCGTCTTGTGGAAGTGCGGGTTTCGGCACCTACCCTCACTTGGTCTTTATTTGAGTTCGCAATGTTGGTACTCCGCCACACACACAAGTTAGTTAACGCGATTAAGACCCGCTAAATTATTTTGTATGATGTATACAAATCGCGAAAGTTTAAAATCGATTATTGGTTTTACTATTTACACAGCATGAGCATACTCCTCATTTCTTCTGGTGTCTTTGTCTTTATTGGGTTTCATAAGACTGATGATAGGGTCCCAAGCTGAAAAAATAAATTTTAATATAGCAAGAGGACTCAGCGGCGAAGGCTATGGATCGCAACCGGGATGGCGCTAGGATGATGATGACGTATAAAGAACGATTTAACTTTGGTAAGACAGATTGCAGCTTAGTTTTGGTCACAAAACCTTCTCTATTGGACTATCCGCAGCAATATCGCTACTCGAGCATTGAAAAATATTAACATACTAGAGGACGCCAACAGCTACGCCTGCATATTTTTTTAATTTACCCGTTTTGTACGATCCCTTGGTAATTCCGGGAAATCCCTTCTTAGTGCACCCCTACGGTCCTCAATGAACATACGTGCCAAATTTCAGCTTCTTGCGCCTAATAGTTTCGCATGTAGCGTGCCTGTCAGTCAGTCAGTAACGCAAGGATTTTATATATTAAGATTAAGATTACAATTTTATTATTGGTTCTATTTGCGAATACTTGTTAATAGCTAGGTATTTTTCTTTTAACAAAGATAGGCGTGAGTCTATGAAAAAAAAAATTAAAAAAATCTTTTATAGACTCACGCCTGTATCCCCGAAGGGGTAGGCAGAGGTGTAATATTACACCCACATTTCGCCATGCATTTTAATGTCCCACGTAATATGGGGCGAGCCTATTGCCGTACCGGGCACATTTCCAGACTCTTTGCTACTACTGCGAATTTCCTTACGGAAAAACCTAATAACACTTTGCCCGACCTAGGAATCGAACCCGAGACCTCCCAATCCCACGCGCGCATTTATGCTGCGAGACCAACGAGGCAGTCAAGTTATTAGCTTTGTAGTTATGACAATGAGTTGCTGGCAAGCTGACAAGTGACAAGCTGTTAGTTGATGTTCCGAAAATGTTTAAATTAATATAATCAAATAATTGTATTACTTTAATTTCAGTACAAGTTTCATAGTTTGTGTGTGTGAATGTTGCACCAGAGTTGTTAAACATAATTATCATTATAGTCTCAAAACTTAAAAAAGAATCTAGTCATATTGTTTCCAAATTCAGAAAATTATTCGATCAATAGTCAGAGGGAAGCATTCTAGTAACAAACTGTGAATTCAGACAACATTGCACAGCGTTGCAGGGAGCTAATGTTGCGGAAAATTCAATGTTCCTGCTAGTACCGACCATTAAATTACCAAATGCAAACCGTTGGATGGTATTCCATCGTACGAGAAACATTAATAGAGATGAAACAGAAACCAAATTGCTTTGTGTATAGCTCAAAATTTTATCCAAGCCATTGGTGTCATATAATATGAAAACCGATCTCTATGTCTAAAGGATATATCTTTAATTTTGTTTTTATAATAGTCTACTAGTCGCTGTGGTTAAAAATGTGTAATTTTGTAACCCTATATATTTATATGGGATTACAAAGTTATTTATGCAGGTGATGTATCTCAAAAACTGGACCGAAATCAAAAAATATTTTAGCTTTTCATTGATTCATATACTAAACACTAATTGTGTTCTAAATTTGAAGCTTCTATATCTGCTAGAAGTGCTTTAGACTTTTGATGATCGGTCAGTGAGTGACAAAATTAAGAAACTTTGACTCGTTATAATTCTTAAACTACTGGTTCAAATTAAATGAAATTTGAAATATACCAAATTTATACAATACCTGCTTGGTCACTAAAATCAGGCTTCTAGTTTTATCCACAACGAAGTTATATAGTGTCGAAAATGGCCTGAACTGCTTCGAGAAAAGGATAGTACGGCCGTGCCGCTTTTTTGGTCGACTCGGCGGGGGCACTGCCTTGCCCCCAGATTTTTGTTGCCTTAAGACACTACTGTCCTAAAAGTAGACTCACTGTTATTGTGATATACCCTTGATTTATATTATGCTATATTAGTATCCACACATACTTACTAATGCCACTTTAGTTTTTACCTAAACACTGCAGCAAACTGCTAAGCCTTTGCAAATGTATGTTTTGCGAATAAAATACGCTACTACGCCATTCTACTCCATTTCAGGGCAACTATATAAAATAGGGCAATATCTATATATAGTACCAAAATCGACATCAATTGCTTATATAATTATGTAACAAGAATTTCAATATTGCTAATATTATCAGTAGTGCAATATCCTAGTATATGATTATAAGAGTGATGAATAGAGAGTGTCTTGGTGATCCAAGACACTCTCTATTTATTTCAAAATTCTCCTTGACGTCATCATAAACTATGACTACCATTTCGAGAAGTACGTTTATATGTAAATTCATCGCAGAGTGGTAACATCTGGGCGTATCAGTTCCCGACACACCAATCCAAGATAGTGCCGTCACAAGCAAAACATAATCCATTTGAATACGTCCCACATCAAGTGCATTTATCCACGCGTACATTTACAACTCATTTATTCCGAATAATACTACTATCTAGACCCTTATGCAGAGTTAATTCACAAATCCCTTGAAATCTTCCCGGGTCTCGAATGATATTTATGGGCCCGGCTTAATTTTGTGCCTATAAAACGTGATTTGGTGCGACAGGGGTTTTGACGAGTTTTATTTAAAGTTGTTATTAAAAGACTAGAGGACGCCAGCAGCTACGCCTGCATTTTTTTTAAATTTACCCGCTTTAGCCGATCCCGTGGGAATTTCGGGAAATCCCTTCTTAGTGCACCCCTACGGTCCCCAAGGAACATACATGCCAAATTTCAGCTTCCTGCGCCCAATAGTTTCGGCTGTAGCGTGTCTGTCAGTCAGTCAGTAACGCAAGGATTTTATATATTAAGATGATAAGATTATATTTTTGTTAGTTGTCATGTACAACTTTTAAATTATGCTAATAGAATATTTATTTTGTTAAATTTTCATAATTACATTACATAATATATGATTAATTATAACTATATACATAACTATCTTAAATAATCATACTTTCTAAGAATATATATGTACATAAAACTAAAAATAAAGAGTGAAAATATATATATGTACAGGTGTGTTTAGGCGTCGTAGAATGCCTCCGCATCAATATCATCGGGTAACGTGCCCAGAAGGCTGGCAGCATTGCCACGCTGGATGGGAATGCTGATTTTTCGAGCAAAGAATAAACCAGCCTTCTGGTCACGTGAGACACCGACTAACCGTTTAGATATTTCTCGCTATAAAGAACGAGCGCTTGGACCCCATGAGCCTAGCGTTTCCACCCGAAACGGCTCAAATAGGTAATTAGCTACTAGATTACTGCATTTGCGCCGTTTGAGGGTTTCCGCAGATGCAGCAGCAGCGCATGGCCTCCCGAGCTTGGAACATGGGATTGCGCGAGGGTGTCTACGCAAGTTGCGTCCCACACCAAAGGCCTACCAATTTTCCATGGCAGCAATGATATACCGTCAGGTCTCTTCCCGTCGTCGCGTACCAAACCATTTGGTTCAAGTACAGCTGGTACACCAGACGCGACAAGAGCACGACGGATTATGTCATTTAGGTGAGCATGACGAGGAATTCTACCTGCGCTTCTGCTGCAGGATAGCCCATGGTGTTTGAGGCTGTCGACGTCTACTCCACAATGACATCGATGCGGAAAAACACACGGAGCACCTAAACGGAGACAAGTGGCGATACGGAACGTCTCATCGTCCAACATGGTTCCTGTGTTGGACGATGGTAGTGCCTGAAGCCATAGACCGGATTCCCATTCCCCCACAGCTAGCAAGCGAGCACGCTCTGTAACATTAAAAGATGTATCCAAAAGATTTTTCCTCACAATGTTACAAAGCGGCGCGTGCCACTGTCTTTGGGAGAATAGATTGGTGGGCAAATCAGTGTTTGGACAAGCCATTTTCCAGGCGTTTATAGCTTCAGTTTTGCACAGCACTTCTGAGTTAACTAGTGTAGGTGATAATATTTTCCTAGTTAACTCTACCGTGCTGTGAACCGAAGACAGGAACGCCGGTAAACTGACACTGAAAATTTTGCGAACGCCTAGCCCACCCAAACGTATGGGTAAAGATGCTTGTAGCCAGGCTCGGTCCTCCAAGTCCACATTTAATATTTTTTTTAAAGTAACTTGTATAAATTGGTCGATTTGTCCTAATAATGTTATTTTTTTCCAAAGTTGCGTTGATCTTAAATTTTGGGACGAAAAGGCAATGTCGAATAATGTTATAAGCCGAATGTATATTAATTTTGAATAGGCGATCTGAAATTTCACAAAAATGTTGTATCTTTTCTTCTAAGAAAGAATCAAAAGCTTCTTCAAATACGGGTGAACCTAGGAGGCGAAATGAATTATTTTCAATAACTTTGATGTTTGGTGCCAAATGATTAAATTTAGATACTATCGAAAGTATTTTTGTAGAGTCTGTTATATTTCTAAACAACTCACACTTACTAGAATTTAGTTCCAAGCCAATAGATGCGAATTTATTTTTAATAAAAGCTAAATCTTGTAATACTATGTCTAGACCTCCTCCTAGGGTTCCGTCGTCTAAATACCATACATTAAATTTTGAATTTATTTGCCGAATAATGGGTTCCATAGCTAAGCTAAAAATTACTGGTCCAAGAGGGTCACCTTGTTGGCATCCAACTGCAGATTCCAAAAGATTGTCCTGATATAGTAATTTTGTGGGATACCTGTAACATTGCCAAAGATATTTGTAAATTTTAGGGGTTTCTAATTTTTCCTGTGCCAACAAAGTGTCCCTATTCACTGAATTGAAGGCGTTCTTCAAGTCAACCTTCAGAATGACCTCCCCTTCACCACTTCCAACTTTTAAATTATTGAGTTATCTCAAAAATATTCTTGATGTATCATGGAAATAGCTTTTTTACAGTTATTTGTTAAACGTTTATAGCAATAAAAAAATAATTATGGTAGCCATGAACAACGTTTTCAATAGCATTATATGACAGTATCTCTACAAAAAAAAAAACTTCCTTTTATATTCTAATTGCATTTAAAACGCTGAAATTGAAACTAGAAAAAACTATAACAGAACAAAAATAAGAGCCGCAGTCACACGTTATTAGTTGTTTTGTTACGGTTCTATATAACGTGTGACTACGGCTCTTATTTTTATTCTGTTATTGTTTTTCCAGTAACTTTGTTTTTTTCAGAATCCTGAAAATCTTGTTTCATACTTTATCAGCGTCGATTTTTGTCGTAGTTGGGTTTTAGTTTTTTTACTTTTTAATATTTAAACTATTTTGGTGTTAAATCACTGTGCTTCTATACTATGTATTTACTTGCAAAAGCTAAATTGTCAAATACGAATTAAGTATATTATTACAAATGATACCAAACACGGTGTATCGATGTTATTTTTATTTTTTCACTCATGACTTTTTGTCAGCTAGAGGGCGCCACGTTCAATTCAAGCAATATTTTTTATAAGTACAAGTGAAGCCCTTTCAAATGATATCAAGACTTTTCGAAGGTTTTTTATTAAATAACAAAGTATCTTTTTGTTAAAAATATATAAATATATTGATATAATGGTTTTATTTAATAATTATCTCGACATTTATCTAATAAACTGGGAAAAATTTATTACCCTATTTTGAAATTAAATTTAACAATATATTGGAAGAAAAAACTTTACTAAATCATACACAACTTGTTAGCTTCTTTCATAGCGATTTTAACGAAATAAGTTTTACATATAGTTCCCATACAAAACTATAGAGATATGGTCATTTGAATCATATGCGGCCATAACGCGCAGGGTACTGAAAAGTAGCGTGACAGATGCGCTTAAGTCGCGCGAAAAGTGGCTTGACAGACGAATTCTCATTTTTATTTTTAGCACAACACTTTTTGGCGCTAGAGGGCGCCTCATTGAGTTTTGTGACACGTCACGTAGCCTTTGTTCAGCGGACGATCAAAACGGTTCTAACAACACCTCATTTGTCGAGTTCCGATTAGTAGCTTAGGAGTTAACATGCTTTCCGAGGCACGGGGGTGTGACACCGCCAACTCCCTGACTCCGAACTTCTATTGGATAATTCCTAACAGAAAAACACAATATCACTTTTTGTTCGACCTGGGAATAGAACCCGAGACCTCATGATCCGCAGTCGCTGACACTACCGCAGGACCACAGAGGCAGACAGTAATCTTATACTAATATATAAAGCTGAAGAGTTTGTTTGTATGTTTCTTTGTTTGGTTGAACGCGCTTATCTCAGGAAATACTGGTCGAATTTGAAAAATTATTTCAGTGTTACATAGCTCATTTATCGAGGAAGGCTAAAGGCTTTTTAACATCACGCTATGAACAACGGGAGCAGAGCAGTAGCCTTAAATGACGCGGGTGTAACTGCGGACATCTCAGGAACTATTGGTCCGATTTGAAAAATTCTTTCAGTGTTAGATAGCCCATTAATCGAGGAAGGCTATAAGGCTATATAACATCACGCTATGAGCGACGGAAGCAGAGCAGTAGCCTTAAATAACGCGGGTGTAACCGCGGGAATCCTCTAGTACTAATATATAAAGCTGAAGAGTTTGTTTGTTTGTTTGTTTGGTTGAACACGCTAATCTCAGGAACTACCGGTCTGATTTGAAAAATTCTTTCAGTGTTAGATAGGTAATTTATCGAGGAAGGCTATAGGCATAACATCGCGCTATGAGCCACGGGCGTGGAGTAGTAGCCTTAAATAACGCGGGTGTAACCGCGGGCATCATCTAGTCATTGATATGTAGGTAAAAATTATTTATGTCTATGTATGTATTTATAGAGAACTATTTAATATGTATGTATTATATCCCTATTATGTATATAATAATTATTATGTTACAATATAAACTTTAATTTCAGTTCAGTATTAATGCACCTACCACTTTATCTCTGCTCCACCTTAAGGTTGACAGGTAAAGAATGCCTTATGGCATTATGTCATCCTTTGTACACATTGTTTGTGCATAAATAAAATAAATAAAAAAAATAAAAAATGTTTAAATTTTGGTTTTAAATTGGGACAGTAGAAAACCTTCTAAGTTTGCCTTATGTTTTTACTCCATTAAATGTCCTTATAGAACGAAGGAGATTTAAGCAATTGCATGTACGGCGTAGTAGTTTCAGTGGTTGCTTTGCTCAGGTCAGTATATTGCGTGGTGTGGGTTTGATCAGTGAGACAACACTTTGTAAAGCTCATAAATTGCTGTTACAAATGCAGGTGTTGTTTGGATGGTTGTAAAGTTTTCGCAATCCCTGTTCTTCCTTTATAACAGTAGTTCTATTTTTAATCAGATGTAAATAATTTTATTTAGAAAGTTCTTTTTTTATTATAAAAGACATATTTTATGTATACGTGGATCCATCACTGTTGTGAAAGTTTATATTAAATAAGCTTTCTTATAATTATCTAATATAATACGACGATTATTTTATTTAGTAACCCATTATAAAAAGTTAAGCAGTTTGTCCCAGCTGTCATGGTAATTTGAATGTACTGTCACTGGCCTAGGCCATGGAATAACGTTGTCCCTGTGGGTTGCAGAGGTCGGAAATCACTCGCTAATATTCTGTTAAATCTGACTAGATTAGAAAATAAGCCCCAGGCTCCAAAGAGAAGTGAAGTTTGAGTGCAAAGCGATAACGGTAGTACGATGACGACCTTTTTGTAATACTTACCGCTATCACCCCATTTAACACCAAGATGTCGGGTTGAAACCTGTAGCGAATTCCACTGCTTTTCAAAGATACATACATATTATATTGTAAACTTTTACATACATACATATTCTCACGCCTTTATACCCGAAGAGGTAGGCAGAGGTATAGTGCTACACCCACTTTTCGCCAGATTTATTTTAGTCCCACGTAATAGGGGGCGAGCCTATTGCCGTACCGGGCACATTACCAGACTTCGTGCTGCTACTGAGAATTTCCTAAAGGAGAAACCAAATAACCCTTTGCCAACCCGGGGATCAAACCCGACTCCCGAGACCTCCCAATGCCACGCGCTAATTTATGCTACGAGACCAACGAGGCAGTCTTAACACGCGTGATGTTAACTTTTACCTTCCATATAATAACATTTCATGGTTTGGAAAGCCTTTTAATCATTTATAGAACGTTTTTGATAGTCGAAATTTTTACTTTCAAGCATATTAACTACTTATTCGAATATACATATTCATAGCTTAGGTCGCAGCAGCTACTTAAAAGCTACAGTTCTGTCAAATCTGTTTATATTCGAAGACGGACCTCGAGCTCCAAGGTTAAATAAAGTTTTGGATTCAACCGGGATAGCGACGATTATGGTAATTGACTGTATCTGTGTCTTTATTTTATTTTACCACCAGCAGACACGTTCAACACATATGACATACATGGGATACCTCCTCACGACCTCTTATCGACCGAAAACTCTGTCAAGGGACTAATATAAGCTTATCGTTTAGAGGAAGGGTTTTCATGAATATGAATTAGATTCCAATCTATTAAAGTATGACGCTGATATGCATTGTTTGCAGACGGAGATTGACAGTTTACAAGAATCTTTGCTGAACATGACGAAAAATATAATTTATCACAAAAGCAAATAAATGAGCATATTTTGGCAATGGATGACTTAGTGGACTTGTGTAAGTATAATGAGCAGAGGCTCCAATCTCTTATCAATAATAATCATGGCAATGAACATAGCGAGTCGCCACAGAGTCATCCACAGCCAACTACATTGAATTATTGCTCTGATTTGTTATCACCGTCTGATGCAGTGGGTAACAGCACCAGTAATTCTAATTCTAAATTTGGCACTTCTTTTTCACCCCACATTACAAACACCAACAAACTTTTAATGTTTAGTGATGAGATAGGTAAAAACATGAGCCATAATTGTTGCGGCAAAGGACAGGTTTAGCTATTATTAAGTTATGTATGCCTGGAGCAAGTTATTCTCAAATAATGCAATCTATTTTGTCTAACTCATACTGTCCTGAAACAAGAATAATTATATTTATTGGGAGAAGGGGAAATGCATATATAAATGTTATACAGAGATATTTTGTAAGTAAATTTCAAAAACTTTAAGATAGGACTGACATTGTGAGCCTCTCTATCGAGCGAGTAGTAGAGATTACATATGTTGAGTTTGAGCAGTTCATTGTTATGAGCATATACAAACCTCCATGTGCACCATTTGAAAGTTTTTTTAGTTATTATGGAGGATGCTCTAAGCAAAGTTTGTAATTGTCGTAAAACGGTTGCTATTTGTGGAGACTTTAACATTAACATATTAGAAAAATGCTCTTCAACAATCAATTTTTTAAATTTATTTAAGTCATACAATTTATGTCATAATTTCTATGAACCAACTAGAGTGACTGCCACAAGTGGTACTTGTATTGATAATATATTTACTATTATAAAACCATTACACAAATCTTTGATTAATATGCTTCAGTCAGATCACAGTGGGCAGTTAATCTGTTGTCCAAGAGAATGTCCGAAAGACCAGAGAAAAATTGTTAAATATATACCAATAAATCAGAATCGTCTTAAAACTTTTAAAAACAATTTATCTCGAAAAATGCATTGGTTGCCTCATCATGACCATCCGGATCAGTTATATAACTCTTTATTCAACTTAATTAATGACGAATTTCAGACTGTATTTACATCCAAAAAATTAAATGTAACTGACCGTCTGATGTTTAGTGACTGGGCAACTGAAGGTATTCATAAAAGCCGGATTAGGTTATGTGAACTGTATAATGAAAAGTCTTATTATTATAGTCAGACCTTTATTAATTACGTAAGGAAATATTCTAAAACATTTAGACAAGCCTGTAATACAGCAAAATCTATTTATTTGAGAAATAAAATAAAATTATCAGAAAACACTATAAAGGCTACCTGGAATGTCATCAACAATGAAACTGGCAGAGCCAAAGCACGCAGCCGCGACTTCCTTTTAAAAATCAATAATGTGAGTATTGAAGAGGACCTGGAGGTTGCGACAGAATTTGAGAATTTCTTTGCTAATATACCTATAGTGACAACAGAGTCGCTCAACTCATCTTCCATGTCTGCTGAAATGCTTCTTAGGGACTGCGTGCCAGAATGTGATGCAGCCTTTGAATTTACTGTTGTTACTACTGACGATATTCTTAAACAATTTAAAACTATAAATATGAAAAAGACAATGGATTTGTGGGGATTGTCAGTGAAGACTACTTCATCTTTTATTACCATAATTGCTCCACATCTTGCAAAAGTGTTCAATGGTTGCGTCGCGTCGGCGAAAATATAAACTTGTACAAACTGATAAATTTAAAACTGACGTTTCGAAAGCAATTTAAACAAAGATGACACGAAATAAAGAATAGAAATAGAAATAAAAAGGCATGTTGTGTCTGAACAAAGTGATTTTCCGTCAAAATTTTCTCAGTAGTGACGCAAACAGGACAATATTTTGTCATAGCCATATCCAGCCATGACCATAATAAGTTGGACCTAAACCGGTTATATCCGATCCAAAATACTTTGACTCAATTTGGGTTTACTATTGAGAACCATCAATGTCATCTAATCTAAATCACTACAATCAAATCGACAAACTTAACTAGAATGCTTCCTGCCAACAATTTTGGAGTACGTGAACCCTCTCCAAGATTATTGGTAAGTCTCATACTGGCACGAGATTCTGCTAAACTTGAAAACACAACTATATTTTAGTTCGAGAGGTCATGTATACTCAAGTAAAGTCGTCCGATAAACTATCGCAGCAACCTCCTTACACAAGCACTTCTGTTCAGTTGAAGTACTTTAAGATATTATCAACGATCGTCGTTGACTTTGAAAGTATAGTTATCTTTTGATGATGTTGTTGTATTGGCAAGGACTTATTGTTTAGGATAAGGAAATCCGAAATACTAAGTAACAGGTTGGTTCAAAGCTTTTGTGCTATCTGATGTTGTGATTATCAAGAGTTAGTTCTTTTATATTGACTACAGATCAGCGATTGTAATAATGATCAAAGTCTTATAAACAAATTAATATTTCGTGCGTTTTCTTTTGTTTTTTTTTTTTGAAGTATCCGATATTTACTGCACTGTTTTCTCCGAATTGATAGCTTATCAACCGTGTTATTAAATCTCAAATTAGCACTTAGGTACATAGTGCAGAAAATGGATTCGAATTGGTCAGAAAAAGACGATTCACTGCACGATTGGTGTTGTGGTTTAAGCGCCCGTCTCACCACTAGACACTGCGCCAAGTGTTGTGCGTTCGATTCCCGCACGAGACAACACTTTGTGTGATTCATGAAATTGTTGTTTCGAAGTGTGTATTGTGTTCGTTGGTTGTATGTTTGTAAAGTACCCCGCGACAATGATTGATTTATTCCTAGTGCGGGGGTAACAAAAAGGGAAGATTTACATTAAGGTTCATTTTTTTTTAAATTAAAAAACAAGGTTCATTACAACAGTTACATTCAATTCAAATACATCATAACAGCATTTCGCAGTCCATTGTTGTACATAGGCCTCTCCTTATTTGTGTCACAATGGCTGTTTTTACTTTTATGTGGCAAATGAGCAGACGGATTGCTTGATAGTAAGCGATTGTGGAGCGTCCGGCACTCTCACGCTTTGAGCCTTACTTACTTACTTTTGCCTCTCTTATTTATTTACTTTACGGTATTCTGTGAGAGGGAAGTACTTTTCTGATCTAGCAAATCAACAAGCCTCCAAGTGATTTGGAGAATTGACCTATTATGCCAGACTGGCCAAACTGTTTCGTATAGGGTATGACTACACTGCCGCCACTAACGTATAATGGTTCAATTATTGAATACTCTGTAACTGTCAAAGACTTAGGCTTACATATCGACTCCACTTTCAACTGGCGTGCACAGGTGTCGAACATTAGCCAAAAAGTTACCGGTACCCTACGTGCTCTCTATAGCCTAAAAACTTTCTACCTTCCAAGACTAAGACAATGCTGGTGCATACTTTAATACTTTAATTTTCCCTGTTATCGACTATGGTGATGTGTGTTATTTTGACCTGAATGCAGACCTCTTCAATAAACTTGACCGTCTTCTTAATAACTGCATTCGATTTATTTTTAATCTTCGTCAGTATGATCACGTGTCTACTTATCGCTCCCATTTGAACTGGTTACCTATTCGTCAACGCCGAAGTTTGCGTGCTCTCACTACCCTTTATTCCATTCTTATGTCTACCAACCCTCCAACCTATCTAACCCCTTACTTCTAATGCCTATATTCTATTCACGATAAAACCCTACGCTCCTCTAATAATCGACTCCTTCTCTGCCCTTCACACAGCTCCGATTTCCTTCATGCATCTTTTCCTATCCAATCTATCCTTCTGTGGAATGCTCTTCCTCTGGAAATCAGGATGGCCACCAGTCGCTTCACTTTTAAAATAAAAGTACGGCAGTTCTTACTGAACCAACTGGCAGGATCATCTCAGAAGTAATTTATTTAAATATATTTAATACTAGCTGACCCGGCAAACGATGTTTTGCAATTTTTTTTTTTTAAATAGATGTTGACCGATTCTCATAGATACCAGATAAGCACAAAAAATTTCATCAAAATCGGTCAAGCCGTTTCGGAGTAGTATGGGAACGAAAACTGTGACACGAGAATTTTATATATTAGATATAATATACTTATGTATTTATATATATATTATGTTTACGTTATATATTTATGTACTTATAATATGTATATTCTATGTATTTAGTATAACTATTTGTTTTTATATTAAGTAGTATTTATGAATGGACATCTATGTTATTTTTAAGTACCTATTTATTAGGATTGTCATGTTTCTTTTTACTTCAATTTGCACCTACCTTGTTCTATCTCTGCATCACCCCAGGCATTAAGTTCGCCTATACATGTTTTGTGTATGAAGTTATAAATAAAATAAAATAAAAAATGATGTCATGTTTTTGCTCTTTACAAAAATATTATTTGCGGCGTGTTTTTTCCTCATCCTACACCAACGTAATAAAATGGTGTGTGGGTAGTGACACTTTGTATTATTGTTAACTCTTCATTACACGGAGAGTTTAGAATACAAATAAGTCTAGGTCGTATATTACATACAAACTAGACTTATGCCTGTCTCCCGAAGGGGTAGGCAGAGACTACGGAACGCCATTTGCAATGAACCTGGCATATTCCTCTGGCTTCGTTCACTCCCATCAAATTCTTAGTGCATGCTCTGTCGTACATGCCGTACATGCCGTATATTAATAAACAGAATTTTCGTTCTAAGAGGCTGTTACTTTACGATTGAAACATTATACTGTTGAGGTAGTCTTTCTTCAGTGCATAAGCACATACACGCATATACTTACCACATAAATATTCAACCGCCTTAAGAAGCATCCTCCATAAATGACTTATGTATGATCTGTCGCTCCGCGCTTCGTAATCCACACCTCAAAAATCAAAAGAAAATCGACTCAATATATAGGTTTTAATATTATAGTCTCATCAAAGGCATATTAATTCACGTTCGTATATTTGATTGAGATCCAATTTTAATGAGGTGGTATTCTGAACTAGATCTTCTCAGACAGAGAACATTATATGTGCCTACTAGCGTTATGAAATGATACTGAAGCCCTTGTATTGCATTAGGTTCCACAAGATATCATGTTAAGGTATTCAATTTGTCACAAGAATATTATTGTACCTAACAATGAGATTTTGGTTCTTACTTACATGAGATTGTTTCACTTATTATTTATTATCAAATGAAGACTATTTTAAATCAGACAACCCTGTATCTATCACTTGTATAACACAGACTTCTATAGATGCATATCCTTTCATACACGTAACATTAATATTATTGTTCACTTGACCACCGGACAAGTTTTAAAACTACATACTTTTAAATTTGTTACTTCTTGTCATCACCACCTACTGGACATAGGCCTGCTCCAGACCTCTTACATAAACCTCTTCTGCCCGCATCCAACCGCTTCACGCGATCGTAATAAGATCGTCAATACACCTTGTTCAAGTGGAAATAAACGCATTGTGAAAATTTCAGCTCACTACCTATTTACAGTTCATGAGAAACGTGCAGTACGTTGACAGAGATAAAGTTACCTATTTGTTAATAGGTAACTATTAACAAATAGGTAACTTTAGCCAATCATTTCTTACGAACTGTTGTTCGTAAGAAATGATTGGCTGTCAGCCAGATGGTAAAGCCACTGAGCCTTAGTAGTAAGTAGGGTCTCGTTGACAGCTTCGAGTATAGAACCTTACCATACCAATATCCTGACGAGAGCAAATCTCCATCTAGTTGAACTCGACTAGACGAAATTTCATTTACCGGCTTCACAATTCTGTCTTTCGTTGATGTCAAGTTGAAAATAAAACAAGATTGGTTTAAAAAAAATACACCATTATTTTTTATTCATACAAAAATGCTTTGTCAAAATACTTTTTACAACATTATACACAAATATGAACGTACATGACATATGAATAAGAGATGTGAGCATTTCTTTACTATAATAATATAATTAATACATGTATAAAAAATATGACAAAAAATTTAAAACACATTTAGTGTACAAGACACATATTTATGTAACGGGACTGAATTTGACTGCCTCTGTGGTCTTGCGGTAGTATAAGCGACTGCGGATCATGAGGTCTCGTGTTCGATTCCCGGGTCGAACAAAAAGTGATATTGGGGTTTTCTGTTAAGAATAATCCAATAGAAGTTTGGAGTCAGGGAGTTGGCGGTGTCACTCCGCCGTGCCTTGGAAAACGCGTTAAGCCGTTGGTCCTGCGCCCAATCTCTCTCCGGTCGTGTCTTATGTGGCGTCCCATCGGACTATGAGAGTGAGGGAATAGAGAGTGCACTTGCGTACGCCCACACACTTTTGCACTATAATATGTCCCGCGCAGATGGCAAGTCTCATATATAGGCAAACCGCCGTGGCCAAAATCGGTCAGGAGGACATTATTATTATGTAAGGGGTCTCAGTGATCCAGTGACCACGGCTGGTGTACCTCAATCCGTAACGTTGGGGAAAATAGAAGGTATGTCACCCTTCCATTTAACCACGTGCTTGAGACTCGTTACATAAATAAATACTCTACAAGTATAATAACATTGACTGCCTCCGTAGTCCAGTGGATAGCGTATGCGACCGCTGATCGGAGGTCCTGGGTTCGATTTCCGGGTCGGACAAAAGTGTACTGGGAAAATGTGTTACCGAATTTTCAGTAGCAGCACGGAGTCTGGTGATGTTCCCGGTAACGGCAATAGGCTCGCCCCCTATTACGTACATACATACATACATACATACATAGACTCACGCCTGTTTCCCGGAGGGGTAGGCAGAGACTACGGAACGCCATTTGCAACGATCCTGACATACCTCACTTGCTTCACTCACTCCCATCAAGTTTCTCATGCATGCTCTTCTGTTAAGGGTACTTCTGACTTGTCCTTTTTTCAGGATGTCTCCAATCTGGTCAGAGAACGTTCTCCTAGGTCTTCCCCTTTGTCCTGTCCCATTCACACTAGCCTGATATATCTTCTTTGTCAGTCTATCGTCATCCATCCTCTCCATGTGCCCAAACCATCTTAACATGCCTTTCTCAATGCTTGTCACTACATCTTCTTTTACCCCACACCACTCTCGTATCACACAATTTTTTACTCTGTCGGTCAAAGACACACCACACATACTTCTCAGTGCTCTCATTTCTACAGCATTTATTCTACTTTCAAATCTCTTCTGCCATACCCAACTTTCACTACCATACATACCCCTATTACGTGGGACCTAATAATTCATGGCGAAATGTGGGTGTAATATTACACCTCTGCCAACCCCTTCGGGGATACAAGCGTGAGTCTATAAATAAAATAAAATAAAAAGTATAATAATATGGCTTTGATAACCTTGCAGTTGGTCTTTAAACTATCGAACTGAATGTATTGACGATGTATATCTATTTCGCAAGACGATTTGTTTGATATCGCTAGATGACAATAATCTAAGTATCAATTTTATTAACATTTTGGGATGTTGGTAATCACCACAAATATATAGAATTTCAGACTGAGCGGACGGGAAAGTGGTTAAAGCGCCTTCACCATTCAACCCTGCGCTGAGTGTTGTGCGAGCGATGTATACAATACTAGAGGATGCCCGCGGTTAACTCGCGTTATTTAAGGCTACTGCTCTGCTCCCGTCGCTCATAGCGTGATGTTATATAGCCTTCCTCGAAAAATGGGCTATCTAACACTGAAAACAATTTTCAAATCGGACCAGTAGTTCCTGAGATTAGCGCGTTCAACCAAACAAACTCTTCAGCTTTATATATTAGTACAAGATATAAGCCTTGTAAGGTTCACAATATTTAACTCAACACAAATAACATTTTTGCCTCCTTTGCGTCTGTTAGTTGTATGTTTGTAGTCCCTGTCAGTCTCCTGTCATACAGGACTTTTTCCAAGTGCTAGAGTGTGAATACTCCGAGATAATGTACTTACTATGAATGATAGCAACAATAACTTAAAATTATTATAGAGTAGTGTGTAGATTCATAATTAGATGTTGCGTATTAAAATACTTAAGCAATATGAAGACTTGAATACAAAATGAGTGTATGGAGTAAGTAGCTGCAGAATTTAATATGCTTGTGTAATTTATATGATTTTACACTTGTATGCAAGACTATGGTTCTATTTCTCCACCCCTCTTTGCTAATTGTCTCTATAAGACATTACAGTAACACAATTGCAAGCGGAGTAATATAATTACCTAATTGGATGGAGGTGTATTTTATATGTTGATTGCGATATCACTTGTTCTAGTTTTCTACTACAAAATGCGATCGCATGTTTATGTTATTAACGGCCATTTTCAATATTCGATCCATACATGGATTTTGAGATTCGTTTTTGACATATTTTGTATGGAGCTTATGTCAAAAACGAATTTAAAATTTACAGATCTATGTATAGATCGAATATTGAATTCCGTATTCAGATAAAGGATAACGCATTATTAAATGAGTTAGAAAGATAAACATTGGCAGTCATATTACTATTTCGACTGGTGTCCAAGTTTACAGACCGCTCAAAGGTCTACGACATGGCCTAGCGCATCTTGTCCTGAAACAAAAACTGAGACTGACAGCTTTACGTGTTCTCCGAAGCACGGTAGCGCTCTAATATCAATGTCACACGTGGTCACCAATACAAGTCTTGACCTGTGCAAGTGTTGCTTAACTTTTCCGACCTATTACGAACCGCAAGCCAAGTCTGGCTTTAAGGCTTACATAGTACTAGCTTTTGCCCGCCGCTTCGCGCGCGCTAAATTCGAGGTAACACAAATCTACTTTCAGTCTCAAGTTGTGTGAAGACACTCCTGATTATTCTAAAACTTCAGAAACTCTATAGGGTACAAAGTAACTCGGTCAGTATCCATGTCATTATCTACCGTTATCTACCAAAAGGTACATAATAACATCACCTTGCCAGCCAGATGTCAAAGCCATGTTGTAATTCAATGCTTGCCCAGTCAAATGTCAAAGCCATGTTCTAATACCCACATGTTCAATATATCTCTATAAACATTTCGCATTTTTAATATTAGTAGGGAAAAATCGTTTCAGCCGTTTAAGCTTATTATATAATTATTAGTTTATATATGCCAACAATCAACGTGCACACTTAACATTACGTATGACGTGACAGTACTGACAGATATGCGATAGCACATGCGCAGCACTCAATTATTAGCGCATGCGTTCTTACTTCCAAGAGGTAAATTTGTGCCGAACAAACTTCTACCCTCCCTACCATCCCTCCCAGTTTAATTTTTGCAACTTATGGTAGCCTATGTCTGTTTCCATGGTCCAATATATCTCTATATTAAATTTCAACAAAATCGGTTCAGCCGTTTAAGCGTGAAAACGGAACATTCATACATACATACACACTATCAAATTTATAATATTAAGTAGGGATTGAAACAAAAAATATTTAAAATATTCAAGAATATTCGGTTTCGAGGAAACACAAACAGAATTTGAATAATTGCCTTCCTAAGCTATGTACTGAACATCTATCTTATTCTCATTTCCTTTTTCTTTTCTCATCACTAATCCGATATAAGCAACCTAAAGCCAGTAGTAAAATTGAATCACTAGTAAGGGGACTTTGTTTTATTTGCGGCATAAAACCAATTTGCCTTTTGCGTTCGCTGTACTCATCTCTTTCTATCATACTGACACTTATATAACTGTCTTTTTCCCTCTCGTTTGTGCTTCCCCAAAATATTCGGCAATAGTCCATGATAGTAAAATAACCGTAACTTAAAAACCTTAATTTAGATATGGGATTATAAAGCTATAATGTTTTCCTTCATTATCTCCTTCGAACATTTTGTTTCAGAATGTCTCTTTGTTTTTACATTTCTAAATACTTGTATTATGTAAAGATGGTATGAATTTTAGGTTACTACTGAAGTAAACACTATGCTTTATTATCATAGGTGATCCACCTTTGCTTATAATAATATACAAAATAAATGTCAAAACTTTTTTTATAAAGTGTGAAAACGTGTATTTTGTCATGGCGTATCTTCTTTGATCGCTTGATTTTTATAAGGCGATTTCCCAGATAAGGATAGTATTACCTTTCCAGGGGGCTAATCGTGCTATTTTCAAAAGTTCAAACGTTGACAACGTAACGTATTTGGTGAACGTTTGGTTTTAGTTTGGCTGATGTCAAACATGGTATCGTGCTAATTGTATTGAGCGTTCGAACCGTAGACGAAACCCTTACGTTGGGCTTACGTCAAACGTTTAGTGCTTGACACCGGTTTTTGAAAATAGTAAGTCCTATTCTTATACTAAAGAGGCTGTAGCGACATCGCGCCATGTGCAAGCACTATTTTAAAAAGACAATTAATGTCATTATGTGAATGTCATTGAATGTCAATAAATATTATAATATAAAATCATGAAATAATTTTATTACATTTATACGGTAAGTACCGAAATATTGTTTACTGTAATAAGTGATTTATGCAAAAAATAATTAATGATCACACTTGGTCATGTTAAAGTGGTTTTTATTTCACTAGAGTAACGAAGGTGAATTCAAATGATGATGCACCACAACATTACCGCAATTGCAGCTTCTTCTGCTATTTGTCGAGCCCAATACGAATTTTATATGATCGTTACAATAAACAACACCTATTTTTCAGATTTGGGATAATATATAGAGCAGAGAAAGATGCTAAACAAACCCCGAATTGTCAGCGTTCGGCATAATACTATATCATCCTTTCTATAAAAGAAGAGATAGACGAAAAGCTGGAGAATTTGAATTTGGCTGACTTTCTAACTTTTCAGGTACGCATTTCAATTATCATTACGTAAGATCCTACAGTATTTACTCTCTTTCTGAACTTGTCTCATAATATGCATAAATACCCAACAAAATAATGTAAGTATATTATACTCAAACACAAGATACTTATAGCGCACGTATGAGAACAATATTAATCTTAAGTTAAATGTCAGCGGGTTTAGTTATTTTGATAGGACTTATATTTGAGTAAATAATTACTGAATAATTTATGTTTTAATTTTGTTCACAGTAGCCGAGGAGTAAGCAAAATAATAAGCCGCTCGTCAGCACAACCACATGGACATAATTGCAAGTTAACAAAAATGAGCAATTTGCTATGAGCCAAATCGAGACCATCATCACTTCTTGGACATTAAACAAGAATATACTATTAATTAGTTTACTAAAATAATGTAAACCAAACCAAAAACATAATTATTACTGTGAAGTTCACGTTGTAACAATGGCCTAACAGATGTTGTTTCTTTCAACTCTACTTAAAATTATATTTTGTATCAGATTTCATCATCTCAACACACTGAATAAATAAAATCGAAATGTGAAATAGCTTGCCTTTTAATATACATACCTACTCTATTCCTTTAACTATCTATAGAAGTGGTCCAGCGGTAGTCTGGGTAACACTGGATCATCAGATGTTGGACTCGATACCCGATTAGAAAGTACGCTTATGTTAGCTCACACACTTGTATCACATCCTGCTGAGTCAGTGGTTAGTCTCCCTTGTAGATCGGCTTATTTGTCTAGTGGTACCTAACCCAGTCATGGTTAGGTACCACTAGACCAATAAGACGAAAGTCATGGGTTCGATTACCACCCAGGAGAACTCTTTGTGCGATGAGCAAATTACCATAACTATAATACTCGTATGTGTATAAAAGCAATATTTATATATATTGATCAATTGTCTGACTACCATGCCACTAGGTTGTGCCTAGTTTGGGACCACACCGCCAGGTGTCACAGAGAATTAATTTATTCTTATGTTTCTCTTCTTCACGGATATTTTCTTACAATTCACTTAGAAATTCACCCGGTCTAAATGGTCACTAAGGACGAAAGGCGGCACCTACCCTAATCACTCTCATACTAGCAGTGGCGTGCCTTGCAAAGAAGCCCATAAGCCGGGCATGCCCTACTTAAGACCTCGATCAAACAATATTATCAACTTCAATCTGTATATAAAATAATCACCCGAAATTGTATTACGAATATTTCAAATGTCGCGCTCTTTTTCGATGTGCAGTACAATGACCCGCGCGCTGGCTGCGCCGCGCGATCGCACGAACGCGACGGAACTAGACGAGATAGATTTTGGTGTTACTCTGCATCTTATAACCATCTCTTTCGCACTCGTATGATTTACTCGTGTACAAGCCAACTGGCATCGGCTTGCAAAATTTCTCTTTCTAACCTTTACAAATAGTCTATGATGACGTATTACGTTCCATCGTAATAAGTAAGTTTCTATTGGGCGACAGAACTCGGAAGTAAGCCTGCTTGTTGCCTATGAAGTTGTCTAGAGGTGTATGCAATGAATGAAGTTGGTGTGCATTCGTATATTTGCGGGCGAACGGCTCGACGTTGCACCGATATTTAGGCATTTCTACCAAAAATTAAATGCCAAAAGATGAAGGTCTTTTTGTAATTCTTAACAAAACAAGAAAATTCTCGTTTTGAATTTTATCACTGAACTTACTAGCGACCATTTCATTATGTGATATTTTAATGTTATTAGTATACAAAGATTACTGTGTACTCAATTATCGTCATAAATAGAATAGAACCAAGCTATTTTTGTAGAAAATGTTGATATAATATTCTATTCTGTTGTAGGCTGTAGTCCTATTTTAAACAAAGTGTTTAAAATAATCATATAATAATTATGTCCCGTTCTTGTATTTGACTTAACTACCGATTCTTGTTACCTTAGTCTACCGATATTAAAAGGCAGTTCTACCGATTCAGAACTGTCGTACGAGATCACTGTTTCTGGGCGCCAATCGCCATACCATTTTTTCTGATTGAGTGAACGAAGTATTGGTTTTATTGTGAAAATTTATTTTCGTTTTCGTGTAAAAAGTTAATTTTGAGAGCTTTTAGTAATTATTTTGTGTTTTGGTGACATATTACAATGGAGGTAATTGTCCCTTGTGAGGATTTAAAATGTATTCAGGTTTTGATCATCGAGGGGAAGGTAAATTCTTTAAATTATACTCAGAAAAAAGAGTTAGTTTCATCGCCAAGACCAACGCCTGATTTGTGTATTTCTCAGATTAGTAAATCGCATAAACGACAGTTTAGTAGATCTGTGTACAAAACGAAATGGGTTGCTGGCTGTTCTCATTCAAATAAATTATATTGTTGGTACTGTATATTTTTCTCGAACGACAAGAATGTTTGGAATACATTCGGTTATAATGATTTAAATAATCTAAGTGGCGCTATTAAAAAGCACGCTAATTCACATAAACACTTAAGCGCTGTAATTTCTTTTACTGAATTTGGCAAACAAAGAATTGAGACATCCATATCACGGCAGTTGTGTGAGGAAATTTTGAAATATAACTCGCGGGTCGAAAATAACCGTAGTGTATTTCAAAGATTAGTTGATATTGTTTGTCATTTAGCCCAGCAGGAACTACCTTTCAGAGGTCACGACGAGTCCAAAACTTCAGTTAGTAGAGGTAATTTTTAAGAGCTTGTATCGCTACTTGCAAAATATGATGTCGTTTTAGAGAATCATTTACAGAATCAACAATATAATGATGGGCGGAGCGGGAACAAAGCGGGGCCGACTTATTTGTCTAACAAAATTCAAAACGATATTATTCATTCTGTAGCCGATGTGATGAAAACACGAATCGATTTCGAAATTAAAAATACTAATTATATTTCTATAATTATTGATGAAACTCCTGATGTTAGCCACAAAGAACAATTGTGCCTGATTCTCCGATATTATTTTGGAAACGATATTCATGATCGTTTTATCGGCTTTGTTAATGTTTCTGAAAGTCGTACAGCAGACAGTCTATCAGCAATTATTTTAGAATTACTAAATAAACATGAATGCATCTCGAAATTAGTAGCGCAAAGCTATGATGGTGCTAGTGTAATGTCCGGTATAAGAAACGGAGTGCAGCAGAAAGTTAAAGATATTTGCCCACAAGCAATGTACATTTGGTGTAATGCACACATATTAGCTTTAGTGTTGTCAAAATCATGCAATAGAATTTCAGAGGTTAGCTTATTTTTTTCAGCCCTTCAGCATTTATGTAATTTTTTTAGTAATAGTACAAAACGAGCCGCTTTTTATGATACTCATTGTCGCAAAAAATTGCCCAACGCTCCTGCAACTCGTTGGACGTACATGTCTCGAGTTGTAAATACAGTTTTTGAACAAAAAGGTAACCTAATTGCTTTATTTTCTGATCTCTGTAATAATACACAGGACTGGGACGGTGATACGATATTAGCCGCAGATAATTTCGAAAGCACTTTGCGATCATTTAATTTCAATTTCTTTCTTTCAATTTTTCATCGTATATTTCAAAAAACCGACTGCTTGTACAATATTCTACAAAAATCCCAAGTTGATGTCGGTTATTGCTGCGAAAAAATAAAGGAGTTTCAGTCATGGTTGCGTGTTGAATTTCAGTCTGAATTCAATCAAATTTATGAAAACACTTTGCAAAATAACTCGGCTCCACGTTTGAGACGCAATGTACTCTGCGCTAAAACCGAATATAGACGACTTTTTGTACAAGTAATTGATAACATATATACCGAAATTAATGACCGATATGCTGAAATTTATAAATTAAAGTTTTTCCAATTGCTCAACATTAAAAAATTTGATAATTACAAGTCAAATTTTCCTACAGAGGCATTAGATTCCTTAATTGTTTATTATTCAAATTATTTTGATAAACAAAGTTTAAAGAACCAATTGATTTGCTTATATTCCAGTCCTGAATTGAAAGATCGTGATATATTTGGTATAATTGATTATATTAATGAGAATAGCCTGGAAGAAGCCTTTCCTGAGTTGTTAAAATTAGCGTATCTTGTTATAACTATTCCGGCTACAAGTTCTTCCGCGGAGCGCACGTTTTCGTCTCTTAAACGTATCCATACATATCTGAGAAATACACAAGGACAAGAGCGTCTTTCCGAATTGTCAATGATTGCCATTGAAAAGCAGTTGTTGGTAGAATTAAAACGTTCGCCAACATTTTACTGTGATGTAATAAAATCATTTCTTAAGAAAAATAGACGTTTTGATTTAGAATATAAATGAATAAATGCTAATTTTCAAAATAACTACATGCTATCCATCTAATATCAATTATATAATTTGTATAAGTTTCTGTTTTGTTTCTTTTTGTCATAATGTAATTAGCTAGGCAAGAGGGTCAACTACTTACCATGTCATCGTTCACTCAAGCAAACCAAACGGCTTTTTTCAAAGCCACTGGAGGTATGCAATTGCTGATGTGTTTATCGTATTCCATCTAGTAGTAGTATGCCTTCAGTGTGCTTTGGTTATACACGACATCGACGTGCAAGTTAAATTGAAGAAGAAAGATAGAACAAGATGGATGAATTTCGGATATCGCGTCATTTAGGTGCCTACTGTTTATTCTTATTTTAGTTGGTTGACTGTATGGATGGTGTAGTGGTTTAAGCGGCTGCCTCGTCCTCTGACACTATGCGAAGTGTTGTGGGTTTGATCCATACACGGGACAACACTTGGTGTGATCCACAAATTGTTGTTTCGAGTTTGGGTGAATCCGTAGTTTGAATGTTCATGCAAGTCCATGTGATAATGCCAGTATCTCTATGAAATGCGGAAAAGTGTGAAAAAAGAAAAACCGGTTGAGACTGTGTCTGCTTGCCCTATGTTGAAGGTCTAGGCACGCCACTGCATACTAGTATGGGCAGGTGGTACTTGATGGGCGAACTTATTAGATAGGTATTCTCTTAACAGACTCCAAGGCTTATTACTTTTACTATATATGCAAAGTGGGCAACAGTGATGTTTTGTCATGGCGGGTCTCGTGGCAACAAAGACCCGGGGCAGGTTTTTCCGTGATTATGCCTTTGAAATTTCATCAAGCGAATAGCTCCTGTGGCCTTCCCTTCGCTAATCGGCCAAAGCAAGCCAAATTTAAGAGCCCTGAATCAACTAGTCAAAATAGGCTGGCCAGAGACTAGGCTCTGACCGACTCATTGAACTATTAGGCACCCACAGATTACATGAAATTTACCATTCTGTGTCGGCACCGCATTGCGCTTCCCACGCACGCACATTCAACTCGCTGCCACCCAGCCCTAATCTAAGACTTAGGTCTGTTACCCGAGGTAGTGGGTTGGATTCCTAACACGACAAATCTTTGTATGATGAGCACTACGCTTTTGTCTGTGTCTTGGTTAAATTAAATAATTACAATACCTACCTATCTAGGTACTTAGGGAAAATAATTATAAATGAACGTTTATCAGTCGTCTACTTGCTGTATACTTACAGGCGTCTGAGAGCGCAGTGACCGAGTAGGCAATCTTTGGCTTAAGCCATCCAAAGAACCTACAACTGTGACAGTATTATGTGTATGGTATACATATATCCCCATAATATTGTTTCAGCCTTTCAAAAGCTAATGTCTAGGAAGACATCGCGTCGAGATGTAGCCTTTTTAATGAGAAGCCTTCCTAGACATTGTTATAAATATAGGGCCAAGCAAACTTGACGCCAATCTTGCAATAATGGATTTTCCCGCAACAATAAGCTATACCTAAGAGATATCTATAAAAATTGCCTTATATGAAAGAATGTTGTTCACTCATTTAAGTTGCAATCAGACGTATTATAAGCATATGCCACTAAATTGATAAATAATACAAAATTATCTTAATAATTTTCTCAAATTTAAAATATTATATATTTGCAAAGTTCGTCGATAGGAACTTTTGGTTTGACAACGTATGAGACGTCCGCGAACGTAACGGTTTTGGTTTAAAACGTTGTCAAATAATAGCGCGATACCATGCAACAACGAGAGTTCGCTCGCACGCTGTCACCTAGCTGTCACTGAACGTATCTGCCCTACAAAAACCAAATCGTTTACGTTCAAATAATTAGCACGATACGAAATGTGCATAACGTGACGTTTTCGGTTGAAGTTTGGTTTTGGTAAATACGTTGACGTTTAGCACGATCGCCCCCGGTCCATTCAATGAGCACAAACTCTTTTTGCTTAGCACTATCTGTGATAAGACTAAAGATAAAGATAATTTACTTAATTAAACATGAGTGTACAGTACAGGTTGTTTGAACTTGCATGCAAGATGTTAGTTGTGATTTAAGTCTGAGCTACATGTTTTGCCTTTTGGCATACGAAATTCTTAACAGCTAATTTTTAACAGCTTTAATAAATAACATAAAATAATAATTAGAAAAACATGTCAGGATAATTTATCATAATATAAAATAGAATTATTAAGAGTAGTAATGTTAGCATAGAGTTCATGTGTCAATAAAAATAACATGTCAATTAGATAACAGTAGGTAGTGTTAAACATAAAAAATATAGAATTAGGACACAGTAAAAAAAAAAAAGAAGTCAGCATTTCATAAACAAATAACAATAATAGAATATGTCAGGTAAATACGAAATTATACATTTAATTATGGTCCGTCAAATATTCAGTTATGCTATAATAACATTTAGCTAATAAATATTTCTTTAAATGATTTTTAAATAAGGCTGTGTGTAATTGTTTGATTTCTCTTGGAACTCGATTATAAATTAAAGGTGCCATACAAAATACACTTTTATGCATTAATGCTGTGTTTGATTTTACTACGCATAGTCTATCATTCCGTCGATTTCGCTTAACAAGATCGGACAGTTTGTGGAACAAGTGCGGATTAGTCTTGACGAAGGTAGCTACCTCATAAATGTATAAGGAGGGGAGAGACAAAATGTTATATTTAATAAAATATGGTTTGCAACTTTCCGTATTTTGTAGGCTAAACATAGCTCTTAAGCATTTTTTTTGAGTTTTAAATATTGTTTCTTTATTTGTGGAATTTCCCCAAAAAATAATGCCGAATCTTAGCGTCGAACTGACTATTCCATGATAGGCTGTGACTAATGCTGCGTCATTTAAAACAGGTGCTAATTTAGAAAGTGCATACACCGAGGAACACAATTTTTTATTTAGTTGTACCGTGTGCTCTTTCCAATTTTGTTGTATTTACTTTTTCAATTGCTGTGCCTTGATGGCTTATGTTAATGTCAGGCACTGATGATCGTTGGGTAAAGAACATTGCTTTAGTTTTTTCTAAATTGCATTTCACATTATTGTTACTCATCCAATTTAGTATCGATTCAATAGTAACGTAATAGTAACTAAATATTTTTAGTGTTTAAGTTCATCGTGTGCACACTAAAAGAGATTCAACATTTGAAAACGTTTTCAAGGTCAAATTATCTGTATTATGGTTTGATTTCACATGCTTTATTGTATTCGATTGTAGAAAATTCAATAATTTGATAGATCCCTAGTCAGGACATTCTCATATAGTACACAGTAAGGTGTGTACTAAAACCATTCATATTTACAAATATCATCGAATATTCTCGAAATACGTAATCAAATCTATATTCGTATTCCCATAACCAGCTCGCCCCCTGTATGAACTTTTAATTGCCTTAAGATGTTATTAGGGTGCTACTCCTCAAGATCCCCTGTATAATTCCTTAATCATAGTTTACTCCGCTCATGGCGAAACGGTAACGATGAAGATTAGAATCTGCAATGGTTACCTTTAATAGACTTTGATATAAGTATCGGGTTATCTACTTGAAATACGCGTGACGAAAACGATATGAGACCTCTTAATTACTTAGTAAATATAATGAAATACAATACAGAAGCTTATTAAGTCTTTTGGCATCTGAAAGCTTCTAAAATTAAATAGACATTCATAAAAGCCGATTCATGAAAAACAGAGTAAGCAGATGTTATCGTTCCGGCTTTACCAATCTAAACCCAGTCGTTCAACAATCTAAAGGGAATAATGACTTTATTCTAACAAGACTAAAAGCTTCATACTCAGTCGTTCAACAATCTAAAGGGAATATTGACTTTATTCTAACAAGACTAAAGCTTATTATCCAACATAGATATCAATTAATTGTCTCACACAACTGAACAAATTGCTTTTATCAACAGTTACCCAACATAGCGCTGCAATTTTGTTGGCAATGTAATTTATTAGTACCGTGTAGGGGTGCACAAATGCAATTGCTGCGAGTTCGCAACTGCTACGCGTTTAATTGTGAAGAACGGTTTGATGGACTATGGCTAATGCTGATATGTTGAGGTTTGAAGATAGATGTACAATGATCGTAGTAGTAATAATAATATTGATCAGCTCCATTAAGTCATCTGAGCTCAAACTAGGCAGTTTGTACTGTGGAAATCAGATCATTAATAAACATACAATTCTATTTATTTATTTAATTTATAGAGTCACGCCTGTATCACCGAAGGAGTAGGCAGAGGTGTAATATTACATCCACATTTTGCCATAAATTATTTTAGGTCCCACGTAAGCGACGCGAGCCTATTGCCGTTACCGGGCACATCACCAGACTCCGTGCTGCTACTGAGAATTCGGGAAAACCCAGTCACACTTCTGCCCGACCCGGGAACCGAACCCGGGGCCTCCAATCAGCAGTTGCAAACGCTATCCACTGGAACATGGAGGCAGTCATACATACTATTCTACCCTCATATAAATTTATTTAATGGGTCTCAGTCACGTAAAGAAACTAATTTGAGGTATAAATACTATTTTCACTATTTTCTTCAACGTTTCGACCTGTTTCCAATGATGATCGCGAGGGACAGGATAAACTTGTATGTTGTTTCTTAATGCAGATTTATTATAGATACATACACCCCGACACAATGAATGACCTATCATATCTAGAACACAAATATCCGTCTTACTCGGGAATCGAAGCCGCCACCATCAGCGTTGTGTTCAGAGTTATTAGCCATAAAACCAGTCAAGTCCAATTATACTTAGGATAACTATCCTTCATTTCTGCTTTACCTGCAGAAAATAATTTACCAAAATCGCTGATGGTAATTCGAATGGCAGACATTTTGATATAGCTTCATTTGCAAACGACCTCCAGACTTTCTTACGTTGATGAATTTATCACCTTCAATGTAAATTATTCCTGACTTCGTTGCTTTAAATTATTATGCTCCATTGAAATTGGTGATATTTTTTTCAGGATCGTAAGGCGAAATGATTATCCAGATCAAAATTTCGGATTCAGAATACTAAAATACATTTTTTAGGCTTTCAATGAATTATGCGTAAGTAAATTATCTTGCATTAGATAAATTCCATCGAAAATTCCATAAATTTATTTCTCCGCAGACACGTTGGCTCAAATAATCGCTGAGGTAACATTAGTGTCGGACTTAGATTAGATTGCAGACTACTAGTATACCAGAGCCGACCAAAAGAGTGCCAAAGTTCTTTGTTAAACAAAATTACTTAGTGGCGTCCGTCGACAAGTAGGATAAACTTACGTATTACTAGCTGTTTCCTGCGGTTTCACCCGCGTCCTGAGGGAACTATTTCCCGTACCCGGTTAATTTATAGCCTAAGTTACTCCTTGGTACATCAGCTATCCGCCAGTGAACGCCATCAAAATCGGTCGAGCCGTTCCAGTGATTAGCGAGAACTAATACACAGACAGACAGACAAAAATTGTAAAAAATGTCATTTCGATATATGTACTTCGGTATAGGTACATCCATATGCATTTAGTAAAAAGCGGTTATTTTACAAACAGACACTCCAATTTTATTTATATGTATGTAGAAATATTAGGTAGCCCCATCTATACGATGGGGCTACCTAATATTTCTGCTGAATTAATTTATTTGTTCACTGAAACTATTTTGCTAGTAGTTGCTCGCAGCTACAATGGAATGGGGGCTTTCAACTTTGAACTGTATCCTCTTATAGATGCAACTGACTGGTAGAAATTACAATTATTGGACTTTACTATTTTATTAAATTATGACTGTTTCTTATCCAAAGATTATTATCGATCCAATTTTCAAATAGTTTCGGCAAACAAATTAATGAGCTATTTTAATAAAATTTGGTTGCTGGGTTATTCTAATTCTAATTAAAAATTACTTTCGATGTAAACATTCAGTAAAACAAAGTAAGATTTTCGAATAAATATGATGAAGCTATTCAAAACATTTAAATTAAACTTTTATAACTTAAAAAATGCTCACATCTCTATAACGAAATATGTTATGATTGAAATTTGAGTGCGTAAAAAAGAGCTTTATACATTAAAACTATTTATAACTATTATTATAATTTACAACATTAATACGGTGGGTAATTTTCTTGTTTGCATATATACTGTGTGCTTATAAAAATCGAACCTATTTTTAAAAGTGGAAATTTAATTTAAGGGCTCTCGATGGCTGCTGGCGGATAACTTTTTAAAGTCTTTTTTTATTTCACTTGATACCATATTATCACTTTTGAAGTCTATAAAATGTATGAAGCAAGCTAAGAAGTACCGACTATTATTTACCAGTGTGATAAAATTATGAAGTATGTAAGTAAATATTCTATTTTATTCTATTGTAATTATTGACCGCTAGATAAGACATGAATATAGATTCCTGCAAGCTAAGCAAATTAAGTTGCTACACATTATGTTTCTGCTAGATTACTGTTTGCTTTGACCACTACGCGAATAAATAATTACAAGAAAAATACTTTTGCAAGACAGCCTTTTAATATTTCTTCGAAATGTTCAGCAATTGCCAAATTCTCTCACAAAAGTATATTGCTTATTCTTTTCCGGTTAGTTACTGTAGAAACAGATAGGTACCCTGTTTTTTAAACCTCCATCTTTCCTTGATATTAGATGAATTTGATATAGATTTTATCTTGGAACAATTTTGCTTTTGTACAAATAGATCACGTTTTCATTCCATACACTCGTAAATCTCCCCTTTTCATCTCAAACAGGGCTCAGTATAGTGTTAGTCATTATATCCGCGCGCAGCCGTTAATCGCCGGCTCAATAGTCGGTATCTCACTTAGTTTAACGATTAGATTCGTCTCCTTCCTAAGTAAAGAAAAATCTAAAACAAACACTCCATAACACTAAGAAATTAGAATTTAATTTAATATCAGCAGAATTCATTTCATGATATCTATACGTCTTCATTTCATTCTGTATTGGAATTACAGGATCTACTATATACGATGGCATCTCTGTTGTTTTTATAGCCTTTCTAGGGCACGGAAGGGTATCAGAAGGGATTTTCAGAACAGTTCTCTTAACACCCTTTTTGGTTATTTCATTACCGTCGTCTTTAGCCAGATCCTCGGGTAAAATTTTCTTTTCCGTAATATTCATTTTGTCATTCAAGGTCTCAATAGTTAAGCCAGCGTGTAATATATCTTGGTTATAATCGAGTTTGTTGTCGTCCAGTGTGTCGGGCATTTTGTTGTACGCCGAGCTCACAATGGTAGGATCCATTTTGCATGTCACTGCGTCCAAAGAAGCCTTTGTATTTTGACTTTTAGTTGCGCTGCGCAGTGAATACATCCATTTCAATCTACAGTCGCACATGAAGTTGTTTTCTGTAAACAATAAAGCAGTATTTTAGTATTCGAAATTTACTTTAACATTTGAAATAATGGCATAAAGTTTTTTTAAAACAGGACGGCATAGACTGGGCAAGTTTAAACTAATTTACAATTAATTAAGAAATATAAGGGACTATACAACATTTTACACTTCTATCTGCCCCCATTACATCCCAACTAAGAACACCTATAGGTATCACAAAATAACAAACTTTCCAAGTGTGTTAAAGTTAATATTAACGACACAGTTTCTACACGTTTAATATTCATCGAGTGTTTTAAGTTCATGAAACTTGACACGAGGAAGTATTATATATTCATTATTACCTTCGAGTAGTAGATTACTGTTCTGCGGTTTCAAGTTGTCCAATATAGGCTTGATATTGTCGTAAGTTAACTCGTGTAGTTCATTGGAGCGCAAGTCCACTGAGCTAAGGCCCCTCACGCCTTCGAACAACCCCGAAGGGAGAGAAGCCAGTTTGTTATCATCAAGAGACAACTTTCGCAGTTGATACAGCCCGTCAAATGCTCGCTCCGATATATACCTCAAATCATTCTTGCCCAACAGTAATTCTTGTAGATTCCACAACTCAGCGAATGTGAATTCCGTCAAATTTTGTATTCGGTTTTTTCTTAGATCCAATTTCTTTAGATTTGCGAGTCCGTCGAATGTCCTTCGATTCAAAAAGTAGATGTTGTTTTTATTCAAATCCAATTCCAGCAGATTGAAGGTGTGTTGAAACGTTCCATTTCTGATAGTTGTTATGTTATTTTTCGTGAATACTAGCTTCTGTAGTTTTGGCATGTCGTAAAACGCCTCAGCATTAATGTCAATAATCATATTATCTTCTAAATTGATCGCTGTTATATTCGGCATGTGAGCAAAAGCGAATTGCTGTAGGTTTTCAATTTGATTCTGGGACAAGCCAATTTCCTTCAAGTTGGTTAGGTTGGCAAAAGAATACGGTGTTATATCAACAATATTCCCGAACTTTATACTGATCGACCTCAAGCGGGGTAAATAAAATAGTGCCTTTGTAGGTATATAGCCCAAAGCACCATCGACTCGAACGTTAAAGGACAAAGTTTGCAGAGCTGGTTGGGACGCAAAACTCTGCCAGATGAGGTCGTCTCGCGGTATTCCACCGTTGAACACCCAACATTCCGCTTTGGTCGCATTCCTAGGTTCTCTAGTGTTCTCGCAGTAGCAGTGAACTTTTGAGCCTCTGTCTGTGATGTCACAAATATTCTTTTGAAAGCCTCCGCTTTTCTCTTTGGGTCGTCGTTTATTATTGTCCCTGGCGCACACGTTTATCGACATTTCATTAACGAGAGCGAAAGTGATCAGTATGTAGATTACGCCGGTGATTCGTTTGTCCATTGTTATCTGGAACAAGCGAGTGATAACGTTAGAACAACGTGTTTGTTGAGATTAGATTTAATTTGTGTTTTTCTTATAAATAGAGGATTGTGTTATATTTCTGTTATGATTGCCTGCTGTATGTGTATGTGTGTTTGACAAATATGTCGCTGAGTTTTATGTATATTTACTAGCTGTGTACATATTAAAGGGCTTCAATTTTAATATTCTTATACAAATGATATATTTTCAAAAGTTTTGTATAAAATCGAAAGATGTAATGTAATTTGGCTGTTTCGTCACGTATAAATAAATACGTCACGTATGACGAACTTTTTTAATGTATTTGATTATTTATTTAATATATAAACTAAATTGTATTTTAACACAGAATTGGTGGTATACCGTTGAAATAAAGTTTATCTACATAGTTAAAGTACTACCTTTTAAAGCCATAGTTCGTTTGATAATTATTATAAACTACATACTTTCTAGTATAAAATTAACTCATTTTATACTAGAAACTATGAAGTAAATTATCATAAAGGCCACATGGCTCCTCTGGGCAATTAACTCATATATTACTATGAGTTAAAACAAACCACCATATTTTAACTTATGTATATAGTTAGGGTTTCTTAGAATGGGTCAATGATATTCGCTTCAAAAAAGCTTAGGTATATCTAAGTTTCTTATTTTTTTTAAAAGACGGAGCTCTCTGATTGCTTAACGTATTATCAGGCTAGCACCGTTCACAGAATAGCTGTATGCGCTAAATTGCAGACTTGCTTTCATTAGTCAATCTTCGTTTATTTTTAGTACATATCTGTACACATAAATATTTATTATAACATGAAGTCCTTGGCGCGTCCTGTCTATCTGTTTAATGTTATAAACTCAAGAACTACCAAACAGATTTTTGTACAGTTTGCTCTAATAGTGAGAGGCTTGAGGAAGGTTTGAGTATGTAAATCATGCGAGTGAAGCGGCGGGCGAAGTTAAGTTATTATTCATCATCAGCCTTTAACAGTCCACTGCTGGACTAGGCCTCTCATTTGTAAGGAGGAATTGGCCTACTATACCACGCTGGCCAAACGGGTTGGTATAAGGTTTGTGTCGAGTTTTCCTTCCCTTACAGTGCTGTTCCATGCATAATATGCTCCCTCTGTCGGCTCTTACGACACCCATGGTATGATTTGGGGTGGTGACAATCCGTATTCTTAATCCGTCACCACACGAACTAGTTATTATTATAAAGGAGTTAATGAAATCCCCCAGGTCACGGTCTAAAAGCGATAAACTCAAAAATGGCGAACGTACTTTTATCCGGTTTTTACCAATCGAAAGGGTGATTTCCGAGAAAAGTTTAGGTGTAGTCTACCATTTTTTTTATAGACTCACGCCTGTATCCCCGAAGAGGTCGGCAAATGTGTAATATTACACCCACATTACGCCATGAATTTTTAGGTCCACGTAATAGGCCGCGAGCCTATTGCCGTTACCGGACACATCACCAGACTCCGTGCTGCTACTGAGAATTCGGGATAACCCAGTAGCACTTTTGCCCGACCCGGGAATCGAACCCGGGGCCTCCGATCATCAGTCGCAGACTCTATCCACTGGACCACGGAGGCAGTCCATTTTATATAAATCAAAATGGTTTTTCCAGCGTCTAACAAAGTGTGCTCAATTGTTAACATTTAATCAACTAATTTGAATAAGGAACCGTCGATCCACTATAATAAAGCTTGTATACTTCATTATGACATAAATTTTTACATTCTTCTATATTAACTTGCAGTGATTGATACTAAAACGATATACCTATGTATATTTAGAAATATTATAAACGAATACGTGGAAATATAAATATGAAAAAGAAACACCAAAACGATGTAAAATGTATTGAAAACTGGAAATAATACCGGTTAACCGTTCAACTCTAAACAGAAAAATACTCTCAAGATTGTATAATTATATATTCTGTAACACTTAACCATCACATTGGATTCCATATGACCGTTACCACTTCCGTAAATACTTTTCTCTATAATCTAGTTGTAATTCCTGTGTGGATATACTTGGAAGTATTATTAAGTGGAGAGAAAATACAAAACAGTGGGAGTTAGATTTTAAATAAAATATCACATTCAAACTGTTAAAGAGGGGCGTAAGTCCAGCAGAGGACTGCAAAGGCTATAGAAGATTTCAAGATGGAGAATTATTTGGGTCAGTATTATCTACTTTGAGTCTTTCATATTTCAAATTTCAACGGATTGTAGTTTGAATGTGATTATCTCAAAGTCCGTGTGGTGACGGATTAAGAATACGGAATGTCACCACCCCATATCATCCCATGGGTGTCGTAAGAGCCGACAGAGGGAGCATATTATGCAGACAACAACACTGCAAGAGAAGGAAAACTTGATACAAACCCTATACCAGCCCGTTTGGCTAGCGTGGTATAGTAGGCCAATTCCTCCTTTCAAAGGCGAGGCCTAGTCCAGCAGTGGACTGTTAAAGGTTGATGATGATGATGATGATCTCAAAAACTACTAATACGATGGCTTTGATAAGGTTTTTAGTAAGAAAAATAATGTTACACTGCAAAATATTTTAGTAATAGGTACTTGAATTCAAACAATTTGAAAGATTCAAAAGGCTTAGAAGTCGTGTTATATCAAATAATATAGTTAGCACCTGCTAAAATGCGTTTTTAATTTCTATCAAATAATTGTAATTAATTGAGTTGTTTTGATGAAAAATAAATAAACCAGAAAATAAAACATCTATGGAAGGAAGTCTTTATGAGTTGAACATTACCGTGACGCCTGAAACGACAAAATGAAGAAAAAATGTTTGCCAATCTCAGAACTGTAATGTCATTATCAACTGCACAAAGCCAATAATATCCACAGTAATAAAAGGTTGATAAAATAATCCTTCAAGCAAAAATATAAAAGCTTTTATTTCAAGTAGTTAATTTTCATTTTACTCCTTTTGTTCTGTATAACTTTTATAATTTAATAATGAACCTTTAAAGACGACAAAGAAAATAAATCATGAAAATGTAAACGAATTGAAGTTCTTGAGAGGCGAGATAGATACTGGTAAGTATTTTATGATATTGTTTAACTTTAAAAAACGTCAAATATTTAATGATTTGAGTGGTAGCTTTATTAATTTCAGAACGAAGTCAAACAAAGAAAATCCCACTCTCTCAAAAAACATTAATAAAATTGAAATTGACAGTATCATAATTGATGGGTTGTTCAAGGAATGCACACGTGGCAGGATCCATCATTAGGCGAGTCCACACAGAGCGAGCGGCCGCGCGTGGCATTTGCCGCGCTAGGAAATTCTGTCGGAAGGTAGTACTTCTCTAGTCAAGTTGGCCCAGCCATGCTGAAATTACCTACCAAGGCTCAATCGCATAGATGGCGCAATAGTATAAATGGTCTTCTCACTGATTTCTCACACCTTTAACATAGAGTATTCTAATCCAAAAAAAGGGTACACATTTCAACAATTATGCTGTTTTAGCTGTTTAGGAAAAAAAGGCAGCGATAGCCGAGTGAATATACCAACAGACGCTATGCAGAGGGTATCGGGTACGAATCCACGGCGCTCACCACTGACTTTTCGAAGTTAAGTGCGTATTAAATCGTTAATTATCGCTTATCCTGTGCCTCGGAGAGCACGTTAAACCGTCGGTCCCAGCTGTCATGAAGATCATTGACAGTCGTTACGGGGAATCAGTACCCTCAAATAAACTGATACTAGTCGACACCATGGAATATGGCTATCCCTTTGGGTTGCGGAGGTCAGACGACAGTCGCTCTGTAGAAAAGTTGATATTCTGTCAAATCTGGTTAGACTAGTAAGCGGACCCCGAGCTCCAAGGCGAGAAGGCTTGGATGAAACTGGGATAACGCTAGGACGATGATGAGCGTTTAAGGAAAAGATCAGCAACTTACACAGGTAACTAAGAATTATATAAAGTTTGTCAAGTCCCCGCGATACATAAATAATGTATTTCCAGTGCCAAGGTTATCTTTTATACACTAATCAGAAACAGCCACATCCAATCTTTGATTGCAGAACCCTTAACTAATGCTTAGCGAAACACCTTTCACATTGCTACATATTTTCGTACATACATAGCCTCACGCCTGTATCCCGAAGAGGTAGGCAGAGACTAAGGAACGCCATTTGCAATGATCCTGACAGATCTCTCTTGTTTCGTTCTCTGTCATCAAAACATTGGTTTTATGTATAATATAGTTTTAGCTACTAGTGCAATCTTATCTTTCTTCATAAAAATGTTCAATAAATATATTGCCGATTAAGGATCGGCACATATCTGACGGAAGATGCGTCAAACGTATCTTCGGTCGCGTCTATTCCGTCAAATGAGTACCGACTCATTTGATACGCTCGAAGCATTTTCCGTCAGATGTGTACCGACACATCTGACGGAAAATGCTTCGACGTATCTACATCGGTCGCGTCTATTCCGTCAAATTAGACCTGCTACATTACGCGTCTAGTCAGTTTCTGCGTTCAGCAACTACAGTGCGGTTGCTTTGTATGACATTTAATTTTAAAACGTCACCCAACGCGTCAGTCAAAATTCACGTGGTGCGTGGTGCGCGCGACGTCGACTGATAATGCGTTGACGGAAACGCAACAGACGCTGTACGCTCGACGTACTAACGGATCATCGGTCAGGTGTGAAAATTTGAATGTTTTTCTATATATTTGTATGTTTTGGCGTTACGCGACCGATAATACGCGACGCATCTTCCGTCAGATATGTTCCGACCCTAAACCAAACGGCTTTACTGCTTTTAACATGTAAACAATATTTTCACTTTCCAAATTCGAAAACTCCTTAACGAAACCGAATTTCTGTCCAATCAACATTATTCAAGTCAGTCGAACAGCGATCTTCAAATAAAAATGCACAGTAATCCTATTGAGGCTTTACAGTAATTTCAAAATGTAATTTAGTTCATGAACGCATAATCCAAATGAGTTTCAAATCATGGATACGCGATACCGAGTGAGTTCGATTTGAATTTGTTAAATATTTAATGTGATATGGTTGATTTAAGTTGTACGTTCAACTAATGTTGTAAATGGGGAGTGATTGCTTTCTAGCAGTAGTGATATGAGTGTTATATTATTTGTAAACATAGTATACAGTCAGAGAATAATAATTATGGATAGTGTGGATAGTATAATGTTTTACGTAGTCGTAGACTGTTTGTTGTGGGCCAATGCATTCCAAAAACAACAATTTGTTTGACTTACTCCTTAGAATCTGAGTCATCCTCATCATGCTCTTAGCGTTATCCCAGTACCAAGCTGAGGTCCGCTTACTAGTCTAATCAGATTTGGCTGAATATTAACTTTTCCGCAGAGCGACTGCCTGTCTGACCTCCACAACCCGAAGGGATATCAATATTCCATGGTTTAGACTACTTTCAGTTTATTTTAGAGGTACTGACGCCCAATGACGACTGTCTAAGATCTTCATGACAACCGGGACCGACGGCTTAACGTGCTTTCAGAGGCACGGCACGAGTAATGGGATCGATGATAAAAAATATTCCTTAGAAGAACCTACCTTATAAAAGAAACTCACTGTCCAATTTTCGTGCTTAGAGCTTCAGTAGTTTATTCCCTGCCATGATATGTCAGGATATTTGATTGTATATATGAAATATAAAAATATTATAACTATAGCAATGTTTAGTGACAACGTATAAAGCTATGTTATTTTTTTACGCAAAGGCACTTATTTTCAATAAAGTATGGTACTACTAATAACACACATAATTAACATTTGATTTACTATTAATTATTGATACTGATTAGTATTGATTTCAACCGAAATAACGAAGGGTTTTGTACCTGCTAAAACAGCTATTGCGAAAGAACGGAAACTGTTATTTGCTGTCTTCTGTTAGTCGATATCTTCGTTACTCAGACTAGCATGTTCCAAATTGAAACTAAAATGCTTCCCTATTCTTCTAGTGATAAGAAAGTGACATGGGACTGTTTTACGTAGAAGTTTGTTTTCCTATATTATTTGACTGATAATGACGCCAAAATATATTACCGTTCAGTTTATCCGATCTAAATTCTCCCTAACCATAGTATAATATAATATTTTTATATCACGTACAAAAGCGATATATAATTTTTTTGGTAATCAAGTTAGAACTTAGTTTAGGTTTGCCTAGTGTTTATTTTTGAATAACTGCCCCTGATATATCGTTGAAAGAAATAGGGTATCTATATGATAACCTTTGTGACAGTGCAATGTGAGTATAATTTATAGACTCACGACTGTTTCCCCGAAGGGGTAGCCCTTCGGGGTAACAGTCGTCAGTCTATAAATTGGTAAGTAATAAATTGGCAGAGGTGTAATATTACACCCACATTTCACCATGAATTATTTTTTTGGTCCCACGTAATAGCGAGCCTATTGCCGTACCGTATAATTTATGTTTTGTAGTGTTTGTATATTTTTTATAGTTTTATTACGATTTGCATCAGCGGGGCAAAATGTAGGTCAGTAGGTAGAACAGAATAAGATAAGACAGGGTAATGCGTAGTAAGCTTAGTTAATACTAAATAAGTAAAATGACGCACATGTCTTGATACGATGTAAAGCTGTTTCGTCGTGTTTACGTCTCAATTCGTAAGCTAATAATGTAACCATATAGATCGGTATTTTTTATAATTATTTACAGTCATTCATTAAGACACTACAAGTCACTTGTAGACTAAAAATATGATATTTCACTAAATAATTATGACGTCTGAAGTTCGATTATCTGATTTTTATCTCATCCGCCTATTGTTCCTATTTGGGGTACACCTTTTCTATTCCGCAAGCCAAGCCCTACGAGCCACACTCCGCGAGTCATCAGTCAACATGACCGAGGCCACGTCTTAACGTAGTGTTGTACAACACTACACTGGTTAAGACGTGGCCTCCATTGGATAACCTACCTATTCTAGCGATCATAAGTTAAAGTGTAAGTATAACATATGTTATGTGTTGTGTTATGTGTTGTCGGGCGGGGGCGGTACATCATAGCGCGATGTTATATAGCCTATAGCCGTCCTCGATAAATGGGCTATCTAACAGTGAAATAATTTTTCTAAGCGGACCTGAGATTAGCGCGTTCAACCAAACAAACAAACAAGCTCTTCAGCTTTATAATATTATTATATTAGTATTAGTATAAGATTTTAAGATGCATTTACACCGAAGCGTAAGGTTAAAATAATTATACAGTTACAAATTTCACCTCAAAATTTGTTGGCACTTTGAGCTCGCATGTTTTAGATGCATTTCACATGCAACTCTTCTGAACTGTGTGTTTTGAAGTATTTACACGCTTATTTTTTTATTGTAGGTACATGTGGTATCCGATAACGAATCTAAGGCGAATAAAATAACAATTCAATTCTTTTTTTTACGAATACATTAAAATCATATGTACCATCATCCCTATTCGCGTTTCCTAGTTCTAAGACAAACACCAGAAATTATAGAATAATAATTATTTTATTGCCAATTTCTTCAAACAGTGTAATTTTCTATTGTTCGGTATTTCTTGCCAAAGTTATACAGTAAAAAACCTTCTTGCTATCCAGCACACCTTTCGCTGTTGGCAACAACTACCAGTGCATGCGACTAACTTGCCAACAGATAGAAATTTGAGATACAAATGCAAACATACCTACCTGTTTTTATAAAAATAAAGGGGTGCCGAAAACTTGTAACTTTATTATCTGTTTGTTGATATTTTATTGTCAATAATTAAAATCAATATTTAGGAAATTTTGTCAAAAAGTAAAACACAAAGAGTGACGTATGTCGTTTTCGCTATTAGCAATTGCTTCTAGGTAATATTTGGATGGATAATACAATTATTCTATGCAATACATCTACTACATGCCATAGGCTAAATGTGCCAGTGATAATATGGGCAGTAATAAATGAGACTATGAATCCTAGTCTATCAAACAATCGCTTGTTTGGTGTAGACTACCAAGGCTGCCGAACTAACACCTCGAATGACAAAACGTTTGACAAAAAGTAACTCATGAAATATATTTTTGATTGAATGTTTTATGGTTTCAAAATGATTGTTTTAGTTAGGCCATGAATATCAAAACTCTGTGTCTAACGGTCCTGGCCTACAGCGGCGGGTGGCAGTGGCGAGCGTCTTCGACGTACATGGTGCGTTTACTGTGACGCGGCGCGCGGCAGCCTCAGAGTAAACGCTCCATGTACATCGCCCCTGCCGCGCCGCTCGCCGCTTAGACCGATCTCGCGACCAGGCATGGTAAAGTGCCTTTATACTTCATTTTGATATTCTAGACTGTTAATGACGTTAGGTTAGGTCGATAGCACTAATGAAATTTTATGTTTATATGTAAAGCTTTAATCAAACGCCAACGTCGTTGCTAATAATAATTACGCCATTTTTATACAAATCCACACTTTAGATATTTTAGATTTACTTGATCTTATTCAAATGGGCCAATCGCAGCGCAGTATTCTTCTCGGAGGGCAGTCATTGGTTCTTGGTCACTTTTATGTATTATTATTCTGTATTTCTTATCAATTCTCATAAATTGCGGCATTTCTTAAATTAACTTGGTTTCTTTGTCCATTTTTCCAGCACTTTTTTTTTACTTCGGAATTTATGGTTAAATATTTGTAGTAGGTACTACGTAGGTACATTGCCTACAAGAGGGGCCCGTGACAAAGTGGCGACCACTCGAATCTTTAAAATATTCGCGAGGTAAAACGCGTTCGTCACCGTCTGGTTTATAGATGGGTCATCATCATCATCATCCGAGCGTTATCCCGGTTGCATCCAGGCCTTTGCCTTGGAGCCCGGGCGCCGCTGTCTAGTCTAACCAGATTTGACTGAATATTTGTTTTCCACAGAGCGACTGTTTTCTTATTATAACATATATTACCATTTAATTTAGGGCACGGAGGGTGTGACTTTTTGTGGCTGGTCACCCATCTGTAAACCAGACGGTGACAAACGCGTTTTACCTCGCAAATTTTTGCGAGGATTAACCTTGCGAATCGATAGATTTGAGCGGTCGCCACTTTGCCACGGGCTGCTCACTTTATACACCACATGTACGTACTTATTTGAATCCAAAACTTTTTAATATATACCTGCTGGTCAATATTATGTGGCTCCAGGATTATGTTACTTGATTATTTTTGTTTGAATACTTTAGCTTACTATTTAACGCATAATTGTATACCATAATCTGTTTATTTATTTGGCTCCTTTAAGACATACATATACCCGTCAATCAATACTTAATGGTTTCACATTACAATTATTAAAATTTTAGTTTTCCATACATAGGATGATCCAGTGAATTTATATTCATTACGTCCATGCATTGTCAAATCCGAAAGCATACCACAGGATGTTTGGCACATGGTTGTCCAAATGAAGTAGGGATCTGGTTTGGGCCATTGCCAATGCGCTGGACTCAGGCAAATTAAATTCTGTCTCACAGTTTGAGCGATATGATTTTTTTTTACATTTTAAAGAAAGACCCAGAAATTTGGACCAATATTGAAAAAATGTTAAACGAATATGGGTTTAGCTATCGTAGTGATATTTTTTATTTTAGTTAACTATTTCTACATTTTATTAAAATAATTATTGTCTGTAGAAACCTTGTAAAAAAATTATAACAGGCTGTCAAAGTTTCGAAAAGAGCTAATAACAGAACAAAGTTCAATTTTGTATGATTAAAAAAAAATAATAGTGATGGAGGTTTTCAACTTCATTAAAAACTTCTTCAGTTTATACCCTTTAAATAGATATATCATAAGCCTATAGAAGCATTCACTAAATAAAAAAAAATGCCAATTATTCTCGACCGGCCGAAAACATTAGAAGAAATCAAATTAAAAACGCGCGGAATAAACTGTAGGCTAATAAATTTTCATAATTGCGAAAATGTCTCAAATGTAAAAAGTATTTAGATGTTTTTTTATTAAATATTATTTAATTTCAATTTAAGTAGTAGGTACTCTGTTTTATGAAATAATGATATTACAATGAGGCATCTTTTATTTTCTCATAGTGAGTGATGAGAAGTAGAGTGTATCACTTGGGCGCAAAATATTAATTTTCCCTTATTAAATAAAAAAATGTTTTTCTTTTGTATGGCAACAAAAGGTATGAAACGGTAAAAAAAAGATTTTGTGCTGCGCAAGAGTGAAACAGCATATTAAGTTGTTTCGCGTAATTTTAATTCCTTAAATAGGTGCTATGTTGGTAAAGCCAACTTCTAATGTTTTCGGCCGGTCGAGAATAATTGGCATTTTTTTATTTAGTGAATGCTTTTATAAGCTTATGATGCATTATTTTAAAGGGTATGAACTGAAGAAGTTTTTAAAGAAGTTGAAAACCTCCATCACTATTATTTTATAATTATACTTAATTGAACTTTGTTCTGTTTTTAGCTCTTTTCGAAACTTTGACAGCCTGTTATAATTTTTTTACAAGGTTTCTACAGGAAATAATTATTTTAATAAAATATAGCAATAGTTAACTAAAATAAAAAATATCACTACGATAGCTAAACCCATATTCGTTTAACATTTTTTCAATATTAGTCCAAATTACTGGGGTTTTCTTTAAAATAAAAAAAAAAATAATATCGCTGAAACTGTGAGACAGAATTTAATTTGCCTGAGTCCAACGCATTGGCAATGGCCCAAACCAGATCCCTACTTCATTTGGACAACCATGTGCCAAACACCCTGTATATTAATCCGCTTTAAATATGAACTGATACTGATAATCTTATGCACAATCACACCATCAGCCTTTAACAGTCCACTGCTGGACTAGGCCTCTCCTTTGAAAGGAGGAATTGGCCTACTATACCACGCTGGCCAAACGGGTTGGTATAGGGTTTGTATCAAGTTTTCCTTCTCTTACAGTGCTGTTCTCTGCATAATATGCTCCCTCTGTCGGCTCTTACGACGCCGATGGGATGATATGGGGTGGTGACATTCCGTATTCTTTATCCGTCACCACACGGACCAATAGCTTATATGAATATTATGTGGCTCCATTACGTATGTACGCCACGCCATATCTGCGTACTTATATGAATTTGGGTCGTTTGGCTGATATGAAATATCATCATCATATCAGCAAAATGACGTCCACTGCTGGACATAGGGTGACCGGCCACAAAAGATCACATCCCTCCGTGCCTCGTAAAGCACGTAAAGCCATCATCATCTTTGACAGTCGTTAGGGCAATCAGTGCCCTTAAATATGCCCTTGCCTTCGGGTTGTAGAGGTCAGACGGCAGTCACTATGTGAAAAAGCTAATATTCTGTCAAGTCTAGGCAACTATTATGAAAATGTTTCTGAAATTTCTTTCGAAACACAATACCCACGATGGAGTTCCTTCGGACATCTTTTTTTATTAATGTGAAACATTTACAGAATAGAAAATAATAGTTTATTTGTTGGAATACTGTTTACAAAGTTATTAACTGTTTTTAAGTTCATAATATTTTGCCGTCACCGGCGTACAAATGTTCCTTTTACATTAAATATAATCTTAAATACTATAGTGCTATTACATAAGTCTTACTGTTCATCACACTGTATGACACATTTTAAATTAAAGGTCAACATTAATAAAATTTGCACGTCATAAGTTCTATTGAATAATATAGATAGAGTACTAATATCATCATTTAAAAGTGATAGGAATTAAGTATTTGGTAGAAAATTGTGCCTGCCAGAACTTGTAGCTTTGGTAGAAAATTTGGTAGAATCTGTGGTAGATAATAGTTACTTTGAAAGAAATGGTTATTTTGGAAGATATGGTTGTTTTAGTATGATTTGTATTTTTAATGGAAATCGTAGCTTTGGTAGAAATTGTAGGTTTGGTAGCAATAGTTGTTATGGCACAAATGGTTGGTTTGAGATAATGGTAGATTTGGTAGAAATGTTAGTAATGACACAAATTGTAGACATGGTAGGTTTGGTAGTTTTAAAAGAAATTGTTTTTGGTAGAAAACGGTAATAACTACCATATTACCGGAATAACGTTCTGAGAATGATGATTGGTAGTAGGTGGTTTATTATTATTACAATGTCCGCTATTGTATATAAACTTCTTTGGTGTCTAAATGTTGATCTGATTGTGTAGAAAAGTGGTCACAATAAATTGATGATGCCTTTTGCAGTCCAATAAAGGACTTAAGCCTCTCCACGTGGTAGTTTTGGTAGTAGGACAGTGAAACAACGCGCTTATAATGTCTAGTTGGTGTTATTAGTATTACATGGCTATAAATAGCTGCTTACTATCAGGTGGGCAGACAGTAGCTCGTTTGCCACCTCTACTGTATAAAAGTGGTCAAGTGCGTGTCGGGCCACGTTTTCACGTTATGCCCATACCCATGGGAGCTACCCGTAAACGTTACTACAAAATAAGTTATTGTACAGTTTTGTCCGCGTGGTTACAATGCATAACCATGGCAAATTTCAGCTCTCTAGTGGTTATAGTTTTTTCGTAAAACCGCGGATGGACAGACGGACATGATGCAACTATAAGGGTTCCTTGTAGTTTACTACGGAACCCTAAAAAAGATTTATAGCTAGGTATTCATGACCAAATCCTTGTGTGATAAGCATAAACACAAGTGTTAGTTCTATGTCTGGATGTAATTTGTGCATAATTATAACATATATTGTTTATCTGACTGCCTCATTGTTCTACGGATAATTTACTACTGCTGATCATGAGTTCCGGGTCGGGTTTGTTTCCTTGGTAGGGCTGACCAATTTTTGCTAAGATTCTTAATCATTAGTTTTGACCCCGATCGTCAGAAAAATAATTTCAAGTCATGGAACCCGAATGTCATGAAAATCTAAAGAAGTCATCATTTGAGGCCAGCTCAGCTAATTGAGAGTGCCTGAGAGGATTCTGATAAAAATTTGAACAGTGCCTTTCAACCTGCTTCTTTTCTCTCCTTCTCTTCCTGCTGGTAGGCAGCGAGTTGGATGTGTTTCTTTGCTATTTCTTTTGTAATGCTGAGAAAACACAGGCATATGTATGAGCCACAGATAGCTTACCATCAAGTATGCCGCTGACTCGTCAGCCACCGATGAATGCAATAAATAAAATTAACCAAGTCTACTAATAATCGTGCAATTAATGAACTTAATCCTGGAGCTTCGTAGTATTGATCGGTTGGTTAGATGGATAGCCGGTAGTATTATGACTGTATTTAAATAAGTATACAGATATAGCATGTAAAGTATAATGTGGAGCCACATCACATTGATTTGTTTTTATATAAGTTTACTGGATTCAAATAAGTACGTACGATGGAGCATGTAATCAGAGTTAAATAATACGTAAATCTACAACATAATGCTAGCAAATAACTCCATGGCTGCTATAATTTCACTCGTGGATCTAACAATGCATGGTTATAATAAATATAATTCCTCTGGATCAACTTATGTATGGAAAATAGATAGAAATTTCATCTAATGATATTAAATATCTATGGGCCTTATCCGAAGGCGCAAGGTCACTCAGAGGGCAATGGAGAGAGCTAATCTTGAAGGTTTCCTGTGCGAGATCGAATCAGAAATGAGGAAATCCGTAGGAGAACCAAAGACATAGCTTGTCGGATAGTCAAGCTGAAGTGGCAGTGGTCAGGGCACATATCTCAAAGTTGAGGCCGTGGAGGCAGAAAGGTTCTGAAGTGGTGGCCACATAATCCTCCAAGATGGATCGACGATCTCGTTAAAAACGCGGGAAGCGGTTGGATGCGGGCGGCTGAAGACTGGTATATATGGAGAACCTTGGCGGAGGCCTATGTCTAGCAGTGGACGTCGTTTGGCTGATATGATGATGAATTGATGATATTTCATCATACAAGCCAAACGACCCAAATTCATATAAGCACGCAGATATGGCGCGGCGTGTATAGTAATGTAGCCACATAATATCCATAAGCTTGTGTGCATAAGATTATCAGTATCAGCTCATAATATTTAAAGCGGATCAATATAGTACGCTTTCGGTTTTGACAATATGTGGACGTAATGAATATAAATTCCATGGAACATCTTATGAATGGAAAACTAAAATTTAAATAATTGTAATGTGAAATCATTAAGTATTGATTGACGGGTATATGTATGTCTTAAAGGAGCCAAATAAATATACAGATTATGGTATATAATTATGCGTTAAATAGTAAGCTAAAATATTCAAACAAAAATACTCAACTAACATAATCCTGGAGCCACATAATGTTAACCAGCAGGTCTAATATAATGTATAGTTTTGGATGCAAATAAGTACGCACATGTGGCGTATAAAGTGAACGGCCCGCGGCAAAGTGGCGACCGCTTGAATCTATCGATTCACAAGGTTAAGCGGGTTCGTCACCGTCTGGTTTATAGATGGGTGACCGGCCACAAAAAGTCACACCCTCCGTGCCTCGGAGAGCACGTTAAGCCGTCGGTTCCAGCTGTCATCAAAAAGATCCTTGACAATCGTTACGAGGAATTAGTACCCGCGAACATCCTGACTCTGGTCTAAACCATAGAATATGGCTATCCCATAGGGTTGAGGTCAGACGGCAGTCGCTCTGAGGAAATGGTAATATTCTGTCAAATCTGGTTAGACTAGAAAGCGGAGCCCGCACTCCAACGCGGAGGCCTAGATACAACTGGCATAACGCTCGGAGGATGGTGATGATTTGGCATAATTATTATACAGCATAAATGGAGCCAAATAATATACAAGAAACGGAAAATATCGGACTTAAATAGTATTTCAATTATCAAGTAGAAATAGGATCATTATAGGGCTGGTAAGAATGTATAAAATGGTTATATCATTTATTATTATTATTACACGAAGCAAGTACTGAAGTAACTTATCCCTGGAACCACATAATGATAATTGTCACGTACGTCTGGATTCAAATAAGAACGCACGTATGGCATATAATTTGGAGCCAAAAAGTTGACGTCGGTCTGAGATATATGGCCGTTACGGATCCAGTTTTGTTCGGAACTTCAGCAAAAGTTCCGAACAAAACTGGATCCGTAACGGCCGCCACTTTGCCACGGGCCGCTCACATTAAACGCCACATGTGCGTACTTATTTGAATCCAAAACTATATATTATATTAGACCTGCTGGTTAATATTACGTGGCTCCAGGATTATTATAGTTGAGTATTTTTGTTTGAATATTTTAGTTTACTATTTAACGCATAATTGTATACCATAATCTGTATATTTATTTGGCTCCTTTAAGACATACATATACCCGTCAATAAATACTTAATGGTTTCACATTACAATTATTTAAATTTTAGTTAGCCATTCATAAGATGATCCATTGAATATATATTCATTACGTCCATACATTGTCAAATCCGAAAGCATACTATTTGGATCCGCTTTAAATATTATAAACTGATACTGATAATCTTATGCACACAAGCTTATGGATATTATGTGGCTACATTACTATACACGCCGCGCCATATCTGCGTGCTTATATGAATTTGGGTATTTTGGCTGGTATGATGAAATATCATTAATTCATCATCATATCAACCAAACGACGTCCACTGCTAGACACAGGCCTTCCCCAAGGTTCTCCACACATACCGGTCTTGAGCCGCCCGCATCGAACCGCTTCCCGCGTTCTTAACGAGATCGTTGATCCACCTTGCGGGGGGCTTTCCTCTGCGGCGTCATCCGGTATGTGGCCACCACTTCAGAACCTTTCTGCCTCCACGGCCTCAACTTCGAGATATGTGCCCTGACCACTGCCACTTCAGCTTGACTATCCGAAGAGCTATGTCTTTGGTTCTCCTGCGGATCTCCTCATTTCTGATTCGATCTCGCATTGAAAACCTCCAAGAATACCTCTCTCCATCGCCCTCTGAGTGACCTTGCGCCTTCGGATAAGGGCCATAGATATTTAATATCATTAGATGAAACCCCTATCTATTTTCCATACATGAGTTGATCCAGAGGATTTATATTTATTATAACCATGCATAGTTAGATCCACGAGTGAAATTATAGCAGCCATGGAAGTATTTGCTAGCATTATGTTGTTGATTTACGTATTATTTAACTCTGATTACATGCTGCATCGTACGTACTTATTTGAATCCAATAAACTTATATAAAAACAAATTAATGTCATGTGGCTCCACATTATACTTTACATGCCGTATCTTTATACTTATTTAAATCCAGTCATATTACTACCAGCTAACCAACCGATCAATACTATGAAGCTCCAGGATTAAGTTCATTAATTGCATGATTATTAGTAGTATGGTAAACTATTTTCTATTTAAAACTATTATTACAATCGTACTCTAAATTATATGCCACATTCTGTTTACCTAATTGGCTCCAGTAATAGGTCATACAATACATTTGCTCATGAGGATTACGCAGCTCTAGAACAATATGAATGAAGTATTCATTTTTATACTACAAGGGTGGCAAAAGCGCCCGCCTGATAGTAAGCAGCTAATCATAGCCATGTAATACTAATAATACCAACTAGACATTATAAGCGCGTTTTTTATCTACTACTGTCCTACTACCAAAACCACCTTGTGGAGAGGCTTAAGTCCTGTAGTGGACTGCAAAAGGCATCATCAATTTATTGTGGCCACCTGCCTATACTATCAAATCAACATTTAGACACCAAAGAAGTCAATATACAATAGCAGGCATTGTAATAATAATAAAGCACCTACTACCAATCATCATTCTCAGAACGTTATTACGGTAATATGGTAGTTTTGGTTGACTATTATTACCGTTTTCTACCAAAAAAACAATTGCTTTCAAACCCCAACCAAACCTCAAACCAAACCTACCATTTCTACAATTTGTGTCATTTCTAAAATTTCTACCAAATCTACAATTATCTTAAACCAACCATTTGTGCGATAACAACTATTGCTACCAAAACTACAATTTCTACCAAAATAACCATTTCCACCAAAACTACTATTCATACAAAAACAATCATATCTTCCAAACCTACCATTTATTTCAAAGTAACCATTTTCTACCACAGAATATGCCAAATTTTCTACCAAAGCTACAAGTACTGCCAGTCACAATTTTCTACCAAATACTTAATTCCTATCACTTTGAAATGATATTATTAGTACTTTATCTATATTATTCAATAGAACTTATGACGTGCAAATTTTATTAATGTTGACCTTTAATTTAAAATGTGTCATATAGTGTGATGAACAGTAAGACTTATGTAATAGCACTATAGTATAGGTGCATATGGTTTCCACCAAGAACTTAGGGTCCCAAGCCAACCTCACCTGCAAGTGGTGCACCTGCCGATCAACGGGCGAGGCTCTGGCAATCAAAAATATCCCGAAAAGCGGCAATAGGCTCGCCACATCAATTTTTCGCCTTCGGACATCAATTTTTTATTCACATTAATAAAAATTTGATGTCCGAAGGAACTCCATCGTGGGTATTGTGCTTCGAAAGAAATTTCAGAAATATTTTTATAATAGATGCCTAGACTTGACAGAATATTAGCTTTTTCACAGAGCGACTGCCGTCTGACCTCTACATCCCGAAGGCGTAGGCATATTGTATGGCTTAGACCAGATATTTGAGGGCACTGATTGCCCTAACGACTGTCAAAGATGATAACCGACACCGATGGTTTTACGTACTTTACGAGGAACAAAGGGATGTGATCTTTTATGGCCGGTCACCCTATATCCAGCAGTGGACGTCGTTTGGCTGATATTATGATGATATTTTATATCAGCCAAACGACCCAAATTCATATAAGTACGCAGATATGGCGTGGCGTACATACGTAATGGAGCCACATAATATTCATATAAGCTATTGTGCATAAGATTCTCAGTATCAGTTCATATTTAAAGCGGATTAATATAGTATGCTTTCGGATTTGACAATGCAAGGACGTAATGAATATAAATTTACTGGATCATCCTATATGACGACCGGTTGGCGTAGCGGTAGTGTAAGCGACTGCCACGCCGAAGGTCGCGGGTTCGATTCCCGCTCAAGTCAAACATTTGTGTGCGTGAACATGGATGTTTGTCTTGGTCTGGGTGTTTCTATGTATAATATGTATGTATTTACAAAAAAAAAGTATATATGTATGTTTATCCATTGTCTAGTACCCATAGTACAAGCTCTGCTTAGTTTGGGACTAGATGGTGTTGTGTGAATGTGGTAGAATATTATTATTATTATTATTATTATTATTATGTATGGAAAACTAAAATTTTAATAGTTGTAATGTGAAACCATTAAGTATTGATTGACGGGTATATATATGTCTTAAAGGAGCCAAATAAATATATAGATTATGGTATACAATTTTATTTATTATTTATTTATTTATAGACTCACGCCTGTATACCCGAAGGGGTAGGCTGAGGTGTGATATAACACCCACATTTTGCCATGAATTTTTAGGTCCCACGTAATAGGGGGTGAGCCTATTGCCGTACCGGGCACATTACCAGACTCCGAGCTGCTACTGAGAATTTCCTAACGGAAAAACCCAATAACACTTTGCCCGACCCGGGAATCGAACCCGAGACCTCCCAATCCCACGCGCACATTTATGCAGCGAGACCAACGAGGCAGGTATACAATTATGCGCTAAATAGTAAGCTAAAATATTCAAACAAAAATACTCAAGTAACATATTCCTGGAGCCACATAATATTGACCAGCAGGTGTATATTATAAAGTTTTGGATTCAAATAAGTACGGACATGTGGCGTATAAAGTGAGCGGCCCGTGGCAAAGTGGCGACCGCTCGAATTTATCGATTCGCAAGGTTAAGCGCGTTCGTCACCGTCTGGTTTATAGATGGGTGACCAGCCACAAAAACTCACACCGTCCGTGCCCTAAATTAAATGGTAATACATGTTATAGTAAGAAAACAGTCAACAGACAGAAAAACTAATATTCAGTCAAATCTGGTTAGACTTGAAAGCGGAGCACGGGCTCCAAGGCAAAGGCTTGGATGCAACCGGGATAACGCTCGGAGGATGATGATGATGACCCATCTATAAACCAGACGGTGACGAACACGTTTTACCTCGCGAATTTTTGAAAGATTCGAGTGGTCGCCACTTTGTCACGGTCCCCTCTGGTATGTAATGTACCTACCGACTACAAATATTTAACCAAAAACTCCGAAGTAACAAAAAACTGCTGGAAAATGGACATAGAAACCAAGTTAATGTAAGAAATTCGCAAGTTATGAGAATTGATGAGAAATACAGAATAATAATACATAAAAGTGACCAAGAACCAATGACTGCCCTCCGTGAGGAATACTCCGCTGCGATTGGCCCATTTGAATCGGATCAAATAAATCTAAAATATCTAAAGTGTGGATTTGTATAAAAATGGCGTAATTATTATTAGCAACGACGTTGGCGTTAGTTGATCCGAAGGGAGCAACATGAGACTTGGGCGCTCGCAATGGATCAAGAAATCATGGCCGGATCAACAAGTGAAAACGGATCAAACAAAAACTACTTATATGGCACGCTTGATCAACATTGTGATGAAGGGGATATATATATTATTATATTTAAAACTTATTGTAGAATAATTATTTGTATAATTCATTTTGTTGTGGCAAGTTCTTTCCGTGTGCTGAAGATTGTAGAAGAGTAGAACGGCAAACTGGTTCCGAAAGGAATACATTTCTTTGGCTATCCAACTAAAACATAATTGTTATTCTATGTCAAAATTATAAGTATGTTCCAGTGTTTGCAATTTATTATTGCAAAAACGGATGAGTGAATTTCGATAAAATGATACACATAATATATTTTTTATCAACATAGTATCCGAGCGCCATTCAATAAAATACAAAAATCCCAATACAGTTATTTATTGTTTTTATATTCAAATTCATTACGCTACGGTGTGAACGCGTGGCTTAAATTAATATGCTCAAAAGTTCATTTTCAGAGATTTCCAGTAATAAATCTCTTCTACGAAGTACCATGCGTTTCTTTTTTTATCAAGATTACATTGATTATAGGAGGATGGGTTAAAACAAGCCCTTTGTTTTCAACTCCTCACCTTAGGTGCATTTAGAGTTACTAACGATTACTCGTTGATTCTGCAACTTTTATGGGGGTAAATAGGGTGAAATGGACCCCTTGCGGCATTGTTTTTATCGGATAGATAGGGTTATTGATTTCCATAAGTTTTATTTATGTGTGTTTAAAATTTAGGGAAGCTTTATATTATACATAAATTATTGTAACGTGATAAGAGTGTTTCGCTGCTTTGTAAAGTAAATAAGATGCTAAGGTTGGTCATATCAAACATACGCTACATGTTCTAAGAAACATGTAGCGTAAAATGACATTTAAAAAACAAACAAATAAAAAGCATAGGTTCTAGTCTAACGTGATATTTTGGGAGTTAACATAACACATAACATAACTTCACGCGTTTTTATCCCCGAAGGGGTAGGCAGAGGTGTATATACACGTTACGTTTAGGTCCCAATGTAATAGGGGGCGATATTGCCATCTACCGGGCACATTACTAAGCGAGCGATAATTAATTTTTTTATAACAAAAATAACTTCGAAAAGTCAGAGGTATGTGCCCGGGGTACCGGGGATCGAACCCGAAACCATCGTCTCAACAGTCCGTTACGTACACCACTAGGCTATCGCCGCTCGTTTTTGGAGTTAAATCTAATATATTTAGCTAATAGATGGACCTATATTCTGATAACCACAACACCTAACGGATAAACGCAATAGAACCCTCATAAATACTTGAAAGCTAAAATTACGGTCAGGTTTGGCCCTGTTTTAGGATCTATATATTCAAAATTGCTCCGTGTGTATATACGTAATATTATTTTATATTTGCTTTAGGTCTCGTGCTTACAGACTTCACGTTTAGGTATGGCGTGGAGAAGGGCTGATTATTTTTGATCATAAAGAAACTACTCTAGGTGTTCCAACGACCCAAAATGGTAACTGACGGCGGACTAGTCGTTGTGGTGTGGTACATGTTTGGAGAGGCCTATGAGAAGCAGTGGACTGCTTGGCTGATGGTTGCTATGGAAACTTAGAATTGAAATTACTTTATTTTACACTGTGATGGAGCGATGTGTTCCGCATGATATAGTGGCATGTAGTAGCGCGCTACGGTATGCCACAGCTTTCGCATACTACGCAAGCAAATTCTTGATGAACGCTAAATGATTATAAAAAAGTTGAGTCTAGTCTTTTTCGGTGACTATTTCAATCAAGCACCCACTAACCAACCAGGTCTTCACTTCTTTGTTTGATTGTACCACAAAATAGAATGATAAAGGATCTCACAGATTAAAGATAATATATCAATGTGTGATATAGAGTGGCACGGCATGCCACCGGCTGCCTGAAGATCATTTGACTTACTGTGCTAGACTATAACATAATGTTTCAAACTACCTGCAGCCTTTGTGAGCAATGCCTTAGATATAGAGGCTTTACCTAATATAGAGACTTCACCCTTTGGGTGGTATTTATATCAGGTTGTTAACGAGTTAATGGCACGAACAGCTGTCGGTCCCAGTTGTTGTCTCAGGATAAGAATCGTTAGGCCTTGTCGGAGGCCTTCGGGCAGTCTGAAAAAGCTGGTACTTGAGTTCACTACACACTTACACGAAAAACACAATATCACTTTTGGTAAAAGACGAAAGAGTTTCATTTGAATTGTGTATAATTTGAGCGTTGTACTCAATGTATCAAAACTAAATCAATTAGATAATTGAATTGAAACTCGAGCAACCAGTTTCTATGTTTTTGTCCCAAGTCAGTCAGTCTTCTATTTCAAACGACACCTACTGGAGTCGTTTCACTGTCATTTATAACGGACATAGTGACACCGCTTTGGCTGCATTGCACTTTGAGAAATGGAGGCAAATCGTATGTTCCGGGCATTTTGAGTGCAAGTATAGCATAGTGGTTTAAGCTGTCATCTTGCTGTTCACCACTGACGGCCGGTTTCTATATCTGATTTATCCAGGGATTTAGCTACAAGAGATACATATATTTTGATATATGCTCCATTATAAGAAATATGCCAATTATGTATCTCTAGTAGCCAAATCCATGGATAGATTGAATATTGAAACCAGCCGCAAGCCGAGTATTCTAGCATTAATCTCAACATGTTTGTTACTTCGAGTCTGAATTAGCAGGCATGTTGTCTTTTTTATTCGAAGAAGTATTACCCGCTCTAAGAATACAACTATATCGCGAGGGATTTTACAAACATTCGTCTCACGGACGAAACAACAATTTACGGGTCACACAAAGTATTGTCTTGGGTCGAATTGAAACCCCAACACTCGGCGCAGTTCTGAACTGTTGCAATATCATTGAACGGTTTATCTCGCATTGTGCTGTTCGTGTGTCGGATTAGTTTCGATCTCAGTTGGAGATACAACGCATCCGTATGGGGAGCCATAGGTACGCAAAAACTAATTGATACTATTAAATTCTCAATCTGAGTTCTGCGATTTGTGATGTAGTATCTAGACAGACATTTATTGCTGCATTTTGGTTGTTTACAACACTTATACAAGTCAAAGCTCTTTTCTTTAAAAACCAACCCGTGTTCCTCATGTACCCGTGTGTCGGAGGGCCGGGTATCGCCGAAACATTCCTCGCTACCCCCCGACGGGTATTGGCCAGCCAGATGGTCAGGCGGGCCCCGAACAAAACCCCCTTGGCGGCGGATGAAGGTGTTGGGCTCCGCCGCCAAAACACCCAGCGGCCGCAGAGGATAGGGAGGACGGCAACGCAACACCGCATCTCCTCTTCCTCTGCGGCCCCACCGCGACGCAACGATGGTGCGCCCCCATTTGGTCGCGGGAGATAGGGCGCGCGGCAACGCAACACCGACACGCCTCTCCTCCCGCGACCGCGCCCGACTGCGAGGGACAGCAGAACTGTCCCTCGCATTTGACGCATCCTGCGTAGGATGCGGAGTGTCCACTCCTGGGATGTCGCTTAGCTTCACCGTAGGTGACCTAACAACGGGTACTGAGCCCCCCACCACGACAAGGTTGAGATCCAACGGGAGGGGGGAGCCAAAACCCTATTCTAGACGAAACCGTCTTTCCCTAGCTCCTGATAACCCCTTCAGAAGAAAAACCTGACGTATAAAATAATCAATCTCAAAAAACATCCAAATAATTAGTCGCCGAAACGTAAATAGATTGACTTTTAAATCTGAACAGAATGTCAATAGCTATGACAGATCCTAATTAGATACAATCCTAGACTTTACTGTCTACTTTATCGATACAATTTTAGACTGATACAATATTCAGTTGTCGTTCCTGTTCACGTAAAACACATCTGCTATCTAAATAAATCTCTTATTCCTTTTAAAACCGTATAAAAGACTGTGATGAAAGAAAAAAGATAATAACTATTCCTGTCCCTTAATAACTACCTAGTATAAAGCATTTCTTCATCCCGCACGAGGAAAATTATACCAAAATTTGACGACCATCTTGTTACGCAATATCTCCGAGAGTAATTACGGTACATTCACAGGAGCTTTACCTTTGACAGCAGTTATCTTGGGTTCCGTGATCTGACTGACGGGATTTGTGCAATTTAAACCTGCTACGAGTATTAGTTAAATGGAATTATATAAGGTCATGGTTTTCGTAAGGGAAATTAATGGGCAATTTAGTTTATATGTGGTATCGCAATTTCAGTGTTGTAGCTTTCTGAAGGAGTTTTGAATAAAACAAATTCTATCATCAACAATTTTTTCTACCAATTTCAATCCGAGATAAAATATTAGCTTCTTTGTGAAAGCCATTGTCAACTGAGCTGGCAAGATTAACTATTTCCTGAAGTTTAGACCAGTGTCAAAATATTTAAGGCGACTGTCTTCCCGCAATGATTGTCACAAATCTTTGTGACAAGTAGGACAGACTGAACATGCTTTCTGAATACGGCAAGCTCAAACTGACAATATCATGGACACATTTCTTTGAAGAGTAAGTCAGAGTTGCTCATCGTAGATTCAAAACCCATATTAATTTATTTTTTTAATCTGAGCGTACAAAAATTATGATGTTCAAATAAAAGTCACAAAGTCTATTATTTAGAGTCAGACATTCTACATTACCTTGCCTATACGTGACTTAAGCTACCTATATTCATGCGTCTCCAAGGCCGAGATGGTGACGTAAAGGTTTGACTCAATGGCCCAAAGAGGCAAGTTGAACTACTTAGCTCAAAACTAATGGTATAAAGATATAACAAGGTGGTTGCCATTGACATCATGTTGGTACAGAGCCAAATAAGTTTCTAGGTTGAACCTGTTATGTAATTACCGTGCAATGTAATTATTCACTCATCCAAATCGCTGGAATGTTTTTCTGCTTCTATTTCTGCTTGGTGGGTATTTGATCGTTCTGTTTTGTAGTTCCTTTGTTAATACAGATATACTTCATTCGGTGACAGTGTAGACTAATATGTTATGTAAGGCTAGTCTTGAGACCCTACTTAATAGCTATTTGGCTTTTTTAGTGTCTATTGGGTATATAATTAAATTGTGGTGCGACCACGGCTCTAGCTTGAGCATTTCTGTACTTATACTTTTCTGGATGTGTAGCTGTCGACCTATTTTTTGTTTCGCCTTTTTTAAACCCCCCTTTTTACGTAGTCGGGTTATAGTTTTTAAACTATTTTTTTTATTTAATAATTTTCCGTATCCCGACGGGGCTTGTAAAGTCACAGTGCAATATTTACACTGTCACATTTGAAGGAAGAAAGAAAGAAAAATAGGTAACTCAAAGCGTGTGACACGCGCGAATTTTAAGTACAACCCCATTTTAGACTTATATTTTGACTCAAACATTATTATATACGTACATATTTGTAATGAGTCTTTTGATACCAAACATCTCATTATCACAGATTATCTCAGTTTTTTTTAAGGTTCGAATCTGAGATATTAATTGTCCGTATTTATGCAAAAAGTAACCACACGACAAATTTCGATTTTTGTTTTTTTTGAAAAAAACTAATTTAAAAGTGGTTTATTTTCTTATTCAAAAAAGATCCACATGATTTTTCCCTTGTAAACAAGTTATACAAAAAGCAGAAAGGAACCAACAGCAAAAACACACATTATACATATTGCAAAACCGAACCATAGCACCATGGGACTCGTTTCATCAAACAAATAAACCATATAAATTCCATGTCATTTTATACAAAACAGATCCACAGATACTTGGTACCATTATACATTAAAAATATTTCTATTATTAAAAATTATTATAATACACCAAATGGAACCAAGTTTCTGTGGTACCATTATGCGTAAAATAAATTCATATTTGATTTGACTAATTCTTTTTTTTTGCAAAATGGAACCACAAGCATTCGGTTCTACCATGTATAAATAAATATTGTAAACAGCAGAACCACAAGTACGTGATTTTTATTGTACTGCGGAAGGCGTAAACTTAAAGTTTGAAATTCTAGCTGAAATTGAGAGTTTTTACAAAGACCTGTACGCATTATGGAAGTCTAAACTCTTGAAACCAGGCAATGATGACTATAGAGCCCAACTCCCGCGCCAATATACGGAGAACATCCCTGATGTCAACCAAGGCGAGGTACGAGAAGGTCTCGTGCAACTTAAGAACAACAAGTCTCCATAAGATGACGGAATAACCAAAGAGCTCTTAAAAACAGGGGGGACTGTAGTCCAGAAAGAGCTGGCGAGCCTCTTTAATTCCATTATCCATCAGGGCCTTACAGCTCAGGCGTGAATCGGGAGTGCGGTTGTCCTGTTCTTCAAAAAAAGGTGACAAAATCTCGCTGAAAACATATAGACACATTTCACTCTTTAGCCACCTCTACAAGTTGTTCTCGATAGTGCTAACAAACAACTTCGCCAAAAAACTTGACGATTTCCAGCCACAGGAAATAGACCACATCCATACTGTTTGGCAGAATATACAGAAGACCAATGAGTACAATAAGCCGCTGTGTATGGCTTTCGTGGACTACGAGAAAGCCTTCGACTCCATCGAAACCTGGGTGGTTCTGGTTGCTCTGCAGCGGTCTTGTACCGATTGGCGCTACATCGAGGCGTGATATATTTGTAAGATATCGCCACTAAGACCATCCAACTACAGCCCCGTCGACGCAATTGCGACGAGGTGTGAGTCAGCGAGACTTAATATTTCAATCAGCTCTTCACCGGCGCACTCAAAGACATCTTTAAGATGCTAGACTGGCTTGGACTGGGCATAAAAATTAACTGTGAATACATCTCACACCTTCGGATTGCTGACGATATCGTCATCGTTGCGGAGTCCCTGGAAGAGTTGAGCGGGATGCTCTACAGCCTAAATGGAGCCTCTCGACGTGAACTTGTCTCGGCATGAACTGAACAAAACCAAGATTATGTTAGACGAACTCATAATGTCGAGATCGGTTTATGTCCAAGCATAGATGCTTGGATGTGTTCAAAAGTATGTCTACCAAAAGCAACAGCTTGTTGTCCAGCTTGGTAGCAATAACTTCAAGAAAGAAATAGATCGTAGTGTCCAGTTGGGTTGGGCAACGTTTGGCAAACTACGTCAAGTTTTCTCTTTTAGTAGGGGGGTGATGTTGCTTGCGTCCGTAGGATATACCACCTTTCCTAGGCACACCCTACACGTACCCCCCGGGTGGTGCTAAACAAGCAACAACGCCGAGCAACAGGCGGCGGTCAACTAACCTGTAACCTGGGAATCCACAGACCATAGGGAACTAAATGCCCCTAAAAAAAATCGTGGCAATAGCGCCTTGGGAAAGTGCCATGTGTAAATCTCCCACACCCATCTTTACTATGAATATGTCGAATAAGAGTGATTGTGATATGTCATGCGATCCGGCTAACCCCCGGCGCCATCCAGTACCCGGGCTGGACGGTGTGAAATTGGCTACCGAAGACTTCACGAGGGCGGGTACCCAGGCCCCCGTGACTGTAAATGCTACTGGTCAGAATAAGAAATATGTGCAGCAAGCCTTCCATCCAGGGCTCTTCACAAGAACAAGAAGTGCCTCCGTTGGAAGTGCTCCCCCTCCAAGCAGCAGAAAAGAGGAATCCTCTCAAGTTACACCACCAGAAAACTTGGGTGATAGCGAATTGCCTGACTGGCAAAGAGTTCCAGACAATAGAAAGCATGATAACAAAAAGAGGAAGTTTGGAACTATACAATCTCCTGAAAAAATACCAACTTCAAACATGTTTGCTGGATTACCCACAATGGAAAGCAATCAGGAATCAAACCAACCTAAAGACAAGAAGCCAAGTAAACCTCCTCCAATTATCCTTTATGGCATCGAAAATGTAAATAAACTAACAGAATTTCTAGAAACAATCGCTGAAAGAACCACATTTAGCTATAAGATAGTTAACAAGAACCAATTGAGAATAATAACTAGAGGCGTTAGTGTTTACAAGAATATTATAGCCGCCATTAGAGAAAAAGGACTTATAGGACACACCTTTAATAGAAAAGAGGAAAGAAACTACAGACTCGTAGTGAGAAATCTACATCACACAACCCCATATGATGCTATTAAAGCGGCGTTTGAGGATACTGGGAATATAGTAGTTGGGGAAATTATCAATGCTCGATTCGGTCCTAACAAGAAGCCCACATCAACCTTCTTTGTGAACTTGCAAGCTAGACCCAATAATAAAGCAGCAAAACAAATTCGAACCATCTTTCACCAAATTGTCACGATAGAAGATCCTAGAAAAAGAACTGCTATAGTCCAGTGCCAAAGGTGCCAGCAGTATGGCCACACAAAAAATTACTGCATGAGGCCACCTAGATGTCTCAAATGTGCAGATTCACATCTAACCAAAAACTGCCCAAAAGTGGACCGCTCTACTCCAGCTACATGTGCCTTATGCCTTGGCTCTCACCCTTCTAACTACAAGGGATGTGAAGTGTATAAAGAGATTTTAAGCAGAAAACAGCAACGTTCCACCAAAAGTGTGAAAATCCCGGCACCACAAATTCACATAAGTTCGGAGCAACAAACAGATCAGTCTGAGAAAGTTAGTGACAACTATACTAAAGCTAACCGGAAGCAATACAACCAGGTCCTGAAGAACAATAATGCTCCCGATGAAATTTCCTACAAACAAGCAGAAAACTTGTCCTACCAACAGCTATCATACAGTAAATTAGAAGAAATATTTATAAAACAATCTGAAAAAATTGATATCATCCTACAACAAATGAGCACCATGTTGGGGCTCTTGACAACAATAGTAAATAAATTAAAATAATGTTTAATACATTTAAAATAGCCACTTGGAACACAAATGGTTTATCACCCAACAAAAGTGATGTTGACCTTTTACTAAAAACACACAATCTCGATATACTACTCATTTCTGAAACACACTTTACCAATAAAAGCCACGTACACATAAGGAACTACAATATATACACAACAAATCATCCAGATGGGACAGCACATGGGGGCACAGCGGTTTTAATTAAATCCTCCATCGATCATTATGAACTCCCACAGTTCAGAACAGAACACATACAAGCTACATCAGTGAATATACGGGATAAAAACGGGCACTTCAACGTGTCGTCCGTCTATTGTCCTCCCAGGCACCGAATCACCGAGGAGCATTTCACTGCATACTTCAAAACCCTTGGACCGCGCTTCATAGCGGGAGGTGATTGGAACTCTAAACACCTACACTGGGGCTCAAGACTGATAACTACAAGAGGTAGAGAACTCAAAAAGTGTGTAGACAGGAACTACTTGACAACAATAGCCACATCAGAGCCGACCCACTGGCCAACTGACCCAAATAAATTACCCGACGTCATAGACTTCTTTATTATGAAGGGTCTCTCTCGTCTATTCCATCGAATTGACAATTGCCTTGATGGTTCTTCTGATCACACTCCTGTAATACTAACCATCAGCGCGAACATTCTGGACTGCCAAGCAAAAGCAAGACTGTATAACTGCTGAACGGACTGGAAATTGTTTCGCACCTTAGTTGAAGAATCTCTACAGTTGAAGATCTCGCTGAAATCCGAGGATGACATTGATAACGCAGTTTTAGCCTTTACAAGGACGGTTCAAGAAGCTTGCTGGAAGAGTACAGAAGCAGTGACTCATAGCAACACCAGACGTAATTATGTACCACACGAAATAAGAGACATGATTCTTGAGAAAAGACGTCTTCGTAGAGTTTGGCACATCAGCCGACATCCCGACGACAAGAGAGCGCTTAATAACTATATTCAGTCTCTTAGAAAATCTATCAGGGAAATGGAAAATGCTACAGTTGAAGCTAATCTACAGTCGCTAACAGCTCATACCAACTACTCACTATGGAAAGCGTGCAAAAATATGAACCAAGCCACCAATCCAAAGCCACCACTTCGTCTGGATGGAAATAAATGGGCTAGATCCAAACAGGAAAAGGCAAATGCTTTTGCTGATTACCTCTCCAAGGTATTTGTTCCCAATGACTCCGTCCCTGGTGCTACGGAAACATACATAGATGACGTTCTCCAGCGAGACTTTCAGCTTGATCTACCTTTAAAAGTAGTAACACCAGGAGAAATAACGAGGACCGTCAACCGATTGGAAAATAAGAAAGCCCCAGGATTTGACCTTATCGATAAAAAGGTACTCTCTGAACTGCCTCGCAAAGCAATTGTTTACCTAACAACATTGTTTAACTGCATCATCAGAGTAGGATACTTTCCTGCTCTATGGAAGGTCTCGCAAATAATTATGATCCATAAAGCTGGGAAACCACCACATGAAGTGTCATCGTACAGGCCAATCAGCCTTCTCCCAACAGTTTCGAAGGTCTTGGAGAAAATACTATTGCGACGACTCTCATACGCAATGCACGAAAATTCTATAACGCCAGATCACCAGTTCGGGTTCAGACCAGAGCACGCTACCACGGAACAAATACATAGAGCTTGCAAATGTATCAGCGACAGTCTTGAGCGAAAGGAATACTGCGCCTCGGCTTTTCTAGACGTACAACAAGCCTTCGACAGAGTGTGGCACAAGGGTCTTCTTTGCAAAATCAAATTACTGCTACCCCACACTTTCTATCAAATTCTGGAATCTTACCTGGCTGATAGAATTTTCCAAATAAAGGAGGCAGAATGTACATCACAATTCTGCGACATACTAGCTGGGGTACCACAAGGGTCAGTCCTTGGCCCAGTTTTGTACACTATCTTCACAGCAGATTTACCACAGACACCTGGTGTTACTATTGCAACCTACGCAGATGATACTGCAGTACTAGCTTCCAGTAGGTATGCAGCAGAAGCCTCTGCGATATTGCAACGGAGTCTCACTCAAATTAATGACTGGTTCAACACATGGAGAATCAAAGCAAGTGCCAATAAATCAGTCCAAGTTACATTTACTTTGAGAAGAGAAACATGTCCACCAGTGAGCCTTGGCGGCAGAGAGCTGCCAAACAGTAACTCCATCAAATATTTGGGGTTGCATTTAGACCGCAGACTGACATGGAACAAACACGTTGAGTGCAAGAGAAATGAAGTCAACCTCAAATACAGAGCACTGTATTGGCTTCTGGGAAGAAACACCAAATTGTCCATTGACAACAAGCTACTGCTATACGAGTCAGTCATAAAACCAGTCTGGACCTATGGCATCCAACTGTGGGGAGCCACTTGTGATTCCAACATCAACAAAATCCAAAGAGCCCAGAATTATATCTATAGATAAATAAATATCTTTTAATATTAATTTTCTTCGAAACAACACATATTTTAAGCGAAAGATTTTTTTTATATTTTCCATACAAACATGTATGAGGAGAGCCAACGAAAAAGCAGTAACTCAAATTTTAATTCTATAATTTAGGTTGGGTTTTGAAACGAGTCGCCTGAATTTGAGGGTATTGGTGGTGTAGGGGGCTTAAGGGAGTTAGTTTTAATCCCCTAAAAGTAATTTTGGCTGCTGGAGTTACGTCTAAATATTTTTAAACAATTTCCAAAAATTCTTAGTAGTAGTTTTTATACTTTAGTACAGTTTTACAAATGTCATTTTTAGGTTTTATGTGAAAAACGTGAAACGAAACGCAAACCCGCCATCTTGGAATGATCATATGGACAGCTAATGTCAAATTTGTGCGTCGTTGCTTTCGAGTGCCTAGGGTTAGGTGCGACTGTAATAAGTAACTAAATAGGTTATGTTAGGTTCTCTTTTGACTCTTAATCCGAAAATAGGAACCCTGCGAAGCAGGGCTCCGTCAACCTAAGTTTATTAAACTAATGTGAAGAATGTGGAAGTTGGCAGTGCCATACACACCGATGTTTGGAGATATTTTTTTTTCAGAGGAAACCAAGTATTTCCGGCAAGTGAAAATGGTGAGGGTGGGTTCCGAGACCTCCCCTCCTCCCCCTCAATCACTCACAACTCCTAAAAACGGCGACGTATTTCGAAACCTTTACCATAATAATTATACCTATAATAACAATAAAACATCCATAAATAAATAAAATATGTCAACTTTTACTAAACTTCAATTATTTCGTAACTCTCTTTAGTCACGGCTTTAGTTGAGATACGGCTTTTGCGCTTAGTAGGGCAGTATTGTGGGTTTTAGGGTACCGTAGCCAAAAATTGTAAAAGCCTTTTATATTTTGTAGGATAGTATATATAGGTATTTTTTTATATATTGTAGGAACCCTTATAGATTCGCCATGTCTGTCTGTCTGTCTGTCACAGCCAATTTATTGCAAAACAGATTTGAAAACTGGCAGGAATGGAATTACAGGTAGGTATTCTATGAACTGCTTCACCATTTTTATACAAAAACAAAACAAAAATAATTAGGGCCTTCATATATGAAACTGTCTTAATTATTTTTATCATCTTACGGCACGTAGGTATTTATCTACTTTCGTCAACAATAATTTCGTCAAAAAAAAATTAATATCTATAACATCTAACTCCTCTGTTAACCAGTTTTGCTCATGGCTCCACTGACAACAAAAATTGCGCTACGCCTATATTGTACAAACAGATTGATTTATGTAATATAAATTTTAATATCAGTATCTCAATTCAATATGCTAAAACGTTTTGCTTGCGATTTTGAAATATTGGAATACGGATGTCGCCAGAATACGGCCGCACACGACGAGAATGAAGGGGGGCGCCCCGAAGTAGACGGAGCTAGCGCCCTTCACCTTCCCTGCTTCACCCCCTCATTTACCAAAACAGTCGCTTAGGACAGCGCCTTAAGGTCTTTCCTCTATATATATTATGAGCCTACCGCGATGTTGTTTGCTGTTTGAGGAGTTCAATTCAGTGGTATTTATAGCTCAATTATAATGTGTTTCATGGCAAATGATCATACTTGTATTTGTTTATTAAGAAATAAAATATAAAGTGTCACTACCTCATTTAATTCCGTGGGTCACTTGTGGTATAGAGTAGTAAGAGGCGGTCAAGGAAAGTAAACAAAGCAAATAATATCTATGTGTAGAGACGTCCAGCGTGTTGGTACAGTAATAAGTTTACTTCTCATATACACCTCACAATATTACCGTGACTCAGATTAGTACAGGTTTACGTCCAGCAGTGGACTGCGAAAGGCTGTATGATGATAATTATGACAAGTTTGTTATAATTATTACCTATTAAGTGAAATACTACTACCGTTATAATATACAAAATTACAAATCTTAAATCTAACTGAAAGAAATTTCGTATCAAGGAAAAAGTGTAGTCCAATTATTTTCTCGACAGCCTTACTATTTAAACAAAAAAACAACCTTACGTTTCATGTTACTGGATGTGGCTATGTTTCGAAAAGTATTACCAAATATGGACAAATTTGCTACACAGATTATTTTATTATGCTATTTATTTGTATGTTGCTTTAAAGTATAATACAAAAATAATACATAAACATTAAATTATACATTTTGAGTTTATTGTTATATTGTTAAATTGATAATAGTTATTGTGTTATCATCTTAGCCTAATAAATATTCATATTTTGTAGGTTGTGATGTACTTTTTGTAATGAATAAATGACTAAAGTGTCCATACTTACTTTTTTGCGTCGATATTATAACTTTGCAGTAATTACCTACCAAGATAATTGTAATTCATCCTCAAATTAAAATTAATTTTAGTAATTATCTGAGCTATATTTCATAATTGCTGATCGGTAAGTTCACTCATGAGTTAAATTGTTTTATAAATGACTGTATGCCAAGTGCGCTGAGTTGACGCTGTTCTGCTTAGAGTTCAAATAGAGGTTGCTAGTGCGGGTTGGTAAATGCACTGATCACAAGTATTGATCCTGAGTTTATTCGATCCGACTTGCTGAAACTTTGTTTATATAGACTCACGTCTGTATCCCCAAAGGATTACGCAGAGGGTTACACCCACATTAAGCCATGTTATTCATTTTACGTCCCACGTTATAGGGGGCGAGCCTATTGGCGTTACCGGGCTGTGAATCCGGAAAAATTTAGCAACACTTTGCCCGACCCGGGAATTGAACCCGGGTCCTCCCGATCAGCAGATGCATACTGGACAACGGAGGCAGTATGATTGAGAAATACGACCATTAATTTTCTTTCCTACGGTATGTGGTTTTTTCTTCTGATTTTAAAGCTTGATCCTTTCCAGTACAAAGAACGTAGACGTCTATATATCGTTATGACTACTGACTTCAATTTGATAACTTGAAACGTTCTAGGACAGAGGACTTGGTCGACAGACAGTCGAAAAGACAGATAGACAACAAAGTGATCCATACGGGCACAGTAACCTTTTTAGGTACGGATTCCTACAAGTATAGTACTCAAGTATTAGAACAGCTGATGAATAATGCTTTTAACATACAAAAAATGTATTGATTAAAGATATTGTAAATTATTATTAAAGTATTTAATATACATAATCACGCTCCCGGTCGACGGCGATGTGGAGGACTTTTATGACGCCCTCTAAATTATTCTTTTTTTTCTTTTTTCGTTTTGTTTGTTTTGTATATACATATTTCGTAGGATAGTATTTTAACATTTAAGTTATGTTTAATTAAATAGGTATTTAGTGATATCTAAATAATATTAATGCCACATATTAATTATTTTAATTGGAGTTAATAAATATGACTCACTTCTTGACATTTGTGAGTAAAAATATACATAATAATATTATGTATAAAACTAATAAAATATATGGCATAGTTTCAAAATCAGCTTACCAAATTGATACCAAAACAATAACCCTTTTAACCGTAAGTGCGCCAACAATATTGATTCTAAGGCTGAAACCAAACAAGCGTCACTGCGTGGGTTGCGAGTCGCGTATTTTGCGTCACAAAGTCATTCAGTTTGCATGTAAAATTTCGGTCTGTGCCACAGGAAGACGCATTTACATATTTGTTGACTCCGCATTAATTTTATCTTAATTTTGATTGTATTGTGGGGTGTCTGGTTCTCATTCATTAAAACTGATGACAAATTTTAGCCTCGCCAAGGCACAAAACTATAAGTTCTGCTGGGTATCAAATGGTCGAATCTTAATGAAAAAAAGTGAAGAAACCCTATACATTGTAATTAAAAATGAGTCCCAACTTCAAGATATCGCTTTACCAACAAAAGCATGACTATTAAATGTATTTTTATTAACTTTGCATCTGTTAAATTTTTTGTTACTTTTTAAAATTCTTATTTCAATTGTATACTGTAAGACTATTCTGCATGTATTACTCTGTACTAAAGCACACCATTATACACGAGCTACACACTACATCTCTACACTAAATAACACACGCCTCACACTTTTAATTTCTACACTACACCAATCAATCCATCTCCAACACTCAGTCGTACACCATGCATATATCTTTCACTTAAATGTCTCCGTAGGGTTACATAGATCTATACACATGTCACATTACTGCAAACCTATACAAGCTTCAGCTTTACTTACCTATCGATCGCTTAGTTTAAATTATTGTCGCCCAATATTGAATAAACTATTGCTATTCAAAAGTGATTGACGATATAACCTTGCTAAATAACAACATTGATAATCTTATTGTATCGACAATTTACCAGTGTGCACCTGAAGACTGTCTATCAACCGTTGAAAATCCTGAAAACTACTAAAAGATTATTTCACAAAATATTCGTTCGATTAGTCAAAATTTCTTGAAACCTTACTCATCCGCCTTGCTATAGAATGTGATGTCATTGTTCTTTCGGAGTGCTGGCTCTCCTGTTTAAGTGATTCTTCATTACCGCAACTGCAAAATTATTCCTTATGCCACACCACCAATCATCGCAATCAGAAGTAGTTGCGTATGTCAAAACGAACCTTACACACAAAACTCACGAGCCCGAGTTCTACGGCTCAGCCTCGGGCTTAGTCATTGAACTTAAAGCCGATATCGCAATTCTCTGCATCTATAGATCACCATCTAATGAGTCTATCGAATTGTTTATCAATTCTCTGAATGACATACTATCCAACTTGGCTCATTATAAAACTGTAGCCGTGGTGGGGGACATTAATATCAATATAAACATGGAAAGTAATAATTCACCCCACTCTGGGGCTCATGAATACTTGAACTGTCTCGCTTTTCACGGCTTCTTACCGACTCATACCCTACCTACAAGAGGCAACAACTGTCTTGATCATACCATATTGAGAACCAAATTCCCGTCATCTTTATTTGTCTTGGACTCTACAATAACCGATCACTCCGCTACTTTACTTTATCTTAACTTAAAACCACCACTTAACTATGCTGTGACCTCAATTTCAAAGACCAACTTCACCTCACTCGACAAATCCATGCAGACACTTGACCCCTCACATATCCTGACTTTGACTGATCCTGACGCTGCTACAGACTGTCTCATACAATCATTAACTCTCGCAATCAAAAACAATACATCCATAAAACTCCTCCCTAAACGCAACAGAATCTTGAAGCCATGGATCACCCAAGGTCTTTTAAGATATATGCGTAACCGAGATCAACTACACAAAAACTGTAAAAAAGACCCTGACAACACAGTCTTAAAGATCACTTACACTCGATACAGGAACTATTGTAACAAAATTATCAAAAGAGCAAAAAGGCCATTCGACTCTGATGAACTAACTAAAGCCGGTAATAATGCGAAGCTATTATGGGGTACGGTCAAACGTGTCACAAACACTACAACCACTAAACACATTCCTATGAAGTTACTCTCATCCACAAAATCTCCTTATAAATCTGTTAACGACGTAAACAACTATTTTGCGAAAATGGGTGAGGATCTTGCCAGTAAAATTCACAGCCTACAATTGAATTAGTCCGCAAACTCTGACACTCCGCATAAGTCTAACCAATGCTGCAATTCTTTTGTTCTTCTATCAATTGATCCTGATGAAATTGCTTCTACAATAAAGAGCTTAAAGTCTAACGCTGCTGTAGGTATAGATGGTATCGCTACATCTATGCTGAAACGATACTCTGTAATCCTGACACCCATTTTGTGCCATATATTCAACCTATGCTTCGACACCGGTGTCTTTCCAGTTTCTTTTAAACAGGCAATCAGCCATCCCATTTTCAAGGCAGGAGATCGTTCCGCCGCACATAACTACCGTCCCATTGCAGTACTGTCAGCTTTGTCGAAGATCTTGGAACGCCTTCTAAACAAAAGACTTGTCAACTATCTTGAAAATAATAACCTTTTATCAGTTAACCAGTTCGGTTTTAGAAAAAAGTGCTCAACCTATGGTGCAGCTTTACAACTAATAAATGGAATAGTTGATAAGCTTAATAAACGTTCAAAAGTGCTTACGGTGTTCCTCGATCTCGCTAAGGCGTTCGATACAGTACCTCTCACCTGCCTTACTCTAAGCTCGAGCAATTGGGTGTCAGAGACATGCAACTAGAAATATTTAAGTCATACCTTACAGGACGCACACAAAGAGTAAAAATAGGCGATTTCTTAAGCGAGGAGCTTCCTGTTCGTTACGGAGTTCCCCAAGGTAGCGTTTTGGGCCCAACGCTTTTTCTGATATTCATTGACGACCTCAGCAGTACACCTGTACCATCCGGTAGTATAATTTCATTTGCTGATGACACTGCCATCACTTTTTCTGGTACCTTTTGGTTGGAGGTATAGGCTGCTGCACAAATCGGACTAAGCTCAATAACCAACTAGCTTATCACTCACTCGTTGACACTAAACACCTCTAAAACGAAATTAATTACTTTTTCCCTGAATTCCACAGGCCAGCCTACCACACCTATCACTTTACAAGCTCACTCATGTCAAACTAACACACTCACATGTAACTGCCCACTTATATCATCCACAGACACGATAAAATACCTAGGCATTATAATTGATAAGCATCTTACCTTCAAGACACATATTACTCCCCTAGCAGGTAGAATACGTAAGCTCATCTACATTTTTAAAACACTAAGACACGTCGCAAATCATCATATTATTCGTAGAGTATATTATACAATGTGTCAGTCGATCATTACATATTGTATTACTAGTTGGGGTGGTGCAGCCAAAACTCTGCTCAAGCCTCTTGAGGTGGCTCAGAGAGCCATACTTAAAGTAGCTAGTTTTCGGCCTATTCACTATCCTACAGTTGAGCTTTATAAAAATAACAAAGTACTCACGGTTTGACAACTATTTATACTTTATACAATACTTCACCAACACACCATACCTCCACTCACACATCACCAACCTAAACGAAGAAACAAATTATACTCCGTTCCTCACCCCTACTTCACCTTTACGAAACGCTTCTTTTTTTACTTAGGTCCCTCTCTATATAACAAAATAGTCAGAGCTATCCCGATTCACAAATCCTCTTCCCTACTTACAAAAAAGCAGATCACTCAATTCCTCGCCCAAAAAGACTATGATGATACCGAGAACTTTATCACATGGCCTCATCCATAACTTTTCACATTATTAATTTACAAGTAACTCCTGAAAGCGCACGCACACACTCACTCTCTCTCTCACACACACACACACACACACACACACACACACACACACACACACACACACACACACACACGCACGCACGCACGCACGCACGCACGCACGCACGAGCGTACACACACGCGCGCACACACCCGCACACGCACACATACATGCATGTACAAATAAAACACTATTTGTTGTTTTTTTAGATTTAAGATGTCATTGTATTTTTTCTCTTTTAAAATGTTAACAGTCATCTACCCTTCTTATGTGGGAATTAAGGGCTGACTGTCCTTAACACAGGCTATTCAGTAGCCTAGCAAGGACATCAGAGCTGACTGTAAGATTTTTGGAAATAAAGCATTATTTTTATTATTTATTTCTCCAGACTCTTAGGTAAGCTATCTGATATCGTGCCTAAAATTGAAATTGAGTTTATGAAAACGGCTGTACCCTTGATATTGGAAAATCAATAGACTCAAAAGCATAAACAACAGTGCCCTGCTATGATCAGAATTTCTTGATAGCTGAAGTTTATTAGATTTGAATGTGATAGGAGACGGTCAAATTGCCTCTTATCGTGTAAATAAAAAATCTAGGGCTGATATTCGCCATCTAAAAATCAGCCTTTTTTGTATACGTATCTGAAATAAAGTCGAAACAATGAAATTGGCGAATAAAAACCTTTTTACTGTTTTGCTAAACTTTAATGAAACTGAGTAGTTTTACTATGTATAATGTTAGTGGTATCTTGCTATGTTTATATTCCATTCTTGTCTCATCATGAATGTCTTATACGGGGTTAATGTAACTAAATCTAAGTGAATGCTCATTTTAAATGCAAACAATCCTGTCTTCTCTTCAAAGATTCGTTTTAGAGATATTAGATTTTACTCGAGAAAAATTATTTTAAATTTAATTTAAAACTGTTATTTCTAATCTTTGATAAGTCTTTTCATTTAAACTTGTTGTTGGATTTTTGTTTATGGGTCTGACTGCTAATAACGATCTTGAAAATTTCAAAATGTATTTGGTCGTTTATCCTTAGTTGTCGTTTTTTTATGAAACGAAACATTCGCGTATTGGACATAGTAAAACACTCAGCTTTAAACCAACTCTTTTGGATCACACAACATGTCATCATCATCAGCCTTTATCAGTCCACTGCTGGGCTAGGCCTCTCTTTTGAAAGGAGGAATTGGCCTACTACACCACGCTGGCCAAACGGGTTGGTATAGGGTTTGTATCAAGTTTCCCTTCTCTTACAGTGCTGTTCTCTGCATAATATGCTCCCTCTGTCGGCTCTTACGACACCCATGGGATGATATGGGGTGGTGACATTCCGTATTCTTAATCCGTCACCACACGGAAAACAACAACATGTAGCTTTCGGTCATTTTCTATGTTTTAATCTTTAATCAAGCAAAATTAATCATATTTTATTTAGGAGAAATGAGAACAGTAATTCAGCTCTATCATAATAACATCTTCTAATCAACAGCCAATTAGTTTTTTTATTACCAGTTAGAAAACGATTACCATTCTTATATTAAAACTATTTGTGAAACTATTTGTATTCAGGCCACTAACCACTTTCTATCTAAACTTTATAGACATTGCTATGTTAACTTTGACCTTAAATTCGCAAAAAAGCCATTTCAAAATTCGAGTGGACTAGAAGGCTGCCCCAAGGGAGCCATCTTGGGACTTTAAGAGGGATTTTAAGTAACACGCGGAAATAGTTTCATTTCACCACGGTCACAGGTTACGAAATTCCCTTGTGGACAATAACTATGCTTGGTGGTTTTATGTTGAGTGTTCTTGGAATGCCAAATGGTGCTTCAAATACGTTTCAGACCGTGTCATGTAGCTTTATACTATAAAGTGCAATTTTAAAATGTCTTCATGACGTAGACATTTTATCTACCTTAACACTGCACTGGTAACACATGAATTATTGTTACCAGTCAAGTTATATTCAAATATATAGTTGACCTGACTGAACGCACGGGTTCGATTCCCACCCATGACATTTTTTATGTGGTGATTACGATATTTTTGCAGTGTGAGGTGTCATTGATTTATCATATTGTGACGGCCGGTGTCATGTCAAAATTGTCATCACAACGGTCGTCAAGATCTACTGACGTCTATACGACAAACTAGCCGGTCGTCAAACACAATAATTAGCAAAGAAGTTTGAAGACTATTTTTGGAAAATTACAGTTTTTAGTTCGATGACGTATACACTCTGTCAAGTGTTCGCCAAATTCACCAGTCATTGACAACAAGACGATGGCCCTGCAGATAACACATACGCTGCACGTTCTGAGGGCATGGGTTCAAATCCCAGTCATAACAATTATGTGGATTTTGGTTATTATGAAATTTGGAAAATGTTTTTGAATATTTGGCAAATATTAAAAAAAAGATTATTTAAATATTTCGAATAAAGATAAGAAAATTCTAGAAACTTCAGGAAGGAATGGAAAGGTTAAAAAGAGACAGGAGATGGAAAAATAATTGAATAATGAAATGACAATCGAAATTAGTGGATGTAGAACATTCCTAGGGGTATATAAGGCGGTGTAGACGCGCTAAGCGCCAGTTTTACTTAAGAAGTGGTACATACATACATACATAGACTCACGCCTGTTTCCCGGAGGGGTAGGCAGAGACTACGGAACGCCATTTGCAACGATCCTGACATATCTCTCTTGCTTCATTCACTCCCATCAGATTCCTCATGCATGCTCTTCTGTTCTGTGAGAAGTGGTAAAGTGGAGAAAAAAAGGAAGAAGTAAAAGGAAGAAAGAAGTAGTAGTGAAATAAAGTGAAGTGAAAGTATAGTGCAGTGAAGTGCAGTGCAAAAGACCTGCCGTCTGTTGTTGGTGCTGTCCGCGTCGAAATTGAACGACGCGTCGTGTGTGTGAAGGCGAATAAAGTGTCAGTAGTGCTACTCGGTGTTTCCTTCCAATCCCGTTACCCCGTCCATAACAATATTATTATGTATGAATGTAAGAATGTATAAGTATGTTTTCCATTTATCTGGCTTTGCTAAGTTTAGGATCAGATAGCCTTGAACAATGTGTCTTAGGATAATAATTATTATAGGAGAGACTAGTCTGAATGAAATGTCTGTGTTCAAAAAGTACATACTCATCTGAGGTATATCCGTGTGAGTGAATTATAATAGAACGTATAAAACAATATCAGCTTAGCATTGAATGTGTCCCAGTACTGAAAAAGTCCTTGGTCCCAAACAAAAGGGATTATGTTGCGTAAACTAAATACGAGGAAAGAGAGATTTTCGAGAGCTTAGGCTTTTTGAATGCACGTTTCCACATGACATTTTCCTTATCCATTTTACTTAGTGTTACTTGTTATTAGGTTTTATTTTATTTCAGGCAACTAAAGGTAACTAGAGTAGTTAGTGTTATACCTAAGGGTCCTTGATCGCAGGTCAATGGCTGAATCATGCTACCAAATTGAATTTATATTCTCACAACATATACATACATGGGAAGATACCAATAATGGAATACGTTCCATGAATGGAACATTGGTATATTTCTAAGTCTACGCGACGCATGTCAAAAATTTTATGTTATTATATAATTTACTTGGGACGTATTCCATGATTGGTACTGCCCTCTACTAAAAACATTCAAAATATTTGTGACGCTTAGACTTACTACACTAGAATATAACGGTATTTCACATCAGAGACGTATTCCATAATTGGTACCTTTTCTGTACAAAATATAATAACAAGATTTGACTGAGATTTTCCACAGAGTGACTGCCTGTCTAACCTCCGCGACAGTTCCATGGTTTAATCCAGTTCAGTCACGATTGTTAAATTAATAATAAATAAAGTTTTATCAATGACTCCCTGTTACGATAATTTAATTTAACAAACTCAAACTACAGATGCGAATATTATTTTTAATAAAATGAAAATTGCGTAACATAAAATTTTAAATGTTGCCTTGTTAATTGGTTTATCTTTATAATTTTGGGTCTTCGAAGTCTAGAAATTGTTTTACATGGACCGGTTTTTGTATAATAAAAAGTCTATCGAAAAGGGTTGTCATAATTGGAGGTAAAACGAATTTATGAAAAAATCCTGATGACGACATATAATTATATGTATGATGTAATGTCACATCAGACACTCCGCAATTTAGACCGCCGATCTTATAAGGATCGTGGGAAGGGGATGGTTACTGGCAGTCCAAGTTCAGTCCATGTGAACAGTCTTGGGGAAGACCCATATCCAGCAGTGACTATCTTTTGGCTGAGATGATTTGAAACTATGCGTCGGCTTAGAGTATAAACCTGCTAACTGCATATCACGGAAATTTTCAGGATAGACAAAAAACATTCTTAAAAAAAATGTATATATTTTATGGAAAGACTTTTATATTTCTAAACATCTATTTATATTCCATATAATTTGAAATAAAAAACTGATAATTTAATTCAGTACTTATGTATTTATCACCACTTTTGTGACTAAGCAGGTTTTCTTAACTTTCTGTAACTTAGCAGAAAATTAATATTTAAAAAGATAGACTACTAACAAGTAATAAATTGCTACTGAGAAGCTTTCGCCAATTCGCTATACAACAGCTGGCGAACTCTAAATTTGAATGTGGCACGCCTAGTGGACGTCCTAACTTCGGGAGGGAGAGCATTCCAAAGAAGGATGGATTGGATATTAAAAGAAGAATGTACTAAACTAGAAGTGTGAGATGGAAAGAGAAGAAGAAGGCTATTAATAAATCGCAAGTTCTTATCATGGTTGGAGCAAAGATATTGAAAATAAGGTACTAGATATGACGAACTGTTAGGAGAGTAGAGAAAAGAGTATAAAGTCGTCAGAGTACGCAAATTTCTTCGCTGACGAATCGGCAACCATTTTAATTCCTTGCGAAATTTAGAAATGTGATTGAACTTACGCAAATTAAAAACAAAATTAAAATTTAAGTGGCCAACTCGCCGATTTAAATGCTTCTTGTGGTTTCACTCATTTGTTAAAATACGGTGTCCGATCATTTGACAAAAAACAAATGAAAAGTTTTCATTTGACAAATAACATTTGACAAAATTATACTTGATAAGTTTATTATTTTACAAACTCTTGTTTAATAAACTACTCATTAGACAATATACTTACTAAAAAAAAAATATTATGCTAAAACATTAATTTACAAATTGATTATTTTTTCAACATGTTAGTTGGCAAAACGTAAAGCATTTATAACATTAGACAAAATGCATTGCTTGGTAAATATTTTACTAACCAAAATCTACGTTAATACAACAATATTTGTGTAGGACCAACTGAAACAATGGCTGGTTAGGTTAGGTTAGAACTGCGACTACAACGAACCGCCAGAACCGAATTCTACTTATTTCGCTTAATTCAGCCAGTGTGTATTTTTTTTAAAGTCTTAAGTCTCTGAGTCTCTGACTTAAGACTGCCTCGTTGGTCTTGCGTCTCGGGTTCGATTCCCGGGTCGGGCAAAGTGTTATTGGGTTTTCCCGTTAGGAAATTCTCAGTAGCAGCTCGGAGTCTGGTAATGTGCCCGGTACGGCAATAGACTCGCCCCCTATTACGTGGGACCTAAAAAATCATGGCGAATTGTGGGTTACACCTCTGCCTACCCCTTCGGGGATACAGGCCTGAGTTTATAACAAAAAAAAAAAAAACTTAAGTCTCTATGGAATTTGTATTAATACAAAATTAATACTTGCCTATAAATAATCTGTCCAAGATGAAAATTGCAACCATGCAATTTAATATTTTCAAAATTTCGCATATATATTGGTTAGAAATTAGTTATTTTTAAAAACTAATAATTTATCTTCTAACTTTTTGTAAAATCACCATTTTGGCAAACGAATTATTTAGTCATATGATTATTTTAAAATAATTATTTAACATTTTAATTATGTTCTAAGTAAAACATTTGCGAAACCTGTATTATGTCACATGATTGTTTTTAAAGTAATATGTTTGCGAAATGAAAGTTTGTCAAATGATTAGTTTTTCAAACGTTGTTTGTAAAATGATCTTATTGTCATACGTTTTTTGTAAAATAATAGTAAACCGTTAAAATACGAATTGCAGACAAATCGTTGTACTTTTATTTTAAACCGTCGTCACTCAAATATTTTAAGCTCCCGTGAATACTAAAAATCAAATTAAATGTAAATCTTTTATTAATTTTATTTTTGTTGTCATTTGAATTTTCATTCCAGTTTTGATTCATTTTTCGACATTAGCGTCAACTACAGGGTTCAGTATTTTGAACCACCCAGAAAGACACTGTACAAGAGTATTAAAATCGGTCCTGTGGTTTATTAGTAACGTCACACACATCTATATAGATATATCATATTAGCCGCGATTCCAAATTTTCTGTTACAATTTTCTGTTTAGTAAGTACCTATTTATATAATGCAAACAATACATATAGTCTAAAAAAGCATAACGAGTACAAGCCTACCCAACTTTAATATTAAAATATAAGACGTAGACACAATAAAACGTCGCCAAAACTAGAAGAATAAACTTTAAAGAGAGGCTGGCACCTCGGTAATAATTAATTAAGTTTAAAAACTGTTTAAACTTTTATACTCTTGTAAGTTTTAATCATTATTATAATGATATTTACTGAAATTATTCATAGTTGAGTAATTTATTTAAATTTCTGTTGGAATTTTTAAGACTGTTTTTCAAAATGTTTGACTGCCAAACTTGTTACTTTAAAGTTACCTAATTGCTTAATTTAAAACCAGTTTTTTTTTGTATCCATAGCTTATATACATGTAAGGAATTAGAAATAGTATTTTCTTGGGTTTACGCGAATGTTACACATTGAAATTAAACTAAAGTTTACGGATTTTATCGCGTTATATTGGTTTCACTGAGTTATAACTTATTACATTTAAAGCGGATGATCTAGAAACTATATTTTTTTATTTATTACTTTTCCTGGTAACTAGCTTTGTCCTTCTTGGGTTTCTTTAGCCTTATGACACTGTGAGCTCATCATCATCATCATCAGCCTGTAACTGTCCAATGCTGAACAGGCCTCTCCTTTAAAAGGAGGAATTGGCCTACTATAGTGAGCTCATTCTGCTTAAATAGTAACACCAATACTTAAAAAATGTCCGGGTACTTTGAGATAACTTATACATTCAAGAAAAGACAAAGATCACCTCAGTCTGCCGTGACCATGCATCCTGTAAATAATTCGAAACGTCGGCAAGTAATAAATAAAAACATGTAGTTTCTATATCATTGGGTTTAAATGTAATAACTTATCTAAACCAATGTAACGCGATAAAATCCGTAAACTGTAATTTAATTTCAATTAGAAATGGAGTTAACAGATATTAGACTACGGACAAGCCAGCAAGACAAAGAATGTAAACAAACTTAAAAAGGTAGTAGAGCCTTGCTGATTTCAGCATGAATGGGCCGGCTCGAGCGGGGAAGTACTACCCTCTCACAGAAAATCGACGTAAAGTAACAGTACCTAAATTGTTGCGTTTCGTTTGGTGAGTGAGAGTGCCGGAGGCCCTATCTCCTATTTCTTCTCCCCATCCCTCTCCTCATCCTTTCCCATTTCCGAACCCCAAGAGGCGGCAACGCACTTGTGACTAATATGGTGTTGCTTGTGTCCATGGGCGGCGGTAATTGCTTACCATCAGGCAATCCGTCTGCTCGTTTGCCGCCTAGTAACATAAAAAAAACTTTGAGTGATTCATAATACAAATGTATAAATTGTTGTTATTTTACGGTAGGACTTTTAAGGTTCCGGCCGGATAGGTATTGCAAGAGAAGATCACATGAAAGGAGCATAGGAACAAGGTGTGACAGATTTAGACCTTATTCTATTTTAATTGCAAACTCAATACATTGATACGTGATAATACACTGATTGACGAGGTATGCTCAAAAAGATGTCATCTGGCTTTTAGATTTGCTAAAACAATATATTAGGAACCTAAGTAAAAACTCCTTCATACCGCTTTAATAAAAAACACTAAACCTTAATATATGCAATATATGCGCATATACTGCTGGCGTAAGTATCACAGCATTTGTTCACTTCGTATGTTATCGTTTGCAGTACCGATCAGCAATTTTAAAGGCACTTCACTCTTTGCCTGTATACTATATTAAAAACTTCATTGAATGACAGTGCTCTGGTTTAAGGAGTAACCTTGCTACTGCTGTATGTAACTTATGTCATAAATATTTCTACAAAAAACACTATTATATATATTACATTACAGTACGCTGTCGCGCCACACCTTTATCCCCGAAGGATTACACCCACATTTCGCCTTATGAATATTTAGGTCCCACGTAGTAGGGGGCGAGCCTATTGCCGTTACCGAGCACATTTCCAGACTCGGTGCTGCTACTGAGAATTCGGAAAAGCTCAGTAACACTTTTCTGGCATCGAACCCGGGATCTCTCGATCAGCAGTCGCATACGCTATCCACTAGACTACGGAGGCAATCCTGTATATAATACTAGCCGTTTCCCGCGGTTTCATCCGCGTCCTGAGGGAACTACTTCGCGTATTCGAAAAACTATATAGCCTATGTTACTCGCAGATAACGTAGCTTTCTAAAAGTGAATGAATTTTTAAAATCGGTCCAGTAGTTTTTGAGTTTATCCACTACAAACAAAAATAAAAATTTTTCCTCTTTATAATATTAGTGTAGATGGATACAATTTTTCATGTATGTATGTATGATTACACAAATTAATCGGAAGCACATGTTCAACCAATGTCACATGATCAAAGAGGTTTCATATGACAAAAAACTATTTTTAATTTACATTGTTGCTAACTTCAATAGTGCCTTTGGTCATCCTCATCGCCCTAGCGCTATCCCGGTTGCATCCAAGACTTACAGCCTTGGAGCTCAAGGTCCGCTTACTGGTCTAACCAGATATAACAGAATATCAACATTTCCACAGAGGGACTGCCGTCTGAGCTCCGTAACCCAAAGGCATAGCGATATTCTATGGTTTAGACCAGTATCAGTTTTGTTAGGTATTTAATACGGGAGACAAGTGAAACAAGTGATAGCTATTGACACACTGATTTATTGGCCGTTGAACCGAACCGCGCGGGCGCAGCCACGCACACATAGACATCCTATGCACACATACACAACAATCCCAACAATTTAACATAGATATAAAAAAACACAAATTAGTAAATACAAATTTTAAAAGAACTGTTTGTTATCAACCCTGGGTATATCCCGCAACAGTTTACTGGAACATCTCGAATTCTGAGGAGATGAGGATGACACTTCCGCCTCATTCCTTTTCCCCTCCCCACCATGCGACGACTGAGACCCCCTGGGTTTGCTGTGGGTTGGGTCGCTGTCCAACATAAAATCGTCAAAGTTCCCCGATTGAGTCATACCTTTATATGAAACAATTTGAGTTTTATGTTTTTTCTCATCACAAGAAGAGACATGGTCTTTAATCAAATACAACACTTCACCAAGTCTTTTTATAATGGTACCTTTTATGTGGTGCAAACCACATAAATTTACAATTGCTCAAAAAAATTTTAAACATAACCTCATCCCCTGGCTTATACACTTGTTTATTATTTCCGCCAAAGCAATTAATTTGCGAGCACTGCTTTTGTTTAACCTCTTTAGCGAGTGATGTGAGTGGGGTCGACGCTGACTTTGGGTTAAGCAAGTCTAACCGTGTTCTGAGCTTTCGCCCAAATACCAACTCAGCCGGTGAGAAACCCGTGACAGAATGAACTGAATTGCGATAATCAAACAGATATTTTAACATATTTAGCTTACACTCACGCCAATTGCGAGAACTTAAAACGCTTGACTTTATACCCTTTTTGACTATTTTAACAAAGCTCTCTGCTTGTCCATTACTGGCAGAATTGTAAGGTGGTGATGTAAGATGGGTAATACCATTAAGTAAACAAAACTTTGTAAACTCCGCGGATGTAAAAGCAGTACCGTTATCGCTAACAATTGTGTGAGGTAATCCGTACTTAGACATAAAATCATAAAGATTTTTAATAACGGCCGCCGAGGTGGTAGATGTACTAACGTCGTATACTTCTAACCATTTGGTATGCGCATCTACCACTACCAAGAACTTTTTTTACTAAATGTGTCAATGTTCTTGTGGACATATAACAGATTCTCGTATATGTATTGCGAAGCAACAGTTAGAATGCCTATCTCACTGAACTTTTCTCTTAGAGAAACACGAGGACCGAGGTTGTAAATACCCCTTATTGCTCTTTTCTGCAGAACGAATATTGTGTCAAGGTCTGCAGCATTCCCCCAGAGAAGAATCCCATATGACATAATACTATGAAAGTAGCTGAAATAGACCATTCTAGCTGTTTCTATATCTGTGAGGCGTCTAATTGTCTTAACCGCATAAGCTGCAGAACTAAGTTTGCCCGGAAGTCTTTCTATATGCGGACCCCATTGAAGTTTGGAATCAAGCATAATACCTAGAAATAAGGTTGTCCCGACGGGCTCAATTCTGGTTTCCTTCAGTTGTACATTGGTTTCCATCTGTTTAACATTGGGCATGGAGAATTTTAAGAGTTTAGTTTTCTAATCATTGAGTAATAAATTATTTACATTAAACCAATTAACAACTTTAGAGAGTGCGTTGTTTACTTCGTCAAAATTACTCTGTTGTCTTTTAATATTAAAAATTAAAGAGGTGTCATCCGCGAACAACACAATCTCATGATCGTTCTTGCGTTCGTGCGTAATAGGGTAAATCGTTGATATAGATCAAAAATAGAAATGGTCCGAGTATTGAACCCTGCGGGACGCCCATTTTTAAGGCAGAACCTGGCGATGTCTTATCATTAATCTGAACCTTCTGGATTCTGTTGCCCAAATAAGAAACCAGGAGACTAAGAGCTTTATTCCTAATGCCATAATGATATAATTTCCTGACCAGAGTATCATGATGTACACAATCAAAGGCTTTGGACAAGTCGCAAAAAATTCCTAAAGCATCTTGCGACTTCTCCCAAGCTGTAAATATACTTTTGAGTAACTCTACTCCTGCGTCAGTAGTTGAACGACCCCTCGTAAATCCGAACTGTTTCTTGTGAAGAAGATTATGTTTGTTAAAATAACTAAGCAATTGACTAAGTATTAATTTTTCAAAAATTTTACTAAGCGTTGGCAATACAGAAATAGGTCGAAAATTAGAAGGGTCTGATTTGTCGCCAGATTTAAATAAAGGTATAACTTTACTATATTTCATTAAATCAGGAAATATTCCAGAAGCGACGCAACCATTGAATACTGTTGCAAGATGTGGAGCTATTATGGTAATAATAGATGAAACAGTCTTTACTGACAATCCCCACAAATCCATTGTCTTTTTCATATTTATAGTTTTAAATTGATAAATAACATCTTTAGTAGTCACAACGGTAAATTCAAAGGCTGCACCACATTCTGGCACGCAGTCCCTAAGAAGCATTTCAGCAGACATGGAAGATGAGTCGAGCGACCCTGTAGTTATTATAGGTATATTAGAAAAAATCTTCTCAAATTCTGTCGCTACTTCCAGGTCCTCTGCAACACTCACATTATTGATATTCAATAAGAAGTCACGGCTGCGTACTTTGGCTCTGCCAGTTTCATTGTTGATGACATTCCAGGTAGCCTTTATAGTGTTTTCTGATAATTTTATTTTATTTCTCAAATAAATAGATTTTGCTGTACTACAAGCTTGTCTAAATATTTTGGAATATTTTTTTACATAATTAATAAAGTTCTGACTATTATTATAAGTTTTTTCATCATACAGTTCATATAACCTAATCCGGCTTTTATGAATACCTTCAGTTGCCCAATCACTAAACATCAGACGGTCAGTTACATTTAATTTTTTGGATGTAAATACAGTCTGAAATTCGTCATTAATCAAGTCAAACAAAGAGCTATATAACTGATCCGGATGGTCATGATGAGGCAACCAACGCATTTTTCGAGATAAATTGTCTTTAAAAGTTTTAAGTCGATTTTCATTTATTGGTATATATTTAATAATTTTTCTCTGGACTTTTGGGCATTTTCTTGGACAACAGATTAACTACCCACTGTGATCTGACTGAAGCAGATTAATCAAAGATTTGTGTAATGGTTTTATATTAGTAAATATACTATCAATACAAGTACCACTTGTGGCAGTCACTCTAGTTGGTTCATAAAAATTATGACATAAATTGTATGACTTAAATAAATTTAAAAATTTGATAGTCGAAGAGCATTTTTCTAATATGTTAACGTTAAAATCTCCACAAATAGCAACAGTTTTACGGCAGTCACAAACTTTGCTAAGGGCATCCTCCATAATAACTAAAAAACTTTCAAATGGTGCACATGGAGGTTTGTATACACTCATAACAATGAACTGCCCAAACTCAACACATGTGATTTCTACTACTCGCTCAACAGAGAGGCTCACAATGTCAGTCCTTTCTTTAAATTTTAGAAATTTGCAAACTATGATTAACGAGCCACCATGGATAAAGTTTTCTCTACTGAACGAGCTTGCAACCTGGTGGTTATTGAAATTGAATATGAACTGGTGGCTTCTTAGCCAATGTTCTGTAATGCATAAAATATCAATATTGTTACAGTTCATAAACAATTCCAATTCTAACTCCTTACCCATCAACCCTTGTATATTTTGATGCACCAGGCTGATACAATTTTTTAAATTATTTTTTGTAGGTAAGGTTGATGGAGTTGTATTTTTGTCACTTAAACTAGGTACAGAATTCAATGTCTTATTAAATATATTGCCAGAGATTGACTCTATTGTCTCAGAATTCAATTTAAAGAATTTGGAACGGATTCCAAGCTTATATTGCATGTCAAATTTGACTGCTCAATAAAAGCAGTGTGGTTAGCCAAAACCTTGGCTGTGTTATTAATACAATAAGCTAGCGAGGATGCTATTTGTCTTTTATAAAATTGTGATATATAATAATTATCATATGTCAAATAAAAATTTGTAATTAGAGCATTAGAGTCAATAATGTCAATTAAATTATTATAACATGTCATCGTATGTAATTTGGAATTAATCTTAAATCTATAATCATTTTCAGCTTGTGGCAACAGCTTACTGTAAGGAAAAGCAAGTAACAGAATTTTTTTAACTTTTAAATTCAGTAATTGGTCAAAATATCTCTTTATTAAATTAATATTTGCATTTCCTCTTCTCCCAATAAATATAATTATTGTTGATTCAGGACAGTATGATTTAGATAAAATTGATTGCATAATCTGAGAAAAGCTTGCTCCAGGCATACATAAGTTAGTAATAGTCATACCTGTCCTTTGCCTCAACAATTGGCTCATGTTTTTACCTATCTCATCGCTAAACATTAATAGCTTGTTGGTGTTTGTAATGTGGGGTGAGAAAGAAGTGCCAGAATTACAATAAGAATTAATGGAATTAATGGTGCTGTCATCCACTGCAGCAGAGAGTGACAGCAAATCAGAGCAATAATTCAAAGTAGTTGACTGTGAATGACTCTGTGGCGCCTGGCTAAGTTCATTGCCATGACTATTATTAGTCAAAGATTGAAGCCTCTCTTCATTGTACTTACACAAGTCCACTAACTCATCCATTGCCAAGATATGCTCGTTAATTTGTTTATGTGATAGATTATATTTTTTTGTCATATTAGCCAAAGAATCTTGTAAACTATCAATCTCCGTCTGCAGATAATGAATATCAGCATCATATTTCACTAGATTTGAATCTAATTTAGTTAGACATACTGACATTTGTTCTTTTACATTAACATATTTTTTGCAATAATCTAGATTTATGTTTGATTTCCGGTACATTCTTAATAATTTTTCCTTTTTCCTAATAAATTTATTTATTTTAATATACTTCTTCAATTTATTACAAGCTTTTATGTTTCTAAATGACTGAATAGTTGAATTAGAATCTGTAAGATCAATAGTCACTATATTCTTACTGTCATCATCAGAGATAGCAGAAACCATACCTGGAGCGCTGCCAACCAGCTCATCAAATAATGACTGTGTGGTTACTGATTTTTTAGACCGGTTTGCACTTTCTAATCTGTTAATAAGATCATTGGCCTCGCTTAGGAGACCCTCTAACTCAGTGATGCGTTTTAGAGCGTTCTCAAACTCATCACTGCACCTGTCAAATTGTGTTACAATCTTATGCAATCTATCCCGTTCATCAAGGGTAGTGAGTAAATTAGAGTGTATTTCTGCCATCTCACTCCTAAGCTGAGAGTTTTTACCTAAAATCTCTAGCATTTCTTTCTCATTGTCATCATGTTCACTTTGTAGTGACTGACACAAATCCTTATATTTCTTTAGTTCTACAAGGGTCACCTGTAATTTCTCATCATCTAAGCGTGCCCTTCTGGTCATCATCTTGACAAAATTAAGTAAACAAAGCAAGAAAGGTTCACTGAGGTTTGTGTAAGACACAACAAAGTTTTTTGTATAGATTGAGGTATGCTGACTTAGTATTATCGCTAGTGTAGGGTGTAAGAATGTCAAATAACAAGTAAACTCACCTCAAATTGTCTCAAAGTCAGCTATTATTGTAAAAATAATGCAAATTCTTTTAAATAAAATTGTTCGTTACTTTGACAGCTGACTTACTTGACTTTGCAAAACTTTTACAACTTGATAAACACCACTTATCACTGTTATTATACAACAATTATAATTATCACAGATTATTACGTAAGAAATTAGCAAGTTAGGCACATTATTATTAATTAAATAGATTTAAGAATAATAAATTATTGGGAGAAGTACAGTTTTACGTTATACCGCCAGTGTTGCCAGAAGCAAAAAAAAAAAAAATAGGTTCCCCACGGACTGAGCGTATGTTAAACAATGACTTACCATCGTCGTCCTCGCTCACATCACCCGTCAACACGTAATTAACCTTCTTGTTACACATTTTACGCAAATGACCCTTGGTGTTGCACTTTTACATTTGTAGCTTGCGAACCGACACTGGGACGCCTCATGGTTATTACGACCGCACACTGAACACTTTATTTTACTGGCACTCATGGGTTTAGCACTATTTGCTTGTTTGGCGATCTTGAACAACGGCGTCTGCTGCCCAAGGACAGCCGTAGTAGCGGCAGCTTCTGCGCGGGCACACCGCACGCTTTCCGCCAGCTCCACTGCCTTAGCCAGGGTCAGCTTGTCGAGATCCTGCGCGAACAGCTTCTCTCGTTCATGGCCTGCTACCATTCCTATCACGAACCGATCTCGTAACGCTTCCTCTACGTTACTAAACTTACAATGTGCTGTAAGTCCTCGTAGCCTTGACGCCCATTGCGTGTACGTCTCGCCCGGCTGCTGCACCGCCGCGTAAAATTTGTAGCGCTCACTGAAGCCACATACCTTTAGAAGAAAATGCTCATCCAACAGCTGCACTACGTCGTCATACGGTACTTCCTGGATGTCCTTTGGCAGGGCTAGATCCGCTGCCAACTTATACGTAGCATCGCTCAATGCGCTGAGCAGGATCGCCCGTCTCTTGGCTCCAGCTGCATCATTCCTCGGGACGATGTCGTTTGCAATAAACCATTGAACCGTACAACTTCCATTCTTGCACATTGTGGTCGAACGTGGACAAAATTCCAATACTATTCATTTCTTTGGATTTTATTTTAAGATGTGGGTAACTCGTCGCCACTGTTAGGTATTTAATACGAGAGACAAGTGAAACAAGTGATAGCTATTGACACACTGATTTATTGGCCGTTGAACCAAACCGCGCGGGCGCAGCTACGCACACTTAGACATCCCATGCACACATAAACAACAAGTTTATTTGAGGGTACTGACTCCCCGTAACGACTGTCAAAGATCTTCATGACAGCCGGGACCGACAGTTTGACGTGCTCTCCGAGACACGGGTGTTCTGGTTACTACTATGATGTGGTTAAATAAAAATCGTGGTTTTAGTTACAAACAAAAATCTGTTTAATTCGTTAAAGAATTTAAAACATCCTTTAGCAAATGTTTAATTGAAAATTATTAAGGAAATTCTAGAACAGTTACAGAGATAGAACCTGGGTCGCGTGATTCGGTGTAGTCTTCGGGAATCTGCTTCCGGAGTCGCAGGAAGAACAGCTAATGTACTTAGCTTTGTCCGACAACCAGCCGATGAAAAGGGCCGAGCGCTCCAACGTCTCGGTATTTATTGGAGCCCGAAGTGTGGTGTCTGAGGTGAGGGGGGCAGCGGCCAGCTAAGTGGAGTGGGCGGACGGTCGCGACGTCACACGGGGCAAGCGATAATTAACAATTGAATAGGCACTTAACTTCGAAAAGTCATCGGTGCGCGCCGTGGATTCGAACCCCTCTGCATTGCAGTCCGTTGGTATCTCCACTAGGCTAGCGCTGCCTTTTAATGTCTTGCTTCAAGAATACCTTTGGTAATACCCTTTAAAAATAGAATCTCAGAACATTTTCGATTTAAACTAATAAACTAACTAACTAATAACGTACCTCATTTCCTCACCACTTACTTTGTGTCGTGTTGAACCAACACTTTATTTATTATCAAAGAATATTAACTTTTAAAAGTGCAATTAGGTAAGTGAAATGACGTCAGACGCACGGAAGCGGAAAAACTTAAAGAATGTAAAAGCCTTTGTTAAAATCACTATTGACATGCAAAAATCTTGTTAAATACTCCACGGAGTAATTTTCAGGTGCATTTTATATAATTTTATGTTCAAAAAGTGGCGACTTTGCGCTGAAAATCACTTGTAAAGAGGTAATTAAGGAAAACGTGAAGCAATATTGTCCTTGCAACAATAATGTGACTCAAGCACAAGTTTTAAATTTATATGTTAGTTTATTATAAATTGCAGTTAATAATATTGAAGTGTATGCTTTAACTGTTATGGGTCTTTATCCCACCGTAGTGTGGAAGCGTTAAATGAATTATTACATTATTTTTGTTTAATTACTCGTAAGTGTAATACAACTTCTTGGTTACAAGTGAAATGAAAAATCAATACACGTTCTACATGAAAGAATCTAGAAAACTCGCAACATGTCAATGTACCTATGTCTTGAGGTTAATTTTATTGGTTGTGTGTGTGCGTGTTATATTTTTTGGAAAAGCTGCAGTGGGTCATAGATTATCAAGGCTTACTTACTATAAGCAATGAAAGGTAACTTCTATTCCGGGTATAGTTTATAAATATAGCTGTATGTTACTCAAAAACTATATGACTAAGTCATAAGTAATACATATCTTCTTATATACTCAATCATGTTTTACTAGTATGTGGTCGCGGGTTCGGTTTCCGCTCAAGTCAAACATTTGTGAGTGTGAACATGGGCAGTCTAAAATTTGTGTCAAAAACTTCGAAGCACCGTTAAAAACTAAACAAAACTTGAATACTACACTGTTGTATAAAAATAGTATCGGACCAAGCCTATACCAAAATATACCGACGATAATTTGTATTCATAGAGTTCTTCTTTACACGCCGATTACAATGAAAAGTTTCATCCGATATTAGTTTTCAATTTTCCAAACGACTTCATCTTTGAATAAGAAACATTTCGGTATTCTCGTGAATTTTTCGAAGCAATATTTTGGCCTACCTTTTGTATGATGTAAGCGTATTGTCACCTCTTTATTTATTTGCACTGAAAAATTTCAGGTTTCATTCAAAAATTTTGGGTGAGTAACGCTTATTTTCCTTGAGGCCTATCCAATTAGATTTAATTAGTAAGATTATGTTAATATGCAGTAGCCTGCTATAAGTAGGTTTTTGTTCTTGACTGAAGATTAATTTGTCATAATGTGTTTTGGAAAATATAATCTCTTTTTGCTAAAGTTTGCTAGGCACTTGTCAAAAGCTATTAAATAACAAGAGTCAATTCATAATATTATCAATAAATTGCAGAGGTCACCTTTGACCGCCCTTATTATAGTTAATGTATTGCTTGTTATTCGTAATGGGTGCAGTGGATTCGATGCTTACCTATACAGTGCGACGTTTAGTATGGTCTACGAAGTACTGTTCAGAGCCTCGACCTTATTATTCAACCCCTACAACTAGGTTTTGATTCCAAAGGGGGTTGTGAGGCTGCTATACATGCCCTTTCCACGTACCTTGGAAGTGGTGATGGAGAGGTCATTTTGAAGGTTGACTTGAAAAACGCCTTCAATTCAGTGAATAGGGACACTTTGTTGACACAAGCAAAATTAGAAACCCCCAAAATTTTTAAATTTCTTTGGCAATGTTACAGGTATCCCACAAAATTACTATACCAGGACAATCTTTTGGAATCTGCAGTTGGATGCCAACAAGGTGACCCTCTTGGACCAATTATTTTTAGTTTAGCTATACAACCCATTATTCGGCAAATAAATTCTAAATTTAATGCATGGTTTTTAGATGACGGGACCCTAGGGGGCGCTGCAGACATTGTATTACAAGATTTAGCTTTTATTATAAATAAATTCGCATCTATTGGCTTGGAACTAAATTCTAGTAAGTGTGAATTGTTTATAAATACAACAGACTCATCAAAAAAACCACTCGATAATATCAAAATTTAATAATTTGGCATCAAATATCAAAATTATTGATAAGACTTCTCTTCACCTCCTAGGTTCTCCAGTATTTGAAGAATCTTTCGGTTCTTTCTTAGACGAAAAGATACAAAATTTTTGTGAAATTTCAGATCGCCTATTCAAAATTAATATTCATTCGGCCTATACTATTATTTGTTATTGTCTTTTCGTCCCAAAATTCACACATGCCTTAAGATCTTCCCAACTTTGGAAAAAAGAAACACTTTTAGAACAAATCGACCAAATTATCCTAATTACTTTAAAGAGAATTTTAAATGTGGACTTGGACGATCGAGCCTGGCTACAAGCGTCTTTGCCTATAATAACCGAATCTTTGTGTCTATTATGGATTGTTTGTAGTCTGCCGCGATCATTGACATATATATTACTGCGTAAGGACTGGGCGGACCGCATGTTACAATGACGCCTCGAAGTTGGTCCTAAAATGGTCTTCTCTTTAACGAAGTGAACTAGAACGCGATCAGATGTCATCGGGAGCGGTCGTAAATTTTGCGAACAAAAATGCCAATTGTGCCGTGAAAGGTTACGTGAACTACGACAAAAAACAAAATAAAAATAATATAACATTTCATGTCACCGGTAACTTAAAAATATGTCATTAAATCAACTTCTAAAATTATTTAAAGCAATTTTCTTTCATATTGGTAAAAACGGCGCGAAGCCGCGTAAAAGTGCGACATAACTTTGAAGCGGCGGGCGTTGTACCCGATAAAATGAAAAGATTTATTATTATTACTATAAGATTAAATTATGTTCTAACAAAATTATTTTTAATTGATTCTTAAAATTTAAAGATACACCGATGTCAAAAAACATTAGGTACGAATCCAAAATGGAAAAATATTTTTTTTTGTACCTCGAAAAATACCTCACCCCGCTCTTACAAAGTTATGTCTAGGAGCAGACCATGTCGATTTACATCGCAGTTCATACTAGTTTGAATAGATGGCGTTATTTTTTTTTGTAAGGTGACTGCGTCTGTCAAATGTTCGGTCGCACGTATCTTTAGTATTTATATCAATGGCCGCGATACTGACATTTATTCAGCTCAGGAACTTCTTCGAGTCAATAGCAATCATATTTAAAATATTTACGGTTTCAAATACGTTTGATCGATAACAAAATATAGTGATGGTGAAAACATCACAATCGCCAACGTCAAGAAACAACATGAACAAAGAACATTGAGCCACCATTACTTTATTTGCAAGTTTTTGTTACCACCGAATGAAGGAATGTACGTGATCCAATGCCAACGTATGTTACTGAAATTTATTTTATCCAGTGGCATATTAATGCGGACAATACGCCAGTACACAGGCGTGACATCATTTAACGACCTGAATGGCCAGTTTTATTTTGGTAAAAATTACATTTATGTATAAAACGTTCACCCTTTTAGTTTACATAACAAAAGTGTCACTACTCGTGTAGGCCTTCTCTTTATAAAATAAGGTCAACACATAAGCCGTGTAATTCGCGTGTTGGCAATCAGATATCTGTCGGCATGATCTAATACCAAAGAAAGGCAGAGCCGTGGCTATTCTTGCCGTTTTCCTTCGATCCTACTTTCCTCCTTATTTCTTCTTTCACCCACAGAATTCTGAAGAAAGGATAAGAAGGGGTTCAAATCGTATGCTGCAGACATATAGCTAGTTCATAAATCTTCTTTGAAAGGATGATACTCCCTCTGCCAAGCAGACCTATCCACGATCCACAAAAGTAACTCAAAATAGACTCAGTATTTGACAAAAATACACAAAGTTCTAATTAGTCAACTTATAGTAAATTATTTTTACAATTATTATCCATTTTACAATTAAAAAAACAAAGCTACCAAAAGGTAACAGAAGAGAGAAGTTCAGAAAAAAACTTGCCTATGATTATTGTTAGTATCCCACAACGTGAAAAATGATGAGATCAAAAGCAATAAAGACAGTGTTTGCCGCGGGAAATGATATCCATTGAAACTTACAAAGGAAACTTGTTTACACAATGCTTCGGGAGTTCAAAGTGTATTCTGCACTACACATACTGAATATTCATTAAAATTGACTTTTCTTTTCAGATGTGAGAACCGTGGTGAGCAGTGTAAACTGCTTTAACGGATATTGTGCTAAGCTTAGTGAAGCAGTTTAGAAACAATGTTTTAGAAATACTTCGATGGTTTTGTGGCATATGTGCTTATTGAAGCCGATGAATGAGTGTGAAGTTTTTGTTACTTAGTATTGGCATTGAGACGCGTTAAATTTTTCATCGAAATTAGCAAAAGCGTTACTAGGTTTTTCCGAATTCTCAGTAGCAGCACGGAGTAGGGTGATGTGCCCGGTAACGGCAATAGGCTCGCCCCCTATTACGTGGGACTTAAAAATTCATGGCGAAATGTGGGTGTAATATTACACCTCTGCCTTACCCCGAAGGGGTCTTCGGGGATACAGGCGTGAGTAGATACATAAATAAAAAAAATAAAAAATAACAAGTATTAATAATATCTTGGGACGGCACATCTGGGGGCTTATTCACTTCTTCTTCGTCGTCACACTCTTGGCAGAGTGGTCGTGATCGTCACGTTAGGGGTGGTGGCAAGCCTCACAATCCGTCGCCATTCCTCCCGTACTGCAGCCCTTCTCGTACATTCATGGAGTGGACCATTGAGTGCAGTTTTAACTTGGTCGGTCCAACGCATGGGTGACCTGCCGCGCGCTCTTGTGCCTTCAACCTTCCCCTGAACCACAAGTCGTTCCACAGATGTGTCTCCACGACGTGTGATATGACCAAAGAAAGTCAGTATACGACATTGGACGATAGAAGAAAGACGCTGCTTGATGCCGAGTTCTTCAAGGATTGAGACGTTGGTTCGGAATTGCGTCCAGGTTATGCCAAGCATTCTTCTTATTCACTATGACCACTAAAATACCCTGTTCAAGACGGGTGTCGTCGTAACATGCACTAGACGTAAACGTGACTCAGTAACGTGACGTACCACGACAATCAAAATATTGTATTCAGTATGCCATACGACAGCTTGTCAATACCTAGTTATCAATTTCACAACATTCGTTCATAAATCTTAATACCGGTTTTACCGGCTCAATTTCGATTTTATAAATATTATTTTACTAACTTGTAATTTTCACTATAAGCTACAGTACAAATAAAAAAGTCAATTTTTGAACGATAACATATATTATGATGACATTGATGACATTTGCAGTCGCGCTACAATATAAAAAAAAATATTAGTGCGGTTAGTGCAGCAAATAGCCCAATTCAAACAGAATCTTATAAATCAAAATGGATTTATAATTTATCTGAAGACGAGTGAGACGCTGGCGCCAACGACAGGCGTCAATTTTCATTAAACATAATATTTAATTAGACAACTTTGACACGGACACTGGAAAATAAAAAAGCAAATAAACTTAGTATTTAACCACTAACGGACACTGAAAATAATATAAAACAAATAAACTTAGTACTTATTTATCCACTATCGTTTTACAATAATCGCGTTACGTGACCTCTTAGCTCACGACATTTTGACAACTAAAACCGCGTCCGAAACATGCACTTCCGTGCTTGTCAAACTTGAAATTGACATAGTGAATACCGTTTAAGCCAATACCGTGCCTACGTGGGTAACTAGCACGTTAAAACACGTTAAGACTTCAAAATTGTCATTGTGAATAAGCCCCCTGTATATGTCAATACTAGTCCCTAATGATCGAACCATCTGATGACTCGACTCTCGCGACCTTTTCATTTTCAAATTCCCTTAAATATCAAACAGTTCATTAGTTATAAGCATGCCTATTTCCAAAATCATCAACAAGAGCCTACAATCTTACCTATAAACAATTTTCTGCCTTTATAATTAATAAATTACGAAAACCGAAGACAAGACGATCTGACTATCTCTGACTTTCATATTTTATAGGCTCTAAAATACATAACGGTATTATCTCCATCATCATGTTTCTCGAGAGTGCGCTCGGTGTGCGCCCGGCGGGCGTTCGGCATGCGCACGGCGTTTACTTTTTACTGCAGTGAGAACGCCAGCCTCCTCGAACACCTTTTTTTTTATGTAGATATTTTGCATGGCAACTATATAAGCTCTATGGCTATACCATGGTTTTCTACTAGTAAGTTTGGATGGCAACTATATAAACTCTACGCTTATACCACGCACAGACTACGTTCTGGCCTTAACCGTCACAAAATTTTGCTTTTCTGATGAAGAAGGCTAATTATTCAGCTAATTGTGATATTTGCGGCACCATAGAAAATTTTGAACATATTCTCGCCGATCGTGTTAAATATCAAAGGGTTAGAAATCATAATTATTGTTAAGAATTTTAATATTTACTAATATGATCAGGTAATATTTTCGAGCACATTATAAAATCATATCCGAAGCCGCAAAATTTAATATAGAGAACATTATTTTTAACCTACGATTCTGTAATCTTTTGAGTATTAATTAGTAGGTAATTTAGTTTAGTTTGTAATGTATGTAATGGTTAGGCTCTCTCTGAAACGCTAGGACTCGCTTAAACTTTACAGGTTACATGCCCCTAAATATATAAAAACTAGATTAGCCCACGGTTACACCAGCGTTATTTAAGGCTACTGCTCAGCTCCCGTGGCTCATATCGTGATGGTATATAACTTATAGCCTTCCTCGATAAATGGGCTATATACCACTGAAATAATTTTTCAAATCGGATCAGTATCTCCTGAGATAAACTTTATACATTAAAGTATTAGATTAAAAAAAAAGAGTGTCGGGCACACGCCGGGCGCCCTTTCGAGGAACGCACACGCCCAATGTAAATTCGGCCTTACAGTAAAATCTTCATGTTTATTTATTAGGGTTTAGGCCATCTAAATCAACAGTTCACTTTAATACGTTGACATAAATTTACTTCCAGTTTTTTGCGTAAACATTTGGATGTCGTTTTCTGTAAACAACCGACTGTTATTGAATTTCAACTTTATTTTTATGTGGGATTTGTTGAGGCCGTTGTTGAGGGTTGTGATTAGGATTGATCTAGGTATAATGGTTATAAATAACGTGTATTTTATGTCAGTGTTTTTTCGAAAACTACATACTCAGTCCATGATATAAAAGCTACTATAGCATTTTTTTACAAAATATCAAAAAATAATTCAAACGTGAGGGGATCACGAATTAGAGCTCACGAGCTTATCATGTTCCAATATCTTACAAACTCCAATCAACAGGTACAAATAATACCTACTCAGATTCGAGACAACAATTTGATGTGAGATTATTTTGTTAAAATAAATACGTAAAACCAATTAAGTAATCTGTTTTATGTATATACATAAATACGAGAAGATTCCGCACTTGCTGATTCCCACGGTTACGGTCGCATTGTTTTCTATATTTTGTCAGCAGGTCAGTTAGTTAAGAATTTGTGAGATATATCGAATTGTAGAGGTTCCTGGGATAAATTATAAGATACTAGACTTCGCCCGCGGCTCCGCTGCTTAACATAGATGAGAAAGGTGTATATATATACCTAAACACCTTTCTCAGGAATCTACAACTGTTGCTATAAACAGTACCTAAATTCGTTCGGTATTTTTTGTGTTTATCGCGTTCATACAGACACACGAGACGCGCTGGGATTTATCTTATTATCTGTATAGATAGATATACAGAATGATTGGTAATTCGACCAATTCCTTAGATTAGGTTATATTTGAGGTCTTTGCATCAATTTTACTCCCAACAACTAGGCGTCCAAAAATAACGATTTCTGAGATATCGAGCTTTAAAGATTTTCTTGAAATTTTTCATCTTGTCATCAAAATAATCGAAATTAAAAAAAACCTATTCACTTTTTGGCTCTAAGTTATTACTTTTTGGAAAACTTGTTAACTAGCTATTGTACTCAACAAAATTTTGGTTAAAATATGTTTGCTTCGTCATTTTGGATCCCTATTTCTAAAATCTTGATATAATTATTTTAACATTTTTTTTTTATTTACGGTACCTATATATACGATGTCAGGGAGTAGTCATAAAAATGTATGTCACGACTGGAAAAAGTCCACGTCTGCAGTATTAGGGTTGGATGCCTTCCAAAATCTGAAGGCTCGACCGCTCTAGCGAAATCAATTTTATAATAGAAACTACTATTACTGAGGTAGATAATACGCGGCACGTGATACCAATGTTTGGTCTTTAATAGTCGGGATTGTTGAAGCAATGTATTCTGCGGTTCGCTTGTGGAGCAAAATAAGAGACCAAAATGATGCCAGACTTTAAGAAATTTTGAAATATAATTTAAAATTTATTTTTAAGTTGATTTTATTTAAGGTAAATGTTTTATAGGCGCACATCTTACCTATAGTTAGTTTATTGACTATACTTGGTTTATTCTCTTTAATACATAGAGAAAGAGATGGTGTCAGTTAAGTCAGTTTTCTAACTTTACTATGTACATTTACGGCGTAACGTACATTTCAAGTTAGTAGACACTTTAATCACTGCCAAATGGATACGAAATTTATTTTGTGTAAAATAAAAATAAATAAATAAGAAATAAAGAAAACTTCAATAAATATAGAAAAATATGTATAGTTGAGTCTATCTAGAAAATTAGACCCAAGTATGTGTGTCTGAATGTTCACTTGGATATAATTTCTATAATATATTGACAGCAAGAAAGACGTAAAACTATATAATAATAAACCCTCTTCATGTATTGAATGAATCATAGTGGCACTTTTGTAAAATACATAATGTAATAGTGTATCGATAAAATCGTGTAGGTACTTTCGTCAAAGTGTAAGAAAATGTACCTTTTTTGTTATGTTAAGTACTTTCAAGTATTTAATGAATACTTACTAACTTACTCTCCACAGTTCTTCAGAGTAAATATCTGCAACAAAAAAGAGAAAATTAAGTATACTATTATCATAGTGGAAGTTGTGCTGCATTCATAAAATAAAAAAAAGTGATAAAGGCATTTGTAACTTATTGTTTTTACTATAATTCTAGATAACTTAAGATGGTTTCACTACGATGGAAAATATGTTCCTATAGAAAAAAATATACGACCAAGATACTACATTATATAGTTAAACATCCAAGGACAACTAAATACAAAGCTTCGTGATGACATGTACTACGTGCAAGTGAATAATATTAAACATATTAAAATTCAATTTTAAACTTTCGCAATTTGTATACTCCATACAATTTTATTGAAACTGGTCTTATTCGCGATATCTAATTAATTTCATCAGTCCCGCCGCGACTATGGCTGTTGTAAGACGGCCGAAACGTCGGTAAGACAATGGTTTTATACCTTAAATTAATTAAATATCGCGAGTAAGACCCGTTTCAGTAAAATTGTATGATGTATCCAAAGTCATTCAATTCGAAAATCGCTATACTTTGTAATCATCAGGGACACTACTGTAATAGTATATAAGTATAGAGTATATATTTTGATACACAGTAAAGGTATTGGCACAATTTCTTTATAAACAAGATGCAAATAATCCTCTGCCACAACAACACAATTTTCCATCACGCCTAAAACATCTGCTTCGTTCACGAAACCCCTATAGTGTTTATCCAAAGCCGAATTACAAGGGTTGCTTTTCAATGTAGAGAAAATTCATCACTAAAATGCTTGTAAATTTTTCATTCTGCCATACCTCATTGTGATTCACAATAACCCGTATACCTTATAATAAGAGGAGCACCTAAAACATCCCTAGAAAGCAAAGAATATGCTGTACACACGAAGGTAAATGTGTCACGGATGTAAGATTGAATTTGTACTGAAAGGGTCAGGCAAAAATAATTTTTAATATTTTTGTTGCGGGAATGGTGTATTAGTTTAAGTGGTCGCCTTATTGTTTATGTGTGTTACCGTGTGTAATGGGTTTGATGCCTAGAAGCGACAATACTTTGTGAATTTTATGAATTATTGTTCCGAATATTAGTGTTCTTTGTGTCCGTTGATTTATTTTTAACAAGTCCCTCGTAAAACAGGATTGATTTTTATCTCAGCAGCTGTCCAGTACCCAGTAATGTATGATAAAGCTACAACTATTTTATATATTAATAATGTCACTGATACAGTTTTACAAGAACTTTGGGGCGCTTTTGGTATTTCTTGACTACAGCGCCACGATTTTGCGACAGGACTAAATTGGGCAGGCAGCCCCAATTTAGTCCCGTCGCAAAATCCGCGTGACTCGTAGTTGACGTCATCCATCTAAAAACTACGTGCGAGATTTTCAGCTTGACAAAACAAGTTTAATAGTTGTAAGATTACATATTTAACCAATGAGTGCCTGAGTGGGTAAACTTTTGCTCTTACATTATTAGATTAACATAGAAGTGCTTGTATATAAGTGTTTAAAATGCCAACCACGTTTCTGACAGTTAATTTATCTGGTAATCATCATTACCATTTTCATTATCTTATTTAATCTTCGCCTTCACATTGGCAAAATCGTTGTTGAACGATGGAGAAATTTTAATTAAAATTGAAGTTCATCATCATTATCACCATGCCATTTCTTAAACTTGCTTCTTATACTATACATTTAATATTGGTCCTACAAAATTTATTTGAATATCAGTTTATACGCTATTAAAACCACCAACTATAAGTTATAAAATCAAAATTCTAAGGCAACACTGTACCGTTCACACCTGTATTTTTAGAGCCATCATCTAAGCCTACACAGGAAGTTTGTATATTATACTAGAAAAGTAAACTTAATACCAAACACGGTCTCACATTCCGAACATCGCTATATTGCTCTCGTACTCGTATAGGTGTTTTGCATCCCGTATGAGCGAACCTACAAATCAAATCACGGGTGACCTGCATTCATGAATTACACTCTACTTTTGAACATAGGCTTGGCGGGCTGAATTGTAATCGCAGCAAGATGTCAGTTCAAACATGTGAATTGCTGTTGCCCGTCCGACTGTTACTGTGTGTTGCCAGATTGCTGGTGGTATAATAGAAGTGATGTTAGGTACGGTTTGTTGCTTTAAGTGTCTGCAACTGTTGTGTAAGATTAATATTTTTGTTTTTGTTTGATTCTGTGCCGAAAAGGAGTCTTAGGTATAAACATCTTTGTCTTTTTTGGAGATTTGAATGGATAATAATGTACATATGTATAAATGTGTACCATATTATGTAAAAAATTAACACACAAAAATTATAAAGATCTGACGAAATAAGATATAGATAATAATAATAATAATATTTATTTTTTTAAACATGTGTTGTGTATAGGTGTTCTTAATTATAGAGAATCATCACGTTTTGCCATAATAGGCATACAAATATTAATTTCAATAACAAAAAAAAATATTTGTTACAAAAAAAAAACAAGTTTGCTTAATGTCAAGTAATTATATAATAATAGCATTAAATTTAGTATAGATCATCTCAGAGTTGTAATATAGAACAATGTCATAAATTTAATCTTATCAAAGTCACAATTATAAAGTCATCATCATCAATGTCGCAAATGAAGTACAAATAAATAATGTCAAAAATCAAATGTCAAAACAAGTAAAATACAAAGTCAAAAATTTGGTTACTATGTCAGAAAAGTATAATAATCTGCCGATAATTAATTTTAAAATGAGTCATTTAAAAAGTCTGCAATACTGTAATAACATTTGGATGTCAACATATTCTTTATAGCGTTACAAAGTTTATTATATTTAAATCTTTATATGTCTTAGGCAGTTTATTAAATATTTTAGGACCCATGCAAAATACACTCTTGCTCAATAAAGACGTTTTGGCATAGTGAACACAGAGCCTACTATTATCACGTCTGCTGCGACTAGACCCATCCGATAATCGTGGAAACAACTGAGGGTTTTTTTTGACAAACATATAGAGGAGTCCTATTTGGTATATAATTTTTTTCGTTCATAATTATTGAGCAAATGTTTGTTGATATCATTATGGCAAGTTATCTAGTCTTTATACTTGTTTGGTTTTGAAATCACGATATATTTAGCGATGATCTGATCGGTGATCTTGAAAGTCTGTAAATAGGACTTAAGACAGTACATACATAAACATTTTAGGTTGTAAACGTTTTAGACACCAAGATTTTTATCAATAGATTCGTTAATCGTAAAAACCAGATCTGATACTAAAATTCGAATTTTGTATAATCGTTTCATCCTCGTTCCATCCATACACAAGATCATAATATTAAAAACACTACAAATGACGACAGATAGAAAAAAACAATCGATTATTTTTTGCCACTTCTATAAACTCTAATTGTTTATTCCTGTGGGTAACCTACAGGCCAATAATAAAGGTACTACTACAGATACTTTTACACCCCTGTAAGAATCCGAATAGGGGATGATTCGGGTGCTATCCTGATGTGTGGGCATCGTAAATATTGCACACCGTATTGGAAACTGCTAAGGGCTGCAAAAATTTTTGCCTGATTACTATTTGATGGTTTTGGTAAGTAATTTTTGGTAGTAGTGGATTATTACAGGGAGGGTCTTAAGAGGTCTAGGAAAAAATAAGAGAAAATATCCTTACTTTTTTAAAGAAAAATTTAAAAACTTATTCGGTCAAGATTTCCTCCGCTGGATTTTATTCTTTATATTTTTACCTCACGGATGGAAGAAAAGTATAATTAAGATATTTTCTTAGAAATTATCCGAGTATTTATAAAACAGATGGACTCGCAATTACGTTTTATTAATTTCACTCTCATTGTTTTCATTTAATTATTCGACAAAAAGTACATTTAACAACAAGTACATTCAACATTTGAAAAAGTAATTTTATAAGTAATTTCATTATTTTAGAAACTTCCGTGCGTAATAAGTATTCATTAAATAAACAGTTATAAGAGGTGAACAAGAATTTTGGTACCAAATGACCAATAATATAATCTTGTAATGGTGAAATTACTGAGATGACAACTTTGCCGTTAGGCTGAGTTGAATAATGTGGGTTCGACACCCATATTCGATGATAGTTGGATCCATAAATAGTTGTTCACCTAATATTGTATTTTTGCTACTTTTTCTTCTTGTCGTGTCAATGGCGATTATATCATATGCGACCAGTAATCTGCCGCAGCTATAGCGTCATTAGTAGCCCCATACAGCTCTCCCAACGAACACTTAGGTGGACAGGAGGGACAGGACAGCAACTGTGGCATATCCTGCGTTGTAGCCTCGCATCCGCATCACAAGGACTCCTCGGCCGCAAAGCTCCATTTTTGTTACTTGTTTTATGAGAGCCCTGCCTCCAGATTGTATTCTGATACAATACAGCCTCGACAAATAAATTACCGGTCGTTGTGAAGGAAAGAAGGCAGGAATAGGTCGGAGATTGGAAAGGAGGTTATTTTTCGTTGAAGTGTATAACAGCAGTACATGAGCAGTTAAATCTAGATAGAACAGGGTGGCACAAAAGTAATGACCCTATAGAAATTCCTTATATATTTTTTATGGCATCTCCCGTTCCGTCCCATTCTGATATTGAAAAATTTATTTATTTATTTATAGACTCACGCCTGTATCCCCGAAGGGTTAGGCAGAGGTGTGGTATTACACCCACATTTCGCCATGAATTTTAGGTCCCACGTAATAGGGGCGAGCCTATTGCCGTACCGGGCACATTACCAGACTCCGTGCTGCTACTGAGAATTTCCTAACGGAAAAAACCAATAACACTTTGCCCGACCCGGGAATCGAACCCGAGACCTCCCAATCCCACGCGCACATTTATGCCGCGAGACCAACGAGGCAGTGAAAAATGTTGTAGTAATCAAATGTTAAATTCACTAAAAATAATCATGGTCCGCTTTACTTCCCAAGAACGTGGAATAATCGCGTCATAAACCTCAACCTTGAAGAGGATAATATTTTACATTTGCATAAGGATACTGTTGTTTGCGTAAGGTACCTTTTGTATGATTATTATATTTAATGCAAATTGATCAACTTAAATATGCATTCTGGTAATATCTAGTAAAGATAAAGATAAAGATGTATTTATTGCCTGATGTATTTACACAATATAATTGATATAAATTATTAATTAATAGCAATAAATTTAATAGCTAGTATAGTGTAGCTATTCTCATCCTCGTTTCTATAAATTGCGCATGAAGAAGCCCAATATTTACCAGTAACATGGAAAGATAATGTTATATCACTGTGTATAGAATAGAACTAGAATCTCGACTTACTTCATCTATTTAAAACCCAATAAATAATCCAATAGGCATTGAAGCAGATACATCCAAGTTTATGGTGCATTAAAATATCGTATACCGTATCTGTAAAACCATAATGCCATATTGGGTGACGTTTAAAAATATCTTGTAGAGGGTACGCCAAAAAGGTAAGAACAAATTTACGATCTGGATGATAAAAAATTTTGGACATTTTTATGGTGGATTTAATGGGGGTCTTGCTGTATTAGTTGCTATCCCTATAATAATAGTGCATTATGTTTTTGTTTATTATGGGTCTGAAAAACACAAAATAACTCGTCGTATCTTTGGAGAATCGCAGTGGTTTCGGCATGCTTTCGGTGTAGATATGATGTATTTAATTTGGAGCTAATGTTGTGAATTTGGATCATTTTATATAGTTGTAAAACCAATACACTACTAAAAATAAGCATAGTAGCCAAATCCATTATTGTCAGATAAATTAAATATTGGAACCAGCTAACAAAACTACGACAAAAAAGCACGGATTATGGATAAAGAAATAAAGTATTGGTAAAAGACTTTTTAAAACAAAGAGTTAATCAAATATAAAAATAAAAAATGTCTTGCAATTATGGAGTTCCTTGCTCCTAAGATAATGTTGGATGTGAATAAGTCATGCTTGTCATAAAACTGTTTAGTCGTAACAACTGAATCAACGTACAAAATTAACTTTGTAGGATAACGAAGTGGTTGTACTTGAGTTTACAAGAATTGGTCCGCACACCTGCCGACCTAAAAGTTCTTGAAACTTTTAGGTCGAATGAAATAAAGCAATATAAACACTATAAGCATCAGGTCATGAATCTGATAATTATTACGCAATTTCACTATTTTCCACTGCTCACTAATATGGATTGGAATCCCATACATATCAAAATCTTGTGAGGTCCGTAAATGATGATGTAGTGCGGGAAGTCATTATGTTCGTTGTTAAGTCATATGCGACACAAGCTTCACCTTATAAAATGCAAATTGTTTTGTACAGTAGTAGCAATTGACCTATTGTATACAGATACCTAATTATTTAGTTAAGAAGCCAAAGGTTCGTCATCATCATCATCAGCATTTTGTAGTCTACGGTACTGCTGCACATAGGTCTCTCCTAATTTACGTTATCATATCATATCATCATAATTATATGTACCATACCAAGGCAAGGGTTCATGAAAGTGTTTAATTATTTTATCAAGCTACAGAGTCTGTTATTATCTAATATTCTGAATATATGTAAGTTGTTGACAAATAAATATTATTATTATTTTTGTTTATCTTATGTTTTGATCTTATTTTACACCTGTCTTTGTGGTATTATGAAATATATTAAATTTTATCTCTAGTTGTAATAGAAAATTTACTTACCACCTAATTCTATCCCCCACTGCCACTTATTAGCGAAATATCCTAACCACGTAAGGACATTATTTATCGCAGTATGAAACGATAAGCCGTACCATGTATCTGTTGCTCCCTTTATCTGTTACTAGGTTATACTGAGTTATAATAACGTTTAATGTTATTACAGTAATAGTCTATACGATTATTATAACTGTACTAATAAGGTCAGTTTTCTTTGTCGCAGATTATTTTGTGCTAAGGACTTGTGATCTTAAGGTAAAAGTTTAATTAAGCTGTATAAATAGCATAATAATATACTACATTGGGACGGTTCTTGTAATATAAAAATTGTTGTGTGTCCGTCTGATTTACAGCTAAAATACTGAACTTGTTTTAAATGAATGTGGTAGATGTAACATTTAATGTGTAGGATTTTATTAATTCCTTAATTTACCCGTAGCATGGTGAATCAATTGATCCAGTTGGACATAACGCAATATAAGGCTGCCGTAGGTCCTTTTGTTTGTTATTTTAACACATAAAATACTTGATCAATAAATAAACATAAAATTTTGAAATACTAATTTCCAGATATAATATAAAAAAGAATATAGGGTACTTTTTAGTGACGGACTACGTAATCGTAACCACGCAAACAAAGCCAGTATTTGAATTTAAATCAATATGAATAATTACTATATCCCCACATAAAAATATATTTGCTTTATTTATCTTAAGCCTGTTCAGGTTCATCATCATCAACAGCCCTTTATACTGTCCCATTGCTGGGCACGGGCCTCTTCTCACTATGAGAAGGGTAAGGCCATAGTCCACCACGCTGGCCTAGTGCGGGTTGGCAGACTTCACATGTCTTTCAAGAACATTATGGAGAACTCTCAGACATGCAGGTTTCCTCAAGATGTTTTCCTTCACCGTTTAGCAAGCGATAATTAACAATTTAATACGCACATAACTCCGAAAAGTCATTGGTGCGTGCCGTGGATTCGAACCCGGACCCTCTGCGTAGCAGTCTGTCGGTCTCTCCACTGGGCTATCGCTGCCTTTTTTTGTTCAGCTGTTCAGGTTGCCATACAAAATTATAAATGATTATGAGTGTGGGACTATACAAACAGCAATTTCACCGGTTTTGCCGGCTTGAATAGCGCACACCTTCACAATGTGTTAAATAAGAATAATTAATGTTCACACGGTGGCTTTTATTTGTGTTTAGTTTTTGGCCAGAATAGTTATAACTGGAAAGGAGGCATATAGGTATATAAACCCAGTTTATAAGTAAATTTTTAATTCAGTAAATTCATTATGCTTATATATAGAGCAATTGTCATCAAAAATATGTGGCTAATACCGGTAAACCAAAAGACGTTACCCAGAATAATCTGACCTGTCAATCCTTTTCTTGTCTGGATTATTTCTCTTTACAAGAAGTTCCAACGTAAACTGGTGTTATGTAGGCAACATCTCCCTACTTGTTTTATGAAGTCGAATATCTTTTTAGTATTATTTGGCTTTTTATTCATGTTTTATTATTGAAAAAAATATTTCTTTCTTCCTTCGGATGACAATAGGTTTTTTTATTGTAAGAAACGGTCGAAATGTAAGCGAGAAGTGGCGATGTATTGTTAGGGAGCTTTTACATCAGAATCGTATGCATAAATAAGAGGTTTTCATTCACCAGGAATTTGCACTCATGAATACTATGGGTCTATGTTTAGTCATGTTATTAGAAAGGAAATACGAAGTAGAGTAAATCATCATAACTCCATCTTGCATAAAAAATGTTGTGTTTAAGAATGCAAAATATTTCTAACCCATATCATTTCGTATGTGTCGTAAGAGAAAATTAAAGGAAATACACGAAGTAAGTAGTATATTTGCGAAGAGACGGAAAATTTTACATCAAACCATTTGCCAGCCCTTCTGGCCAGAGAGATACAGTAGGCCAGACGGACTCCTAAAGACACACATTGCTACTGCGTAGCTCATTAAGAAACGCTTTAGTCCAGCAGTAGACTGCAAATGATTTTGAAGGTTCGTTATGACTAGGTATGTACCACTGAAACCGCGTTAAACCTTATCCCCCTGTCCGTACCGTAATAGCACATACTAATGTATACCTGCATGCAAAGTTTTGCCATTGCAGAACACTCACTCAAACTAAGGAACTCACTAGATTGAATTACTACGGTAGCATATCATCTTCACAACTCACCGATATAATGCCAGTATTATATTAAAAGTGATTTAATTCTCAATTAAATCCCAATATTATTCATTGCGCAGAGGACTTAAATTGATCAGGATCGAGGAATCTAGCGCTTATATTACACACCGTTACAGTGAGTTTCATAATACGAAATCAAGGTTAGTGTATAGGAAAATCTGAACTTATAAGGGGATTTGAAAACAATGTTTCCTCAACCGAAGATGTGGCATTGCTGCATCAGTTTGCCCATCGCCACGAACAGTGTAACCTGGTTGATATGGCAAACTTTTAAGATATATAAATGTTTAAATGCGCCAATCCTGTCGTTAATAATAACTTATGTGAATATTAAAATTTACCAATCCTAAGTAATAATTAATGAGGTAATGTAAAACCTTTACAGCGGTGATAGCCCAGTGGTGTACGTAATAGACTGCCGAGACGATGGTCTCGGGTTCGATCCCCAGGTACCCCTCTGACTTTTCGAAGTTATGCGTGCATAATTAATAAATTATCGTTCGCTTAATGATGTGCCCGGTTGATGGCAATAGGCTAACCCACTATTACATCACTGCCTTCCCCTTCGGGGATATAAGGCGTGAAGTTATGTTATGTTATGTAAAACCATAAATTACGGATGCGTCTCGATAAGTAGTTTACATACGAACATTTATCCATCTCCACTTACGGCCGATTCCAATACTTTATCAATAGATGGCGTTCGTTACTAGAGGCATATATTATTTCAGATATTATAATGGATATTTACCCATTGTCTCGTAAAAGCTGTGCTTAGTTCGGGATTAGATCATGTTGTATGTATGTGGTAGAATATTATTTTAAATTTAATATGGAGATTATTTTAAATTATGTGTCTCTAGTAACCACATCCAAAATAGATCAGATATTGGGACCGGCTGTTAATCTACAATATGTAACGAACAACGATGTCACTCAAAAATGGCTTTAATTGTTCTACCAATGGTATAATATTATATGTATACCTAATTATGGTTTACACAACATGGTAGTACTTTCAAGTTGAAAAATAAACATTGTTTACCAGGCCCACCTTTTCGGTTAATTAATATCCTTAGCCGACCTCACGAGTTAAACCGGATTTCCACCAAACTTATTTAATCTCCCATCCGAGGTTTTTTAAAGGTTCTAATCGATGGCATTGCAGAAAAACTAACTGGTTAGTTGTTTAACTAAATGTATCGTTACTAGGAAAAATATTTACTATTTATTTTTTAATAATATGCCAGATAAATCGGGAAGAGAAAAATCGGTCATCAGACAGATGTTACCTACTATAACTAAGTCATAATCTAGGCAGATTCTAAAAGCCAAACAACCAAGTACGTTACGCTATGCTCCAGTCTTGAGTTACTCCATAAATATTTGCTGGTTATTAATAAGCTTATTAAATCGGAAATATCTGGGCGTCTCTAAATAAAAATATTGTACGTAGACACGTCAAATTATTTTGGCACTTTGGTATTTCGAAGCTATAGTAATCTATCAGTTTATTTGTCAGCAAACAATAAGCAACAAATTAACTGCCTTCCGAAATATCACCCAGAAGCATGTGTCTAAATCCGGAAACAATGCGATTGATGTTTTTGTGGACACACATGTTTGTTGACCCTCCGGGTGTAGATTATCTGTATTATTAACAGACGCCATAGCGTCTGTTAATACAACATATTGTTGTTTAAATAATGTATTACCACTCTATCATTCAATTGGACACAAGCAACTAGGAGTTCCGCCACTTTATTGAAGGTACCAAATTCAACCCAAACTAAAGCCTGCAATCTCTCTAACCCAAATGGCAAGTGCGCCTGTGTCTGATTCCGTTCGTAAAACAAGGAAATCCTCGTATTTTCGTGCACTGTGCCTAATGTGAGCCCACCGTCCTTACTGATGGCTTGTCGATGTACCTTTGAAACTTTGAAATTAACTATTCCAACTACGATAGAGCTGCTGATGTTGTTTTTTTATAAGCTATAAGTACGTAGTATTGTGTGATTGAATTTATCTAGATGAATAATAGAATAAGTGGTATAAATTGTATAAGATGATTTATTTGATTTATTTCAAGTGAGGGATTTGAAATGCTCACCTACTTACATTATTGTTACAATTCACAGACTTCAATTAATTCCATTCTTTTCAATGGAACTGGTAGGTTGTCAACTTTTTATGTTTTTACCGAGTTCTTTTAGACACGATTTTCTCACAACTCATATATTATTTTATACTGGCAACGCACTTGTTACCTCTCTGATGTTGCTTGTGGACATGGTTTATAGGTAATCACTAACTATCAGGCTATCCGTCTGGTCGTTTGACAAAATATTTGAAAAATAAACCAATTGAAAGCACATCTGATTTAAATCACTAAAATACATATACCACTTTACTATCTGTTTAATGTTGCAACTTACTTCATGAAAGCAAGTTAACAATATAAGCAAGCGACTTATGAAATCTAATTTGTTACAAATGGCTTAGTATTTCATGAACAAGGAAATTCACTAAGTCGTGTGCATCTCAACAGATTAGTTGTGTTCATGTATTCTCACGCTCACAGTTCTGGTTGAAGGCACACAAGCTATTTGTCCATAGCTAATGCTACATTTGAGTTGACTGTAAAATGGGCTGTTTAACCATCTCAGCGGAGTGATGATATAATTATGATTATTGCTTTAAAAATTGACTTGTATTGACAATTATTGAGTGAAAAGTGATCTTACAAGTATTTGGCAATGAGGAACAGAAAATATGAAGTATACAATTTTTCTTAAGAACTTGGAAGATTTTACTTAATTCCAAAGAATTGCTAAGATTTGCAAGTAGGTCATTGTCGATAATAAGTCTTTAGTTTGACGAGGTGTATAATTTTTTTCTTTATCTACATTGTTTAAATGATTGTATTGATCATCATAGTCTTTGTTTGTCGGTATATATTTTAGTCTAAATGTTATCTCAGTCAAACCAATACCAAAATCACGATAAAATCCGTAAATTGTATTTTAATTTAAGATATTAGATAAATGTCCTATGATTATTGCCATTATCACACATGTCTGGTTACTAATCAGTAAATGGAGGCCGGGCTCCAAGGTGTATAAGTCTTGGATGCAACTGGGATAACGCTAGCACGATGATGATGATGATGAATTATTTGCTTATAGAAGTAAAGTATACAGGAACCAAATTGACTACGTCCTAATAGATACACGTTGGAGATCCTCTATTACCAATGCCAAGACCTACCCAGGCGCCGACTGTGGCTCTGACCACGTGCTACTTGTAGCATTGTTCACCATGCGGCTCAAAGTACCAAGGAAAAAAAACCCACTATCCGCCTCTAAAAATCTCGGCCAGGCTGAAATATCTGCTATTAGTCAAACAGTGGACAAAAAGCTTCAAACTGTCCCACCACCCTCGCCGGACGACGCCAACATTCTATGGGAACATCTGAAAACCAGTATTAACGACGCAACCACTTCTCTACCAAAACCCGAGAACAGATTATCACCTAAAAATGCTGGATAACTGAAAACACTTGGGACCTCATTAAACGAAGAAAGGAAATCAAAACTCTGGGGTTACAAAGTGACAAACTAAATAAACAAATCCAAGCCAGTTGTCGTCGAGACAAAAACGGTTTCATCAACAATATCTGCACTGACATTGAAAGACATGCCACTAAATTGCAAACAACAGATCTCTTCAAGAAAGTTCGCTTGCTCTGCAGAGAGTTTAAACCAAAATCGTGGGTGGTGGAGGACGAGCAAAGTAACGCATTACATGAGCTAGACCACGTAGCCCATAGATGGCGTGAATATTGCGAGGAACTGTACAAAGATCCACTGGCCAATAACTCGGATTACGCATGTCACCCAGTTGGCTCAGGTCAGGAACCGACGATACTCAGAAGCGAAATCGACGCTGCCATAAAGCGTCTGAAACCCAAAAAGGCATCGGGTCCTGACATGATTACAGCCAAGGTTTTGAAAGCACTCAGGGACACAGCTATTGACGTACTACACCGTATCTGTGACATGGTTTGGCGAACCGACAAGTGGCCTCAAGACTGGTCAGAATCCGTAATCTTACCACTCCACAAAAAAGGCTCCACGAGGAAGTGCGGAAACTATCGCACTCTCGCTATCATCTCCCATGCCAGTAAGGTTATGCTTCACATAATTAATGCCAGATTATGTCCCTTTTTGGACTGGCAAATACCTCAGGAGCAGGCGGGTTTTGTCAGGGGAAGAGGTACCCGCAAGCAAATTCTTAACATCCGCCAGATCGTTGAAAAGTGCTACGAGTTCAACACGCCTGTTATCATGTGCTTCATAGACTACAGTAAAGCCTTCGACTGTGTCAGATGGTCTTGCTTGTGGCAGGTTCTGTCTGAGTTTGGGGTACCCCAGCACTTAATCGCTCTCATCAGCTCCCTATATACCAATAGCCGTGGGGTAGTTAGAATTGATCAAACCTTGTCGGAGCCTTTCAAGTTCGGAAAAGGAGTCAGACAGGGCTGCATTCTATCCCCGATTTTGTTTAATATTTACGGCGAACATATTATGAGACGAGCTTGCCAGGGATGGGAGGGTGGTATTAGCATAGGAGGCATGAAAATCACAAACCTCAGATACGCTGATGATACTACGCTGTTTGCTGCGAATGAATGCGAGATGGCCGAGCTCATTGATAGAGTGGAGCGAGTGAGTCAACAAGTAGGCCTCTCTATGAACAAAACTAAGATGAAGGTGATGACCGTAGATCGATCCAAACAACTGGAACCCACAGGGAGCCTGCAACTAGACATCGTCGATGAGTTCACCTACTTGGGTTCATGTATAAGCTGTGACGGCTCATCGGAGAAAGAAGTGCGGCGCAGAATGGCTGGCTAAAACTACTAAAAGGCTAAAACAGCTATGACACGGCTCCTAAAGATCTGGAATTAAAGTAGCATCACTACGACAACTAAAATGAAACTAGTACACACACTCGCCTTCCCTATATTTCTTTATGGCGCTGAAACGTGGACCCTAAAAGCAGCTGACCGCAGACATATCGACGCCTTCGAGATGTGGTGTTGGCGCAAAATGCTACGGATACCATGGACTGCGCGCAGGACAAACGTCTCAATACTTAATCAGCTCAGGATCACCATCAGACTCTCGACCATATGCCTCCGCCGCACTCTGGAATACTTCGAGCATATTGCAAGGCGTAATACTGACAACCTAGAGAGACTTACAATAACTGGCAAAATCGAAGGACGAAGACCTAGAGGACGCAGCCCCACACGATGGACCGATCAAATTCGCACCACCCTCGAGACCGGCATCCATAATGCTATCCAAGCTGCTCAGGACCGAAATAAGTGGAAGACCATCATAAGAGACAACATCCTGAAGGGAGGTCGCGACCCTCAGAAATGAGGAATCGACACAGAGAGAGAGAAGTAAAGTATGAATGGCGATTATTAAGTGAACAGCGATTCAATGTTTACATGAATGAATTACGTCATTCATGTTGTCAATATATTATACATAGTAATATGTATGTGTATGGTAACCGGAAACTCGTTAACAATTGAAATTATTCTCCATAACTTTACAACTGTCATTGTCGTCGCGATGACATCTACATACAGGAAATGTCACACATTTCAGATTGTTTTTTGTTTTTTATTTTTTATTACGTTCACCAACAACTATTACACTTGTATTTAACACATTATATTACATGCACATACTTAAATAAATAGCATAATAGTTACCTATAGGTAAACACAGCATATACAATACAAATCAAGAATTTATGAGTTCAAATAACACAAAAACATAAACTTAGAGTAAAAGACAACATAATACCTTGTACAATAAATAATTTAGAAATGTATCTAGGTAAACTACTAGGTTACAAAAAAAATGGTTTGAAATTGAGTTAGCAAAAAAGATAATAAGATTAAGTTAAGTATAGCCCTGTTCACAAAAAATAACTTTTGAGAAAATATTTTTTTGCTCACTGGGTGTGTCCGAGTGCACATCAACTTTATCGCTAACACTATTTATTACTCTACAGAGCCTCGCACATGATGAATTAAAACCTACAGTTGTCCTTCTTAGTGGTGGACAGAGTGGTGTGATAGAAGCACGTGGTATTCTAGAGCGAACACGCAATTTAAAAAGTGCCAGTAGCTTTGGAGACTCAATTTTGTGTTTGACGTTCAAACCACAATAATATACGTATAGATGGTATTTGGAAAACATAATGTACTTACACATGGAACTATATCAGTACAAAGCAAAACGCATATACATAGACACACACATAATTAGACAAAAGACAAAGCAGACTTGTGTCCAAATGAGTGAATGAATTTAAATGAGTAGTTTTATTGACGGATGCTTCTTTTCTAAAGTTAATTGTATTCTCTTAAAAAAATGACGTGAGCATATAAAAAACATTGCTTCCTGAAACAAAAAGTATGTGTGAGACACAAAAATCCTATAGGACCCAAACAAATAACATTTAAAGAAGTTCTACAGAACGAGGCCCATCTTAATATATAAAATCCTTGCGTTACTGACTGACTGACAGACACGCTACAGCCGAAACTTTTGGGCTTCGGAAGCTGAAATTTGGCATGTATGTTCCTTGGAGACCGTAGGGGTGCACTAAGAAGGGATTTCCCACGGGATCGGCCAAAACGGGTAAATTGAAAAAAATTGCAGGCGTAGCTGCTGGCGTCCTCTAGTATTTAAATAATTCTTGAATTGCTAAGTCTAGTTCAAGGTGATCGTGAAGGAAAGGTTGTTTAAGATCCGCAACATTTACTCGCCGATATAAGCCAAACTTAGCAATTCGTTGCGATATATGTATTGCATTAAATGATATTTTGACAGATTCTCGTGATTGCCTGGTCGAGTTGTCTATTGGTTGCTCAAACCAGTCATTTTACATTTGGAGCAATGCTACATAAACTTTAAGATCTCGAAGCTGTATTTCTTAAATTAAGAAATAGTAAATCTATGTGACTCCTTGGTTTGTACCGTGACCTTGTCTTTGTTGCTACTAGGTAGTAGATGCTTGGCTTCTGTTTATAATTTTGTACTTTTGAAATCTGGAACTATAACTGTAGGAATGTGAACCATTATATAAGTTCAATGAAACAATGATCTGCTGTACTGAGCGTTTGGTGTGACATATTAATTAGATATGTCACACCAAACGCTCACAGAATATCCCCGCGGTATAAACCATTAGCAACCGAAATGCCCCGTGATAAAGTGCAGGGAAACGCCCAAATGTCCGCTTTTATGGTTCCTGCTTGCTTTGTACACAGTGCAGCGGTGTAAAGGCATAAAACATTTAGGTCAAAGATTGATTTGTACTAACTTGTAATTGGCATGAATTCACTCATATTTATATCTTTTGCTAGCTTTGTAAGCGTTTAGGCCCCCTAATAAGATAAATAGAAGCGACAAACATTTGTTAACTAATTGAACGTTTTTGTGTCTCGATTGTACTCTGAAGACTTGGGACTAGTAAAATACAATCACAGAACAATTTTTTCTATTCAGTGCGATAAAGGCATCGGTCACCATTTGGTTTATAGATGAGTTATCACTAAAAGTCAAGTTCCTCCGTGCTTTGTCGCAAAGCCTAGCTACAATTTAGATGATAAAAATTGTAATTCGCTCATGTATTTTACACCTTATTAGCTATTAATAATTCATGATCTGGCCGATTTTTTTGCAGAAAGAGCATTCTATCAAAAAACATCACATAGAACATGGCGTTCTCTGAGAAAATATTCTGTAATAAAATAAGCATATAATAATCATGTATTACAAGAAATAAAAAAGATTATTATTTAAGTAAAATTTGCAAGTAGAACTTTCTACTTTTATGTGTCTAACATAATTATGCGTATGCTTGACCACAACTTGTTTTGCGCAAATGGACTTTAACAGTGAATATCGCACGTTTCGTGACGTAACATGAAGGTAAAATGAAGGATTTTGTGATAATCAGAAGTGGTGATTGCAAATAAAACATGTTCAAATTTCATGCAATATTAATTTGACATCGACGATTCAATTATTTGCGATCTGGGGGCAATCGTGCTAAACGTCAACGTATTTACCAAAACCAAACTTCAACCGAAAACGTCACATTATGCACATTTCGTATCGTGCTAATTATTTGAACGTAAACGATTTGGTTTTTGTAGGGCAGATACGTTCAGTGACAGGTAGGTGACAGCGTGCGAGCGAACTCTCGTTGTTGCCTGGTATCGCGCTATTATTTGACAACGTTTTAAACCAAAACCGTTACGTTCGCGGACGTCTCATACGTTGTCAAACCAAAAGTTCCTATCGCCGAACTTTGCAATTATATAATATTTTAAATTTGAGATAATTATTAAGATAATTTTGTATTATTTATCAATTTAGTGGCATATGCTTATAATACGTTTGATTACAACTTAAATGAGTGAACAACATTCTATCATAAGGCATTTTTTATAGATATCTCTTTGGTGGCTTATTGTTGCGATAGAATTCATTATTGTAAGATTGGCGTCAACCTTGCTTGGCCCTATATTTACCTATGACAATGTCTAGGAAGGCATTTCATCAAATAGGCTACATCTCGACGCGATACCTTCCTAGACATTCGCTTTTGAAAGGCTGAAAAAATATTATGGGGATGTACGTATACCGTACACATAATACTGTCACAGTTATATGTAGGTTCTTTGGGTGGCTTAAGCCAAAAGACTGCTTATTCGGTCAGTACGCGCTCAGACGCCTGTATACAGCAAGTAGACGACTGATAAACGTTCAGTTATAATTATTTTTCCTAAGTACTAGATAGGTAATTATTTCATTTAACCAAGACACAGACAAAAGTGTAGCTCATCATACAAAGATTTGTCGTGTTAGGAATCCAACCCACTACCTCGGGTAACAGACCTAAGTCTTAGATTAGGATTGGGTGGCAGCGAGTTGAATGTGCGTGCGTGGGAAGCACAATGCGGTGCCGACACAGAATTGTAAATTTCATGTAATCTGTGGGTGCCGAATAGGTGTATCTTTCTCCACCAGCCGTAGTTCAGGCCATGTTGACGGAAGACGTCCTGTGGGACGCTGATGTAGTCTCCTTCTGTGAAGCGGTCATGCTCCAGAAGGAGACCGCCGAGCGGGATCGCGAGAGAGCCGATCCCACTCGCAGACGCAGGCGGCGTCGCGCGTCGTGGCGGTGGCAATGGCCGCTAGCCTGACTCTTCCTTGGGGCCGTGGGCAATCAGAGATGGCAATCTGACTGCCCGACCACGAACGACCCCAACAAGACAGGGGTCTCGGATAGTCGAGGGACCACTGTACTCGCACAGTACGAGGTAGCGAAGGGAGGGCACTACCAACCTAGCCCTTTCAGAGACTGAGCTCTACTACGGGACAAGCGTAACGGGACCCAGGAGCGGTACACCCGCGTTCCCTGTGTCTCATTCTTTTGAGCGCTGAGGCGGCTATTGTGGTGGTTTTAGTCGGTGAACCCGGATTCTGTCCCGGGGAGTCCGACATACCCTCTCTGCCCGCCCCGCGGAGAGGCACTCGCAAAAGAGTTTCCCGACGTAAAAAAAGGGGTGCCGAATAGTTTAACGAGTCGGTCAGAGCCTAGACATGGCCTAGAATCTGGCAAGCCTATTTTGACTAGTTGGTTCAGGGCTCTTAAATTTGGCTTGCTTTGGCCGATCAGCGAAGGAAAGGCCACAGGAGTTATTCGCTTGGTGTAATTTTGAAAGTCATAATCACGGGCAAGCCTGTCCCCGGTCTCTGTTGCCACGAGAGTCACCATGACAAAACATCACTGTTGCCCACGTTGCATATATAGTAAAGGCCTTGGAGCCTGTTAAGAGAATATCTATCTAATAAGTTCGCCCATCAAGTACCACCTGCCCATACTAGTATGAGAGTGGTTAGGGTAGGTGCCGCCTTTCGTCCTTAGTGACCATTTAGACCGGGTGAATTTCTAAGTGAATTGTAAGAAAATATCCGTGAAGAAAAGAAACATAAGAATAAATTAATTCTCTGTGACAACCCACACTTGACGGTGTGATCCTAAACTAGGCACAACCTAGTGGCATGGTAGTCAGACAATTGATTAATATAAATAAATATTGCTTTTATACACATACGAGTATTATGTTATGGTACTTTGCTCATCGCACAATGAGTTCTCCTGGGTGGTAATCGAACCCATGACTTTCGTCTTAGCACTCAGGTTTAGGTACCACAAGACCAATAGGCCGTTCTACAAGGAAGACTAACCACTAACTCAGCAGGATGTGATACAATTGTGTGAGCTAACATAAGCGTAGCGCGTTTATAATCGGGTACCGAGTCCAAAATCTGATAATCCAGTGTTACGCAGACTGCCGCTGGACCACTACAATAGATAATTAAAGGAATAGAGTAGGTATGTATATTAAAAGGCAAGCTCCAATTTCACATTTCGATTTTATTTATTCGGTGTATTGAGATGATGAAATCTGATACAAAATATTATTTTAAGTAGAGTTGAAACAATCAACATCTGTTAGGCCATTTGATTGTTGCAATTACAACGTGAACTTCACAGTAATAATTATGTATTTGGTTTGGTTTTCATTATTTTAGTAAACTACATACATACATAGTCTCACGCCTATAACCCCGAAGAGGTAGGCAGAGGTGTATTTCTACACCCACTTTTCGCCAGATATACTTTAGTCCCACGTAATAAGGGGCGAGCCTATTGCCGTACCGGGCACATTTCCAGACTCCGTGCTGCTACTGAGAATTTCGTAACAGAAAAACCCAATAACACTGCCCGACCCAGGAATTGAACCCGGGACCTCCCGATCCCACGCGCACACTTATGCCGCGAGACCAACGAGGCAGTCGTATAGGGTTTAATGTCGAGTTTTCCGTCTCTACGCAACGATGGTATTTGCATCGTGTTATCCCTTAGTCGCCTCTTACGACACCCACGGGAAGAGAACTAATTAATAGTATATTCTGGTTTAATGTCCAAGAAATGACGATGGTCTCGATTTGGCTCATAGCAAATTCCTCATTTTCGTTAACTTTCAATTATTATGTACTGTCCATGTGGTTGTGCTAACGAGCGGTTTATTATTCTGCTTACTCCTCGGCTACTGTGAACAAAATTAAAACATAAATTATTTAGTAAATATTTACTCAAATATAAGTCCTACCAAAATAACTAAACCCGCTGACATTTAACTTAAGATTAATATTGTTCTCATACGTGCGCTATATCTTGTGTTTGAGTACCCACCTATATACTTAGGTACATTATTTTGCTTAGGATTTATGCATATTATAAGACAAGTTCAGAATAAGAGTAAATACTGTAGGATCTTATGTAATGATAATTGAAATGCGTACCAACCTGAAAAGTTAGAAAGTCAGCCGAATTCAAATTCTCCAGCTTTTCGTCTATCTCTTCTTACATAGACAGGATGACTATTATGCCGAACGCTAACAATTCGAGGTTTGTTATGCATCTTTCTCTACTCTATATATTATTCCAAATCTGAAAAATAGGTGTTGTTTATTGTAACGATCATATAAAATTCGTATTGGGCTCGACAAATAGCAGAAGAAGCTGCAATTGCAGTAATGTTGTGGTGCATCATCATTTGAATTCACCTTCGTTACTCTAGTGAAATAAAAACCACTTCTACATGACCAAGTGTGATCATTAATTGTTTTTTGCATAAATCACTTATTACAGTAAACATTATTTCAGTACTTACCGTATAATTTGAATAAAATTATTTCATGATTTAAATATTTGTTGACATTCAATGACATTCAGATAATGACATTTGTCTTTTTAAAATAGTGCTTGCACATGGCGCGATGTCGCTACAGCCTCTTTAGTATAAGAATAGTACGTACTATTTTCAAAAGCCGGTGTCAAGCACTAAACGTTTGACGTAAGCCCAACGTAAGGGTTGCGTTTACGGTTCGAACTCTCAATACAATTAGCACGATACCATGTTTGACATCAGCCAAACTAAAACCAAACGTTCACCAAATACGTTACGTTGTCAACGTTTGAACGTTTGAAAATAGCACGATTAGCCCCCTGATTGCGCTGGTCGCAATCAAGTTGCATTTTTTACCGTGCAAAAAAAATTCCACGTATGAAATATAAACCCAATCCTCACTTCTACTTTGAAGGACTTGAAAGTTTATTCTGTTTATATTTGGGCTCAAAAATATACTCATATACACAACATAAATCATCTCAGTTTCTACAAAATATTTTGATCCCTTAAGGTGTTAAAATCGTTGACATTAAGTACTTAACGAATCAAAATACTGTAATTTCGCCAGTAATTGCACCAATCGAATGCATTAACTCCATACAATCATAAGATAATATCTGTACACCAGAAACACCAAAACAAACTTGAAAATCTATTCTGCCAACGTCACTTCCCTCCGCACAATTTACTAGCAAAAATTAATATGTCCCCGCAAAAAGAAGTCCTTATTACAGCCGCATATCCAGAGGAGCTGAGTAAAAACACAATATATGTCCGCCAGCATCTGGTCGGTGAACTATCTCGTAGGTATCTTGCCGGCGATATTTTTTACTGAAGGAACGAGCTTACGAGAAAAATTGTGAGATTCAGATAGTCATGGTCAAGAGTTTGATATTCTTTTTAGTAGGTTCCTTTTTGTTGTTTGACTTTAAATTTGTGATGTTATGAATTATATAAGTACTTACTTTTTTGTATACTTACGAGGTAATTTTAATAATTTTAAGGTTTTCGCTTTGCTGAAACACCTATTTAATACTCTTCGTACCAATCTGTATTTAATATTTGTAAGCTGAAGATTTGGTTTGTTTATGTTTGTTTGGTAGAATGGGATCAGCGAGAAAGTAATAATATGGAACTCAATGCTTACTTCGTTTCGGTTCCATATTAATATAGATTTTATCATATGATAATCAATCACACTTTTACACAATTTTTACAGTATAGCTGAGAAGAACGTTTCAGGCTTCCTACGATACGAAGTAAGAAAGGTGATCCCTCTTTTCACAGTCTGTGGTACTATCAATTTCAGTCGGCGTGTTGCAGTCCCTGAAAAAAGTCATTACCCTTACAACATGCGGTTAAAATAACCACTTAGTAAATAAAATAATAATAATAATGTCCTCCCGACCGATTTCGGCCACGGCGGCTTGTCTATATGAGACTTGCCATCTGCGCGGGACATATTATAGTGCACAAGTGTGTGCGCGTACACAAGTGCACTCTCTATTCCCTCACTCTCATAGTCCGATGGGACGCCACATGCGACACGACCGGAGAGAGATTGGGCGCAGGACTAACGGCTTTAACGTGCTTTCCGGGGCACGGGGGTGTAACACCGCCAACTCCCTGACTCCGAACTTCTATTGGATAATTCCTAACAGAAAAACCTAATATCACTTTTTGTTCGACCCGGGAATAGAACCCGAGACCTCATGATCTGCAGTCGCTTACACTACCGCAGGACCACAGAGGTAGTTAAAATATCTATGTATTAAGGGTATTATTTTAATAAAGCGGCTAACATTGGGCTTTTGGCTTAATGAGTTATAAAGCTATAATTAAAACTCAACATAATTTAGAAAATATACTTTAGTCATATAATAAACAAACACAAAAAGCAAAAGTATTCCTAAAATTCAACGAATTTTTCTTAAACCAAAAAAATAATGTGGGTTTTTTTAATTTTGTAGGAAGTTTTAGTCTAAGCTAATAATAAAAAACTAGACTTATAGAAAATAATATAAAAAAAAGAAATAACTAACTGTCAATTCTAGCGAATTAATTCGTTATCTAAATCAGTAGAATTTTGACTCATCATTGGATTTGGGTGTTCGTGTACGTATTGCATTTGAAACAACGGTTTAATTCCTTCCTATCTTTATTTCTTTGACAAAAAGAACATTTTTTCAATTTACTTTGATGCTTTCGTGGCGGATCTGGAAACACTTCATTCAAAAATCTGCTGATATCTCAAGAAACATGAGGATTATCTTTTTTTGTCATTTATTATAAGATACATTGTCTTCAATTAAAAACGTAGCAATATCATCATCTCATATCCTATTTACCATCTTAATGAAACTATATCTTTAACAAAAAATTAACTACATTAAATATAATCAAAATTATATTAAAAATAACAAAAAAACTGCCTCCGTGTTCCAGTTGATAGCGTATGCGACTGTTAGTCGGAGGTCCCGGGTTTGATTCCCGGGTCGGGCAAAAATGTTACTGGGTTTTTCCGAATTCTCAGTAGCAGCACGGAGTCTGAATAAATCTCTGTATAAAAAAATAACAAAAAACAAGAATCCATACATACTATTAGCACCGTCCCATACAACGTGGTGTTAAAAACACCCAGGACCTGCTTTACGCAAGTGCACAAACGAGCACGGTCCGAGCAGCACTGATCGAAAGACAACGGCAACGTTTGACGCCCAGCTACTGGGAATTTCAATGTTATTGCTCGATTATTACTCATAAATCGACGTATTTTTCTAGAACTGGGGTTAAAAATACCCCACATTGTATGCCTAAGGCTAAAACTTACTTTAGTTTTTAAATTCAAACATCTCTTTATTAGTTAATGTTGTTTCCTTATCAGATTGTTCAATGGCGTTTCAAAAAGATATAAACGCCATACACAGTTATACAGTTTTATGTCACGGGATCATAAGCTTTGCTGTTTAAGTAGGTTTTTTATATCTAGTTTACAGCCTGCCAAGTAGTGAGCGTACGTCATTTTATAAGATAATGAAAATATACGAGCGAGTTGATATAACAATCTCGAGTAAAATAAGACCGAAAAAGAAAACAAGGTGTTAAGAAATTATATGGTTAGAAAAAGGAGTGGAAATATAATATTTACAGAAATAAGGGAAATATCTTTCGGTTCAAATGACATAACCGTAAAACCAAAATAAATCGTGCTAAAACCGTAAATAGTCTTTTATTTTTAAATACAGAAAATTAGTTGGTATATGGACCAGACTACGTTAAATCTTATAACTTTAACACATGCAAGTAACATGCGACTCGATAGCCCCAGAAGTCAAATAATAAATATTGAAACCATTTCACGTACAAAATTCAGAGAAATCCAAAACACTAGATTACAAACACTGCTACTTTTTAGCTTCACAAAAATATATCTCGAAAGGATACATCAAAACATTGAAACACGGCTCTAAAGAGACATCAAATTTTCTATTCAAAAGCTTCACGGCACGTTCTTTTAACGCCCATGACGGGGGCTCATATGCGGGCTTATACAGAAATCATCGGCGCGAGAATAATACAAGGCAGTTTATCATCCCCTCATGTCATATTTACTCTTGTTTTTTTTGGGTTGGTTAAGCGAAATGCGTGCCGAATACAATAATTTGACCCAGTACCGCAATCACATACATATTTCATGTTCGGTAGTTGATTAGGGTTTAGGTATTAGGTTTATTCATCGTTTTTCTGTTTATTGTTATTGAATTGTATTGTGTAATTCGGAAAGAATATAGTGTTGTGTTACCAGACATTTTAGGATAGGCTTTCAGGGTTAGGGTTCAATGTTGTTGTAATTTTGGAATACTGTACAAGCTTTAGTTCAAGTTGAGTTGATATTTTTTTCGTGTTTCTTAGAGGTTTTCTTGTTTAGCAATATTCGGATGAGTGCTTATTTCTCTTTACGCGTAAGACAATGCCGTTCTTGCGATTGCGTGGAGAAAATTTTCGCTATGTTTTTGAGAATTGTGGAAATAATTCTTTATGTTTGTGGAAGTTTAGGGTACTGTTATTAAAGTGCAATATATCTTTGATGCGCAGCTGTATGTATGTAGGCATATCTGGGATTGAATACCTTCTCTCATCTAGTTAATACATAAACCTATCGATGTCAAATCTTGTTTTAAATAATAATAAACTTAAGATTGCAACAGGATTCTGTCAGATCAGGGATTAAGCGCTCATGTTCACGTTCCGTGAGAAATTACGGTAAATTCACTGCAATCACGAGAAAGTCTACGAGCCGATGGATATGGAGCACTGCTGAAGCTTCTCTACGGACACAGTTTAAGTACCGGTTTACTTAAGACGCGACGACGTTGTAGCTAAATTGTGATAAAATAGTGCACTAAGACAGGGCCTTTGTACACAGTACTGACTTTTTGGAGTAATGTGTGTATTGAATTTTTAATTTTCGCTTGCCCCGTACTTTGGAGAACAAGAAAAGCTGTCGGTGCCCGCAGTCATAAAGATCTCCGATTGTCGTTATTAGTCATCATCATCAGCCCTTTATACTGTCCCACTGCTGGGCACGGGCCTCTCCCCATTATGAGAAGGGTAAGGCCATAGTCCACCACGCTGGCCAAGTGCGGGTTGGCAGACTTCACATGTCTTTCGAGAACATTATGGAGAACTCTCAGACATGCAGGTTTCCTCACGATGTTTTCCTTCGCCGTTTAACAAGCGATAATTAACAATTTAATACGCACATAACTCCGTTGATTCGAACCCGGACCCTCTGCGTAGCAGTCTGTCGGTCTCTCCACTAGGCTATCGCTGTATCATTTAGTGCCTATTTTAACTTTTATAATTATATTGCTTATTAACAATCAAAGAGAACCATCATTCAAAAAGTCTGCTATCGAGTAGTAACATTTATCAATTAAAAGATTTGTAAGCTGTTTCTTAAATATATTAAATGGTTGTTCTTTAATATCACTGGGAACCTTATTATATACAGTAGGGGCCATAACAATTACACTTTACCTCAATAAAGTAGTTTTGTAAGATCCGGTTGATAATAAGTTTTGGTATTGAGATCTCAAACTAGTTGTCCTTTTTTCTGGTTTCATGTAAGGATGGAAATAAGTGTTTATTCCTTTTGACAAATAATGATATTTCTAAAATATACAAGCATGGTAGTGTCAACAATTTGTGGAGTCTAAATATAGGTGCACAGCTATCGGTTGTTTTCAAGTTAAACATTACTCTTATGCAACGTTTTTGGGATTTAAAAATGCATTCCCTTTCGCTACAATTGCCCCAAAAAATTACGCCGAATCTTAATACTGCAACAACTAGACCGTGATAAGCAACAAGGAGTGTTTGAGTATTTACTTTTTTTGAAAGATTATAAAGCGCATAGGCAGATGTACTTATCCTATTACATATATAATTTGCTTGTGCCTTCCAATTTAATTGGCTGTCAATTAAAACTCCTAAAAATTTCGTAACATTAGCACTTTGTACAATTTGTCCATTATAATTAATGTTCATATCTGCCGGATATGTACGTTGATGAAAGTGCATAATTTTAGTTTTTTGAATGTTAACTAATAAGTTATTGTTATTAAGCCAGTTTATTATATTAATTAAGTTGTTGTTTATATCATTTTCGTAAGAATCTTTATCGTGACATTTTATTATTAGTGTGCTATCATCGGCAAATAAAATCATAGGATGGGATGTTGATGAATTTGCAAATAAAATTAGAACTAGATAATAGTATTGGATGTCCGTGTGGTGACGGATTAAGAATACGGATTGTCACCACCCCATATCATCCCATGGGTGTCGTAAAAGCCGACAGAGGGAGCATATTATGCAGAGAACATCACTGTAAGAGAAGGAAAACTTGACACAAACCCTATACCAACCCGTTTGGCTAGCGTGGCATAGTAGGCCAATTCCTCCTTTCAAAGGAGAGGCCTAGTCCAGCAGTGGACTGTTAAAGGCTGATGATGATGAATAGTATTGGATGCTTAACATTGAAGTCGTAAAAGGAGTTAGTTAATCTACCTCCAACACGAATTAGGTTTGAAGTTTTATCAAAGAATGGAGACAACGTAAGAAGCTTATTTTTACTAGGTAGCTGTTTTCCTGATGATAGAAGGTTGTATTCCTCAGAAAAAGACTCAATTTGGCTCAATTTGCAAAAAAAGTACAATGAATTAGTTAATTCAGAAGATTTAAGATGCTCGCGATTAGATGACTGTCTTCTACATTTGTCTATAAAGCGTAAAACATATGCCATCATACGTTGTATACGATATAAATTAGAAGAGAATTTAGGAAATAAATTATTAATTATGTTTTCAGTACTATTTGATGTGTCAACATGATAACATAACAATGTGTCAGGAAATATTAATTGCTTATGATTTGATTCAGGAAATTGAGGCCACATATTTGAAGGCTTCTGAAGAAATTGGGGCCCTGACAACCACAAGGAAGACGACAATAGTTTGTCCGCTCTGAGTCCACGCGAAGCGAGGTCTGCGGGGTTTGAAAGAGAAGGAACATAGTGCCAAGGCCTTACCTCCACAGCTTCTTGAATCTCAGAAACTCTATGTCGGACAAATGTCTTTAACTGCGTTGGCGTGGCAGATAACCAGCCTAAAACGATGGTTGAGTCACACCAAAAATGTACTTCATGAAAAGTAAGAGTGAGTGACTGACGAACCTTTGTATATAATAGTGAACCTAACAATGCACCACAGAGTTCAAGGCGTGGTATGGTGGTTGGTTTGACAGGAGCTACCTTACTTTTAGCGGTAAGAAGATGTACCTGTACCTCTCCACTCTCAGATTCACTGCGAACGTAAATACATGCACCATATGCCTTTTCAGAGGCATCAGTAAAGATATGTAATTGAAGCGAAGACGCTGACTCACATGTGATCCAGCGTGGTATTTTAAACTCATTTAGAACAGACAGGCTCATCCCAAGAACATCCTATAAGCCATAAATGCTGCATTAGCATCTTGGCCTCCACAATGCAGGGGACAACTAGACCAACGGGATCGAAGATTTGCCCTATCACTGATAAGATATGACGTCTAGTAATTATATCAGTTGAAGCAAGATTTGTGGAGAAAGTAAACGTGTCAGAAGAGCACCTCCAGTTTAGCCCTAAAGTCTTAGACGTTTCGTTATCACTAAGGTTAACAAAGTCCGACCCAACTCTATGTTTGCAAAGAGCTTGCAATAATTCATTTGAATTAGATTGCCATTTACGGAGGTTGTATTTTGCTGATTGAAGAACAGCGATGACCTTTCGGCATTTCTTCAACGTCTCCGGGACGGAAGACGTTGAACAAATGCCGAATATTATATTTAATACATCGAGCTATCGTCGCATCATTGGTCCTTCTCCCGTGCAATTGGACCGAAGAGCATCTTGTAAACAAAGAAAAATTTCAAACGTTAACGGTTTGCAAGTCATACAAGTTTGTTCGCCGTGTGTATGAAGATCTTCCACATTCTGCCTATCTGCATCAACACTATTTCATTGTATCTGCATCGTGTTTGGACGTCGTGAACATTTGCACGGTTACAGGATTTAACCGTCTTCGCCTATTCGAATTCCAACGGACACATAACATTTGAAAATTGTTTGGGAAATCGAAAGATCTACTCATCAAATCATTGCTGGAAGCTAAGCCACATCTTCAGATTACCGACGTGCCTTGAGAATCAACGTGAAGAATCTCCACGTCACAGATCAACAGTGGTTTGCGCCAACAAAACCGTGAGATCGTTCCGATTATTTCCTTTCATTTCATACTATCATAATCACAATCAGTTTCATCCTCATCCTTCATCCATTCAGTTCATATTCAACTCATTTGAGGCATTATTGCAATTCATCAAATCATTATTTGAGTCAATAATAGTCTTAATAATTTCTTCACAACATTTAAGTAAATTTAAAACTATACATTGAAGTGTTATATTGTGATCAATTCACCATACATATCGTCGTGTTCACCCATATTTTACTGATACGTTTAACGAGTTCTAGAATATTCATTACACTTGTACCATTACGAAGCAGTTTTGATGTGTAGCTAAATACCTACGTACCTACAAAAAAAAATATCTTAATAGCAATCATTGCTTATTCCGAGCTTAGCCAAAGCATTATTTTACAAATTATTAAGTTTTCTTTGTTTAAAATTTAGATTTATTTAGTTGCCTTAATTCTTCCGCACTTTTTTTTAACATGGCTGACATCAAAAGCTACATTAAAAAACGAGCATCGCTTAAAGCTAAGCTAACGCAATTTTCTTCATATTTAAAAACAGCTCAATCATGTGAAAAGTTAAGTGAGGTCCAAGTTATTGAAGTCGAGTATCGACTTAATACATTCGAAAATTTATATGATAAATACGACACTTTACAGATCGACTTGAAGGCGCTGATGGATGACCCTAGCGAGCAATATGCGGAGCGTGAGGAATTTGAAAGTCAGTACTACAGTCTGGTGGCAACTGCACGTCAAATGATCAGCAACGCTCGCAAGCTTCTGATGGAAAACCCCGACGCTGAGGTTGTATCTTGTACTTCCCAAACACACAGACACAACACAATTCGTTTGCCCTAAAATTTGCCTAAATTTTCGGGCAGCTATCATGATTGGCTCGAGTTTAGGGACACTTTCATTTCCATTATACACAATAACGAAGGCATAGACAAAATAAATAAACTTCACTATCTTCGGGCTTCCTTAAAAGGTAGCGCCGCTCTGGTCATTGATAACCTTGACATTAGGTCTGATAATTACGACACTGCCTGGCAGTTGCTCTGCGATAGGTATGACAATAAGAGACTTCTTGTTAATAATCATGTGCAAGCTCTATTCAATATACAGCCCATCAACAAGGAGTCAAGTAAGTCGTTGCGTTTCAAAGTAGACAGTACTAACAAAAACTTAAGAGCTTTGTCTACTCTTGGTCAGCCTGTCCAGCACTGGGACACGCTCATTATTTTTATCATGACCAGTAAGTTAGATCAGGTGACGAATCGAGAATGGGAAGAGCACAGAAATTTCTTGTCTGACGCTCCAACATTAGCTTTATTTATTTCCTTTGTTAGCAATAGAGCTGACTTATTGGAAACGCTTGAAGAATCTAGGTCATTACAATCTAGGAATGACATGCATTTTAATTTGAGCCCTAAAGCTAAAACCTTTGCATCCTCTAATAAAAATGACACTAGATCAGTATCATGCCCTATGTGTCATCAAAGTCACTATATTTTTCAGTGTGAAAAATTAAAAAATTTGTCCGTTCAAGCTCGCATTAAAAAGGCTCAAAATTCAAATGTCTGTATGAATTGTCTAAGACCAGGTCATAGTGTTGAAAAATGCAAATTGGGACATTGTAAATACTGTCGTGAAAAACACAATCCCTATTACACATTGACAATGACATTTCAAATAACCCCAAACAAAACATAGCCTTATCTGTTAATCATTACAGTACATCTCGTGTTGTATTACTTTCCACAGCAGAAGGCAACCTTCACACTGCTCGAGTCTTGCTTGATAATGGGAGTACCGCAAACTTTGTAACAAAGGACTTGATCCGTAAGCTTAACCTTCCTATTTATACTGTGAAGTCCAAAGTAAGAGGCATAAACAATCAATTTTCCGATTGTTCACAAGGATGTACAGTTTCATTAAAATCTGTTAACAGTGACTTTGATCTGGATATTGATTGTTATGTCTTGCCTAAAGTATCTTCATCAGTACCCAATACTTATGTTGATACTCGTAATATGTGTGTACCTACGAATATAGTACTTGCCGATCCCCACTTTTATGCTCCGTCTTCCATCGACATACTTGTCGGCGCGGAAGTATTTTGGGGAGTCATAGGCACTAATCGTGTTTCACTAGGGAAAAACATGCCTACTTTAGTTGAAACTAAATTAGGATGGCTAGTTTCAGGTGTCCTTTGTCAGTCTAACTCCTCGTCTCATTTTTTTTTACATAAAGACAATTTACAGGGAAACTTAAATCGATTCTGGGAGTTAGATTCAATATCACCACGACACAAGCTTACCAACGAAGAGCGATCTTGCGAACAGATTTTCTTAGAGACCACTCATCGCGACTCGGATGGTCGGTTTGTTGTCAACATTCCTCTTAAGGAGTCACCTGACGTCTTGGGTGACTCATACATAATGGCTAAGCATCGTTTTCTGTCCTTGGAACGTCGCTTAGTTAGAGATCCGGCTCGAAGGACCAATGATGCGACGATAGCTCGATGTATTAAATAAAATAAGCGTTGTGGACTGTATAGGTATGTGTATATTATTGCTGATTGACTTATCGTTTTACAAATTAGAAAATAAGATACGTTAACAATATTATGCGCGAGCGCGGGTATGTCGTCGTAAGTGCTAAGGCCGACTGGTGTGAGCGGGGCCGGCGCGGGTGACCAGTGCAGTCCGATGTTGTCTTCTCGCTCTGGCGGCGCGGCCCGGCCGGTGTTGATATATTCAACAGTACCTCTAAATAAACTGACTGTCTAAATCATGGAATATTGCTATCCCTTTGAGTTGTGGACATCAAACAGGCAGTCGCTCTGTGGAAAAGCTAATATTCAGTAAAATTCGGTTAGACTAGTAAACAGACCTCGGGATTACACACGAACAATTGGAATAACGCCAGGAGGATGATGATACTGACAGCAAAATAAAATGATCTGTAACATTGATGTGACATCCATAATATTTTTTAGAATATATATTTTCACAAAATAGCTATTTATACCTAACATATTTTCATTCATATATAAATAAAAACTATACTCACAGAACTGTTACAGCTTACAAATAAAATTACATTTTAACGGTCCTCTCAGGTACCTCTGTAATCCCATTCCCACGCACTTCTAGTTTCAAACCTCCCACTATATTCTTATAACAAAATCCTTATCATAAACTTATTCGGTATGTAATGTAAGAGCGAGGAGGATTGTTTATAGTTGTAAAAGTTATGAACATAAAACGTATAAGTTTATTGGGTTATTAAGTTGTGTAATAAATTGAGAAGAACTTGTAAGAAAACATGAGCAGGGTAGTGTGATGTGAGTTAGGAAATTCTGAAGCTGGCATCAATAAAAACGTACAAAAGGAACAAGTAACCTTAATACTGATATTTTCAGTAGTAGATCACGCTTTTTTCCCTGAAGGGGTAGGCAGAGGTATATTACACTCCCAGACTTCACCAGTTATGTTTAGGTCCCAATATAATAGAGGGCGAGCCTATTGTCATCTACCAGGCACATTATTAAGCGGACGATAATTAACAGTTTTAATATACACATAATTTCGAAAAGTCAGAGGTGTGTACCCGGGGTACCTAGGGATCGAACCCGAGACCATCTTCTCGGCAGTCGTAACGTACACTACTGGGCTGTCGCCGCCTTTTTCTTAATATGAGATAATACTTCATAATATTATGCTTTGAATTTGGTAGGAATGCCACTTTGTGTTACTTGTTCTTACTCTGCCTTAACACCAGATGACCGCACATTGTAGTGCTGGTATTTTTGGGGCTGTCTTATCTTTTTTAAGAAACATCTCATCTCATATTGCTTAGAAATAAGTTACCGTTACGGGTTCATTTCTGGTCTATTTAGGTATGTACAAAAATGTTGTTCTAGGTACACGTATTATTGTTTCTAGTCTGATGCGAGAATTGTCTTTCAAACAACTCTATTCGAATAAGTACCAGTAACCCCGTATTCACAGCGTATTTATTAAGATCTAAATAAATAAATATACCTATGTCGATACAAAAACAATCAATCGTCCCAGATAAGCCACTTACTTACTCGAACCTTATACATATTAAACTGAAACCCGTTCATAATTATCAAAGAAAACCGAGCCTACATACGGACTACCCAACGTTATTTACTGGGGTCCATATTTACACTACCTACATCAAGCCTAGCCTGCTTAATATTGTACAGTACCAAGTTGTTTTACTAATACTGGCCGTACCTTGTAGAATTAAGCTTGCCATATACCTCCCTTGAGTTATGAATGTTGTGTTAAAACTATATGTTTAAAATTTAAAATTGGTGTGTTCGACCAACCTGTTATTGTGTGAGGTTCGCCTGGCTAATATCAATGTTAGAATGAAATTAAGCTGGTATGTTATGTTGGTAAATAATGTCATTGTTGGTTGCTTTAATGAAACAGCGGTTTTGATGCTGCAACCAAATCCTAATACAGCAGTGCTGAAATTGCATTTTGGTACATATTTTCATGGATTTGGGTAGCTTGGTTGAAAATCTAACACATACAAACATTCATCTAAAGAGTAAATAATAGTATATACTACTACGCCGAAAAATTATTTATCTGAATAATAACAATCAATTTTAAGTAGAAGTTAGTGCCAAGAATGAAAGTAATTTTGAAAATGTTCTTTCTTCAATTTTCAATTAATTTGAGTTAATTAACACTTTTCAATAGGGCTCATAGAGCTCACAATTATTAGCAGAATCATTCTTCAGCGAAATAACTATACATAGAAATCAATGTTCGCCCGCTCGTCGGTACAAAGAAATATTTTTTATTTGCAATTTTATTCCACTGAAGGTACGATTCGCCGAAAGAATGCTAGAAATAATAAATGTTTTACCGGGGCTGTGATTAGCAGATAAGGCGATACACCTAAAGCTCCACTGATGAATTGATTTTAAAACGGCACAAAGCATTGCAAAATAAATCATCATCTTCCTAGCGTTATCCAAGTTTCAACCCAGGATACGCTTACCTGTCCAACTGGATTTGGCTGAATACTAGCTTTCCTGCAGAGCTACTTCATGCGACCTAAAAATTCAAAACGTGGCAAAAAGTGGGTGTAATGTTATACACCTCAATACTTTTATCACCTTCCACCATGTTTCCTAAGGTACATTTCCGAAGGTAGTATGTATGTAACAATTACTGATCTTGTCGGGCACAGCAAACTCAAAGCCTCTGCCCCCAATGAGGAAGGTGCCAGTGTATAAAAACAGAAAATTTTTTTTTCACAACATAATTAATCTAAAACACAATATAACTGTAAAACAGAACTCGTACATAACAATTGATCTAGCTTGCTCTCAGCGAGTTTCAGGTTGACACTGACAAGTCAAGTTGATACGACTCGTGTAGGCTTCTTGTAGAAACGCTGTTTAGAGAGAATTTATCTCTCATCTTGCTTAACAATAAAGGCGTTAGATGTTTTTGTTGCTTTGAAATGGAGATTTGAGTAGTGGGTTTTGTATAATTGTGTGTGAAATAAAAATCTTTCAACTATAATAAGAGAAAAATGTTGTGAGGATGAACGGATGGATAATTGTATGGATAAATTGTTGTTTGTTATTCTTTAAAAGCTACTGAATAGATTATTTTACTAAAACTATGCATTAAGAAGTATAGTTTACAAATCAAAATAAAACATAGGATACCTTTTTTGTTGGAAAGAAATTTAATTCAATTTCAAATAGTAACGTGACTTCACCTTAGAACTATAAACTGTTTATTTTTTATTATTCTCTAACGTTTTGATCATTGCTCAACTATTATTTATATCCATCAACATGAAGTTTTGAATATACTTTATCGGAAACCATGAATGACACTAAGAGAAAGATATACCACAACGATGTTCCAAAATCTACATACATAGGTAATTATTTTACTAACACAACAGGAAAATATATTTTCAATCTTTATCAAGAAATAATTTGCGTGCCTCGTCCCAATCAATACCAGTACATTTAGCGCATAATAATTGCGAAAAGCCACTTATTTAATTTTAGACAGTCTTTTGCACGTTTTACGTAACATGATCATAGCTTTGATAATCCCAAAAAAGAATTATAAACGTAGGTACTCACACAAATGAATTATAATATCCCTATCTACCAAATCTCAGCCCAAAGCTTCTTACAGTAATACTAAGCCACCCCTTCACGAAAGTTAAAAGAATGAATTAAGCCCCAAAATCACACATTCAAAACTATAATACTCTTAACATCCCCCACTCTGAATCTCGAAGCATAAAATCTCTTTAGAGACTATCCGTGGCCCGAGCTTTTAAAATGCGAGGGATTTTAAGAACAAAGTCTTTTTCAACTAATGCTTTTGATGATTAAGGGAGGAATGACAATATTACTTTGGATTTGGTTTTAGTTTTGTGGAGGGGCATTAATTTTATTATGTATGAGATATGGAGTTAGACGGATTTAATTTCAAAAAGATGCTATATTAGAGCATAAATAAAACATAGTGATTGTGGATTAAGGATGAATGAGTTACTTGTCAAATGCCTTCTTTATGCTGATGATCACGTTATACTTGCGTCTTCAGCGGAGGAGTTGCAGGAGATGGTAACAATCATGCATGGTGCGTTAGAGACGAAAGGAATTAAATTGAATGTAAGTAAAACGAAACTTATGGTTTTTGAAAAGGAGGAATGCGTTTCGGCTTGTAATGTTATGATCGATCGGTAGAAGAGCCTTGCTGATTTCAGCATGAATGGGCCGGCTCGACCGGAGAAGTACAACCCTCTCACAGAAAATCGACGTAAAGTAACAGTACCTAAACTGTTGCGTTTCGTTCGGTGAGTGAGAGTGCCGGAGGCCCTATCCCCTATTCCTTCTCCCTCATCCCACTCCTTATCCTATCTCTTTTATTTATTTATTTATTTATTTTATTCTTCATATACACAAAGTATATAGGCGGACTTAATGCCATAGGCATTATCAACCAGTCTACCTTAGAGTGGTGCAGAGAGATAGAAGTAGGTGTATTATAATATAGGTTACGAAAAGTTTATTAAATTATTGAATTATTAGTAAATTTATTGGTCCTAATAATTATACATACTTACATAAATATATATTATAATAAAATACATAAACGTAATACATACGCATAAAATTCAAATATAATAACAAATAATATATATATTATATACATAAACATAATTATGATACATGTTAATATACATATATATACATAAACATATACCTTGTTAAGATAGTGGCTTAGGATACATTCGCGGACTCAGCTAACAAGAGTTCCTTTACTTTGGACTTGAATATGAATTTAGTTTTGGCCATTCTGATCTCAGGAGGTAGAGCATTCCATAGAAGAATAGACTGAATGGTGAAAGAAGAGTGAAGAAAATCGGATCTGTGAGAAGGTACCATGAGTTGAAGATTAGTCCACTAGGAGCGAAGATTGCGTTCATGGTTAGAACATAAGTATTGGAAGTAAGGAGTCATATACTGAGGAGAAGTAGGAGATGTGAGAATAGTGTATAGAGTAGTGAGAGCACGCAAACTACGGCGCTGACGTATAGGGAGCCACTTTAGTTGGGAACGATAAGTAGACACATGGTCATACTTACGAAGATTAAACACGAATCGAATGCAGTTATTCAGAAGACGGTCAAGTTTATTGAGGAGATCTGCATTCAGGTCAAAGTAACATACATCACCATAGTCGATCAGTGGGAAAATCAAAGTTTGCACAAGCATTGTTTTAGTCTTGGAAGGGAGTAAGTTTTTAAGGCGATAGAGAGCGCGCAATGTGCCGGTGACCTTCTGACTAACCTGTGTCACCTGAGCCTCCCAATTCAGCCTGGAATCCATGTGTAGCCCAAGATTTTTAACTGTAGGGTAAAGATCGACCATAGTGCCGTTAAAAATGATGGCTGGTAGTGTTGTTAAGTCCAGCCTGCTTAAAATTCGTTGACTACCCACTATTATAGCCTGAGTCTTGCAAGGATTTACAGTGAGACCAAACTTGTCAGACCATGTCTTTATTGTCAACAAATCCCTATTAACTTTGTCGATGGCCTCAGCTACGCATTCCACACTTACATGGGAGTAAATCTGCAAGTCGTCGGCATACAAATGGTAAGTAATATATTCTTAATGAAATACTGTTGAAAATTTCATTTTTTGAAGTTATTTAATTCTGAAACAAAGTTACAAATAAAAATCAGTATAAATGTCGAAAGTTACCACATTTTGGAGTTGTTGCAATGAGGATCGAGGGGACGAATATGTTACGTGCAGTACATGTAAGAAAGGATTCCATATAGCGTGCCTGCAAGCGACACACAAGCAGGGTAGTTGCAATGACTATTTGGCCCCAGATTGGCAGTGCCCGCTATGTAAAAACACCAAGCAGAGGTCAGTCGCTAGAAACGATAATACGCCAATAAAAACGACTGAAAATGTCGCTTGTCGCTCTAAAAAAAGACCGGCACTTTCATCGCCGCCAACTACTAATCGTAATTGGGTTACGAAAGAAGACTTACGAGAAGTAGTAACAGAAATTGTGAAAGCGGAGATGTGTAATATGTACGATTACATAAAGACCTCAATGAATACTCTCCTAGCTACAGAATTAAAATCAATTAAAGAGGAATTAGTTGAGGTCAAGCAATCTATGTCCTTCATAAACGACCAGTACGAGGACGCTCTTAAGCAGTTAAAGTCATGCAGTGAGGGTTTTACAAAGCTGAAAATGGAGCATGAAACCATGATGAACACAGTAGCTAACTTAACAAGTAGACTTAATCAGATGGAACAGCACGCGCGATCTAACAATGTTGAGATACAATGTGTGCCTGAAAAAAAGTCCGAAAACCTTATAAACTTAACCAAACAAATAGGAACTAAAATCGGCATAAATGTCACAGAAAATCAAATTCTACACTGTACTCGTGTAGCTAAATTGGATCGTACGACTGACCGACCTCGAGCTATAGTTGTGCAGTTCAGCTCGCCAATGATACGGGACCACTTCCTGGCCGCAGCTATAAATTACAACAAAAAGCATCCTGATGACAAGATCAATACACAGCTGATAGGTTTATCGGACGAAAAGAAACCTATTTTCATAATGGAGCACTTATCACCATCAAACAAAGCCTTGCATGCTGCTGCTAGAATAAAGGCAAAGGAAGCAGGATACCAATTTGTGTGGGTCAGAGGCGGTCGTATTTTAATGCGAAAGGATGTTACTTCCAGGATTCAAGTTATCAAGGATAACGAATCCTTGAGCAAATTGCAATAAATTGATAATATTAGTATGTAATTGCATTGCACGATCCGATTGATACTACATATCATTCGCGTCGTTTAGTCTGAACATATATTATCAAAATGTTAGAGGGTTGCGCACAAAAACACATGAGTTTTATTGTAATTTAAGTGCTCATAACCATGATGTCATAATTTTAACCGAGACTTGGCTCAATAGTTCAATACATAGCAGTGAATTGTTCGATGATAGATACGTAGTGTATAGAAGGGATAGGGAGATGTCAGGTTTTCATAAAGAGAAAAGTGGAGGAGGCGTTCTTATTGCTGTAAGTAAGAAACTTAGTTCTAAACAATTAAATTCTAGGTTAAGTAATTGTGAAGACCTCTGGGTCTCTTTAGACATACAAAATTGCATACGAGGCACCATAGGAATGCCCTTGAGTCTTGACCTCTGCGCTGTCTACCTTCCACCTCCCATGTCCAAACTTATGTTAAAACATTTTATTGATAATTGTAATCAAGTGCTTGATGGCTCTAGTGCATTTACTTGTATTGTGGGCGACTTCAATTTGAGGGCTATCGACTGGAAATCTATAGACAACTCAATACCAAACCAACAAAATTCGTACTTGGAACAGTTGCTTATTGATTTCACGTTAGTTAACAATCTACGGCAGTGTAACCCGGTTTATAATTGTAATGGCAGACTACTAGATATTGTTCTTGTTGATGTTCCGAAATGCGAGGTCAGTGAAGCGGACCCATTGAGTATTGTTGACAAATTTCATCCTCCATTATCTATATATATATGTATTAATGCGATAAAAAAACTTAAGTCTAATGAAATGGTTATAAAACACAATTTCTACAAGATGGATTATAAGGCTGTGAATGAGTACTTGCGGGAACAAGATTGGGACGTCTTACTCGCAGAAAGTAAGAATATCAATGACATGGTTGATACCTTCTACAGTATTCTTAAAACAACAATCAAAGCATTTGCGCCAGTTAGAACAAAAAAACGTAATAAATATCCGTGTTGGTACAACTCAAAAATGATTAATCTTATCAAGGAAAAAGATAAACTACGCTCCAAATACGCTAGATATCATAATCCCATGGATGCAATTTCCCTCAGAATAGTAAGTGCACGCTGTAGGTCCTATGCAAGAGTATGTTACAAATTATACATTGAGAGTACAGAAAAGTCGATCACATTAAACCCGAAATACTTCTGGTCATTTGTAAAAAGTAAACGTGGTGGCCAGAGCACTTACCCGGAGACTATGTTTGATGGTTCTGTTAAGGAATGTAACGGTACAGGAGTTTGTGAACTGTTCGCAAAGAACTTTGCAAAGGTTTATAGTAGTAATTCAGCCCCAGGGGACAATTTTGTTTCATCTAATATACTTGATCACTCCGATAGCTTGTCTCAAATAACTTTTAATGAAATAGATATCGAAAACAAGTTAAAAAAATTGCAAGTATCAAAAGGAGCCGGTCCTGACGGTATACCTCCAATATTTATAGTGAATTGTGCTTCCAATTTAGCCAGGCCCTTGGCTACTATTTTCAATACATCACTTAGAACGGGCACCTTCCCTGGCACGTGGAAAGTTGCAAAAGTGGTACCATTATTAAAAAATGGGGACAACAGTTTTGTGAAAAATTACAGGCCAATATCAATTTTGTCTATTTTTGGTAAAGTATTGGAGTCCCTTCTATGTCCATATGTTCAGAGATATTTTAAAAAATACTTAACTTTTCATCAGCACGGTTTTGTACAGCGCCGATCTACTTGTTCAAATCTGGTTACATTTGTAGAATCGATAGTGGAAGTATTGGACGGCGGCGATGAAGTTGACACTGTGTATACAGATTTTAGTAGGGCATTCGACAGAGTATCTCATAAAATACTACTTAAGAAGTTAGATTCTTACGGAATTACTGGGTCGTTACTGAAATGGTTTGAATCATATTTGGTCGATAGATCATTTTACGTCGTAGTAAATGGGTTCCAATCTGTGCATTATGCAATTAATTCAGGGGTACCGCAGGGCTCGCATCTGGGTCCTATACTCTATAATATATTTGTCAACGATGTTATCAACTGTTTTCATCATACCACACCATTTTTATTTGCAGACGATATGAAAATAACAAAAACCATTAAAAATAATGTAGACATTATGCTTATGCAATCCGATATTGACCGATTATACGATTGGTGCAAATTGAATGAAGTATCATTGAACTGCGATAAATGTTGTTTTATCAAATTCAGTCGTAAAAACAATATTGACTCAAATGATACGTATTACAACATCAATGGACGGCAGATAGCTAGAGTAAAAAGTGTCAGGGATCTAGGCATTACTATCGACAGTAAATTAACTTTTGCTGAGCACATTGACATTATTTGTAAACGGGCTCTAAAGGCTTTGGGATTTGTGTTGCGAAATGGCAAGTTTTTCCGTAAAGCCAAAACCAAAATAGTACTATACAATAGTCTAGTAAGGAGTACTTTGGAGTACTGCAGCATAGCTTGGAGACCGCACTTTGCTTCCCACTCTTTAAGGTTGGAACGGATTCAAAAGAGGTTTGTGAGGCATTTGGGGTATGTAGCTGGCAGGGAAATTAGAATGATGTCGTACAATAATAAACTGAAATATTTCAACATAATGCCGCTAAATCAACGTAGAGACATTATTGAATTAAAATTCATGCACAAACTTCTTCACGAGGAAGTTGACTGTCCGCAGCTACTTGGGAGGTTCCGACTAAATGTTCCCCGTAGGGTGCCTCGCAGACCAGTTACTCCATTAGTACCACCACTTCGCAGAACGAAGTTCGGCGCTAACTCACCTGTTCCACGACTTAGTAGAATCATTAACAAGTATAGCGACCTAATGGATGTGCACTATGATTCACTGAGATCTTTTATTAGTAGTGTCAAGGATACGTTAAGGACATCAACGGGGGCATGTCTGTAGGCCATGGGGACGCATAATACTCGTATATATTATCGCGTTAGCTACTTCAAATAAAATTAAATTGTTTTCTTGCTCATCCTGGGCTATATTTGTGTTCTTTTAGTTAATTTATTCTTAGTTTTATATTCTTTTAGTTTTAGTTTGTTTTCTTGCTCAAATTTTGCAATTTATGTGTTGTAATTTAGTTAATTATTCTAAGTTTAATTTTAATACAGTTTTAGTTTATAATGTTATTGCATCATGTAGAGATAAATGTGGTGTTTATCTATAAGGATTGTGCAGTTAGCATTTAAGAAATAATGTTAAATTGTTTATTATGTATGTAGTACTGTAACAATTGTTGATAAACCTAAATAAATAAAATAAAAAAAATAAAATAAAGTAAGCGCATTGAAGATGTTGAGTTAGGAGATTAATGAAAATTGAAAATAAAAGAGGAGAGAGGATGCCGCCTTGAGGAACGCCAGATGTGATGTCGTACCACCCCGATGATGACTCATCGAGGCGAAAAGACTGTTGACGACCTCGAAGATAAGTTGAGAACCAATCCAGGGCCCCAGCCGAGACCTTGAGATGGGAGAGGATAGATAAAAGGACATCGTGACTGACGGTATTGAAAGCGTTTGAAAAATCGATCAACACTAAAACAGTGAGTTCGGTGTTTTCCATAGCCTCTCGAATATCGCCAGTCACTTTGAGGAGGGCAGAGGTAGTGCTATGACCAGGCCTGAAGCCTGACTGAAGTGGACTTAACAAGTTATTGTGGTAGACAAAACGAGACAGTTGTTTGTTCACACAGGCCTCAAGCACTTTGGATAGGAAGGGTAAGATGGAGATAGGCCGGCAATGTTGAGGAAGAGTAGGATTGGGGATTTTGGGTAGAGGAATTATGTGGGCTTTGCGCCACAAGGAAGGAAAGGTACCAGAGGTAAGTGAAAAGTTTATGATGTGGGATATTGCCGACAGGAGCTGATCTAGGATCGTTGTAATCATACGACGACTAATGTTGTCACATCCCACAGCATTAGACCTTATGGAGAGGATTATCTTTTTGATCTCGGCCGGAGACTCTGGAGAAAAGAAAAAAGATTCTATTTTGGGTTGAGGTAACCCGGCTAAGTAGTTGACAGTGAGACTCGTAGTTTGGTGATCCAGCGAGTCGGTAGAGGTAAAATGTTTGTTGATATCATCCAAACTAAGAGTCCCATGGTAGTCAACACACCGCAATTTACCAATACCTAGAGTTCCAAGGAACTTCCAGATATTAGCTGCTGATGAAGAGCTGATATTATCGAGAATATGTCGGCGTTTAGCGTTGCGTACCATCTGATTGCACCGATTCCTTGCAGACTTAAAAAGTGCCCAGTTTTCCTCACTACGATCCTTTCTGTATCTCCGATATGCTCGGTTTCTACGGCGCATTGCCATCCGAACACCCGTAGTAATCCAGGGTGCTGGAGGGCGCCTTATCTTCACCCGTCTTACTGTAGCATGTACATCGTAGAGACCGCAAACCACCTCATTGAAGAGGTTAACCTTTTCGTCCACCGTTGAGGCAGATAACATGCTGTCCCAGTTCAACCCAGAAGCGTCCTCACTGAGTTTATTCACATCGATACGACCAAAATAACGCCTGTGCAGAACTTTGGGAGGAGACTTAGGAGGTTTTAGACGGTATGCAAGGAAAATGAGATCATGACGGGAAAATCCAGGTGCAGAAAGTTGGCCATGGGATGTGACTAAGGAAGTCTTTTCCCAACCCCAAGGGGCGGCAACTCACTTGTGACACCTGTGGTGTTGCTTGTGTCCATGGGCGGCGGTAATTGCTTACCATCAGGCGAACCATCTTCTCGTTTGCCGCCGATTATTATAAAAAAAAAAAATCGATGGACAACAAGTGGAGCAAGTGAATGAGTTTGTATATTTAGGTACGCTGTTTACAAGAGATGGTAAGAATGTAGAAGATATTGAAAAAAGTGTTAATGAAGGTAATAGAGTGAATGGAGCTCTGAAGGCGTTTATGAATAGCCAAAACGTGTCCAAAAAGGCACATTTGGCTGTGCATAGAAGGGTGTTAGAACCTACTCTTGTGTATGGTAGTGATAGTTGGGTATGGCAGAAGAGTCATGAAAGTAGAATAAATGCTGTAGAAATGAAAGCACTGAGCAGTATGGATGGTGTTTCTTTGACTGACAGAGAAAAAAATTGTGAGATAAGAGAGTGCTGTGGGGTAAAAGAAGATGTAGTGACAAGCATCGAGAAAGGTATGCTAAGATGGTTTGGGCACGTGGACAGGATGGATGATGAAAGATTGACCAAGCAGATATGCAAGGCAAGTCTGAACACATCCTAAAAAGACAAGATTGGACACATCCTAAAAACCGGACAGGTAAGAGGTACCCTGAACAGAAGAGCATGCATGAGGAATCTGATGGGAGTGAATGCAGCAAGAGAGATATGTCAGGATCGTTGCAAATGGCGTTCCGTAGTCTCTGCCTACCCCTCTGGGAAACAGGCGTGAGTCTATGTATGTATGTATGTAATTATGTGAAGATATATCTTTTTTATTTATTTATTTAACACTTTATTGTACACTAAGTTGGACATTAAAATGGATCATTTTACAAACAGTACAATAGGCGGCCTTATTGCTAACAGCGATTTCTACCAGGCAACCTTTTATTGAGATGTAAAAGTATAATTCACCAAATTTAGTACGGATAACCTGCTGAGCAGATTTTTTTATAGGCTTGCAAGGGTTTTTGTGTAGTTATCGGGCCGCACTTTTTATGACTTGCAATACATCTATTTCTTTGAGTTATATACCTGAAAATCTCACTAGATTTCTAACATATCCGGAAAACTACACAAAATCATTCCTCTGATGTATAATTAACATTTCACTCTTCACATAAAATATGTATAACCTCCATTTAATCTTTGACTGTCATATTCGCATGCAAAATAAATGTGCCACTGCTGTGTACTGCGGACACACAAATAACACTAACCAGCAGTCAACACATTGCAGAGTAATGACACTCGTGGGATGCAATGAAACGATTTATATGGACTACAGGATTTTGTTCATTTTTAAAAAGCTTTTTGACGAAAATATGTCTACTACGATCTCGCGATAATAAGATCTTCTACTTACTGTAGTTAAGTGTTAATATTAACTGAAAGACTGATAGAATGCACAGTTGGCGTTGTGGTTTAAGTGACCGCCTCGCAGCCAGCTGACGAAGAAGAAGTTGTGGGTTCGATTCCCATACGAGACAACATTTTCTGTATTCATAAATATTTGTTTCGAGTCTGGGTGTTCAATGTGTCCCTTAGTTGTATTTTTGTAAAGTTTAAGTGCGGAAGTTATCTTCTTAAAACAAAAAAAAATACTAAAAATATAATAAGTATAACCAGTAAGTTAAATATAGCACGTACGACGCACGTCTCACAGTTGGTAGTTGGTCTCGATCTCTCTTTCGTTTTCTCTTTCATTTCATTATCCTCAAAAACAAGAGGAAATTATTCGACTTTTACTCATTAATAATTAATCATTATTACAAAATAAGGCACTTTTATATTTTTAGTAGCTTCCGTACTTTATCACTTCAGCAAGTAGTGAATGATAAGAAGGCCTAAGATAAATAATAAGATAAGATTCTCGTATTTTATCTGAAATCGACACTGCCGTATGAACGAAATGCGATTAGATTTTGAATTGACTCACAATAAAATTGGTAGTCTGATAACTTATAATATTATCGTCTCATTTGACATTAATAGTACGGTGGTGGCACATTGTTTAACACGTTGTTCAATTTAGGATCTAGTCGCGATATTATTCAAATGTTGATTTAGGAGAAAACCCTTATGACATAAATTTGACACTGACATTAGATCGAAACTGCATTTTGAACAAATGTAATTACGGGAATTGGCGCTCCAAAGGTCAATTCCCGTATTTTATATGACACTAGCTGACCCGGCAAACGTTGTTTTGCAATTTTTTTTTTTTTGGCCGATTCTCATAGATACCGGATAAGCACAAAAAATTTCATCAAAATCGGTCAAGCCGTTTCGGAGGAGTATGGGAACGAAAACTGTGACACGAGAATTTTATATATTAGAGATGGAAACTATATTTTGAACGAAATGAGGTTTTATTTTAAATTGAATCAGAATCGATATTCTGCTAATTTAATTTAATTATCATCTTATTTGACTTCTATAGTTCGACGTAGACACATTGATCAATTTACGATCTAGTCACGATAACATTTAAATATCAGTTAACTTAGGAGAATACCATTTGTGACATGAGTATGACCCTGACATTATATCGAAACTGCATTTTGAACAAATATAGTTTAGAGAATTGGGTCTCAGTTTTATATCCATGGTCACATGGTAACTCCCATTTTTATTATTTTAAGTGTCACGTACACTTATTGCTTGTCGGCTTTATCAGTTTATTATTATAATTCTGCAAAACTAAGGCCGCTGACTATTATGATAATTTATTCCAATCCAAACAGGTCGTTAGTGTCTATATAAATTTCTTCACAGATTTCGGTCCAAACTGTATAACTGTCCAATTTTAGCAACATTTCGTTCGAACCGATCGTTATTCGACAGTTGATAGTTTACGAGAGTTGACTATATCTTGAATTATACTATGAATAGACCTTAGAGGATTAATGCTTCCAAAATCAGAAGCCCATGTTTTTTTTAAATCTATATTAGGACATAGGTACCTTGCCGTTGAGTCGTTCTACTATTTGCGATTTAATTTCATAATTATGTGCAAGTTAAAGTATAGAAAATGTTACATACATATATTATTTTTTATATGCTTAAAAGTAAACTGCAGTTAACGGATTTTATCGCGATATATTGGTTTTAAAGATATTACATTTAAACCCAATGATCTCAGTAACTACATTATTTATTACTAAGAGACATTTTGATTTCTTTACAGGAATGGAAGTAAATTGTAGTTCAATTTCAATGTGTAACATTCGCGTAAACCCAAAACGGATCTTATTTTTTTATCTAACTCTTCGGCTGTATTGCACCTAATATTCTTTATCAAACCCCAAGCTATATCAATATTAACAGGTAATTTAACAAGGGGTTAAAAATAATGACCACCATAAAATGCTTTGATGCCCTTAGTTCTTTAACAAAAAATATATACATAAAACCAGAAAAATTAAGTCTAAAATTACAATAGTACTAGCTATTTTAGTCACGTTTGCCCTTCAAATTGTATTCGAACACCAAATGTAGTAAATGATCACCAAAAAAATAGATTATGTTAGGTTCTCTTGTGACACTTAAATCAAAAATAGGAGCCCTGCAAAGCAGGGCTCCGTGTACTTAGTTTATTAAAGTAGGCAGGTGGTGTAACCAAATCCAATTTATGTGTTGGTATTTCATACAACTAACAAAAAAACATTGGTTATAATTTTACGTTAAAATGCTGGTTTAATTTTGGTGATCATTTACTACTTTTAGGTTGATAACAATGATTAATTTGGAGTCATTTTGCTGAAATAGGATCGTGAAATGTTAAAACTTTGGTTATAATTTTACATTAAAATGCAGATCATTTGCTATCTTTGTCTTTTATATGTTACTATATCTGGTGGTAAGTTAAACCCATTTAAGAATTTCCGTCTTACGGTATGAAAAAATCCTGGACCTTAACCGCAAACACCACATAACCAACTGGATAGCTATTTCTAATTCACACATGTAACGTACACAAAACGTAAAAAGTCACAGTACAAAAACCACAAATAAATAAAAAGCCACAATCTGATCTAACATATAGGCAGACACCAAATTTATCTACGTTAAGAATATTTTATTACGCTTATAAGTCTCTGGAGTGGCCATTCTAGAGCTTTTGACAAATCGTATGTGTTATTTAGATTTGTTCAGACGACTGATAAAAAAAAACTAAGACAGATTTGACACTATTCATAATGGTGACACAAAAATCCTACTGCCTCGCTTCCCAGGCGTTACATAACGTGAATCTCGACGAAACGCCACGGTATTTCGGTTGAAACATATCAGACAAGGAAAGACTTTATATTGTGGGGCGATTAAATGTGTATTGCACTTTACTGCAAAAGATTTAAGTCATAGTTTTTGCGCCAATAACTATATTTATAATAATTTATTGCCTCAAAAATTACTATATACATATATTTTTAAGACATCATCATCTGGCTAGCGTCATCCTAGTTTCCATAGACTTTTTGCTTTGGAGTCCGGGGCCCACTTATTGATTTTTCTATCTATATTTGATAGAATAGTAGTTTTATTCCCTTAAGTTTATAAGTTTTACGTTTTTAAACGATTTTCTGTAAACAAGGGGTTAGAGATTAAGTTTTTTAAAGAATATGTTAATATCAAAACGTTTTTCTTTATATTATTTAGTAGCCAATAATGTAGTATTATTAGTAAAATAGTTTTCACACGCTATACGGGAGATTCGTGAGATATTTCTTCACTATATTATAGCTAAGGATATTGAATCGCCACTTGACAATATATCAAAATGACAATTAACAGGTTTAGTTTCGAGGAAACTATATATAAAGTGAAGTCATATTTGCCTACGTAAAGTTCACGGTGTTTTGCTCACGAAGCATATCTCCAAAATCCGTGTTTGAAAGAAAATTTTAATATTACAAGCTAGCATAGTATTTCTTTTGAGATTATTTTCTTCTTCTTCTTCATTACAATGAACATTTTTTATAGATGTTTTCAAATTTATTTATTCACATAGGTTACAGAATAACACTTATAAATGTCAATTCTTTTTTTTTTACAACCAAATTCAGGATGGTAGGGCTATGAGAAGAGCTTGGAAGAAACTCATGCCACTCTTATGAATCAGATTCTTAAATTTTGTTTTAACAATTTTATGGTTTAGATTGTACGTTATAATATAATTTGATAGACCGTGACTGTAGTAAATACATAGCTTTTCTTCGATGTTACTATCGCATGAAAGATTTTGAAATTTAACTTCAAATTAAGTCTTATTTTCGTTCAAAAAATTACAAAAAGATTCTGATTACCTAAGCGATCTTCGATTTGTATTCAGTTTACATGAATACACGTATGTATTTTCATAGCGTAATTTGAATAAAACTCTAAAATGACTTACCGCTGAATTCAATATTCGATCTTTCAATTTTTTATAAGATTTTAGATTAATTTTTGACATAAGCTCCATACAAAATATGTCGAACATGTATCTCGAATCACTAAATCTGGATCATGGGTAGATCGAAATTTGTAACCGGCCGTTAGACAAACAGGTGACACTATCCATAAAATAAATCTATCAATCCAAATCTGATACTAGGAATCCTTCGTACCACAAAAACAAACTCGGCGATTTCTAAAAAAGATGGCTGCAATTTATATCCGCCCGTAAACTTCAATATATCTTCGGGCGACAAATATTAAAGTTTGCAGCAGTAAGATGATGTAGGTATACAGCTTGGAGACTCGCCAACAGTAAGAATTAGAAGTGCTATATATCAGAGCAAGTTCTAAAGGCATGAAAGTGAAAGAATGATTGTAAAGAACTTGTAATGAAGAGGTATTTTTGAGGCTTTTTTGTGGCGAATTAGTATCTTTTGCCCTTTGTGAAAGAGTATCGATGTATCTTTACTAGGTGTTAGATTGTACTCAATACAAATTAATATATATTTATGTCGTAGAAATTGGGCCTAACAACAATATTCTTATATAACATAACATGTCATTTGTGAATATTTTGAATGATTATCTGACCTGGTCAGAGGATCCTTCCCCTATTTGAGAAACATTACTCCCTGTTCGTCCATTATACAAATAACTGTGCCTATAGACAACTTTTAAATTATAAATTCAAAAGCAGTACCTCGATATTTTACTGTGTGATATAATAGTTTATACTTACATACACAACACACAACTTTGATCGTAACATACTATTAAATGTTGTTTATTAGCCAATATCTCCCTCTTTATTGCAATATATTGGGTAAAGTTAGCCAGAAATTGTACTACATGAAAGTCTTAACCTCCAAGTGTAGGTCTCTTGAATACTTTGTCCTAGTTCTTGTCTTCCAGTTTTTGCGAATTTCATTACTAAATTGTTCCAATCATGTTGACTAAGCTTACCTAATAAAATCTCTTGCCTTTTCCCTGAACTTCTGTACCAACGAAAATCGCAAGCTTTCATAAAAATAATAATCAGAAAGCTTATCAATATTTTACCGAATCAAACATGCTTTAGGAACAGCGCGCATTGTATGTACTGGCGACAAATTACATTTTTATGATAAATCTCGTGACACCGTTACGCAAATTATAAGTAGTTCTCTTGATCGATTTCAAATCGTGTTGTTCTCCAAATATCAGTCTATTCAAATTGTACATTAGCGATCCAATATAACGAAAAGTGAAAATAGAAAATGTAAGCCAAGAATAATATGCGTTGTAGTTGACTTAGCCGAAGAATACATTGAGATTGAAAGGGGTGCCAAGCTCTACCGCTATTCCATAAATTTATAAAAACAATTTGTTTTAGTAAAAAATTAGGCCGTGTATTTCTGCTTAAGCTCACATCGCGCACCACTGCCTTTTCGAAGTTGAACATATTTTATTAAATTGTTAGTTCTTTATAATGTTTTCGAAAAACACGTAAAGTCTGTCAATCCGCACCTAGAGGAAACCTTGTATGGCTGTGAGTAAAACATAACATTTTCTAAAAATATGTGAAGATCCTGGCCTTACCGTTCTGATAACGGAGAGGGCCTGTATCTAGCGATGGTACAAATGAAAACCAAGGCTGATGATGATCATGAAAAGACAACAACAGACTAATTTCAGCTAAGTGCGATCAAAATCTCATATTCCAAAGCAATATTTCACGTCACTCATGAAGTGATAGCGTGAACGCTTGGTAAAATATTATAATTCCGACATAGGTCCCACCCTGCGTACCCCCACTTTAACATAATATGTTACGAAAATATTTTCCGAACACGACAAGCCACGGGTTGAATTTTTATCTTAGTAAGTTAGAGGTTAGTGAGGGGATTAATGTCGCCTAAAAGTAACCAGAATTTGTAGAATTGTAGATCAATTTATTTGTTGTCTAATGAATGATATGAAGATAGGCATAAATGTCATTATTAATGTATTATTGGAAGGTTCGAAAATACTAATACATTGTTGAAGGAAATAAATGTTTTAGAGCACGTATTGACTATTGTAACAAAGACTAATTAATTCAATATGTGGTACACAGTTCTACGACTTTCCTTCAGGAGAGAGAAGGGGTCACCGATGCTAAGCGATCATTTTCAAATATCTTGTTACAAATATTGTCAAAATGTGTCGTTGGCTTTGCCTTACTCTAGTATTTCAAAGGCATCAAAGGTATTAGCCAAATATTCAAGCACCTACAAATACAGATTACATAAGATAACATAAGCACAACACTAAATAAAAACAATCCCTTAAGTGAAATTTGGTATATGGTATTAGAATACCAAATTGCGACCATATTTTCACATCACTACGCAAGATACGGACAAATCTGAACTATGAAAGAGTTCGCATATAACACTGGCCCTTAAACTTGGGCCCTAATAAACCTTGCGGTGCGAATTCCTCTTTTTCTTTTTATGTCATTATAGTCTAGGGGCTAGACGCGGATTAACGCTTAATGAAGTAAAGGAAAGAAGTTTTCTTTTTACCTTTAAGACTTTCTCCAATGGGGTTGCCAGGCGTTCACAACTTGCTGTTTAAAAAAGTTTATTACTGTAATATTAATATTAAAAGTGTGTCTAACTTTTTTTTTCATTATACCACATTTATTTATTCTCCCTTACATTGCTTACAAGAACAGTTTACTGTATTACTGCTTAATATAGTACTTGGCCCAGATTTTTTATTTATTCGTTAATTTGTAACAATTTCAATATAAATTGAAAAATTAACATCCAAAATATGAGCTTTAGATTAGGCTATTTATAAAAAAAATGTTAAAAATTGAATTCAATGCAGCATATTTCTTTCTTCTTTTTCATGTGAGTAGGTGGTCAATTCAATAGTGTCAAAGTGTATAGAACTATTATTCTAGACCGCTCGAAGGCGTCCTATATGGCCTTTCGATTCTTGTCTTAAGACAATAACCGAGACCGACATCCTCAATTTATCCTATCCATAGCATCTTAGCGCTCTGATATAAATGCCACCCAAACGATCACCCATACAAATTTCATCCTCCGAGAACGTTGCTTAACTTTGCCGATTTATCACGAGCGGCAACTCAAGGTACTTAGTGTTGTGCAGTAAAACCAGTACATATCTTAATAGACTTATAAACTTTGTAGCTTCTCAGTCCACTCCGAGTAATAAAAAGTTACGAACGCTGCTCAGGGCAGATTGAGTCTATTTACTTTTACATGCAGGAAATAAGTATTAGTACTTAATTTATTCTGTCAAGGAAATAACATGTAGTCTCGACTGCGAATCAAGCTGACGCAGATGCTTTATCCGATCTCTATGTTTTTATTTGTATTATGTTACAAATAAATATATATTTTAATTATGAAATTAAAATAAATGCTTTGAAATGTATCCTAAGGTGAATTGGTTTCTTTCATCACAAAGTATGTATTTTAATTTTGTAACTATGTATGTGAAAATAAAGCATGCATAGAGACTGACATCTACTCAAAGTATTTATATCTTAGTAACCTGTCTATTATTCTCCTCAAAATTACATTAAAGTCATCGCATTTTTTTACTTTTTTGCCTCTCTCAGCGGTTCTAAACGCATTTTCATAGTCCAAATACCTATATCTGAGAATGTATTAAGAGAGATAATATTATAAAACTGTCATATACATTAAAACAACATACCCTGTACTCATTAAAACATCCCGGTCGCCCGGTTTGAATAAAACCACGAACCGTCAAATCCAGTCTTGTCCGGAGCTCAATGGCTAGTCGATGTCATACTACTATTAGCTGAAACGCAACAAGCAAAATATGCCCATCTCTTTTATTCACCAGTCATACTGAATTAAGCTGTCTCATTTTCGTCCCATTCGCTAGGGTTGACTACTATACGTTCAGACCTAGATCTAGTCGCATGGAACTGACGGCACGGAAATTACGGCACTTAGAATAATCGCGGCAATATTCATTGCTGTTTGGACGTAGCTAAATTGTATTTGTTTTTTTGTTAAATCCATTGTATCGGTTTTTCTTGTCTAGCAGACAAATAGAATTGGTGTTTTAATTACTGGCAATTTGATAATTGTCTGAGCTGTAACTAGGCACTTTGCAATGCCAAGTCGCTTTTGGGAACACTTTATTTTGAAAATAAAACCAAATGGTTTTTATTTCTACAATGTTCCCTATTCTCTTATCAATGGAGATCGTTTTTGTTCTGCGTGAAAAAAATAACAGACAATAATTGTTTTGGCTCGTACTGAGAAAATATTTGGCAAAGTTTTGGTGCTAAAATTTTATTCACTATATTCTTTTACGTATTCTGTGAATTTGACATCATTTTTGGCACTAAGACTTAAATCACAGCTAACATGACTGTGTCTTGGTTTGCACAGTATTGTATTTGTAATCAGAAAATTACCTAAAAAACCTGAAACAGTAGGCGAACCTTGTTGGACAAATGAAACTAAATCTGGCGCTTTATTTAATTCGTTCTCTTGTTTTTTTTATAGGGCCTGTCATGCACATATATACAAATCTGCTTGCTGTTGAACAATTAAATTTATGCTATTTACATATAATATTTTACTTTATTCATACAGTGCTAGTATTGTTAGTGGATTATCAGTGCTTTTTATTCAGAATAGTAACGCAATTTTACTTGCGTGTATAATTAAACATTTTAGTGCTAGCTTAACTACATTCATACCACGGAAATTGGTCGCTTTATCTATGTACTTTCACGTTAAACAAAGCATTTTTAGGATAGTTCTGTGTGCTTTCGAACAATGGAATAATTTATGTGCTGGGGTGACTCAAAATAAGAGCTTTAAACTTCAAATGAAGACAACTCTAGAACTGGAAATAAATTCCTTGCGGGAAACATTGCAAACTTCGGACCAACCGACAAAAATATCACTCATAAGTAGCTGTATGGTACTACACTACTCCTTGGTCTTCGGAAAACACTATTTCTGAACACGAATAGTTGGTAGAATGCCGCTAAAAGACTTTTTAAGAATACCGCTGCCTACCTTAATGATAATATTTTCTTGAAACCTCGTTGGAAGAAGTTACGATTGAAAGAAACTGGTTAAAAATCTGCAGCATGTAGGCAGGGTATAGAATTTTTCCTTGTTTTTTGCTTAAAGCTTTAGTCTAGAAGAAGAAAAGAATTAGATCGCTTATCGTGTACAATACGCTATATAAAAACACATTCAAGGTTATGTTTTGTTTTTCTTTAGTTTTATTACAAATCACAACTATTCAATCAAATGACACAAAATATACCCAGACATGAAGCAGCCGTTCACACAAAGTGTTGTGTCGCGTGAGGACAAATCCACAACACTCAGGGCAGTTCCAACGGCTGAGGCGGCCGCCTTCATCTCTACACCAAGTCACTGCACTTTCACTGCATACAGTCTAAATTGTAAAAATAAATGATGAATTGATACAAAATAGAGTCTTAAGCCCACAACATTTCACACATAGGCAGTAACCATGCAACTATTAAACGAACAGCATCGATGCATTCCGACAAGAAATGAGTGGTCAACAATAGCACGCCAATTTTGAACGCACTATTACCCAAATGTCGTGCGTGTAATCTGCATTCCGGATTACGTGGCGACAAAAGGGGGAGGGATATTAGAACAGATTTTGAAGTGATGCAATGGTTTTAGGACGTTATTGCATTGCCTTTGTGTTGCAAAGGATTACAAGTACATTAATGAAATAGAAAGCTATTAGGTAATCCAGTACGCTACACTGCGCGCTTAAAATTGTTGCTGTTGCAATGGACAGTTAACAAAGCAGAGTTGTTTCAAAACTTTATTATATTTTTTAGGTCTTTGGTTGATTGACTAGGTATCTAAATGATCGTATGAATAGTTTTGTCTTTGGTTTTTATTTCAGTCATGCTCTCTTGTCAGAGTGGTCGTACTCATGCGTCGGTATGTCTTTGATTGCATGGGTGTCTTTTTTCTTTTCAGTCGTGCACTCTTGTCAGAGTGGTCGTGGTCATGCGTCGGTCGGTTCTTGTGCCGTTGCTGTTCCTGTGATGCGTCGCCATGTAGCTCTATGTTTTGCGGATTGAGAGCAGTCGTTAATGTTGGAGTACGTCACAGATTTAATGAGGTCTGTCCACCGTGTTGGAGAGCGCCCACATGATCTCTTGCCCTCAACTTTCCCTTGCACGACCAATCGTTCCATTGAGTCCTCGTTATGGGTGATATGGCCAAAGAACTTGAGGATTCGTATTTGCACAGTCGACGATAATCTCTCTTTGATGTTGAGTTCCTTCAGGATGGAAACATTGGTTCGATGTGCGGTCCATGGGATTCTGAGCATGCGTCTCCAGCACCACATTTCCAGGGCGTCAATTCTGCGGCGATTCTGCATCCTCAGCGTCCACGTCTCAGCTACATATAGAAATATTGGAAAGACCAGGCACCTCATCAGTCGAAACTCTGTGGTCTTTCCAAATCTTCGTGAGTTTTTCCACTGAGGATCTTGTCACCGCGCAACGCCTCCGAATTTCATCTTCACAGCCTCCAGCGTTGGTGATAGTAGAGCCTAGATAGGCGTAGCTCTTGACTACGTCGCATCCTGCTATTTTTTGGACGTCCGGTTGGTTGTTGTCGGCACGATCTACAATCATCATTTTGGTTTTGTCCCGATTGATTTTAAGTCCAAAATCCTATGCTGTGGTCTCGAGTCGTTGAAGAAGAGTCTCGATTTCGCCCTTGGTTGATGCTAGGAGTGTGGTATCATCAGCGTATCTAAGATTATATATTTTCCGACCCCCCCACGGATATTCCCTTGTCCCAATCTTCAAGAACTATCCGCATGATGTACTCTGTGTAGATGTTAAACAGAAGGGGAGATAGTATGCAGCTCTGTCTAACGCCAGCTTGGGTCCTAAAGCGTTCGGAGTCGATACCGTCAACACGGACCGTGGCTGTGCCATCTTCGTACAGACGTCTAATGAGGTGTATGAGGTGTTGTGGTACACCCATTTCGGCCAGGACCAGCCACAGTTTCCACCACTTGACGGTATCGAAAGCTTTCTTGAAGTCCACGAAGCATATATAGAGGGTGATGTTGAACTCTCTAGCCTTTTCCACAATTTGTCACGTTATGAGTAGCTGTTCTCTTGTACCTCGACCCTTGACGAAACCAGCCTGCTCAGGAGCGATCTCTCGGGAAAGGTAAGATTGTAGCCTCATGTTAATAATATGCAGCATGATCTTACTGGCGTGGGATATGAGGGAAATTAGTCTATAATTACTGCACTTTCTTGTTGATCCTTTTTTATGTAGTGGCATGAATATAGAGTGTGCCCAATCGCTTGGCCAAACCCCAGTGACCCATATTCGACAGCAGATGATGTGCAGTATGTCTACTCCGATTTCCCCCGTGGCTTTGGTTGTCTCAATCGGAATCTCATCGAAACCTACAGCCTTATTCCGCTTAAGATGGTTGATGGCTGTACTGCTGCTACTGTTTGTACTTCAGCTTTCAGTGGCATTGGCTCTTGCTCTGACATTGCATCATAACTTGTTGCGATGCATGCTGTTGTGTCACCGAACAGAGACTCACAGTAGTCTTTCCAGACGCCAACAATCTCCCTTATCTCTGTGATGGTGGTTCCTAAAGCATTCTCTAAGGCCCAAGTCTTTGGTTTGAACTGACGGGTTATAAGTCTGATTTTCATGTGTAAGTCCTTTGTTTCAAACTTTTGAGAATGTTGCTCGATTTTCTCACATACTGATTGTAGCGTCTTATTGCGGCAAGCGGCTTGTATAGCAGCACTCATGGTATTTAGTTCTTGTAGAGTGGCGCCTTTAGCTTTGCGGTCTCTACGCTTTTCGATCAAGTCCCAGGTATCGGTCGACATCCAGTGCTGCCTCTTTTTTGATCTCACTTTGGATTGAGATTCGTGAACAGCATCTTTTATAAGTTGGACGGTGGACTTCCAGAGCTGGTCGATGTTTCCGTCTTTGGCACAGTTTCCGTGCCAGCACTGTTCTTTGTCTAGAAGCGACTGGATAAACGAGCTCTTATCAAATACTTCGACGCGTTTGGTAATTTTCTTGACTATAGGTCTGCGTAACCTGATCCTCATATTACATACAAGTAGCTGATGGTCGGACATGACGTCGGCTTCCGGTAGTGTATGTGCGTTGGTTACTGAGCTCCTCCATCTTGTTCTGATCAATATGTAGTCGATCTGGTTGCGGTATTCTCCGTTTGGGGAAGTCCAGGTATATAGTTTTCTGGGGTGGTGTTTGAAGACTGTATTCATGATGGTAAAGTTGTTATCAGCTACGAACTGAATTAGGCGCTCTCCTCTGTTGTTTCTGCAACCAAGACCGTAACAACCTACGATATTTTGTAGCCCTACATCCAGAACAGTGGTTCCCACTTTCGCGTTAAAGTCGCCGATAACCAGCAGGATCTCTCTTTTTGGGATGTCTCTAATACAAGCCTCAAGTTGATTATAAAATTCCTCAATCCTATCCTCAGCAGCGGCACTTGTAGGGGCATACACCTGAATAATATTCAGTACGCATGGTGAGGCATCGAGTTTCATGGTAATGATCCTCTCGTTAACGGTATTGTAACTTAGAACAGAGTGTGGGTATTGCAATAGCGACTCCGGCAAAACTGGATGATTCGTTTCCTGAGAAGTAGATGGTGTGTTTCTCCAGGTCTCTGTGTCCGCTCTCTTTCCAATGCGTCTCACTTAATCCCGTAATAATCTTATTGCATCGTTCGAGTTCGTGATCCAGTACATGGAGCTTTCCTTCATTAATCAGGCCTCTCACATTCCATGTTCCGACGCGGATGTCATGGCGTACTTGGATTTTTGGAGCCTGGTCGCCTGCTACCTCATGGCCGGTAACTAATTTCACACCCAGGTTCCCGGACAACTCAGGGCGCCGTTCGCTACACGGATCACTCGGCACACGTTTATTATTATATGACCTTTTCATAACTCTCGTGGGAGATTAGTGCAGTGGTTTCCCGTTGCCTTCTGCACCAGATCTTTTTGGGGGAATTTGGGCCCCAAGGTTTCTGACTTCTCTTCCGTACCGGTTGCCCTGCCGGGTATGTATGGTTATCCCGCCATTGCTCGGTCACCAGGGCCCCGTTGGTTCTCTAGCAGGGAGCACCGCGACAACCTGTTGGTTGCCGCCGCCTTTCGGCGCGTGCAGGTGGGGTTGACAATTGGGTCGGTGAAGTTGTTATTCCGATCTCCCCATACTTCCCATGCATGGGTGTAAATTATAACAAAGACTGCAGATATTTTTATTGCAGTCTTACTGCCAAGATGTTGTAAATTTGGAAGAACATTTGCGAGATATTTCTGAAGTCGGTCGAGGCGTAATATCAATTCAAAATTAGAAAATATATGTATAAAAACATAATGGTAATTAGAGGTGGGTACTGCCAATCTGAAATTTATCTAGAAGATAAGGAAAGTGTATTATGGTCACATTTTTAAATAAACATCATCATCATGCAGTCCTTGGTAGTCGTCATCTAGACATAGGCCTCTCCTAGTTAGCATCACAATAGGGGCCATTAGAAGGATTTGGAATACTCTACCAAGTCTGCCTCCGTGATCAAGTCGTTAGCGTATGCGTCTGCTGACGCAGGTCCCGCGTTTGATTCCCGGGTCGGGCAAAAGTTGTACTGAATTTAAAGTAGCAGCACGAAGTCTGGCCAAGTGCCCGTTGGCGACAATAGGCTCACCCCCTACCCCTGTTACGTGGGACCTAACAATTTCATGGGCAAAATGTGGGTGTAGCATGTATTATACCTCTAACTACCCCCTAGACTGCCCTAGTTGATACAGGCGTGAGTCTATATATAATAAAAAATACCATGCCGGCCAGTAATGGCATCGTGTCTGATGTGGAATTTTCCATCGCATTCACAAACACTATTTGCTTGGTGTATATTCCACAGTAAGTTGACGATACCCAGGGAATAAAACGGCGTAGTAAAACTTTTTATCCCTAATCCGTCACCATACGTAAAGCAACATACATATCAAGAATAAACAACCACTGAGTTCTACTTGGTAATCAGAGCAAGCCATTAATATTACGGCGATTTCACTTCTGATACATAATCGGTGAGGTCTAAGAGAATAGCGTTACTGCAACGTAATTTCAACAGATTTTCCCCTAAGCATGGATTAGGAACAGGTACACCTAAACTCAAATATGAAAGTCAATCTGCGTTCGGAAGCAGTGAAGCAAAAGACCTAGCACGGGTTGTGTTATTTCTAATTAACAAGTAGTTCCTGGAAACATCGAGCCCGGTCTTCCCATGCTAAGATTATCTGGCAAACAACAAAGCCAGTAATATCGGCCGAACGTTCAGCGATCTATAGAAATTTTAGTCGAGTAATTTTTGGAGAGTGCTTTATGGCACAGTATTTTAACAATAATATCGACTGTTAAGACGAAAAAGCGTCTTATCTTTATGTTTATCACAAGACACCAAAATATATAAAAATACCGACTCAAATTAATCAGGTAGTTTAGCTTTTTAAAGAAGTACGTTTAAAGATCAGGCTTAAGAAAAGTTAAACGGAGTCAGAGTAGACTGAAGATATGATTAAGATTTATTATAAGGTAATTAAACTGTGTTTTTACTTTTCTCCCGTTTCTGCTGCTTGATAGGCAAATTCAACTGAAAATCGTGAAATTATTATTCCATGATCGTCGAAATTGATCGTTATGCCGCACTGGTAGCTAGGACATAAAGCTCAGCAAAATAAAAATTATGATAATAATAAAATTTATCAGTTAACGAAATTCCATTATAGCATTTGGATACTGTGTCATTCGAATTTATGTAAATCTAATTACTAGACACACCGTCACACTCCATTAAACCGAAACTCTGATTTTCAAAATAAATTCCAGGGAATTCCGAACCCATTATCTCATTAAACATGTTTATAGAATGGAAGATATTAACACCGACAGCCATTTGAACCAATAACATGGTTATACCTGATATTCCAAAATCCGACTGGAGATTAACACATTTGGTCCCTTTCGGCATATAACGGGGTCATTGTCTGTTGGCCACATTATTGCTACAAACGATATAGACAGCCTTTATTGGCTGTTCTGCCGTTAATGTCCCGTCTGGGTATTTTATGAAATGTTTTTTGGATCCAATTTGCATTTCAATTTATGGGTTTATGTTGATGCAACGAGTTTTTGTCTCTGTCGGTGTGGCGGCTTTTTGTTCGGGGTATCTGCGTTGGATAAATTTGCTTACATTTAAAACTACATATCGTAACTTAACTTCGATTCTCAACGCATATTTTGCCTTAGAAATGTATGCTTGAGTTCTCAAACATACATTTCTAAACCATTATATGCGTAATTTAAATTAAAAGCATTTAATTATAGTAAATTAAAATTAAACTTTTACAGACCTTAAAGCGGTTTATTTTGATGTAATCTCTAAGCGTGAAAAAGATTTTTTTAAATATCTATTGTGTAAATAAAAAAGGTAAAAATAGTAAAAACATGTAGTGTTGTCAAAAACATAACATAACACTTTTTCTAATTATATAAAACCTTATTGCCTTATATAAAATCTTACGACTTGTTTATGGAAAATAATTATTACAAAATATTCATCAGCCTTTAACAGTCCACTGCTGGACTAGGCCTCTCCTTTGAAAGGAGGAATTGGCCTGCTATACCACGCTGGCCAAACGGGTTAATATAGGGTTTGTATCAAGTTTTCCTTCTCTTACAGTGCTGTTCTCTGCATGATATGCTCCCTCTGCCGGCACTTACGACACCCATGGGATGATATGGGGTGGTGACATTCCATATTCTTAATCCATCACCACACGCAACACGGCTCTAGTTTGAGCATTAGAAATGCTCAAACTAGAGCCGTGTTCCGTGTGTACTTATACTTTTCTGGATTTATATCTGAATGAGCTATTTTCTTGTTTCGTCCTCTTAAGACACCCTTTTTGTCGTATCCGGGTAACCTATAGTTTTTAAACTTATTTTTTTTTAATCCTTTTCCGTATCCTGATTGGGCATGTAAACTAACCGTACAATATTTATATTGTCACATTAAAAAAAATTAAGAAAAAGGTACCTAACTCCAAACGCCCGAACCGCGCGAATTGTAAGTACAACCGCGTTTTAAACTTGTATAATGACTGAAGCTGTATAATTATTGATGTATATATTTGTAATGTGCTATATAATATATATTTATTCGGCCGAATTTTTATGGGTCGGAATTAGGATTACAAATTACAGGAATTTCTCCTAATGCCGAGGTAGGATTTTTGTATACTTCGGTGTTAGGCTCTATGGAGATCCTTATACGGAGGCATACCCTCGGTATTAGGAGCTCATAGAGCCTTATACCGAGGTATGGCAACCAAAAATAGTATTTTAGGGTTCCATAAACCAAAACTTTCGCGCCATATCGGAATCCTTTATACACGCGCCGGCCACCCCGCTACAATTTAGCGTTTGCGCATAGCCGTATTTTGAATTTTCTTGATACCTACCTACTAAGATATATTCAAATTTTATATGAACGAATATGTGTGTTAATAATAATTTAGAATAAGTAAACTATCTACTTGAAATTTAATGAAACTTTTTAAAACATTTATTATTTTATTTATAAACTGCTTTGTGACTAGAGTAGGAGCATATTTTCAAGAAATAGCACTACTATTTTACTATTATTATTTAACTTATAAAATTGCTGTACGGAGCCAATTAACTAATTTTTATTCTACCTCGGAATTAGGAACCGACTACCGCGGTATTAGGTTTCAAGCCTGAAAATATCTCTATCTCGGAACTGGGGAAAATCGACTTTACTATAAAACTATTTTTTTTCATGAATTAATCTTTTGAAAAGTCACATAATAATAGAAGTTATACAAAATTAAATGTCCATTTTAGCTGAAATAATATTTTTACATAGGCTAAAATATTTACAAATGCTTATTTTTCCTGCTTGCTTCCAAATGTCACGAAATACCTCGGTATAAAGAGCCTTTACCTTAGTTCACGAGGTGGTGAAGCCGTTGAACAACGCTCTCCAAAGGCACTGGCAGACCTGGTGGTCCTGCGAACTGTTCCTCCTTATCACTCCGTGCACCTGCATGAATTGCATTCACTGCTACCTAAACACATCGAAATGCTTAAAGTATTCAGAGTTTGAATACGACCGACGACGTAACTATTTCAAAACATAAGTTATTCCGGCAGTCCGAATGAAAATAATCCTAACGCAAGACTAAGTGATCAGTAGGCAAATTGAAGTCGTAAAAAATGGCCAGCTAGGGATGTAACCAATAATATTTATTGGAGTTCTGTTTTTATCGATATGTTATTATTGTCCCAGTACGAGATGGGCACGTATCCAACGCAAAATTGTTGTTTGTTTTTAAATTATTGTTATAACATAAAAATTATGTAACTTTTTTATTTGATTTAGGTTACCGAAATTAGTAGATCATAGTCTTTTGTCTATGATCTACTAAGTTCTGTAACACTAAAGTATTATTTAAGTCTTGTTTACGTAATGTGTCGATATCGTTATATTATTAATGTAATAATTCTTTGAAAAACGAATGTTGTGTCACATTTCATGTAAAAATTTATTAAATCGACATGAGCTGCTATCGAACGTAAACATCTCTACCGCGTTTCGGTATTGTGTCTAGCGGCTCGTTTGGCGGTAAAATTGCACTATTTTAAAGGCGGCATGCCCTTTGACACGAAAAGCCGACAATATTTTAATAGAATTAATAGAATCATAAAGGATACCGCCGCGGATACGGCCTTTGGTGTGGGACGCAACCTGCGTAGACACCCTCGCGCTATCCCATGTTCCAAGCTCGGAAGGCCATGCTGGCGCTGCTGCTGCATCTGCGAAAACCCTCAAACGGCGCAAATACAGTAATCTAGTAGCTAATTACGTATTTGAGCCGTTTGGGGTGGAAACGCTAGGCTCATGGGGTCCGAGCGCTCGTTCTTTATACCGAGAAATATCTAAACGGTTAGTCGACGTCTCACGTGACCAGAAGGCTGGTTTATTCTTTGCTCAAAGAATCAGCATTGCCATCCAGCGTGGCAATGCTGCCATCCTTCTGGGCACGTTACCCGATGATATTGATGCGGAGGCATTCTACGACGCCTAAACACACCTGTGCATATGTATCTATTTTTACTTTTTATTTTTAGTTTTATGTCCATATATGTTCTTAGACAGTATGATTATTTAAGATAGTAATGTATATAGTTATTATTAATCATCTGCAATGTACCTAATTATGAAAATTTTACAAAATGCCATATTATTAGGTTACCTATGTTTAAAGTTCCCTGATTATGTTACTGATAGTATATTATATAAAAATAGGTGCTATATATACAGGATGTAAAAAAACCCTTAAAGAAAACTAAAATCTCATGTTGTACCAATCATTACGTACATTTTTTACTTCTTCACCATACCTGGCAAATTACTGGTTCAGGGGATATTGAGGCTAAAAGTTAGTATGGATTTTTTCTAATTAGGTACAAAATCGATGCATTTACCCCGCCAATATGTTCTTTAGATGCCCTAGGACCTCATGGATAAGAAAATATTTCAAACAATGCACGCGCGCGCTTTTAATTGCGGTTTAAAAAAATTCGTTTCCCAGGTATTATTTTTGGTTAGTATGACTTGGCATGATGTCCACAACGAGTAGGCGAAGGCTTGGTGATGGGTCTCGTGACAACCTGTATATTATATAGTATAAAATAAAAAAAAATAACCTCAAGCTGATAAAAAATACGTTAAAATAAATATTATAGTATGATAAATAATACTAATTATAATGTTCAGAAGCAATAAACGTTCAGTTATTAGACTCATTTATATGCTCAACATGCGTATATTCTTTAACTATTAAAGTTACTCTTTTTAAAGTATTTTGTTTCAATCTGAATGCTTCCTAATTTTTCCGTGAGTTACATTTTTGTATATTATAATATGTGAGTAACGTTACCAACTGGACTTCACGTGAGTTGCGGTTGATTATTTTGACATAGATAAAACTCAAAGGTGACTGACTGACATAGTGATCTATCAACGCACAGCCCAAACCACTGGAGGGATCGGGCTGACATTTGGCATGCAGGTAGATGTTATGACGAAGGCATCTGCTAAGAAAGGATTTTGATAAATTCTACCCCCAAGGGGATAAAATAGGGGATGAAAGTTTGTATGAAACTTTGTAAATTTTAAACCGATCGGGCTGAGACTTTGCATGCATATAGCTACTAACTATGACGTAGGCATTCCCTTAGAAATGATTTTGATAAATTCCACCCCTGAGGGGATAAAATAGGGGATGAAAGTTTGTATGAAACTTTGTTAATTTTAAACCGATCGGGCTGAGACTTTGCATGTATATAGCTACTAACTATGACGTAGGCATTCCCTTAGAAAGGATTTTGATAAATTCTATCCCCAAGGGGATAAAATAGGGGATGAAAGTTTGTGTGCAACTTTGTTAATTTTAAACCGATCGGGCTGAGACTTTGCATGTATATAGCTACTATAACGTAGGCATCTCTTAAGAAAGGATTTTGATAAATTCTATCCCCAAGGGGATAAAATAGGGGATGAAAATTTGTATGAAACTTTGTCAATTTTAAACCGATCGGGCTGAGACTTTGCATGCATATAGCTACTATGACGTAGGCATCCCCTTAGACAGGATTTTGATAAATTCCACCCCTGAAAGGATAACATAGGGAATGAAAGTTTGTATGAAACTTTGTCAATTTTAAACCGATCGGGCTGAGACTTTGCATGCATATAGCTACTATGACGTAGGCATCCCCTTAGACAGGATTTTGATAAATTCCACCCCTGAAAGGATAACATAGGGAATGAAAGTTTGTATGAAACTTTGTCAATTTTAAACCGATCGGGCTGAGACTTTGCATGCATATAGCTACTATGACGTAAGCATCCCCTAAGAAAGGATTTTGATAAATTCTACCCCTAAGGTGATAAAATAGGGGATGAAGGTTTGTATAAATCTTCTTAGATTTTCGACTAATTGAACTAAAATTAAATATTGGAGGTACTATGATGAAGACGTCCGCTAAAATAGAATTTTGATAAATTCAATCCCCATGGGGATAAAATAAGGGATGATGGAGGATGTTAATGTATTAGTTTGAACTATCAGTATAGCAGCGATAGCCTAGTGGAGAGACCGACAGACTGCTACGCAGAGGGTCCGAGTTCGAATCCAAGGCGCGCACCGATGACTTTTCGGAATTATATGCGTATTAAATTGTTAATTATCGCTTGCTAAACGGTGAAGGAAAACATCGTGAGGAAACCTGCATGTCTGAGAGTTCTCCATAATGTTCTCGAAAGACATGTGAAGTCTGCCAACCCGCACTTGGCCAGCGTGGTGGACTATGGCCTTACCCTTCTCATTGTGAGAAGAGGCCCGTGCCCAGCAGTGGGACAGTATTAACGGCTGATGATGATGATCAGTACCTAATGGAACGAATAAATTAAGACGAACAAAATAATTTTAGTTCTAAATGCTGACAAGAGATGGCGTTGTGCAATTACGTAATTTTTCTGAATCGTGGTGTAAAGATTTTCCGCGGATTAATGACCCTCTCCAGTTATTATTTAACTTTCGTCGTCAGTTAGGTTAGTTGTACGCAGTTGGTTGGATGTTGTTGATCGTTAAATTGTTTTTGTTGCTGTATAGTACATACTATACCTAAATATTTCTAGCGAATTATATTTGACGATTTTGGCTGTTCTATCTTGGCATATTTTGGATTGCATTTGCTTTGTTTCGGTTTAGTAGTTTTGGTTATAGACTCGGCTTTGTATTTGGCATTTGTTTTCGTTTGGCTTAATCATAGGTTTTGTCGGTTCTGCTTTTTTAAAATGGCTAAAAAAATCTGAACGTTAATGGAGAAGTTGAAGAATGTACTGTCGTCCCTATTGTTGGTGACGGTGCATGTTTGTTTCGTGCTCTCTCTTATTTAATGTACGGAACACAAGATAGAGCGATGGAGGTGCGTTCAGACATTGTCAGATATGTTAATGACTGAAGCAAGTTTTCAATTACGACCCACGACGGGAAAGGTAATAACTACTTAACACCTGACAAATATTTTGCTGATATGATGAAAAATGCTACTTATGGCGGACTTTGTGAGTTAATAGCAGCAGGATTAATTTTCCCATATAAGTTTGAAGCTCATAGAAACGGTCTCATATATACTGAATCTGGATCTAACGACTATTCACCCAATAGCTTGATAGTTTTAGCGCCTTATGACAGGTTAGTTAAGAATATTGTGTACAAAGAAGTTTTGTAGGACATTTTTACACAAGCTAAACAAAAGCAAAGCCGCAAAAATATACTTAATTAATAATAATACTTCTTAATGCGAGCGAAGCCGCGAGCAAAAGCTAGTCTAAGTATATACGACGACTGCTGTTTCAATATTGCTAAAGCATTCCACAACCCAAAACAAACTTCAACTGGAACTTTATTTAAAGTATGCACTTAGACATGCCAAAGTCAAAATGACTACGAACTTAAACTACTTTATCTCACATTTTTACGAGGTCTTTAAAACGTCCAAAATGCTATTAACAGTAATTTCTACAAGATGACCACATAAACAACACAATTTTATTTTATAACAACCCTTTACATAAAGTTTATACGTGGACGCTCTATCATATCTACACAAACGTATCCAAAGCATGAACAAGTACGCAAAAGCAACAAAACAACAGAAAGTATACGTCAACACGATTATCAATGGCGACCTTTTTACCACCTTTTTACCACATATTACGAGTCTACTCGGAACGAAACGAAATGGGCATTACTTTAGAGGGGCTAAAGTCACGGTTTTCAGTTTGTGAAAGTACGGATATGGATTTTATGTAGATGCCCGCTTAAAAAATAGTAAAAGCCATGGATTTTGGGTGATGTACTAAGTTGGAAAAGCGTGTACTTTTTAAAATAAATAGTTTACTTATTCTAAATTATTAATAACACACATATTCGTTCATATAAAATTTGAATATATCTTAGTAGGTAGGTATCAAGAAAATTCAAAATACGGCTATGTGCAAACGCTAAATTGTAGCGGGGCGGCCGGCGCGTGTATAAAGGATTCCGATATGGCGCGAAAGTTTTGGTTTATGGAACCCTAAAATACTATTTTTGGTTGCCATACCTCGGTATAAGGCTCTATGGAGATCCTTATACGGAGGCATACCCTCGGTATTAGGAGCTCTTGGAGCCTAACACCGAAGTATACAAAAATCCTACCTCGGAATTAGGAGAATATCCTGTAATTTGTAATCCTAATTCCGACCCATAAAAATTCGGCCGAATTAATAACTTATTCAATTCTTACTGGTACCAACATTTCTGTGATTGAAAAGTGTTAATATCAGTCAAAATTTGTACAAAATAATTACATTTTATTCAACTAAAGAGCTACTTCTTATTTAGGCCTTTCAAAGAAAATGTTGTTTTCTGGATCATGTTTGACAACATTTAATAAGATTATACGTATATCCTAATTCCGTGGTATGTTTTATTAGATAGATCCAATAAAACATACCACGGAATTAGGTTTTTACTCCGAAAGAATATTAATAATTTTAAATGAACAAACGCCTCATTAAAAAAAAATTGTATTAAAAGTAACCACGCTTAAAAAACGTACCTTAACTCCGTGGTATTTTGTTTTATATTTTTAGATACTAAATCAATTTAAAACATAAATTATCTTGATAATTATGGCAAGTAAAATAACACAAGATACTGACAAATTGCTTACCTTCAACAGCTTATATTAAAATCACAACAAAAACGTACGTTAAAAAAATGAGCTCACTTACCTAACAGGATCCGTGTTTATATGAAAAAACCACTCGCGTCAACACCGTGGCAGAGATTGATTGATTTTAGCTAGTTGCTCCGGGGTTACACTTACGAACTTCACGTATGTGAGCAAGTTTGAAACATGCAATGAGTGAATCCTGTTTTTAAGTAGTTACATAATAGTATTCAAAAGATAAGAGCGAAAACAAAAATACCTCGGAATTAGGAGCCGATTTTGACTACCTCGGTATTAGGAGCCTTTACCTTACAGTGTGCTAGTTAGTGTGCTTTCAAATAGGTACCTTTGATGAAAAGGTACCGTACCTAAGTACCTGTCGGCGATACGCCAGGGTTATGGTGTCCAGACTCCATAATAAAAACACTCACGTAATATTACTTGGTTTATTTTCAGACGATTTCTAGCACAGAATTGAAACAAAGTGTGACCTACAGTCCTTTTTATACACTAACCGTCATTACACTTAATGTTTTAACAACTGCCACTTCCTTTACAATATATAATTGAAATTACTATACAATATAGTTCAAAAATCAACATTAATATTATAATGAATTTAGCACAACACCAAATGATTTATTTTACACGAATAAGAAATTTATTTTATTAACCAAACGCTGCTTTAAAACATTGTCAACAGATGGCGCTATTAACAGGATGCAAATATAAACGCATGTTATTTATTACCGTAAAAATAAGTGTGAGAATAATGTTATTTAATACTAATTGATGTTACTTTGAAAGGTTCTGGAGTTATCTTAATAACTAAGCGATAAATTAAATACCCAATCTTTATAAAACAGTTAAGCAGCCAATACAGTGTCTAATATTCTAAAGTAGTGAAGTTCTCAGTTCTGTGTTCATAAATAGTTATTTAAATATCAATCTTAAATATTATTAACATTTTCGTAACAATATAATCATTATACAGGGTGGCGCTTGCATAGCGGCACTTTTTAAACAAAGGCATAGCTTACATCATTCTTAAGCCTTGTACCAAAAATCTATGAAATCGGTGCAGTAGTTTAGCCACAATATCGATTTTAAGTTCCGCAATTTTTGCACACGCTTTGAGTTCCATACAGCTGATACAAAACGGTCAACGACCCTACATTGCGCGCCGCGACTCGCTAGGTACTACTCACGACGCGACGCCTCGACGTCATCCGAAGCTAGGCTCAGCGCACACAGAACGGAGCGCAGCGGAGAGGATTTTATCAACGCACTTGAAAATAAATTTTTATTTATTTATATTCTCACGCCTGTTTTCCCCGAAGGGGTAGGCAGAGGTGTAAATATTACACCCACATTTTGCCAGATTTATTTTAGTCCCACGTAATAGGTGGCGAGCCTATTGCCGTACCAGGCACATTACCAGACTCCGTGCTGCTACTGAGAATTTCCTAGCGGAAAAACCCAATAACACTTTGCCCGACCCGGGAATCGAACCCGAGACCTCCCAATCCCACGCGCACATTTATGCCGCGAGACCAACGAGGCAGTCCTGTGAAAATAAACTTTAATGTTTTTACAATAAAGTTCATAAATGCTTGAACCTGATAAAAAATATTCGCGCGTCCTCGAAGATACGCGGAAATCCCCGCGCAAAGTCGAGTCGGCGCACGCGTATTTTCAGGGTTTAACGAACTTTCGCGACAAAATATTTACTGTAGAGTGGTAACCCAGAACGTTTTACTCACGCAGGCTCGCGAGGTCGCGCGCAATCTTGAGCATACGCAATCCGTAAAGAAAATGCCCGAGACCGCGCGGGGATTATTCCTCTCTGTCTGCGTTGACCCTTCGACGACTTAGGACGATGACGTCTTCGTGCAACGTCGCTTCGCCTCGAAGGTACCTACCTAAGACTCGTCGTTGTAGGTTTTTGCGCCCAAGTTAATGCGTAACATTTTTAACAGAACAAAACTTTTGAAACTTCCTAATTACCTTTTCAATAAAGTTACATAATAATAAAATGGATAGTCATAGTATACACATAGTGTAACTACTGCAGTTACAGACATTAGTATTTCTACTAATCAGTATATTGAATCAACCTGTAATTTAAACTACAAGTTGAGACAACTGGTAGACCACACTTTTTGAATGTTGTACATCAGAACATTCAGGGCCTTTCAGGCAAAGAGTTAGAGTTAGATTTATTTTTAGACTTTAGAAATGTTCATATCATGTGCATAACTGAACACTGGAAAAAATGTAATGAATTAGTTTTGTTAAATAATTACAATTTTACTGTTAAAAGTGCATTCACAAGGAAGGAAGCTATACATGGTGGCTCGTTAATTTTGGTTCATAATACTCTTAAGTGTAAAGAACGTAATGACTTAGTTAAACTTTCTGTGGAGCGCAGTGTTGAACTATCATGTATTGAACTTGATTATTTTGTTATAATTTGCGTATACCGCCCCCCCCGCAGGTGACTTTAATATTTTTGAACTGACTATGGAAGACGTTTTACAGCGTATAAAATGTAATAGTAAAAAAATAGTAGTATGTGGTGACTTTAATGTCAATTTATTGGAAGTATCGCCTTTAAGTGGAAGATTGATAAATTTATTTAAATCTTTTAATTTAAACTATTTATTTTTTGAACCAACTAGAGTAACCGCTACTTCTTCAACTTGTCTAGATAATATTTTTAGTGATGTTACTGCGTCAAGCACTGTAATCCTTGACGAGCTCTCGTCTGATCACTGTGGACAGTTAGCCAAGTTTGTTAGTTACTCCAGCAAGATCTCGTCACAAATCACCTGCAGACCTATCACAAACGCTCGTTGTAATTCGTTCAAAAACAAAATACTATCCAGTGTGAACTCCTCAATTTTAAAATACACCAACCCCGATGTTTTATATGAGTCGCTTTTTACAGTTGTCAAGGACGCTTTCAAAAATGTATTTAAAGAAAAAACTGTAGAAATAGGTGGCAATAAAAGATTTAATGAGTGGGCCACTACTGGTATACATGTGAGTAGAGCTAAATTATATGAATTATATGCTATAAAATCCTACAATTTTAATCCACAGCTTATTGAATACGTTAAAAAATATTCAAAATTATTTAAGAAAGTCTGTTTTATAGCAAAATCCATGTTTTTGAGTAACAAAATAAAGCAATCGGATAACAAAGTTAAAACTACTTGGAAAGTTATTAACGAACAAACTGGCAAAATTAGAATTAATAACAATAAGTTTGAATTGAAGTTTGACACTAAAATTGTACGCGAAGATGAAGATGTAGCTCAAGAATTTAATAATTATTTTTCGCACATACCGTTATCCGTTACGAAGGGTTTAGATGCTTCTTCTAGTGTAGCTGCAACATATTTGATTAATAATATGCCAGAAATAACGTGTACTTTTAGATTTCAGCCTATTAATTCAACTGACATTTTAAATACCTTCAAGTCTCTTAAGCCTAAAAGACAGGTGACTTATGGGGCATCTCTGTAACAGTTTTGCAAACAATTATTGACCTAGTAGCTCCGTATTTAACTGTAGTATTCAACCACTGCCTTAATTCAGGAACTTTCCCAGATCTTATGAAATACAGCAAAATTATTCCACTTTTTAAATCTGGCATCAAAGCTGATATTGGTAACTACAGACCCATTTCAGTGTTACCAGCGTTCAGTAAAATTTTTGAAAAACTCCTACTTAAGCAATTACTACAATATTTTAATCTTAACAGCCTCCTACATACTGAACAGTACGGATTTACTAAGGGTCGATCTACGACTGATGCAGGAGTAGCTTTACTTAAGCATGTGTACAATGCTTGGGAACAGTCGCAAAATGCTATAGGTATCTTCTGTGACCTTTCTAAGGCTTTTGATTGCGTAAATCATGATACACTTTTACGCAAACTGAAACATTACGGTATCAGAGATTTGGCACTTAGAGTCATTAATTCTTATCTGAAAGGTAGAGTACAACATGTAGATGTAAATGGAGCAATTAGGTGTTCCCCAGGGGTCCATTCTGGGACCATTTTTGTTCTTAATTTATATAAATGATTTGCCTTATTACATGAATAACTTGTGTGACGTTGTTCTTTTTGCAGATGATACGTCTTTAATTTTCAAGGTTGATAGAAATAAGGAAAACTTTGACGAAGTAAATCGAGCGCTAACTAAAGTCACACACTGGTTTACGGCTAATAACTTAGTTTTAAATTCTAAGAAAACTAAATGTGTTAAATTTGTATTGCCAAACGTAAAGAATCTGGGACCTAACTTAGCACTTAACGAGGAGATTATAGAACCAGTAAATAACACTGTTTTCTTAGGTATAACAGTAGATAATAAATTGCAATGGGGAGCACACATATTGGCTCTTACTGGGAAACTTAGCTCGGCTGCATACGCTATTAGAAAAATTAGACAGTTAACCGACGTCGATACGGCTCGTCTAGTTTATTTTAGTTACTTTCATAGTATTATGTCCTATGGTATTCTTCTATGGGGAAAAGCTGCAGATATTGACAGTGTATTTATTTTGCAAAAAAGGGCAGTCCGTGCTATTTATCAGTTAGGGCCGAGGGTGTCACTTAGGGATCGATTTAAAGAAATTGAAATCCTGACTGTACCTTCCCAATATATATTTGCCAATTTAATGTACATTAAACAAAATATTGAGTCGTATAGTAAAAATAGTGATGTCCATAATATAAACACTAGAAATAAACATAAATTGTGCGTGCCTCATCTTCGATTACATAAAGTTCATAATACATTCATGGGGCTAGGTGTACGTATGTATAATAAATTACCAACTCATTTTTGTCAGTTACCTTTAAATTCCTTTAAAACTGAAGTTAAAACTTGTTTGTTAAAAAAAGCATATTACTCAATAGATGATTATTTCAAGGACAAGAATGCTTGGTAGACAAGTTCAATACTTACTGTTCCAGTTGTTGTGTACAGCTTTATATTTAATTGTTTTTATATACATACTGTTTGACAAATGTTTGAATTTTGATTAACTTTATTTTTGACATAAGATTCTCTGTTTGACATGTATATTTGTTTGCGTCATTATTTTATTTGACATTTAATTTTTATATACACTTTGACATTTTTTAATTCAATTATGCGTTTATTTGTTGACGTTCTGCTCTTTTAGATATGTTATAGTGCGTTAATAATGTCGGATAGATTTATTTTAGTCTAATGTAAGTTCGAATGGCTTGTCTTGGAAAGTAGGTTCGTCATGCTCACTGTACTGTCAAAGCAGGCGGTAGCGTCGGTGGTCGGGTCACCCACTTCCCTCTAATATGGTTGAGGAGGGTGATGGCTGATCATTGCGTTATACTCGTGAACGGGTGCTGCCTGTGGTGACTGGTCGAACTGCTGGACAGGATACAGCTTTTGACTTGCTGATTTATGAGTTTATTTGCAATTTGTTCCAATTGTTTTGGTACCTACCTAATTAATGCATTGTAACGTGATTTGACTGAGCAGTGATTACATAACAACATGATATTTAACATGTGTGCGGTTACACCCTACTTGTCATTTTGTTTTGGAGGCTAAGTGTTAGTCATTATTCTCAATTTTCAAGTCTTAAGTAGGTACGTAACTAAATAAATGGCAATAGGCTGTGTGATAGCTATCATGTTAACTGAAATGTGATATTATTATTTATTGATTATAATGTATAACTTCTTATTTAAATACGCAGACAGTACTGTGTTGCTAGGGAGTTTGTTGCGCTACTTCTTCTTCCTAGCGAAAACACATAGGAAGCAGTGAAGGGTTGGGCTTTTTGGTGGACTGTCTATTGTAAAATTTAACGTTCAGAAAGAGCTGTTTACCAGCCAATTTTGAATAAAAGATTTTGATTTTGATTTTGATCGGTTCCGCAAGCACGAAAAAATCTGATTAGGTATGCACAGTAAATGCACTACGTGTGACAAGGACAAACATAGTCGAGCCAAATAGAGTTGCCCAATTATGAACAAAATATTGTCAATAGTATCGATAAAAAATACGCACCGTAGAAGTTAGTTGTTTATTTTTTGTATTTGTATCGACATTGATTGTATTTAACGTTAATGTAATCGTCTTATCAATGACTTTACGTTCGAAAATTTCAAAGTGTGGTACAAATAAAGACGACGTTTTTTAATAGGTAAACAATGATAAACATGTAAAGATATTCAATTATTTAATCATTTGAAATAAGTTAATAATTATTGACTATTTTAGCTCTTTCCGTATGGTATTTTTTAAATGGTCTAATGGGTTCAGCAATCTACTTAAGAATTATAATAATTATGTACTAAAACTACTGAACCAATTGAAGTATGTGCATAGTATTTCATAAACTTGTTTAACTGTGTCGTATTAGCAACACAATTAAGCAATAGCATTATTGTTAATACAAGTAAGAATGCATAGTTCGTTGTATAAAAACATTTTGTGTTATTTTGTTGTTAACGTATTAACGTGTCAAAAATATCGACATTCATAGTACCTATTGCGCATCTCTATTTCCTATCCTAGACATGTCGGCGCCAGCGGCCCTTCGGTGATCGGTGACTCATCATCAAAGGTTTGTTCTTTAGTGCCGCAAAAACAGTCGTTCAGGTTGCGCGCGCGCTTAACTTTATGCGACAGTTGTTTTTGGTATTGAATTGTGTGATTGTATTTAGTTGTGTTATTTAATTGTGTTGTTGTTTAGTGAACTTTATCATTCGTCATTTTTGCATTATTTGTGTTAATAATGACAAACTTTATGTCGTCCGAATATGCGGATATGATTGTGTAACGTGGGTTCTTGTTGTGAAAAAGACACCAGTGCTTTCCTAATCATTGAACTTTCATTAGAGTGATTTGTAGAATTACTGAAATAGGTAATACGTGATAACAATGGCGGGCATTTTGAGAATTTGAAAATTTTGTGCTACCTTTTACGTGGGTTTGTGTTAAGTGGGTTTTTGTTGATATGAAAAAAACACCAGTGCTTGCCTAATGAGTGACCAAACATTGGAGTGATGTGTAGAATTACTGAAATAGGTAATTCGTCAATAAATGTGAACTACCTCCGTGGCATCGTCTGCCGCATAGCACACGTTGCCGTTCTTACAAAGGTTAGTAACCTAATGTCATATTGGTCTACAAATGGTGTTTCGTTATGCTACTCATATTTTATAGTTTATTTTGTTTGAAATTTTTATTATTTTATTTTGGCCCCATGACCTTTTTTGTTGATATAAAACATTTTATAGGCATCAATGCTACGTCCCTTTTAAATCAATGCCCCTATGCAAGCGCCACCCTGTATATTAATTTGCGCCCATACGGCCATTCTGATCCAGCGCGCTCCTCGCGCTGATTATTTAACGGTTACAGAATAAACAGCATAACAAACAAAAATAAGGAATATAAAAAATTACAAAAATAAGCGTTTATCATACAGAATGAACTAAAAGTTATTTACAAGGCTTCACCTAGTCATAGGATCTTAGCCTGAGGCATGCGTCACCCATCACGGGATCTAACAAACAATGCTTCACCCATGGCTAAGCCGATTACGGCATCACCGATTACGGGATCTAGCGCACACAGGCATCACCCACATAGGGATCTAGCCCACAAACGGCATCACCCACATAGGGATCTAGCCCACAAACGGCATCACCCACATAGGGTCGATTTAGCCCACGCGGCATCACCCATCACGGGATCTAGCCAACACATGGCATCACCCATCATGGGATCTAGCCAACACACGGCATCACCCATCACGGGATCTAGCCAACACACGGCATCACCCATCACGGGATCTAGCCAACACACGGCATCACCCATTACGGGATCTAGCCAACAAGACCAGGATCAAGGATACGCATGGTGGCCAGCCAGCGTTTTGGGAAGGATGTTGGATAGGAAAAATAAAATTTTACTCAAACACATAAATGCAAAATTTGCCTCATAAACACATCAATGCATATACATAAAATGATCCATCGTTCGTCATGATCAGTTATATCAATACAATGCAATTACATAGGTCCAACAACGACAGTGGAGGAGGTAGAGGACCCCCCCACGTAAATCGGTATCTGACGAATCCTCCGCCCATACGGTCAAGCTGCTCATATAGTTGTTGATGTTGATCAGCAAGAAAGGTTAGCAAACAATGCTTGACTCCAGCTCAGTACAGTACCCATGCGGCACGTGTGCGCGCAGCCCACACACAAAACCACCGACGTCAAAAGGGCGGGCCACCGTCATCCATACATACCAATCAGTAAAGGACCGCTCGTCCATCCTCTCTTCACACTAAGATCAGGTCATCTGCTAGGATGCCATCATCAACCTGCAACACTCAAAAGACAGGTGGTGGGCAACATTTCCCACCCAAATATTAGTTCCATGATCCTTCGTAACTGTAGATGAAATAAAATTCTACTCTTACAAAGTGGTCTGGTCTATTAAGCTATATCTATATATCAGGCATGTTCAACTTGTGCATTGGTCTATAGTTATCTTAGCTACAACAGTGTTGGAGCCCATATTTTACGCATAAGGTAAAATACAAAAGACACTGAATTTTCTCAGGATCTGTCTGACAGTGCCATTTTAGATAATCAAATATAAAGTTATCAGGATACCCATATTTTGCAGTTTTGATAAAACAGTTAAAACTTAATATATTCAAAATAAGTTTTATCCACATCAAACAGGAAAACAAAATGGCAAGAACAAAGAGAGGCCTATGTTCAGCCGTGAACAGTCTGACTGTTGGTGATTTATTATTCATGTAAGAACATGTTTAATCTAATATTGAATATTTTTTGGGAATAGTGCAAGTTGTGAAATTGTTTAACGGTTTGCCAACTGAGCCATAAAAGAAATTTACAAGCTACCAATATTACAAAGCAAGATTAGTGCCGTCTTATTTCTAAAAATGATTCCACTCAGTTAAGAAATTTACTACAATAAACCATAAAAGTTAAGAAAGACATTCAGATATTAGTATTTTATAATTAATTCAACATATTATTTATTTATATAAATAGACCTTTCTTTCTGAAATGAATGTTTTCATTTATCATTTGTCTAGACTTTCATTATGTAATTCAACTTTAATTTTATTTGACTTTATATTTAAGGGAATATTCCAAATATTAATATTTATCTTAAACTGTTAACATGTGGTGCCAATGTATTTATTATCAATTCATTCACAATAAATAAACTTAAACTGACCAATCACAACTGACTTAGAAATAAAGCATGAGCAGTCCACACAACTACTTTTATTTGCTAAGAATAAATACTGCTAAATGGGAAAAGAGATAATATGGATTGTCACATCATGTTCTTTAAACCCACTTATCATTATCGTCATAATCATATTCCTAACTGTCTTGTATCCCACAAGAGCTAAGCAATAAGGTTGGTACTAAATTTTATTGGTTTATCACTGGTTGTCATCTTGAATATGGATGCAACTAACTTTGCAAATGAACTCACAAATAGAATAAATTGTATTTACAAAGTAAAACACTAAGGCTTGGTATTTATAAAAGATTACCAGTCACCTGCCTTAAGACTTTCAACCTAAAATGCTTAGGAGGTGGACCATTATAGGAACCCCAGTGAGTGCATATGTCCATAAATAAATCTACTGTCCAGATCTCATTTTTCTAGCTTCAGTAGTTTGGGTTAAGCAAGGACGTATCATGGTTGGAACAAATCATTCTATAGAGGTATAAAATTAAGCGACAAATATTAAGATATGTCGGTTTCCCTTGTTTTATTATATAACCTTAACTTGAGCTGCAAGTTGACAGTAACAATTTCAACATAATGTTAAAATGAAATCATGTAGACATCATCATCATCTACAGAGTCCACAAATATGTATATAATAAAACCTATTTCGTAACTTTACAAATATTCGCTCTAAAAATGTGTATCACAAATTTATTTATATATCTACCTTCTGAATATACATCTGTACTAATATAAATAAATTGAAGTTTGTTTTGTTGAATGCACTTATCTGTGAAACTACTGGTATTATACAAATAATTATTTTTGTGGTGGATAGTCATTTATCAAGAGAGGTTTCATATAATCGCACCGTGAGCACTAGCCATAAGTAATGCAGTTAGTTAGCCTTATGTAATGTGTAACCAAGGGCTATAAATATTAATGTTTTGATTCCTTTAATGTTTTACTATTGAGATAACCTATTGACTTCCAATTGAGTTCATATTCAGCACATCGATTAACTCATTTAAACTGAAAGCAAATCAGGCAATTTATACAATGAATCTATATCAGAGCTTCAACTTGAAAAGAGCAGTTATACCGTTCTTTACTAATAATTATATTAGTAGAACCACATAACAACAAAGCTTTTTTCTCTTTCTTGAGTAGATAAGTAAGTTTTACAGAAAGTTTCCGACATGGCCTAACGATTAATAAACAGACATGAGACAAGAGCCCCAGCCGAAGGCATAACATGACTATAAGCACAGTAGCACTGCTATATATGTACCAAACGTGGATAAACAACAGTTGCCTATAAGTTCTCTTTGGGGTGTAATGTTCGTAATTGTGACTGCATAATGTTTATCTGGTAATCCTTACGGGGACAGTAGGTAATCGTGTTAGCACCATAATTATAAAATTAGGATGTTTCTCAAAAACTAATCAAATCAGCTCTGGATAAATACCTCTAGTCAGTGCAACAACAGCCCGCATCTGCAACTTCTGGTAGCACTCAGAGCAGAACAGCGTTCACGCCACAGCACACCGTCGTAGTCGCTCTGTCGCTCTCGCTCGCACGTGGCCTCACGTGAAGTGTAGACGTGCTCGCCATAACTCCGACACACCGTGTGGTCTCCTATCAGGGTTGACTAGCGCCAAACACAGCTTCCAAGTGCTTGTCGAATCAGTCTTCAGGTCATCATTGGTAATGGCTGCCAAGCCAAGAGACCCATCACTCTCGCGCCAACCGTAGATCCCGAAATCTCTTAGGGGGCGTTTATCCAACCGCTTCTGTCGGCGATACGCCAGGGTTATGGTGTCCAGACTCCATAATAAAAACACTCACGTAATATTACTTGGTTTAGTTTTAGATGATTTCTAGCACAGAATTGAAACAAAATGTGACCTACAGTCCTTTTTATACACTAACCGTCATTACACTTAATGTTTTAACAACTGCCACTTCCTTTACAATATATAATTGAAATTACTATACAATATAGTTCAAAAATCAACATTAATATTATAATGAATTTAGCACAACACCAAATGATTTATTTTACACGAATAAGAAATTTATTTTATTAACCAAACGCTGCTTTAAAACATTGTCAACAGATGGCGCTATCAACAGGATGCAAATATAAACGCATGTTATTTATTACCGTAAAAATAAGTGTCAGAATAATGTTATTTAATACTAATTGATTTTACTTTGAAAGTTTCTGGAGTTATCTTAATAACTAAGCGATAAATTAAATACCCAATCTTTATAAAACAGTTAAGCAGCCAATACAGTGTCTAATATTCTAAAGTAGTGAAGTTCTGAGTTCTGTGTTCACAAATAGTTATTTAAACATCAATCTTAAATATTATTAACATTTTCGTAACAATATAATCATTATATATTAATTTGCGCCCATATACCTTTACGGTCGACATGTGGAGCATGATCGTCGTACGCAGCTTACAAGTAAGTTGATGTTTTTCGGAATAAAAGGTAACCTGCCTAAGTATGATTTAAAAAAATAGTAATTACCGTAAATACTGCAGCGCTTATAGCGTGACTAACCTTTTGGATCGTAATAGTTTGGCAAAGTTAAGCAACGGTTGCACAGGTCATCACTTGGATGGGTGCCTACGTGCTCAAAAGGCACGTAAAACTGAATCTAAGAATCGTAAGGCCATGTCGTAGGCCTTCGGGTGATCTGAAATGTCTGAATACACGGACACCAAAGTTGGCTACGCACTTTTACGAAACAAACAAACAACGTTAACAATACCTTCCGTTTTACCTAATGCAATAAACCAGCTGTTGCAACAAACTCATGAATAAAATGGGTATACCTACCTACCTAAAATGATGGCACGTGTAAAGTTGACGTTCGGCTTTTGTCAAAGGATTACGTAACTAGACGCGGCCGCCGGCGGCGCCGACCGATGCACTCAACGACCTTTTATGAACTTTAGGTACCTAGTTATTACGATTTATGAGTCTTCAGTGTTGCCATGGGCAATCTGATGTGATATTATTTAAAGTTAATTAAATTTACCAGGGAAAATTTTATCTTAAATTTCCGTGTATTAATGACAAATACCTCATCATTTTACTCTACCCTACAACCCCTTCATTGATCGGACGGAGGGTTATGAAACACTCTGTATATATTAAGATAAAAATAATAATTATATTTATATTAATATAATAATGTTATTTATTATTTATAATAATATATTGTTTACCTACCTCGTGTTAAATATCAGTGAATAATTTGTGTTATTCAGAAGTCCTGTGAGTAGCAGTGTGCAATATGAAGTAGCCCTTAGTTGTGTTACGTTATCTACAGGAACAAAAAAAGGCATAATCTCTAAAATGGATACTCATGAATAACTTAAAACATCACACCTTGACCATTAACCAGTGTGTCGTACAATCACTATAGTATGCTCTAACTGGTAACGTATTTAGATTTCCTAAATTCACATCAAAACTCGAAAAAACTTCTCGTTTCTCAGAGGAATATTTTTTGATATTTTTTGTGTGCGCACACTTTTTCATCCAAAACTCAAAGACGCGTCAAGATGGAGTCTTGAAAGTCCCGTGATATTTAGAAAAATGTTGCAAAAGGATAATAAAAGTTCGAACTGGTAGTTTTTATTACTGGGTATAACTAAAACGCCGTTATCTACCCGGAGTTATTCACAGGATCATTATTTATACTTTTATTTTAGGTAAGAATTTTATAATGGAATAAATGACAAATTACAATTTTATATAAAGAAAACATTTGTTGCGCTATTGATTTACATTTTTATTAAATAAACGAAGCATAAAACTGTATAATTTAGATCATTTTATATTCTTTTAATTGGCAGACCGTGCGAGGACACTTTTTATTTGTATGGACCAGAAATTCTTGACTTATGTTAAATATTATTTTTTCGGTTTAATTAGATACGAACCATTACAGAAATGATTTAATTATATAGAATATTAATGAACTTTAAATAAAAATTGGTTAATAGAAGCTTTTGATCTCTCTTGATCTTCAAATAGGCCATTGAAGATAGAGGACATACGATTTTTTAACCCATGTACGATTATTTTGACTTCTATCCATATATTAAGATTCTGAATAATTATCTGTTTATGTATCACACACATTTTTGTGTTGACTCCTGCATAACTAACAGACAGACAGTTGACTAACATATAAACCAAACGCTTACACGACTCTAAAACCATTTTACGATTGGCATGTGAATAATGTTCTTTGATTCATCATGGTAGTTGTACCGCATCAAAAAAAAATTCTAAACAGTACGTACAGACCGACGCGCGACGGTCTAAATCAAATACTTATTAATGCCCCAAACATCTCGGTCGTAAGCTTACTTTATGTTTTTGTTTTTATGTCCCGTATTTTGAGGTTACATTAACTCAATACCGATGTTGATCTAAGAATAAAGAAAACAGGCTGTTTCAGTTTATTTGTCAGCGCTGTAAACATGAATGAATTACGCTATTGATAAGCAATTGCGTGCTTGTCAGAAGCTTGTGTTTTACGATTAGTTATACATTTGTGTAAAAATATTTATTTTATACAAGAATGATGGCATAACAACATAAAGTTCTAAAGCTCGTTTAATGGGAAGCAGTAAAGCTTGTAACCACTACCAGGTGTAATTGTGTTTTTGTGTTTATTAATGCTGAATTCCTAGTAGAATTTGGCCTGTTGCTTACCATACTGGTTAGACGGATCAGTACTTAGTTATGTTCATGTCGGGTTTTCTGTCTCTTTGACAACTACTTAAAGATGAAAAGGGGTACTGATATTTTCTATTCTTAATCTATTACCACATGGACAACAGCAAACAAAGTTACTATTGCAGGCACTGTGTATCATGTTCATCTCTTCGCCACATATCTTTTGAGCTGCCTATGTTAATATGACAAAGGAATTGGAGCAATCGTGAGATGCGAAATGATAATAAGCTGCTTATTAGCTTTGTGATGGCCTACGTTACGAATTCGTTATGGTATCTTCTTTGCTTTTACTTTGTAGTTTCCTTTACTTCTTTAGATTCACTTTTTGCGCTTATCATTGTTAAGTAATTCAAATGTATAGCAACCAATAAAAGCTAAAACCTACTCGCACTATGACTTTATTTTTAAATATATAATTTAAATATCTAATTATTATGTGTTTACTTAAAAACACAAAGCGTCGATTGAAGAAGGTTTCGTGAAAAAGGTTTTATGCTTACCAATTCATCCTGCTTTGTTGGTACTATACCTGTTGTCACCGGCCAGTTTACAAATTTCAAAGTTACGACGTAAATCGTAGAACTCTTTTGAATTTGAATTATCCTCATAGCGTTTTGTGATTTCCTGCACAACAGCTGCCAAATTCTTTTAATAGCAAAACAAAATATTTTTCCTTATTGTGTGTGTCTCTAGGTATTAATAAATTTATACCAGATACCGTAAGTATATATAGATTTTAAACATGCCGCGGAGGCGATCTCCGATTCTCGTGGAGAGAAGCGGGCTTACAATAAAAGCTCCGAGGGCAGTGAAGATGAGTCCGAGTCTGAAGGCGCGTCATCACGCCCTCGCCCTCCTAATAAGCGGGAACGAAAATCGTTCTCTGATCCGCGTATCGACGCCCTTATGGAGCAGGTGAGTCAGATAACAAATGTCTTACAATATTGTGTGCCTCTGACCTCGTACAAGCCTGCCTCCACCACTGATACTGCAGTTTTAACTACGGCATCCTCGCCGTCCATGCCAGAATTTTTAATTAACCCTAGTATTAGAGAGCTGAACTTAGGCGAACATGAGACAGTAAACGATGTTTCAAAGGCTATTAAATATGCACCCGCGAACCGGGTTGAGATCCTCACAAAGCTTCAACATTTCAACACTGAGGAGTGGATGGAGGTGAAATACGTAAAGGCTTTAGTCGTTTTTAGCTAAACCAGGTTTTTCTGAATTATGTATTAAGGATGAGCTTTGCCATCTCAATATAGGTAAAGATTATTTAAGTCCAACGGAACGCGTCCTGGCCGGTTTGACGCTTGGTCTATTGCTACAAAAAGATATAATACGGGATAATTTACAAGACATGGTCAATTGGGCCCACTCTTCCCCGAGCGAATTGATACCAGCGAACTTATATACCAATATTGTCATTATTTGGACCAGATTCTTTAAATTTTAAAAATATGGATCAACTGCTCCAAGTAGTTTGTGGCAAAAGGGCCGAGTGCATTGAGGTTAGGAGAGACAGGTTGATTGCGGAAATTCGAAACAAAAATCTTCAGGGGAACTTGAAGAGAATCCAACCGAGTGTAAGTCATCTTTTCGATCATTGCTCGTTGTGACCTCTGATAGTCTTTAGAAGGAACTAGCACTTGGCTTAATATGCCTTCTTAGCTGAAAGATAATAAGTCGGGTAAGAAACGATTACCAGAGCGGGGAAATTTTCAGAGTACCTCTTTGAATTCCTATGTAAGTCAAGGCATTACCATTTCGGCCTCAGCGAAGTAAGAACTTCCAAAAGACTCCCTTTAAGAAGGATGTTAAATCCGTTAATAAAGATAAGAATTCCTTTCGTTCAAAAGACAAAAAATGACTTCTTGACTGCGTTTAGGGGAGGTCAACTAAAAAATTTGTCAGCAAGTTTGGGAAGTGTTGGGAGCAAACTTGTTTATAAAGAGGATTGTATCGGGCCCGGATCTCGTTCACAAACAAACCTCCTCTGAGTTGTCTAACAAGACATTTTGTAAAACAATACAGTACAGAAGTCATCCCGGAGATGACAAGAATTGTAGAATTTTTAAAGGAACAGCAGGTTCTGGAAATTCCTCAAAGTGTAAGTCCAAGTTTTATTTCCAAGATGTTTTTAATACCCAAGAGCAGTGGAGGCCTTCGTCCTGTCTTCGACCTTCGGGAGTTGAACAAGTATGTTCAAACGAAGCATTTTCATTTAATATATCACACTTCAGTTCTGGAGTTCTTGCAAGCAAAGGATTGGATGATCAAAATCGATTTGTCTAACGCATATTTCCATGTGCCAATAGCGGAATCTCATCGTTTCTATCTAAGGCTGATATATCAAGGCAAGTTGCTACAAATGACATCCCTACCTTTTGGTCTTGCATCGGCTCCTCGAACTTTTGCAGCAGTAACGAATTGGATCGCGGAGATCCTTCGTGCAAAAGGAAATCGAGTTCTGGTCTACCTAGACGGTTTCCTGCTAATCCACCAGGACCGTGCCAAGCTAAGGTCACAGACCGCGGAGGTTGTGAATCTCTTGGAATCCCTGTGTTGGCCAATAAATTATCAGAAGTCTACACTAACACCAGTACAGTAACTGGAATATCTTGGGATAACATGGAATACCAAGGTAAACAAGATATCACTGGTCCTCGCATAAGGTAAAAAAAAAAGTAAGCGGTTCTCTAGCAGTTGCATTACAAAGACGGACTTGCACACTAAAACAAGCGCAGAAGTTGTTAGGTCAACTGAACTTCGCGAATTTTGTAGTACCGAGGGGTCGACTATTATAGATATTGCCGGTATTTTCAGATTTTTCTGCGACATTTCAAGCTAAATCAAACAGTGAGTCGCTTGATTCCACCACAGGTTCTAGAAGAACTGACGTGGTGGGTACAGGCTGTCAAGACCAAATCTGTTCTACATCAGAAGCCATACACCCACTTCCTAACAACCGACGCAGCGGATGCAGGTTGGGGAGCACAAATGAACGAGACTCTGATTTCGGGTACATAAACGGCAGAACAGAGGAAATGGCACTCTAATTGGATAGAGCTGTTCGCAGTATATGCATCGATTCAGGATCGATTGCGTTATCTGCAGAATGCGCACGTTTTAGTCCAGTCAGACAATCGCACGCTTGTGTCTTATATTCCGAACGAGGGCGGGACGCACTTCCTAGGATTGCTCAGACTAACTCACAAGCTACTGAGGCTGACAGACGCGAGAATCATAGTCTTGTCAGCCCAGTATCTCCCGGGGAGATACAATTGTACAGCCGATCGTCTGTCGAGAGGAAGACGGCTGTCCGAGTGGCATCTGTTACCCACTGCAACAAACCGATTATTTCATCGTTGGGGCACTCCAGACGTCGACCTTTTCGCGTCAGCAGAAACAACAGTGGTCAACAGGTACGTCACGTTATACTGCGAAGATCAATTCGCTCTCTTTATCAACTCATTCAGTTGAAATTGGAATTTCCTTCTAGGTTGGGTATTTCCTTCTCCAAATCTCATTCCTCGTATTTGCTCATTCCGCACATTTGAACAACGCGAGAGATCAGTTCATAATCATAGCGATGGCCGATCTAAAGTGTCGGGCACTGGAGTCGCCGATAGCAATACAAGGGCTCTTGGAGAGCCTAGTAGACATGGCGACGGGCTTACCAACGCCACAAGTAGACCAACTGACCCTTCAGGCCTGGTTAGTTGGAGGTGGGCAGAATTAACTAGAGACTGGTCGGACGTTGAAATACGACTGCTTAGTGCCAGCTGGAGAGAGTCTACAATGCATACCTATTTTCCAGCCATTAAGAGATGGTTTCAATGGTGTGATGAGAATCATGTAAATAGTAAAAATCCCGATCTTCGGCAGATTGCTATAAGTTTTTAGCGTATTTACATTTACAGGAGAAGCTTGCCTACAACACAATTGTGGTTCATAAATCTGCTATTCTTAAATTTTGTCAAGCCAAGCAAGAGCAAGGAGGTGATTAATTAATGAAGCAGATATTGAAGGCTATAGCAATAGCACAGCCGGTGAAGCTAAAACCACCAGTATGGGATACGCAGAAAGTATTTAATTGGTTAGCTCATACTAACCATAACAATACCCTTTTTGAAGTATCTCGTACGACTGCAGCAATTTTACTGTCAGCTTACAGTAGCAGAATGCATGATCTAACCTTGTTAAGAATTTCAGAAACCCAGATAAGCCTTTCAGAAGACGAAATAATCCTACGGCCGGTTTATGGTTCTAAGACGGATTCGGCAAGTCATAGACAATATGGTTGGCGATAACAAAAACATGTCGATCAGCTGGTAAGTATGTCCAATAAGATGGATTAAGCGTCTTATTGCCCTCTCTCAGGAAAGAAGAAGGGATGCGGAAGGGCTATAATCACCTGTTTATAACAATCATTGGAAAACCACACCCGGCATCTAGAACTGTGATTGGTGGTTGGGTTAGAACAGTTTTAAAGAATTCTGGGGTGACTGCCTCCCTAGGTTCTTTTAGACCTGCTAGCCTCAGCAAGCTGGGTGGAAAATCACCCGATGGATTAAACTTTGTCAAGAGCAAATTGGAAAAGTGAGAAAACATTTAAGAAATTTTATTGTAAAGAAATTAGTTCAATTGATTTTAAGCCTCAGTTATTATTTAATAACTTTAAACCTGAGTAACCAGTTACACAATAATTGTTTATTAGACAATAATGTTCTTTCCTTTCTTTGTGTTGATTATTTTACTGTTAGCAGTTTGAATTGAGTTTAAATGATTTCTACTCTTAGTTAATTCATTTTAATGAGCATCCAATGTGGTTCATTTATTTCAGTTATGCAAAATAATTTAACCTATTATTTTCTTTCACATAGCGTTTTGTGTTTGTCACCAGCAGATATCAAACAAGTCTTCAATCGACGCTTTGTGTTTTTAAGTAAACACATAATATGAAATTTTGAATTACAACAAAATTGTTATTATGTGTTGAAAGAAAAACACAAAGCGTCGCAGGAATATCTTCCTGGTGAAGACTCTATCAGGATAATTAAAATTCAAAAGAGTTCTACGATTTACGTCGTAACTTTGAAATTTGTAAACTGGCCGGTGACAACAGGTATAGTACCAACAAAGCAGGATGAATTGGTAAGCATAAAACCTTTTTCACGAAACCTTCTTCAATCGACGCTTTGTGTTTTTCTTTCAACACATAATAACAATTTTGTTGTAATTCAAAATTTCATATTCTCAACTTCTTATTTCTATTTAAAATAAATCAACGCAATACTGCATTACCGAAACCTCGTAAATTGTTCCGGACTACCTACAACCGTCCACTCAAGCAGAGCACCGAATCATTCAATTTATCGTCGTATCTATATTCGATACCGAGTGGCTACGCACTGCTCGATTCTAATTCCGTTGGTCCAACGCGTTTTAGTTAAGCCGGGTACACACCTGTGAATATTTAATACGCAACGTGTGTAAAAGTTGTGAATACCAATCCTACTCCAGGAAGAGTAGGATTGGTATTCACAACTTTTTTATCCCAGGCAAACCATTACAAGTGCTCTTGTAACTAACGAGCCAATTATGTTTTACAATATCTGAGCACGCCTTCAGAACTGGAATGTTTAAGATCACGTCTTAGTTCTTAGTAGCTAATCCACAAAACGACTCTACAACGGGCATGTTAAGTAAATAAGTCTTAAACAAAGGTATGAAAGAATTGTCGGATGAAAGTACCAACAACTTGGTTAAGTCAGACCCTACGAATGGAAAAATATTCAAGCAAACTTGTGATATTGTTAAGAAATACTCCGAAAAACTTAATTTGGACGTGAAATATTTAATACCGTCGTGTGCAAAACCTCCTCAAATGTATGATCTACCAAAAATACACAAGGAAAACGCTCCTCGGCGCCCGATTGTTAGTCAGATAGGCGCACCAACTTACAGACTGGCTCAACACATGGCAAAGATTCTCTCACCGCTCAGAGACAATACGAGAGCACATGTGAAAAATTCCTACCATTTTTTCAGTGAAATCAAACACCTACATCTCTCTGACAAGGAAACTTTGGTTAGTTTTGATATACAGTCATTATTCACTTGCATACCAGTATATGACTGTATAGAAATTACTAGAAGGAAGCTGACAGAAAACAACATGCCTGCGGAATACGCGGAAATACTCAAACTACCTGACAACGGGCTATCTGTTATGGGACAAGAAATACTACATACAAGTAGACGGTGTAGCAATGGGCTCTCCAGTATCGACCGTCGTTGCTGACATCTTCATGGAGGACTTCGAGGCGCGAGCCCTGTAGCCTGCCACCATCACACCGAGGTTCTACAAGCGGTATGTAGATGACACTTTTACAATTTTACCAACAGATAGTGTTAATGCTTTCCTAAACCATCTTAATTTTATTAATAACCAAATACAATTCACAATGGAATTAGAGGCAAACAATTCTTTAGCTTTTTTAGATGTACTTGTCATCAGGAATAAAAACAACTCCTTAAGCCATACTGTGTATAGGAAAAAGACCCATACAAATAGGTACTTAAACGGTGAATCTCACCACCATCCTAAACAGTTAGCTACTGTAGGCATGTCTCTGTTTCAGAGAGCCCTCGGGATCTGTGACAAGAAACACCTGGAAGCTGAGCTTCAACATGTCAGGCAAGTTCTGCAAGACAACAAGCTCCGACCGCCGCGCCACTGTCACAGATTCCAGAAGAAAGAAAAACCAGCCACAGTAGAAAGACAACCTGCTGTCCTCCCATACATCAAGAGCGTGACCGACAAAATTGGCTACATCTTGAAGCGAGCTTCAATCAAAACTTACTACAAGCCGCCAAAGAAGATCAGTCAATTAGTACCAACTGTCAAGTGTCAGTTACCCTTGCAAGAGGCCGGTGTCTACAAAATTGACTGTGAATGTGGGCTCTCATACATTAAACAAACCAAGAGAAGCATAGGCATTCCACTTAAAGAACATATAGCTGACATAAAACATAAACGCTCAACAAAGTCTGCTGTGTGTGAACATGTGGAACAAGGACCCAACCACTACCTGCGATTTGATGAACCACAGATACTCGCAAAAGAACACCGTTTTTTTCCAAGGATGATACGAGAGGCTATTGAAATACAAAAACACCCTAATTTCAATAGGGAAGATGTTTGGAATGTTCCTCAAGCTAGGGACTGTCATATTTTTGGTTTAGTTTAACATTAATTACGAGATTTATTGTATAACCACTCAATTGATTTATGGGCTATACGTCAGCGCACACCTCACTTCACTAACTACCCACTCTTTTTGATTATTATGAAGTGAGACGAGTCGAAGCGAAATGCGTAAAAGGACGCCACTGTCAGTCTGATAACAACTCTCGGACGGAACGGACGTAACGAAGTAGCTAGCGGGAATTATTGTAACAGTGTGTGATTGTATAAAAGTGTACCAGTAATAATTAAAATAAACGAGGAGTGGTTTATACCGGACTTGGTGTTTTCTTCAAATCTCAGAAGTGGCATGGACGTATTCAACGAAGTGTGCCCACAAGGCGCGAGAGAAGGCGAATGTTAACGCTGCTATGTTACTGAATCAGCTGAGCCTTCACCTACAACCGTGGTGAGCGTATTTTGTCTGAGTTTTTATTTTGTACTGAAAATGTTATTTAGTGACGATACTTGCAAAACATTCTTAGTTAGCAGAATACTGCGTATATACGTTTAGTAACCTTTGGAATGTCACAATGGATGTGGTGGTGATGTCGCCATCACATGGTACTGAGTGCTGTGGGTTCGATTCCTACATGAGACACGAAGTTAAAACAGACTACAAAATAAATTAGCGGGTCTTAATCGCGTACAATTAATTTATTTAAGGTATAAATACCTATTTGTTTCCGCCGTTTCGCTCGTCTTGCACCGAGCGTGGTCGCGGAGAGACTGATGAGAGCTCAGCGCCGTCTTGTGGAAGTGCGGGTGCGGTAGGTGCTGAAACCCGCACTTCCACAAGACGGCGCTGATGACGCGATTAAGACCCACTAATTTATTTTGTATGATGTATACAAATCGCGAAACTTTAAAATCGATTATTGAAACAGACTTTTACTGTTAAACCGTTTGACCTTTACGGTGTCGTGTTTCCCATGATGTGATCTCCTGAATAAGCTTCTTTTAATAGCTTAAATAAAAAGAAAGAAAGAAAAAGAGAACAAATTTGTAGGAATTTGAAAGATTAAATTGCGACCATTGCTGTATTTTCTGTTAGCGTATGATTGTCCGATTACCATTGTGACTTACTATAGCGTAGATATCGTATGGAAGTTTCGGGTTCGATACCCGGGTTCAAAAGGACGCGATTGTTTTTATTTATTTCTAGTTCTAGTGGATATGTTTTCCACTAGAGCTGAGACGGATATGTTTTCCGCTGTGCTAGTAATATGATTCCAGTTCTAGTGGATATGTTTTACTCTAGGGCTGAGGCGGATATGTTTTCCACTATGCTAGTATGATTCCAGTTCTAGTGGATGTTTTCCACTAAGAGCGGATATGTTTTCCGCTATGCTAGTATGATTCCAGTTGTAGTGGATATGTTTTCCGCTATGCTAGTAAGATCCCAGTTGTAGTGGATATGTTTTCCACTAAGAGCGAATATGTTTTCCGCTATGCTAGTACTCGTATGATTCTAGTTCTAGTGGATATGTTTTCCTCATGTAGATGATTTTTCTTTATCACGTTTCAGTATTACGATGCCATCCGATATAAGCGATGCCATCTGATGATGAAGCGGGCACGCCGCCCTTGCCTGCGAATGTAAGAAAACGAGTCAGGTAGACTAAACGGCGCAGGAGAAGTACATTAATTTCGTCGTCTTCCAGTAAAGATGAAGCCATTCCTCGCAAGTCGCGAAAGATGACCAGTAAGCTGTCGACCCGCTATTTTATGAAACTTATCAAAACATAGAATGGAGACTCAAATTAGTGGGCTTAGCAAGGAAATGGCCTCTCTAAATTATACCACTGTTGGTAAAGCCTCATAAGGCTTTACCAACAGTGGTATAATTTTACTTGGAGTGAATGACAAGCAAAACTTCGAAAGGCCTTTCGAAGTGAAGATAATTATGGACGCCTGTTAGAAGAGATGTTAAGCCGCACTTCAGCCGTGATAGATTGTAATGTATTACCTTCTCGATTATCTTAGAAAATATGGAAATTAGTGCTATTGATCTAAAATACGAGACATCTTCATTTATGCCTTCTGAATATTGGTTTAATGACAGATGTTTTACTTTGGCTGCGAAAGTACCATGTTCAATGCATAATAATGTTGATTATGTAACTCAATATGGGACTTATTTGAGTTACCACATATTTTATAATCGATGTACAGATGTAGTCATAGCCCGTGCTTTGATTTGATTTTATTATATTCAGAACAGTAGTTGGTATTGTCAGATTCATAAATAAAGATTGCTCACTATTATTAATCAATGTCCAAGTGGTATATGATATAAAATTTTTGTTAGATGTCAATGAATTTAGTGTAGAATTAGATATGTCAGAGTTAATTCGTTTCACTAGGTCAATAAAATTATTATTAAAAACTAAAGTTATATGTAGCTGGTCTGTAACTGTACTTACTTTGACATTAATTTGAATATTTTCGTTGGGGAAATTGCGTTTGGAGGCATTTAATCCAAGTTGTCTTAGACTTGTTAATAGAATTCCTAATATAATAATTATCATTGTGATTTTTATGTCAAATTGATAATGCGTTTGAGCGTTAAAGAATACTTATGTAGATTTCTATTTTCTTGATAATTTTGCGTAAAGTGTATTTTATTATAGTATTTTTATATCTTACGTAAGTTTTAATTGTTTGTTTATACATAATACTTTGTAAGAATGTTGTATACGTCTGTAATTGATATACATGTAAACACAGATATGAGAAGTAGTATCAGATAGAGCGCATTCGTCCAACTAAGTGTGGCACGTTGACAGCTATGTGTGCGTGACCTTTGGCGACTGCCACTGTACGGACACGCGCGTCTATGTGTGTGAAAAGTTGCCAGATTATGAACAATCTCCCAGTATTTTGCATATAGTTATGTAATATTCTTATATTCATTTGCGGTTTTGAAGAATTTACCATGGATTTAATTAATGCTTTTATAAATACATTTGTTAAATGTAGGTACCGAGTTAAGTTTTGACTACTTCGTAAATATAAAATCCTTGCGTTACTGACTGACTGACAGACAAGCTACAGCCGAAACTACTCGACGCATGAAGCTGAAATTTAGCATGTATGTTCCTTGGGAACCGTAGGGGTGCACTAAGACGGGATTTCTCGAAATTTCCACGGGATCGGGCAAAACGAGAAATACGAAAATATGTGCATGCGAAGCCGCTGGCGTCGATTGGTTGAGAAATAAATAGTATGTATGTACACACGGCACCAATTCAAGCTAAACAGTTGCTGTACGATTTTGATACTTATTCCCTACGCCATAAGTATGTATGTGCACACGGCGCCAAGTCAAGCTAAACAGTTGCTGTACGATTTTGATACTTATTCCCTACGCCATAAGTATGTATGTACACACGGCACCAAGTCAAGCTAAAAAATTGCTGTACGATTTTGATACTTATTCCCTACGCCATAAGTATGTATGTACACACGGCGCCAAGTCAAGCTAAACAGTTGCTGTACGATTTTGATACTTATTCCCTACGCCATAAGTATGTATGTACACATGGCGCCAAGTCAAGCTAAACAGTTGCTGTACGATTTTGATACTTATTCCCTACGCCATAAGTATGTATGTACACACGGCGCCAAGTCAAGCTAAACAGTTGCTGTACGATTTTGATACTTATTCCCTACGCCATAAGTATGTATGTACACATGGCGCCAAGTCAAGCTAAACAGTTGCTGTACGATTTTGATACTTATTCTTTACGCCATAAGAACGGTGCAAAGGACAAAGTGTATAAGCTTGACGAGTAGCAGGGTGTACACGAATATTTGGATCGTTTGGGGATCGAACTCAAAACAATATTATGGAAACTAATGGAAATTGAAATTCTATTACTATATTTATGAGAAAGAATATATATCTACAATATACTTTTATAATACGGTAATGTATTTTTCATAAACATGACAATCATTATCACATAATCAATTGACAAGTGCATTTTCCCTAATTCAGGCAGAACGGCGTCGACAAAAACTGGCAACACTTACATATTTCTTGCACAAACACGAATTTTACATACATACATACATACATACATATCGTCACGCCTTTTATCCCCGAAGGGGTAGGCAGAGGTGTATTTCTACACCCACTTTTCGCCAGATATACTTTAGTCCCACGTAATAAGGGGCGAGCCTATTGCCGTACCGGGCACATTTCCAGACTCCGTGCTGCTACTGAGAATTTCGTGACAGAAAAACCCAATAACACTGCCCGACCCAGGAATCGAACCCGGGACCTTCCGATCCCACGCGCACATTTATGCCGCGAGACCAACGAGGCAGTCGTATAGGGTTTGATGTCGAGTTTTCCGTCTCTACGCAAAGATGGTATTTGCATCGTGTTATCCCTTAGTCGCCTCTTACGACACCCACGGGAAGATAGGGGGTGGTGACACTTGTATTCTAAGCCGTCAACCACACGAATTTTATTTTATCGAAATTAAATTAGGAAACAGTCAAATTATCAATAGTTTCCTGTGAAAAGATATTCCATTTTCCTGTTTTTGTTTTTAGGAACAACTTTTACATTGTTTAAGAACACAAGACGGCATTTTGAGAATTTAAAAGTTGAAGTGATCGTGACGCGTGAACTGTACGATGCTTCGTAGCGCACTGAGACGAGTTTGTATTTGCTTTTCAATTTTGTATTTGCTTTAGTGGCCGCACGCAACTGTGCCGTGCGTTCCATCTGATACTACTTCTCATATCTGTGCATGTAAAATAGTATTTAGTGCCTAATTCTTAACGTATTTTAGCATGTATATTGTTGATGTAGTTGAAATGTTTAAATTTGGTTTGATCAGATTCGTTTCCTGTTTTGCGATATGTCCATAACAGTTCGCTTTTTTAACGGCAGCGCTATCTATCCGGCAGCGTCATTTATTTATAGTTGTTGTTAAAAGATGCTTGTTTATTTATATAGTAATCATTTTTGTATTGAATATAAGTTATTTATTCCATTAAAATAAACATAGTTACGTCTATTAACAATTTTATAATGATTAATCTTGATTTGCAATCTGTGTGTTATTAAGTACTTTTTTTCGCTTGTACATAAACGACCGAATGTCTTATTTCATAAATATGTAATTCACGATTGTAGTAAGTTAACCATTGTCTTTTAACTAGAATGTTGTAAATACGTGCGCCAGGAGGCAGCACGTTGTCGGATGGCCGAATGTCATATTTTTGGTTTAGTTTAATATTAATTACGAGAATTATTTTATAGCCCATAAATCAATCGAGATTGATTTATGGGCTATACGTCAGCACACACCACACTTCACTAACTACCCACTCTTTTTGATTATTATGAAGTGAGACGATTCGAAGCGAAAGGCGTAAAAGAACGCCACTGTCAGTCTAATAACAACTCTCGGACGTAACGGACGTAACGAAGTAGCTACTTCACACACACTGTTACAAAAATTCCCGCTAGCTGCGGGAATTATTGTAACAGTTTGTGATTGTATAAAAGTGTACCAGTAATAATTGAAATAAACGAGGAGTGGTTTATACCGGACTTGGTGTTTTCTTCAAAGGACCCTGTCATAAGGCTAATGAAACCCAAGACGGACAAAGTCACCAGAAGACTTAAGGACACTGTGAGCTCATTCTGCGTAAATAGTAACACCAGTAGTTGAAAAATGTTCGGGTACTTTTAGATAACTTATACATTCAAGAAAAAGACAAATATCACCTCAGTCTGCCGTGAACATGAATCCTGTAAAGAATTCGAAACGTCGGCTAGTGATAAATTAAAAATGTAGTTTATAGATCATTCGATTCAAATGTAATAACTTAGTGAAACCAATACATCGCGATAAAATCCGTAAACTGTAGTTTAATTTCAGTATGAAAGAAGTCTCATTCGCAACGAGTGACTCACTTCGCGGCGTCCATTTTGTTGCCACGATGCGTTTGCTGGAATGCAGATTCAGATGGCAGCACACTAAAGAATTTTTTTAAGTAGTGCGCGCAAAAGACTCTTTGCTAAGACATATTTTGGATGTTTCTGTGTTTTCCATGCTGCAAGGCAAGGCTCTGTTTAAGTTTTGTATGTATAATACTCTCGTATTCTATAAGAATCAGACCGTGACTAATATACCTCCTAGTACACCTCCTAGATACCTTCATTAGAACATTATTATTATTATTATTAATCATCTTTATTGCACCAAAGAAATTTACAATAACGAACCTTAACAAAATGACAGATAGTACAATTGGCGGCCTTATCACTATTAAGTAATCTCTTACAGGCAACCTAACCTGGATAGATAAGAAAAACCCGGATTCAGAAAAAGGGTAGTTTGGTGATCATTAACTATTGATAAAGATAAATAATACAAATATTTAAATAGATAAATAAGCATATAAATACATAAATAAAGATATACGTACATAAATAACTATGTAAATACATAAAAAATAAGAAATGAATAATTATTAAATACCTTATATATAAATATATATACCTATATATAATAATATTAATATTAATGATACATAAAATAGTGCTAAATAAATGAAAGGAAATAGAAAATATATAATTACAAGAGTAGTAAGGTTAATGCATTCCACAAGCGTGCAGCTTGAACAGTAAATGATTTATCGTAGAAACTACTGGAATGCATTGGTATTGCCAGTCTCAGATTCACCGACGACCTTAGAGATCTAAAATGCGTATGAGAGAGGAACTCGAAACGATCTTTTAAGTAATGGGGAGTAGAAGGGTTAAAGAGAATATTATAAAGTAAAGAAAGTATGTGAGTATTCCGTTGAAGGCGAATTGGGAGCCACTTGAGCAAGTTGCGGAATTTAGAAACGTGATCATATTTGCGCAATCCAAATATGAATCTAATACATAAATTTTGAAGTCGCTCAAGCTTATCAAGTTGCTCCTCCGTGAGATCTAGATAGCTGACATCCGCATAGTCAAGGATAGGTAGAAGAAGAGAATTTACAAGCGTAATCTTAGTGTCAGTCGGCAGAAAGTTTCGCAATCTTCGCAACATCCCAGCCGCAGAAAACAATTTTCTACTAACTTCCCTAATTTGGGGTACCCAGGATAAAGTTTTATCAATATACACTCCTAAATCCTTCACGCAATCGCTTATGGGTAAAGGAGTACCATTAAAGTTTACTTGGGGTAAACAAGTCCGGTCAACGCGCGCAATTAACCTGGGACTACCAACAACAATAATTTGCGTTTTTGTAGGGTTGATTTGGAGACCAAATCTGTGGCTCCATGCAGTTATACGTTCTAAATCCGAATTTATGATACGAATTGCTTCAGACAACTCATGGACAGGAGCTTGAGTGTAAATTTGGAGATCATCTGCATAAAGGTGGTAGGCTGACTGAAGTTGATAAGAGATAGAATTTATAAAAATTGAGAAAAGTAAGGGAGATAGAACGCCACCCTGTGGAACGCCGTCTGTAGACGTACACCAAGAAGACAAAGAGTCTTCAATACGTATACGCTGTCGGCGACCAAACAGGTAATTGTGAAACCAATCAATCACTGGTGGAGATATGTTAATAGAGCGCAAAATGCCAAGCAGAATATGGAAATCAATAGTATTGAAGGCATTACTAAAATCAAGTAGGCAAAGGACAGTCATCACTATCTTAACTAATTATTTGAGTAACTCTAAAAGTTTATTTATAGTTGATTGAATCAGGCGTTACTTAGCGGAACTCTTTTGTTACCTAGTGGAAAGAAAGAGGAAAACACCACCCACCCTCGGATTGACCACCCAAACTATTGCAATAGAAAAAAGTTTGCTTAGTCGTTGTCCATCGCTCCTGACGATACCTCGTGCAGAGGCGAAACACGATCGCAGCATAGTCGGCGCATATAGCGGGATACTGCAATTCAGGTATCTTCCTGGAACCCATACCATACCTATATATTATATCCCTTATCCTTTCAGACGAGTTCGGTATTGTCAACCTTTTCCTAGTGCAATGGTGGTCAATCTAAGGGTGCATGGTGGGTTGCTCTTTCTTTCCATTAGGTTAGAATATTTAGTTTACTATTTATCAAATCATTTTAAAGTTATTATTTAAAAAAAATTGTGTACATATACAATCTCTATTTATGTAACGAGTTACACCAATCCCGTGATCACGACAATCGTCATCATACTTAAAAGTCGTGCAAACCGAAGGTCCTTTCATTCATGAAGGTCGTTGCACTATTGTTGTTAATAAATACGCGATTGAGATCCGTTACATAAAATATAAGTCTAAGTATGTTATATGAATGCCGTAAATGATCATACTTCACTGCATTTGCCGTATGTTTGTTAATAAATATATTTGAAAAAAAAAAGAAAAACTAACCAGCTGAACTGAAGACAAATATCTCGGAGGGTCAGAGTATTATACTTGTAGTTTTAACTTTTCTTTCGAGCACTGTAGTGCATCAACAATACAAACCAGACAGGATTTCTCAGTCGCTTTTATTTAAACTCGCGACTTTTTTCCGATAAACTAAACTTCGCAAACTTAGTAATTTAAAGGGTGACTTTTAAGTTATTTCTCGATATAAAAAGAAATTCCTGACAATCGAATCAAGGAAGTTTTAGAAACTTTTTTTTAATCAATCTTCATAATTGTCGTCTTAGTGGTTAGGATTAAAAATAGAATTCGACTTGTCAAAGTGATGGGCTGGATAGGTAATTAAAAAGATGAAAGGCCTGTGAGATTACAGACGTTTAATATGACCGATGTCAAAAACTCGACTTATTTTTTATGGTTCTGGAGTGGACTATTAGCAACTCTTATAGTTTTGCCTATATCTTCAGATACAGAACGCCTCAACTTGAAACCTTTGGCTATAGCTTGGAGGGCGAACGTAAAAATTGGGCATGGTACGATTATTCAATCACATGTAGTTCAAGTGATGAAATAATATATTGTTTGTAAGAGCAGTAGCGTGTAACATATAAATGTTATTTTAAATTAGTTTTTATGTTATACGAAAATGGCCAGACGGGCTCTTTAACACATTAGGAGTTTGCTAAAAGACGTGTCTATTCAGAATTATTCCTGGATCAGTCATTTCGGCTCATGTGAGGTTGTAACTCAATAAAAGTAACCAATAGCGTAGCCATCGTAAATCGTTACGTCGCTTCTATAAGGCACTCAATTCGCAGTATAAGACAAAAACAAATCATCCTCAAATGACGTCACATCGAAACCTTTATCCAAATCACTCAGAATACTAAATATGGCTCCCAACTACTGCCAAAAATATCCAATAAAGCTTTGAACGTCCGAACAGGATTATATCGCATCGACAGTGACACTTGGACGTTCAAACCGTTTATCTATATCTCATAGAATCAATGACTTGGAAACGGTACAGTGGAGCGGTTATATCCGTCGTCTATCTATCTATCTTTGAACTTCATGGTGTCGGAATTGATGGTTGGGACGTAATAGTATGATATCTGTATGTTGTTGCGTGTTATTTGCTATGTAAGCAGAAAGTCTACCAAAATTACACCTATTTTTCGATAAAGGTAACATGTTTGACCACCACCCATATAGCTAAAGCAAACCACCAACTTTAGTTTTGCTTATAACATACTACATTTCAGAAGCAGAGTATAAAGCGACACCAAAATCGTTGCATAATAGTGTTTATGCGAGCGAGAGAGTTCCTTTTCCAAAACTTAATGTGGCGTGTGAATTATTAAATTTAAATTTTTCATGCAGTAGTTGCGGATTATACTCCGAGGCAAAGGCTTTAGTCTAGAATGTACTATGCATCCATGTGAAGGCACTGCATTATATACAGAAGCTTTAAGTCAATAGTGACCATATTTGGTCGCTAATTTTATGTGAAAAGTATTGTAAAACAATATAAAATTTAACATCAACATTTTTATTTTGAAGCCCGGTTGCCGCTATTATCCAGCGTATGTACAATGTACATATTATAAATGTAAGTTTCTATATACAATACTGGACACAATATGACGACGTTGTTTTAACAAGTTGGATATTTCACGTAGTCGTTTAAGTGGTCGCTGCGCACTATGATATTTCTCTCTCACGGGACAATAAGAGTACTACGTAAGCATTTCAAACTACTGTACCGAGTGTGGTTGTTATTGTGTCCATTATTTGAATATTTGTAAAATAACACTACAATACCAGAATAAGCCAATAATTATAATCGGAATGCTAGAATAGCTTCTTTACACGAACTTATTATACGAATATCTTAAACACTGGACAAAGTTCGGCTTATAATTGTCCATAATTGGCCAAGTGCGAGTCGAACTCGCGCACGAAGGGTTCCGTACCATCATCTATAAAAGAAAATCATGTTTGTTAAATGTATACTTACTTAAATATTTTTTAAGTTTCTACCTGTTTATTAAGATCGAGTAAAAAATTGCTTAAATTTTTTTTCGTTTATTGTATGATATATAAATATTTATTTTGAAAGGTAATATACAACTATATATTCTGTGAAAATTCTATGCGTCTACCTGTTACCTTTAGTAAGATTGAGCAAAAAATACGGAAAAAACACGGTTATTGTATGGGACACCCTTCATATTTTTTTAAATTCTTTGTATTTGTTGTTATAGTGGCAACGGAAATACATAACTTGTGAAAATTACAGCTTTCTAGCTATCACGGTTTATGAGATACAAACTGGTGACAGACAGACAGACGGACAGACAGACAGCGGAGGCTTAGTAATGGGGTCCCGTTTTTACCTTTTAGGTACGGAACCCTAAAACCAACTCCAGAATGACACTCTCTCCATAAAACAATTTGTCAACATCACAATTTTATACGTCACTAGAGGACGCCAGCAGCTACGCCTGCATTTTTTTTTAATTTACCCGTTTTGGCCAATCCCGTGGGAATTTCGGGAAATCCCTTCTTAGTGCACCCCTACGGTCCCCAAGGAACATACATGCCAAATTTCAGCTTCCTGCGCCCAATAGTTTCGTTTAGTAAGTCAGTAACGCAAGGATTTTATATATTAAGATAATGGAAATGTTCATAAGCGTTTAAACTAACACCAGCTCATTCCATGAGACGTTTCCAGCAGTTAACATGACGCCATTAATTTGTTGGACACGTTGACCCACTTTACTTAAATACCTGCGAATGATATTTTTTATTTGCACCGCTTCAGTTTATTTCGTAGTAATAAATTATATAATTGAATGTGGCGTGTTTTGCTTCGTTTGTTAATTTGATTTATTATCGTATAGAAATAAAATGTAGCGTGGGAAATTTTATTTTATAAACATATAGACTTCACCTTCGGTGCCATCCACGTGACTTGGATTGTACTATTCAAGTTCGCCTGCGTAGGGAGCTAGATGTGGCCTGAGTTGAGTGTTAAATATGCGTATATAACAGACCCTGAATTAGACCTGAAATAAATTTATTATAGGTTTTTTTTGTGTGTGTTAACTGTTATTAATAGTGGCATGTATAATTTAGGTTCCAAAAACAATCACTATTACAGCTAATTAGGCTTTACTCATAAATGATAATACTAGTTTCTGATTACCAAAGTCAAATTCAAAATCCTTTATTCATTTAATTCACAAAATGACACTTATGTAAGTCAAATTTTAAAAATAATTACTTAAAGCTTCTACATTTATCTATACTGCTACGTTTGCAAAGCAAGGGCGTAGAGCCATGAGAAAGAACGGGCAATAAAACTCACGGTCACTCTTTTTCATCGCCAGGTTTTGCATAATACATAACAATTTCAATTTTGTAAGGTGCTACAACTGTTACACCTTCTATGCCATTTGTATATATTTACTCTACTTACGAGTAATACTCAAGCATAATATAGTAAAATTTTGATGTTCATTTAATTAGCCTCCTGGTAATAGAAATGGCGAAACAGGAGCATCCACTTACATTAAGTACGTAATAATGTAGGCAATCCGCGCAAATGTTCAGAACCATGATGGAAATGATGCAGTTAAATATTAAAAATGTAATACCAGCCCGTAAGACCGACATCGACCAGTCATCGCAAGTAGCACCCGTTCACGAGTATGACGCATGGGCCAACCATCATCCCTCTCGCCATTTCAGAGGGACAGGGATGACCCGACACACGACGCCACCACAAGAAATGAAATTTTAGTGAGCATGACAACAACGGTACACGAACCGGTAGTAATTAATAATCTGTTGGTATACTCTTGACGACCGGTTGGCGCAGCGGGAGTGTAAGCGACTGCTACGCCGATGGTCGCGGGTTCGATTCCCGCTCAAGTCAAACATTTGTGTGCATGAACATGGATGTTTGTCTTGGTCTGGGTGTTTCTATGTATAATATGTATGTATTTACAAAAAAAAAGTATATATGTATGTTTATCCATTATTTAGTATCCATAGTACAGGCTCTGCTTAGTTTGGGACTATGTGGTAGAATATTATTATTATAATATTATTATTAAATTATACTGACCATGAACGCGAATTACTTCCATTTTTCAGATCGTTAATATTATCATAAATTTGTGGAACGCGTGTAAAATGCAAATGTAGTACCTATATTTGATTGACATGATACCTGTCTTTTCGGGGACGAAAATAAATATTATAATTGAGTCCTTCTAATATTACAAAATAATATTATATTCTACCAAGTACCTACACACAATAATAATTATCGTAAATATGTAATAGCCACAAACTAGCAAAACTTCTATTAAATATACTAGACCATCAAAAAGATAAACATATATAATTATATATACTTTTTTGCAAATAAGTAGAAATTTATTACACATGACTCGAAACATCAATTTGTGAACTACAAAGAAAATATCCCACGTGGATTCAAAATTGAGGATTGAATCTTGCATGAGATTAAAATATACAGGGTGTAAAAAGACCCTTAACGAAAACTGAAACCCCATATTGTACCAATAATTACGAACATTTTTTGCTTCGGCACCATACCTGGGAAATTCCTGGTTCAGGAGATATTGAGGCTCAAAATTACTATGGAATTTTTGTAATTAGGTACAAAATCGATGCATTTACCCCGCCAACCTCTTCTATAGATGTCCTATGCACCCATAGATTAGTAGGTATTTCGAAAATTGCACACGCGCATTTTTTATAGCGCCTTGAAAAAAGTGAATACTTAAAAAAATGTCATTTCCCAGGTTTTATTTTTGCTTAGTATGACTTGGCATGATATCCAAAACGCGTAGACTTCGGCTTGGTGATGGTTCTTGTGACAACCTGTATAAAGCGGTAGGGCGGCCGCTTCTACTGCTTCAACCGTGCAGTCAACTTCAAACTTTACTATCTGATGATCACGACAGTGCTGCCAAAGATACATGTTCATCAATGAATAAATGATATAATAAGCTCTCGTTGTAACCCCATCCTTGCTTGAATACTGAGATACTGAGGCACATGTCGTCGTCTTCTGTTTAGACTCGTACAGTTTTCATATATTTAGAGTTATTACTTAACTTGTTACGTAAAACGAAATATTTACCTAGGCTTTTTAATTATATATTCTTGTTGAAGATGTATGCTGTGCTTATTTATGTATGTGACTTCGAGATTTTTGGATTTATATCTCTTCTTGATGATGACTCTGCTTTTTGGCACTTTTGAATAGGTTTGTATTTAGGTTTTGGTTGACTGTATACAAAATTGCGGCAATTTTTATTTGACAGAACGGCCTACTCTTTCGATGAGTTAAATTTTACTGTATATATCACGTGATCGTAATCCGAAGAATTAATGCATGATTTTCCTGTTGATCTAGTACAATTATTTAGTCACATTGAGTGCTGGACATTTCGGGTTCGATACCCACCTAAAACAAATCTTTGTATGAAGGTAATGATAATTTCTAATATGTCGAGTGTAAGTTATCTAAGATATGAATGTTTTTCAGAATATGTAAGCATGTCTATAAGCTGTCGATTGCCTAGTACTGCCCAGACTCTGCCTATTTTGGGCTCAAGCAGTTGCGTATGCTGTCCTAAAATATTTAATTATTGTACAAGGAAACTTAGCTTGAAAATAATCTCAGCAGATTTCACTGTAAATTTTTATTTTTAATTATTACCCACGTAAAACACTGCGAAGACCTTGTTCAAATATTTTTGCGAGCAGTTTATTTACCAATTAACTCAATTTTGGCTGCAAACAAAACTATCATCTTGTATTTTCAGCAACAGCCACTATGAAATTCATATTTAATTTACCCAGCTTTCAGTGAGTTAATATTTTAAGAACAATTACTCAATTATTTACTCGCCGAGATTGCGCTACTAAAAATGGCTGGGAGAAAAAACTTTGTTAACATTTAGGCTTGCGGGTAATACGAATTTTTAGAGAAACTCAACGTGAAACTGAGATTTTCTGAGAATTAAGCAATCTGTGTAGGAAGTATCATAATATTTTTTGAATAATATTAATTCTGTTCTAGTCTCTTATTACTAGTATTTTCCTTGTTTAAAGTTTATTTATAATCTTTACTAGTATAATTTGTGATAGGTGTCTGTAATATAGCATTAAGGCCTCCTTCATATTACTCATGAGCGTTCCTCAAGCGTCCGTTCGGCGTGCGCCCTGCGTTCACTTTGTACCACAGAGTGAACACCCGCCGGCGCCGAGCGCACGCTGGGCGTACGCTCGAGGAACGCTAACGCCCAATGTGATGTCGGCCTAAATGCACACATCGCTCAGTGGTTTAAGCAGCAGAGGGACTGGAACTCTTCGTTGATTGGATATTTGTAAAGTAATCGTTCAACTATGTAAAGTATATTTTTTGAGATGATTTAATAAAAATCTATTGCCAAATCAAAATAAATCTTTATTTTCATACAATTTTCTTTTACACTAAATAAATGTATTTTCTGTTAAATTCAACATCCCAGCTAGAATCGGTATTTAATGATCTACATAACGGGGATTAACAAACATTGAAACTAAACTCCGTACAAAAAATGTTCAGATACGGTCTGTTTCTAGATCAAAACTGTAATCCTGCAGGGATTCTGTGAAATTTGTTGCACTGTTAGATAGTTTTCAAAGAAAACTCGCGCAGTAGACGATCCTTTATTGGCCACAGCAACCAGATAATCTAAAGATGCATATACGAATCATGCAGCTAGTTATAGGCCTGGACAAGATATGAATTTTGAGCAATAAATAAAATTTCAATTATTATCGTATTTAAACTCATGCTAAGAATAAAGCAAATATACAAACAAAACTTACAAACTATAAAGATTTTATTGATTGCTTTTTATGAAGTAAAGTGTAATTGTAACAAGCTAAGGTAATTTTGCAAATGATGTATACAGACGTGTGTAGACGTACACAAATTTTGAATAGAAAGTACTTTATTTCTGTAACGTGCAAAATATAACAATATCAACAATGCCAATATGTACAAGACGTACTAAGCTTCAGTTTAGAGAGATCTTTATTACTCAAAACAAACTTTACAGTTCACTTAAAATATTGAGCAATACATTTTTATATACACATAACAACTTTTAGGTAGGTAGTTCGACGTGATAACAATAAATAATCGATCGAATGACATGACAATGACAGTGACCCCAAGAAGAAGTGGATAGGTTGATGAGCAAAATGTGCGTTACTTATTCGTAAATATTTTCACTTATGAAATGTTTTAGTTTAGACTTAAAAAGAGATATACTTTTGCAATCTTTTATTTCTTTCCGTAAATTATTAAATATGTTTACACCTGCATGAAGAATAATTCGTTTCCCGTATTCTGTTCTAGGTAGATATTGAGTTATTTTATTTGTATTTCTTAGACTATGAGTAAAATACCTTTTAGTTAAAGTAATGTTGGTATGTATGAGTCCTAATAATATTTTTTTAATTTAAATGCATATGGTAAACGTATAAGTTTGCTTAATGTTAAACAATTTGGTTTCTTTATAGATTACAGGTGTATGTGTTAATTTGTCATATCAAAATAATACTTTAATTATTTTATTTTGAGCGATTTGTAACGGCATTAGATTTGTTTGTGCGGCACAGCCCCATATTTCTATGAGGTATTCCATGTTCTACTTAATTATAGCATATACCATTTGCCTCGTTTTGTGCGGGATACAAGATGACATTTTACGCAAAACACTAATAAGAGATATCATTTTATTTTTTACTTTATCTATTTGCGGCTTCCAAGTTAGTTTGTCATCTAAAATCAGTCCTAAATATTTTTCTGGTGTGATCTCTGAAGTATCTCATTATCAATAGTTAAAGGTGTAAAATATATGATCTTTTTATTTTTTGCACTGAATATCATGAAATAATTTTTTTTGGTGTTGATTGTAAGAAGATTACATTTACACCAGGTGTTATATTTATTTAGATCTTCTTGTGCTTGAGCTATTAAGGTTTTCATACACTTACCATAGTAAAAAAGGCACGTATCATCAGCGTATAAAGTAATATTGCCAGTTTTAACAATTTTGCTAACATTATTCACATAAATTAAAAACAATAAAGGTCCCAACACTGAGCCTTGTGGAATTCCGCATTCTACATTTTTCGAGCTACTTGAGTAGCTATTTATTTTTACTATTTGCTGTCTATTCTCTAAATAAGACTTCAATAACATATGGGCTGATTCTGATATTCCTATGTCTTGCAACTTTAAAAGAAGTAGTGAATGGCTAATAGTATCGAATGCCCTTTTTAGGTCGATAAATATCCCCAAACAGACGTTTTTAGTATCTATTTCAGTGCTAATTTTAGTTACAAGATCAACCACAGCAGAAAGGGTACTTGATTTAGGACGAAAGCTGTATTGATTTTCGTATAGAAATTCTAATTTATCTAAGTGTTCTTTAAGTCGTTTGTATATTACTTTAGCTTTAACAATAAATCTCAAGAGGTTTGGCCAAATAGATTTCATTTATACACCTAGTGCTTCAGCTAAATACAATCCTTCCCACACGTTGTCAAGATAATGTAGGAGATGGGGCATTATGTACGAAAACTGCGTGGACGACTGTATCGCGTAACATTTCTTAATTTACTTTTGGTATTACCCTTCGATATTAGTTTCGGATTACCATATCGTTTTTGTAATATGACGGGTATTTTCTATATTAAGATGACTTATGAAACATGTATTGAGAATAAAACAGATGGTTCTGATATTTTGCTTTAACGCCTATTTCAATCTTGAATGTGATTAAAGCGTAGTTATTTAAACATCCACACTGTTTAACTTTGAGCCGAGTATTATGTGGGTAGTTGTAGGATCAACATCAAAAGTTTAAAGCTCTACATTTAAATATTTAAATTAATTAGTAAATATTTATTTTTATTTTTTTAAATGATAATATCTTATTAAATACAAGTAGTACCTACCAGTATAGTGTTAGCACTCTCCAAAATACACAATTTTATATTTTCTTCACATCTCAAAACAATGTCTCAATCCCTGCAAGAATCAATGAACAATTTGAAGGCTATGTTCTTCAAGCGGTTGTCAGAGTTTGAAGCTGAGCTGCCAAGATCTCAAAGCACTCCATCATTGCCAGGACTGACCACCGAGTACAATTCATTCAAGACATTTGTGATGGAGGCTCTGAATAGATTTCAACACCAAATTGAGCTTCTTGCACACACCGTAGACGCAATGGAAATGAGGACTAGAGGGAAAATGTTGCTGCAACACGCTATTCCTGAGGGCAGCAAGGAGGACACAGCCAAGGTGGTGGTGGAGGTAATCAGGCAGCACCTGAAGACTGACATATCTGTTGCTGATGTACGGCGCTACCATAGGATAGGACGCACATCAGGTAACCTCAAACCCAGGCCCATAGTAATTAAGTTTAATAGCTCCTCCGTGCGAGACAGTATTTGGTTTGGAAAAACAAAGTTTAAGGCCACCGGAGTTACAGCGTCGGAGTTCCTAACCAAGCAGCGGCATGGCACTTTCATGGCTGCGCGTCAGAGATTTGGTTTGTCTCAATGTTGGACCAAGGAAGGCATAATACACGTGCTAGCGTCTGATGGTTCGTGTCATCGGGTGGTCAATCTCGGCGAATTGTACAGGATTGAGCAGAAGGATGACGTGGAGAAACCACCACTCACAGCAGCGAAGCTAGCCACAAAGTCCAAAAGAACTGTTACCCAAAAAAAAATAACTCATTGTTTGTCTTGGTCAACCGTCGGTCCGGGTAGTAGTATGTAACATTTTTTTTCATTATCAAACTTTAACTTTGTACCCACTTATTTACTCTCACTTTTTAACTGTTTTAAGTAATTTAAACATGTTTTTATTTATCTAATAACTGTCGGTCACCGATACTTTTTATTTGTAAATGTCATCTGCCTTGCCTAATCTGTCAAATCTGTCAAATAATCACTTCTTTGGGTACAAGGCTTTTGAGATATCCTTTTTTTCTTTTTCTTCCTTTCTTTTCTCGTTATTCTTTTTATTGAATTTGTATCTGACCGATGCTCAGCCTTGTTTAATTTTATACAATTTATTTTTATGATGTCCCTCTATTATTGTTGGCACTGCTGGCAGGTGGAATATTATTGGTTGATTTTAAACTCTTATTATATTATCACATTAGCGACAATGATAGTTTTCACTCATTAAGTAGTATAGATAGCTTTTCCAGTATACCGTTACTTGCCAACAGTCAGATAAGGCCGCCCTTTGTACTTACTTGTTCAGAAAATTTATATAAGTGTACAATAAAGTATTAAATAAGTAAATAAATATGTGTTCGATCCTGACAAGCGACAATAATTAAATTGTTGGCTTGCGTCGGTAATTCTTTGTGACCATTTTAACGTTTCTGATTTTTTATAAATTCACCTGCCATAGTCCTATTTCAAAGACGTAGGTAGAAGTATAAATATACGGACATTTTATCTCTCTTTTACAAAATATAGCTCATCCTAAGGTTACATGTATATACTCAACTATACTCCAATATCAAACCCAGGTCCTCACAATAACCAGCTCCATTAAAACAGGTAAGAACTTCACACGAACCAAAACTACAAAAACCTTCATAAAACTACAAACTACAAAAAGCGTTTCTACAAAACGTTCTGTGTCTTGATCCAATATTTGCGAATTCCCACAGAAGTATTGTATCGTATGGGCACCAAACAAGACAAAGCATGTGATATACAAATTCAGTACTGTTTAAAAATTCTGTAATTATAAACTTAGCTGACCCAATTTCCTTTGCGCTGTAAGATATTGAAAGTATGCGTTGAGATACTTTCCTTTCTTCGTTGTTTCGCTTCGAAGTTATGTCTATCAATAAAAATAGTTTCTAAACTGAACTACTTAAAACAAAGAAAATTGTATTTGCAGATTTGTTTGATATATACAATTCCTTTGAATATTGAACTAATCATATTTGAATTCAAAACTTTGTCAGATAAATAAGAAAACTGCTAATATTTATTGAAAAAAACTTACCATGTGGTCTTTGATAGCGCTGAGATTTAATAGCTCCTTTCCAATCAACCAATTATTAGTTTAATTTATCGGTGCAGGCACCCTGTGAACAAAATAAAAAAAAACATTACAATCTTACAGTTTCTATGAGTAATCTATGTATAGGTATATCTTCACTCATCATAAGCTTTTAACAGTCCACACATAATAATATAAGCCTTTAACAGGCCCACTATACCACGCTGGCCAAACGGGTTGGTATAGGGTTTGTATCAAGTTTTCCTTCTCTTACCGTGCTGTTTTCTGCATAATACGAGTATGCTCCCTCTGTCGGCTCTTACGACACCCATGGGATGATATGGGGCGGTGACATTCCGTATTCTTAATACATCACCACACGGAAGATATCTTAACTAAATAGTATTAAAAAAAATGTGTCTTCTGTCTGTCTGTCCCTATATATGCTTAAATCTTAAGAACTACGCATAATGATTCAAGAGGAAGGTTTATATGACATATAGTTTATATATCTCACATTGTATGATTGACGCGGGCGAGGCCGCTGGCGACGTCTAGTAATGTATAAAAGCGACTGGTCACTCATCATGAAATCTCAAAAACCGCTGGACGTATTAAGATGAAATTTGGCAGCAAAGTAGTTTATGCATAGAAGGCGTCCGCTAAGAACGGACTTTTCAAAGGGCTGGATTAAGGGACACTAAGGGCTCTCGCAAGTTTGTATCAAAGTAAAGATATAAAATAATTTGTATCCGCGGGCAAAGTTACGGGCCACAGCTAGTATCCAATATTTTCATTTCGCGTGGCATTGCGGCTTAACGTCACTTTTGTCACTGACGCAGAACAATGCGTTATTGTTGAAATTGGGCAAATTAAGCACGACTGGCTCAGTGGTCTAATTTGACTCTAGCCCCTACTAATGTTCATTAATGAATGAATGAATGAAATATTTATTTGCAGAAAATGTGGTACAAATTCAGGTATTACAGTAATATAGTTTCGACACATTTTACCTTTTAGGCATGCGAAATATATTATAAAATAATCAGTAGATAATAAGTTTTCGTGCCTTAACATATAGGTACATAATGCATTATATTATTAACATTTTAAATAATAGTAATTCGTGCATAAAATTATAATTATGTACCTATGTATTGTCAAAATATTATATTAGGTACAAACTGTCAGAAAATTAGATATAATTATGTCAAAGTCATAGAATAGAATGCAGAATTATTACGTCAACCTTTAAGCTCAAAGAATTCTGTATTGTATAGAATGAATGTTGAATTAACCAGTTTCTTAATGGCTTTTTCATTTTCATTAACGGAAGCTCTCGAATTGCTTTGGGTACCTTATTAAATACCTTTATGCACATGACATAACAATTTTTATGGAACAATGCAGATTTACAGGTAGGCATTAAAAGCCGCGTGGAGTCTCGTTTATCTAATTTTGAATTATTACGTGCACCAATAAATTCTTTTGAATATTTTTTCACATGAGTACAGATTTCTAATATATACAATCCTGTTAGAGTTAGTATATTATTTCTTATAAATATAGGTCTACATGAGTCTAATGGTCCCATATTAAACAAAGCCCTTATGCACTTTTTTTGGGTTATAAATGCTTTACTTATGTCCGGCGAATTGCCCCATAACAATAGTCCATATCTCAAAGTAGATTCAACATAGCCATAATATGCGATAAGCGCCGCAGGTCTTCCAGCAACTCGTTGTAGGTTGCGAAGAGCAAATACAAATTTATTTAATTTAATGCATACATTTTCAACATGCGTTTTCCAGTTGCAATATTGATCAACATGTAGTCCTAAGAATTTTGTGTCCGTTACTTTATTTAGCTTTTTGTTATTATATGAAATATTCAACGACTCATGTTTGGTTTTATAATAGGCAAATTGTATAAATTTAGTTTTGTCTATATTAGCACAAAGATTATTTGAATTAAGCCAAGCCATTACTGATTCTACTTCTGTGTTAACGATAGTGTCACAATTAATAGATTTGTCTTTTTTTGGTATTATAATAGAAATATCATCTGCAAACAATATTGATTCATAGGGTGTGACATCACGGGGAGATCATTCACGTATATTGAAAATAAGAGGGGCCCGAGTATGCTACCCTGAGGCATACCATATTTATTTTGTAGGAAATGTGACCTGTATGACGTTAGGATACTATTTTCATTTAAACGCGACACTTCTACGCATTGTCGACGGTCCTTTAAGTAAGTTTGTGTCCATTGCAGAGCCAGGCCTCGAATGCCGTATCTTTCACATTTATTTAATAGGGTGTCATGATCTACACAATCGAATGCTTTGAACATATAAAAAAATATGGCAACTGCTGGTATTCTTCTATTAATATATTCGGTTACTTTATACATGAGAGAGAAGGCAGCATTCATTTGGATATTAATTTGAATACTGTCACTAGTTATAAAACATAATATATGTACAATTGCATTATATTTTGAATGGAAATGTTTAAATTTACACATATATTCTTGAACTAAGTATGAAGCTACATACTCAACACGGCTTGACGAGCTTCATAATTTTAATCTTTTTACACTATTAGGTTTTCGCAGTTAGCAATTTCTTCTGTCAGTAAGCAATAATAACAATATAATATAGTAAATACTAAGTACTTCCCTTCCATTTTCTATTAAATTTTTCATTATATATGACAAAAATACTTGTGTGAAATGAAAATCCTCAAAAGAAATCCGAAATGTTTTTCGACGTAGAAATTCATAGACATTTTGATTTATTGTATAAAGATCATATATTTTGTATTGCTAACAAAGATCATCATCATGTCAGCCTAGAGACGTCCACTGCTGGACATAGGCCTCCCCCAAGGTTCTCCACACAGACCAATCTTGAGCCGCCCGCATCCAACCGCTTCCCGCGATCTTAACCAGATCGTCGATCCACCTCGCGGGAGGCCTACCCTTGCTGCGTCGTCCGGTACAAAAAATATAATAACTTAAATATTTAAAGCAAGAAATAAAGAAATTACGAAACATAGAAATTAGGTGATGATCTTTTCCATTAGAAGACTTGTATAAAATCCTTCCGAATATTATTTTGTGTTATTATATTCGTACTAAACAAAGCAGCAGTAATTAACAATAAGATATTATTACCACGTACTATGCAGTAACCTATTATGGAAACAGTTTCGCCAGTAGCTATTGATAATCTAAGATTAGATTTAAAGAATGTTAATGTACTGTGACAAATAGCTAATAGTACGGGTTCCCGCGACAAATTAGTACCGTAACCGAGATTTTTTTAATCTTTAAATATACTGCCGTGATGTAGACGATATTTTAATATATTCTCCTCATCATACATATAAATGTATGATGAGGAGAACATATTTACTACGTTTTATATAAATAAAAATTTGGTTTTTAGCGAAAACTCGATGAGTGCACTAATTTGCCGCGGGATCTTAGACTATGACCTAGAATGCGACGCGATTATTAGCGATGTATTTGGCTCAAATTGCTAAGGTCGTGATTTCTTTTGTACAATATTACAATGATAGCAAAAAGATCTTCTAGAAGATAAGCAGCAAAATTAGGCTTTCTCTTTTGCGATATCAAATATTTGAAAATAGGAAACTATTGGTTGTTTGAAAGAATTTGCAGTGAGATAGTACTGTAACTCTATATTCCATATTCACCATTTAGTCCCAAACTAAGCAGAAGCTTGTACTATGGGTACTAGATTATGGATAGACATACATAATATATACTTTTTTACTGTAATAAGTAAGTAGATTTCATAAGATTTCTTACAGAAACGCTCTGCTGTCAGCAATAGTAACATATTTTTGTTCTGGTGAAAATAAATTGACTACTCCTACAAGTTACAGCAGATAAGTCGTCTCACATACTCTTGGCAAAGTATTATGGTACAAACTAATAGTTCTTAATTTTTTTTTCTTTTATTATATATAACAAAATAAATAAATATTAGGATAAACCAATTATAACTACTTAAATACTACTACTAAAATTAAATTAAAATATTAAAGTACAATACAAATAAATAAGAAAATGTATATTCAAAAGCGTCGTGAAAGTCCTCCATATCGCCGTCTATTGGGAACGTGCCCAGAAGACTAGCAGCATTGCCATGCTGTATGGCTTTTTCAAAGAAGTTTCAAACAAATTTACTTTAGAGGTCAAAGTCTTATCTAAAATAGTATAGAAGTAAATATTACTACAGCATCTAACATATCGAATAGTTTACACTATTGACAGGTCTACTTGCGACAACTAATACATACAAGCAGGATGTGGTCGCTGGTCGATTTAACACGATTAAGTCGTTTTAACATAATTATTTTACGTATAATGTGATGAATAATCAAGTAAATTTAAATACCATTAATTTGCTTCAATGTAGATACGAATTTAGTTGAACGAGAAATTAATTTAATAAATTGTCACGGTTTAGGTTTTCAATTATAATTATTAATAACTAGAGGACCCGTGCTGCTCCACAGCATATTTTAATATTATAAAAAAGCTCTTACATATAGGTACATTGTAGCCTTATCTAATAAGTAAAAAGATGATATTCTTACCAGAAATATAATATATCACAAAACTTATTTTCTCACAACATTGGCTTTGCGTTGCACCTTAGGTATCGTGAAATTTCCACCTTGGCATTACTGAATGGTTTGCCGCGCAATAGGGCTATTTATAATATGTATAACTGAAGATTGACGAAAGAAAGTTCTTCAATATGACTGTGCTGCCCTACCATTCTTTCCATTAGGACACTGTAATGTCCGTCGTCTATGTGCCCAGAAAATAGCAAGTTATGAACAATTTCGCCAGTACCATAGTCAGTAATCGTATTACTGTTTTCCAGGTGAACTCTGAATTGACACTCGGGATATAGCTCACTTACACTCTGAAGTTCAGCATGCCCTGCGTACTGTCCATTGGCACCCATCACACGTTTGTAATCTGTTGCATTTGTAATGGTCTGGCCATATGCTTCGTCCCCAACAGTGAAGTTATTATATACATCCCACTTATTGAAAATGTTATCAACAGTGGCCAAACGAATTTCATAATGTTTATTCTCACTTCCATATAAACAATAAGAAATTGCGCGGAATAAGCAATTACCGTCACCAAAAATGGAAATCACTTGAAAATTGTTGATGGTAGAATTAATCAAATCTGAACCCGTTTCCACCCGTATTTTTTAGCAGTAGGAGAACCATCCGGTACCAAATCTCCAACAGGGCCGTCATTGACCAAGATTCTTTCTTCAAACTTTCTCTGAGCATTTTTCAATTTCCTTCCAAGAACCATCATTATAATTGAAAACACAACTACTCACAAAAAATACGTTATTAAATCAGAACAGAAACCAACTAACTTACGGTAACTTCACTTTTTTTATCTGTCAATATTTTATTATCAAAATTAAAAATATAGATAAATAACTTTTTTTATAAGTAAGAAAATAGGTTTTATTTCTGTTATCGAGCTAAATATTTCTGTGAGAAGCACGATTTATTTTGTTTTGTGTATGGCTGTGATTAATCCATCATAATTTAGAAATGTAATAATGACGTTTATATTTTTGGTCAAAATGGTACTTTTGGTAGGAATGGTAGCTTTGGTAGCAATCGTAAGTAACATTGCTACCAAAACTACAATATATGCCAAAATATCATTTCTACTAAAACTACTATTCCTACCGAAAATACAACTACCGAAAAAACTACTATTCGTACTAACACTATCATATCTACCATTTTTTTTAAACTACCATTTCTACCAAAACCGCCGGTGCTGTCAAAAGTACCTACCTTTTCTCCCAAAACTACTATTCCTAGCAAAGCTACAATTTCTACCATAACTACCACTTGTAATAATATAATTATGTGACAATAGTACTATGAACCGATGTAATATGTTCCACATTAAAAAAAATAAGATGCCCGAAGAAAGTCCGTAATTTAAAAACACAAAAATTTTCCAACATAAAACGTAAGGAAAATACCTCAACATCAGAGACCAGTTCACCCAACATTAAGGGTTAACTGGTAACATTCGGGGAATATTACCTGCCATCAGCGATAATTCACTATAGTGATAATTTAACCAACATCGGGTATAATTTTACACACCACCACAGTCACACCCGTATGAAAGTAAGGCGAGGTCCCTTAAGAAGGCATAACGTTTTTTCCTGGCAGTTACCTACCGCAAGGAACTTATTAGATGCCATAAAAATATTTTTTTTGAATTAAGAACCGTACATGTAGAGACAAAGCAATGGAATCTTAAGAAACTTATAGGAAAATATTGAAAAATAAGTTCAATGTCCACACCTATCTTCCTTCAAACTTACCCAATTTAAATGAGCATACCATCAAATGAAAGAGCTCTTTTCAGCGCGTGTTTTAGGAATATAACGAAACGCCTACGTCAATGAGAACCAGATATATAGAAGCAGAAAGTCATTGACTACGGCTACGAAAACGTAAAAAATGTATGGGAGAAAACTGTTTATGCATATAACTTGATAAAAATGCAAGTTAGGTAATTTCTAATGCTTGATGACAAATCAATGCAGCGAGAGCTTTCATTTAAAAATAAATCATGCGAATCGGTTGGGTAGAACGGGCTGGCCGACTCGTATTATAAAACACAAATTCTTTTAATATATAGATAATTGGAAGGTTGTTGCATATTTTTTTATGGCCAATATTATATATATTGCCATGAAGGTATAATTTGACCAGAAATGAACAATCATTTTATTTATTTGGTTAATCTGTTAATAGCGCATATTACGGTCCGCTAACTCAAACATAGTCATAATACTTCCTATCGATTACATTATTATAACTATTTACGAAGGTATAAATAGAATGGTAAGATACATATTTTATAGTGTTATTTCCAAACCTGGCCTAGAATTAATTGCTTATCTTGTTGACGTTCCATTAGTCTAATTGATATTTACTATAATTATTTTTAAATAACAACAATCGTGCTAATGTGTGTTCAAATGTTACAAAATTTGTTTATGAAATAAATAACAATTTAGTCTATATAATATTAATCATCATCAGCTCTGTACATTGTTCCTCTGCTGAGCACGGTTCTTTTGTCACTATCAGGTGTGGCATTAATTCAATACGCTGGCAGGAGCAGGACGTTTTAGACTTCACATGTCTTATGAGAATACCATGAAGACATGTAGGTTTCTTTACGATATTTTCCTTCACTATTCAACCATTTGAAACGCACATAATTTTGAAAATTCAATAGAAATCTGGGTTTGATTTTGAGACCTTATGCGTAGCAAAATGTTGTTTTTGCCACTAGGCTCCTCTTTATAATGAGTGTGATGTATAAATTCAAAAATGGTATAATCTGGTCTGCCGACGTTTTACGGGATGAATGTCGACGTAATGTTTCTACGTCATAATATGTAATAGGATTATGCTCATAGAAATCCTTTAAAACCGACCGGACTCTTTGTGTGGTATACTTTACACATTTAAGGTTATACTTAGTTCTATTTATAATTTAAGTAGATATTTAAATATCTAGTTGTGGAAGCTTAGCGCTTCAGACGTGGAACTTGGTTTTCATTCTTGTTATTTCTATAATAATGGAAAACACATCTAATATCATAATAGGTAGTTGTTTTACTTGTTTTTAAACAAACGTATTGATTTATTTTTGTTTATGTTTTTAAATATGCAAATAACTAATTTTTTTTTCGCTTTCATGTAACTCGAGTTCTCATATCTTATGTCTGTTCCTAACGTATGATAAGTGCTAAAACATATACATTTAATATTTGTTTAATTTTCTACATCATAACAAATCTGTTTCGTTATTGAACTGCTTGAAATATTTCTTATTAGTGCATATTCCAACGTGATCATCCAACCATTATTATATACTATGTCCTTATGTCGGATTAAGTGGTATTGTCCTATGATAAACATGTTCTCAGTAAAAAATATATTAGCCGCCTTTCTTGTGAGTAATTGCCAAAGATTGGGTACGTAAACCTTTTTGTTTGTAAGGTTTGTGGCTTGGTTGTATGTTGAGTATGTTGTTGTAACGAACATAAAACCATTAAAAATTTAAAAGAGAAATTGCTGCTTATAAATTAATAAAAATATGGGTTCGTAGCAAGTGTGTTAAGATCAAATGCCTTTTGATTTAACAGGTGCCTTAGCAATTTAATTTTGTTCTCAATTGATATTTTGTCCAATCCAGAAAAAGTTGTTCACTTTAAGTGTTCTTTGTGTCTTTTAAAATGTTTACAATTTCGCTAAGAAAAACTCTGAAACAACAGGATATCTGATAACGACAGCTTGTCTTTACGTTGCTACACCTACGCCGTACTACGGCGTAGACTCCGCTACGGCGTCGTGGCGACTGTGTAGAGTGTAGAATTGAAAACTGAACTACAGTATCTAAAATGGCAACTGTATGGTTCCGTATAAATGTTACAAATGCGTAGTTGCAATTGTTTATTGTTAGAAGTTAAATAGTTAAATATTCCTTAGGATTGATTTGGACAATACAAACTTTATGGCACGGCACCATTATGTTGTAGGATTGATCAAAATGAACGTAGGTACTGAAAAGTTTACCAGCAATCATGAATACAGGGAGGGATAGGCAGGCGTATAAATACCTTTTAGAACTTTATTAATATATTGATGTACTAACGTTCCTTAGAACCCAAACCCTCTGTGTAGCAGTTTGTTCGTCTCCCTAGTCGGATATCACTAGTTAATGTCTAGTTTTAATTTTGTTTAGAAACAATATTGACTTTTCGTTTGCTTACAATGTTAAACAAATAACCGGAATCACCAAAGATGCTTTTTTGATAGCATCACATACTTCTATTTTCGTTATGTATGTATGATGTATCTCATAATAAAACAATGATATTTTTATGTTGGTTATATTTTAATAATTGTTTCTGTGTAGTTTTATGAGAATCCTTTGTTATAAAGACTTTAATCGGAGTTGCGGAGGCACTCCCTCTGTGGCAAAGCAAATATTCTGTCAAGTGAACCAGGGTTCGTCCAAATAGCCTAAGTCTTGGATAAAACCGAGGTAACACATGGATAAAGATGATGTATGACACAAAGGTAACAATTGTAATATAATCAAACCGATTTCTTTTATGCTTGTTTTGAATCGAAATTATTTAGCCTCTCACTATCAATAGGATTTCATTTGAGCTACTTTTTTTTGGCTTGAGTTGCATGAGTCTTGTTCACGAGACGACGATTGACCGACGAAAACCTGTTATATAAATAGTACAATGCACATCGTGGAAGTTTAGAAATAATTCATATCACGCATTATTAAGACAGAATCCTATCCCACATAAATAAATTTACATTACAACGCAAAACCACCAATAAAAATGCAATGCTTTACCCAAATCAATTTGTACCCAAACGAACAGTAATCCTCCGAATAACGGATTAACTTCTCAATAACGAAATCAAACATGTTCCCCGACTATTGACGTCAATACTCGTCCAATGAGGCGTCAGCGCGTGGAATATTTAAGTCGGATTATGACGGCATGTGCAAACCGCGATATAAACGTGATAGCTGACATTTGGCTATGCGTGAACGGGGTACGCGGATGAAATAACAATGCCTCGAATTTTTGTTGATGCGGCTGTCGGCATGTTTGGTGTGCTAGTTTTTTGAAAGCTTAGATTTTGACATTCTTTTTTTTGGTCGTTTGTCAAGGCTGAGTTGCGATCTGTTTGTAGGCATCACGAACAATTTTTTATGAGTGGTGAGGGTTAAGAATACAAAATGTCACTATTCCATTTTATTCCGTGAATGTCCTAAGAAGCGACTAAGGAAAATACAATAAGAATTCTTGGCAAGACACGACAGATTTCACATTAAACACTATACCAACGCGTCTGGCCAGCGTTACCGTTGTAGGTCAAATCTTTATATTAACCTCTATTCCCATAAGATGTATTAACCTTTGAGTTTAGAGATAAAAAGTGTATCACACTGAAATTACTTTATCTTTATTAAATTATATGTGGTCATCTTAACGCAGTGACATTATCTTTATTATCACATCAGTTTGCTACCACTTACACTATAATATAGGTACATCTTAGCAGAAACGTCAGCCCCATAAAACCTATTTACTATCAAAGAGCACTTCAGCTTCTAAAAAAAAAAACAAAAATGAAAGCCACTCATTTCAATCTGACTGCAGCAGTAAAATTGCAATGTCTTCCTTCAAAATAATTATACAATGTCAGCAATAAAATACAAAGTTAGGAACTAATTTCAAACAACAAATTTTACTTCATCGAACACGCGAGCGGAACTGCGGTAGAACGCTAGTGTTATTATAATATTCACGTAAAATTTCTGAATGCGATAATACTTTTGTTTTGATTTATGCCCCTACAACAGCTGACAATGGAAAACATGTTAATTTCACTTGTAGAGAATACGAACTAAGTGGTCGTTTCGTACTATGTGACTTTATAAGTTTTTACTAAATGTGATTTTATACAGTTCGTAAGGTTAAGGATTAATTTTGATAAAACAGGAATAAAAACAATGCTATAAACTATTTATTATGAAAACCTTATCTTAATTCTGGTTAGACAACCATAAGGGTATTTTTGCCAAGTAATCAATATTGCGATTTGCTCAAAACGATTCGTTAAGAAAAGCGTTATTTACTTCGAACATGGAATTTGTTCAAAAAACGATTAGTAATTCTTAACTTAATAACGGCTAGCCCACGTTCCCTAACTAGAAACACGTTATCCGTTTCTCGTACTTCATTAATTCCGGGAGTGTGCGTAGATGCCATATGCGTGCGAGGATGGGATATGCGCGCAGGGAGGTTTGCCATTCGGCTCGGAGAGTTTATAGCGTGCAAGCGTGCGTCATCGCATCGTGTTCCCGCAAAAATTCAAATATGTCGGGGAACATTAAGAGGTAAAATTCGAAAAATTTTGTGTAATACTTTAATAACATTATCTTCCTTAATATCTCCACCAAGTTTGAGGGAAGAATAGCAGACCAACGAATTAGTCATATTTACAAAATTATTATGACTGCCTTGTTGGATTGCTATTATCCCTCGGACTAACTAGGTGGAGTGACTACCTTTGACGGGCAGGAACTGAATGAGAGTAGCCTCGGATCCACCATTGCAGTCTGTCAACCGGAAGATGGCAGCCAAACCACCCAAAGTAAGGCGAAAGTAAAAGGCAAGATACTATATAGGCAGCAGCATTAAGTATCAAACACTTCCGCCACTACGATCGCCAATCCGTCTGCCAAGCGTGGCGATCAAAGCAAAATCTCCCAAAAATGAGCCACACCCGAAAAAAACGGCCTCTATTCCCCGGCGGTCCCGCTATTCCTGACTCAGATAGCGGCCATGGTAACGGCGGGGCAAGGGGTGCGATAAACCTCCGGCAGAGAGTTGTCGCAATATTTCATTTATTTCATTTCATTCATCACACTTCGATGAGGATGTAGAAGCTATGTATGAGGACATATCTCGGGCTATAAATAGGTTCAAAACCCATTACACCGTTGTCATGGGAGATTTTAACGCGAAACTAGGCAAATGAGCGGTGATGAGCTGAGGGTGGAGCAATTTGAATATGGACACCGGAACTCGCGGGGCCACTTTCTGGCTAGCTTCATGAAGAAGGAAGGACTCTTCATGATGAATCCCTTTTTCAAAAAGCTAGAATGCCGCAAGTGGACCTGGAAAAGTCCAGATGGTGACACCAAAAATAAGATCGATTTCATCATGTCAATGAAGAGGTTAACATTTAATGATGTCTCTGCGATCAGTTCGCAAAAGTGGGCCGCGGTCACCGAATGGTAAAGGCACATTGAATATTAGTCCCAGCCTCGAACGGTCGAGATTGATGAAGTCTACGCTTCTACCAGCGCCAGTTCAAATCTAAAACCCCGAGAGGTTTCAGCTTGAACTGCAAAACCGCTTCGAATGCCTGGGAGAATGCGTAGATGTGGATTTTGTTAGTTCATAAAAAATTGGATGAATATCAGATATTCCGCTAAGCAACCGCGATCTGATCTTTACTACTCAAAAGTTTTGCATAATAATATACTAGTCAGATAGTTAGTCAGTAAAACATGGCATCTTCAGCATCTCACGCTGCGATCACTTCAATACCAGAAAATATAACACAAAAGTATGAAACATAAACAGTGTAAAGTAACACATGAGTGAAAGATTAAAAATCATCAATACAATTGACTCTAGTAACGAAATAAGTGCTGCAGGCAGTCGCTTATTGTAACAAAATGCACCAATATGTGCGAATTAATTCAACAACATATTTTAAGCAATATCAAAATTGGGCATGTTACTACTGGAATTGAAGGGTGGCTCTGCCAAATGGTGCATAAAAAAATGCAGTTAGCATTATTTCGATATTTGACGGGGACCGTTTCGGCACTGTGTATCTTGCATATTCCGCGCTTGTTACATTACACGATGGAAGAAGTAGGAGTAGACGAAAATATTTTTATTACTTCACCGACTGTATTAAATTGAGGTGCAATAAAAGTAGATATAAGGTTGCTATTCGTAGGAATAATAAAAATGATGTTAACTTAAAATTTAGGTCAAATTTCAAGCTGTATCTGAAAGTTGTAATTTCTTTTACAAGTTTACTCTCCCAGACTTAGTGTGCGTACTACTTATACGGACTTCTATAGTAATTTCCACCTCGGCATAAAAATAAGCATACGTTTTAGTGTATTTTGACCCGAGTAACCGTTTACTACTTATATACTTAAGATATTCACATACATAATATTTTATCGTATGTCTGCAGATCCATTTAATCCATCAGCAACTTTTACGACATTTAAATGTTATGAGATGTACTCCTGATAACACGTAACGAAGTGGCACTAGAGTTTTACCATTAAAAGCTATCTGCTTAGAACGCCACGTTCAGCGACACATTTTAATATTTAACTACCTGCTTTTAAGAAAAGAATATTCTATGCTGGATATTATTAAAGCATATACCTACTTATGTAGAATGAAAGGCATTTAGAGGTTTTTTTGCAAAAGTCTCCTTATAACTTCTTTAATAAAAACATACAAGATACATCGATTACAATTTTCATTAATGTATTTAGGGTCAAAGGTCATCGACAAAAACCTTTTACTGATTTTCATGATCATCGTCATCTAGCGTTCTCCTGATTACAATCTGTAACTTAACTTGAAAGCGTGATTTATTAGGATTAGGATGGAGGCCCCTTAGATGTGAGAGGCCCTTTGGTGTGTGTACACAAAGCAAGTGGTTATATACAAAGTATGTATATTTGTTAAGAAATTGAATTCTCTACATTAAGCCCCATACCAACTCGACTGGCTCGGGTGGCATAGCAGGCCTAATCCTCTTATTAACTTTCAATGGTATTGTTATGCAAATTAGTAGGTAGAGGCTTATGTCCAGCTCTGGACTAAGAAAGTATGACGATAATGATATTAATATAAACACATTGCTAGTAAAACCTTACTTACTAAAAGCATAATGTATCACAATGACATACGACTTACGAAGACGAGAATTAAAATTCAACAATTTGTTACCTGCGTCGGCTAAACTGTGTGTCACTGGCAACTCGTGTGGGCTATGATTGATTGAATGACGTATTTTTGCTCTCAGTTTTTGTGCAAAGTTGTTTACTAGATCTGGAGCTAAAGCGTTTCAGTATCGACAGGTGAAGCGGCCAGTTCCATTGTGCTAGCCAAAAAGACATGTTAAAATTGGAATAGGATTTCAGAGCAAAGCTTTGTACTTTGCAGCTATATTAAAAGTAAAATGACTTTTTGAAATTTGAATTCTAATTTTATATAGACAATGGAGATTGGAGAAAGGATACCAAAATGGTGTCTGACAATTTTGGGGAAGTAATGGCGCAATATAGTTGAGGTTATGTGACATGATATATATTTTTTTATTTTATAGGCGGCAAATGAGCAGACGAATCGCCTGATGGTAAACAATTATCGTCGCCCATAGGCACAAGCAACACCAGAGGAGTCACAAGTACGTTGCAGCCTTTAGGGTTAGGAAAAGGGATGGGAGGAGGAGTAGGATGAGGGAGAAGGAATAGGGGATGGGGCCTCTAGCACTCTCACTCACCGAGCGAAACGCAGCAATATAGGTACCTACTGTTACTTTACGTCGATTTTCTATGAGAGGGTAGTAATTCTCCGGTCAAGCCGGCCCATTCATGCTGAAATCAGCAAGGCTCTACTACCTGAATATTACATTTGCTTGATGCACAACGTGAACGTGCGTGTCTTTACAGTAAAACAGGTTCTCACTCATCTCCCTACTGAAATAAATGCATATGACATGTAGCTGTTAATTCAGCCTTAATTAATATTTAACTGCCTCGTTGGCCTCGCGGGATAAATGTGCGCGTGGAACTGGGACGTGGGTCTCGGGTTCGATTCCCGGGTCGGGAAAAGTGTTATAGGGCTTTTCCGTTAGGAAATTCCCAGTAGCAGCACGGAGTCTGGTAAAGTGCCAGGTTCGGCAATAGGCTCGCTCCCTATTACGTGGAAAATAAAAATTCATGGCGAAATGTACCCTTCGAGGATACAGGCGTGAGTCTATAAAAAAAATATTTGTAGTAATAATATTTCAAGATAATACACACATCACAAGATGTATTCTCTGAAATGATTACAAAGGTTCTTATTTAACCATTTGAACCGAAACCGAATCCTCAAATTGTCTTAAATTCGAACACGCTAATTAATGTTTCTATACATATATAAAAATAAAACTGTTATATAGGTACAGTTTCTGAGGTTATCCATTTCTAAAACAGTATTAGACCACACGTTTCAACTCCCATCTACAAAAACAAGTTACATCAACAACGAAACCACAAAGAAACTAAAATAAAACATCACTGTCGAACCCAAACGCTTCAATATAGTTCACCTGTTTACTTATTTTAATGAAATACAGACCGGAACATTTCTTAACTTCATTAATATTTATAGCCAGCCTCAAAGCTTCGAAACCCTTGTGTTTGTCGTACTTATCTCGTCGCTTTTAAGCTTGACATTGGTATCTTGACTATTAAGACGATATAAATTGTTTACATTATTCAGCAATCGGAAAATTGGGCGTCTGTTATGTTAGATGGCGAAATAATCAGGGTTTGCAAGTAGAAATTTTGCGAAAGGGATTTTGGGAGGTAAGAAATGAAGATGGTGGAATCGGGGACAGATTTGCTTAATTGTAGTCGTGCAGGTAAGTCAATTTCTGAAAACTGATGCAGAAATTGTGATAATATGTTTTCTCGCTGGTAACGTAGATGAAATAAAATAACAGAACTAACTTTACACAAAGGCAAAGTCAGAATCATTTAGTTTGTTTCGTTTAAATTTCTAGCACCAAAATCAAAATCAAAATCATTTATTCATCTAGGTCACAAGGTTGGCGCTTATGAACGTCAATTTTTAAATTAAATTACTTAATGCTTCTACATTTACATTTACTGCCTCGTTCGCAAAGCAATAGGTAGAGCCAGGCATAACATTAATAACAGAGTCAGATATCGAAGTATAGGCGACAAAAGAACTAAAACAAGTCTTAGAGTCTAATTCTTTCATACAATATTTTATTTTACACGCCGTTTCATACTTAATGACTTTTCTGCTATAATCTATAAATTGGACGTCTTATTCCTCAGAGCTGTGTATGCTAATAGAAAAACACAGAACTTAACCCATAAACCTGATTTTCTATCAATAAATTTCACGACCAATAAATATTATTGATACAACCTTGCCTCTAACGCACATATTTTACATCTAAGATTATTCATAAATAACATCTTGTATGTCACCAATAAATCTATTAGCTATAGAGTTGCTACAATAATAACGCTATAAACGAATGATATTAATGAAAGTCGTTATGTTATTAATAGCGAAACTTTCTTTCCTAATCTGCCTACATCACTCTTACAAATAATCTTCAATCTTTACAGCTGTAATAATATTTTATATGTAAAGTTATATGATCTTAAAATAATCATAAAGTATGTTCATGGAAATATTGATATTTGTATTGTTATTATAAAAATACTGATAAGGTAATAAGAACCGATTAACCATTAAAAATAACACCACGCGCCAAGGTTAAAGTAGCTACAGTAATGGATTCAAATGAAGTAAGTGAAGGATTCTATTGTGATTCACACAATGTGTAAATATCTTTGTGATTTTTAGGTAATGTAAGGCCCAAATTGTTGCTGACCCAGACTGTCTACCACGTAAAACATGACCTTGGTCCCTCAAAACAATCTTTATTCCAGTTGTAAATGTTTATAAATTGCGGAGGTTAAAGCCAAGCTTCAATTGTTTTACTTTGACGTAGACGAGCAACATCCTATACAGAATATTAAACATTCATCACTGAGCAAAAATTAAACTACCTCCAAAAAGTCTGAAGTAATGAACCCAGAAAATGAAGCTCAAGTAATAATTTTGTACGAAATTGAGCTGTTGAGGCCCGCTGAAAATTAAATCTCAAGAAAAATATGCAGGAAACACAGATAACGACCACCTCGAAAATTACAAGACGCAACATAAAAAAGGCAGAAAGTGAGAATTCTTTATAAATATTTATTGCGGTTTACATTTACCGATAGAAAATGGTTTTTGTTGTTGTAAAGGTAATGGTAGAATATGAAACACATTGTAAACTGCGGACGATCCTGAAACTACAAATGATATTAAGGTACATTTAAAATACAAACTATCGCAGCCATTAAAGTTTTAGTAAGGAGTATAATACAGGAAACTGAAAACTTGTGAAATACACTTTTGCGGAGCTCAATACAACATATAGACTATAGACATAAAATAACAGGTATTGTCTCCCTGGGATGTAAGGTCAGTCGTTTAATCTGTACACCTACGAGTCCACAGGCTACCGTCAAATAAACAACAAATCTAAAAACGCTTCGCTATTATCAAACGAAACAAAACCAAATTTTTTTGGTCAACAAAAAGAGAAAATTCAAATTAAAAAGTGTCAACGGCAGAATCGATTTTCAACCATTCCGTTGTTGTCAACTGGTATATGTATGCAATGGTCCGCTTCTTTAATTATTTGTTAGTGTTACGTGAACGTATATTTGGTGCTAGTGCTATGTCATTGCTACTTTTTCGATACTTTGAAAGATAATATACTTGATGTTTGATCGTAATTGAACACAGTATATTCTGCAGTGACAGTTATAATTTGTAGTAATAAACCTTAATGAGTTGATTGATAATAAGATTGAGACTACGTCTTTACTGAAATTTTGGACAATTCTGACTGATTTATAGTTACTTGTCTAGGGGTTAAGGTCCCTAACGGAGGTCACGAACTGGATTCCGATTTTAGGGAAAATGTTTGTGTAATTAACACGATGCTTGGTTCTGCGTCTCGGTGTAATTAATCTTAAGAAACTGCCTACGTATTTTTTAAAACAGCTGTTTATGTTTATAATACATTTATTTGGAGACAGCCATATGTGGATTGTACAAAAATACAGCAAAAGTTTTCTGTTTGAATCCATTGCCTTGTATGGACAAAGTAGGAAAGATTTTTGTTACTTTTCAGAAATAGAAACTTAATGTCTTTAGACGTCGTGTCGTATGTGCAAATACTATTAAAATAATGATTTTGTGTATGTCTGGTCAATGTGACATCATATTTTTACGATGACACAACTGAGACAGCATTCATAACAAAATATTCCAATAATTTTCATGAAAGTAAAATAAAAAATAGCCTTTATTAGTAAGTCGGCTTCCATATCATACGACTATACTTTTATATATTCATAGAAGATTACGGATAACTATGTAATGGCCGGGTGAAGCTGCTTAAAGTAGGTTTTGAAATATTAATTCCATATTTTTTACCTGAAGTAAGGCATCTAGCTCTTTTATGTGTAATATAGTTTACAAAATAATAAGAACTCAGTATAATCGATCTGAATATTCAATTCTTGCGTTACCGACTGACGGATAGACGACGCACAGCCAAAACTACCTACTGGGCGCAAGAAACTTAAATTAGTCATGTGCTTTCCTTGGAGAGAGTATGGAAGCGCTAATAGAGGGTTTTTGGAAATTTCCAGAGCTGAGGGCGAACTCAACTCTGTAATAAGTTCATTGCATTCAAACGTTACATTTAATATTTTGGATGAAAAAAAACCTTTTAAATTTTTCAATCCAAACAACACCGGGAGTCGCGTTCAGCGATTGGATGCAGGCGGCTTGAAATCGGTCCATTTGGTTAAGATTTACCAAATGGACCGACTTCAAGACGCCGCGGGAATGGCGGCGTCTCCTATATAACAACGTAAGTGTCAAGTTCAGTGGACTGATAAGTGCTTTTTTGTTTCGTGTGTTTTGGCCAAATCTGGTGTTCGAATTTTCAAACAGACTCCAACATGGCCTAACAATTCTTGCGCTTAGACAAAAACCGGGACTAATAGTTTCACGTGACCATCGAAGCACAGTTATACTCTGATGTAAAAACCGCGCGCGGCCACACATCCTACTGGTGACCTATGAAAGCTTAGCTACCCTAACTTTGCCAATTTATTATGAACGGTAAACCAAGTGACGCTATAAGTGCTCCAATATAATAAGTGATAACAAAACTTGTAAATTACAGTTTCTATTGCAAGTACCTACACAATAAAATATTATATACATATTATACACATGATATTATAAATAGCGTAAACCAAAACGAGCGTCAAAATAATATCCTTAAAACTCATCAATTGAAGAGCGAAAAACTCGACACAAAACCATCTTAAACCTTTCGCAGTGAAACTTGAATGATACAAACAAGTAGTAGAAACGTTAAAACGTTATTTTATCAATTTTTCGCCAACAAAGAAATATAATATATTTCACAGACTCTGAGACGCTTGAAGATGTTTGTGTTACTATTTATTATATGTCAGTTTTTTGTAAGAGGTTTCCTTCAAAACAATATGCCTTTGAGAGAGAATAAATATGACAATTGAGTTTTACTATGATAGTTTCCTCGAGTGCTATGCAAACGTGGAGGGTACACAAATGTATATGCCAGTGATGGGTTATTGAGGACAAGTGTTGTGTATGTTGTGCTATTTTGTGTTTGGGTTGTGTATAACGGAAATTATACTTTTTGTTGTTTGGTGAGCAATTGTTACTGAGTAATGTTCGGTTAGGTATTTGATTCTTGTTTTAGCCGTGGCAATAAATAGCTTAGTTATTATATACATATCCTTCATATAACTGATTTAAAATATGAAGCGTAGATGTACCAATGAAAGCCAGTAGTGTATGTTACCAATTAAATCATTTTTTTTTATTTTCTGGAGAAATACGGTGTCAATCGTATTAACTTGTTATATAAATAAACAAAACAAGACAAATTAAATAGCCAGACTTATATGTTCATTTTATTTATATCTCGTATAGTAATATTTGGACGCCTGAAGAATAAATGTCTTCACAAAATGTGAACAATGTCCAAACGCAAAGGTCATCAACAGGAACCGTCATAACAAAACGAAAATTGGACACGCTTTTATTAAATCGTGAGAAGAATATTTGATTTTGATTTGAATAATAATTAGTGACAACGAATAAAATTGCTTTCGTCAAATTTAGCATTGTTTGTTTGTTGCTACAGTACTAAAAATTATAGACGTGTGTTTGTTATATTCATTAATAGATGAATATAACAAACACACGTCTATAAATTTGTCCTCGCCGCGTTTTGTCAGTCTGAATGAAAGGGCAGGAAATACCAAACGATTTTTTGTAAAATTTCTACCAATAGCATATGAATTAAAAGCAAATATCATTTGCTTTTAATTCATAAATACTGCATAAAGAATTGCCATACTATTTAAATTATCACGTGTGCCTTTAAAAATTACGTACTCACCGTAAAACTGCATGACGAATATTGACAGTTTTCATCCAATTTAAATATTACTTTTGCTTTTACACTCACCATAATACTGACTGATACCAAAAATATTTCACGCCCCTAATGCTCGCACGTAACTGACAAATATATTTCAGAGAGATTATCGAAACACATACACGACTACCATAAAAAAACAAGGGCCGACATTTTTCATATCTGCAATCATACACTCAACCTTAGCCCTGTACCGTCAGATTCAAGGCGCGAAGAGCGCTTCTCCTTATTTATGACCGAAGATTTTCCTATAGTCGTATTTTTAATTAGACGAAGCCAATTGACAATAGCTAATGTCACTTTGTAAAATAACGTTGCCATATTTAAAGTAATAGTGATGCATTTAGTTCTCGTTCAATCAGATGAACGAACAATGAGTGTGAATAGTTAATCATTTCAAACTGTAAAAGAATATTATTTCCATTTTACAATAAAATTGTATAAAAGTGCTTCTTAATAACTTTATAATACTTCATATTTACGCCACTTCGTAATAGAATTATGTTTCCTAATGGTAGGTTCATTTATACTCATAGCGCCATCTGCCAAATGTGTGTTTAGAACTATGTGTTGAAAAGAGTTTGAACATATGAAACTCTTTGGACACGAAATTCAACAATATTTTCATAAAGAACATTTTTTAAATGTTTTGTCACATCTTTCTATTGTCAAAAAAGAAACATCAAAAGACAGCTTGGACAATATTTTATAAGGAATGTTACGTCTATCGTTAGAATATATGTCAATAGCTTCTAGCCTGTGGTCTGATAGCACGAATATTTTTCTGCACACACGCTGTTTAGTGTTTAGTTATTGATTTTGTTAAGTTTTTCGTTACGTTGTATTTGTGGTAATTGTTGTGTTCATTTGTTGCTATATTGTTTCGTTTTCACTAGACAATCGAGGCAATTTCATTCAATTAAGAGTTTTTTCAATCATTCACTTTGACACAACACTATTTTTATTTCATAATAAACTGACAACACAGTAAACGTCAGTTGACTTCGTCTAATAAAAAATACGACTATAAGAAATATATTTTTTTCTCCTTTTACGTAAGTACCCTTACAGTTCTAATACGCGTAGGAAATTAGGCGAGGAGGATTGTCGAGATTTGGTTGGTGTCCTTTGTGTATTTGAATTATGTTATTGTTTTATTCTCGAATATGTGAAGACTGCTAATCAGCACTTAGCTAGAGTGGTGAACAGATTGTGACCTAACCGTAACCAGCAGTGGGCTAGCAACATGATAATTAATAATAATGTATTTGTATGATTTGTAGATAGAGTTAAGAAATTAGAAGTGTATTTTTTATCCGTGTGGTGACGGAGTAAGAATACGATTGGTCACCACCCCACTCTGTCCCGAGGGTGTCGTACAAGGCGACTATGGGGAAAACGTGAGCAGTGTAACAGCTCCAGCCAAGGTGTGCTTTCGCTCTACACATCTGTCCGATTGTAGAGAAGAAGCATCGGGTGCGCGACCCCGGCTTCCTCGAGCTGCCGCAATTATTACCAATATCCCTTCCGTGATTGCAGTATCCTTTGTTACCTTTGACTTCCTTTCCAAACACCAACCTCCTGTAACACTCCCCTACCCTGTCCTAAATTCCTTTCCCTTCCCAATCCGAAGTACAGGTGGAGAAGATGGCAGTATGAGTTTTAGGGGATTAAATATTACTTTACCCCAGGAGGGTGCCGGACCTACCGGAGAATCTCTCTCTGAGCATCTTCGCTCAGACTGCCCCATCGTATCTGGGGAGGGCGAAATTCCCAACGGCGACGCGCTTTGCCACATGTCACGTTTTGTCTCCCCATCAAAGAGAGGCAAAAGGAGGGCTCGGGAATGCCTGTTTGCAACGGTGAATGTTTGTGGAGGAGTGGATTGTAAGATTGATGAATTGTGTGATATGATGGATGTAAGGGAAATTGATATACTAGGAGTGAGTGAAAGTAAGAAGAAAGGTTGTTCAACAACTACTCATGGCCGATATAGTGCATATTGGTCTGGAGTTGTTGATTCTGAGAGAGCTAGCCAAGGAGTTGGAATGATTCTATCAGATAGGATGAATAAGTGTGTGAAAGAATATGCATTTGTTAACTCCAGGCTTATTTGGGTGCGACTTATACTCGGCTTAACTAAAGTTTTTGTTATGTCTGTTTATGCTCCAGACATGTCCAAACCGTCAAATGTAAGACAGGAATTCTGGGATAATGTAAGAGATGTGCTTGCTAAGTGTGAGAATAATGAAAGGATAATTATGTTAGGCGACTTTAATGGTTGGGTAGGTATGTGTCGTGATGGCTATGAAAGGGTTCTAGGGCGATTTGGTGACGAGAGGGTGAATGAAAATGGTGAAAGTTTAGTGGATATATGTATGGAGAGAAAGCTTGTGGTGACAAAAACTCTGTTTAACTCTCTTTAACTCTGTTTAGTCACAAGATGATTCATACGTATACATGGCAAAGGCAGACAGACCGAAGTATGAGAGATTTTGTTGTGATAGACGAACGATTGAAAGCAAAAGTGAAAGATACTAGAGTGTACCGAGGCTTAAACGTGGGTACTGACCACTTTTTGGTTGTTAGCCGCATAGCGGGACTAACCACAAAATGGCGCCATCGTCCTCGCATACAGTCACCTGCCATAGAAAGAATGAAAGTTGAAAGATTTGAAGAACAGGATGTACGTAGTCGGTATAAAGAGGAATTGGAAGAAAGATTTAAAGTATTGTTTGAGGAAGATGATTGCGAGATAGAAGAATTTTGGAAAGAGTTTCAGAATGGCGTAAGCAAAAGGAAGCATGTTAAGAAGATATGTAATTAATGGTGGGATCAGGAAGTAAGTAGTGTGTAAAGCGCAAAGCATGGATGGACTTGCTGGCCATAAGAGCCAACAAAAGGATACAATGTAGTGTGACTGTCAATGAGAGGATAGTAAAAGAAAAGTATGACAGGTTGAAATACGAGGGGAGTTCAATGTATTCTCGGTATCGAGGTGATATACTAATGATAAGGGTAATTTAATTATATCATTAGTTAATGACACTCTTTGAGGGTATAAATACAAAATTTTATTTAATTGCCACCATCAGTATTCAAGATATCATTGCGAAAAGACAACTATGATGACTGCTTCGACAATGATGAAAAAAATCGAGCATCGTGCAGTGATTAAATTCCTCACAAAACAAGGAAAATCTCAAAAAATTATCCATGAAGAAATGGTGGCTGTTTACCAAGATTCTGCGCCTTCATTATCTACAATTCAGAAGTGGTCAAGTGAATTCAAACGGGGTAGAGAGAGCATTGAAGACGACCCCCGTCGAAAAACTTGTACTTGAAGATGCCCGTGTAAGAGTGAAAACATTAGCAAAAATGACTAAGCTATCCGTGGGTACCATTCACACAATCCTTCATGAGCACCTGAATTTGTCAAAGGTCAGTGCAAGATGGGTGCCGCGAATGCTCACCGCGCTACAGAAACAAGTGCGAGTTGACTGTTGTAAGGAGTTTTTGGACCTCTGTGGTGAAAATCCGCAAAGTATTTTCGATCGGATTGTTACTGGTGATGAAACGTGGGTTCATCACTATGACCCTGAGAGCAAGCAAGAGTCTATGCAGTGGCACAAAAAAGGATCAGACCCGCCGAAGAAGTTCAAAGTCACTCTGTCCGCAGAAAAGCTCATGGCCACGGTGTTTTGGGATTCTAAGGGAATCTTGCTAATCGTGTACACAAAAAAAGGTCAAAGTATTACTGCTGCATCATACGCAACCACCCTGCGTAATTTAAAGGAGGCAATTAAAGACAAAAGACGTGGAAAATTAACCGCAGGTGTATTGCTGCTTCACGGGAGCTCTGCTGTGCGGGAGTACGGATTTGAAGAAATCAATCATCCACCCTACAGTCCGGACCTGGCCCCTAGTGATTATTATCTATTCCCTAATCTTAAAAAAGACCTTCGTGGAAAGCATTTTTCGGACGATGAAGAGTTGAAGGGAGCAATAAACGAACATTTTTCGGGCCATGAAGAAAAATATTTTTCAGAGGGAATTGAAAAGTTACTTTCACGAACAAATAAATGTATTGAGATGTTAGGGGAGTATATTGAAAAATAAAATTTATTCAGAATTTTTCGCCTTTTCCTTCATACCTATACCGAGAATACATTGAACTCCCCTCGTATAAAGTAAAAGAGACAGTGAGAAGAAAGAAAGAAGAATGTAAGGATAAAGTTGGTAGAAAGTTTTCTCAGCATTTTCGGGCCAATATCAAATTATTCTGGCACTTGGTTAGAACAGCCCGAGGCAAAGCTGGAGACTTGAAAGTTGGTGTGATAAGGGATGTAAATGGAAATATTATACGAGAGCATGGGGAAGGTTGGATCAGTGGAAGATGAATTTTGAGAATTTGTTTGAACGAGGAAAAAGTGAAACTAGGAATATAGTAGCGAATGATGAAGATAATATTGAAAGTAATATAAGTATGGAAGAGATACAGTATGCAATGAAAAGTATGAAAACGGGTAAAGCTGCGGGGTATGACAGGATATCTGCTGAAATGCTCAAGGTAGGCGAAGGCGTCACCGCAAGCCTGCTGTACCTACTTTTCAATAAATGTTGGCGGTCCGGTCGTGTACCAGGTGACTGGAACAAGGCCGTAATTGTGCCACTGTACAAGGGAAAAGGCTCACAGCAGGAATGCAAAAATTATCGCGGTATAAGCCTCCTGAGTGTTGTTGGTAAATTGTATGCAAAGATACTGATTGAAAGAGTGATCTCTGAAACGGACAGTAAGATTTGGGATGTGCAAGCGGGATTTAGAAAGGGAATGGGATGTACGGATCAAGTCTTTTCCTTAAGATGCATTTCAGAGAAAATCTTAAGTAAACACCAGAAGGTTTTCTGCGCCTTTATTGACCTTGAAAAGGCTTACGATCGAGTGGTGAAGGATAAACTTTGGTCAACACTTTCTGTGTATGGAGTGAACAGCAGTCTGATACGGGCACTTGAATCCTTATACAGGGATTCAAGTGCCTGTGTCAGAATAAACGGGGCCTACACGGACTGGTTTAACATTGATCGTGGTGTTAGACAGGGATGTGTAGCGTCTCCTTGGCTGTTCAATCTATTCATGGACAGTTGTTTGACCGATCTGAAAGAGTCTGAATGTGGATTAAGAATGAATGAATCTGTGTTTAAGACCCTGTTATACACTTACGATCAGGTTCTTTTTGCGCCGTAGGCGTCTGATTTACAGCAGATGGTCACCGTAATGAATGAGGCGTATAAGAAGAAGGGCATGAAAGTGAATGTAAGCAAGACTAAGGTCATGGTCATAGAGAGGGAAGACAGTATAACTGAATGTAACATAATGATAGAAGATGAAAAAGTGGAACGAGTGAATGAGTTTGTGTATTTAGGGTCTATGTTTACGAGAGATGGCAAATGTGAAGGAGATGTTGAAAGGAGAGTGAAAGCAGGAAATAGTGTGAATGGCGCCTTACAGTCCATCATCAGTAACGAAATTATTCCAAGTAAGGCCCGCCTTGCTGTACTGCAGGGAGTTTTAGCGCCAACGCTGATGTATGGTAGCGAATCATGGGTATGGCAGAAGAAGCATGAAAGTAGAATCAATGCTGTGGAGATGAGAGCCTTAAGGAGTATGCGCGGAATAAGGCTGATAGATAAAGTGAAAAACAGTGTGATACGAGAAAAGTGTGGTCTGAAAGAAGATGTAGTGATAAAGATTGAAAAAGGAATGTTGCGATGGTGTGGACATTTGGAACGGATGGATGAAAGAAGAAATACGAAAGAAGTGTATCGTGTAAGAATGAATGGAGATGTCGGTAGGGGGAGCCCAAGACGGACGTACGCCGACCAAATAGGTGACGTACTAAAAAGGGCCAAATTAAAAGTACCCATAACCGGCGAGCATGTATGATGAGGTTTATGAATGTCGAGGAAGCGAAAGAGGTGTGTTTGAACCGGAGCATTTGGCGTTCCATAGTCTCTGCCTACCCCAATGGGAGACAGGCGTGACGATAGATAGATAGATAGATTTTTTATATTTGGGCTGATGTTAATATTTTTTTTTTATAGACTCACGCCTATATCCCCGAAGGGGTAGGCATAGGTTTAACATTACATCTACATTTCGCCATGAATTTTAAGGTCCCACGTAATAGGGGGCGAGCCTATTGCCGTTACCGAGCACATCACCAGACGCAGTGCTGCTACTGAGAATTCGGAAAAACCCAGTAACACTTTTGCCCGACCTGGGAATCGAAACTGGGACCTCCGATCAGCAGTCGGATACGCTATCCACTGGACCACGGAGGCAGTCATAATATTTTATTGGAATTAAACAATTTCGACCAAAGTTTGCGAAATCCGATTCCTCGTACTCGACAAAGTAAAGTACTTCCACTAATACCGGATTACTGGAAACAACTGGTAACTTGCGGAGAACCAAACTGTTTCAGTGCATTGTCATCAGAGAAAGGTGATATTGTTATAGAAAAGGGAAGGACTCCTTTTCTACAACAAAAGTAACAGTAAGAATTTTGAGTAGCGTAGTGAGTGCATCCAACCCAATTTTTTTTTTCTAACAGCACTTTATTTCAATAAAGTCCTTTTTAACCTTTTACTGGTGATGTGAAATTGGGAAACAGTATTGGTGAGGTACTGTCATTTTGACGTACTTCTCAAATGCCGAATTTTAGGATAACTAATTACATTAGGATAAAACAAATGACTTTATTTACAAGTAAATATATTACTTTTATAAATGAAATACCTTTTTATAGTATATTAGAAAAAAATACTTAAATTATGCTTACAAATATAGTACAATAATTTGGCTTGCATTTTCGTAGACATGAAATCAATCAAGATAAAATTTAAAAAAATTAAACCAAATTAATATCTAGTCTTCTAGTGTTATTGACACTTTAATAATTAATCAAAAAATAACATTCATATATACTACTACAATAGAAAAATATTATATTAATCTTGACAACAAGCGACACAACTTTTTTCTAGGCAATCAAGGCAGGCTGGCTTCTTGCACTATGATATGATAAACTTTGTTTCTTTTTTGTGGGATTTCTTGAGCAAGTTTCTCATTTTTTAGGCTTTGTAGATGTAGACGGAACAGGTCTTGTATCTTCTATTTTCAAAATTCTCTTGATAGAAGCGCGAATGTCTCGAGGAATACCACTTTCAGAAAGCTCACTTTCGGTGTTGTGAACAGATTCTACACAGTGATTCTGGTCCATCTCACGATTTTCTATGACACTGACATTGCTACTACTTTGTTCTAAAATCTCAGTGACAATGCGTTCGTAATCTTTGTCGTTTGGATACATTTTTAATTTTTAATGAACTATAAATTACGGACACTATTAGTGATGTGACGTCAAATTGACGTCAGGTATCCTTTATCTCTTCACCTGTGCGCGTGCGATAACAGACTACGCCGAAAGTGGGCGCCAAACTGAGCTAGATGCAGCTACTGAGAAGCGCGGGACGGTGGAATAAATCGTTCGAGAGATATTCAGTTGTTTTACTTGAAAGGTGTCAAATTGACATTACATCACCAATTGAAGGTTAAAAAGACATTTATGCTTTCTGAACAACACTAACCCCACTAAATAGTCACTCATACGATTTTATAACTCAGAGTGCACGACTACTTCGTTAAATTAAAATGAACCTTATTTATAACTTGTTCGGATGGATACCAAACATTATGTCACTGGGCCAAAAAATAGGTCAGACTGCCCATTAGTACCACTACACCACACAATTAAATAATAAATTATTACTCTTGGTTTCACAACTCTTGTTACAAACTCATCTTGCTGAGTTGTACTCTTAATAATTAGATTTGGCATTCTGAGTACTTTTTAAGCCGAGAATTTATAGTTCAATACTATCATGAAACAAAAAAACTCAAAGTATAAATGGTTTTTGATTATAAAAAATAGCCCTTTTTTATTTTAACTTATCATTGAATTCTTTTTAAGTTATCATTTAACCCATATTGATTCAATCAATACAAAAAAGAAACTCAGAACGGTTTTCTTTCTCAAGTAGAAACACAATAAGCATACACAATTTCCAAGTGAAAACAACCTCGCACATTTGTGAAAGAGCGAATTTATTTAACGTCGAAGAAAAAATGTCCTAACATCGACCCCTAAAAACCTAATTAAGTATATACTTTTGTGAGTTCTCCACTGTATGAGGAACTTCCCGCCTTAAGTGATGTTACTTCTTGAAATCTGCCTCAATTTCTCTCGGGTTCTACTTTCGACATAATTTCGTTCATATTATATTGGATGGGGCGTCACTGTAGGCGGTGTGATTGCGATCAGGTTGAGTTTAGCTTTTCTCTTTTGCTTTGCATTATGAAAATGTTCTCATTTTACACAGAGTCGTTTATAGACGTGCTTTAGTAACTACGAAATTCAATATTCGAACTGTAGATAGATCTGTAGATTTTAGGTTCGTTTTTGACATAAGCTCCATACAAAATATGTCAAACACGAATTTCGAATCTCAAAATCCATGTGTGGATCGAATATTGAAAATGGCCGTTAGCGATTCAAAAGATAGTCATCTTTTTGACATTTTGACTGACCTATGGCAACCGATTTCATAGTTCCATAAAGCCGACATTATGGGAAAATTATAGAAGCTTCAGAATGCCATAAAAATATCTTTAATTTACACTTCTAAATATCTGTGGCAAGAGTTCTTTCACAAGCTTAAACCATAATGGAAACTTTCTGTTTAACAAACGTCCTTCTGTACGTAGCATAAGAAAAACAATCGTCCACAAAATTATTGATAGGGGTATCTGTATTATCGGTATGTTTTCGATCGCTTTTCCTCGTCCCCACCTTTCGCTCTTATTATGAACATAACTTGGGCTCAACCGCACCGATTTATATGTATAGATAAAAATACTTCTTCAGCATGAGTAAAGGCTCCTACACATAGTGCCGGCGGCACGGCCGGCGGCATACAAAGCTGCCGGCCAAGCCGCACGAAAGAGCCGCTGGCATGGCTGCCCGGGTAGGCCGGTGGGCCGCGCGGGTTGCAAATTGCTAGGTACTTGTGTGTGGTCGTTCTATACAACTGGAATGATGCCCGGCGGCTTTATGCGGCAGATGCCGGCGGCGCCGACGCCCGCCGAAAGCCGACGGCACGTGTCGCGCGGCAAAAGCCGGCGGCCTGTGCCGCCGGCACTGTGTGTAGCAGCCTTAAGAACAGCCGTATCTTACCAGTCATCCTCTGACAAATCGTGAAAAAACATACTCTAATCACCGCACACCGCACACCGGTACTAAAATTATTCCAGTTTCGTCTTACCTGCAGTATAAAACTAATAGCAATAAAAGTAGACCATCAAGAGGCAATAAAAGTTGAAGCAGTTAAAACTTCTCAGCGGAGTTCATTCACTTCATGACTATAAAAACACTTGCTTACAACAATCCTTTACATAATATATTAAAGAGTGCAGTTAAGCCTGGTCTAATTCTAGATTTTACGTTACTGCATCAAAATGGGAATGGCCAGGATACTTTAGTGCTGGGTATAATTGTTAAAATACTGACTTTCCATATCAGGAGTTATTTAAAAAAAAACACCAGTAAAAGCCTAGTGGACAGACCGACATAGAAAGACTACTACGCAGAGGGTCTTATAAATAACTTATCGAAGTGATGTGCATATTAAATTAACGCTTGTTTATTGGTGGAAGGCTGAGCACTGCGGACTGCACAGTGGACTGCGATAGGCTGATTGATTGACCGAAACGGTGACGGAAAACATCGTGAGGAATCCTGCATGTCATGTTCTCGAAAAACATACGAAATCTGCCAAGCCGCACTGGAATAGAGAGAAAGAAAGTGGTAGAATATGGTCTTACCTTTCTCATAGTGAGAAGAGCCCTCTCAAAGTGCACTCTTAGCAACCGGCAAGCGATAATGAACAATAATTTAATTTGAACGTTGCATTATTGCTTTGAAAAATCAGTGGTGTGTGTCATGCAGTCGAACCCGATTCTTCCTACGTGACAATATATTGATATCTCCACTAAGCTATCGCTGCCATATATTGAATCCAAGACCGCGCGTTACAATTGTTATTAGTTGTAACCTGAAATCCATGGGATAATTAGCATACAAACAGACTAACAACGTGTAGTTTTTAAATCAAAAGCAAATATTCAAACATTATTTGAATATCCTGAGACGTATATTTTAGCTCTGAAATCTTCTAAATTGAATATATTTTTGTTATTTGGCTCATTACTCACTCGATCAAGCTTGTGCTAATAATTCCTTACAATATTTTTTGCCCTCTAAAGATATGTTTTAGAAGACAACTTAGGCATAAATCAAGATCGTCTTGTTTACCAGAAGAATAATATGAAGATTACATTTTAGTGCTAACAGAGAAATATTTTCCAAGCATATTATCATCAGGCAGACAAAGGTATTGCTATAGTGATCCGCATTTTACGTGTAACTTTTTGGGAAAATATTTGATTTTATGAAACTAGATTAGTGATGAATAATTGGGTACCACGCAAAAATATAAGAACATTATACACGACCATAAGGCAAAACGGCTTTAGTGCCTGTAGCTAGAGAATCAAGGTATAGGATGTAAGTATATGTACTTGAGTCTGTTCGTATATGAAGATCTAATTATCTACCCGTATCTTAGATTCTTAAATTTTCCCATTCCATTTTTAGGTCTTCTTTTTATATATTACTTCGATAGAACATTACAAGTAAGGCTCGCCTTGCTGTACTGCAGGGAGTTTTGGCGCCAACGCTGATGTATGGTAGCGAATCATGGGTATGGCAGAAGAGATGAGAGCTTTGACGAGTATGTGCGGAGTAAGGCTAATAGATAAAGTGAAAAACAGTGTGATACGAGAGAAGTTTGGTCTGAAAGAAGATGTAGTGATGAAGATTGAAAAAGGAATGTTGCAATGGTTTGGACATTTGGAACGGATGGATGAAAGAAGAAATACGAAAGAAGTGTATCGTGTAAGAATAAATGGAGGTGTCGGTAGGGGACGCCCAAGACGGACGTACGCCGACCAAATAGGTGACGTACTAAAAAAGGGCCAAATTAAAAGTACCCATAACCGGCGAGCATGTATGATGAGGTTAATGAATGTCGAGGAAGCGAAAGAGGTGTGTTTGAACCGGAGCATTCGGCGTTCCATAGTCTCTGCCTACCCCAATGGGAGACTGGCGTGACGATAGATAGATTAACGGTTATTTCAGTTTTTTTTTATTAACTACTTGACAAGAAGAAAATACATTTTATATCGTATCAGTGTTATAATTTTGACAGTAAGTCCCATACAAAATGTGTCAAACACGAATTTCGAATCTCAAAATCCATGTGTGGATCGAATATCGAAAATGGCCGTTAGCGATTCAAAAGATAGTCATCTTTTTGACATTTTGACTGACCTATGGCAACCGATTTCATAGTTCCATAAAGCCGACATTATGGGAAAATTACAGAAGCTTCAGAATGCCATAAAAATATCATTAATTTACACTTCTAAATATCTGTGGCAAGAGTTCTTTCACAAGCTTAAACCATAATGGAAACTTTCTGTTTAACAAACGTCCTTCTGTACGTAGCATAAGAAAAACAATCGTCCACAAAATTATTGATAGGGGTATCCGTATTATCGGTATGTTTTCGATCGCTTTTCCTCGTCCTCACCTTTCGCTCTTATTATAAACATAACTTGGGCTCAACCGCACCGATTTATATGTATAGATAAAAATACTTCTTCAGCATGAGTCCTACTTACGACTATAAAAACACTTGCTTACGACAATCCTTTACATAATATATTAAGGCGAGGATTTCCGAGCGCTCAAAGCTTTTGAGGCTCCCCTCTTCCCCAGTTCGCGAGTATAATTACGATCAATCGCGACGCGAGACGCGACGCCACTGCCGCCATATGTAGGTATAACACTTTTGCGCCACAGTATAGAAAATTGAAGCAGTATATCAATTGAAATATAAACTTACTTATCGAGTATAAATAATTTGCAACGTTTCTGTTTTGAATAAACCTTTATGAAATTCGAAAGTAGTTTTCCAAAATTGCTTTTGTTTATAGTGACAATAGTAATCTTAATATATAAAATCCTTGCGTTACTGACTGACTGACAGACACGCTACAGCCGAAACTATTGGGCGCAGGAAGCTGAAATTTGGCATGTATGTTCCTTGTGAACCGTAGAGGTGCACTAAGAAGGGATTTCCCGAAATTCCCACGGGATCGGCCAAAACGGGTAAATTTAAAAAAAATGCAGGCGTAGTTGCTGGCGTCCTCTAGTCAGTAGATAATTTTATGAACATTATGTTTGTTGTTAATTATTAAAAACTTATGATCGCTCGCAATGCGAAAGTATCGCTTGTTCGATATCAATCTTAGGGAAAAGGATTATATTAATATAAATTAATTAATTCGTTGCTACTGTCAGCAAAACAACGGCATAGAACCAATAATACGCATAAAGGGTAAGATACTCATAGCTACTTTTAATCACCAATGATTACATTTTGTTATATTTATTTTAACTATGCAATCTCTAAGATACTACTCTGTCAAAAAAGTAACGGAAAAAGATCAATAATACACAAGATTTTTATTACAGGGCAATAGTTATAGCAATATATACTCATGCAAACACACGTGCATGCATAATAAAGAAGATCACCCAGCTCCATACAAATTTAGGCTATTCTAAAAGTGCCGGCCATTGATATATATGTACTAAATATATGTCAATGGTGCCGGCCAACTAAAATAAACTTATAGAATATTACGAAATAAACACTTTTTATTACTACACTAAGGTTCTAAGTGCAGTCTGTGAGATCATATTCCAGCTCAAAGAATCTATTCTGTTCCTAAAATAAATCCTAAGAAATTACTGATATTTTTTTGCCTAAAATAACGTGCATATTGCAATTTAAATGGCATCAGGTAATGACAGGTAGTAAGCCAAGAGCGAAATATCTGATTGATAAGCATTACTGCCACACAGAAAGAGACGGTGACGTTCTAAGCCATCACGCACCAGACTATGGGCAGGGCAGGTAGCGAGGGTACAACTGTTAGACTACAGGCCCATGTCCAAAATGGATGGGTCATACGAACCACCAGGTGACGTATATAGGACGATATAAGAGCATAAAATAATAAGATTCAGCACTATGCCGTCACTTGTAAGCTGTCTAACTGAGTGCTGATGAGAATTCAAAAGTGCAGGTAGAGTGAGTACGCATTTCGGTCATATATTTTTGTACGGCATTATGACCTTCGATAGATCCATGATAAATAATAAGAAAGCGCGCAGTGCCGTAAAAAAATGGTGCACTACAAAGTCGGTAATTTTTTGGAAATTGTCAGAAAATCAAATTCTCACTGAAAATCAGTCTATGTAACAATTGCCGCGATCAGTTTACGGCCAATTCGCAACATGACCAGTGAAAACTCCAGCGGAATAACAATTGCAGTAGGATGTACCCGATTAGAATTCTTCTATAAATAGTATATTATAACTAGGGCAAGAAATAAAGATGGGCAAAGCAAACCAAGTGAACAGGATTGATACACGTATCCCAAATGGATACGTGTATCAATCAAATCAATGGTTGGGCTGCTTTCGATTAACTGGCATTTGCTTTTACGAAGCAACAAATAGCAAGAATATTCAACTAGTGCGTCCTGCCAGTGCTCACCTACGGAGCCGAAACTTGGGTTACTACAGAGGCAGCGCTACAGAAACTTGAAGTTGTTCAAAGGGCAATGGAGAGATAACTGGCAGGAGTGACACTCAGAGACAGAAAGAAGAATAAATAGCTCTGAAAAGAAAGTCTAGTACCAGATGTTGCCAAAAGAGTAGCGGCCGGACATGTAGCCAGAAATCCCGAAACATGGTGCAAGCAAATATTAAAATGGCAACCATGGGATTGTAAATGACTAGCTGGAACGGCAAATGAGATGGAAAAAAGACATCATAAAGATAGCAGGCAGTAATTGGTTGAAGACTGCCCAAAACAGAACGGAAAGGAATTTTTTGTAGAGGGTGATGTTCACGGCGCTGAGACGCATAAGCGGGGCATTCCGCCAACATTTGTAGCACCGTTTCTTGGACAGGGTTGCGGCTGCTGTCACTGTAGTGATATCCAGGCGTTTCCGACTGGCCTTTTCTCTACAGGAACCGGCCGAAACATTGGAAAATGAGAACGTCGCGACGCAACATCTCTTCAACCACATGGTGCCATGCCTGTACATCATGCAAGACATCTGTACCTGACCGCTCATAGACATTCCTACTTAAGGTTTAGACGATATTTTTATATTTGGTCAGGAGTATTTAAACATATGTTTTTTATTTTTTTTAATGAGTCCACTGCATTTTAAGGCTCACGTATTTCACGTAAGGCTGAAAACGTATAGTTGACTGCCGTTACACCTCTTTGATTTATCACTTTTGTCAAAACAAAACTGCTCTACGGTACTTTTAGACATACATTCAAACCTAAATATTGTCTCAGAGACTACGCTTGTATCCTGTATGTATTTACAAAAAAAAAAGTATATATGTATGTTTAACCATTATCTAGTACCCATAACACAAGCTCTGCTTAGCTTGGGACTAGATGGTGATGTGTGTATGTGGTAGAATATTATATTATTATTATTATTATCCTAAAATGTAATTAGCGATTGATTCGTTCCTTTATTAGATGTTAAACTGAAATACCTGATTTTTCTTCAAAAACAATCAGCAATATTACTAATTACGGCTTTTTAAAAACCTTTTTGAATTTGACACGAAAATGCTGTAAACCATCATAGCGGTTGGGTGATATCACAAAGTACAAAACAATCCGTGTATGAAGTCTGGTCTGATGCACCCACTTTTATTTTGTTATATTCGATTTGACAGGTAGAAACTTTTACTTTTTAGTTGTATTTACTACTAAAATGTCAACAACATTAATGGTGGACGTACTGTTTGACGTAATGCTCTCTGATTGGTGTTCACTGTCACAAGAATAAAAACATTATTTTTTAGTTTTAGAAGCCTAAAAATTACATTAATCTTACCATTTTATAATAAATAATAAACTTTATTGACATCTTAAAATCATAATGGATCTATAGGTAGATACTACAATCAAACCGATTTTTTTCTTAGTGGACACAAGCCTATTGACTTAGAAGTTTGGTGTAATAGTTAAAATGTTTAGAACAGTGAGTTCTACTAAAATAACACAATTTATTGATTGGCCGGCAAAATAAAAATTAGCCCAATTTGGGTGATCTCCTTTAGGCGCTGCCATCGGCAAGCAGTAGTGAAAAAATGTTAAAATTTTACATACATACATACGTACGAATTGATACTCCTACACCCACAACGCTTATTTTCCGCCAACCAATGATAAACTCTAGTTTTCGTTATTATTTGTCGATCAAATTGATATAGGTACTTACCTACCGAACACCTTACCTGCCTTTCTAAGCTGTGACACCAGTGCATTCTTCCTCGGCGTGATAAATAATTACTATAATATTATTAGGTGTCCATTGTTTCGTGTTTGGTAATAGTGTGGAAATCAATGATATTATTGGTGGAAATAGTCAATAGAATTATTGAAGACACGGAAATTCATTTTTTTTTTTTTTGATCGCGCTAGTCTTAGGAACTAGCAGGCCATTTTCTAAGATTTATTTGCTTCTCTAGCCCATTTGTTGAGGAAGGTTACACCAAATAACATCACGCTACTACCCACGAGGGTGGGACAGTAACCATAAATACCACTAAGTACCTAGGTAACTGCGGATATTTGTATTTATTTAGGTAGGTAGGTACTTATAAAATTCGCTTGTATAGCTTTTAGGCACATTTCACATTTTATTTCCGTATATAGGTACACAGAATAAAAGTGTGAATTATTGTATTAGGTAGGTACCTAATACAATAATAATACTATAATTCATCCACAATATACAACAAATCAATATTTTTCTAAAGTACTGTTACCTAACTATGCTGTTGTTATCAAGTCGTTATCTTGTCCAATAATCAAAACGATATTTTTAAAACTATACTTCTTACTTATATACACTATTATTACTTACTAAAATTTACAATACCTATTTACAAACTAAGCCTAGATGTAATATATTTATCAATAAGTGATGATGACATTCGTAACTGACGATAAAATAATTCTTAATCCTGCGGTGCGCTCTGCAAACGAGCGATACGTCCTGTCCATTACATCCCGCTTGGGACTGAACGACGCCGGAGAGAGCGCGTCGGCAGTAGGAAATTACGTATTTCCGGTATTATATTTTTGTATTTATTAAAATTCATAATGTGATTGCCGACAACCAACCGCTTTTACATGACCTTTCTTTTGGTATACTTTTGAAAATTCTAATCCCAATACAACTCAAATGAAACGGGAAAAGTTGTTTAAACAGACCTATATTCGCGATTATTTTCTATCGTATCAAATGACAGTAATCGTGTTTCGAATGGCCGAAAAATAAAGGTCTAATGCTGTAGAATAACATATATATTTTTCCTAATTTAAATCACTGTTATTTACAAATAAAACGCGTTTGACCACGCTATATAACACTGTATTTTGGGAAATCCTCGCCTTAAAGAGTGCAGTTAAGCCTGTTCTAATTCTAGATTTTACGTTACTGCATCAAAATGGGAATGGCCAGGATACTTTAGTGCTGGGTATAATCGTTAAAATACTGACTTTCCATATCAGGAGTTATTTAAAAAAAAAACACCAGTAAAAGCCTTGTACGGCCAAATGGTTGAATGGTCGATACACCAAGGATGTTGAAATGAGAGAGATAAGTTAACTGGATATAGTTTTTATCATCTCTATCAAAGGTAATGTTAAATTATGCTATTATGTAATACTACGTTAATGCTAATGAAATGATATGTAGAACGGTCAATGACACACTTGCTAGGTCAACCGATCGAGTACGATGCTTGTTAGGTACTAAATGATTTATCATAATTATGTATAAAGAAAACAAATGGCAGGTGTCGGCGTAATGCTGACACTGCGATGTACGGTGATTTGCCCGTACATGCTCCCGCCCGGGAGAGGAATAGACTGATAGATGGATAGTGATTGACGTGCGACAGGGATGATTGTTACATTTGCTACCTAAATCTACTTAAGATAATGCATGAAAACAAATTATGAGATTATTAAAGAGAACTTAAAGTCTACACCAGATCTTCACTGTCTGTCAAAACTGATTTACGCACTATTGGGGACGTATGATTGTCTCTTTGATACGCACGCTTTGTTTTTTTACTAACACTAACTGATTGTAACTCTACACTTTCACCTTTACATGTACACTTAACACAATGGGCGCGGGGAGCTGCCCGAGATGCACTCTCGGGCGCTTCCACCGCCGGCACAGGCGACGGGGAACGCGCGGGCGTCACCGGGGCTCCGACCCCAGAACGATCCGCGCGCTGCTTGATGCACCGATACACGAAGACTGCTGCTACAAGTACGGCTATGCTTACCAACACGTAGATAGCAGAATAGTGGTGAATACTGTGGTACGTCATGTTCCTGTCAATTGAGTCCTGGTTTTCCTTGATGTTCTGTACTTTCTTATGATATCTTCCAGTAACTGCTGATTCTGTAAGGTGTCTGTTTCGTTAGCGATACTTTCCTTGGGAAACGTGATGTTTAATAGGTGGTTTATCGGGGCAACCAGAGGAATATATACGTCAGGTAGAACCTTAATACTTGTGCTTTGAAAACTGTGTGCGTAAATGATGGAGTGTTCAGTTTTTATTATACATCCTTGATCGATGCTAATAATTCCGGAACGTGATACTGTCTGTGCCGAAGCTTGGTCTTCGCACAGGATATGTGGTGTACAGTAGTCGCAGCAAAAATACAAGTATTGGTTTACCTGGCGAATATTGAGCCATTGATCGTGACAGGGTTCGCTAACGAGGAGGCATGAGCTTGAGGTCTTATCAAGTTTACATAAGTCCTTATAATTATTCATACGATTAACAGGCTTTTCTAACCGACACAGGAAATGGTCTGCGTCTGTAAAGCAGCTGTTAATTTCGTTCTCGCTAATCGTGACGTAAGAGTCCTTTTTCAAACTTATGGCAGCGTATTCTGATTTGGGAATAATAGACAGCATGTTTTGTCCTGATTGTTTAGGAATAGGTATAAGTTTGAAAATCTCGTATCCGTCACGACTGATAGGCGGCAGCTTGATCTCAAAGATGCAGTATGTTTGCTTTATTCTGGATCGAACAGTCAACCTCTTATAAATTTTTTGTAGGTCTGTTTGTATGTCAATAGGGAGAGCTAAATCAATCGATAATTGACTTGCAATTTTACTGAGTTTGTTTCTCAGTTGTTCCGGAGCAAGCAGATGGATGTTAAATCTGCCATGGTAAATATCCGTTACGGCGTCAATGATGGTATTTTGGATGTCTTTCAAGTTCTGGAGTATGTTGTTGGCGGCTATTACTCCGAGGCTGAAGTCGATGGATTCGAATTGCGACCGAATGGCTTGCTCCATGTTGTTAGCAGCGTGCTCCAAACTCACTATATGATCATTTATAATCGTATGTTGCTTGTCTATAGACTGTTCGGCTCGTTTTAATAAGTTGTACTCTGCTTCGATTATGGATGTTTGATTTTTCCATAACGAAGCCATAAATTGTTGGTCTAATTTAATTCGCGTAATATCTTGTTGATATTGTTCAGCGAACCTTTCGTCGAGAACGCCGAACAAGCTGTTTGCTAGATACCCGACACCGTTTATAAGGCCACGGCGACGCCTTGACTGGGCACGACCTTGCTGACTCAGGAGCAGGAGGTTGTAGTACTCGAGTTCCGAGAATCCGTGTTATAGTTGCGATACGATTATATCACAATGAGTTTGGACACGTATGCGTGAGCACGCTTGATGGTGTTTGATAATGTTCAATGTAGAATATTTTAATTCGCTGATTGTTAAGTACGGACACGTTTTTCTGTCTTGCTGTTTTGTTATAAACCTACGGACCCACGCTAGTATCCGAATAGCCTTCGAAAAGTCATATTTACTCGTAATTTGGGTTATGATGCTTTCTTCGGGTACTTGTTTGATGACAGTGTGGGCTTGGACTTGTTTGGCTGGTTTTTGTTCCTCGTCGGTCTTGAAGGTAACGCGATTTTCCTCTTGTTTGGAAAACGTTGGTATCCATGAGGGCCCGTGCCACCAAAGTGAATGGCTTGCCAATTGCGATGGAAAAATACCTCTGCTGGCGCAATCAGCCGGGTTGTCACCTGGCTTCACGTATCTCCAAGAGTCCGCGGGTATGCTCTTCTTGATCTCCTTCACCCGATTTGACACGAAAGTCTTCCAACGGTCCTCGTCTCCCTGTATCCATGCTAATACAACTTGCGAATCGGTCCATCCGAAGACTTCTGGGCTGTAGTCTGATAGACAATCCTTCACCTTGTACATTAATTTTGACAATAATTGGGCTCCTGCTAGCTCCAATCTAGGTAAAGTCACATGTTTGCTTGTAGGAACACACCTAGACTTAGCGGCGACTAAAGAAACAGTATTGTTTAATTTACAATAAATAACTGCTGAATAAGCTTTGACGCTCGAGTCGCTAAAACCGTGTAATTGTATTATTTGTTTCTCTAATGTATTAATCCACCTGGGTATTTCAATTTTGTTCAAATGAGTTATCTTTGATTTGATCTTAACCTATTCGGAATTAATTTCTTCCGGGACTTTGGTGTCCCAGTCAATGTTAGAAGCCCAGGTAGACTGAAAGATAAGCTTAAGTTTGACTGTTACGGGTGACAGCCAACCTAATGGGTCAAATAGTTTGGAGATCTCTGAAAGTAATACTCTCTTCGTTTGTACAATCGAATCCGAACTTAGCTGTAAATCAAAGGTGAAGGTGTCTTGTTGACTATTCCAACGAAGCCCCAACGTTTTTCTAGATTCCGCTTGTTTGAAATCATACTTTACTGGGTCTGTGTCGTCCTTGTTGACATCACTAACTAAGTCGGGTGAGTTGGAGGCCCATTTACGCAAGCTGAATCCTCCCGATTTCAACAAATCGATAAGGTCCCTTTGTAAGCGTTTAGCTCCAATTAAATTATGCTCGCCGTGCAATAAATCGTCAGTATAGAACGAATTTTGCAATGTTTCTATAACCTTGTTGTCATAAGAATTTTGCGAGTCATGTGCCAGTTGTTGTAATGTCATCATGGCGAGATAACCTGCCGGTTTTGTGCCGTAACTGACCGTCGTGAGCTGATATTCTTGTAACTGTTTAGTTGGGGAGTCACGCCAGATGATTTTTTGGTATCGCTGATCATCTATGTGAACCCAAATCTGCCTGAACATCTTCTCAATATCTGCCGTGAAAGCGTATTTGAATTGCCTCCACTTTAGAATTAGAGTTTGTAGGTCCCTTAGCAGATTTGGACCCCGATACATTAAATCATTTAATGTCTTCCCATTAGACATTTTCGCCGATGCGTTAAAAACGGTGCGCTGACACGTAGTCGATGATTCAGCACGTGTTACGCAGTGGTGCGGCAGAAAACAATCGGGTTTCGTGTTACCGATAGCAGGTTGCATGTGATGTAACGATATGTACTCATTCATAAACAATATGTATTTAGCCGACATTTCTGGATTTTTGGCAAACTTTCGCTCTAATTGACGAAATTGGGCTATCGCTATATGTTTTGATTCGCCTATCTCGTCTTCGAAGTGCGGTTTGAAGGGGATACGGACTTCGTATCGGCCGTCCGGCCTTCTGGTGGTAGTATTCCTGTAATAGTCTATGCAGTACTGATCCTCCGCTGACACAGACGTTTCATTTGATATGTCTTCGACCTCCCAGAATTGTTGTATATCGTCTAAGCTGTTGAGAGTGACGTTGCATTGTAGGGCCTTGGCGCCCCCACACAATATCCAGCCTAGACGCGTTTGCTGGGCGATAGGCATGTTGTGTTCGCCTCTACATATCCCTTCTAAAATATGTTTGAGTACACATCGGCTCCCAGAAGTATTTGTACTGGGCGACTAATGTTATAATCGCGATCTGCCAATTCTAAGCCTTCCAAATGAGCCCATGTCGGCTTCGGGAACGACTGGCTAGGCAAGTTTTTAACTAACGTATTCATAATGGCCGCATCGGTATTGAAAGTTACGTTGTTGTTCATAGACGTAAAGGATATGTTTGTCATTCCTTTACAACTACTTTCTTTCGTTCCTATTCCCGACACGATACCTGCGCAATGTTTCCTGTTTAATTTTAATAACTGTCCTGCCTGTTCAGTAATGAGGGAAAGTTGCGAACCCTGATCTATAAGAGCCCGCATATCTATGTAGGTACCATCTCTTGCTTGGACCTTGATCATAGCTGTTGCTAAGAGAATTTCCGGAGTGTTTAGTCGCTGCGACACGTGTGTGCTAGATTTTTGTTCGACATTTAATCTCGCTGATGCAGAATCCGCGAACGCCTCGTGTAAGATAGAATTGTGAAATTCTCCGCAATGCCGACATCGTTTATCCGATGTACAAGGTTTTCCGTTATGGCTGAACAAGCAGTTTTTACAAATGTTGTAACTTTCCAATGCTCTTATTTTATTGGTGTCAGACATGTTTAAAAACTTTTGGCAGTGATATAATCCATGATTTTCTTCACAAATGACGCATTTGATCCTAGGATTATTGGGTTTGTTTTTTGCCTGTGGCGCGACTCTGTTTGCTGGGAATGACTGTTTATGGTATGCTAGTTTACCTTGTTGTTGCTTAGACCCCGATGTTGTAGGTAAGTTTTGGTTCATGGTTTTCTGCGGGACGTCTTGTTTCCTCCGTGGCATAGCAGATTCCATGGTTGTAAACTTACTTTCCAGGAAGGACAGGAGTTCCTGTAGCGTTGGAATTTCTCTCGGTTGTTTAAGAAACTCCAAGTAGTCGCTGTGCGTTTCGGGATCTAGTTTTTGGGATAAGATGTAGACCAGGAGTGGATCCCAAGTACTTACATCGATTCCTAAATTCTTTATTGCGTTTAGGCATTCGCGTGTTGTATCGTGAATACGCTTGATAATATTCACCGATGCTGCTTGCATTACAGGCAGAGACATAAAAATATTTATGTGTGAAGTGAATATTAATTTTTTGTTGTTATATCTCTGGTTTAAAATTTCCCAACAGATACTGTAATTTTCTGACGTTATCGGTAAATGCTGAATAAGGCGCTCTGCTTCGCCTCTCACCTTGCTCTTGAGGAACTGCATTTTCTGGGCCTGGGATAGGGACGGATTGCCGTGGATTGTTTCAGTGAACAAATCTTTGAAAGACATCCATTGATAATAATTACCATGGAACATTGGAATTTCCAATTGCGGTGTTGACTTTTCCCTATGAGATACGGACCATAATTTACTGTTAATGGACTTTTTAACAAGATTGTATTTTCGTTCGTGACGAGTAAAATACTGCTCATACTGTTGATATTCCTCTGTGCCGTTAATCATGCTATCAAGTTCCCAATGTAAGGAATCGATAACAGACCACCTTGACTCTAACTAACGCAACAGATCTTGGTATTCCCACCTCTCCGTAACTGTTTCCAGGTCGATATTAGTAACCGTTCTAGAAAAGGTTCTAAAATTACTTTCCTGTTTTTTCAACAAGTCAGTCGTCTTGCTGTCGACTCCTTGTGATATGGTGCTCGGCCCGGCGATGGATACAATTGGCCGATCCGAGGCTGGAGACCCAGGCTGCGGAGTGCTAGGGTGCTGTTGATCAGTTTCCATTCGCGGCGATGGTCTCGGCGTTTTAGCTAGATACTGCTTGAAGTACGTTTTTACCTTGTTGTAAACTTCTTCGGCACTTTTGTAGTAGTTATCTTTGAAATAAGGATACTCATCTGAGTCCAACTTACGTAACCGCTCGTGATTATTTTGGAAATCATTCCAATAGTCCTCCAAAGCGTCCAGCTTTCGCTTGATTAAGTCCGCTGTCCGCTTTTCTAGCCCAGCTTTCTTGAATGACGTCAGGAGACGTTCCATCTCCTCGACGAGTTGCTCTTGTTCAGCAACGTCAGCTTTCATTTCCGCCATCGTGATATGCTAGATAAATTGGAAAGATCTTACTTGATACAACTGCAAACTCTTGCTCGTTCGAAGTTCTGCTCACGGAGCTCTGTTGTCCGCCAAGGAAGTCTCTCCGGATCTATTCACTCGCGAGAATAATCCCTAGCTCACACTTTGTAGCGAAAATTGTTTGATATTGTTACTGATCACTTTCGACACGCGGAGGTCCTGCTTGAACCAAACCGCGCGATAGGTTAAAGCTCGAGGGACCAATTGATGTACGGCCAAATGGTTGAATGGTCGATACACCAAGGATATTGAAATGATAGAGATAAGTTAACTTGGTATAGTTTTTATTATCTCTATCAAAGGTAATGTTAAATTATGCTATTATGTAATACTACGTTAATGCTAATGAAATGATATGTAGAACGGTCAATGACACACTTGCTAGGTCAACCGATCGAGTACGATGCTTGTTAGGTACTAAATGATTTATTATAATTATGTATAAAGAAAACAAATGGCAGGTGTCGGCGTAATGCTGACACTGCGATGTACGGTGATTTGCCCGTACAAGCCTAGTGGACAGACCGACATAGACAGACTACTACGCTGAGGGTCTTATAAATAACTTATCGAAGTGATGTGCATATTAAATTAACGCTTGTTTATTGGTGGAAGGCTGAGCACTGTGGACTGCACAGTGGACTGCGATAGGCTGATTGATTGACTGAAACGGTGACGGAAAACATCGTGAGGAATCCTGCATGTCATGTTCTCGAAAAACATACGAAATCTGCCAAGCCGCACTGGAATAGAGAGAGAGAGAGTGGTGGAATATGGTCTTACCTTTCTCATAGTGAGAAGAGCCCTCTCAAAGTGCACTCTTAGCAACCGGCAAGCGATAATGAACAATAATTTAATTTGAACGTTGCATTATTGCTTTGAAAAATCAGTGGTGTGTGTCATGCAGTCGAACCCGATTCTTCCTACGTGACAATATATTGATATCTCCACTAAGCTATCGCTGCCTAATATTGAATCCAAGACCGCGCGTTACAATTGTTATTAGTTGTAACCTGAAATCCATGGGATAATTAGCATACAAACAGACTAACAACGTGTAGTTTTTAAATCAAAAGCAAATATTCAAACATTATTTGAATATCCTGAGACGTATATTTTAGCTCTGAAATCTTCTAAATTGAATATATTTTTGTTATTTGGCTCATTACTCACTCGATCAAGCTTGTGCTAATAATTCCTTACAATATTTTTTGCCCTCTAAAGATATGTTTTAGAAGACAACTTAGGCATAAATCAAGATCGTCTTGTTTACCAGAAGAATAATATGAAGATTACATTTTAGTGCTAACAGAGAAATATTTTCCAAGCATATTATCATCAGGCAGACAAAGGTATTGCTATAGTGATCCGCATTTTACGTGTAACTTTTTGGGAAAATATTTGATTTTATGAAACTAGATTAGTGATGAATAATTGGGTACCACGCAAAAATATAAGAACATTATACACGACCATAAGGCAAAACGGCTTTAGTGCCTGTAGCTAGAGAATCAAGGTATAGGATGTAAGTATATGTACTTGAGTCTGTTCGTATATGAAGATCTAATTATCTACCCGTATCTTAGATTCTTAAATTTTCCCATTCCATTTTTAGGTCTTCTTTTTATATATTACTTCGATAGAACATTACAAGTAAGGCTCGCCTTGCTGTACTGCAGGGAGTTTTGGCGCCAACGCTGATGTATGGTAGCGAATCATGGGTATGGCAGAAGAGATGAGAGCTTTGAGGAGTATGTGCGGAGTAAGGCTAATAGATAAAGTGAAAAACAGTGTGATACGAGAGAAGTTTGGTCTGAAAGAAGATGTAGTGATGAAGATTGAAAAAGGAATGTTGCAATGGTTTGGACATTTGGAACGGATGGATGAAAGAAGAAATACGAAAGAAGTGTATCGTGTAAGAATAAATGGAGGTGTCGGTAGGGGACGCCCAAGACGGACGTACGCCGACCAAATAGGTGACGTACTAAAAAAGGGCCAAATTAAAAGTACCCATAACCGGCGAGCATGTATGATGAGGTTAATGAATGTCGAGGAAGCGAAAGAGGTGTGTTTGAACCGGAGCATTCGGCGTTCCATAGTCTCTGCCTACCCCAATGGGAGACAGGCGTGACGATAGATAGATTAAAGGTTATTTAAGTTTTTTTTTTATTAACTACTTGACAAGAAGAAAATACATTTTATATCGTATCAGTGTTATAATTTTGACAGTAAGTTCCGTAAAATTTTGTCAATAACAATTTGACTATCTATTACTATAATTGACCAACACTATAATATTTAACTTAAATCCTCATCAAAATATTGGTACACTTTATACAACTTACCTAAGAGAGTATCACAAAAACATACTTAACTTGATTAGTAAGCTTTCTTTTAAACTGACTGTTCAATTCAATTTGAGAGTATCGTAATTGATTGGGAGATAAGTTGAATATATAATTGAATTCAAATGAAGAATCACAAGATTTGATTAAATAAAATAATGTTATTGAATTTTTGTATATACTTGTGTGGGATATACAACAGTGTAATCATATTTTAATATTTATGTAACGTGTCTTATTATTTAAGAGTGACTGTGAACCACTCTGATGGCCACAGCTGCTAAAACCCATAGCCTTTTGCTGGCACACATTTCATGATTCAGACAAGCACCGCCGCCGCTAGGAATACTTAAAACGAAAATTTCTAGATTACGCAAATCTTGAAAGTTTTTAATAGCTGTTGTCATTGTTGTTACATAAAGGAAGTCTGTTACTTAAAGATACATCCATACATGACTCAAAATATGAACATTAAAAGTTAAGAGCTATTTTCTAATATAAAATAAGGTATTTCATAAAAGGGACTTAATAATTACCAAGTAATTTAAATATGACACGTTTATGTTTACTTAGGACGTGTATAAAGCTAAGATGTAATGTGCTGTCAGCAAGCTAACATCCACCAATAGTATCACTGTATCTCTCACAGACAAGTAAATTTATGATTACATGGCAGGGCTTTATTGCGAATGAAGCTTAAAAATTGAAAACTTCAGTTATACAGTCGCGCTCGACACGATTACATCATGCACTCACACATAAAATAAAAACAAGCTTCAGTTCTTTTTTATAGATATTCATCTACCTCATGTACTTACTTGAACTGGGGTATGAAAGCCAATATTTTTTTCTTTACTCACCGTGAAGAACTTGCTGTATCCATTTTTTTACTAGGTATGAACATTATAAAAATTTACTAAACTCACACTCAGCGTAAGTAATTCTTTTGGAGAATAATTTTCTATCTTATCGCTTCGCTCGTACACATGAATACGAAGCCTTCTAAAGTTATAAGTCTCATAAGAGACTTACCAATCTCAACTCCGAGGTACCTGAAATTAAAATAAGAATGATATTAATACAAATGTAAAATATGCTTTTGTATTATAAAATAGGTAAGATCGTTTTAAGAATACATTATTACTCTTTAAAATTATTAAGCAATTGATTGTCAAGCTTTATTAATAATCAGAAAGAGAGCAAAAGTTAGTTACGTCATAAATGTTTGGGGCACAGAAATATATAGTAATAGCACCGTTCTATTACACGGGCGTGGCGCGCGTGCCAAACTAGTGCACTATAGTGCATGTGTTTTCGAACGCATTCGCATTACGCATCGCGTCTCCCATTCGCGCGCTCAGGAGGTAAAAAAACATTAAATTCGTTACGAATATGCCATATTGTGCAGTTTCCAATTGTAAAAATTAAAAGTGTTGCAAAAATATGGAAAAAGGAGGCATTTCATATCACCAGTAAGTATTTAAATTGAGTAAAACTTAAGATTATTGAGATTTAAAACAAGTGGGCTACTTTTACCATGTTTGTCTAATAAGAACATCATCGTTCATTTCTTCGTTATGTTAAATTTCCATTGCTTGAATTATACGATACTTGTTGACATATTTATGAAATAAACACGCAATGTACGGCGAGATACGCGATATTCACAAGATGCCAAAAACAATAACAAATCAGGGGCCACGGGTCAAATAAATAGCTGTGATTGGTCAGCGCGCGCTAGGGATTGACGTTCGGTTTATGGTTACGTTTTAAATTTATCGATAAATAAAAGGAATATTAATTCGAATTAATTATTATGTCTCTGGCTGTCTCTCTCTCTCTCATAAAGAAAGCAAGCATCATGTTCATGCTTTCAGATCACGAAAATGACATCTATTTGGGAATCCAAGATGGCGAACGAAACATTTTTAATAAAATTAATATGGGTATCATTTTAGGGGTTTTTATGGATTCTAGTCACGAAAATGACATCTATTTGGGAATCCAAGATGGCGGACGGGACATTTTTAATAAAATTAATATGGGTATCATTTTCGGGGTTTTTATGGATTCTGGTCACGAAAATGACATCTATTTGGGAATCCAAGATGGCGGACGGGACATTTTTAATAAAATTAATATGGGTATCATTTTCGGGGTTTTCATGGATTCTGGTCACGAAAATGACATCTATTTGGGAATCTAAGATGGCGGACGGGTCATTTTTAATAAAATTAATATGGGTATCATTTTCGGGGTTTTTATGGATTCTGGTCACGAAAATGACATCTATTTGGGAATCCAAGATGGCGGACGGGTCATTTTTAATAAAATTAGTATGGGTATCCTTTTCGGGGTTTTTATGGATTCTGGTCACGAAAATGACATCTATTTGGGAATCCAAGATGGCGGACGGGACATTTTTTATAAAATTAATCTGGGTATAATTTTTGGGGTTTTCATGCTTTCTGATCACGAAAATGACATCCATTTGGGAATCCAAGTTGGCGGACGGGACATCTTTGATCACGAAATAGATGGTGATGTTAGATTACCCATCCTTTTAAACATCGGAGACGATACCCATATTGCTTTTTTTTTAAATCCCATCCACCATCTTTGATCACGAAATAGATGGTGTTTTTGAATTTCCCATTCCTTAAAATATCGAAGATGATACCCATATCGACTTTTAAAAAAATCCCGTCCGCCATCTTTAATTTCCTATCCGTCATCTTTGATCACGAAATAGATGTTGTATTTGGATTCTCCATCCCGTATATCAACGGAGACAATACCCATATTGATTTTAAAAAAATCCCTTCCACCAACTTTGATCACGAAATAAATGGTGTTTTTGAATTTCCCATTTCTTAAAATATCGGAGACGATACCCATATCGACTTTTAAAAAGATCCCGTCCGCCATCTTTAATTTCCTATCCGTCATCTTTGATCACGAAATAGATGTTGTATTTGGATTCTCCATCCCGTATATCAACGGAGACGATACCCATATTGATTTTAAAAAAAAAACCCTTCCACCAACTTTGATCACGAAATAGATGGTGTTTTTGAATTTCCCATTCCTTAAAATATCGGAGACGATACCCATATCGACTTTAAAAAAATCCCGTCCGCCATCTTTAATTTCCTATCCACCACCTTGAATCACGAAAAAGATGTTGTATTTGAATTTTCCATCCCTTTTAACATCGCAGACGATACCAATATAGATTTTTTTTATTTTCTCATCCGCCATCTTTGATTTCCCATCCGCCATCTTCGATCACGAAATAGATGTTGTATTTCGATTCCCCAACCCTTAAAATATAGAAGGCGATAACCATATTGTTTTTTAAAATTTTGTCATCCGCCATCTTTGATATTCCGTCCGCCATCTTGAATCACTAAATAAATTTCATATTATTTAATCAGCATCCCGAAAATCTCGAAAACGATACCCATATAGATTGTATCCTATTCGTTAAGCCTTTTTTTTGCCTTTGACCCAACCCTCCCCCTTCTCGTTTGACCAAATTTATTATTTTTGCCTGGCCCCTAAAAGTTGTGGCGTAATTTTATATAGCCTATAGCCTTTCGGAATAATTGGGCTATCATAGGCAATATCAATTTTTAAAAGCCGACTGCTAGTTCCTGAGATTAGCCGACATTATCTTTTAGCCTTTTTAGCCTTTTGCCCGGCCACAAAGGGTCGAAACGTTATGTTATATAGCCTATAGCCTTCCGGAATAACTAGGCTACCGTATACAAAAAGAATTTTTCAGATCCGACCGGTAGTTCCTGAGATTAGCGCGTTCAAACAAACAAACTCTTCCGCTTTATTACATTAGTATAGATATTTTATAATATAGTCAAAAGTTTTGTAAGATTTCAATACAGATTTTTAACTAAATAAATACGTTTTATTTTTATAACAGTATACTATAACCAAACTATTCATAATAAAACATTTTATATAAACAATAACATAATTTCATTTTCCATAGCTCTCACATCGATAATAATTCCTTAGTGTCCCCTCACTATCTATACGTCATTGTGGGCGGGGCTTGCTAAAATGTGGCACGCGCGAAATGTACGCGATGACGTGACATTCACCGTTCTATTACTATCTATTTCTGTGGTTTGGGGATTGGACATCATAAGGCTGTTCATGGGATAATTCCAATGTAAACTGGAAAAAGATTATGGAACCATCCGAAGTCAAAATCATCCCACAGTACAAGTATACATTTAAAATATGTAGGACACCAGAACAAAGATGTATTTTGAATCGCCATTCAAAATTAACGGTTAGATAAAAACATCAAGCGCCGGACACAAATAACATTCAGACGCGGGACATCAAATTCTGTCTTCCACAAAGTTTTGTCCCACCTAAAGTTCAAACCCACAACACTGAACTCAGTGCTAAGCATGATTACGATACCCGCGCAGATTTCATAAAGATCCATATCTAACATCTACTTAGAGAAATCATGTTAACCAATCATCATCATCATCATCAGCCCCTTACAGTCCACTGCTGGACTAGGCCTCTCCTTTGAAAGGTGGAATTGGCCTACTATACCACGCTGGCCAAACGGGTTGGTATAGGGTTTGTTTTAAGTTTTCCTTCTCTTACAGTGCTGTTCTTTGCATAGTATGGTCCCTCTGTCGGCTTTTACGACACCCATGGGATGATATGGGATGGTGACATTGCGTATTCTTAATCCGTCACCACACGGATATGTTAACCAATATTGGGAACAAAATAGTCCGTATCAGGTATCAGCGAATCAATTGCCGTTTTCCTGACGCATGAACTGTGGGATATACGTGACTTCTGATGCACGGAGGGATCTGATTCTGAACTGCATACACAATAAACACCGGTACAAAACGAGCTCTTATTTATCTAAAGAAAAATGTACTTATTCATTAATAGGATTGATACTATAATAAAATTCAAAGAGCACTTTGTCTGAACATTGAATATTATGGCGAAATTTCAAGTGGAATGTATCGTACTATCAATATAGAGCAGAAATCATTTGTTTTAAATTTTGGTCCATCTGTCTGTCTGCCTGTCTACCTTTCTGTTTTTCTCTTTGTTTGACACACAATCACGCAAAAAGTAGCGGATGGATTTTTATATATAAAATTGCATGTGTATTCTGTAAGTGTATGTATAAGGCAAAAGGAATAAACCCAATTCAGACATATTAGATCTTCAACGTAGGCTAACTTTTGTTTCGGAAATAAAACTTGACTGTGTTGTTAGTTACTACGAGGAAGTAAATTTGTTTTAAGTCATAAATACAAGTATGGATTTTCTTACTTATCTTCATGACATTTGCAAGCATTCATTTCATGTCTTTATTACATCTTATCAAGTATTCAAATGAATTTTTAGCTACTAGCTATGTAACACCAACATATTATGAATATAATTATATCTTAATAGAAGAGTCCAATACATATCTACTATTGTTTGTATCTCACATAATTAGCAAATGTGCTGAACATGCGCGAATTTATATCATGGTGATAAAATGGTCACCTAAAACAACAAATTTATAGCAGAAACTACTTTAAGCCGTGTGAGGACTTTTCTCATTACACTACCCTATATATAAATAATATATTTCTTCTTCTCGCAGCGATGTTCCCGTGTGGAAATTAATATTGGACCTAGATTAAGCCCTTTCTACACTATAAGACTCCAAATATCAACGAGCCAACCAAACAAATTGAGTTCTTATCTTCTTATATATCAAGGCAAGTTAGAATAGACAGGAATTCAGAACTAAATGAAATACATAGTCTTACAGTAGTACATAGGTATAGGGTTAACGTGCCTCGGAGAGCCCGTTCAGCCGTCGATCCCAGCTGTAATGAAGTTCTTTGACAGTCGTTATAGGTAGTCAGTACCTCTGAATGAACTGACACTTGTCTAAACCAAGAAAAATAGCTGTCCCTTTGGGTTGACAGGCAGTTTAGTCTAGTCGACTAGAAAGTAGACCCCGGATTCTAACTGGGATGATACTAGGAAGATGATGAGGACGACAGTAATACTACTGTCGTAAAATTTATACAATATATAAGTCGACTAGAAAGCAGACCCCGGATTCTAACTGGGATGATACTAGGAAGATGATGAGGACGACAGTAATACTACCGTCGTAAAATTAACATGCCCTTCAACAGTAGATGCTACGTCACCTATTCCCCGTATACAATTCGGAAAAGAACCCATATTTAATTTAAGCTGCCCTACCAAAAAGGTGGAAACAATGCAACCCTGTGAACCTGTGTCCAATATAGCGCGGACAACAACAGAGGCCCCCGTGGGTCCCCAGACCCTAACAGCAACCGTTGGTAGGATAACGGTCTCAATGGGGGAGGTTGGAATTATAGGGCAGGAGTCAATGACCTATTGTTGCCTGGGCGGCGACCGTTGGCCAGGACCAGGCAAATCAAAATGAGGGTGCGGTTTGAAGTCCTCAAAGGCGCGGTGATTCGATCCGCGCGCCATCTGTGGGGGGTCATAATGACGCACCCGCCCAAAACGAGGTGGGCGCGAGTCAAGGCGGGGACGCTCCGCCAAAGGAGGGGAATACCTGGGGCAGCAGTCATGGTGCTGGTGACGCTGAGCAGTCGCACATTCAGGTGCGCGAGAGAGAGGAGGCGTGCCTACGCTACGGTTCTCCAAACGGGGTGAGTGGCGATCAAGTGAGCGAGGCGAATCTCGGCTACGCGCCGGTGAGCCTCGGTTGCCAACTTCAAAACACCCGCCTGTGCGCGGCGTCGGCTGGTTGGACAAGCGGCCTACCTCTCTGGCATTCATACAGAGAATGTCCAAATGATGTTCTCCACAATGAGGACAGGGGTGAGAGTTTGGGCAGTCTCGCTGGTAGTGGGATCCCAAACATGAGAAACAAAGGCGGCGGGCATTCGCGATGCGCCTAAGAGAGGCGAAATGAAGGTCCAAGAATGTCCTACAACTGGCCGTTCTGTGCCTCGTGACCTTGCACCTTGCAGTAAGAGCACTCCGCTGGGCTCTGCGTGACTGCAAATCGAGGAGGGCGCCGATCAACATTTCCTCGGGTGTGAACGCGAGGAAATGTGTCGGACAAGCGTTAAATTAAAACTTAACAAAACTTAATATTTGTTAATTCTTTGAAATCAACAATATTTATAAACTTTATGCTACAGCTGCAAGTAACAACAAGTATTTACTGCCCAACAAAATTAATAGTTTCAATATATTGAATGAAAACACAAAAATTATCAAAGTTATAACTTATAACAAATTAAAAGTTGAAACTTCAAATTAATTAATTAATTATTTGCAACAGACAGACCAACTGTATTATGTGTGATATACAACCGTAAGTTAACACAGGTATGTGTTACCTTACAATATTATCAATATATTGTAACAAAAAACAAAGGTTATTAAGTTGATTTATCAATGTAACCTGCCCATCTATGCAAGGTCAAATGTGGTTATTATAATGTTTCAAACTCAATGCTTACAATTAACTATTCAGATATAAATAAAGATTATATTTTATTTGAACAAAGTAGCGGCAAATTATTTATAATATTCATTTTAATACGTCATCATTATGTCTTCTTCTTTTATACTATATAATATGGTTTTGTCTTGTAGGGTGTGCCACATTAATTAAATGTCTCGTAACATAGAATAATTACAAGCTTACAATCAAGATACTTGTAACAATATTATTTCTAAAATTGTAATGAACTGCGAATAGATGAATATACGTAACTAGAGACGCTCACACATTTTTTTTTATTTAGCCATTGCTGCCCGATCCTTTGGGCGTTTCGAGAAATCCCTATCCTAATCTATCTATGTTCACCGTATCATCGACTATAGAACTTCTTTGTTCTAGTGGTCTTTGGTTCTACGGTGTATATGACCGACAAAGCGGTCACCTAAGTTCTCTAATGAATAATTTAATTTATATTCGACGCATCAAAGACAGTATAGCGCTTAGTGTGGCGCTAAGCGGAAATTCCTCGTCTGAGAAGGTTAAAAATCCGACAGAGGCGGAGCCGCGGGAACAGTCTAGTTAAGTAAATATTTAGACAGTGTAATAGTTTTTTTTTAAAAGAACATTTAAGTAACGCTTACTAATAAAATTGGCGATGAAAATGACTAGAGCTGAGTTTTAGTATCCATTATTTTTCACGGTCTATTTTCAATCAGTTTCACAAAAACCATGTCACTGATATTATACCGCGGTCTACTAAACAAATTACTGGTGATTCCGAAGGTTTAGCTGCCCACTTTATATTGTCGAGTCTTCCCAGACATTTCAACCTGAATAGCTATTTTAAACTACACAATAGCAATATATTTTCGGTGTTAACTAGGAACAATGCAGTAATTATTGTCTTTAGGTTTGTTTTTGGGACATAGCAAATGGAGCTATACAGAGATACTATGGAGTTATTAACCGGGTTTCTCCGTTGACTTACTTTATTTAGTATCATTTTGTTCCAAAAAAATATCGATTTGTATATAATACCGTCTATTTGAGATAACAGTATTTGAACTTTGAATTTATTTTGCAACGGTACCTGAATATTGAGACCGTGCACGACAATAGCGCCACCTAGCATGCGCAACTATTCGGGATTATGCCAAATAATGACATATCAGTATTTTATTGCCTTCTAGTATGTAATTATAGTAAATTTAAGATAAACTAGCCGTTCCCCGCGGTGTCACCCGCGTCCTGAGGGAACTACTTCGCGTACCCGAAATCTCAAATATCTTACGGACCCCTATTTTTTCTAAAATAAAATAGAGCCTATGTTACTCGCAGATAAAGCTTTCTAATGGTGAAAGAACTTTTAAAATAAGTAAGTCCAGTGGTTTTTTAATTTATCCATTACAAACAAAAATACTTACAAATTTTTCCTCTTTATAATAATAGTGTAGATAAAAAGACGAAGTGGTATTTTTACTATCAACGGTCATCCACTGCTGTCGGTATTTCAATTTGGAATTCAGAACAGTCAATAATAACTCTTGTATTGATGTAATCTGGACTGAAGCACTTGGTCATTGTTGCTTCTACGGTGGCTCTATTCGGCCAAAAGATTAAATTAGTAGTTGCACAAGCTAGATTTTGTAAGATCAAATGAAATATTCGTGAGATTGTGGTTCTGCTGTACACGAAATAATACACTCAATGCTGAAATGTCAAGCCAGTTTTCATTTTTATAAAAAATAAGAAGTCGGTATTTAATGGAAACTGTACATTTTTACATAGTAATAAATTATGTAGTTAATCTTGTTTCTAAAAACTGCAAATTGCTAAATGACACACAGCAAGATCTAGGAGTTCTTGATCATTTTTATTGATGAAATACCTACCAACAAATTATTGGCTTTTTGTTTCGGTACATTGATTCCCTCCTAAACACATATCAGTACGGTTTTCGCCCTGGCTACAGTACTACCACTGCACTGGTTCACGTAACTGATGACATTAGGCTAGGTATGGATAGAGGAAATCTAACGGTCTTGTCGTTACTTATTTTAGTAACGCTTTCAACACCGTGGATTTTCACATCATACTTGGCATTCTACGCTCTCTTAACGTATCTCCATCGGCAATTGACTGGTTTCCTAGTTACCTGTTCGGTCGCTGGCAACGTATACGCATCGAAGACTCTTTTTCTACTTGGTCTCACACTAGTGCCGGTGTGCCACAGGGTGGCGTGCTTTCTCCTCTGCTATTCGCAATATTTATTAATACTATCTCAAACCAATTACTTTCTTCTTACCACTTTTACGCAGACGATTTACAAATCTATATGCAAGCTCCTTTAAATAAGCTGGCAGAAGCTTGTACTGTTATTAAGGCGGACCTGGCCAGAATCTGCGACTGGACTAAGAAATACGGACTCATCATAAATGCTGACAAAACCCAGTTAATTATTATAGGCAGCTCCAAATTAGTCTCAAAAATCAGTTGGTCCGATCTGCCACCAATTAGTTTCGATGGCAAAAATCTCGTTTTTAGTGAAACTGTGAAAAATTTGGGGATCTCCTTAGACGAAAGTATGTCCTGGAAATCTCAAATGCAAGAAACGAGTCGCAAGCTTTTTGCATCCACAGGTTCGCTGCGTAGGTTACGCAACTTCCTTCCAACTGCCACTAAAATCACGCTCGCTCAATCCTTGCTTCTTCCCATAATTGACTATGCTGACGTCAGCTATCTTGACTCCACAGAGGAGCAGCTAGATAAACTTGAGCGTCTCCAAAAAATTTGCATTAGATTTATATTTGGACTGCGCAAATATGATCACGTCTCAGATTTTCGTAACAAACAAACTCAAGTGGCTCCCAATTCGTCTTCGCAGGAATACTCACATTCTTACATTACTGTATAATGTTCTATTTAATCCTAGTACGCCCTCCTATCTCAAAGAACGTTTCAAGTTCCTTCATGACACACATATAAGGTCCTTGAGGTCGTCTGAAGATCTGACGTTGGAGATGCCAAGGCATTCCACAAATTATTTTGGAAAATCCTTTACCGATCAGGCAGTGCGCCTGTGGAATGCTTTGTCATTACACATTAGAAGAGCACCATCACTAAACATATTTAAAAATTCGTTAAAAAAATACCATCTGAATACTTAACGCATTTTAATTGCTTGTATGCGGGTTCTATTTCAATGTATCTACAATGTCTGTCATATTATTATATTATTATGTATATATGTATATTGTACGGATGTATGTAGGTATATATTTATTCTATGTATGTTTAAGTATTTTTATGGATTATGTAATTGTAAGTGTAATTGTAATTCATAGTATTTAACTACACCATCGCCAGCATGTATAACTGCTTAACATCATTCCTACCCATCCTAAGGTTGCCTGTAAGAGATCGCACTAAGCGATAAGGCCGCCCATTGTACATTACTTGTAGTTTTAAGCCACTTGGACTGTAAAACTTTATTTTGATGTGCAATAAAGTGTAATTTATTATTATAATTATTGATTATCATACAATATTTTGTCAGTGCAACAGCTTTTACCTTTCATTCTTGCATTATTAATTGGTACAATTTTTTAAGTTGTTGCTATATCCACTTGGATTTCAGCATCAGAGTGATCACTGTAAATGAATCTATTACAAATAATGGTTGTTTCTTTTAAATTCGATTCAGAAAACAGATCGATTTTGCATCCTTGATCAGCCGACACGAGGTTCGATTTGATTAAATTCATTTTCATCTTCAACTCTTACTCTTACTTAATTTGATGTGATATCTAAGACTTTTGTGGTACTACGTTTTATAAAACGTGTATATCTAGCTAACACCTGTGACTCTCTAACTTTCTTCTGTCGATATATTTGAGGGAATATCGTAGGAACATAACTTGGACATGTTTGCACGTCAGATTTTTTGCCTCCAATAAAACGTTCACTACAAATTGTGTCGTGACGTCTTGGAGTCCATGACGAGCCATCGACGCAGAAAAATAAACATTATTTAATATCACATAAAATACAGAACAAATAAAGAAAAATATTTATTAAGTATCGTATCTAATGTTTCTTTGATCTAAATTTCCACTCTACTGTTGGAAAAATATAGAATTTACACAGACTATTTGTGTCGTTATTTTTGCAGTCCACAACACAACAACAATTATGACTCATTTCAAAGATGATAATATTTAAGATCAAGAAATAAATTATCAGATAATGTATTTGTTATGACAAAATTCAAATCAAAAATCAAATTGACTTCCCGAATAGTTACGGGTTTCTTCCACGGCATGCGCTGCGATCGTTTTAGCTACCTCCGCCATGCACTTCGCACGTAGCGAATACATATACACAATATAACTTTAAGCTTACCTTTCCCAATTTCATTATTGCAATCGTTGACTTGGATATTGTAAATATTATGTAATATTCAGACTGAGTGTTACTAGTAAGTAAGTACTAATTTTGTGGATTTAGGCATAAGTTTAACCTTTCTAGATTGTCTAGAGTTGCAGTAGACAGACTGGGAATTGTTTGTAGGCACAGTGGAAGCTAAGTTATATTCATCCAGTTGTTCTAAAGCAATCAAAAGTCCTACATATATTGCTGAGATTCTCAGCGATGACAAATTATAATGTACAATTACCTGTATCTTCACTGATGTCAGGCCTGGAACTAAGTTAGGGAAAAACAAACAAAACTAAGGTGGCCACGATAGATTGAATGAATTATCCACTTAGCTGTTCCTTCCAACTTGATGTCACCTCCGTCTTGACACAAGAGCACGATGCACGTTCACAGGATTCACAATTACAGTTTTACAAAGTCAATGTTCAAATGTCACAAATTTATCACAAACTTTGCCGGAATTCAAAAGCGGCAATTATAAGTATCTACAAGTTAATTCAATTCGCGAAGCTGGTTAACTATGTGCTTTTCAAAAGGCGATATCTTACGAGACAGCCCGAAAACGGCGTGTTAATTTTTCAAGGCAAGAACGGAAGTTGACAGTTCAGTGTGACCATTGTCAGAAATTTTCAATAGACTAAACAAAATGTTACTTAATCGATATAATCGATTTGACTTATAATAAAAACTAATTCTATTTCAAACATAGATTATTCGACCAGACTGAGACAAGTGTTAAATATCTACACACCAAAATAAATTTTCTTAAATATGCAATCTTCTATTCATTGATCATGTCATAGAACTGACAGAGGGATGTGACTTCAACTGTCTACCACTGTGTTTCACTCGTTGCCAATAGCAATCTGCGCTGAGGCTGCGTTTAAAAATATCCAAATCCATAAAAGTCATTTCGAAACCAAGTGTACATGATAATTTTATAAAATTAAGACTGCCTCCGTGGTCCAGTGGATAGTGTATGCGACTGCTAATCGGAGGTCCCGGGTTCGATTCCCGGGTCGGGCAAAAGTGTTACTGGGTTTTTCCGAATACTCAGTAGCAGCTCGGAGTCTGGTGATGTGTCCGGTAATGGCAATAGGCTCGCCCCCTATTACGTGGGACCTAAAAATTCATGACGAAATGTGGGTGTAATATTTACACCTCTGCCTACCCCTTCGGGGATACAGGCGTGAGACTATAAATAAAAATAAATTAATATTAAGTGTTTGGAGAGAAAAAGAGAAAATTTCATTTTGAAGATAATTTTCAGATGAAAGGCAATGTAAATTATATTAAAACCTCGATTAAAATACGACTCATCAGCATTATAAAGTTTACGTTTCTGCGTACTCAGTATTAGAAGTCGCCATGCCAAATGAACCGTTCGAACTCAAATAAATTACGATGGCTACATTTGGTGCCGATCCTAAGTAACTATACGTAAGCTCAACCGAATTTATGAGAATTTGACTTTAATAACAGCGAAGTGGGAAGACGTTTGAACTTCTTTAATGTTTTGAATCCGATTTCGTTTAAAATAAAACGCATATCCTGATATATGTGACATTGTAAATGTAAAATGTTAGTAAGTAAGTAATTCCTTTATTGCCACACCAATATATTATTTTTAAATACATACATACATACATATCGTCACGCCTTTTATCCCCGAAGGGGTAGGCAGAGGTGTATTTCTACACCCACTTTTCGCCAGATATACTTTAGTCCCACGTAATAAGGGGCGAGCCTATTGCCGTACCGGGCACATTTCCAGACACCGTGCTGCTATTGAGGATTTCGTGACAGAAAAACCCAATAACACCGCCCGACATAGGAATCGAACCCGGGACCTCCCGATCCCACGCGCACATTTATGCCGCGAGACCAACGAGGCAGTCAAATATTAGTATATTATTATAAGTATTTTTAAATATGTTGTTTTTAATTTCATAGGCGAACAGTCCATGTTGATGTTAATGTTCTCACGTCATTTAGTAACTACCATAATCTGCGCCAGTGTTGATATGGTCATGCAATGGAAACCCTTTTGCGAGCCGTTGTTTCAACCACTCCAAGCTTTTAGTTTGGAACCGGCAGAGGATTTAAGACTCTTTCCTATGGTCTCTTGAAGCTGTCTCAAAAAAATCTCCGTGTTAACTTATTATAATGTGAAATTTACGCAGATATACAAAAACCGTCACAGATGGCATTTTGGTCATGCGATGGTTTGCAACCAAAATCTAAAGGATTTTAGGATTTTATTTTATATGTTAGGCTATTGTTTTAATTTTACTATAACTTTTTTCATATTTAGTCAAAATATATTTTGGAAAAAGTTTAGCTAAAAAAGGATTAATTTAGTTTAACAAACAAGAGCACTTAAATGGATAATTACTAGCACAGAAACAATACATTATTGCCATTCCAAATGAAAGGGATTAAAAACATTTGAAACTACGAAATGTGTATACAATTCTAAATTAGCCAATCGACAGTACTTTATCACCGGTCGGCTTTCACCAACCTTTCCGGTCAGCAGTTTAACAAATTACCCGCTATTAGAAAGACTTAACAGCCACTCTTTGGCAGCGCAGCAATAAAATCGCCGTTTGTTATTTTATGAAGATCGTATATCTCCTTTACTATTGGGATTAACGTCATCAATCGGCGCCAAAACTGGTGTTGGTTTGCAGATCAATTTGTTTGTGTTTTCAATGGACGTAGCTGTGATAGCGACGTTTTTATTGAAAGAACTTTGTATTGATTTATTGGTAGTTTAGATTTCAAATAAGTGCTGTTTGGAATTTAGTTTAGGGATGTCTTTTGTGTTAATGACTGAGGAGTTGACACTTTGTGACGCGATATTGTAGAATGTTTTCCTTCGTTCCTTCCTTTCGAAGAGTAGTAAGTGATAATTTTCTAACACAATTTTGAACGTCATATACATATTATGACTGTCTCTTAAACGCAGAGCCGCTACTGCTGGAGATTAAAGTAAAAAATAATATAGTTGTAGCAAAATACCGTGCTACAACTGTCTACTGATTTTAAACGGCTTTAGAGACTACGGACTTAAAATTGTAGTACTTCATGAAATATGTGTCAATGATCAGATTGATCAGATACATTTTTTGGCAATTACTAAGGAGTAATGTATAGTTTGTATGTGACGTGGTGTGGACTCTCAACTATATCCATAAGGAAAGAAAATATTAAGTTACACTGCGAAGAAACACTCGCTGGGAAACATTTTGTTTTTTTAAAGTATCAAGTATCCGCGGTCGGCACGATAGTACATCTATTCCTGTTGAGTGCAGATTCTAGTTTAATGAAAAATTTGAATTTGTTAAATAAGATTCTATTAGACTTAAATATTTTTCATGTTATACGTGGTTTAAGTGGTTGCCACTTTATATTGCGCCTAATATTTTATTATCTTATGTTTAAAGGCTGGGTGTGGCTCTGTAATCGTTGCTTAAGTATCTGTGAATTTTTCCATTGTATTTACTTATTTTGCGGGGAGTGGTCATAAAAATATATAATTACTGGCGAATCTGTCTGTTTAAGTCATACATGACTTTATGTAGTATACTTCTAATTTGGTTATGTCGATTGATATGTTCCTAGTTGGTAACATGTTATAGCCAAAGAAATTTAAACTCCCATGTTAACTGGAAAAAATAGGCAGCCAGACTACTGTTCCACAAGGACGCCTACCCATCACTAATGACCACAAGTTTAAGTGCAGACTTCTGCTGTGGCACCGACGAGGTTGTAGCAAAAAGAAAATGCAGCACAAAATATAATATTCAAAGGAGTCTGCTGTAATAAATCCATACTAATATAATAAAGGCAAAAGTGTTTTTATTCTTTCTCATCGCAACGGTTATATTATGATATTATTTTGTATGTGGAGATAGATTTGTTCAGCTTCCTGACTCCATAGGCGTGCAAAGTATGCCTAGCCCCATGGCTCTCACGCTATCGAAGTAGGATGCTTGCGTAGATCTGGTCAATGATATTATTCATGTCAATTTCTGTGTCAAACATAAATAAATTTTAGAGATTTTTCATGTGTTTATAACTTTATATTGAACTACATAGAAAACATCTATAATGCATCCATTCCTTTTCAAGATATGTTGCAATCACTTTGTACAAATTATTTATTTTCATGAAATAAAATACTCCACACCCTCCTATATTATCAAAAAAATCATAATTCAAAAGCATAAATATTCACCCTAGGGTTATATAATGAAAAATAATACTCAGCTCATACCGAGTTCATTTCATCATTTAGCAATTCGCCCTTTTCAATTATAGTACATACATACATACATACATACATAGACTCACGCCTGTTTCCCGGAGGGGTAGGCAGAGACTACGGAACGCCATTTGCAACGATCCTGACATACCTCACTTGCTTCACTCACTCCCATCAAGTTTCTCATTCATGCTCTTCTGTTAAGGGTACTTCTGACTTGTCCTTTTTTCAGGATGTCTCCAATCTGGTCAGAGAACGTCCGCCTAGGTCTTCCCCTTTGTCCTGTTCCATTCACACTTGCCTCATATATCTTCTTTGTCAGTCTATCGTCATCCATCCTCTCCATGTGCCCAAATATCTTAACATGCCTTTCTCAATGCTTGTCACTACATCTTCTTTTACCCCACACCACTCTCGTATCACACAATTCTTTACTCTGTCGGTCAAAGACACACCACACATACTTCTCAGTGCTCTCATTTCTACAGCATTTATTTTACTTTCAAATCTCTTCTGCCATACCCAACTTTCACTACCATACATAAGGGTAGGCACTAACACACCTCTATGTACAGCCAAACGTGCCTTTTTGGACACGTTTTGACTGTTCATAAACGCTTTCAGAGCTCCATTCACACTATTACCTGCATTAACTCTCCTTTCAATATCTTCTTCATTCTTACCATCTCTTGTAAACAACGTACCTAAGTAAACAAACTCATTCACTTGTTCCACTCGCTGTCCATAGATCAAAATATTACAAGCCGTAACGAATTCCTCCTTTTCAAAAACCATAACTTTCGTTTTTCTTACATTCACTTTCATTCCTTTCCTCTCTAACGCACCATGCATGATTGCTACCATCTCCTGCAACTCCTCCACTGCAGATGCAAGTATTACCTGATCATCAGCATAAAGGAGGCATTTGACGAGTAACCCATTCATCCTTAATCCGCAGTCACTATGTTTTAAATCTTGCAAACAACTGTCCATGAAGAGGTTAAACAGCCACGGCGACGTTACACATCCCTGTCTAACACATGTTTCGATGGTAAACCAGTCAGTGTATGCCCCGCTTATCCTCACACAAGCTCTCGAATCCTCATAAAGGGATTTCAGAGCTCGAATGAGGCTGCTGTCCACCCCATTCATTGACAGCACCGACCACATTTCATTCCTCACCACTTTATCGTAAGCCTTTTCCAAATCCACGAATGCGCAATAGACCTTTTGACCTTTGGCCAAAAACTTTTCGGCTATGCTTCGCAAGGAAAAAACCTGATCCGTGCATCCCATACCCTTTCGGAATCCCGCTTGTACATCCCATATTTTCTTGTCGGTTACTTCCATAACTCTTTCAATAAGTACCTTTGCATACAATTTGCCAACAATGCTGAGAAGGCTAATGCCTCTATAGTTTTTGCAATCTTGTTGCGAGCCTTTTCCTTTATAAAGAGGCACAACTACAGCTGTGGCCCAGTCATTAGGTACTCGGCCGGTGCTCCAGCACAAGTTATATAACCGCTGCAACTGACCAACTATGATGCCCTGTCCAACCTTCAGCATTTCGACTGTAATCCTATCATATCCTGCAGCCTTACCTACTTTCATACTTTCCAGTGCCTTCACGATCTCATCCACGCTAATAACGCTTTCATCATTGCTATCGTTACCATTCATTTCAGCTATCGGTGTCTCTATCGCCGATCTTTCAAATAAACTTTCAAAATACTCTTTCCATCTCTTCAGCACGCACGATTCATCATTTACTATCTTTCCATTCTCGTCTCTGATGGATGTGTGTTCTGAGGATTGAGTTCTTCCTCGAACTGCACGAACGGATTTCCAGAAAAACTTAATGTTCCTCTGGAAATCTTCAGATAATCTGCTATCAAACTCATCTTTCTTTTCCTCTTTTAACCATTTCTTTCACTATCCTTTTTGACCTAACAAACTCCTCTCTTGCTTCATCTATGTCTACACTCGTTGCTTTTCCCATTCTTTCATTTGCTCTGGCAGCCAACCAATCTGACCAAGCTTTCTTCTTCTCTGACACTGCTGATTGTACATCCTTGTCCCACCATGTATTCTTAACCTTTCGTATTTTCCTTCTCTTGATTACACCACATATTTCAGACGCTACACATACTACCTCTTCTTTAAAGGCCTGCCATAATTCTTCCATATCATTTATGCAATCGAACCTCTCAAATTTTGTTATCAATCTTCGTTTATACTCATCTTTTACATCTTTCTCTTGTAGATTTTCTACCTTAATTCTTTCCAAGACCCTATTTTCATTACGCGCTCGGTGTCGCCATCCTTTAAAGAGCCCACTTATCCGGCTCATCACCAAGAAGTGGTCTGTGTGGATGCCGATCCCTCGATATGCTCTTGTATCCAACACATTTTTTCTCAATCGTTCATCTACTATCACAAAATCAATCATACTTCTTCTAACATTTTTCGCCTCTCGCGTATACATATGTATCCTTTTATGATCAAACATGGTGTTTGTCACACAAAGGCAAAGGCCTTTTTAGTGGTCTAAACAAATCTCAAGCAGTACTTTTCCATTTTCGTTCGCACTCTCATCACCAAATGCACCTAACACCCTTTCAAATCCATCACGCTTTATTCCCACCTATCCATTGAAATCCCCTCACAAGATCAATCTTTCATTATCCTTGCAGTTCCTCAAAATCTCTCTTAAACTCGCCCAAAACTCCTGCCTTTCGTCTTGCTCATGTTGTGACATACCCGTAACTATATTGACCGCGGCGTACACCCCCACAGTAAAGAGACGAGTAAGTCCTACTTTCATTCCCATTCACAGTAGCCTGGCATTTACACATTCAATCTCTTTTACACACTCATTCATTCGCGCAGACAGTATTACACCAACTCCCTTACAGGCTCTGGTGGTACTATCTACCCCAGACCAATACGCCTTAATGCGCCATGCTTGGTTGTTTCACACCCTTTTCTTTTTGTTTCATTCACACAAAGAACATCAATCTTTCTATCATCCATCATCTGACATACTTCATCCAATTTGTCGTTCATTCCTCCTCCAACATTCAATGTTGCAAACCTGCTCTCCGTAGGCCGCTTTTCGCCCTCGCGGGAAACGAGACGTGATGGGTTGCGAACCGCGTCGCCGCCGTGTGAGGAAATATTATTTATTGTTCCCATTGCGTTCCCACGAGAATTAGGGTTTTTAAATGTCCATCCCCATAGAGCCCTTTACGGGGGTAAGGCGGAATATCACGTGTGCCCTGTGACCACCAACACAGGCACCCTCCGTTTGCGACCAGCTTACCCTCTGGCCACGAATCTCTCGGCACGGGTCGGTTTACACCTTAGATCGGGGTTTTGTGTCGGGTATGCTCCCTGAAAGTTGGTTTAATTTCGGAGTTTTCCTTCTCCTAGACAGGTTGCCAACCAAGGCTAACGAGGCCCATCTCCCCGAAATTATAGTACTACTTGAAAAAAAATCACGCCTTAATCCAATATAATAATAATATTCTACCACATACACACATCATCATGTATTATTAAGCTAAGCAGAGCTTGTGTTATGAGTACTAGATAATAATGTATAAACATACATAATTATACTTTTTATACAACATGTAACAAATTTAAATGCACTTCCTGAAAGTAGTTTGTTCAGAATCGGCTACTGAATCCATTACTGTCATTTTTAAAATTGTTTATTTTTTGTTCTAAAATAATAAAAATAACGTAAATTATAGTCACTCATTTATTTCAAAAGTTGAAATATACGAAAATAAACCTTAAGTCAAAGCAGAACGCCTTCTTTTAAAATGCATTTGTTTAATGGTTCGACGTTGGGTTACACGGACACACACATTAGTACAACACAATAGCGGCAAAAGACAATAACACACAATTTACCACCAAAATATCTATCATCTATCTTTCGCTTACGTAATAATCAACAGGCAAGAGCGAGACGTAATGTGTCGCCCGCGCTGGCCAATGACAAGCGCTGGCGATGCGCTTTGACAAGTTATGACAAGTATCAAGTCATCCATCGGGAATCTGTCAGCGAGAGTTGCGAAAAAATATTTTAATTGTGTGAAAGAAATCGTAATTATCAACATGACGGTGCTGGTGTGGAACGTTCTACATAATCTTGATGTTAACTTGTCGCCCCCGGACTTTTTCACTGTGGGAAAATGTTAAATCACTAGTTTATTGTGAGGAGACAACAAGTGCCTAGGACCTAAGTTGATACATATTAGCTGCTTTTGAAACAGTGAAAAGATGTGATGCGTGAGGGAACAGTGAAGTGTTAAGTGGACTAAAATAATGTGATTTTATCCTGTAAGTTATTTGATTATTCTATTAATGTAACTATTAATTTACAACTTTACACACGTCGATCTTGCTTTATTCTCTCATTGATATTCTTTTACTTTATCTATCAATAATGCTAGGTAACTAAATAGTCATTTACAATATTATGAAACAATGGATAACAAACAATAATTAATTTAATACAAAGTCGACTGTCCACTCCAAAGCCTAAAAGTGTGATGGAAAGAAATAGGTACCTAGTCATATCTTTGGAAATATCAACAGTAGCTGACAAATTACTCAAAAATCTTTTTGTAAACCCCACTCTATCAGAGTGTGGTATAAAGACTAAATTTGAGACATTTTGTATAAATCGTACCGTATTTCGTTCCTATCAGATCGCTGTTGTCTGTTTACCATAGCAACCGTTTCGTGTGTTTGTGTGCGTGCGCAAATTTATAGTGACCACGCTTTTTACTTTTAATCGAGTTTATACTTTCTTAAAAAAACAATATTTACGCAAATAAAAAATAAAATTCAATGCATGCATTATGATTGTAACAAGTTATTCTAATTGGGGTGTCTGAGGATGTGCGTTATTTCATTTACACGTTGTATAAGTAAATACATACATAACATACATAGAAACACCCAGACCAAGCCAAACATCCGTGTTCATGCACACAAATGTTTGCCTTGAGCGGGAGTCGAACCCGCGACCTTCGGCGTAGCAGTCGCTTACACTCTCGCTGCGCCAACCGGTCGTCTATTAATATCGTTTTATTTATTCTTTAACTTGTAAACTATAGGGATCTTGAGCCACATTAATCGGGCCGTAAAATGGGGAATGCATTCATCTCTCACGAGAAGAGGCACAAGAGACTCATAAACGAGAAGGGTGGGAAAGAGAAAACAGTATTTTTGTCGCTTCCGTTAAATATTTTGTAAGCGCATTTATGTGGTGCACAAGTTCGAGTAGTTTGAAAGCTATCTGTTTAGTCTTTGGGGAATCTAGCACCTGTATTGAAAGAAGCTCAAAAATTATCATAAAACTCCTAGCTCAAAAAAGGTGTTTAATGTTTTTATGTGGTACAGCAAAGGAGGTCTATATTCAGCAATGGACTATGACAGGCTGATAATGATGGCAGCAAAATTGCCTTTCTGTAACTACATTCCTTAGACCACTTAACACAGAAAAGCACTTGACTCAATAAAAATAAAATAAAAAACAGTCTCTTATAGTGTTTTGTATAATAAATGTAAAATTTATTTCTTTTTTGTAAGAATAAAGAAAATATGACCCTCATTCTATGATATTATTTAACTCATAAATACAATTAAAAAAACATTAACGCAAACTAGACTCAGAAAAATCACTTTGAAAATGCACGCTTCATACATGGTTCAAGTTTCTAGAAATTTAATTTCTTTTACTTTGCCACGAATCTACTAACCCCAATCTAATTTATTAAACAAAGAGCATCTGTAAACAACCACGTATCCCTTAACGCGGTAGTTTTACTCTTAATTAAGAACATTTGATTAAAACCCAATTTCCTGGATTCAAGTAAAGAGGGTTGCTCTCTGTTCACATTAAGAATGACATGTACTACTGGCACACTTGAATAGAAATGAGAACTATAAAAAAAAATTTAACGGACTGTGGACTGGCTTCATCATTATTCAAGAACATGCCTTTTTAGTGGAGTTGGTTTTAAATAAACGCTTTAAGCTAGCTTTAGCGTGCGACTTCTGACGCGTGAATGTCGATCATGGAACATAAAGGTAACACATGAGCTATTCTGGTGTGAAAACTATGTTACTGCAAATTGTCATCAAATTATTTTCAGTAATTTAAGTGTTTGTGTTTGCATTTATAAATATTAGTAACTGTAGCTGTCCTCTGAATGTTGTCCGCTGTTCCATCAGTATCAGCGTCTTTATTATTTTGATTGTAAAACATATTAATGTTAGCTTCAAACGATTTTAACATGATGTTTACTGTTCAAAACCTTTAACATCACCTACAAAAAATGCAGTCGAAGCATTCAGCTTTATTGTGTTTGTAAAGCTGTGAATTTTTAATCCACCCCAAGTCAGCAGTCGCATACTCACTTTAAGTGCCCAAATGGATATATTTTTGACAAATTTGCTTTAACATGTTTAGTCTACCTTTGACAAACATACTATTATTGTTCACGCTCATTTTTAAGGAAATGCTAAATTTCCGTTATGACTTTCCAGTTGCACGTACTTGTGAGTCCAATCCGGACCTAATTATCAGATAACATAAGTTTCCTTCTGTTTTCTTGTGTAATATATAGTTACAAGAATTATTCCATTACTAAACTCATGACAAGTACGATACCTTTCTCCAGGATGGGCAAGAATAACATTGTAGAATTGTTATCAATATTTATGCAACGTACTCCGCTTGGCAAACAACTACCGGAAAATTATAACGCAAAGATTACTAGCCCTACCTACCATATATGTGCGAGCCATGAAGTCTACACGTAGAAGCGCCAATAAAGGACAGTATTTATGTTCATGATAAAAGTTTCGTGTGTAACCAGAAAAATAGCAGACTTCATTGGAGTAATCAGGGGTCTTGATAAGGAGACCGTATAATGAAGTTCTGCCTATTGGTGTGCATAATGACGCTGATAATCCATACTAGGCTTATCTTAATAAGATTTTGAAGTGGATAGTTAAATGGAAAATAGGGATGTTATGCAAGCTGCAGTCAAAGCCCGCCTTTACTCCTTACCTGTAAAACAATAACAAATTTCAAGTTCATATATGCAAAGCCCTAGCGATCGCTTCATATCAAATATTAAAATGTCTTAAAAATTAAATTCACTGAGGGTATGTATGTACGGTGAGTAAAACTTCTTTTGTATAAGTTTTGAAATATGTACTTGTTTTTAATATTTATATGTAGTTAAAATGATTATCGTTTGAATAATCAATCATCATCGTCAGCCGACAGACGTCCACTGCAGAAAATAGGTACCAAAAGCCATCTTATTCAGATCTACCTTGAGCTGCAACTAACCGCTTCCTGCGATCCCAATATCTAGGGAAATGCCATCAACCCCTAATGCATTTGAGCGGAGCCCCTGTATAATCCTAAGTACTGTAGCTTCATTAGTAGGCTCAAGTTGGAAGCACCCTGATGCATATCTATTAAATTCAAAATAAGTTAAGTCAGAAATTGAGACCTCATCATAGCCAGGTACCTCCAAGAAGTGCTTGTTGATAGCTTCAGGATTGTTAAAGGAAAATGGCAGCTGGTCATTGTTTTTATTTTTGTAATTTAAGACAGATTTAATATTCTTCCATAGCTTTTTTGAGTCTCTTTTATACAAATTATTAATATGACTTTTGAAATAAGCAACCTTCTCACTATTGATTGCCGCATTAACTATGTTTTTTAGGTCTTTATAGGTGTTATACTGAGACTCTGTCTTGGTAGACTTATAACGCAGATGACACCTATCCCGCAGTCTAACCATATCCTTCACAGTGTCCGTAATCCATGGGTAGTTTCTATCTTTGATCAATACTCTCCTGTAAGGGGCATGTAAATTAAATAAGTTTAGGATGTATGATGTAAATGTATCTACCATTGTATCAATATCATTATATAACAAGATATGGTTCCAATTGATTTTGATGAGATCTTCATTGAAGATATCAATAAGTATGTCTTTCATTGGCCTATAAGTGATCCAATGAGGGACAAACCTGTCTGTTCTGATGTTTAATTTCACTGTTACTAAAGCATGCTGCCCAAGCTCAGGCATGTGCAACACAGATGTTTCACACACTAAAGCATCGGTACATACCAAGTCAATAAGAGACTCACTATGCTCAGTGAAGTGTGTGGGTTCTGTTATAACATTTCTTAAATTAGAGCAGTGTAAAAAGGTACATAAAATCTTGCTCTTTCTGTCATTGGCAGCCATCAGATTGATATTCCAGTCACCAAGCAGGATAATCTTGTCAGCATAAGCAAATGAGGAAAGAGAATCACTAACAGAATCTAAGAAAAGGTCCACATCCAGCCAGGGAGGCCTGTAAGCTGTTCCAATTATGACCGTCTGTGAGTTAACATTTAACTTGATCCACATTTGTTCTACCTGTGGTGAAGGTGGGTGTGGCATAGTGCGTACATGTAGGCCCTTTCGGGTATAAAAACCGACACCACCACCCCTACCTCTCCGTACACTCTGCGGGCGTGGAATATGCCGTAACTGATAATTAGGAACTCTAGGAGCTCGAGCCTCCTCTCCATCCCTCAGCCAGGTTTCATTTATTGCCATGACATCCACCATGGCGTTCCCCATAGCCAGTATAAATTCATAGTGGCGTGTCCCCAGAGACCCAGCATTGAAGAGTCCAACACTCAATCTCTTATCCTTTTTCATTTGTGTATGTGTAAATATATAAACTCAGTGCAAAATGTGTTGCATATGTCAATGTTATACAGTGTTTTATGTTGTTTTATGTCAATAGGATAGATAAAGTTGTATATTTGTGTACATAGTAGTCTACTTGTGTGTATATAGCTCTCTAAGAAATTGGTGTCACATAGCATGTAATCCTCGAAGCAATTGAGATTAGCAAAGTTAGTTAGCAGGGATTTGGACCATTTAAGTTTGAGACAAGACAGGTTATTATATTTCCTCAATAATTTCAACACATCTTATGATAATGAACTGTGATAGAATATAAGTTTGCAATGGTATAACAAATAGGTAAACAAAATGTAAATAAGATAATTAAAACTCATTAACGAAATCATACATCACCATTCGCTTTGTACAAAATTCAGCTTTTGTATTACCATTTGGCGTCTGTACAATTCAAACTTCAAATTCGTACGCTTCTAACTTCCCTTTTGTTTGCAAGGTACTGTCATTTTCTCAAATGGAAAGCATTTTGCTGTATCTTCAATAATCTTGCTCATAATTACAATGTCAGTGCTGGTTATAAGTTATTTCCTTTTTATATTTATATGATAGTTTATTATAATCACCCTGTTTCGCCGATGAATGTTAGGTCCCACGTGATCGGGGGCGAGCCTATTGCTAATCTATCTGAATATAATTATATTATAATTCTGTATGTGTTTTGCTACATCATCACACAGCCCTTTTGCAGCCCAGCTGGACATAGGCCTCTTCTATTTTGTGTCCCAATAACGTTGTGAGTCAATAAAAGGATTTGATATTTTTCAGGATTTTCATACTATACCAGACAGTTGGTCTAGGATTTGATGTCAAGTTTTTCCTCCCTTTTTAAAGATACTGTGCTTTATGTATTTTTCTTAGTGGTCTCTTACGGTACCAAAGGACGGCATCCTCGGAATGCAACCGGCTAGTTACAGTATCCTTAATCCGTATCACAAGGATAAATAAAACTTAAATCACCATTTAAAGAATATAAACTGTCAGACTCAAAAGTAAATCAACATTTTCAGAAAATGAATTATCAATCAATTATCAAATATAAAAAGTCGAGGTAAAAATTGCATAATGCATGTAAGAACGAAATATCGACAATCCCATATCTAAGTCATTTTATATTTTAAGATGATTTACAATATTTTGACTGCGTGGAAGGTGTAACCACTTAAAAAGGGTTTCCTCGCTTTTAACCCAGTGAAACGTATGTCATGTTGTCGCGACATGCGACAAAGATGTCTGATTTGTAAATATTTGTGCCGATCCGGATATCCTTTGTGTCCGCTGTTTGAATGTTTGTAACGTTCCTGGTGACATAAGGATTATTCTTAAAAACGGGCGTATTGTAAGAGATTTGGAAAAATAGAATATACTCATTGGTACGATGATAGAAATTGCACGTATGACACGTTTATGAAGTGCTCTGTTTCTGAGAAGAAGTTATTTAAACATATAATTAATTTTATATATATTTACTAAAATTTGAGCAAAATGCAGTGCGTGTTAGGTATTCTGTAATATTTGTTGATATATTGGTAATATAAGCGTATCTGATGTGTTTCAATAAATCGAAGTTAGAACACGGAATATTGTTGGAATTACATAATTTTTCGTTCTCTGTCGACACACAGATGCCAGCTCCAAGTCACTACTACGAATACATGTTTAAAAAAAATAAACAATATGTTTGAGCCATTATATCAAAAACACATACCTACATAAAAAATACATACTGTTTAACCTCTCACGCGCTGAAGGCCGTTTACCCAAACACACAAATTGAGAAAGTAATTAAAAAAAAAATTAGGTAAACTTTCCGAGGGCTAGTATGATGGATGCAGATGGATGCATGTGAGGGACGGGGTCCGCCTCGGCGGGTCAGCTCAGGCGGAGTCGTGGCAGAAATGCTAACGTAGTTCCCGTGACCCTGCCATTCAATGGGATTGGATAGAGGAACACCATGGTGGTTTTAGTGGTCGGGGAGTCCCACACTCTCCCTAGCCTGAGCCCCTTTAGGGGCCCAACGTGGGGGGGTTAGCCCGTAAATAGTTTGGTTTCCGTCATGCGTCAAAAAACAGGTAAACTTTCCGAAAAGCGAAGAATACGTCATTAAAAATATAATAATAGGCCATGAATTACCTTACTGGCTTCGTTATGAGTTTATCTAACTAGTTATATGTAAATATAACTGACCTGTTCTTGCAGCGATGTAATATATTTTTTATTACGTAAAAACAATATACAATATGCAAAGATAACACAACACATTTTACTTTTGAATCATAAAACTTCACCATAAAACGTTTTTGTTTTCGCGACGAAAAATTACGACCAATTATAGCCATCACGTTATGCACATATGAGGTGCATAAGACATTTTAGGGTTTTGGGTTAAATAAAAAATACAGTTATCAAAACAATGTTTAAAAGGCTGCCAATCTACATGTCATGTTAATGCCAAAAATAATGCTCCTTTATTTTTTCATTCGCTTTAGTTTATCAATAAACTAGACATCGCCAGCGGCTTCGCCCGCCTCAATTATACATATGAACCTTCCTCTTGAATCATTCTAACTATTAAAAAAAACCGCATTAAAAGCCGTTGCGTAGTTTTAAGGATTTAAGCATATATAGGGACAGACAGACAGAAGAAATACTTTGTTTTATACTATGTAGTGATAAAAAGCTATGTAGTGAAGACCGACATTAAACAAGTAATAATGAATACGTATTTATATTATTATGAATATTTTCATTGAACATTTCTTTAAAAGAACTGCCGTACACATAAAAGACACTCGAAAGCAAAACATTAAACATTTTTGATTCTGTTATTGAGTGAGCGACTACACATGGAGATCATTACATAAAAACCTCAAGAAATCCAAGTTTGTTCACGATATTCATCGTTTAATTTCGAAAAGTCAGTTGTGAGTGCTTTGAGTTTGACTCCGAGACTCTTTTCTAAGCTGTCAGTTTGTCTCTTTACTAGGCTGTCTCTGTCTTCATCATCATCAGCCTTCCAATTGGCCTACTTTACCACGCTGGCCAAACGGGTTGGTATAGGGTTTGTATCAAGTTTTCCTTCATAATAATCATTTATTTGTCAAACACAGGTAACATTACAATTTTCGGTCTTGTGTGTTTACAATTTTAAGTGCGCTGTGTTTTGCCTTAAAGACATACACATATATTATACAATAATTGTCTACGCTTCATTCACTAATAAGTTAACAATAATACAAAATTAAATAACAAGAAAACATAATGTCATAATATAATAATAAACAAAGGAAGTAATAGTAAATAATCAATGTTAAAATCAAGTTTAAAATAGAAATTTAATAATTTTAATAAAGAAATAATTTGCGATATAGATAATATAGAAATAATTTATATGTCAAACAGTGTAGAATAAAATTACATTTTTTATTTCAAAATACAGTTTATCATTCAGGAATTCGTCAATATTATAATAACATTTCTTTATTAATAATTCATTAAAGCTCTTTTTGAACAGTTTTAGTGGCATATTCTTGATTGATTCGAGTACTTTATTATAAATTCGCGGTGCGAGACCAAAAAAACTTTTCTGCATTAATGTTGCTTTGCATTTGATGTTACTTAACTGGTTTAGATATTGAGCACGTATTGGACCCTTTCTGACATCAGACAATCTTGTAAATAAGTGTGGATTTCATTTTACAAATGCTGCTGTTTCCAATATATACAGTGATGGTAATGTTAAAATTTTTAAGGTTTTAAAATAAGGAACGCAGCTGTTAGTTACCTTGATACCACACATAGATCTTACACATCGTTTTTGAATCCTAAATACCAGCTCCCTATCAGTGGACTGCCCCCAAATCACAATGCCGTGCCGTAAAGCTGATTGTGCCAAGCCATGGTATGCTGTTAGGAGAGCTTGACTGTTAACCCTCCGCGACAGTTGAAACACGGTTTTGCTTAGTCTTTTGCATAATGCTTCAACATGAAGCTTTCAATTTAATTGGTTATCCATTATTTTACCAAAGAATTCCCACATCTCTATCTGTGCCTTTCCTTACAGTGCTGTTCTCTGCATAATATGCTCCCTCTGTCGGCTCTTACGACACCCATGGGATGATGTCGGGTGGTGACATTCCGTATTCTTAATCCGTCACCACACGGAATTGTAATGTCTTTTTCGTAAAATAAATAAAATTATTTATACATGATAGGTACACAGAAGAGTTATTCATGTTGAAGAATTTTACTTTAAATTTTTTTTACAGAAGACACATTTGAGACATCACGAATTCTTTCGATCATGATAAAAATTTGTACCATGCTGTGGAATGTTTGCGGTAAACATGTGCAGCTTATGAAATACAAATTGTTAAATAATTCAAATTTATTTCGAAGCTTGTGTAGATTGTAGAGATACCTTGATATCTAAAATAATAAAAATACGGGTTTTGCGAGTGTAATAACTTATAGGTACTTACTGTACGATTCTCGATAACCGTAAACAACGCTTTTTATGTACCTTAGAGCTAAGTAACCTCTACTGAATAAATAAGTTTTAGTCTTTGGAAATCCAGCTTAAAAAAAGCATTTTAATTTTAGTTGGCCTATTTGAAGCCTTTTTGTGAGCAATTTCAGTACTCTAGGGCCTTAGTGGATTTGACATCTTATTTTGTATTCTGTACTTTCTTACATACTGTAACTATTTTTAAAGGCTGCGTCTATCTAAACGTGGGTGTCTCTTAAGACTGAAGTATGCGTGCCACTTAGAGTATCATTGATTCAGGTACTTTTTTTAAGTAAGAGATGAAGTTCCATTTTGTACATGCTTACTCTAATAGAAGCTTTTTTTATTTATATAGCTAGCGTGTTGGCTAAGGCGTACTCAGACATTAAAAGAAAATATTTTAGTCTTTGCCAACATTATGTATAAACAGCATGCCTGTATGAAATTTACAATTTTTTTATCGATTTCATTAAGAATTTAAATAAGAGAGAATTAGTTTAAAAACCAAATTTTAGGATTTAATATAAACTCAAGGAACATTTTCAATTAACAATTTTATTTATTTCATATTGGACAAAACATCGCAAGGACGATTGCTATTAAAATTAATTGTTCTAAGTAACTGTCAAGTTTGTGCGCCTTTTCATTTTAATGTTCGACAAAAGGTTTATAATTATAGGAAAGTGCAAATAGCTACTTCGCCAAAAGGAAGTTTAATTTCAAATTAATTTTTACCAAAGTTTTATAAATGGTGGGTACGGTAGGTATTTTTTTACTTGAGGAATACGGTCTATGAATTTTATACGAAAGCATCTACATACATACATACATACCGTCACGCCTTTTATCCCCGAAGGGGTAGGCAGAGGTGTATTCCTACACCCACTTTTCGCCAGATATACTTTAGTCCCACGTAATAAGGGGCGAGCCTATTGCCGTACCGGGCACATTTCCAGACTCCGTGCTGCTACTGAGAATTTCGTGACAGAAAAACCCAATAACACTGCCCGACCCAGGAATCGAACCCGGGACCTCACGATCTCACGCGCACATTTATGCCGCGAGACCAACGAGGCAGTCGTATAGGGTTTGATATCGAGTTTTCCGTCTCTACGCAAAGATGGTATTTGCATCGTGTTATCCCTTAGTCGCCTCTTACGACACCCACGGGAAGATAGGGGGTGGTGACACTTGTATTCTATGCCGTCAACCACACGGCGAAAGCGACGAAAGCATCTATTCTAATATTATAAAACTGAAGACTTTGTTTGTTTGGTTGGTTCAATTCAATTCAATTCATTTATTCGGTACAACATATATTGTGTAAAATGATAAACTTACATAATAGATCGGAACATAACAGACAGAGATGGATAACAAATAAGTACTAAAACAAACTAAATATCATGAACTTGAACCGTAACAATTTAAATACCATAAACCAAATCCACAAGGTTGATTAAAATTAACTATTAAGTAATTACATGATTTATATTAATGTCTATAGAAGATGTCAACAAATCAATTAACTAAATAATAATAATTAATGAATTAATAATAGTAATGTCAGCATGTCAATAAAAAAATTATAATGTCAGAAGATAAATTAAAATAAAATTACAGTAATGTCAAGTATCATTTGGAATTCCAAACAAATTGTTATGAATTTGACATGTTATCACTCTGGAACTCCTCAGTGCTGTAGTAACTTTTTTGCAAAAGAAACGTTCTTAACTTATTTTTAAAACCTATTAAGGAGTTAATAACCTTCATCTCAGTTGGCAACTTGTTAAAAATGCTTACTGCTTGGACTCTAGATCTGTGCTGTAAAACATTTAGTTTAGGCTGAACTATGCTGGTTGAATGCGCTAATCTCAGGAATAGCTGGTTCGACATCAGTAAGTATTTTAGTTTCCTAAAGTCCATTTACCGAGCAAAGCTATATAATATCACGCTGTGAGCCACGGGTGCGGAGCAGTAACCTTAAATAACATGGATGTAACCGCAGGCTCAGCTAGTAATGAATAAAGGCTTTTACTTTTACTTGCAACTTCTATAATACCAAAATTCTAAACGAAACCCAAAACACACAAAACTTCGTTCGCATTTGATTGTAAACTCATCAAAATATAGCCGATTTCTCAAAAGCTCTCCAAACTACATTAACACTGTAATAGTTGGTTCATTAACTAGTCCTTAAGCTTGATTGGAGTCAAATGAGCCGTCGATCCTAATCGCAATACAAATAGATATCAATTGACCAGACAGATTGTAATCAACCCTTAACCTGCGTAGTTTGTCAACTGAAGTTTAGTTAGAAACAAATCTATATGCTTCGGCGGTACTGTTGTTTAGACCTCTAACGAAGTTTCATGTAAATGGTAGTTCTATCAATAGCGTCAACTCTTAAAATTCTAGTTAGATAGCCTAAATTTATCTCATGCCGTCGGTTTAGTTATAATTTCAAGTATTGTTTGCCTGTCTAATTTATGTAACAGGTTTCAGTCGTAATTCGAAAGATTACGATGGTATTCGATGGTGGCTGTTCTTTTCTTTGTTTGACTTTCTTCTTTCTTTACCGTCATAGTCGTTTATTTCCTACGACATGTTGGGTTTTAATAGCTGAAGTGATAGGGTGAGAAATAATCTATTGAACATTAATTGTACCTTTAGTTTTCAAATACTTCGCCCTTCTAGCGTTATCCCAGTTTCAACCTGGGGTCCGTCTTGCTGTCTAACCGGATTTGGCTGACAATTAACTTTTCCACTGAGCAACTGCCTGTCTGACATCCGCAAACCAAAGGGAAAGCGACTTTCATGGCTTAGACTAGTGTCAATTTCAACGACTGTCAAAGATCTTCATGATAATCGGGTCCGACGGCTTAACGTGCTCTCCGAAGCACGGGACAGTCGATAATTTACAATTCAGTTTTCAAATACTTATGCGATTGAATTCTGCTATACAAATGTTGTTATGAATACACATCGAAAATTATTACAGTACTAGGGGACGCCAGCAGCTACGCCTGCAATTTTTTTTAAATTTCCCCGTTTTGGCGGATCCCGTGGGAATTTCGGGAAATCCCTTCTTAGTACACCCCTACGGTCCCCAAGGAACATACATGCCAAATTTCAGCTTCCTGCGCCCAATAGTTTCGGCTGTAGCGTGTCTGTCAGTCAGTCAGTAACGCAAGGATTTTATATATTAAGATTTAACGCTACCGTTGTGCAGACCAGGCGTTCAGCCTCCTTATAGGTAAGCAGTTCTCGTATGCTATAGACAAAACAAAAACAGTGAAAATGCTTATTATCATTTTAATATAATCATCCCAAGAAAAACATAATCTCAAGTTTTCAAAATATTAGCCCGAATTTAATTTCGTAGAACTTAGAATAAGGTAGCAAAATACATTTGTGGAATTAACTCTCTTAAGATGTTTTTTTCTTGGAAGATAATTACAATTCTAGGTAATATTATTATACAAAACTATAAAGAAATGTTAAAATATTTGAATAAAATTTCTTTCGCGAATTCCAATTTAAGCAAGTCTGGATGTATCGATTTTATTTTACGTTTAAAGTAACTCTATGTTGGCAATTTTTTTCAATATTATATCGGAATAATTATATTATTTACTAAATAAAAAAGTTTTAATTAATGATGTTCTAAATTTTCCAGCAAAATTACCCTTGAGATTATATAGTCCATATAAATCGTTATTGATTTTGTCTATGAATAAATACATTAAATATTAAGTAGCAAGCATAGAACTAAGGATTATGGTAAATTATTAATTATTTATCATTTGTTTAACTCAAAAGTAAACCATCGTAAGGAACCTGCACGACAACTTCTCCATAATGTTCTCGAAAGACATGTAAAGTATGCCTGGTAGACTTGAAAAGCATGGGTAAATATGACCTAACCCATCTCGTAGTAAGAGGAGGCTCGTGCCAAACAGTGGGACAATCTACATAGAGGGCTGATGATGATGATCAATAGTACTCTTTACTTACTGACAGACTGACAGATAACGCACACCTGCAATTACTGGACTTGGATGTTCCTTGGGAAGTCTAGGGGAGCACTAAGAAAGGGTTTTTCGGCATTCCAAGCCTAAGGGATTAGAAATGTACTTGACGGGCAAACCCGCGAATTATATCTAGTTTTATTATAACTAAACACTCGGTGATGATAATTTTCTTTAAAGAAAGGTAATGAATCATCCACAGGTATATCGGTTGCCTTCACCTGAAATTTTCATACAATAATAGTTAGTGTGTGTAAAATCATCGGTACATCCAAACTGAAAAAAATATATTTACAATATAACTATTTATACTTAGGTACTTAAGTAAATTAGATATGCAAAATTACATAATAATATGTGCAAGTGAGATACAAATAACTCAATAACACGCTTGCAAGCCGTCAGTCGCACCGAATCTGTTAAACTCATTAGCTGCGGTCACTGCAAGATTTTCACTTTGTGAAATGAGGATCGATAGCGATTACTGATAAAACTTAGCCAACCGTTTCTTGGTCAATTTTCTAACAGATATTGAGATACTTAGGTAGTGTGTATGATTTTATTGAAATTATTCCAAAGTAAGCAAATAAACTTAAATTTAAAATTTCTAATGCAGGTTTTTGGAATAGAATATCTATGAGTTCCAAAATTCCTATTTAAGAAATTGATATATATGATCATGGTTGTCTTACAATCAACGTTAGTCAAATTCAAAATTCAAATTCAAATTCAAAATCGTTTATTTATTTGGGTCACAATGTGACGCTTATGAACGTCAAAATAATAAATTTATAAAATAATTACTTAAAGACTCTACATTTACATTTACTGCCACGTTCGCAAAGCAATAGGTAGAACCATGAGAAAGAACGGGCAATAAAACTCACGGTCACTCTTTTTCTTCGCCAGGTTTTGCATAATACACATAATTTACATTTTGTAAGGTGCTGCAACTGTTACACCTTCTATATCACTTGTATATATATTTACTGTACATAATAATACTCAAGCATAATACTTTTGATGTTCATTTGGTTAGTCTCCTCAGAATAGACATGGTGAAACAGGAGCATCCACTTACATTATATATACCTAACAATGCAGGCAATCCGCGAAAGTGATCAGACCCATGATGGAAATGATGCAGTTAAATATTAAAATCTAATACCAGCCCGCAAGACCGTCATCGACCAGTCATCGCAAGTAGCACCCGTTCACGAGTATGACGCATGTGCCAGCCATCATCCCTCTCGCCATATTAGAGGGACTGGGATGACCCGACACACGACGCCACCACAAGAAATGACATTTTAGTGAGCATGACGATAACGGTACACGAACCGGCAGTAAGAAACAATCTATTGGTATACTGACCATGACCGCCAATTACCTCCATTTTCCAGATCGTTATTATGAACATAAATCAGTGGACCGCGTGAAGGAATGCAAATGTAGAAAGAATTTTGTGAAGGTGACAAGTGAACAACGATATGATCAGGAATAAATAATGTTAAACCACATTCAACAAATCGTAATAATATCCAAATCCTGCAAAAATCATGTGTTCACGAGGCACCTCCACTTAACATGTTACTAATTAAGAAGAGAGTATTTTACACAGTCATAAAAATAACAATAATGGTGAATTTAAAGAAAAAGCAACTAGACCCATGATGTCTTGTCATCTAGAAATTCTTTAATAGTGTAATAACCCCTTTTTAAAAGAAAATTCCTAGTAGTGGTTTTAAATTTGTGCAGAGGTAAATTCATTATTTCCAGAGGTAATTTGTTGAAGAATTGTATACCGAGTCCCGCAAATGAGTTATGAACTTTATGTAGACGGTAGTTAGTGCCCACTAGTTTATGCTTATTCCTTGTGTTCACTTTGTGCACGTCACTATTTTTACGGTAAAGAGTTAAGTTTTTCTTAACGTACATTAAATTAGCAAATATATACTGCGATGCAACTGTAAATATTTCTACTTCTTTAAATTTATCTCGTAAAGAATCTCTAGCACCTAACTTATATATTGCACGTATGGCCCTCTTTTGAATAACAAAAATTGTCTGAATATCGGCCGCCGTACCCCATAATAGTATCCCGTAAGACATTACACTGTGAAAGTAACTAAAGTAAACTAGTCTAGCAGTATCTACGTCTGTGAATTGGCGAACTTTCCTAACTGCAAATGCTGCAGAACTAAGTTTGACTGCCAGACAGGATATTTGGGCACCCCACTGAAGCTTACAATCTAAAGTTAAACCTAAAAATACAGTTGAATCAACTAGGTTAATTGTTTCGTTATTTAAAATTATATTGGTAAGAACATTTTGACATTCGGCAAAGTGAATTTCACACATTTTGTTTTGCCAGAGTTGAGTAGCAAATTATTTGTCGTGAACCAACGTAGTACTTGCGCAAGAGAATTATTTACGCTGTCAATGTTACTTGTATTACGATCAACTTTAAAAATAAGTGAAGTATCGTCAGCAAAAAGAACAATATCACATAGATTTCTAACAAAGAATGGCAAGTCATTAATATATATTAAAAAAAGAAACGGACCAAGAATAGAGCCCTGTGGAACGCCCATTCCCACTGGCAAACCTTGAGACCTACTTCCACTAACATCTACATACTGAACTCTATCTCTAAGGTAACTGGCAACAAGATTGAGTGCGCTATCTCGAATACCATAATGGTTGAGTTTACGTAAAAGTGTATCATGTTCAACACAATCAAAAGCCTTTGACAAGTCGCAAAAAACACCAATGGCATCCTTCGAATTTTCCCAAGCGTTAAAGATATGTTTTAATAGAGTTACACCGGCATCAACGGTGGAGCGACCCTTAGTGAAGCCATACTGCTCACTGTGCAATAAATTATTTGTGAGAAAGTGGCTCTCTAACTGATGCAAAATAACCTTTTCAAAAATTTTACTGATTGCAGGCAAGATAGAAATTGGCCGAAAGTTACTAGGGTCGCTCTTGGATCCTTTTTTGAAAAGTGGTATCACCTTGCTGTGTTTCATTAAATCAGGAAATACCCCTTTGTCCACGCATCTATTAAATATTGCAGCTAAATATGGAGCTATGCTAAAAATGATTTGGCGAACAAGACTAACTGAAATACCCCATAAGTCAATAGATTTCTTAATATTGATGGTCTTGAAAGTCTTGAGGATGTCATTGGTGTCAATGTATTTAAAACTAAACAGCACATCACACTCATTCACATTGCCTCTAACTAACATCTCTGCTTTGCTTGGGCATGAGTCTAAACACTTGGTTGTTTTCACTGGTATGTTTATGAAGAAGTTGTTAAAAGCCTGAGCAACATCAATTTTCTTTGTAACTATTTCTCCATTACATTTTAATTCATAGCTATTATCTACTAACTTAGCTCGACCAGTCTCACTGTTAATAATGTTCCAAGTTGTTTTTATTTTGTTCTTGGATTCTTTAATTTTATTACTTATAAATATAGACATAGCTGAAGCACATGCTCTCTTAAAAACTTTTGAGTAATTTCTTACATATTCAATAAATGAAGGATTAAAATTGTATTGCTTCATACCATACAGATCATACAACCTAGATCTACTTTTGTATATTCCTACTGTTGCCCAATCACAAAATTTAACTTTAGAGCTCTTGGCAAATGTCTTCTGCTTAAAAATTTTATTGTACTCATTTTTAATAACATCAAATAACCACTTATATAATTCATCTGGATCATCGTGAGTTAAGTCAATGCTGGCGATCTTAGCAGCAACATCATCACTAAAGCGATTAAGGCGAGCAGAGGTCATAGGCCTACATGTGATTTTTTGTACTGTAGGGGTTGTATTAGTTGGAATTACAACCTTTTGTCCACAGTGATCCGATGTCAAGTCACTCAAAACAGCTTTACTTAAGTACAAACAATTGCAAAAAATATTATCTAAGCATGTAGAAGAATGTGAGGTAGTTCTGGTTGGTTCAGAAAATAAAACATTCAAATTAAATGACATAAATAAACTAACTAACCTAGTACAAGTTGGTGATTGTTCTAACAAGTTAACATTAAAATCACCACATACAATTATTGACTTCCTGCTGGAACTTAAGTGTTTTAAGACGTCCTCCATGATGCTTTCAAATTGGCTAAAGTCACTTTGCGGTGGTCGGTATACACAGACTATGACGTGTTGCTCAAGTTCAACACAAGATATCTCAGCGGTGCGCTCGATAGAAAGTTCGGCTATGTCCTTTCGTTCTTTACATTTAATACTATTACAAACATATATGAGAGAGCCACCACGAATAGCGTTCTTTCTTACGAATGCACTAATCACTGTATAAAATTCATTATTGAATATTAATTGGTCACCTCTTAACCAATGTTCCGTAATGCATAACACATGCAACTTATGTTTCTTTAAAAATAAATCTATCTCTAATTCTTTGCCAGATAGGCCTTGTATGTTTTGATGAGCTAAGTTTAAAACACATGAATGCCTATCTGTTGTCTCATCTAGTAGTTTAAACTAATAGATTTGTCAATACTACTATTGGTATAACTATTATCTACCAAATTCCTAAGTACTCTAGTAGTACTGCGTTCACTATGTAAATTAAATGCTAATAATTTAGCAAGTTGTCGCCTATATATAAAAGTGAGATACATAGTATCTTTTGTTAAAAAGAAATTACTAATAAAAATATTAGATTCAAAAAATAAAATATGGTCACTATGACTACAAGTGCTATTATATAATAATAGATTCAATTTACCTATCTGGTCATTTTCTTTATAAGATAAGTTATTGGAATATGGTAATGCACAGACAATAAAGTTGCACCCCACTTTAGAACTTTGTTCTATCATAATATCTGATAAAGCTAATATTTCTTTCTTGGTAACTAGTAGGCTATCCCCATATAAAATTATAACTGTAGAATGTTTATTTAGTCTAGCATACTTTAATTTATTAATTAACATAGACATTCCTTGTCCTGGTGAACAAATATTTTGTATTGACCGATCAGTATAACTATTAATCAGGCTACCCATACCAATTCCTAATTGGTCAGAAAAAATTAAAACATTGTTATCTAAAACCTTATTATTTTCATTATGTAACAATGTGTCAGAACCATGACATGTTTTCGAAGGATATTTATCTTGAAAGTCACTTAACTTGGTTGTACAATTAGGTGAAGCCTCTAACTTATGATTTGAACAATTTAAACAGTTACCGTTGTTGGTCATAGAGAGCAGTTGTTTTAGATTTTCTCTACCAACTCTGCTAATTTCATCATATTTCAATATATATTCCTGTGTTTCACTTTGATGATCTATTATCAATTTGTTGAGCTGTGCATTTAATGATGTGATTTGTGTTTGCAGCTCACATGTGTGTTGTTCATATTGTAATCGGCTACAGGCTAATTGCTCACTACTATCCTTAAGCTTAGAAACTAATAACTCACTCTCTTTAACTAAATCATGGTTAATTTGTGTTAAATCTACAATTTTCTTTGACCTCCTATAGCCTAACTCAAGTCGCTTTATTAATTTATTTAATTTTGTCAATTTCCTAAATTTACCATTTGACACCTTATATGCAAAGTTACAATTACATTTTACAGATTTAAAAATATTTGCCTTTCCACCAATGACTTCAGAGAAGAGGTCCTGGTTTGCTGCGCTGCTTAGTGACTGAATGGAATTCTCCAAGGTTGTTATTTTGGATTGAGCTTCACTCAAGCTTGTTTCCAACTCCATGATGCGACTGAGCTGCCTCATAGGTATATGTATCATCGCAGCTACTATATGATCTGACTTCTTCCTGCAGTCTGTCCCGCTGGTCCAGAATGTCCATATGTTCTATGTGGAGTTCCGTCAATTGTGCTTTCAGTTGTGAGTCTGTCACCGATCAAAAATAAAAAGCATTAAATACACCTTACATCGGCCTCGGTCACAGTTTAACTACGAGCTCCGTTAAATAAAAATAACGTACCTAAATGTTTTAACTCATTTAAATTTTATTTTGTTTAAACCATAATCTTTATTTTCATTTATAATGTAGTGCCGTTGAATATAATTATTATGTATTCCTCTTTTACAATTATTAACATAGTTCACATGGTAAGCGTATTTAACATTAGTTGAGAGTTTATGGGAACACTACTCAACAGGCTTTTAGCTCGCTCCCATAATTACGGTCTAAATGAATGTATTTTAACATAATATTAATGCTTTAAGCGTTTCATTTTAAATCTCTAACAGGCGCAGAATAATTATGTGGACATAGTAACTGATACTGGTGGCTATGATTTCATTTTTCTTTCATTTAAAATACTCTAGTTATTTCTTCAGTTTAACTCACATAATTCTGTGCCTCCTGTGAAGGGTGATACAAATCAACTTGTACCCTTTTTAAGTTTTTTATACAGAAATGATCAGAAAAAAATTACGTTTTTTTGGTATAACTCACGTTCTTCTATCTGCTATAGTTTTGGAGATAATTTTGTGAAAAGTGATACAACTAGCATTATTTTAGTTACTAACATCCAAAAAAACGTGCATATTGCTATATGTCGAGTTATAACCCCATTATGTAATTGGTTCAAAAGCAATGTTTCGTGCTGTGTGGTATAAAAGGAATTGAATTAATTTTCACATATTACTTTTCTGTATTTTTTTGCGAATATTGATATAACTAGAGTTAAATCACTTTAAACCAACTTTTATTAAAGCAGATAAGGGTACAAGTCAACACGTACCTACCAATTCGAAACCAATTTGATGTATTTTTTTGTGATAAGTGATACATCTTGACATGTATTACTTATCACAAATAAATAAAACCGTTTGGATTTTAAACACGATTCGGGGAATTTTGTTTAACAATATTGTATCAGAAATTGCCAATATTTATATAATTGATGTTATACCAAGAAGATGCCTTGATGAATAGCCTTGTTTTCACGAGAATGCCCATTAAAAAGGCAAAGACGTTGATTATAGGACGAGGATTACTTGCTGACGTGAACTCAACATTAAAATAAGCGCTGAAGTATTGAGATATTACTAGCTCTTCGTGAGTAACTCAAAAGTATATTCAAAATGTTGCTTTGAAAATTCCTGGCAAAATAGTAGTGTACATTTTGACACTAGCAACGTGTTTTACAGTCTTTAATTTCTGTACCCTACAAATAAATCACATGTTTTTGGTCAAAACTAATGTAACAAAATTTTAGTTGCAACAACCAACACTTTGTGTGATCCATAATTTGTGATGAGTGTATTTTGTGTCCGTTGATTAATGTTTGCTAAGACTCTCGCAACATGAAATTTAACCTCAGTGCGAGACTTATCTTAAAAAAAAGGGTTTGTTCTTCATTCAGGCTACGGAGTTTCGGACCACATAAAAATTGCCTGATTCTGCCCGAACAATGTGCTTCTTTCGTCTCAAAATGACATAATAATATTTTATCTAAATAGAAGATTTTACGTGAATGATTTGATTTTTCTTTTTATATTTTGATTGTAGTGATTGAATAGCAGCCACATTAAATGGGTTTATTTCCTTGAGAAGCAGTTTGAAAAATAAACTCGTTTGTATTTAAAAGCAGCCAGTTAAAAAAAATCGTAAAACTCCAATAGTGTCTTGGAATTTAATAGTAAGCAATGAATCCTCTCTTCTAAATAAACATAGTTTCTATATCATGTTAGTGTCATATATACGTCACAAAAAGCGTATTCATCTAAATTATCTGATAATTGAACGAAATTGTAACGAGATTGTATTGAAACAAGTGTCAAAATATGTGTCAACGACGAACTATTTATTTCAAATCATACGATAATAACATTAGGTTATCATAATACCGCTTTTGAGTCAATTCAAAATATAATATGAATGTCATATAAAAATAGGAGAATTGGCCCCCTGATTGGAAATCTATTTGGCGGTGTTCATAAAATATGAGTGGAAGTCCTGATCCTAAGTTACAATCAATATATTTTAAAGCCGAAGGAAGCAAACAAATTACTCCAAAAATTTTAACCACCTTGTTAGGCGACTATCTTCTGTACCTTTATGTTACCCTGGTATTTTTCAATATCCTAAGCTACAATGAGATATTTCAAAGCTGCTGGAAGTTTATTAAAAATGTCTTCAAAGTTTTTATCCAGCTTGTTAGGCGACTAACTTTTGTACCTTTATGCTACCCGGGTACTTTTCAATATCTTTAGCTGCTGCTACAATGAAGACATTTTGAAGCTGAAAGATGTTTATAGTCTTCAAAAATGTTAACCAACTTGTAAGGCGACCTTTTTTTGTAGCTTTATGCACCCCTGGTAATTTTCAATTCAAATGATTTGAATATATACTTGTAACATAGGACTCACGCCTGTTTCCCGGAGGGGTAGGCAGAGACTACAGAATGCCATTTGCAACGATCCTGACATACATATATCTCTTGCTTCAATCACTCCCATCAAATTCCTCATGCTTGCTCTTCTGTTTATTTGATTATTGAAAAAAATAAAAAAGTGTTAAAAATTATTTACATTTGCTGTCTGTATTTTTGAAGTGCTTGGAATTCGGTCCGAAGCAGGAAGTTATGTTTATGTAGGAATTTTATACTGCTATGTGTCCCATAGCAGTATAAAATTCCTTTTTTTACTGCTATGGGACCCATTTTATAAAAACTAAGTTTTTAATGGAATGTGGTCCGAAACTTCGAGCCGAATGAAGAACAAACCAAAAAAAGTATGGTATTGGTTTAGTATCATGCTGTTGTTCTTGCCAATCGTCATAGATTACAAGACTCAAGCAACTACCGTTGCTTGAGTCTTGAAACACGTCATGAGATAAAAATATTTTAGAAATTTAAAAATATTTGTCTTTTTCGATGTCGCTGATACTCCTCGCGATAGGCAGTTGTTTCAAGCCTTGCCTTGAAAATAAAATCTTTCATAGAAAAGAAAAGCAGTTACCTCATATTGGAGTAAATTTTAATACTGGCTGTTTATATGAATACTGGCCGTATCATGTTTATAATCTTTATCTGTGGCTTTTTGAATTCAAACATTACGTATCGTGTGTTGTCTTCTTGTAATGTCTTCTTGTAGATTTTTTTATTCTTGTTTTGTATCGCTTACTGTGCAGTATAAATAAATAACATTTATTTTGTCCAAGAAGAAGTCTTGTTTATTTTTACCATCGAATAGGTTATGGGCCCAGTTCGACGCGAGTGAATATATAACAAAGAGCAGCACTGGCAATAGAAAACAGAAGTGTCAAAACAAAAATCGTGTAAAAATGGAGTTTGGAAAATCCATGAATGTGGAAAAATTCGATGGAACGAATTTTAAACAATGGAAATTCCAAATTAAGTGTGCACTGTGTGCCAGAGGTTTGGATATCAACACGCCAAAACCCGAAAACGATGTTACTCAGTGGAACAAGGATGACGGTATGGCTATGTTTATTTATAACCTCCGCAATGGATCTGAAGCAGATTGCAGTTATAGAGAATTGCGAAACAGCACTCGAAGTGATGTGTAAACTAGAGTCTATTTTCGAGCTAAAATCAGAAATGAATAAAATGATGTTGCATGAGCGTTTTTATCAATATAAAATGTCATCTTCCGACAATATCGCTCAACATATTGCGAAAGTTGAAAGCTTAGCAAAGCAATTGAAAGAAAATGCAGAGCCAATAAGTGATAGTGCTATTATCACAAAAAAATTGAGCACTTTACCACCTAAATACAGATCTTTGCGACAAGCCTGGATATATCTAGATCCCTCTAAATAGACCATAATAAACCTGACAGCTCGTTTATTAGATGAAGAGGCTAGTTTGAACGTAGAAGATGAAAATGAAACTGCTTTAATGGTGGCTAAGCAAAATTCAAAGAAAAAGTATTTTCCTTTAAAAAAACAAACTAATGTGACAGATGAAAAGTCACATACTTTTGTATGTTACAAATGCCGGAATCGTGGTCATTTTGCAAAAGAATGTAAAGCTCCTAAACAGAAGCAAACTAAACGCGAAAATTTTGCTTTCAATGTTGTAAAGTTTGATTGGAATGACAATAATTGGATATTAGACAGCGGTGCCTCAGCTCACATGTCTTATCAGAAAGAAAATTTTGCAGAATTATTTGAGTACACAGGATCAGTAATGAAATTGGGCAACCAAGAATCTGTGGAAGTGGTTGGCCAAGGAAGCGTAGGGATTGAAAGGTGTGTCAATGGTCAGTGGGAGAAAAGTATGGATGTTCTCTATGTACCGAAACTTAGAAGAAACTTATTTTTTGAAGGAGTGGAGATGAGACAAGGATACACAATTGTAAAGAAAAACACTGACGCATTAATTTATAAAGACAATCAAATAGTGATGTGTGGAACTTTATTAAATAACAATCCTTATGTGTTAAAAATAAAAACAGTTGTCAATCCAGTGTGTAATATAGTGCAAAAGTTAGACATTAGAACATGGCATGAACGTCTGGGACATTTAAACATTAAAGAAATACAAAAAATGTGCAAAAACAATTTGATTACAGGTGTCGACATATCAGATTGTGACAAGTTTGTGTGTAAGGGCTGTGCTTACAACAGAAGATCACTACAACCAGGTGATGTTGTCTTCAGTGATGTTTGTGAACCTTTTCACGTACCATCAGTTAAAGGTATGAAATACTTCGTTATTTTTAAAAATGCTGCAACAAGTTTTAGGCATGTGTATTTTATAAAGAACAAATGTGATGTTCTCGAATGTTTTAAGAAATACAATGCTAAAATTAAAAACTTATTCATGCATGGTGTATGCACTTTACATACGGATAATGGTAGAGAGTATACAAGCAGAGCGTTTAAGGAATATGTAAACAGTGTAGGTATTAATCATCATCATCTACACGCCGGAACAAAATGGTGGTGCTGAAAGAGAAATAAGGACAATAGTAGAAAGTGCTCGATCAATGCTTTATGCTCGTAATGTACCACTGAATCTTTGGGCAGAAGCAGTAAATTTTGCTGTGTATCTATTGAACCGTACGTCCTCCAGTCAGACACCAGGGGCCCAATTCTGCTATTTTAGATGACATCGACGTCATATTTTGAATAGAATGAGATTATATTTTGAATTGACTCAAAATCGGTATTCTGCTACACAATGTCATTCTATTCTAATTTCGATATATTCAATGTCAAATATCCTGACATGAGTAGGTATTGCCATTAATGAAATAATTAACTTTATTGCTGGTAATTTGATGTTACAGCGTTGCCTATGATTTGTTTTTTATGTAATATGCCCGCAAGTACGCTGTCACATTTTATTTCAATTTAACAGTTCCTTACGATCTGGTAGATGTTTCGGGAAATCTCTTCTTAGTCAGAGACCGTAAGGGTGCAGCATACGGTCCTCGAGGAACGAACATGCCAATTTTTAGCATCTTGTGCCCAGTAGATTCGGCTGTGCATTGCTGTTAGTCAGGGAATTGTGAATGAATTTTATATATACAGATGATACTACCTAGCAGTGCAATATGGCAGTCTATAATACTAACCAGTACCATTTTAGTAAATGAATTTATTCGTTGGATTGTGAGAGATTTTCTGATACATAATCAATAATGTTACGTACGAATTGAAATCGAACATTTAAAATATGGGTGTTTTGAATATGTGTATTTACAGTTTGACGTTTGTCTTTGTACAAAAATATATTTAGCAGAATACCGTTTATGTATTGTTCAACTCTCAATATATTCGCAATATCATTTCAATGTCTCTTAATTTAGGAGAATACCATTATGACGTAAATATGACACTGACATCATATCGAAACTGCATTTTGCACAAATATAATTAGCAGAATTGGGCCCCTGATGTTACACCTATGGAATTGTGGAGTGGTGTAAAACCAAGCTTAGATCATCTAAGGATATTTGGATGTGAAGGATATGTTCATGTACCAGATCAGCTAAGAAAGAAGCTTGATAGTAAAAGTCGTAAAATGATGTTAGTTGGTTATGACAACACTAACTATAGAATGTATGACCCAATAACGAAAAGAATAACAATATCAAGCAATGTATTTTTTGATGAACATAAGAACCCTGAATTTAGAAGAAATGGAACTCAAATTTTCATTGGTGATGATGATAATCATGTTGTTTATGATGAACATCAAGTAGCAGAGGAAGTAACCGACAACATTGATTGTACAAATAAGACATGTTGCACAGATGATAATCATGTTGATGATGAACAGCAAGCAGTAGAGAATGTCACCAACAACATTGAAAGTGCAAATGAGCAAAGCGATGATAGTGCAAATGAGCAAAACGATGATAGTGCAAATGAGCAAAGCGATGATAGTGACAACAGTATTTATTGTGGTGCTGAAGAGCATGATGAAACATTCGAACCCTCTCAAGAAATTTATCTGACAAACATAGGTAGATCAAATGTAACTTTGAGACCACGAAGAAACCAAATGGAAGCAAATGTGGTGGAATTAAATATTCCCTTGTCTTATAAGAAAGCCATCAACAGTAAGGAATGTCAGTTGTGGCTTGAAGCAATAAATGAAAAACTAGAATGGGCTTTCAGTATTAAAAGAAATGATGATGATAAACAAGACAGATATAAAGCTAGACTTTGTGCTCGTGGTTTCACACAAATAGAAGGAGTAGACTTCAATGATTTTTTTTACCTACTACAAGATATGAGTCTATCAGAATATTACTCTCCATCTCTGCTGAATATAACTGGATCATAAGACAAAAGCACTTAGAAATAAAATGAATTTTTGTTACACAGGCAAACATTTAAGATTATTTAAATTTAGTGGGAGTATTGGAGTAAATTTTAATACTGGCTGTTTATATGAATACTGGCCGTATCATGTTTATAATCTTTATCTGTGGCTTTTTGAATTCAAACATTACGTATCGTGTGTTGTCTTCTTGTAGTGTCTTCTTGTAGATTTTTTTATTCTTGTTTTGTATAGCTTACTGTGCAGTATAAATAAATAACATTTATTTTGTCCAAGAAGAAGTCTTGTTTATTTTTACCATCGAATACCCCAGCCAAGCTCTGGGTATGTTAGAATAAAATACTGCTGTACCGTGTCTTCTCTGAAACACATATCTGATCAACCTCCCAGTAAACAGGATAAGAATTGCCACAAGCCCTTGAAGACATGGCTACGTGATCTCTCTCGAATAAAGTCAGCTAAGCAACTTGCTTATCTTATTTGCAAAGATTATTTTTAATGTAACAACATTGTTTCCTATCTGACCAGAGTTTGGTGCGAAATCTTCTTAAGCTTTTATTGAAAAACGGTCGTTTCTTAAACGAAATCGCGGGTTGACAGCGTAAATTTCACCAAATCTGACAAAAACTGCCTCTCGGGAATACCATCACCTATAATTTTAAATGTAAAGTATCTTAATATAAGGCATTCTGTAGCGGAGGCGCTTCAGTCCAAGATATATTCCTAAGGCAGTCCACACGATCGAATTCCGACTTTATCTTTACCGAATTGAGTCGATTATAAAGTCACCCGCTTTTCTCAAGAAAAGCGGGTGACTTTATAAATAATGCTGTACTGACATCATCATGGGTCATGTCGTTTACCTTGATGCGAGAAAGCGATATAATTAAATCTCAAATGCGTTCGCTCATTTTGATGAGCATTAATATCGTTCAATAATATTTTTATTACAAAAATCTGATAAGGGAATTCAGTGAAGCATCCCTAGGACAACTTAAGAAGTGCTTCTCTAAATGTCAGTCGAAGTTGATAATGGGCCTAATTAAGATCCTCGCCTTACTGGTGAAGCCTGTAAAGTTTTATTTTACAGATCTTAGAAGACGAGAAAAATATACTTAAGGGGTGTAAATGTAATTAGAGCTAATTTGGTGACGGTTTAATGAATGAAATCTTTGGGAAACTGCTGTAATTTCCATTTACGTGTCTTGTTTTAAGGATAGCACCTTTTTCAATTATTTTTCAGGCGACTCTTTTGCTTGGTTTCTTTATTACTATATTCAATTAGGTGCTCACGTTTCTAGTTGTCATAAGTTTACGTAACTAAGCATCAAATTTTATGCAAGGGCCCGATTCTCCTAAATAAATTTGTTCAAAATACAATTTCAATATAATTACAGTGTCACAAATGGTATCCGTTTGGCTAGCGTGGTATAGTAGGCCAATTCCTCCTTTCAAAGGAGAGGCCTAGTCCAGCAGTGGACTGTTAAAGGCTGATGATGTATTACCTAAAGTAAAATATTTTAAATAAAAATATGCTCCATTCGGTAGGCTTTCCTTGTCGTTTTTGTGTATGTTACCGCCACGCTGTGTCACCGAAAACGTGTACCAAAACTGATAACTCGTCAAAAAGCGTGAACAAAATAACTATTCGAAAACCATTTCATCACGTGTGATACAGATTTCCATCCGCGTGTCTTGATAGATCAGATATCAAGACACCCGCGTCCTAGCGTCTACTTACTTTGACCAAGCTTTAAATCTCGAACTGTCCGGCAACGCGTCTGTCGCGAATTTCCAGCTGTTTATTGATAACTTCGTAACAACGGTTAATCCTCTTAGGAACTTAAAATTAGAAGATCTTTCCGACTTTATGTTGCTTCAACTCGCTTTAAAAAAGTTTGACACACATACAATTCGCGCATTCGAGATGACGGAACGCAATAATAAAATACCTACACTAGATAGTTTTATTTCGTTCATCAAAGATCAGTGTCGAATATTTCATAATATGCAGTCTGGTTCACCTGGCCCGTCTAACACTAACAGCAACAAACAAAGGTTGAATAAATCGCGAAATAGTAATAATAACTCGGTCCCTAATCCACAATCTTACGTAACATGTTCGGAATCTAATAGTAATAATTCACAGAAGTGTCTGTGCAGTAATATAGTGCACGACCATTTATATAAGTGTCCCGCCTTCGATAATCAGAATGCAACCGCTCGTTTTAAATGCGTAAAAGATAACAAAGCTTGCATTAATTGCTTAAGCATAAAACATAAAACAAGTAATTGTTCTAGTAAGACAATGTGCCGCTTTTGCAATAAAAAACATAATTCATTGCTTCATTTCAATAAAGATAACCCGTTGTCAAGCCAAGCCGCTAACCTTGACACACTTACGTCGCAGGTGCAGGCCACGGTGACTTCCCCCTCCACGCCTCAGGGCGAAGTATCGTTGTGTACGACGTCCATTGCGCGGGCGACGCGCACGCGAGGACGGCACTCGCGCATTTATAATGATCCGCGCAGGGCCAAAACGCGATGTACGGCGTCTAAGACTGTTCTGTTAGCGACGGCGCAAGTTATCGTTTATGATGTTAATGGGTCGCCGCACATGGTACGTTGTCTGCTGGATAGCGCGTCTCAGACCAATCTAATAACATCGGAATGCTTCAAACGCCTCGGATTATGGAATAACTTTAAAAATACGAACTCAATAGTCCGAGGGATCAGCGGTTCAGAAAAACATTGCAAGGGTTCCGTAGATATTAAAATACATTCGCGTTTTGATAGGGATATTAATTTTAACATTTCTTCACTTATCGTGGAGCGTATCACGGACGCATTGCCGAATGCTAATGTGGACGTAGCATCGCTCACTCACCTCAAGTCATTGCCGCTGGCAGACGCAGAGTTTGCGAATTGGCAGGCATTGATCTTTTGATCGGAGCTTCAATATTTCCGCACTTGCTACTAACTAAAATAGTACGTAGTGAGCGATATGATTTACCGCCCGCTATTGAGACGGTATTTGGGTATGTGATTATGGGTACCGTACCTACGTTACATACTTCTCATTGTATTACGTCTTGTTGTTGTTCTGCTCTTCAAGAGATCAAGGTGGGTGCTAAAACTGTGTGTAAGATAAAGCACTAATTAGCTATGCTATGCTATACTACGCTATGCTACGCTATGCTACGCTATACTACGCTATGCTACGCTATGCTACGCTATGCTACGCTATGCTACGCTATGCTACGCTATGCTACGCTATGCTACGCTATGCTACGCTATGCTACGCTATGCTACGCTATGCTACGCTATGCTACGCTATGCTACGCTATGCTACGCTATGCTACGCTATGCTACGCTATGCTACGCTATGCTACGCTATGCTACGCTATGCTACGCTATGCTACGCTATGCTACGCTATGCTACGCTATGCTACGCTATGCTACGCTATGCTACGCTATGCTACGCTATGCTACGCTATGCTACGCTATGCTACGCTATGCTACGCTATGCTACGATATGCTACGCTATGCTACGCTATGCTACGCTATGCTACGCTATGCTACGCTATGCTACGCTACGCTACGCTATGCTACGCTATGCTACGCTATGCTACGCTACGCTACGCTATGCTACGCTATGCTATGCTACGCTATGCTACGCCATGCTATGCTATGCTACGCTATGCTACGCTATGCTACGCTATGCTACGCTATGCTACGCTATGCTACGCTATGCTACGCTATGCTACGCTATGCTACGCTATGCTACGCTATGCTACGCTATGCTACGCTATGCTACGCTATGCTACGCTATGCTACGCTATGCTACGCTATGCTACGCTATGCTACGCTATGCTACGCTATGCTACGCTATGCTACGCTATGCTACGCTATGCTACGCTATGCTACGATATGCTACGCTATGCTACGATATGCTACGCTATGCTACGCTATGCTACGCTATGCTACGCTATGCTACGCTATGCTACGCTATGCTACGCTATGCTACGCTATGCTACGCTATGCTACGCTATGCTACGCTATGCTACGATATGCTACGCTATGCTACGCTATGCTACGCTATGCTACGCTATGCTACGCTATGCTACGCTACGCTACGCTATGCTACGCTATGCTACGCTATGCTACGCTACGCTACGCTATGCTACGCTATGCTATGCTACGCTATGCTACGCCATGCTATGCTATGCTACGCTATGCTACGCTATGCTACGCTATGCTACGCTATGCTACGCTATGCTACGCTATGCTACGCTATGCTACGCTATGCTACGCTATGCTACGCTATGCTACGCTATGCTACGCTATGCTACGCTATGCTACGCTATGCTACGCTATGCTACGCTATGCTACGCTATGCTACGCTATGCTACGCTATGCTACGCTATGCTACGCTATGCTACGCTATGCTACGCTATGCTACGCTATGCTACGCTATGCTACGCTATGCTACGATATGCTACGCTATGCTACGCTATGCTACGCTATGCTACGCTATGCTACGCTATGCTACGCTATGCTACGCTACGCTACGCTATGCTACGCTATGCTACGCTATGCTACGCTACGCTACGCTATGCTACGCTATGCTATGCTACGCTATGCTACGCCATGCTATGCTATGCTACGCTATGCTACGCTATGCTACGCTATGCTACGCTATGCTACGCTATGCTACGCTATGCTACGCTATGCTACGCTATGCTACGCTATGCTACGCTATGCTACGCTACGCTACGCTACGCTACGCTACGCTACGCTACGCCACGCTACGCCATGCTACGCTATGCCACGCTATGCTACGCTATGCTACGCTATGCTACGCTATGCTACGCTATGCTACGCTATGCTACGCTATGCTACGCTATGCTACGCTATGCTACGCTATGCTACGCTATGCTACGCTATGCTACGCTATGCTACGCTATGCTACGCTATGCTACGCTATGCTACGCTATGCTACGCTATGCTACGCTATGCTACGCTATGCTACGCTATGCTACGATATGCTACGCTATGCTACGCTATGCTACGCTATGCTACGCTATGCTACGCTATGCTACGCTACGCTACGCTATGCTACGCTATGCTACGCTATGCTACGCTACGCTACGCTATGCTACGCTATGCTATGCTACGCTATGCTACGCCATGCTATGCTATGCTACGCTATGCTACGCTATGCTACGCTATGCTACGCTATGCTACGCTATGCTACGCTATGCTACGCTATGCTACGCTATGCTACGCTATGCTACGCTATGCTACGCTATGCTACGCTATGCTACGCTATGCTACGCTATGCTACGCTATGCTACGCTATGCTACGCTATGCTACGCTATGCTACGCTATGCTACGCTATGCTACGCTATGCTACGCTATGCTACGATATGCTACGCTATGCTACGATATGCTACGCTATGCTACGCTATGCTACGCTATGCTACGCTATGCTACGCTATGCTACGCTATGCTACGCTATGCTACGCTATGCTACGCTATGCTACGCTATGCTACGCTATGCTACGCTATGCTACGCTATGCTACGCTATGCTACGCTATGCTACGCTATGCTACGCTATGCTACGCTATGCTACGCTATGCTACGCTATGCTACGCTATGCTACGCTATGCTACGCTATGCTACGCTATGCTACGCTATGCTACGCTATGCTACGCTATGCTACGCTATGCTACGATATGCTACGCTATGCTACGCTATGCTACGCTATGCTACGCTATGCTACGCTATGCTACGCTACGCTACGCTATGCTACGCTATGCTACGCTATGCTACGCTACGCTACGCTATGCTACGCTATGCTATGCTACGCTATGCTACGCCATGCTATGCTATGCTACGCTATGCTACGCTATGCTACGCTATGCTACGCTATGCTACGCTATGCTACGCTATGCTACGCTATGCTACGCTATGCTACGCTATGCTACGCTATGCTACGCTATGCTACGCTATGCTACGCTACGCTACGCTACGCTACGCTACGCCACGCTACGCCATGCTACGCTATGCCACGCTATGCTACGCTATGCTACGCTATGCTACGCTATGCTACGCTATGCTACGCTATGCTACGCTATGCTACGCTATGCTACGCTATGCTACGCTATGCTACGCTATGCTACGCTATGCTACGCTATGCTACGCTATGCTACGCTATGCTACGCTATGCTACGCTATGCTACGCTATGCTACGCTATGCTACGCTATGCTACGCTATGCTACGCTATGCTACGCTATGCTACGCTATGCTACGCTATGCTACGCTATGCTACGCTATGCTACGCTATGCTACGCTATGCTACGCTATGCTACGCTATGCTACGCTATGCTACGCTATGCTACGCTATGCTACGCTATGCTACGCTATGCTACGCTACGCTACGCTACGCTACGCTACGCTACGCTACGCCATGCTATGCTATGCTACGCTATGCCACGCTATGCTACGCTACACTATACTATACTACACTTCCGCTTTGTATATGGATGACATTGCCTGTAGTGTCATACCCGCTCCGTTAGCAATTTCGCTTTGTGAAGAGCTTATTCAGCTTTTCAAGCGAGGCCAGTTTTATCTTGTCAAATGAACAAGCAACTCTAAGGAGGTTCTCGCACGCATACCAGATTCTCATAAGGCTCTCCAGACATTGAGTTTGAGAAGTCTGTACCGCATAAAGTACTCGGTTTACGCTGGGACAAATCCTGCGATAGTTTTTGGTATGACGTCTCACCACCAGATGATAAGTGCACCAAACGCACTATGCTGTCCACAGTGGCTCGACTATGGGACATAATGGGTTTTGTGGCTCCCACAATTTTGTACGCCAAGCTCTTGATCAAAGAGCTTTGGCTATCAAAGTGTGAGTGGGATGAAACACCCCCTGACCATATTGTCACCGCTTGGGCCAGTTTTGTATTGAGCTTACCGCGCTCAATCAAGTTACTATTCCGCGTCATCTTGGGTTGGTAGATGGATGTACCATCAACTTAATAGGTTTCGCTGACGCCAGCGAGCGTGCTTACGGCGGAGTCGTATATCTGCAAGTCCGCATTGGTTCTAACTACTCGGTGCAGTTAGTTTGTGCCAAGTCTAAGGTCTCGCCTAGGCATGAGATATACCTGCTATATTCCATACCCGGCCTCACGGGTACTGGTATGGCCATGCACCTAGTACAGAAACCCAGTATTAAAATACCTATAGGTATTTTCAGGGCAGGTCTTTGACGGCTTCCTTTTGGAGGCTCTTACAGACTTTTTCATCAGTTTGATGACTCTTTTGGCTCACCCAGGTCTAATTGACATGGGGGACCCGCTCTTTCCAGTTATTTAGGTTTTCAGACTATACTTTATTACTTTAAACGAGGAATACATACCAATATATTTAGATAGAGTTTGGCTTGGTAAGTTAATCTACATAGTTAGATTGCCCGGGAAAACGCCACAAAAAATGATAATTCCTTAATTGTAAGAACTTTAAAAAACATCAAAACAGTTCAAAATAAAATTGTCGACCTAAGTACAAACACCTAATATCATCTTATATTTTCATCCACTCTAAAATCACCTCTATCTTCTTAAGCGAACAATCCTTTTTCGTCAAAAGTCATTGAAACACTGCTCTCTAACATTATTTACGCAATTAACTTCTTTATCATGAATGAACTGCCGCACCCGCCGTCGGCGTCGCCGTCGCCCCGTCGCCCGCGCCGTACCCCACGAGGCGGACGCTAGCGGTTCGGGGCGCGGCGCGGTGTCGAACGTAGACCGGGTACAACTTATGATCAGGTATAGGTACGTACGGGCCGGCGGTACTGTTATGCGATGTGCGACTTCGTTCGGCGCGCAGTTCGTACAATACCTATCGGGTACGGTCCGGGTCTCTACCGTACATACCCGGTATGCGTACTGCCATGTTCATACTGGGTATTTATACCTGTACCAGTATATACGCATCATCCCTAGTCTCGCCTGTTAAAACCATTTCAGTTGCGAGACTGGAGTTGTGCGCGGCCCTTCTGCTGTCTCAGTTGCTCCGCAAGGTTCAAGACACAGTTTTGCCCCACTACCCCATTAATAAAATATACGCATTTTCCGACTCCAAAGTAGTGCTCACTTGGATTCATTCTTCTCCTCATCGCTAGCAGACTTTTGTCGCCAACCGCGTTAGCAAATTGATTGAACTGGTTCCTGCTACTTGTTTCAATCACGTCGCGGGTATTGAGAACCCCGCAGATTGCTTGTCTCGTGGTGTCACTCCACTTAATCTTCTGCATCATCCATTGTGGCATCGTGGACCTTCTTGGATCTCCCATGATCCGTCGGAATGGCCCATGCAACCCTTTGACCACAGTGCAGAAGACGAAGACGTCTGTTTCTTATCCCGTGATTGCTGAGGTTGCGGAGTCTCCCATCTATGCACTCGCACTACGCATGTCTTCGTGGTCTAAGTTACTCCGCGCCATCGTTTATGTCTATAGGTTTCTTAGGCACCTACCTAATGAGACTTTTGTATCAAGTACTGATATTAAATTCGCAGAATGTAAGTTACTACGGGCTATACAGGCTGTTCATTTTAGTAACGACATTCAAAATTTGAAAGACAATGTACCTTGTTCACCCGCTATCCTTAGACTCAAGCCGTTTCTCAATGAACACGGCGTCATACGCGTTGGGGGTCGTCTTTCCAATTCGGATGAACCTTATAACTACAAACATCCTAGTATTCTGCCGCGACATGATCATGTTGTCGACCTTCTTGTTGATTTTTATCACAAGAAGCACCTCCATGTCGGTCCGGAGTTGCTTATGTCCGTACTTAGGCATAAGTATTGGATTTTAGCCGCTCGACGATTAATTGGTCACAGAATACATAAATGTAACGTCTGTTTCAAATTTTGTCCGCGTCCGACTTTCCCTCCCATGGTCGATCTCCCTAGCCAGCGCGTCAACCAGGTTGCTAAAGCGTTTACACACACTGGTTTTGATTACGCAGGACCACTGCATTATACGCCAGTGCGTGGTCGAGGTGTTAAAAGCCGTAAAGCCTGGCTATGTATTTTTAGATGCTTAACGACGCGCGCTACGCATATTGAAGTTGCGACAGATTTAAGCACGGTGTCATTCCTGGCAGCCCTTAAACGATTTCTCTCACGGCGCGGCCCTATACAGTGTTTGTACACGGATAACGGCACTTGTTTTGTGGGCGCAAGCTCTTATTTACGCGACCTTTATAAGTTTCTCAGGGAAGAATATCGTACTCGTCTTCAGGAAGAACTTTCCATAAATCATATTGACTGGAAGTTTATTCCACCAGCATCACTGCATTTCGGTAGATGTTGGGAAAGCATGGTCAAAGTAATTAAAACGCATCTCTTCAAGGTTATAGGTCAACAAATCAGACTTGTGCAAGGACAGTTAAAAAGAGCTTTTAACTGTCCTTGCACAAGTCGAGGCACTGATCAACTCGCGTCCGCTCACGGCATTGAGTAGTGACCCTGCAGAACCATCCGCGTTAAGCCCTGCACATTTTCTGAACACAGTGCCATTATCGTCATTTCCGGCTCCTGAAGCAGACTCTTCAAGCTTGCTCCAGAGACATACTCTGCTGGATAAACTCGTGCAGTCGTTCTGGCGGCGCTGGCGTGCGGAATATCTACACCAGCTTCAGGCTAGATCCAAGTGGAATAGTCCTGCATCCCCTATACAGGAGAGTACGTTAGTCATCATAATACATGATAATGCTCCGCCGCTTTCATGGCCGTTAGCCATCGTAGAGAAATTGCATGCTTCCAAGGACGGTACAACCCGCGTTGTTACCGTGAAAACCGCTAAGGGGAGCTACGTGCGCCCTGTTGTAGGTACGTCTCTGTCCGCTTCCAACTCAGTGAGATCTAGCCTGAAGTTGGATCTACCTCTTAGTTTAAGTATTTAGTTAGTAGTTTTCGCTTTTATTGCGTTTGTAGTTTTTGCTAAAGTTAATTTAGAGTAATTTTATTGTCATATCGCTGTCTTAGCCTATTGATGAGTTATGAGGTAGTACACCCAACATAGCTAAGTTCAATTCTATTTTTTTTAAAGGCAACCCTTTAGGGCCGGGGGGATATGGTAGCGCCATCTACCTTCCTATCTATAACTAATCGCATCAACGTCAATCGTTCCATGCTTGCTTGTCTAGTGCGAGCGATACCATGTTTCCGTCCCTGTCTCCCATTCCCTAGGAGGGGCCCGCCTTTCGCGGATTGGTCGCCGCGAACGTCGACGCGAGGGACAGTCTAGAACTTTCGTTTTTCGCAAAATACATGTCCGCTATACCAAACCGCGCCGAGCGTAGCGTATAAATGTAGCCCATGTTGCTCAGGGATAATGTCGCATTACAATGGTGAAAGAATTTTAAAAATCCGTCCAGTACTTTTTTAGTTTATCCGTAACAAACATACAAAAATTCAAAAATACAAAAATAAAAATCTTTCCTCTTTATTATATTAGTATTAGTATAGATTGACTGTAAAAAAACATTTTATAGTATGAGGCGGGCTGGTCAAATCAAGATAGAGAGATAAACATAGAAAAACGCAGCGCTGCTAATATTTCAAGTAAAGCCAAAAAAGAAGACTTCCATCATATATATTGTAGGTATAATATAACGCAATACATCAAGATATTCGTAAAAATAGCGATACAAAAATTCAAATGAAAACACACAAATAACATATTAAAATCATCAGAAGATGGATTCATCAGTCCGAAATTTAAACCTCCAAATTTTTACCAACCAATATTCCCATAGTACTGAACAACTCAATTAACGATATTGGAGACTGGCAGACCAACTTAATACGCTTGCGATTCGTCAGTACACCCAGTGCTAATTCTAAAACTAGTTAGCTAATAGCCGATATAAAAGGCAAGAGAATATATTTGTATTCGAATGTAGTATAAGTTGTTCGAAATTTTGTGTTTGGAAATGGAAATTGGAATCTCTTGAAGTTAAATGGCAATGATTTTTGAAGCTGGTTGCGTTATGAGAATTGTTTTATACAGAGTCCTTTGTTCGTCTTCGGATAAGGATTAATTATGAAATATCTCGCGTGTATTTATATTAATACATACATACATACATAGACTCACGCCTGCTTCCCCGAAGGGGTAGGCAGAGGCATATTAAACGCCAACTTTTCGCCAGTGTTTTGATCCCACGTAATAGGTGGCGAGCTTATTGCCGCTTATCGGGAGATTTATATTAATATAGGAGGATAATAAGCATATGCGTGGAGCTTTGACTAATAAGACTTGAAAGCGTTCGTCGTAATCATTTTGTTGAATAAGATTTGTATGGACTGAATCTTACTACAGTAAGAGCAAGTATACTTACTACAGTAAAAGTACACTTTACGAACGTGAAAGTTTGTGAGAATGGATACATGTTTTTTACTATTTTACAAAAAAACTACTGAACAAAATTTGATAAAATTTTGCAACATATAGCTACCAATAAGCCATAAACAAATTTGATCAAATCCGATTTGTTTCACAATATAACATAGGCTACGTTTTGCAGTGTAGACTTTAGTGTTTCATGAAGTTGAGCGGTATAACAAATTAAGGTGTAGGAATGAAAAATAATGATGGTTTATTTAATGTCGATCGTTGACGATAAATTAGTTTACAGACCTGTTGAACTAGTTTATTTCATTAGCAGTGGTGCGGTTAAGTGATTTCTGATTCCTGGTTAAAAAAGAGAGCACTCAAGTTCTTTCATGATTTGAGTAATTTTAAATACAAACTGTTTGCAACAGTTTATGTATATTTTAGTCTCTTCATGTGGAAAAATTACGTTACAGTCCATTTTGGGTAGACGTTTAACTTAACTAATAAGACTTGAAAGCGTTCGTCGTAATCATTTTGTTGAATAAGATTTGTATGGACTGAATCTTACTACAGTAAGAGCAAGTATACTTACTACAGTAAAAGTACACTTTACGAACGTGAAAGTTTGTGAGAATGGATACATGTTTTTTTACTATTTTACAAAAAAACTACTGAACAAAATTTGATAAAATTTTGCAACATATAGCTACCAATAAGCCATAAACAAATTTGATCAAATCCGATTTGTTTCACAATATAACATAGGCTACGTTTTGCAGGGTAGACTTTAGTGTTTCATGAAGTTGAGCGATATAACAAATTAAGGTGTAGGAATGAAAAATAATGATGGTTTATTTAATGTCGATCGTTGACGATAAATTAGTTTACAGACCTGTTGAACTAGTTTATTTCATTAGCAGTGGTGCGGTTAAGTGATTTCTGATTCCTGGTTAAAAAAGAGAGCACTCAAGTTCTTTCATGATTTGAGTAATTTTAAATACAAACTGTTTGCAACAGTTTATGTATATTTTAGTCTCTTCATGTGGAAAAATTACGTTACAGTCCATTTTGGGTAGACGTTTAAAAAGACGAAGGTGAGTTGAAATTTCTCCCATTTCATACAGGCATGGGAAAATTTCCATTTCGATACTATTTCTGGAAGCCATGCCAGTAAAATATTATTCATTAATATTCTGTATCAGGGTCGTTTTGTGCTGATGCTCACAAATCAAAAGCATTCACAAAGAGCGCATCTCGCTGTTAAACAATTGTGTTTGGCGAGTTTTAATTTGTAATTAGTTTAAAGATGTTTTTCAAATTTCAAATAAATCTTTAAAAAAAATGTGTGGCCAACTCTGGTGGCGGAGTTTCCAGACCGGCCAAAAGCCTCCGACATGACCTGACGATTCTTGTCCAGAGACAAAAATCCGGGACCGACAGCTTTATGTATCCTCTGAAGTAGGATAGCGCTCTGTTATTCATGCCACATAAGCCCTCACCCATCCAAGTGATAATCTTTGTGAACGTTGCTTAACTAAGCACAACTATTACGAATGGCAAGTCAAGTCACGCTACAGTACAAATTTGTAGCACAAACATAATATACTAAGTCACCATTGATACAAATCTCCGGTCAAACCCGCCAACTGGAATTGCCTACACGTATTTAATCTTGAAAAATAATTATTTGCTCATTCCTGCTAAATATAAATGTAAATTGTGAACAAATTGTATGGAGACAAGTAGGTATTTGAGTCGTGTTAGCGACTTAACTACTTGTGAATGACCTGGTACGAATGCCTCTTAGCTCTGCCGCTTGGTTGCCTCCATTAAGGAACCATTTTATGTTGATATTACTTTGCAGAAAATGTGTTTGAAAAATAGTTTTCAAAGGTTTTAGCTTTGACAGCGTTTAACTGTATTGTGCTATATTTAGTAAATGCGAAATTTTGAGTCCAATCCCAAAATAATCTTTTGTGGAGCTTATTAAATCTGCTTCTGATTCTATTTATTCTGGTAGGACACTCTACTGTGTGTAATGTAGACCAGTAGGAAAAAAATAAAGGCAGTTAGTTCTTCAGTGGCCTCAGTTTCCTTATTAACTCACATAAAATTTAGCTATTAGTACAACATGGGTACGGCCTAGCACACATACATACATACATAGACTCACGCCTGTTTCCCCGAAGGGGTAGGCAGAGGCATATTACCACCACCCACTTTTCGCCAGTGTTTTGATCCCACGTAATAGATGGCGAGCCTAATGCCGCTTATCGGGATATTACGTTTGCCAGAGTCTCGTCCGTTGATCGGCAGGTGCATCACTTGCAGGTGAGGTTGGCTTGGGACCCTAAGTTCTTGGTGGGAACCCTATGCACCCCTCGCACAGGGAAAAGAAATATCAGTTCAAGCAGTAGAACTTTCTCTTTTAATAACTATTTATCTTAGACTACCATGTTTTTTCGCTATAGTCACATTTCACCATTGATCCCAAAATTAAGGACCACGATTGGGGACCGAGATAAAAATACTAAAATAAGCCCCTGAAGAGGGTCCAACACTTTTCATTCGTACCGGTCTATTTGGAAACCTTAATAAATTTAGCAGATGAAAAACCCTTTAAGATAGCCAACGAAAGCCGCCGGCTTATTTACGAAGAACGTGTAAGTCAGCAATAAACGAGGCAACTGAAATTTTACGACATCCATTTTGAGACTCATCCTTTAATTACAGTCAAGAATATCTTAGTTGGTCTTAATCTTAACTCACGCAATTCTTGAACTGGAGGGGGTTAAAGGTAAGCTCTTAACAGGTGTATAAGTCTAGCTGAGTACGTTGAGTAATTCTGAAGTAGAAATGTTTATTTTTATGAGCCTCTGCGTACTGAGTATTTCAATTATCTTTAAAGTTTCCTGGAAATTTTCTGTTTGGGCTGATAATAGACTTGGCCTAGTGATTTTCTTTTGATGCGATGACAAAAGGAAAGTTTTATGTTAGTGTGTTAATAGATTGTTCATTTACTCAGTCTTAAGCCCTTTGCCACGTGTAATGGCTTTCGTGCGGTAACTACGCGACATCAAGGTTACTTTTAGAGGCATGCGACGTTTAACGACGATTGTATATTTAATGTGTCGTGGTTTAAATATTCGTATTCAATATTCAGGCTCATGTTGTAAATGCTTTAACTTTGTTTATGCAATTAATCGCAATGTAAATAACTATTCATCCGGGAATATCTAACTTCGATCGCAGTCCCATACGCTATCCACTGGACCACAGAGGCAGTCATCTGATCATCACGGAGCATTCCATGTTCTTCGATTCTTATTATTATAGCTACTTGGTTAATAAGTGGATTGAGTTGACAAACCGACAGGTTCGGAAAAAAAAGGGTTTTTTGTCTTCACAGTGAAAACTCGGCCCATTTTTCACCACTCTCCCCTACAAGCCTACCAACTAAAGCCAACGTGATGATCGTTAATATCTTGTAGAGGTGGCGCCACACGGAGGTTCGCGGTTAGCTTACTTTACCGTAACCCCGTCAGGTCGGAAACAGAGCTTAATAGAATCTTACTCATCTAAAGCTTAATTTTACTCATCTAAAATAAGTAGCACATTTTTTATGGTCTGTGAACTACTTTGTTTTGTGAACGCCTACACTATGAATTGATCCTGTGGCGGTATTGTTTTCTTTTTAAGACAACGCCCACACTAAGAATAAATTATACGGGTTACTGACTTAACAGACATTCAACAAACAGACACAAATAACATTCAGACTACAAACAAGTATTTGTGGATCACAAAAAGTTATGTCCTGTGTTTGTATCGAACCCACAACACTCAGCGCACTATTAAACGGGAAGACAGTAACTTGAACTACTGCGCTTTCCGTGGAGTCAAAAGATATGTCTATGGTATTAAAACTTTGCTCTTATTGGAACTAAAGATTATAGGGATTACCGCAGCAAGAACGCCTCTTAAAAGAAACAAGAACCATCTCGAACGATCTCTACTACAATTATTGTATATAATTCAGTTAGTTACATGAATAAGGTACGAGATGGTACAAAGGGTTGCAATGACAATCATGTTATAGCCGCATTCCGCCACATTCGAGGACCTTAATATAAATAAATCCACTGCGTGAATGTTATAGTAGCTTAAGCGACGACCATGCCGAAAACTGAAACGCAAATTGTAGGTTCGATCACCACATGGAATAACATATTCCAAAATATTTTCTTTCAAGTATTTTTAACGTCCGCTAGGTAAATATTTCAATTTAGAATAGAAGTAGAATTTCTTTTTCTAGTGTTGCAGTTTTCCTTAAATAACCGTTTTGTGGTACCTTTATACTCGGGAAAAGAACAGCTAAAAATAATTTTGAGTTATTCAAACGTCATAATGTTTGTTTTTATCTGAGTTACTGCATACTGTTTTTTTTTTGGTATACCATAAACGTAGGTTTATGGTTTATTGTACTTATTATAACTGAATTTTATAGATTACTCGTATTTCTATATAGCCCCTTTTCTTTTTTCAACAATTTATAAACTAAACGAATCAATACAAGTCTGTTTTATGTAAAGAGTACATCGTCACAGATCTCCATAATTCCGTCACAATAGCATTGTAAGGTACTCGTAATAAGAGTTTTGGCCTACTATAAAACGCTGGTTAAACTTCGCTTGCCGTCTCTTCCGTTCGTTAATGACACCTTATTCGTTTCCTTCGACCCCCGTCGGAATAGAAAGGGGCAGTAAGAATTTGAACACAGTTTAAAATATAAAAACCACAAAGAGTAATATATCAGAAAAATACATACTAAAAACATATCCCTCGATCTTACTCTCTTCATTCATTTATTATTATTTTTTATTTATTTATTACAGTTTTACAATACATATATTAATAAAGTTGTGCTCCACAAAACCGGTTTAGCGGTTTGACTGTGGAAGAGTCATAATACTGTTTTACATACATATTTTAACACATGTTATTTACCAAATATTTTTTTAATTTTTGTTTAAATTTAATTCTATCGTTTTCGTGTCTGATGTCCGCGGGCAATCTGTTCAACAGATATGGTACACGTTTTTTCAATGTTCTGTCGCCGTAGTAATTTGTTACTCTGGGAACATTAAAGGAGATGTACCATTTGGCCATACATTATTGGCCTGGCACGGACAAACACGACACCATGTGTGCTTTGAAGATAAATGACTACTCTATTAACCTGTATATTTTTTTTTAAATAACTTTTGGTGGAAATAAGATACGAGATATTTGAAATGGAAATTATTCCACAACTAAATATACCCCAAAATTGAATTTTATCATAAATATAATACCTAGATGTAAATAAAGGTATGTCTTTGTGTCATATAGAACAAAAACTACATAAAGAGAGGCCAATAATAATGAATAATCATCTGTGTACTAGGGAACCTCGACTATGTATACTCGTCCAAAAAAACTAACCACAATCACAAACACCGCTGCATATTCTTAGCATGGGTAGAAGGTAGTGATCATTATTATTGAATTTATATTCAATTACATTACAATAAAACCCTACGAAAACACCAATAAATCAGAGCAAAATATTCACGATGCGCAGTAGCAGCACGAATGACATAACAGATAAAAATGTGTTGCAAATGGTTTGAAAAAAATATTTCTACTATCGATTAAAAAACAAAACGATTTTTACCTATTAATAATTATGGAATATATAATAAATTATATATTTCTTGATTCTTTTTACAAATATATTTATAAAGTAAATAAAAGATATTGTTTTCTAATATAATAATAAAAATATTATTTCCTTAAAACAATTTCTGCCTACCATACTTCATTTTATTTTTAATGCTGGCAACATAAGACATTCATCCGCTATTACATGCATAGCCTATTCAAAATAATAATCCTTTAAAACTAAATTCTTTCACCGAAGCTCTATCAAGAAACGAAAACGATGTATAAATTTTAAGAATTATATGTTTAATTTCAACGATTCACAACTTTCTGGCCGCTACAGGCCGTATTTGGTATTTCTCCTTTACCTGCGGTTATCAGACGTGTGTTATGCATATTGCTAACCAGTGATACGTTATGCTCGTTTTTACCATGTTGATTTAATAACAGAAGATATTTATGTTTCATACTTACTGGTAGGTTGTTACATATTTTGAATAATTTCCGGTAGTCGCCCCTACAATTCTCTTTTGTTTTTTCTGTTACTAGTAATTTAAGAAATCGTATTTGTAGTTATTCTAATTTATCTATATAAGTTTTAAACGTTAGTCCATAAGTATCCAGAGCATAACTTATCACTGATTCGACTAGAGTTAAATATAGACACCTTAATATATTAATAGGAACCTTGTAACTTAAGTGATAGAACTTACTTAGTAATATTCTTATTTTACTTCATTTCTATCTTTATCTCGTATTTCGCTTCTAATTAGCGATAATCAAACATCGTCTATATATTCTGCAGCTCCATTCAAACATAAAGTTGTCAAAGCAATCAATTGGTTTGTACAATCATGTGCAATAGAGAGGCATCAGCCCCGAGGCGTGAGGCCCCGAGGCGTGAGGCTCATTGTTCCAAGTTGTTCCTGCGAGTGCAAGTTTTAGTTAGCCTACGTAGTTCTGGTGACGTATCTGTGCGCTCCAGTTCTGTATTATGCTGGGCTGTAGAATAGACCACCGTTTAATGAGCTATGATAGCCTAGTGGGAAGTAACTAAATCGTAATAAGTGTTGGTCCCAGTTGCATTGCCATTATAATATGCGTTTTTAAATTGTAAATATTAATATTTGTACCATGCTTCCCTCGTTCCCTTGTTTCATATTAAACGCCTTAGTCCAAGTAGTCATGAAGAGCTCTGACAATGATTGTGGGCAGTCAGTTACCTCAATATTTATATTATTATTGTTAATTTAAAGGATTCGTGTCCCGGCCTAACGATTCCTGTTCTGGGACAAAAACCGGGATCGACGTCTTTACCTGCCCTCCGAAACACGGTCGCGCTCTGCTGTTAATTCCACACGCGGTGACCCATCCAAATAGCGACTTTAACAAACGTTGGTAACTTTGCCGATCTTCGGTTTAACATTACAAACGTCAAGTCAAAGATACGCCATGAGCGATATAAAGCATCAGTAGCCAATGGTCCTTATGCTAGTCTAACCACAAAATGTTGCTAGCTCACTAGGATACACATATTATCAGAAGGCAAGCAGATTTCTGGTTAACAATACTAGAAAAGTGGCAGCGAATGAAGCAAGAGAGATATGTCAGGATCGTTGCACATGGCGTTCCGTAGTCTCGACCTACCCCTTTGGGAAACAGGCCTGAGTATGTATGTATGTGCACTAGAAAACGGATACTGGCATCTAATACAACTGGAATAGCACCTTGAGCTGAAAATAAACCTATAATTACATTAGTGTACGTTTCAAAACAACGCCTGCACTCAGTGGCAGCAGTACAAACTTGCTTTTTGTTAAGGAAACAAATTAGTTACGTGAAAGAGATACGGTTACAGAACACGTTGTTTGTCTTGCACTTAGCTGCTTTTTAACAAGCTTAAAGTAGTTTATGTACATGTAGGTATGTACGCAGTCATACCATGTGTATTGTCAAGGGTTTGCGTCTCAGGTTGTCTCGTGTCTCGAAGTCCCGGGACTTTGAAATTGTCGTGACTGCACAAACCATAACTATGATTGTTAATTTTCACCAAAAGTTGTTACTACTACATTCTAATTTTATTCTGAAAAGTCTCGAAGTCCCGGGAAGTCCCGGGACTTTGACGAAACTAGCCTTGAACATGAAATTTGTATATTATTATATAGAAATCTTCCGTTAATAACTGACTGACGCACAGCCAAAACTATTGGGCGCAAGAAGCTGAAATTTTGCATGTATGTTTCTTGCACTCCGTAGGGGCAGTAAGAAGTGAGTTCCTGAAATTCAAACGGAATTGGGCAGAAACAGTTGAATTAGCCTTTCTGGTAGTCTATGAATTATAAAAAAAATACTAATAATGCATTTGCCAAGTCTATATTCCAAAGTTGCTTCCAATATTAACTTTACATAGCGTGTGTATATAAAGAGGTTTTCAAATGTTTTACTCTTTATTTGTGCTAAAAGTAAGTTCACCCCAACTAAACAAAGGACCTTTTCTTTGACCTCTTTCCAATCCACGACCAATACAAAGCCCATGTCGGAAACATAATTAGTTATAAATCTTAGTCCAAACAAGAATCCCTTAAGTGACAATTAGTCAGGAAGGCGCCTTACCGTCTGTGTGCCAAAACTGGCTAATCGGCAAAACTTCAGCACCAACAGAGTCCACTCTTTGTCCCAGTGATTGATTGATCTTTCTTGGATCTCGACAACAAATTAGATCCGTGGTGCTGTTTACAGAAAGAAGCGGATGGATGAGGGGTTTTTGTTTTATGGTTATTTGATTGCCTGGGCGTAAGTGAGAAGAAATAGCGGGCGACTAACTAAAAAGTATTTGTCATTCTTTGATGAATGTTTCTTAAATGAGCTCAGAAAAAGATAATAATTAAGGAACAGCAAAGACTTTGCTGAATCCTATAAATTTGTTCACATTGGCTTAGGAAGCAGGCTAGCAAACAGAATTCAACAAAATTTTTAGAATGTTTTTTTTTATGGATAATAATTTTAATATCACCCGCTACTGCTATCGGTGTACAACAGTACTGTAACTTAACGTTATTAGTAATAAAATTTCATCATCCCCCTTTTGTCTTTCATTTATTAGCGTTGACATTTGTGACCTTGTTTGTTTTACGTTATAAACAAAGGTTATAAAACAATAATGTTCGAGAGATTTCGGGTGATTGATGACTTCAGTCATGATATTTAGTGAAAAGAATTATGGGATATAGAAATGAAATACAAAGTGTATGGGCCTGTACTTTCATGCGTCAGTGTGAGTACTCAATTGAGAAAAATTAATGATTCAGCGAATACTTCCGATGGCAATACGAGTATATAAGACAAAAGAAAAATATTAGGATGTTCTGAATTTATTAATTCATCATATTAGGCAAAGGCAATTTAAGGATTCAATAAAGCTAAAACAAAGGACCCTACTAATTTATACCTACAACTAAATGTAAAAATCGGAAGTTTGCTTTGTTTCAACTCGTAGAGAATATTTTCCTGGAGAGTGGATTAAATATCTAGTACAAAAAGTAGTTTATAAAATTAACAAAATCTGTTTATTGTTTATTAAGGGGTGCACACCAAGAAGGGTGCATAGGGTTCCCACCAAGAACTTAGGGTCCCTAGCCAACCTCACCTGCAAGTGGTGCACCTGCCGATCAACGGACGAGGCTCTGGCAAACAAAATATCCCGATAAGCGACAATAGGCTCGCCACCTATTACGTGGGACCAAAACACTGGCGAAAAGTGGGCGTTTAATATGCCTCTGCCTACCCCTTCGGGGAAACAGGCGTGAGTCTATGTATGTATGTATGTGTTTATTAAGGTCATTGGACAACAATTATTGCAGTGACAGAAGAAAGAAGACATGACGTTTCATAGGATGTTTAGTAATAAAAAAATATTTTGGTAAGGGTAAATGAAACATAACAATTTATATTATCATAAGATGCCGTCTAGTCTCCAGAAACAAAATAACAGAAATACGTTCTCAGCACTTCAATTGAAACGAAGATAGATAATTGTGTTTTTCGTTCCCTCTTTCCCTCTTTTAAATCGACGCTTTGTGGCGAGATTATTGGGAATCATGCTATTGCAAAAGCCATTACAATGAAATTGAGTACCTTTCCAAAAACTAGGTTATCGGTCAATAAAGTAGCTCTGGGACCAATAATGGTATCACTCATTTCACCCTTGCTCCTAACTTTACAAACCAAATATCAAATTGATACAGAACTTAACACATAACTAGAAAGGGCAAAGATATCGTTACCCGTTACAAAGATTAGTTTTGGAATATTATATTAAGAAAGTTCCGTAGTCAGGCTCAGTTCGTTTCATTATAGGTGTAAGCATAAAAGTAAATTTAACGGTCAGATCATACTTGACACATAGTTTGTTGCAGACAGTTTTCCAAATGAATGCAGCTCAGGTTCTTTATATGTGATGCGTATCTGATTATGTCGACGAGATAGTTGGCTGATAAAGGTTTAATGTTCCTTTACGATAGAATAATTGAGTTGTGAAGAAAGATAAAGTTTATGTAATAGAAGATAGGCTCGGTGGGGATAAGAAAATATAGTAGGCGAACAAAAATGTCAATTGCAACCATTTTGCAAGATTATCATGTCACGTATCTTAAACTGGAATTGCAAGGAAATTTGATCAAGAGACCCTCTTTTTGTCACGTTCTAGTGTGCAAATGTGAAAAGATAGTAGGGTTTTAGGTTAAATTCTAGACCCAAACAAAGTGTGATTGGTTCAGTTTATAAGAGAAAAAATCCTTTCAATATGTGTTCAATACAGTAAGAGGCTCGCACATTTTTAGGAGAATATAATATTTTGTTGGTCTGATGTGTGTTTGTTATCAAAATCTGGCATCCTCCCTATCTATACTGCTCTCTCTTACTCTATAGTATTAACTTAGTAAAGTAAATTGAAATAGATCTAGACAGCACTACAAAAACAATGTATAATAATTTTATGTAAACATTGTAACAAGATATATTATTAACCAATTAAACGTAAGTAACCAGACAGAACAAAATTTTAAAATACTAAAGAACACTCGAGATCTTTTCGGTGGCTTCAATAACTCTCTTGAATAATATTATGTTACGAACATTAATTTTATTAAAAAACTAACTTGAATAGCAATCGAAATCTAGTTTTCAAATCTATCAAAGCAATTAATGGTATCAGAGTAAGGTATTATTATGTATGAAAGTTTGGCTTGTATGAGAATAATACGTGTTTATAAGCGTATTCTTATCATTGAGATTATACTCGGCAGATAAGGCTATATGACTGTCTCGTTGGTCTCGCGGCATAAATGTGCGCGTGGGATTGGGAGGTATCGGGTTCGATCCCCGTGTCGTGCAAAGTTTTAGTGGGTTTTTCCGTTAGGAAATTCTCAGTAGCAGCACTGAGTCTGGTAATGTGCCCGGTACGGCAATAGGCTCGCCCTCTATTACGTGGGACTAAAATAAAACTGGTGAAAAGTAGGAGTAGCAGTATACCTCTGCCTACCTCTTTAGGAATATAAGCGTGCGACTATGTATGTATGTATGTGAATTCTTAATTGTGTACGGTGTATTACAGTCTTATCTGGCTATTATAGTGTGGTTGGTCACACGATTAGATGTGGAACTTAATGTGATTAATAGAGAGGTCGTCATTGCTATTATGCAAACCAATGTCAAATGTTCTTTGAAATCAAAATCTTTTTTTATTTCATCGACAGGATAAGTAAAAAAATACATAATATAGCACAAAAAACGCAATAGCTAAACCAATTTTTTATTCTCATTGTACTCGTTTCATTCTTTCTATTTTCTTTACCTAAAAATTAAAAAAGTTTCCTATTTAACTGCAATAAAAATCACTCTACAATTTACAAAATAAACTTTTCTTCGATTTCCTATCAGCCTAATGAGGTAATAAAAGCAATCAAAAGCGACAAAAATGTCGAAAGTTAGTTAAATAAAAACATGATTTGGATTATACCCTTTACTAACTTTACAATCCATGAAATAAAAAGGAACTATAAAAAGCAATGCAATCATCAATTCAAGTTCTATCAAAACAACTTAAACAGTGATTCACCGAACAACGTAAATGGAGAATCATTAAGAGAATACGAAACTTCTTAATGGACAGTCCAAAATCACTGCTTAGTACCTTTTAAGTATATTCGGAACTTGACGAGCTCAATATTTTGACATCATAGATAGCGCCAGTCTGTGTAAGTGTTGTTTACTTCTCTTCTCAATTCCTATAATTCTCTCGTGCTCTCCTCGCCGAATATTCAAACTACTTTAATTGTTTGTTTCAGGAATTGAACGGAGTCTTATGTTTAGAATGCTACACAGTAATTGAAGCTGTTGTTACTTATGAGGTCATACCTGCACCACATTATGGTATACGATATGCAAGCTCCTGCTTAATTTTGAGGTGATTTATTTGAAGAAGATTTAGGTATAATAACAAATAAAATGAAGAATAACATAAAAACTGTGTTTCATTTACCTATTAAGCATAAAACAGTGCTGTTTTAATGCCAACTTTGTAATAAGGTCCAATGGAATGAGCTTATCTTTTGCGAACTAGCCTCACTGAAATTCTCATTAATTGAACCACATGGTATTGAGAATTCCCAGTAAGAAATATATCAGATTGAAAAAACCGCAAACTAATATAATGTATAGGTCGGTTCACGAAAGATGACCACTGCGCAGAAATCATTTTTTAGGTCCCCGTGGAGGTGCGGGGTGAGGCGCGGGTGGAGTGCCAATGGCGTGGCTCCGTTCTTGACGCATTCCCTAAATGCGTCAAGAATGGAGCAACGCCATTGGTGCACGAATGCACATATGCGCGACGGCCGCCATTTGTGGTCAACTTTCGTGAATTTACCTATACAAGGGTTTTTTCTTAGCTCCACTTCATTTTACAACTATTTTCTATATTGTATAATATACATAGAGGCTTCTAATAAATTCCAGTAATATGATTAATCATATCATCACCGTCCTAGATTTATGTCGGTTGCATCCAAGACTTCAACGCCTAGGAGCCCTGGGTCCGCATACTAGTATAACCAGATATGACAGAATATTAGCTTTTTCATAGTCTGACCGCCATAACCCAAAGGAAAAGCGATATTGTATGGTTTAGACCAGTAAGTATCGGTTTATTGGAGGGTACTGACTCCCTGTAACGACGTGCGATGGTGATAGATCTTCATGACAACTGGGACCGACGGCTTAACGTAAGTACTCTTCGAACCACGGGCGATAATTAACTAATTTAGTACTATTTATATGATGTAATTCATGTAACTATCACAATACTTAAACTCAAAATATTTGAAATCTTTAATGTCCGATAGCTAAGAACTGCCGCCGAATATCGTATTAATTTTTTCCTAATTTAATTAGGAGTATATTTACTATATTTTACTGGTCAAATCATCGAGAAGCAAACTTAGCCCATCTTCCATACAAATTTGGTCATTCTCCTTTTTGGATGTCTACAGTTATGAATAAAATTGTTTTTATTGTGAATGGTGGATTAGCTTCATTTGTTCAATGTGAAGGCTTTGCTCCAAACGCGTTTTCTTTAAAACTTGAGGCAAATTTTATTTTCAACATTGTGTAACATTTCCGGAGGGCTTCGTGGTAGTTCGGTAGAAATTGTCGTACATGCAAAACAGTAAATGTTACGTAATCATTATAATAAACAAGTAATGTGGCACTTGGCTTAAACAGCTGCGCAGTAGTTACCAACTTCCAAGTAAAAGTACTGTTATGATCAAGATTATGTTGTATTATAATTAGTTTGCTGACGTGTTGTTTGTGAGATATGCTCGCATGCATTTCAAGTCAAACTTAAAGTTTAGGTTTATATAATTAGGTTGTATGAGCTAATCTCAAGCCCGTTTGTACTGGAAGTAGTCCACAGGGGTATGTTGTACCCATATTATGTAGCTAAATTAGGAACAGGGCACATATTCAGGGCCAAGTAATTAGCACTTAAGTGATGTTGTTCCTAAGGTAAAAAGAAAACGTTTATAAGAGTTGCTTTGTAACCTAAATGAATTTGAATCAAATTAAAGTAAATTTCGAACAAGGCACTTATTACACTAAAGCAGTATGAAGTTTATAAACATAGACAACGGCTTTTTTTTTCACTTTCACACAACACCATCTAGTCCCAAATTAAGCAGAAGTTTGTACTATGGGTACTAGATAATAGATAAACATACATATATACTTTTTTTTTGTAAATACATACATATTATACATAGAAACACCCAGACCAAGACAAACATCCATGTTCATGCACACAAATGTTTGACTTGAGCGGGAATCGAGCCCGCGACCTTCGGCGTAACAGTCGCTTACACTCCCGCGGCGCCAACCGGTCGTCATTCGCTTTATATTGTATAAACTAATGAGACTGATGTCAGTGAACTGTAATGAGATACCGTAGATGCACACATCTATTTAATGCCGTATGGAGAAGCTAACTAACTAACTATGAATAGGTGTTGATAAACATGATTATCTATCCGTGCTTAGAGATTTACTAATGTTGAAACTTGTTTAGATCTTGAAACGCTAGAAGTATTTTAATTAATTATAATGAGTAATCCTTCCCGGAGCTACTGGTAATTTTGTAAATCGAGTAATGGTGAAAAGATTAATTCTAGATCGTACAATTTTAATATTATAACTGTAGTTAAAATAGGGTGCATAGGGTTTCCACCAAGAACTTACGGTCCCAATCCAACCTCACCTGCAAGTGGTGCACCTGCCGATCAACGGACGAGGCTCTGGCAAACAAAATATCCCGATAAGCGGCAATAGGCTCGCCACCTATTACGTGGGATCAAAACACTGGCGAAAAGTGGGCGTTTAATATGCCTCTGCCTATCCCTTCGGGGAAACAGGCGTGAGTCTATGTATGTATGTAATTAAAATAAATAGTTGTAATAATAAACCACAAATAAATGTTAGCAAAATCAGTGAATTTTTAGCAATCTTTGAATTCTAAAGGTCTAAACGGTATCATAGATGTCATGCCACTATAACTCTTTAGAATAAAAAGCTAAATATGACTTTAGTATTTAAAATAACAATTCTCTTTTTACCTTTGCTGCTAAAAAGTTAAGGTTAACATACTGGCTTATTATAATCATTAAATTCTACTAAAAAAAATATTTCTACTTTTTTGGTAGAATTTAATGATTATAATAAGCTGACTAACTGAACCAAAATATCAAAACCAAGCCACCGCTTCCCGAAAAATAAAGCCAACAAATTAATAAATTCCGCTCGCAACAATTGAACTAATAACATTATGAATCATACAGTCATCCATCAAGTGACTGACGGGTAGAAATTACGGAATCACTGTATCATTTTCCATTAGAAATAACAGTATCAAACGGACTTATTGTGAATTGCAAGCGGATAGAACTCAATGGTGGCTATCCAAGATTTTTGGGAGAAAAATGATGCTGAGGATTGTAGAAGATTTCTCGATTACATGATAGACTTAGTTTAGTTTGACTTGGATCTTGATTTTTATCATATGGTAGGCCAAGTTCATATTCGATTAAAAGTAATAAAATGAACAGACGATAACACTATACTTAGGTAAAGTGGTTTTTACCTAAGTATAGTGTTTTTGCAGGAGTTGCTTTTGAAAATGATTTACTAATTGAATTTGATATAACCACAGTGAAAATGTAGGCTAGAGTGATGAAATATAATAATGTCATCCCTTAGTATCCAAGCAAAAATAAACTAAGCGTATGTGTGTATGAAAATGAACACATTCATCCATCCATACATCTTAGTAAGTTGGAACCGTAAAAAATTTAAGAGAAAAATCTAATGTAAGTACATATTTCTAGGTAGCATTATCTGTTTGAACCCTTTTACCCACACCACACGCGATATTTATTGCACCGAACACACGAAACGATGAAGCGATAAAAATTCAAAACCCATACCCACGCAGTACGTTCGATCCCAAAAGTCGTTTGCTTAAGTACAACTTAGCTATGAAACGTTCACCACAAACAATACTACCTCCTCATACAAAAGGAGCTGATAACCCTTAATATCCAATACCTTTACAAATTAAGGTATGAAAGGTCTGCTCGCAATAAACAAAATTCATTAATGGCCCATAAACAAAATCCTCTCCGGGCGAACGAGTCTTTAAATAGCTGTTATTAAAATCAATGGATTCGAGAATTCTTTTGACGTTAATTGTGCTTTTCGCATGAGCCATATCGTTTCCCACAAAAGCGAAGAGGCAATGTATTGTGGCGGCGGTAATAAATCGGTACTTGTTCCGCAACCACGAGCTATTTGATATAGTCAAAATTATGCGCTTCTTGGTACGGAAAATGTTTATTAGGCATGTAATATTTATTTGTAAATAGTCTTTTAAAATGTTTAATTTTTTTTGGGCTTAGCGTGCATTTGTCAGAGGACGTAATTTTATTGCATAGATGCCAAGAGAGGGTTAGTTTTAACTTAAATCTAATTTTGTGGGGTTGCAGCGCGGTTTACTAATGATTAGTATAAAATATATTGTCATACTTTACACTGGCATAACGTAATTCAGCATAATGATTATTATGCATAATAATAAGAGGCATAAATGTCTTGCCATAATGTTTATTGCCATAAATACTAATACATATATAATATTGACACATAATGTTATTTGAATAAATTATAAAAGCCCTAATAAATAATATAATTCCTCACGGTACTACTACCGTTACCCTATTTTGCAGTATTCATCATTGCTCAAGGGAAGGTAAGTTTTTATTTTTTACGGTTTAAAAACAATATGTTGGTGGCTTACGGTTTTGACGAAACCCTCGGTGAGCGAGTTCAACTCGCACTTGGCACTTTTATTTGTCTTTACTGCCTCCAAAACAAGAGTCAGACCTCCATCTTGAGACGCCGCGGCTTCCAAGACTACTATAAGGTCCAATTTTTACTCATTATAACGACCATGACAATAGGGGTTGGCAAAATATGGACAAAGCTCTAAAACTATGGCACTCTGTGGGCTTTTGAGGTTGATGTTCCACCCATGCAAAGGAAACTGCAATGTTCTGCAGCACCTCAACGTTCCAGGGAGAGATGGAGCAAAATAATCGACAAAATCAATGGCAATTATGGTTTACCGACAAAATGTGTTTTGTCGATAGTTCTTCATCAATAATTGAATACCGAAGCTCTATTAGATCATAAGTCGCAGCCTCTTTTTTGTTGTTGACCGTAGTCAGTTTTGGAAACTCTTCTTATGAGCCATCTCAACTCGACGCCAACCCGGCTAGAGTGTGATCGACCGGGCTTGGGACGGGCGGAGGAGGTGTGGAGGCTCTCCCCAGGTGTTCGGGGCATACCCACTAAAACCACCGCGGTATCCCTACGGATCCCGTGTAGTGGCGGGGTCAGCCGATTCGCGGATAGCTTTCTTATGACCGTGACACCGCCAGAGACTGGCCCGCCGTTGGTGTTGGCAGGTCCCGCCTTATTTTTTAATTAAAAAATACCTTTCTAATTGACTTCACGCTGCCTGATGGTAAGCTGACAGTGAAGTCCTATTGTGAAGGCCACTATCCCCAATTGCTGGTTAAGCAATGTGACATGGCGGCCCTCACTTTGACGGCCTTGAGAGATGCTTTTTCACGCCCCGCTTAAAGGACCCAGGATCAAGGGAGGAAGGAAACACGTGAGCTGGCAGTGAGTTCCACATCTTTATGGTACGGCAAAGATAAGATTTACCGAACCTTTTTGTACTTGACGGTACCTGTTCTACCGTGTAAGCGTGGCACCTTAACCTGGCACGGTTGTTCGGGATAGGAAAGGAGAGGGTGGGATAAGTTGAAAGAGTTCTTCTAAGCACTCACCGTGATACAATCGGTAAAAGACAGCCATTGAGGCTACGTCCCTGCGTAATTGCAGAGATTCAAGGGTCTTAGTAGCCTCAAGGTCACCTATGATACGGACAGCACGCCGCTGCAACCTATCAAGGGCATCTGACAGGTACTGCGCGGAGCCGTTCCAGAGATGAGAGCAGTATTCCACGCAGGAGCGAACCTGAGTTTTGTATAATAGACAAAGCTGCGCCTCGTTATGCTACTGAGGAGGCGGCGCGGACACTATGCCGCCTCCTTGCCTTTTGGCGGACGGGGAGCAGCCCCAGCGCTCGCCGTCCGCAGGCACTAAAACGGCCGCAGAGGACGGCAACCTGACAGCACCGCATCTCCTCTTCTTCTGCGGCCCCACCGCAACGCATCAAATGGTGCGTCCCCATTTGGTCGCGCGAGATAAGGCGCGCTGCAACGCAACACCAACACGCCTATTCTCCCGCGATCGCGCCCAAGTGTGAGGGTCAGACAGAACTGTCCCCCGCACCCGCACCTATGGACGCAGGCTTCACCCAAGCCCACGTGGAGCGTCAACTCCCGGGATCCCTCGTAGCTTCACCGCGTGTGTCCAAGCCACGGTTACTGAGCCACCCAACCACGATAAGGTGGAGATCCCACGGGAGGGGATAAGTCGCAGCCTGGCTCATAAAAAGGCTAAAGACAGTTATCATAAGGAAACGTTATCTTATACTAATATATAAAGCTGAAGAAGAGCTTGTTTGTTTGTTTGATTGGTTGAACGCACTAATCTCAGGAATTACTAAACCGATTTCAAAAAATATTTCAGTGTTAGATAGCCCGTTTATCGAGGAAGGCTATAGGGTATATAACATTACGCTATGAGCCACGGGAGCGGAGCAGCAGCCTTAATAACGCGGGTGTAACCGCAGGCTCAACTAGTAATCATCATCATCAGCCTTTAACAGTCCATTGCTGGACTGGGCCTGTCCTTTGAAAGGAAGAATTGGCCTACTATACCACGCTGGCCAAACGGATTGGTATAGGGTTTGTACCAAGTTTTTCTTCTCTTACAGTGCTGTTCTCTGCATAATATGCTCCCTCTGTCGGCTTTTACGACACCCATGGGATGCTATGGGGTGGTGACATTCCGTATTCTTAATCCGTCACCACACGGAAAGCTCATCTAGTAATAACATAAAGAAAATAATATCATAGAAAATCTTTTTTATTTATGGTTTTACGACAGAAAGTACCAGAACCAAAGTTGAAGAGAATTTAATTTGCAACAAAAAATGCTTGAACAAGATCTCTGTGTAATCAATAGTTTACCAGACAAATAAGAAAAACCATCCGGGCCTGCACTCTCTGTCCAAGATGGCGGCCGAGCGACAAGAGGACCCCACACTTGACCTCCCTAGACAACTACAAAATAAAATTGCGTCCATTGACAAATGCAACCCCAAATGTAAATTTTCAAAAAGCTATGGACTAAAAGCTATTCTGATTTAGAAAGGGCATATCCGATTTATTCTTTATGGGATGTTCGCTATTTTGAACGAACAAGTATTTCTAATATGGTTCAAAATGGATTTTGTTATAATATTATCAATATTATGTTGAATACAATATAATTATATTCTGATACTAGTTTTCGCCTGTAGATCGTATAGTCTGAAATGCTTGGATTTCAGCAATTTCAAGAAAGTTAAAACAATTGGGAAATGTAGTAGTACAATATAGTGTTTATTCCTTGTAATTAATTTTAGTTACATTTTCTTGTACAACTAATACATAAATTATAACAATGAAATTAAGTTTTGATAACTGAGTCAAATAAAATTACAATTTTACTAAGTCAAAACTGTTTTCGTGGCGTTTTGTTGTAAATTTAATTTGATGAAAAATGTAAACTAAGAAGAAAAGTTTGCAGTTTCTTTGAATTAAAAGAAAGATTTGCGAGATCATTTACAAAGTTCGTTTCTTTAGTTTCGTTATTATTTAAGACATTTTCTTACAGTTTAACTGTGAAATACATATTTAATATTATAAAAATTATAGAGTAAAGAGCCGAGTCATAGCTAATTTAATTGATTTTCGTGTGAGTGTGTGGCAAACTCTGGTGTCGGAGTTTTCAGACCGCCCGAAGGCCTCCGACATGGCCTAACGATCCTTATCCTTAGACAAGAACCGGTATCGACAGCTTTACGTGCCCTCCAAAGCACGGTAGCGCTCAAATGTAAATGCCACACACGGGCACCCATCCAAGTGGTGACCTGTGCAAGCGTTGCTTAACTTTGCCGATCTGTTACGAACGGCAAACCAAGTCTCGCTATGAGCGCTAATTTAATGAGGTGCCAACTTTGAGACCGTTAATTTTATATTAAATTTACAGTTTCATTTCGTAATTTTGTTTATACTTTTATAGTTTGGCTTTTTAAATATTTAGTTATGAAATCTACCTGTTTCGTTATACCGAGGTGGACTCAATATTTTGCGAATTATCATCATAGTAAAATCATTTTCATTTCCAGAAATCCTCCCTGCAATGTCCTAACTGCAATCATAGACATATCTCTACGGGGCAAATTTGGTTTGGAGGCAGATTCTACTAACAATCATACAATCGAAACAAAGTAGGCTTAGACTTGAGACAACACTCTGTGGTTCACACGGAGAGTTTCAGCTTGGGGTATGAACACAGAAGACTCGGAGCAGCGTCCACGGACGAGGCACCGCATATACATATACATTAATGCAGTCTTCGGTCGTGAAAATATGTCAAAGTAGGACGCAAGGCTATTGTCCTCTCCTTTACATCAATGATTGCTTTTACTAGTCGTTGAGATTTGACAGCTTTGTAAGATAAAAAACGCATGAAAGCTTTGCGTGATCCATGCCAGAACTCTTAAGATTTTTTATTTGATCTGATAGTATTCGAATGAAATAAATGGCCAAAGATAAAACCAGAATGCCCTTTTCGTTCCAATAAGGTTAAATAAGACTGTCCAAAGAGGCATATAACATTGATAATAATGACTCTATAATGGGATAATCACAGTTATGAAGTCGGTAGTCCATCGCAAAGCGACAACTGGGCATTCGCAGCCCGATTCTGATGATACATAAAACCCCGTTGGAACTCAATATTCGAAACATCAATAATACAAACAATCACTGAATACATCATCTGTGCACTCAATAATTAATTACACTCTGGGCGGTACGGGCGATCTGTTAGGATTAGTTCGTGAACAGTTTGTCAATGTCAATTGCAAGTTTGCGACTGACTTGGTACCACTATTGTGGTGATTGCCGACGTCAAACGGTGTTCTCCTCAACCGGTCGCAAAGTAGGTCACTCAAGAGCAACTTTCGACCATACGGGTCAATTTTGACATGACATTGCAATTTGTCCAATATTGCCCTTGCGATCGGCAGGGGTAAGATTAGGGCGGTGATGTAATAAAAAAGAAAAAAAACATTACTTTTTTATTTATACAATCTAATATGATTTCGTCAAAAACTGCCTCCTTTGTTTTGCCTCGTGCAGAGGCGAAACACGTGTCGAAGAATAGTTGGCGCATACAGCGGGATACTGCAAGTCAGGCATCTTCCTGGAACCCATACCATTCCTATATCCCTTATCCTTTTAGAGGAGTTCGGTATTGTCAACCTTTTTCTATTGTAATTGTTGGGGTGGTCAATCCGAGGGTGCGTGGTGGGTTCCCCTTTCCTTCCATTAGGTTACAATGGAGTTCCGCCAAGTAACGCCTGATTCAATCAAGTAGATCATTAGTAAGTAAGTAAGTAATTCCTTTACTGTCACACCATAACAACGTACAATCACCATGTTACATACATAGGTAAATAGGTATATTTAAATAAGTATAACTCGTTTCAAGTAAGTTGGTAGGCACGTAGCAGTAATACTCTTATTAATACGAGTACACATTACATAGCTTCACATACATTTTAAAGCAGTACCCACATTAAAAAATATAACAGATTACAACTGTACGGTGCCGATGTGACAACGAGGCAGGCATTCAGCGTTGCGTCGTTCTCGACGTAAGCCGTGACACGACTTGCTGGTTTTCAATGCCTGCCCGAAGTGAGGTAACAAACGTACCTAACGTTAAAATCATCATCATCAGCCTTTAACAGTCCACTGTTGGACTAGGCCTCTCCGTTGAAAGGAGGAATTGGCCTACTATACCTGGCTGGCTAAACGGGTTGGTATAGGGTTTGTATCAAGTTTTCCTTCTCTTACAGTGCTGTTCTCTGCATAATATTCTCCCTCTGTCGGCTCTTACGACACCCATGGGATGATATGGGGTGGTGACAATCCGTATTCTTAATCCGTCACCAATGTTACAAATTAACCTAATAACTAATAGTTTAAAATAAAAATAAAAATTGCTTACTACACGATACACAATAAACAAATACAAATATATTAGTAAGTACTAGTTGTGTGTTATTAAAAAGTGCCTAAAACTAAAGCCGACCACTTGGTTACTTGTGTTGGCCGGTGGTGGCACTGCGAAAGCGGCTCGCGCCAGCGAGCGTCACATAATAAACAAGTATTTAGCTCAGAGTGGTCACGTGATTTAAACATTGCATCATTTATATCAATCATACACCCAAAGTTCGCTAGTTAACCCAAGAGAAGGCGCGCCCTAAAAAGTTACACGAGCAGGCGCGCGTGAGCAAAACTGTCACGCTGCTTCAAATGACATTTTCTTTGAGATCAATTATATTTTTACCATAAATTTACTTGTAATAATAAATTAAAAGGCTTAATTTAATTAAATAAAGTGTTTAATTAATAGTGAATAACAAAAAATGCGGTCTTAAGTGCAAACTAAAGTTTGCACTTTAGCCTTAATATTTTGCTAACTTTTCATGAAAAATCATAAAAAAAACAATAATGTTTATATATCCCTTTTTATTAGCTACATGCATATTTTTTGCAAATTAAATATAACTATGCACTCTTTAGTGGAGAGTATAAGATGTAACCTGATTAGCCTTCATAGTTAAAACGCACGACCAGTTTGCAATATGCGTCGAATTTATGTGTAAGACAACAATTAACCTATACTAGAGGTCGCCCCGTGGTCGAAAATCAACCATAATTTATTAAAATTTTAGGTTTCTACATTATTAAGATTGTACTGTCAAAGAATACAATCACAGAATTCGCCACACAATAAAAATAAAGAAAACATTAATGAAATTACTGGAACGGCTATTAAATACTCTTCTTGCTTATAAAACTCTAAAACAGATGTTAACATTATAGACTTTTACTTTATGAAAATGTCATTCTCTTGCTCTTGCGCAGTATGTCCTTTGCTTCTATTCTTCTTGTTATCTAATTATTTACAAAGGAGTAAATCTCTTTCATCCATATCCCATCCTCATACAGTCGACTAATGTTTTCCTTGGCCTAATTATCCTTTTCGTGCCTCTACTTTCATATTCACACTGTGTATCCAACTTTTCTGAGGAAACACTCTTGCTATTCGTCCCTCTCCTTTCGAATTCCTTTAAGACTACATAGTTGGTTGACACTGCGCAGGTATTGTGGTTTCGATACCCACACGAGACAAAACTTGTGCGATCCATGAATTGTTGTTTCGAGGGTGAGCCCTCGCGACACAGGATTTATTCTTAGATCGAAAGTTGTCTTAAAAAGAAAAAAAAAATAATATTCACTTGTTTACCTCCATACAAATAATCTCTTTACATAACAGGTCCATACCAAGCCAACAGATATTTTCCTTCACTTTTAGTCTATGGGCACACTTTCAGACTACCCCATATATACAGGGCGTCACAAGACCCATCACCAAGCCGAAGTCTACTCATTTTGGACATCATGCCAAGTCATACTAACTAAAAATAATTCCTGGGAAACGATTTTTTTTAAGTTTTCACATTACTTAAACCGCCATTAAAAGCGCGCGCGTGCAATGCTCGAAATACCTACTTATCCATGGGGTTATAGGCCATCTAAAGAACATATTGGCGAGGTAAATGCATCGATTTTGTACCTAATTAGAAAAATTCCATTGTAACTTTGAGCCTCAATATCTCCTGAACCAGTCATTTCCCAGGTATGGTGTCGAAGTAAAAAATGTTCGCAGTGATATGTACAACATGGGATTTCAGTTTTCGTTAAGGTTCTTTTTAAAAGACCTTTAACGAAAACTGAAACCCCATAATGTACCAAGGGCATGGATAAGTAGGTATTTCGAGCATTGCACGTGGTTCGGCGATACACCGCAGCCGTAGGTAGGTTCTAGGCGATTTGGAAAAAATGGACTGTATTTAAAGGAAGAGGATGTAGGAAGAGGTGATTGTGAGTGGGTATAGGATATTTCAAGGATGGAGGGCACTTACCTTATACGGCAATCTTCTTCGTTTCCGAATCCGGTTTCTCCTGGTGGTTTCGTGATGCAGCTGCTTGTTTTCACTTCACTTCACCGTCACTCCCACTTGCGAGCGGTTTATATATGCGGTAATAACTTATACGGGAGCGGCGCGGAGCGGTACGGTATCGCGGACGCGTCTCGCGAATCGAATGTTCTTAAAAGTTCTGGACAGTCACTCGCGTCGACGATCGCGGCGACCAATCAGGCGAAAGGCAGTGCCTCTTCCAGGGAGTGGGATAGAGGGAGACGGAAATATGGTATCGCTCACACTTGTACGTGGAACGATTGATGTTGATGCGATTAGTTATAGATAGGAAGGTAGATGGCGCTACCATATCCCCCCGGCCCTAAAGGGTTGCCTTTAAAAAAAGTAGAATTGAACTTAGCTATGTTGGGTGTACTACCGCATAACCCCTCAATAGGCTAAGACAGCGATATGACAATAAAATTAATCTAAATTAACTTTAGCGAAAACTACAAACGCAATAATAGCGAAAACTACTAACTAAATACTTAAACTAAGAGGTAGGTCCAACTTCAGGCTAGATCTCACTGAGTTGGAAGAGGACGCGAGTTGATCAGTGCCTCGACTTGTGCAAGGACAGTTAAAGGCTCTTCGTAAGAGAGGATCTGTTGACCTATAACTTTGAAGAGATGCGTTTTAATTATTTTGACCATGCTTGCCCAACATCCACCGAAATGTGGTGATGCTGGTGGAATAAACTTCCAGTCAATATGATCTATGGAGAGTTCTTCCTGAAGACGAGTACGATAACCCGCGACGTGATTGAAACAAGTAGCGGGAACAAGTTCAATCAATTTACTTACGCGGTTGGCGACAAAAGTCTGCCAGCGATGAGGAGAAGAATGAATCCAAGCGAGCACTACTTTGGAGTCGGAAAATGCGTATATTTATTAATAGAGTAGTGGGGCAAAACTGTGTCTTGAACCTTGTGGAGCAACTAAGACAGCAGAAGGGCCGCGCACAACTCCAGTCTCGCAACCGAAATGGTTTTAACAGGCGAGACCTTAGACTTGGCACAAACTAACTGCACCGAGTAGTTAGAACCAATGCAGACTTGCAGATATACGACTCCGCCGTAAGCACGCTCGCTGGCGTCAGCGAAACCTATTAAGTTGACGGTACATCCATCTACCAACCCAAGATGACGCGGAATAGTAATATGATTGAGCGCGGTAAGCTCAGTACAAAACTGGCCCCAAGCGGCGACAATATGTTCAGGGGGTGTTTCATCCCACTCACACTTTGATAGCCAAAGCTCCTTGATCAAGAGCTTGGCGTACAAAATTGTGGGAGCCACAAACCCATTATGTCCCATAGTCGAGCCACTGTGGACAGCATAGTGCGCTTGGCGCACTTATCATCTGGCGGTGAGACGTCAAACCGAAAACTATCGCAGGATTTGTCCCAGCGTAAACCGAGAACCTTATGCGGTACAGACTTCTCAAACTCAATGTCTAGAGAAGCTTTATGAGAATCTGGTATGCGTGCGAGAACCTCCTTAGAGTTGAATGTCCATTTGACAAGATCAAACTGGCCTCGCTTGAAAAGCTGAATGAGCTCTTCATAAAGCGAAATTTCTAGCGGAGCGGGTATGACACTACAGGCAGTGTCATCCATATACAAAGCGGAAGTGTAGTATAGTATAGTGTAGCGTAGCGTAGCTTAGCTTAGCATAGCGTAGCATAGCGTAGCATAGCGTAGCATAGCGTAGCATAGCGTAGCATAGCGTAGCATAGCGTAGCATAGCGTAGCATATCGTAGCATAGCGTAGCATAGCGTAGCATAGCGTAGCATAGCGTAGCATAGCGTAGCATAGCGTAGCATAGCGTAGCATAGCGTAGCATAGCGTAGCATAGCGTAGCATAGCGTAGCATAGCGTAGCATAGCGTAGCATAGCGTAGCATAGCGTAGCATAGCGTAGCATAGCGTAGCATAGCGTAGCATAGCGTAGCATAGCGTAGCATAGCGTAGCATAGCGTAGCATAGCGTAGCATAGCGTAGCATAGCGTAGCATAGCGTAGCATAGCGTAGCATAGCGTAGCATAGCGTAGCATAGCGTAGCATAGCGTAGCATAGCGTAGCATAGCGTAGCATAGCGTAGCATAGCGTAGCATAGCGTAGCATAGCGTAGCATAGCGTAGCATAGCGTAGCATAGCGTAGCATAGCATAGCATAGCGTAGCATAGTGTAGCATAGCATGGCGTAGCGTAGCATAGCGTAGCATAGCTAATTAGTGCTTTATTTTACACACAGTTTTAGCACCCACCTTGATCTCTTGAAGAGCAGAACAACAACAAGACGTAATACAATGAGCAGTATGTAACGTAGGTACGGTACCCATAATCACATACCCAAATACCGTCTCAATAGCGGGCGGTAAATCATATCGCTCACTACGTACTATGTTAGTTAGTAGCAAGTGCGGAAATATTGAAGCTCCGCGTCGGCTAGCGGCAATGACTCGAGATGAGTGAGTGATGATACGTCTACATTAGCGTTCGGCAATGAGTCCGTGATACGCTCCACGATAAGCAAAGAAATGTTAAAATTAATATTCCTATCAAAACGCGAATGTATTTTAATATCCACGGAACCCCTGCAATGCTTTTCTGATCCGCCTATCCCTTTGACGGTTGAGTTAGTATTTTTAAAGTTATTCCGTAATCCGAGGCGTTTGAAGCATTCCGATGTTATTAGATTGGTCTGAGATGCGCTATCTAGCAGACAACGTACCATGTGCGGCGACCCATTAACATCATATACGATAACTTGCGCTGTCGCAAACAGATCCGTCTTAGACGCCGTACACTGCGTTTTGGCCCTGCGCGGATCATTATAGATACGCGAGTGCCGTCCTCGCGTGCGCATCGCCCGCGCAATGGATGTCGTACACAACGATACTTCGCCCTCAAACACGGAAGGCGCAGCTACCGTGCCCTGCACTTGCGACGTAAGTGTGTCAAAGTTAGCGGCTTGACTTGACAACGGGTTACCTTTATCGAAATGTAACAGTGTATGATGTTTTTGATTACATGATTGACATCTCGTTCTACTAGAACAATTACTTGTTTTATGTTTTATGCTTAAGCAATTAATGCAAGCTTTGTTATCTTTTACGCATTTAAAACGAGCGGTTGCATTCTGATTATCGAAAGCGGGACACTTATATAAATGGTCGTGCACTATATTACTGCACAGACACTTCTGTGAATTATTACTATTAGATTCCAAACATGTTACATAAGATTGTGGATTAGGGACCGAGTTATTATTACTATTTCGCGATTTATTCAACCTTTGTTTGTTGCTGTTAGTGTTAGACGGGCCAGGTGAACCCGACTGCGTGTTATGAAATATTCGACACTGATCTTTGATGAACGAAATAAAACTATCTAGTGTAGGTATTTTATTATTGCGTTCCGTCATCTCGAATGCGCGAATTGTATCAGTGTCAAACTTTTTTAAAGCGAGTTGAAGCAACATAAAGTCGGAAAGATCTTCTAATTTTAAATTCCTAAGAGAATTAACCGCGGTTACGAAGTTATCAATAAACAGCTGGAAATTCGAGACAGACGCGTTGCCGGACAGTTTGAGATTTAAAGCTTGGTCAAAGTAGGTAGACGCTAGGACGCGCGTGTCCTGATATCTGTCAAGTAGTGACTGAAATATGACCTGATAATTCTCAGCACTGGGTGTGACACCTGCAAATACGAACTGGGCCTTCGGTGATAGTTTACCTATTAAATAGTACAACCTGTCAGCATCTGTCAGAGAACCATTATCGTGCACTGTAGACTTAAAGCTCGCATAGAATAACGGCCAATTTCGTATATCTCCGTCAAACGACATAATCTCGATTGGCGGTAATCTCGCTTTGCGGGCAACGGGCTCTGCTGAACATTTACCCTCCAATTGCGATTGTATACGCTTAATAATACAATAAAGATCTTCGAATGAGGTTTACGCCTGATAGTTCGGTTTTTCATCAGGATTGATAGAAAGTAATCTTGCGTTATAATCGTCTAACAACTTATGAAAATCTGTTCGAATACTATCTACTGTCATACAATAACTGAGAAATGCTTCACTATTACTGTCAGACATAGATGCGGTTTTTGAGCATTCATATATGTTTTGAAGGCGCTCAAATAAAATATTGCGTTTCGCTTCTAAGATTGTCATCTCTTTGTCTTCCGACACGCGTGACTTCTTTTGTTGTGACATGCTTACGTAAGTATAAGCTAATTAGAACGAAACAAAATAAGAATATCTAATGTATCTATTATTTTACCTAAGTAGGCTAAGTAGGCAACACTTTAGAGCTGAGGAATTAAAAGTTGCTTGAAATCTGAGATTTATAAGACAACTATGATAGTTCCAGAATTAATAATTTAATAAGTAGGTAGCTACATAAAAGTTTACCTACTGATGTGGGCGGAAATAACCATGTGACGGTTATGTGAATATATTAGGAGTATAGCTAGGTGCTATAACTGCCTAGGTATAGCGATATAACGTATAAAAACGTAAATGAATCCGACTCGTATGGATCAAAAAAATGATTCGGCGATACACCGAAACCGTAGGTAGGTTCTAGGCGATTTGGAAAAATGGACTGTATTTAAAGGAAGAGGATGTAGGAAGAGGTGATTGTGAGTGGGTATAGGATATTTCAAGGATGGAGGGCACTTACCTTATACGGCAATCTTCTTCGTTTCCGAAGGGCAGTCTCTTGGTGGTTTCGTGATGCAGCTGCTTGTTTTCACTTCACTTCACCGTCACTCCTACTTGCGAGCGGTTTATATATGCGGTAATAACTTATACGGGAGCGGCGCGGAGCGGTACGGTATCGCGGACGCGTCTCGCGAATCGAATGTTCTTAAAAGTTCTGGACAGTCACTCGCGTCGACGATCGCGGCGACCAATCAGGCGAAAGGCAGTGCCTCTTCCAGGGAGTGGGATAGAGGGAGACGGAAATATGGTATCGCTCACACTTGTACGTGGAACGATTGATGTTGATGCGATTAGTTATAGATAGGAAGGTAGATGGCGCTACCAGCACGCGCGCGCTTTTAATTGCGATTAATAAATGTGAAAACTTAAATAATAAATCGTTTCCCAGGTATTGTATTTGGGTTAGTATGACTTGGCATGATGTCCACAACGAGTAGACTTCGGCTTGGTGATGGGTCTTGTGACTCCCTGTATATATTCCTCGAATATACGCACTATCTTACATACTCATTCCTTCTAATTCTGTCCATTCTCGTCACTCTACACAACCATCGTAACATTCTCATCCTTGCTGCAATGTACCAATAATATCCCTTCAGTCTTTGCTTCGGTTACATACATAAATTTCCTACAATACGTCCTATATTTTTTTCATATCTACCTATTCTTCCTCTTTTATAACAATATCATTCTCAAGGCAAGGCAGGCGGATAGTAAACACATGCTACAACCCTATTGCATGATCATTTGCAAGTAAGTACTATAAGTATAAACAAAGTTTTAAATTAAGAGAAACACTGAAAAGTCTGAAAACTTACCAATACGATCTGACATTGATACATAAAACTGAAAGATGGCAAATGTATTATTTCACCCAACTTATTTCAACTATAATAAAACACAATCATTATGATTAAGAAAGCAAAATTTTCCGCGCGCGGTGTTCTGAATTCAAACTTTATGACAACTGCAATTATGTTTTTGCCTATATATATAGATGATGATCTGTTTATATATATATATATAAACAGATCATCATCTTCTTGCCCTGGTCCCAATTTATTTGGGGTCGGCGCAGTACGCCCTTCGCTTCCATTCTTTGCTGTCACCCGTCATCTGATCATTTACCCCTTTCTCTTTCATATCCATCCTCACACAGTCCATCCATCTTTTCCTTGGCCTCCCTCTGCCTTTCCATCCCTCGACCTTCATATTCATCACTTGCTTACCTACATACATATCATCTCTTCGCATAATATTTCCATACCAAGCCAAACGCCTTCCTTTCACTTTCTCGTCTATAGGCGCTACTTTCAGACTACCTCTCACGTATTCATTCCTAATCTTATCCATTCTCGTAACTCCACACATCCATCGCAACATTCTCATCTCTGCCACATGCAATCGTTTTTCATCCATCTTCTTAGTAGCCCAACACTCAGCTCCTTACAATACGACAGGCCTTACAACCGCCTTATATATGCGTCCCTTGAATTTCAAAGGCATTTAAGGATCGCATATTGTGCCCGAGACTTGTCGCCATTTCATCCATCCTGAGTTGATCCTTTGCCTAACATCCCGATCAATTTCGCCGTCTTGTTGCAGAAGTGAGCCGAGGTAGCGTAAGTCCGAGCATACTGGTAGGGGTGTACCGCCGAGTGTAACCGGGATTGGACTAGAGAGCCCGCCAAAGTCACAGAACATGTATTCGGTTTTGGTTCTGCTTATCCTAAGGCCTACGTTCTCCAGTCTCTTCCGCCACTTCTCCAGCTTGCTCTGCACTTCCTGTCCACTTTCTGCTACCTGGACGATGTCGTCGGCAAATAGCATGCACCAGGGTGCCTCTTCCTGTATGTCCGATGATAGGGCATCCATAATCAACAAGAAGAGGTAAGGACTAAGAGCCGACCCTTGGTGCAAGCCTACATCCACATCGAATCTGGTTGTTATTCAAGCTGCGGACCGGACTTGCGTGCAAAAATGGCATTCAACGTACCTCGGCCAGGCATAAAACCGAATTGGTTACGTGAAATCTCACTCTCTGCTCGCAAACGTCGCTCAATTACTCTCTCCCATACTTTCATACTATGAGGCATTAACTTTATTCCCCGATAATTTTTGCATTCTTGGACATCTCCCTTTTTAAAAAATGGGCACTAGGTAACTGCTGCACCATACCTTGGGTACTGTCTCCTCATGTCGCAACATCTTATTGAAGAATAAAGTCAGCCACACCCATCCATCCTCCCCTAACACCTTCCATACTTCTACTGGTATTCCATCTGGTCCTAATGCTTTCCCATTCTTCATTCCACTCACAGCCCGTTTTACCTCATCCTTACTTATTACATTCACTAGTCCAATATTCTTCGCCTTGTTCTCAAGCTTTTTTCTCCAATAATTCTCTTCATTCATTAACTTTTCAAAATATGGTCCTCCATCTTTCTTTAATCCTATCATCATCCGTCAGAACCACTCCTGTTTCGTCTTTTATACACTTGATATGGGATACATCCCTCGCCTTTCTCTCTCTAGCCTTAGCCAGTCGGTATAAATACTTTTGGCCCTCGGGTTTCTCAAGTAATCCGTATAAGTCGTTAAGGGCTTTTGCTCTAGCTAAAGCAACAGCTTTTTTAGCTCTTTTCTTACATTCTTCATACTTCTTTTTCTTACTCTCTTTCAACGAATCATTGCCTTCTTTCATCAGCTGCCATTCTTTAAAACTTGCTTTCTTTTCCTTGAGCACACTCTGTACTTCCTCTGTCCACCACCACGTACCCTTATCTTTCATACGTTTTCCTTTCGATTCTCCTAAAACTTCCTTTGCCACGCACTTCATACATTTACTCATCTCCTCCCAACACTTATTCACACTGCAAAACTTCATATCGCCCATCTCAAGCATTTTATCTACCACTCTAGCTCTGAACTCAACTGCACATTCATTCTTCTCTAACATGTGCCATTTTACTTTTGGGGGCAGTTGCTCCTTGGTTCTTTTCGAGCTCATACGAATTTTAATTCGACCACCAGGAGTCTATGCTGTGAGACTGTCTTCTCCCGGTACCACCTTACACCCAGTAGTCTTTGACCCAGTTCCCTTAGCAGAAAATTATCAATCTGAGTCATATGGTGGCCATTGTTGTAGGTAATCAGGTGTTGCTCTTTTTTTGGAACTAAGTGTTAGCCACTACAAGATCAAAAGCGGCAGCAGCTTGGAGAATTGCTTCTCCCTCGCTATTTCGGCTGCCGAAAACCCAGCCACCATGTGCTCTTTCATACGTACCACTTGTTTGTCCCACATGCTCATTAAAATTTCCACCCACGACTATCTCTTCATTCTCCGGTATATCCGTCATCATGCTATCGAAATCCATCCAAAACTTCTCTTTCTCACAATCATCACTTCCTACCTGAAGGGCATACACACTTATCACATTCAGAATAATATCTTGCAATATCACTTTCACAGCAATCAATCTGTCATTAATTATATTTACACATGTCACACCATCGTTCAGATTTTCGTCTAACACGATTCCCACACCATTTCTTTTCCCATCACTTCCAGAATAATAAAACTTGTATCCTTCTCCGATCTCCCTAGCTTTCGTACCTTTCCATCGTGTTTCCCAGACATGCCACATTTATTGGTCTTCTTTTCAAAACATTAGCTAACTCTCTAGCCCTTCCAGTCATCGTACCTACATTCAAACTTGCATATCTCACCCTTACGTCATAGGCTCACTTCTTACGATGCACTCGCTCGGAGTAGTGCAACAACCCTTGCATACTTATCGCCAGTGCCGGGTGCTGCCCCTGCGCGTCGCCTGCGGGGAACGTCCTAACCCTGTCGTACTCATTTCCATATGTGTCCATACTGCAATTAGGTTTTGGCATGTATTTTACTAGCTGGCCGCCTGCCTGACGCTAACCCTCCTTGGGAATGTTGTCGTCATAAAAGAGGAGGTGATAGGAGAACGGGGTAAATGGATAGGATGTATGATGAGGAAGAAAGGGTACTGTAGTCACTGGAAGGATATAGGGTAGTACCTACAGTAGCTCGGAGAGCCGGGAGCGCGTACCCGAAGCCCTGTCTAATAGTCGGACAGACCAATAAACAGATATAGTTGTGTTATTTTGTCAGAAACTTATAATAATAATTTAAAAAATACCATACACTTAAAACATTAATATTTTTTTTATTTTTTTAATTAACACGCCAATATAAATTATATTGTGAAAATACAAAATCTATTAGGCAGAATATGACAAACCTTCGACAAAAAAATACATACATGTTATCATTATTTCATCTATTTTCAGTTTGAAACTCATATTTAACATTGAAACTCACATCTAAATCATATGTAGAGGAAGCGCGTGAGATTTGCGAGGATAGAAGCAAGTGGCGATCCTGACATATCTCTCTTGCTTTATTCACTCCCATCAGATTCCTCATGCATGCTCTTTTGTTCAGGGTACTTCTAACCTGTCCTGTTTTTAGGATGTCTTCAATCTGGTCAGAGAATGTCCACCTAGGTCTTCCCCTTCGTCCTGTCCCATCCACACTGGCCTTATATATCTGCTTGGTCAGTCTTCCGTCATCCATGTTTGTTTGGGCACGTGGAGAGGCCACGTGCCCAAACCACCTTAGCATACCTTTCTCGATGCTTGTCACTACATCTTCTTTTACCCCACAACACTCTCTTATATTACAACTCTACACTCTGTCAGTCAAAGACACGCCACACATACTTCTCAGTCCTCTCATTTCTACAGCATTTATTCGACTTTCATGACTCTTCTGCCATACCCAACTTTCACCACCATTCATAAGTGTAGGTACCAACACCCCTCTATGCACAGCCAAACGTGCCTTTTTGGATATGTTATGACTGTTCATAAAAGCATTCAAAGCTCCATTCACCCTATTGCACCCTGCATTTACTCTTATTTCAATATCTTCTTCATTCTTACCATTCCTCGTAAATAGCGTACCTACTAGTATATACACAAAATCATTCACTTGTTTCACTCGTTGTCCATCGATCATAACATTACAAGCCGTAACACATTCCTCCTTTTCAAAAACCATGACTTTCGTCTTGCTTTCATTCACTTTCATTCCTTTCCTCCCTAAAACACCATGCATGATTGTTACCATCTCCTGCAACTCCTCCGCTGAAGACGCAAGTATTTCCTGATCATCAGCATAAAGGAGGCATTTGACGAGTAACCCATTCATCCTTATATACTTATGAAATTAATATACCTAATATGTTAAACTGATTAAATTATGCTTTTTCTTAAGTGCATGACGAATTCTTCTAAAATAATGGGGTCTTCTCCTTATTGTTTACATTTAAACTTAAACATTATAATAATGCTGTAATTATTGAAACACCTGAATAAATAAATCACGCCACACTTATAGCCACAAAAAAAAAACAATACCGAAGAAAGATTTTCCCAACGGCCCTTACCAAGTGTACCTTCTAACCTCTTATACCGTCAGAAGGTCAGAAAGGAAGTAAACACGTAGTAGATAATGACTTAAAATCAAGTAAGAGAGATATCATAAAGCTTTAGACGTGTCTCCAAAATCTTAATAAATAGATTCCCAACTTTCTTCAGCCTAAATGGTGGTTTTATTAAACATACTACATACAAGTGGGATGCCGAAAGGGTGCACGGATCAAGTATTTTCCTTGCGGTGTATAGCCGAGAAATTCTTAGTCAAAGGTCTAAAGGTCTATTGCGCATTCGTGGATTTGGAAAAAGCTTACGATAAAGTGGTGAGGAATGAAATGTGGTCGGTACTGTCGATGTATGGGCTGAACAGCAGCCTCATACGAGCTCTGAAATCCCTTTGTAAGATTCCAGAGCATGTGTGAGGATAAACGGGTCGTACACTGACTGGTTTACCATCGAGACAGGTGTTAGACAGGGATATGTAGCGTCGCCGTGACTGGTCAACCTCTTCATGGACAGTTGTTTGCAAGATTTGAAACGTATACTTATAAAGAGTTTGTGTTTACATCGCTAGGCCCGTGCAATTCACCGCGTGCTTGTAAACACACCCTTATGCCCCCTCCGTTTGTTTTCTGTCATCCGATGTGACCCGATAGGTTGTTTTTGGTACTCGCATCATAAACATTGAAACCCAATAACTTGGTTTTATGTATATTTAGTATGTATATTATTTTAAATTATTTAATTAATTAACTACACCATCGCCACACTTGATTGCTTACATCATTTCTGTCCATCCAAAGGTTGCCTGGAAGAGATCGCTTTTAGCGATAAGGCCGCCATTTGTACATGCTGTAGTATAAGCCAATTCACAATATGTTTACTGTTCAATATTATTTGGTGTACAATAAAGAGTATATCTATCTATCTATCTATCTATCATACTAGAGGATGCCGGCGGTTACACCTGCGTTATTTGAGGCTAGTGCTACACTCCCGTCGGTCATAGCGCGATGTTATATAGCCTATAGCCTTCCTTGATAAATGGGCTATCTAACACTGAAAGAATGTTTCAAATCGGACTTTAAGTGCCTGAGATTAGTGCGTTCAACCAAACAAACAAACAAACTCTTCAGCTTTATATATTAGTACTAGAGGACGCCAGCAGCTTCGCCTGCATTTTTTTAACTAACCCGTTTTGGCTGATCCCGTGGGTATTTCGGGAAATCCCTTCTTAGTGCACCCCTACGGTCCCCAAGGAACATACTTGCCAAATTTCAGCTTCCTGCGCCCAATAGTTTCGGCTGTAGCGTGTCTGTCAGTCAGTCAGTAACGCAAGGATTTTATATATTAAGATAAGATTTTATCAACAATCTTGCTCTTAAAATAAAGTAATTTCGTAACTTTTTTGCCATCGTAGCTTTTTTTAGGTATCAGTGAAGTTTGTGCTTGGTTTGCAGAATTTTGATTTAACGTCAAACATCTGTGTTTGCCGATGCATCTACATGGCAGTTTGCTTACATTGCAGTTCTTAGAGTATTATGCAGTAGAGTCCAACCCTAGGATGATAATAATTATGATAGATTTCTGTGATGATGAAGTTTTAAAGATTTCAAAGCCATATAATGAAAGACCCATAGTAATTTTCTTCAAAACCGAGAGTACAAAAGATTTGCGCAGTGAGTTATATTATATTCTACGTAAACTTGCGCTACATAAAGAACAATTTAACTTCTTCAGCTAGTTGAATTACGAGTTTTCTTTATGTTTTGTAATATAATCTACATTGTAGGCTTTTGTACTCACTTTTTAGTCTTAATATAGCATTTAAGGTTTAATGCAACTTCTGAGGTGGAGCGGCCATAGAAGTGTGCTTTGCTTGAAATATGACCATGTTCGAAATTTTGGAGATTCATATCTTTAGAACTCAATTTTTTATCGCAAAACAGAATGTCATCTAGTCTTAGAAAGCGTTGTACACATTCTAATCTAACTTGACTCTTAGTAGCTTGTCTACTGACCTCTGCAACTTAAATAATATGCTTTGGTTAGGATTCAGACTACTGTCAGAATAATTATGCGAGTTTGAGGTAAAGTATGCTAACCAAAATTTGCATGAGCCCGTCAATACGAGACGATGACGGACACCGTGGTGGTTTTAGTTGGTCAAACACAACCCAAACCTACAAAATGGAGGGCATTCCTTTTGCCTGTTCCGAGCAGCGGATCAGCGGTCTTTGAAGAAAATAAAAGCTTTATTTAATACAATGACATTCTCTAATCAGTCCTTGCTAAAAATTCAATAATCCCAAAAGAATTTTATCAAATGTCTTTCTAACATTAGTACAAATCGTTTATTTTTACAAGTTTATTTGGTTAAATATCTTCAATTTCTTCTAGCGCCGTACAGAGTGGTTATTTTCAACTTCCGTAATACTAAAATCATTTACAACAAGACTTTCTGCCGGAGTTGTGTCGTCAGGTAGTTGGAAGGCTAAACGAACAAAACGCTAACTATGCTAAGATTATAAACTTTGTTTCCGTGTTTGCTACCAACCGAGTTTTCTTTAAAGTTGGCTCTAATAAAGCACTTACGTTACTCTCGTTTTATTATTATTATTTATGGCTACTGGTCCCCACCCTACTACGCTACTGGTTACACCACAGTGACTTATGGCGTGATGTTATACACAGTATATTCTAAATCAGAGCTTTACCAAAAAGTATGTACTCAGCCCATGATATAGAAGGTTCCTTTAGTCAAACAACAAGGGCCAATCTCGCAAGTTGGTACAAGCTACCTCTGCACAGATCTATTTAAAATTTGACCTGAATATTTGCTTCTGCATCGAGTTGAAAACTTCACTATAGTCTGAAGTAGATTTGTTTCAGTTAGGTTGCCCAACTTTACTAAAATTTGAATAAGATTTCTTGGTATACGAAAATGTTTACATGGAAATTGGAGTTCTAGCAAATTCGTATCACGTATTCTTTCAATATTCAATATCATATGAGATGTAATTATTTTATGCGTTCAAGTTCGTTAATAGATATAAAGAAGTTATTTTCAATCAATCGATACAAAGACCACAAACTCACGAAGAGTTGTCTGGGAATCTGGGAATCTGTGAGAATCGAACCCACAACACGCGGCGCAGTGTTAACACTGCAGATGGCCAATTAAAACACTACACATGCAGTAGAAGAGCCTCACTAGACTTCTAGGGAGGTAGTTTTATTATATTTTATATTTTACTCCATTCAATATCGTTTGTGTGACAAATGAATAAACAAAACAAAGTCAAAGTCAAAATCCTTTATCCATTTGGGTCACAATGTGACGTAAAATAATAAATTTATAAAATAATTACTTAAAGACTCTACATTTACATTTACTGCCACGTTCGCAAAGCAAGGGCGTAGAACCATGAGAAAGAACGGGCAATAAAACTCACAGTCACTCTTTTTCATCGCCAGATATTGCATAATACACATAATTTACATTTTGTAAGGTGTTGCAAATGTTACACCTTCTATATCAGTTATATATATTTACTGTACATAATAATACTCAAGCATTATACTTCATTTTAATTTTGATGTTCATTTAGTTGGCCTCCTCAGAATATACATGGTGAAACAGGAGCATCCACTTACATTATATATACCTAATAATGCAGGCAATCCGCGAAAATGATCAGAACCATGATAGAAAAGATGCAGTTAAATATTAAAATTGAATACCAGTACCACCACCACTACTAAACAAATGTAGCCGATGTAAAGAAATCATGATCTAAGGTCTAGTCTAAAAAAGATTTATCCCAACCCGACACTTAGCAACCCAAAGGAAATAAATATTTATATGCCAGTCTCTTCAATGTTGTAGAAAATCATTACAAAGAACTCTGCCTAATAGACCAAGGTCAGGAATAATCAAATTATACTGAATTTTAGCTTTAAATAATTCAACTGGATGTTTTTTTTATTCCTAATTTTCCAGATGGATTTCCAAGCGCCCAAAAATTACTTCTCGACATTTTGGCAAATTCTTTTGTTCGAACCGAAACCATTCTGGCGAAAATAATTACAATACAAAAGAAAATTCTTAATTTTTCTTACAATTGTCTCTTGCCCTTTCATCTCGGATGTCCTTGACCCGTTATTATCGTCTCGTTAATTTGTCTCGATTTCGGCCCGATGCTCAGTTCCAGTGATGTATAACATAATGTAATTTGTTACTGTCGTATCTAAGTAGACGTCTTATGAGAATTATAATGGCATAACAGCAGAATTCTGCCGCCCATACGATAATCACAGTAAGTCACATGTTTGAAATAGAATTAGTTTTTATTATAAGTCAAATCGATTAGATCGATTGAGTAACATTTTGTTTAGTCTATTGAAAATTTCTGACAATGGTCACACTGAACTTCACTTCCGTTTTCCCGCGTTGAAAAATTAACACGCCGTTTGCAAGCTCGCGTGCCTTGTACCTAAATTAAATTGATCGCCCTTTGAATTAACGCGAATTGAATCAACTCGTAATTAACTTAATACGTAATTGCCGCTTTTGACTTCCGGCAAGGTTTGTTGTAAATTGATGACATAGTGAACTTTTGTGAAAAGTTTTGTGAACCGCTAACGTGCATCGTGGTCTGGAGAAGGACTTCGCCGAATTGTAAACTGGTATCCATTGATTCTCTTGTTATTTTGGCCAAAATTATAAGTTAATCTATAGGTCCACTTCAAGAACATCACCAGGAGCTATAAGGTAAAATCTTCTTATAACTACTTTATAATTTGTCATCGCTGAGAATCTCAGCAATATATGTCAGACATTTGATTACTTTAGGACAACTGGATGAATATAAATTAGCTTCCACTGTGCTTACAACCAATTCCCAGTTAGCCTACGGTAATTCTAGACATAATTTTGATAGCAAGAGCGTGGTTAACTGCCTATATTGTAAATTTGTATCTTAGCCGTTGATTGTATCTGAACTCAGATTGGTATGAGCTTGTATCTTATCACCTTGTAGACAGTATTGTAGTGTTTGTCAGGTCAGTTATTGTCTAAAATACATAATATTTAATTGTATAAGTTGACCTAGATAATTTGAAACACATTGTCACATAACCTCAATCAGTAATTGTTGATTTGTATTGTTGAATAATCTAACTTAAATTTGTTGTTGCATTAATAAGCCAGTTTGTTTGGATACATAACAGCTGTATGTATCAATAAATTTAGTAAATTTAGTTCATTGCATATATTCATAAACATTGTAATAATCAAACTTGACCTTGCCACTTGGGCGGGTCACATTAATAAACTTTGTTTTGTTATAATATAGATAATATTGTTAGGTAACACATATTCTGTGCTTACTTCCTATTGTATATCATAAATAACACAGTTAGTCTGTCTGTTGCAAATAATTAATTAATTAAGTTGAAGTTTCAACTTTATTACTTTGTTATAAGTTATAACTTTGATAACTTTTGTGTTTGTTTCAATATACTGAAACCTTTAATTTTGTTGGGCAGTAAATACCTGTCACTTGCCTGCACTTGCAGTAAACAGGCTAATACTTTGTTGGTTTCAAAGAATTGAGAAAAATTAAGTTTTGATTGTTAATATTGTTTAACGCTTGTCCGGGCTCTTTTGAAATTTTGATTATGTCAGCTATCAAGGACTTGCGTGCGGCTGCTGGTGCTATTGCATCAGATCTGCGCTGGTTTGCCTCGGCCAATGCTTTAGTGAACCGGCCTGATCGCCAGCAGGCCTTACTTCAGAGGTACGAGCGGATTGATGATCGCCTGGCAAGTGTGGAACAGCAATTCCGCACTTTCAGCACTTGCTGTCTTGAAGTGTCAATCAATGATTTCACCGCTGACCAGCGAAATAAGGTCAGCGAAGACTATGCCCAGGTCTTAGACCTGTATGATGCTGTCTCCAATACTGCGAGACAACTAGTTGCCGATAGGGAAGGGCAACCCGGCCTGAAGCAGGAGCTTCCTAGGTCAGCACCGGGGCTGGTTAGTAGGCTCCCTACATTGGACCTCCCCCATTTTGATGGCTGCCTAGGAAGCTACCTGGGCTTCGTTAATTTGTTCGACAGCCTAGTCCATGATAGGGCTGACCTTCGGCCGGCACAAAAGTTGGCCTATCTAATGTCGGTACTGGATGGGGAGGCAAAGGGCCTCATCCAGCATCTGCCCGTGTCTGACGAGGCGTACCAGACGGCTCGGGACCTAATCACCCGTAGGTACCATAATAAGCGTGGCCTCGCCGACACGCACATTGAGCAGATTTTGGGCTTGCCGACGCTCACCCGGGTCTCTGGGTTGCGCACCCAACTGTTGAACCCGCTTTTGGTGGCCATCAACGCACTTAAGTGCCTTGACCTGCCCGTGGACCAATGGTCCTATCTATTGGTGCACATTGTGCTGAAGAAGCTGCCTGCCGACCTGAGGTCGCGTTTTGAACAGCGCTTTGGTGGGGATAGCGCGACCCATCTGCCCCCCTTTGCTGACCTGGAGAAGTTCCTGGAGGATGAGTGCCGGGTCTTGGACAACTCCGGTGGTGACACGCCGGCTAAGTCGCAGCCGCCCAAGGTCAAGGAGCAGGCTCGCGTTCACACCCGAGCCAGTGTTGACCGGCGCCCTCCTCGCTTTGCAGTCACGCAGAGCCCAGTGGAGTGCTCCTACTGCAAGGTCACGGGGCACAGAACGGCCAGTTGTAGGGCATTCTTGGACCTACATGTCGCCTCTCGTAGGCGCATCGCGAATGCCCGCCGCCTTTGCTTCTCTTGTTTGGGGTCCCACTACCAGCGAGACTGCCCAAACTCTCGCCCCTGTCCTCACTGTGGAGGACAGCATTTGGACATTCTCTGCATGAATGCCAGAGAGGTAGGCCGCTTGTCCAACCAGCCGACGCCGCGCACGGGCGGGTGTTTTGAAGGTGGCAGCCGAGGCTCACCGGCGCGTAGCCGAGAGTCGCCTCGCTCAATTGATCGCCACTCACCCCGCTTGGAGAACCGTAGCGTGCGCACGCCTCCTTTCTCTCGCGCACCTGAATGTGCGACCGCCCAGCGTCACCAGCACCATGACTGCTGCCCCAGGTATTCCCCTCCTTTGGCGGAGCGTCCCCGCCTTGACTCGCGCCCACCTCGTTTTGGGCGGGTGCGTCATTATGACCCCCCACAGATGGCGCGCGGATCGAGTCATCGCGCTTTTGAGGACTTCAAGCCGCACCCTCATTTTGACTTGCCAGGTCCTGGCCAACGGTCGCCGCCCAGGCAACAATAGGTCATTGACCCCTGCTCTATAACGCCAACCTCCCCCATTGAGACCGTTATCCTACCAACGGTTGCTGTTAGGGTCTGGGGACCCACGGGGACCTCTGTTGTTGTCCGTGCTATATTGGACACAGGTTCACAAGGTTGCATTGTTTCCACTTATTTGGTAGGGCAGGTTAATTTAAATATGGGTTCTTTTCCAAATTGTATACGGGGCAAAGGGGACGTAGCCTCTAATGTTGAAGGGCAAGTTAAGGTTTTGTTTGGCCCTGTTGAATCTTCACACCCGAGGATTAAAACCTCGGCTATTGTGTTGAAGAATATTTTGGGTATGCATCCACAGAAGCAGCTACCTGCTGCTGTGGTGAATTTGACATCGGGATTGGAACTGGCAGACCCCAAATTTGACACACCGGGACAAATCGACTTGTTGATTGGCTCTGATGTCCTCGGTGGAATTTTGATTGGTGGGAAAAGGGTCTTGGTGCCAAATGGTTTGACTGCCATCCCGACCATATTTGGATTTGCTTTGATGGGACCTGTACCTAGGGACCCCCCTCCACCTGAACTTGACAATTTGTTGGCTGTAGGCTCCGCTCTCTCTGATGCGGTTCAGAGGTTTTGGGAGGTAGAGGAGCCGCCTCAAGCTGCCCGTTTGAATCCAGAACATGAGGAGTGCGAGCTGTTCTTCCAGAACAACACGGGTCGACTCCGTTCTGGTCGGATTACTACGAGGCTACCCTTCCTGTCTGTTCGGCCTCCGCTTGGTGAGTCACGACCTTTAGCCGAAAAGAGATTGTTGGCTATGGAGCGCCGCATGGTTCGTGATCCGGAGCTCAGACAGAAGTACATTGAGTTCATGAGGGAATATGAACAGTTGGGACACATGTCTGTGTCAAATTTGGATTGGCGTTCGGTGGAGCACTACTTTCTCCCGCATCATGCGGTATTGAAGCCATTGACTGGGAAGCTGCGCACAGTATTTGATGGTTCTGCGCAGACTTCAACAGGCGTATCCTTGAACCAGTGCTTGCATTCTGGTCCCAAGTTGGTCAAGGACCTTTGTGACGTCATCACCAGCTTCCGACGACATCAGGTTGTCTTTGTGGCCGACATAAAAATGATGTTCAGGCAGACTATTATCCACCCTGATGACCGTCGCTTCCAGCTGATCCTTTGGAGAGAGTCTCCTCGCGATCCCATGGTCGTCTACGAGCTCAATACTAATACGTACGGGTTAAGGTCAAGCCCCTACTTGGCAATACGTTCTCTTTGGGAGCTCGCAGACCGTGAAGGCTTACGTTTCCCAAGAGCCTCCGCCATCTTGAAAGACGATATTTACGTCGATGACATTTGCTCGGGCGCCTCCACAGTGGACGAGGCGATCCTCTTGCGGGACGAATTGATAGGTATTTTGGCCTCCGCTGGTTATGAATTGCGCAAATGGATTTCCAACTCACCAGCGCTTTTGGAAGGCTTACCCGAGGATCATCAGCAGGATCCACATTTGTTTGAGATTGTTGACAACCCCGCCATGATGGCTGTTCTCGGCGTTCAGTACAGACCAGTCCAAGACATCTTTACATATAACGTAGACTTGAAATTGCCGTGTTCTTGGACTAAACGTCTCGTATTGTCTACTGTCGCCAGAACCTTTGATCCGAACGGTTGGATCTGTCCAATTATATTTTGGGCAAAATGCTTCTTGCAGAAGCTTTGGACAGCAGGATTGACCTGGGACGAACCTCTGCACGGCACTCTTGTTGAGGAATGGACCTTTTTTGTATCCTCACTTCCTGCCGTCAACGAGATCTCCTTGCCTCGTCCCATCCTTCCTCCCGGGAAGTACAAGGCCACCCTTCACGGGTTTTGTGACGCCTCGGAACGTGGTCACGCGGCCGTGGTGTACTTGCGCACAGTCAGTGCCTCGGGTCAGGTGAGAGTCTCCCTGATCATGGCGAAGAGCAAGGTAGCACCCCTTTGGACATCTTTGACCATTCCGAAATTGGAGCTCTCGGGAGCAGCACTTCTTGTACGCTTGTTGAACCACGTGTCCAGTACTTTGGGTAAAAGCATTTGCATTAATGGGACCTACGCCTGGACAGACAGCCAAATTGTTCTTTGTTGGTTGAAGGCTTCTGTCCACACTTTGGAGGTATTTGTCGCTAATCGCGTTTCCCAAATCCAGAAATCCGAAGTCAAACTTGTTTGGAGACACGTGCCAGGTGAGCTCAACCCCGCTGATTGTGCCTCGCGCGGATGCTTGACGCCTAGTTTGATAGGTCATTCGCTGTGGTGGGGTCCGGAATGGTTGAGTCGACCAGAAATTGATTGGCCTCGAACGCCAGTTTTGAATACTTCTAATTTGCCGGGTCTACGAACACTCGCTCTTGAGAAGGTAGAATGCGCCTTCGACCCCGATTTTTTGTTGAATCGTTACAGCTCCCTCGACAAGTTGTTAGGTGTCACTGCTTGGATAAAGCGTTTTGTTTTTAATTTTAGGCACCCACAACAAAAACGTCTGACACCGTTTCTTTCACCACAGGAACGACAGGAGTCCCTCACCTTTTGGGTTCGTTCTGTGCAATTGGCGCATTTTGAAAGGGAGATTGCTATCCTCAAGTCGGGGAAATCGAAATTGTCGGGAGCTGTATCTAAATTGAACCCCTTTTTGGACGATACGGGTCTCTTGCGCGTTGGAGGGCGTCTCAAGAACGCCAACCTCCCTTACGGAGCACGTCACCCTCTTTTGTTACCTAGGGACGGTCATTTGATACGCTTGTTGGTAACTGACCGTCACCTTAAAAATTCGCATGCTGGTTGTAATGCTTTGTTGGCCATTTTGCAACGCGAATTTTGGATTTTGTCTGCCCGAAGAATTATTCGGAGTGTAGTCTTTCGCTGCATCCCTTGCTATAAGCTCAAGGCTTCTACCATGCAGCCCTTGATGGGAGACTTACCGGCAGATCGCGTAACTGAGAGCAGGACGTTTGACGGTGTTGGCACGGACTTCGCAGGTCCCTTTTTGGTGAAAACGTCGACACTTCGAAACAGCAAGACTGTCAAGGCCTACTTGTGCGTTTTTGTTTGTCTCTCCACAAAGGCCGTACACTTAGAACTGGTCTCCTCGCTTACGACCGAGGCGTTTGTAGCCACATTTGACAGATTTGTATCCCGCAGAGGGCTGCCTTCCTTGATCCGTTCTGACTGCGGCACTAACTTCAAGGGCACCTATAATTATTTAAATGATGTTGTTAATTTTCTTGAAACCAACAAAGCTGATATAGGTGATAGGCTTGCCCGACGTGGGATAAATTGGTTGTTTTCCCCACCAAATTGTCCACACTGGGGTGGTATATTTGAGGCCGCCGTAAAATCGGCCAAAACACACTTGCGCAGGACAATCGGTGAATCTGTCCTTACATTTGAGGAACTCGCAACTGTGTTTTGTAAGATTGAGGCCGTTTTGAACTCTCGGCCATTGTGCCCGATCTCCTCAGATCCGAATGATTTGGAGGCCCTTACGCCGGGCCATTTTTTGATTGGTCGCCCACTTGTCGCCTTGCCTGAGTACCCCTATACTGATACGAGACCTGGTCGTCTCTCGCGTTTTGAATTGGTACGCCAGATTACTCAGAGCTTTTGGAAACGCTGGAATTTGGAATATTTGCACATACTCCAGCAACGCGTTAAGTGGACCGACAAGACCGATCCACCCAAGATTGGAGACCTCGTTTTGATCAAGGAGGCTAACCTTCCGCCACTCAGATGGCACAGGGGGCGCATCCTTCATTTGGTAACTGGGGCTGATGGAGTTCCCCGATTTGCTGAGGTCTTGGTGGACGGTTCGATTCTGAGGAGAGCGGTTGCAACATTGTCACGTCTACCAACCGATTAGCGGACCGGTAGGCCGGTCCGGGGCGGGTGGATGTTTGAAATAGAATTAGTTTTTATTATAAGTCAAATCGATTAGATCGATTGAGTAACATTTTGTTTAGTCTATTGAAAATTTCTGACAATGGTCACACTAAACTTCACTTCCGTTTTCCCGCGTTGAAAAATTAACACGCCGTTTGCAAGCTCGCGTGCCTTGTACCTAAATTAAATTGATCGCCCTTTGAATTAACGCGAATTGAATCAACTCGTAATTAACTTAATACGTAATTGCCGCTTTTGACTTCCGGCAAGGTTTGTTGTAAATTGATGACATAGTGAACTTTTGTGAAAAGTTTTGTGAACCGCTAACGTGCATCGTGGTCTGGAGAAGGACTTCGCCGAATTGTAAACTGGTATCCATTGATTATCTTGTTATTTTGGCCAAAATTATAAGTTAATCTATAGGTCCACTTCAAGAACATCACCAGGAGCTATAAGGTAAAATCTTCTTATAACTACTTTATAATTTGTCATCGCTGAGAATCTCAGCAATATATGTCAGACATTTGATTACTTTAGGACAACTGGATGAATATAAATTAGCTTCCACTGTGCTTACAACCAATTCCCAGTAAGCCTACGGTAATTCTAGACATCACATTTTTGTCGATATTGAGTTAAGTACCTACATATTCTGAAAGTAGAGATCGAGATCTACAATTCTGTATATTCAGAATTTGAAAATGTGGCTTACATCAAGATATAAGATTAAGCATAATTACAGTAAGACACGATAGGCGCCAAGGTGCACTTATTATGAATGCAGTATGGGCACATACGGTTGATTTTTGCATAAAGTTAAATCAATTTACCTAGGTTTTACTACAGTAAGCAATCTTACTATAAATATTTTAAAGTTACGATTTTATTACACCAAGTACGACTTAAACATATTTACAGTAAGTGGCACTTGTTGTTCTATACTAAGTAATTGGAATAAAATATACTATTGCATTACCTTAGCATAACAACAGCAAGTGGAACTTACTGTGATTATGTTTAGAAATACCTCATATTATGTGTAGACTTGTCTAGAACAAATAAGGTAAGTGCATTACTTACTGTATATATTTTAAGATTTTTAAGGCGTTTAGTTTGTCGCACCTAACCCCAGGCACTAGCTGTTGATAATAGTATTTAATTTATTTTTCGGGATTTAAAACTTCGGGATTTTAAACTTTCGACCAAACAACCATTCGTTTCAATTATCGGGATTTTGTCCATCGGTATTTTAAAATTCGGTCTTTTGAAATTCGGGATTTTGATACGTACCCATTTAAATATTATATCTAATAATCATTATGGCGTTTAAATATTATGTCTAGTTATTATTATGGTAATTAAAAATATGAAAACAATAAAAACAATAAATGAATGATAGGACTGATGAAGTATAATTTGTAAGACTGATTTGTTTTAGTTAGTGTAACTAAGATCTCATAATTTATATGAAGATTTTAATTTTTTTTCTCGTTCTGAAAGGTAAATAAGCCTTATCAGAAATTAAAGTGTCTTTTTATGTTTTTTAATGTGTACAAAGAAGTAAAACTAATAGTTTCATAAGAGTTTTATAGAAAAACTATAAACGTGTTATGTTTTAGAGATAGTGCTTAGTTTGTTTAATATTGTTTCATGTACGAAGAAGTTTTGTACAAATACGAATGATGACCTTTGGTTACTTTAAGCCATTTTTAATGCTATAAATAATTAAATAATAGAACTGATTTTAAAATTTTCTAGTTTCACAAAGTTATTTGTACTTGTTTTATTAAACTGTGATTTCATAACATCAGTTATGTTTCATTTTCTTACAAATCATTAAGAAAAATGTAATTAAATTTGGTGTCGGTGCTTTATGAAGGATGCTGTAATTTTACATATTTCTTCTAGCTATAATTACAGTAAGTGCCTAAGTTACTGTAAGCAAAAAATATCATATTTATTATTCTATTTAAACATTTATCTTATTTCATAATCATTGTTACAGTATGTACCTACAACTAAAGATAGTTACAGTAAGTCACACACTTACTGTAGTAATAATAAGAAATTGTTTTTATTTATTTAATTCATTACTTAAAATAAATATATTTTTAAGATTTACAACATTTATTACATGTAATTAAAAAATTATATAGAACACCTATAAAACATGCCTATATTTACGTTATACATTAAATTTTGTAAGAACTTAGATTTTATCTACATTAAGGCAGAAATGTTAAAAATAAAGAAAAAGACTTTAAGCGCGTTTTTCTCTAAACTGTCTTCAAGGCACTTACTGTGTTTATCACAAGCACGGCAGAATTAACCTTCATACAACAAGGCTTGAAGATTGAGACCCTTTCAAGTGGATGTGAATGGAAGACAAATGTGCTATCAAAACTATTATAAGAAATAAATCCCTAAATAGCCTTAGCACAAATAGAACATCTTGTCCTATTTGCTGACCTAAAACCCAGTTCTTTTGTGATATAAAAATAATAGAAGACTTTTTTAAGCATTGGCATAAGTATCAGATTTTGGCATTAAAACAAGAATGGTATACGAAAACAAAAAAAAAACAAGTATTTCAAATATATACATATAACTACAAAGACCATCCAAATCTCAAGGAAAACGGAACAACATAACATCAAAACTCGTTTCATTTCGAAAATGTATAAGCGAGGCTTCAAAGGCAAGCCAAATTGCCATACTGTTTGGTTCGTTAGCACTAACTTAGAGCCGTCTGAAAACCTCTTCAGCATTGTCCTTTGATTGGCAGAATACATTCTGTACGTGAGAACGTTTGTGTCTACACTTCGTGATATTTTAGTCGGCGAATCCTGTATTTTGAATTCCAACTGAAGCATACCAATGCTCTCTATGATACTAAAAGAAAACACAAGAAAATAATTCTTATGACAGCTATAACAACTAACGTAGTTTGAATTTAAAATGTTCTACGAATCGTGTGAGAAAATAGCAATTAAACTTCAGCTCATCTGAATATAGTTATTTAAGAGTAAAGTCAATGTTCTGTGGTTGAGACTGTATCAATAAACGGGTTCTTCGAAATTACTTTTCGATCCTGTTGCTAATCATAATAATATTCTAGTGATATGTGTGAGTTTTATCCTTGTTTTCGTATGGTAGGTAATGATTCCAGTATTGGATTTGTGAAGGCGTGGTATATCTTTAGTGAGAGCTGTAATGTAAATATAATTAATGCAGATTAAAAGTGAATTTTGATTGGTTCGGAGCTCGAGTATTGGAAGAACTATGAAATGTAAAAAATGTTGATGGATATTTAGACGATCCTCTTTTAAATTGATATCAAAGAGGATAATCTTAATATCCATCAATTTATGTTTTTAATCATTAATAATAAAACTAGATCATATATTATATATTTTATGAGTAAAATACGTTGTTTCATGTACATTTCTTTAACAATATTACGTAGTATAGAGTAGTAAGTCTCTATCAAAGGTTTAGAATAAAGATTTGTATTTAGATTTGCCACAAAAAATGATGTCATTACAAGAACACGACTATATTCTGCTAGAAATATAGATACAAAGAAAGTTCAAGGACTCTAGTTATTCGAACAAAGCTGCATTGTTTTCTTAATCCTCAGCTTCACGTCAAACTTCGAGCGCTTAGTCTAAGTTTTAACTGTCCCAACTAAAGAGCGTGTTTACCCTTGACTATTTCCAACGATAACACTCATTTTACTGTTCTTTGAGATCCGTCGTAAATGAATTGAAGTCACTGAGTGAAATTCAAATATTTTAAATATAATCTGCTGCGAACATCGCGCTTTCAACTAAAATGTTAGCCGCTGAAATACGTCCGAACTACTCCTAATTTCCATTCAATACCTTGCGCCTTAATCCATTACAACTCTTCAACTTACTGTTGAATAAATCTCTTTCTATAGAATTAGACTTTATTATTTTTCACTTTCACTTTTCTTCAGTATAGCGCCTTTTAAGATAGTAAGTATTAGTAACATAAAAATATCTTAAAGGTTTTTTACTAAGACTTTCTAGGCTACTATTGCTAAGTGCCTTATAAAGTAATGTAAAAATAATAACTATCATGAAAGGCAATCATAACTGATAATAAGTATCGGTTGTACTCACTTGCAGTTAAGACCAGGCCTAGTTTTGGCCTCGATATAGTCCTTAACTGTGAACGACGATCATTCGTGGCGGAGTGATTATATATCCAACGGCCATATCTGAGAACAAGACAGTAAAATTAATTAAATTGTCATCAGAAAAATCATTTTGAAATGTCAAGAAGAATTTATCTATAAACATCAGCTCAGCCGAAAGAATTTGACCATAGTTGGACATAGGCTTCACTAGAAATATCTACATAGACCAGTTTTGAGATATATCCACTTCACACATTCTCAATAACATAGTCGGTCCAACTAGAAAAACATACCTAGAATATAATACAATGCTACACACTTTTAAGTTTATAATATTAGTAGACTTCGTGTTGCTACTGAACATTCGATTAAACCCAAGTATTACTTTTACCCGACTCAGGAATCGAACCCGGGACCTCCGATCAGCAGTCGCATACGCTATCCACTGGCAGCATGGAGGAAGTCTGGTGATGTGCCCGGTAACGGCAATAGGCTCGCCTCGTTATAACATGGGACCTAAAAAAAAAATCATGCCGAAATGTGAGTGCAATATTAAACATCTGCCTACCCCTTCGGGGATACAAGCAGGTCTATAAGAAAAAATAATAGTAGACAAAATAACTACTAAGTTCTTATTATACTAACTTGAATATCATCATCTTTCTTTGATGGCGATTTCTCGAGACATTTACTTTTAGTGTAAATGCAAAAGCAATTCTGTCCCGCCGTGTCTTTTACGTTTCGACGGCTGTTGGGATAATTTCAATGAAATAATTTTTTTTTATTAATGTGAAAAAAGTAATCAGCGATGTTAGTCTTGCAGTTATTTTCTGGTTCTGCTCAGATGTTAATTGCACAAAAGATTACGTTAATAGTCATTGAGGAGTTTCTCATCCCCCTCTTTTGTCTTCTAGTTCCCATCCTTCATCACTTTGAACATAATTGTATGTGATCCATGGCGAGTCTTTGTTTGAATATAATTTACTACTATGATTTTTCTTTCTGTGACGAAAGATGTCAAAGTACAGAAACAGTTTGCTAGTATTCGTCTTATTTTTACTAACGAAATTAGAGATTGTTTGCTAGTACCCGTTTTTTTTTGGATGAAAATATTTTATGAAATTTCGCTTGCCAAGCTACAGCGACAATTCATAAAAAGTATAACATCGTATATCTTCATCATTACTATCGCGCAAAGTGCTACACTAAAGCAAACTTACTAACCTTTTAGAAAGCGAGGAAATACATGTAAAATTTTCTCCTAGAGCCTTTAGCACGTCACAGTACTAACAGCTAATACATTAGGCAACCTTTAAGTTATTTTAGTAGACATTTTCGCTAAGTAATGGTATGCTTGCGAAAATTTATTTGAGACGCAGAAATTAGCCAACTGTGAAATTTCAGAAAAAGAAATTTCGAAAAATTTCAGAGAAATAGGTGTGCGAAATACGAATCATGATATTATATGTATGTATGTTCTGAAATCTAGTTAGCCTCTTTTGGTCTTGGTGGATTTATTACTACTGAGGTTTTGGCAAGATTATGCCCGTTATTTGCTCTAGCTAGAAATAATTCTGATAATAGAAATTTCTAGGAAAATAACTATTGTGTGAATAAAAATATATTGATAAGCTACTGAGGAAACGTCTATTTTGCAAAATTGAGTTTGACTTATATCGCATTCATTACATATTTCGCGGAAATGTTACTCAGGAGCAAAAAGCTGTCATACGCATACCGCTCAAAAAAACGATATTTTCATGTTATTTTTATTGTTGGTACATACTTCAGGTATTTTATTCATTTTATTATTTATATTATGCCTGTTTAGTTTCTTTATAGATTCCCTCTTTTAAAAACTTTTAAGAGCGGGCATACTTTTTTAGTCCGTCCCACATTTTACCTGTTACGTTTTAGGTTTCGTGCAATAGGGTAATGAGCTTATTCATTTTTTCGTCAACTATAATAAAATAGAGTATAATAAATGAGTTAACTCTTTTCTGATTGTTATTTTGGAAACCTGCTTATTTTATAGCATATATAAAGCAAATATGATTAATTTTACTTAATTATCCTAATACTGCTTTGTACTTGTATTACGACTGAGATTTGCTTCGTTAAGAAATTCGATCAGTTCCTGAAATCTCGACCTCAGGTTTGACCGCAAAAATGATCAGAAACCTTTACTACAAGCCTAAAACCGTAGAAGTGATGAAGCAAAAGTAAATGATTTAGAATATTTTTCATAATTTATAGAACCCCGCCAAACTTTAGTCGAGTAATTTGTTTACCTGACATAAATTATATCGACGCAACGTGAATCGAGTATCAAAAAATCCCGTCGATGGCCTCTTGAACATTTTGAAGAGTGCTGAATCAGATCATTTTAGGTTAATATAAGTTTATAGAATGTTATATAATTTTTTGCTTTTTGGTAAGTACTTACCGCTTATGCTGATTTGTTATTTAAATGCAACTAAAGTATTCAGTGTTATTGCATTTTTTAAACAGCATTTTTGAATTGCAGGGGATTTAACAAAGGACAATCTATTAATCAAGAATAAATGAAGATGTGCAGTAAACTTTAGTGTGCCTGTTTTGCAAAGACAACTTGCGCATTAGGAATTAAGTCTGTCACTTGGAGGATTTCACAAACATTAAATAAATGGACTCAGACAATAGCCAGATTTAAAATAACAATTAATGGATCACACAAATTGTTATATTTTGTGTGGATCAAAGCTATAACACACAATTCAGTAAAAATTATCGTGGCAATCGCTTAAATTGCTACGCCATCCGTACAATAAAATTCAAGCTTAGATCGTCGTTCAAAAGTGAACTTAAACGTCTCTAGTTTACGTAAAGAAATGTCAACATAACAACATACAATTAGCCTCAAAATGCCTAAGCGTACAAGGATAATTTTTCAATCTACCCTCGCTGGCAAAAACTTGACGGTGGGATTTCATGGCCTATATCATCCTTCACGCGCACAATACACTTCATAAAGTGCCTTAAACCCGTGATATCAAGTCTCAAGATGATTTATGTTAATGAGAACAGCGCCACCTTGCGGAACAGATTGGGTATTAATAATACATCAAATATTGTATTTACTCTCTAGATGTGTTACAGGAAAGTGGGGAAGACGAATTGATTTGGGTACTATTATTTTGAAATATGTAACAGTAAAATTGCAAAAACATTGGATTGTAATATAACTCGCGAGATTGAAATCTATCGACAAATTATAATGGTACGATACGGTTCACAACGAAACAGACTTTTTTTCGTTAGTATAATAAACTATTGAACTGAAACCGTTTGACTACAATCTGTCACTCATTACATTGCCAACTAGCCGAAGGCTGTTTCCGATTGGTCGATTTGTCTGTAGTTACGACATTAAACACTCTGTTAAGAATTATATTCCGGGAAAACTCACTCTTGCTCATTTGATTTCAAACTAGGCAGAGCCTGAACTATAGTAATCAGTGATTGACAGGTTAGGGATGGGAAAGCATATAATACGTAAATGTCCCTAAGTGTATTTTCAAAAATGTTCTATATTAGTTACGCCCGGACTAGACAGATTTGTCTTATGTGTGAATCAGATCTATAGCTCAGGTGTAGGCAGGCTTACTACCCATTTCCCCCCCGTGGGATCTCCACCTTGTCGTGGTGGGGGGGGGCTCAGTAACCATGGCTTGGACACCCGCGGTGAAGCTAAGAGAGATCCCGGGAGTGGACGCTCCGCGTGGGCTTGGAGGGGCCTGCGCAGGATGCGTCCAAAGGTGCGGGTGCGGGGGACCGTTCTGTCTGTCCCTTGTAGTCAGGCCCGGTCGCGCAGGTGAGGCGTAACGGTGTTGCGTTGCCGCGCGCCCTATCACTCGCAACCAAATGGGAGCGCACCATTGTTGCATCGTGGTGGGGCCGCAGAGAAAGAGGAGATGACTCCCTATCCTCTGCGGCCGCTGGGTGTTTTGGCGGTGGAGCGCTACACCTTCATCCGCCGCCAAGGGGGTTTTGTTCAGGGCCCGCCTGACCATCTGGCGGGCCAATACCCGTCGGGGGGTAGCGACGAATGCTTTGGCGATACCCAACCCTACGACACATGGGTACATGAGGAAATATAAAAAAAGGCTCACTACGCATTAAACAACAGGTCTGTCACGAAAGAGCATACAGAAATGCTAAAATACATTTCTGCCTATTTTTCATTTATACATGGCGCGTCATACTGTTTTGCAATACTATCTCACGCAAGTGTTAAAAATATCGCTTCTAGAATCTCTGTGAGCTGTTCAAGAATAATGTTATAACAAGAAAAATGAGGGATGAAAAATTGCGTTTGTTAGCGTTCCGTCAAGTAGAGTTATGAATCAGAATCAGTATATAATCATTTATTTGCCTACTTTGTGTATTTACAAAAAATGTCTCTGTGGCCGGTGAGCCGCGCAGAGGTGAGTCAGCTAACTTATGTCCTAATGGATCTATGTTTGCTGTGTTCTTTTTATTCGTAATATGCTAACATGTACAGATTACGTGTTTTATTAATAGTGTTATTGCCGTGATTGACAGATTAATTATTATTAAATTCATTAACTTTTATTTTATTTTCAGTGGACGCGGTGCTTTTGTGTTGTCGGTAGGCCATCGCTTGTATCCTTTTTTATTAGGGTCATGGATTATTTCGCCTATTCTGTTATTAACCATTAGTGGGTTAAATTCGCCAAGTGCTTGGTAGGCTTCACCTGGGGATTTTAGATCTTCTATATCTAGCTTAGAAACTTTTTCCAACATTTTGGTGTTTAGGTCCTCGGCGCGTAGGTGGCCAGGCTTCTAGGTCAGCCATTTCCCAGATTACTTCCGTCGGTGTTCGTCTCGGTAGTTGTGCAGCACTTTTCAGTGCCAGTCTGTATTGTCTTTCAATTTTGCTTAGGTTCGTTGCGCTGTATCTTGATATTAATTGTACCACTCCGTAATCCATAACTGGTAATATGCAAGCCTGATTGATGGCCAGTTTCGTATCTAGTTCTGTCTTTGCATTGTATCCTATTATAGGACCGAGGGCTCCTCTGACTTGTTTCAGTTTTTTGACAACCTTTTTTAGTGTGTTGGTTCATCTTCATATGCTTGTCAAATATAACACCGAGATATCTGATCTGCTTTTGATAGTGCAACGTTTGTTGTTTCAGTTTCACTGTTGGCCGGTATTTTTTCTTTTTTGAGAACATGATGCATTCTGTTTTCTCAATGTTACATTTTAGCCCCCATCTGGTGTAGTAGTCAATGATGACATCGGCTGCCCATTCAGCACGTGTAGTTGCATGTTCTGGACTCTTAGCGCTGTTGAGTATACAAAGATCATCCGCATATTGAGAGAGTTTAAGACCTTTGATGTGATCTTGTATATCCCAGATATCATGGACGTACAAATTGAAGATTATCGGTCCTAAAATAGAACCTTGGGGCACGCCGTGAGGTATTGCTTTGTCTTTGGTTATAGTGGTTCTGAATCTACCTCTCAAATTTCTGCCTTCGAGGTAGTTTTCAATTATTTTAATTATATTGTTGGCAACCTCTTGATTCTGAAGTTTCTTAATTAGGACTTTATGGTTGATCGAGTCGAAGGCCTTTGAAAGGTAGATATCATAGAGACGCTGTTTCCCATGGCTAGTGCATCAGTGATTATTTTGCCGGTACGTAGTATCTGAGTTGCTGTGTCTCTTGCCCGTGTGAAGCCGTGTTGAAAGGTTGGTTGCAGCCGGTTGATAGTAGCGGCAAGTCTTCTCAGGATCAGACGCTCACATAGCTTGCCCATGATGTTGAGCAGTGTGATCGGGCGGTATGATGATGCGTGACGGTGATCTTTGCCAGTCTTGTGCAGGAATATGCACACGCCGGTTTTCCATCGCTTAGGGAAGTAGCCTGTGGACAAAATAAAATTAGCGAGAGGCACAAAGGCTTCGATGAAGCCTTCTCCCCCAAGTTTGAGAGCGTCTGCTTTTATTCCGTCTGGCCCTGGTGCCTTTTTGTTTTTGAATCTTCTCAGTTCAAATTGTACTTCTTGCTTTGCCGTTGGGTCTAGTGGTTGGAACGGTGTAGTCTTTTCAGTGCCCTCATCATCTTTCGCTATTTGAGCCTCTTTAACTATGGCTGTATCGGTGAGCTTGTCGATCGTTTCCATTTCTGTACTGCATCCCGTGATATTTGGTAATTTAATTATAGGTTTCTTCATATTTCTTTGCATACGCCACATTTGTGACTTATTGTCTCTTGGGTCTTGAAGTTTGTCAAGCCAGCCCTTTTCAGTGTATGCCTTTAGGACTTTAGCAGCTTCTCTCTTTGCGAAGTTATAAAGAGACCGTGTTTCGCGTTGAAATCTTGGACTGCAGTATCTTGCTTGCCATACTATTTGTTTTAGCTTGTTTCGTAAGTCTATCATAGCGTTGATTTCTTTCGGTAGCCGTTCTTCTCTTGATGAATTTTTCAGAGGTGCGTAAGTGTCAAGAGCTGCGAGAATGGCATTTTCCATTTTTTTTACATATTTTTCGCATTCCTCTTCTGTTGTGATATCTCTGTTAAGGTCACTGAGACCTTGCCACATCGTTTGTTGGTATGCCGCTCTTAATTTTTCGTCTTCGTATAATTTCTTAGTGTTACGGGATAGGTGTTGATCTAAATCATGCTCAATCTTCACCGTGAGCAACCAAGGAAGATGATCCGAGCCTACGTTCTCTAACTGTTTAGCGTGCGCTTCTAGTTGCTGGTGTGTTATTATAGCCAGGTCCAGGATGGTGTTACCTTGACTGTAAGGTCTAGATGGAGCATAGACGTGTTTCAGAGAGCAAATACCGTCCCTCGTCGCTTTTTTAACGATGTTACCGAGGCCGGAGTTTCTGCTGTGGCCGAGAATTTGCATACGTAAGTTCATATCGCCGATGATGATAGATGGCTCATCGGCTAAGGTCTCCTCCAGTTCTTCTCTGGCATGGTGCTGGTTTGGAATTTGTATATATATTCCTTTGATCTTGACGTATTGTCCAGTTGCGTGGTTAGTGAAAAGTTTGATGCCTACGCCCTCTAACTTCCTATTTTCATCGTGCCAGCCTGGAGTGACTTCCGTTTCGATCCATCTTAGTCCTTTCTGTATATACATTACAGTGGCTAAGTGTTTTTCCAATGTGTGAGTAAGTTTATCATACCCTTTTATATTATTTTGTTGTGTCTCAAAGTTGATTTTGCACTCGTTTAATATAATTATAGCCGGTCTATATTTGTCGACTAGCGTTTTTATTTCCTTGAATTTGTTTCTTACTCCTTGGGTGTTCAGGTGTAAGATTTTAAGATTCTGAATTTTCTTACTGTTGTGATTATCCATTGAGATGTGAGTGTATCCTTTTTACAGTATCCATCAGCATCTTCAGTTTCTGTTGCATTTGTGTCTGCATCTGAAAGAGGCCCTCAAGTGTGAGACCGTCAATTGTCGGTGGCATTGGTTCTGTTGGTGGGTGTGCTGGTTCTTTTTGTGACAGGTTAGGAAACTGTCTGAGGTTAGTGACATCTGCGTATTTAACACCAAGTCTCACCACAGAGCGTTTAATTCTCTCCTCTCTCTTAATTTGCTTAGCCTCTGCTTGTTCAATTTGTCTGGCTATCATGTTTTTAAATACAGGGCATTTGGCGTTGTTCGCGCCGTGGTCTTCACCTTTACAATTTCTGCAGACTTTTGTCGTCGTGCCCTCTTGCGTTGTAATAACTATCTGTGGTTCCTCTTGTTTGCCATAGCACGATTGTTTTGAATGATCAAATGCGTAGCATTTCTTGCACTGTATAATATGCTTGGGGTTTTCTTTAAACGGTTCAGCCTTGATGGAGGGTGCACAGAAGAATTTCCTTTCCGAGGTTTTGAAGTTCTCCAGGAGATCTCTCAGTTTGTATTTGCCATCAAAAATGAGTAGATGTACCTTTCCTACTCTGCCGGGTGACTTGATTGCTATTGGTTTAATTCCTATGCAGTCTGCTATCTCGTTAGCAATGGTTTCGATGGTTTCACCATAGGTCTCATTTTTTAGCACGATCTTAGTCGCTGGTTGTCTATCAGCCTTCGGTTTTGGTGCAATCACTCTGGCTATCCCACAAGCTTCAAGCATAGTGAGTAAATTCACGCGCGCTGTCGCATTATCGGGGTAAATTTTTATTTGGCCCCTCATAACGTTGAGCGTTGAGCTGTTTTTTGCTACTGATTCTCTAATTTTCTTTAGTGTGGCTTGATCTTTAATTGCACTTTCATCCCTAATAATTATATTAGGTATGTGAGTGTTTATCCGTCTAGGTGTCGTATAATTGGATGCGCCTGTACGCTGTCTTTTGGCTCCTCTAGTTACCAGTTGATACGTCGCTTGGTTGACTTGCTCAGTTTGAGTGTTTTCGTTCATTGGTTTTTGTAATATAGACTTGTCCAAGATGAGTGGCGGTTGATCGGGTCGTGGGCTTTTCCACGCATCCAACGTCGTTTGTACTTTGCCTACGGTCTGGTGTAAGCTTGTTTGCTTATTTGTAGCGTCCAAATATGCACGTTGGCTGTATCTTACTCGTACCGAGAGTTTGTTGAATGGCGGAGGGTTTACGCGCGCCACCGCTTTTTTGCTTTTCTGACCTTACTTCGTGCACCTGCGGCGACGCTAGGGGGCGTTGCTGGTTTAGAAACTTACTCGCATCTTCGATGTTTATAATCGCTTTGCTTCCACGCTTATTCTTTTTTCTTGATCTTCTGTAAGCCAATGGTAAATGCTCGCTTTGTGTATCGTATTCAATTAGTGCACACTGGTTTTTGCCGCACTTACAGATGAACCATTCCTCTGAAGTGAAGGTCTCGATAGGTATGGTAATCAATTCCTTCTTGGTTTTACAGCTGATACATGAGCGGATGTTTTTCACTCCAGTCTTTATTCCAGCCGTATAAATTGTTACTGACGATTCAGTTTTCAGCGTACCATTATCATATTTTGGGTCTGCTTTAAGCGCAGCCTTGATAAGAAAGAATTTCATACATACTTTGCATTGAATCTTCTTAGTGTTCATTTGATTTATACCCCACAGCGGTGTGTCCATCTGGAAGGTATTTTCGCATTCCCAGCACTGCACTATGTTTTTATTAAAGTCAGATAAGTCATTGTCTGATCCCGAATTAAGCGGGTCTGTGTCCATATCACTGTTATTTACAGAACTTGCATTATTATCCCCCGAAGACATTTTAATACTTTTAGTCTTTAACGTCACTAATTATAATTATCACAATATTTCTAACGTTGCCCGGGGGTTACGAGACCCCCCCGGATATTTACAGTTTCACAATTAACTATAAAAAATACTATAAAACTCGCGATGGTGTAAAATATTCCGTTCTACACAATTACTAATGACGGTAACTTAAAAATCGTGCGCGCGAGACAGCTCTAGTGAGCGCTCGCTCCGTAGGCACGTAGCTACCGCTGTCCGCGCGTGTTTTTTAAGTAGAGTTATGGGTTTCTCGCTTTCCTACAATATGGGCGTGTACAGATAAAGCGATTTAAAAGTTATTGAGTCGTGTGTGTAAGTGTATCACGAATTTGAAATGAACGTACGATTAATGTGAACGTACACCGCGTGCGAATTCTTCTGCAATGTTAAATCTTTTTTTAATCGGTTTTTGTTGAATTACGTGCTTCTTAGAGATAATTCTCACACTATCCATAGTGTCATAACCTCTCCTAGGTACATGAAGGACTGAAACTGTCTGAATAACATTTTACCTGTATAATTATTTGTGAACAGCTTGAAAGAAAACCAATGTGACGAAACCCACATAAAGTTTAACGTTAGTTATATTCTAAGTAAAAAAAGTACATGTTGTACCTAAAACATCCTCAGTTAAATTGATCTAATAAAAACAATACTTGTCAAAAATACCAAGTCTCGCGACCGTAAAAAGTTGTGAGATCCATGTAATACCAAGTCGGTGAATTAAAAATCTTTTATAATTTAAATAAGAAGATTGACTCGGCCATCGGATAAATCGGCTATCAATACAAGGAGGAACAAGAGACATAGCTATGAAACGACTTCATCAGTTGGAAAAAAGTATAGAGAGCTTGAGCTTGATAATATAGTTTTCATAAAGAATGAAAATCTTCCTCATGTCTTTTCAAATACTTCCTACACGTGGAAAATGAAAAACGTGGGATTTGTCTATTAATCGAAACCCTTGTTTACTTTGACATGATTGTTTACATAATTATGTCTAGATACGTAATGTGAAACCCTTTAATGCATTTTTTATAAATTGGTGATTGATTTATAGGTAATTTAACAATTAATTATGGTATACAGAAGAAAGATTGAGGTGAAATTAAATTAATTATGGTCATAAGTTAAATAACTGTGTGTACATTAAATTATAAGCGGCGGCGGATTAACCCTAAGGCAAAAAAGGCAATTGCCTAGGGGCGGGAGGCTCGAAGAGGCGCCGCGGGGCGCGAGAATTTTTTTTCGTATTATATATTTTCAACTACCTTTCATTATTTTCAAATAATAAGGTATTTAACACAATCACACAATAATTATTTTAAAAACACATGATATCCAGGTAGGTAGGTATACAGGTGTAAGTTGACCCGCTGCTGAACTAAGTTGCAGTGTAATGTCAAAATCATAATTATTGATGCTTTCAATAACATGTATCATTACGCTTGGAATATTCTTAGAACTACACCATCAGATGAAATCTATATACAATTTTCCATGGTACGTGTACTGGTGCTTCAGATCATCTAGAAATTCGATATTGAAACTCAATGCATCCTATGTACAATGCTTTAATGAATATTTCGCTGCACATGCTTGTCTTATATTTGAATGAAAAAGAGTATTTAGTATTTGCCAGTCAATGAAATGGGAATAAAGTCTAAGTGTACTTTCGTGACTCAATCTTACAAAACCACAAATTGATTTTCTCCAAGATATAGTTCCTAGTTCATCGTTTCGTTTTACGTCCACTCCCATCAAAATACCATTGCCATTTATTGCTTCCTCCGCTTACCTCCAGCCATTTACATTAGATATTACTGCTTTAATTGTTATAACCCTTGTTCCTTCATGATTTTAGTATTCCCAGTAAATCACCGCTACGAGTTTTCTGAGGCTAGAATTGCTGTAATCACCTCACTTGGCAAGCGGATTAGGGGAATGTGGAACATTGTTAGCATATCTATGAATGCAACCTACACCGCTTGCTCGCAGTTGTTACGTTGAGGTAGATTTTAAGGTAGTACTGTAAATTGTTGTAGACTGCCGTGACTTGTGTGTGCAGTAAATATTAAACAGCTCCCGCTTAATCGCATGAAATTTATTCTATTTCGGGCAAGTTGTTCTGTAGAAAATGTAGGTGTATCTGTGTATTTCTGGAGGTGTGAAATAAAATAGAATTAACTGCAAACACATAGAAACTATATAACTTGGTACCGGTGTGTATTACAATAATAAACTACATTTCAATACGATATTTTAAACAATCTTTCTATCCTTATAGTCACAGGAAGACGACTAAGTCACACTGTAGATACAATTCCAAGAAAATAGAAATATAGTCAAAATATACGTAGTCCAAATATTTTTCATCAAGTAGAAATTATAAGAAAAATAATATTGAATCCACTTATTGATCAATTTACAGTTTTTCAATAACGAAAAAAGATTGCCCATAAGTAATTTATCCAGCAAGGCGAGGCGTAAATGGTTTCAGCGTGGATTGAAATCAGACTCACATGTTTATCTGACAAGGGAGTTTAGAAATTCAATGAATGATGAATACTTCGATTTTGCACAACACGACGACGTCTAACATGATTCAAATAAATATTTCAATTGACGATTTTCACATTCTAATAGTACATTGTCTATGAAAAAAATATTTATTCCCTAAATCTATTAAAAAGCTTTCGGAAATAGCTATCTCTATAAGACTCTCAGTACAAGACTTTCATTTTTTTATTACTAAATAACCTAACATTCATAATTGTTTCTCTGAAAAAGAAAACATCTGCACTTGAATAAATCTTGTGTCGCGGAGGTTTAAGAACATTTAACCAACAGAGATAAAGTAGGTAGTGGTACACCCAGTTCCACTAAACATAAACCTATTAACTAGATTTCCACGATCAAAACCGCTGCTCATTGCAGGTATCATATACAATAATAATTTATATTAAGTTTAAACTGAAATCATTATAATGTAGCATCAATTTCTGCATATGACACTAATCGAAATGACAATAAACCAACATGCTTTTGGTATTATTCTCTTAAATTCACGATTCAATATCTAATTATTTAGAATTGAATGGGCAAATAGCTGTCTAAATATTATGTAGTTTATTACTGAATTCATAGTATGACAGCAAAGCTTTAGAAGCGAATCGTAAAATACTGGGGATTATGGTTTATCCAAAGTGTCAGTGTCAGAATGTCAAGGGATATATAATTATTTGGAAATCTGTCAAATTATCGGCAAATATTATAATAATGACTACCTCCGTGGTCCAGTGGATACCGTATGCGATCGCGGATCAGAGGTCCCCGGTTCGATTTCTGGGTCGGCCAAAAGTGCTACTGGGTTTTTTCGAATTCTCAGTAGCAGCACGGAGTCTGGTGAAGTGCCCGGTAACGGCAATAGGATCGGCCCCTATTACGTGGAACCTAAATGTTCATGGCGAAATGTGGGTGTGATACTTCACCTCTGCCTACCCCTTGGGGGATACAGGCATGAGTCTATAAAAAAATAAAAATATATTATTGGCAATTATATTAACTATAGATCACACTATGATTGATTTAGTGCCACTTCTCTGAAATTTTTATTTTTTATTTATTTATTTATTCATTCATAAACAATTTCAACATTGTATTTGAATCAAAAAATACTTCGAAATTATATAACAATGTCAAATTAAACTACAAGAATTAGAAATTATATAACAATGTCACAATAATTGATTATTTAAAATTATAAAAAGGAATAATAATTGTCAATTCATTAAAATAATTATTGATTATAAGATAACATAAGAATATTAATAATTTACATGTTAAATAGTGTAGTTAGTGGATGTAAAAAAAATTGTCAATTAGTTGCTAGTTTTAGACATAACATTGCGTGATAGAGGAAATCAATCAGAACTTTTAGAGTCCTAGACCAGGGTAGATAATTTTTTAAACGATAGAAAATTATAGTAGGATGAAACCCATTGGAAAAGAAAGAGAATATAGCGATCATTAAAGGAAAAATAAATTACGGGCGATCTGAGGTCCGGAAGTGGATGGGGTTGCGATTTTATTGGTAAAAAAGGGTTTATCTCGATTGCCAGAAAAACTACAAGTCCTACGGGAAAAACGTCAATGGTAAAGTTGTAGGTAATAAAAAGATCTACAACTTTTGTATTTACGCTTTATTCACACAACGTCATAATTTATGTGAAAAATTCTAATAACCAAGTTTTTTGTTTTTTATTTTTTTTCTTTTACACGAAATTTGGTGAAAACTTGCCTTTTTATGTTTCAAACACACTGTTAATGTTTTTTATTTAAAATATTTATTTTTACGCCTTATTTTGACTTAATATCGAGGAGATGCGGTGTTGTCAAGTATCAACATCTTCATCTGCAGCCACGGAGGTTGTGGCCTTCGGGCTATCCGCCGGAGTGCCAGGGTTGAATGCTAACGCGGGTCGCGTTAGCATTCAACCCTGGCGGCCCCTAAATGGCGTGGAAGTATGCGCTGTGGTTTTAATGGGTATTACGGCCTTGCACTCCAGCCGTCGAGTCCCACACACTCTCCGCTTTTCATCTTGCGTATGCGTAAATGCATTTCCAAAGCGAGGGGGAAAAAAGTTGGCAATGTGGTTATCTTAGAAGACCTATTTTATCTGATATCGAAACAATACTTTGAATGAAATGATATTATATTTTGAATTGACTCACAATTGGTATTCTACTAACTTATCGTCATTATCATGTAACTAGTTCGTCATTGACACTTATTTGGCACATTGGATATTTGAATGATATCGCGACTAGATCGTAAACGATCTAGTCGCGATATCATTCAAATATCACTTAATTTAGAAGAATACCATTAACGACATATGTATGAATCTGACATTAAGTCGAAACTGTATTTGAACAAATATAATTATTACAGGAATTAGCCTTCAGAACTGCGCTTTAAAATTTGTAACTTATGTTTATATATGTATGATTTAGAATGTTACAAAACATGTGTATGAGTATCTTATTTGAAATAAGAAAAAAATTAATTTCAATGTATTTAATTACCATTTTGTTAATATTCGAAGTTTGTGAAGACAATTGTTTTTTGTATTATGTACATACATACATACATAGTCTCACGCCTATAACCTCTCTCAGAAAATCGACGTAAAGTAACGGTACTTAAACTGTTGTGTTTCGTTCCGTGAGTGAGAGTGCCGGAGGCTCTATCTCCTATTCCTTCTCCCTCATACCACTCCTCATCCTATCTCTTTTCCCAACTCCTAGGGGCGGCTACGCACTTTTGACTCCTGTGGTTAGTGTTGCCCAAATGCAAGAACAAGACGAGACTTAGCCAGTCTTGGTCTTGGTCTTGCGCCAATACACCTGGTCTTGGTCTTAGTCTTGGTATTGCGCTCCCAGTCTTGGTCTTGGTCTTGGTCTTGCAGCAAGAGTCTTGCAAGTCTTGCAATTACCTATCAGTCTATTACTATTTATTAAAGTTTTTAAATCTTAGAAAAACGTATTAGAATTGGAACATTGTGAGCTTGAATTAACACAGCCATAGTAAAGATCAAGCAGATTAATAAATAACTGAAGATTTGATAAGAAATTCGAAAAATCAACTGACCTATATGTCGTTTTCCATGAAAGTAACTGTTTCTTAATAAACATTTATGATTTATAAGCTTACATTTGCTAAAACATGTAAAAAAACAAATTAATTACAATAACTTGACTGTATTTTAAAGAACAATATCTGTCTAGAAAGAGATTGAACCCTCAACTTATATGAAATTTAATAAAAGAGTTTTACGATTTATCATTTATTTCAATAAAAAATAAAATACAACACAAATCAAACATAACAGTACACAACAGCTTTATCATTAGGTTATGTTACTTTATATCAATTCTTTTGACCAAGAATTAATACAAAGTAATGCGCATAGGTCCAGTTTTTCATATTCTTTGTTACAGTTTTTTGCGTCTCATAGAATTCCTAAGCGTACCTATACACCGAACTGTTACACCTAACTACTCCGTGAAATAGCGCTAAGTCCTAGCTGCAAGACGCAAGAGTCTTGCAGGCTGTCTTGTTCTTGCTCAAGTCTTGCACGATCAGTCTTGGTCTTGGTCTTGCTAAAAATACGCGGTCTTGTTCTTGGTCTTGGTCTTGCAAAAACGCAAGAACAAGACCAAGACTGCAAGACCAAGACTGAATTTGCGCAACACTACCTGTGGTGTTGCTTGTGTTCATGGGCGGTGCGCCGCCCATGGACAAAGACGGCGGTAATTGCTTAGCATCAGGCGATCCGTCTGCCGCCTATTACTATAAAATAACAAAATAGAAATTAAAGATAAAACACCTAAAGTCAATTTACGTACATACAATAAAATACAAATCCTTTTCACCCTTCACACGCCATTACTAGTTTTCGAACGATTTTACACCGCAAACTCGGCGAAATAATCTTTTCGGTTAGAATACTTCGAGATAAGATTATATAACGTGTATGGAGTGGTGAACATGATTGTAGCTCAAACATACTTGAGAGCGGTATAAGGGTTTATTTAGTGATTATTCTAATGCTAAAAAGGTTTTGGAAACCCTTCAATCGGTAACAAGAGAATTTCTGGCGAAACCATCCTACGTATTTTATGTATTTTTATTTTTACTCTAAGATATATTTACATATACTGTCCGTTACAGTCGTCTTAGTATGAAATCAAGGACTTTTCTCAAGAAATATTATATAGTAGGTGTGATATTTATAAACTTGAACAAGTAACATAAATACTTATCTATATTTGTGCAAAGTAGTAGTAGGATGTTTAGTCTTATTAAGTAACAACCCAAAAAAAACGTTTAATGTTTCAGGTCCTTCATTGGAACCATTTGTAGCCTTTAAAGTATTATTTTTTTAATCAATAATATATTGAAGTAGTTCGACCATATTAAATATCTTTGGGAAACCTCCGGCACCAGGCTAACACATTCAAACAAAGAGAGAAAAGAGCTAGCAGAATTGGCGACTATCGAGGTATCGCGTTCGAATCCAGAATACTTCTCTATTTTCTAAGTTATTTCTATCGTTCTCTCTCTGTCTCTCTCTCTCTAGTTTAAGTGCTATCCACTTGTACGTATAGCGATTTCCATTTGATAGATTCGCTGATGACATAGCTGCACTCAAAATAAACAGAAAGAACCTAGAAAAAATCTAAATAAAATTAACACTGTTTTCCGAGCTGATATATATAATATGTCAGCTCGGAAAACAATGAATGTAATCAAAACTTAATTTTTACTATCATCATCATAATTTTTTTGCAGTCAGTTTCTTCATACACAACTTCTAGATTCACAACAAGTCATAAAATAATACACTAAAAACAGAATTAAAAATATTTATGTCGTACCCTACAAGGCCACAACCATCCAAAAATCTACTAAAATATTTTGACAGGCATACATCAGAGCACACAACTCCACTTCCACATGTGAGAGATATTTCTTTAGAGCAAGTCAAATAAAGCGTCCGTGGTTTAATCACTAAGCTTGAATCCGCCGCAAAATGTCGGCTGTTAAATTAATTGTTTCTAGAACATATGAATTGTTTCGGTTGATAATTGTAGGTGTATTTGAACAAATATAATTATTACAGGAATTAGCCTTCAGAACTGCGCTTTAAAATTTGTAACTTATGTTTATATATGTATGCTTTAGAATGTTACAAAACATGTGTATGAGTATCTTATTTGAAATAAGAAAAAAATTAATTTCAATGTATTTAATTACCATTTTGTTAATTTTCGAAGTTTGTGAAGACAATTGTTTTTTGTATTATGTACATACATACATACATAGTCTCACGCCTATAACCTCTCTCAGAAAATCGACGTAAAGTAACGGTACTTAAACTGTTGTGTTTCGTTCCGTGAGTGAGAGTGCCGGAGGCTCTATCTCCTATTCCTTCTCCCTCATACCACTCCTCATCCTATCTCTTTTCCCAACTCCTAGGGGCGGCTACGCACTTTTGACTCCTGTGGCTGTGGTGTTGCTTGTGTTCATGGGCGGTGCGCCGCCCATGGACAAAGACGGCGGTAATTGCTTAGCATCAGGCGATCCGTCTGCCGCCTATTACTATAAAATAACAAAATAAAAATTAAAGATAAAACACCTAAAGTCAATTTACGTACATACAATAAAATACAAATCCTTTTCACCCTTCACACGCCATTACTAGTTTTCGAACGATTTTACACCGCAAACTCGGCGAAATAATCTTTTCGGTTAGAATACTTCGAGATAAGATTATATTATAACGTGTATGGAGTGGTGAACATGATTGTAGCTCAAACATACTTGAGAGCGGTATAAGGGTTTATTTAGTGATTATTCTAATGCTAAAAAGGTTTTGGAAACCCTTCAATCGGTAACAAGAGAATTTCTGGCGAAACCATCCTACGTATTTTATGTATTTTTATTTTTACTCTAAGATATATTTACATATACTGTCCGTTACAGTCGTCTTAGTATGAAATTAAGGACTTTTCTCAAGAAATATTATATAGTAGGTGTGATATTTATAAACTTGAACAAGTAACATAAATACTTATCTATATTTGTGCAAAGTAGTAGTAGGATGTTTAGTCTTATTAAGTAACAACCCAAAAAAAACGTTTAATGTTTCAGGTCCTTCATTGGAACCATTTGTAGCCTTTAAAGTATTATTTTTTTAATCAATAATATATTGAAGTAGTTCGACCATATTAAATATCTTTGGGAAACCTCCGGCACCAGGCTAACACATTCAAACAAAGAGAGAAAAGAGCTAGCAGAATTGGCGACTATCGAGGTATCGCGTTCGAATCCAGAATACTTCTCTATTTTCTAAGTTATTTCTATCGTTCTCTCTCTGTCTCTCTCTCTCTAGTTTAAGTGCTATCCACTTGTACGTATAGCGATTTCCATTTGATAGATTCGCTGATGACATAGCTGCACTCAAAATAAACAGAAAGAACCTAGAAAAAATCTAAATAAAATTAACACTGTTTTCCGAGCTGATATATATAATATGTCAGCTCGGAAAACAATGAATGTAATCAAAACTTAATTTTTACTATCATCATCATAATTTTTTGCAGTCAGTTTCTTCATACACAACTTCTAGATTCACAACAAGTCATAAAATAATACACTAAAAACAGAATTAAAAATATTTATGTCGTACCCTACAAGGCCACAACCATCCAAAAATCTACTAAAATATTTTGACAGGCATACATCAGAGCACACAACTCCACTTCCACATGTGAGAGATATTTCTTTAGAGCAAGTCAAATAAAGCGTCCGTGGTTTAATCACTAAGCTTGAATCCGCCGCAAAATGTCGGCTGTTAAATTAATTGTTTCTAGAACATATGAATTGTTTCGGTTGTTAATTGTAGGTGTATTTGAACAAATATAATTATTACAGGAATTAGCCTTCAGAACTGCGCTTTAAAATTTGTAACTTATGTTTATATATGTATGCTTTAGAATGTTACAAAACATGTGTATGAGTATCTTATTTGAAATAAGAAAAAAATTAATTTCAATGTATTTAATTACCATTTTGTTAATTTTCGAAGTTTGTGAAGACAATTGTTTTTTGTATTATGTACATACATACATACATAGTCTCACGCCTATAACCTCTCTCAGAAAATCGACGTAAAGTAACGGTACTTAAACTGTTGTGTTTCGTTCCGTGAGTGAGAGTGCCGGAGGCTCTATCTCCTATTCCTTCTCCCTCATACCACTCCTCATCCTATCTCTTTTCCCAACTCCTAGGGGCGGCTACGCACTTTTGACTCCTGTGGCTGTGGTGTTGCTTGTGTTCATGGGCGGTGCGCCGCCCATGGACAAAGACGGCGGTAATTGCTTAGCATCAGGCGATCCGTCTGCCGCCTATTACTATAAAATAACAAAATAAAAATTAAAGATAAAACACCTAAAGTCAATTTACGTACATACAATAAAATACAAATCCTTTTCACCCTTCACACGCCATTACTAGTTTTCGAACGATTTTACACCGCAAACTCGGCGAAATAATCTTTTCGGTTAGAATACTTCGAGATAAGATTATATAACGTGTATGGAGTGGTGAACATGATTGTAGCTCAAACATACTTGAGAGCGGTATAAGGGTTTATTTAGTGATTATTCTAATGCTAAAAAGGTTTTGGAAACCCTTCAATCGGTAACAAGAGAATTTCTGGCGAAACCATCCTAAGTATTTTATGTATTTTTATTTTTACTCTAAGATATATTTACATATACTGTCCGTTACAGTCGTCTTAGTATGAAATCAAGGACTTTTCTCAAGAAATATTATATAGTAGGTGTGATATTTATAAACTTGAACAAGTAACATAAATACTTATCTATATTTGTGCACAGTAGTAGTAGGATGTTTATTAAGTAACAACCCAAAAAAAACGTTTAATGTTTCAGGTCCTTCATTGGAACCATTTGTAGCTTTTAAAGTATTATTTTTTTAATCAATAATATATTGAAGTAGTTCGACCATATTAAATATCTTTGGGAAACCTCCGGCACCAGGCTAACACATTCAAACAAAGAGAGAAAAGAGCTAGCAGAATTGGCGACTATCGAGGTATCGTTCTCTCTCTGTCTCTCTCTCTCTAGTTTAAGTGCTATCCACTTGTACGTATAGCGATTTCCATTTGATAGATTCGCTGATGACATAGCTGCACTCAAAATAAACAGAAAGAACCTAGAAAAAATCTAAATAAAATTAACACTGTTTTCCGAGCTGATATATATAATATGTCAGCTCGGAAAACAATGAATGTAATCAAAACTTAATTTTTACTATCATCATCATAATTTTTTTGCAGTCAGTTTCTTCATACACAACTTCTAGATTCACAACAAGTCATAAAATAATACACTAAAAACAGAATTAAAAATATTTATGTCGTACCCTACAAGGCCACAACCATCCAAAAATCTACTAAAATATTTTGACAGGCATACATCAGAGCACACAACTCCACTTCCACATGTGAGAGATATTTCTTTAGAGCAAGTCAAATAAAGCGTCCGTGGTTTAATCACTAAGCTTGAATCCGCCGCAAAATGTCGGCTGTTAAATTAATTGTTTCTGGAACATATGAATTGTTTCGGTTGTTAAATTAATTTTTATATGACATTCGATTAGGAAGAAGCTTTGTGAAGGTTGCGTCAGGGGTTGTGGATAGCAGACTATTTTTCCTTTTAGATCAAATTTGACTTATCACCTCTAGTGTAGTGGTTAAACCCGCTCTTTAACTTTAACATTAAGTCACAAGTGAAGTTAGGTGATAGCAAAGGCCTGCAGCCGCTCCGTAAACTCCGACACCAGAAAGGACCACAAACTCATGCGAAAAGTAAGAAGGATGTAAATTTGACTCGAAATTACTACGTACGTACTTTGTAAGAAGGATTGAATATTGCCAATAAAAGTAAACGCAAATACGCCTAACGAATTTAATATACTTCTTGAAATAACCAAGGAACACATTATAACGTTTACACAAGACTTTTATTTTGCGACTGGAAAAGAAATGTTCAAATATCACCCGTAGCCTAAAGGTGAAACCCTTATCGAACAAGCAATCAACATAGGAAATTCAAATATAACAGTAAAGTTACTAACTTGAAATGATTGCTTTCGAGAAAGGATTGGATAAAAATATTGCATGATATTGAAAAATAATATTACTGAAACTTTGTTCGGCTGTTAGGAAAATATCGTGGCTCGTACAGCTAGCTGTATTCCGCTTATTATTTTCGTAATAAGCAGAATGTGAGAGCAAGAATGGTGTAATAGAGACACCGATAGCTGAAATGAATGGTAATGATAGCAATGATGAAAGCGTTATTGGCGTGGATGAGATCGTGAAGGCACTGGGAAGTATGAAATTAGGTAAGGCGGCAGGGTATGACAGGATTACAGTCGAAATGCTGAAGGCTGGGCAGGGCATCATAGTTAGTCAGCTGCAGCGTTTATTCAACTTGTGCTGGAGCACCGGCCGAGTACCTAATGATTGGGCCGCAGCTGTAGTTGTGCCTTTTTATAAAGGAAAAGGCTCGCAACAAGACTGCAAAAACTATAGAGGCATAAAGTGGTGAGGAATAAAATGTGGTCGGTACTGGTTTACCATCAACACAAGTGTTAGACAGGGATGTGTAGCGTCACCGTGGCTGTTTAACCTCTTCATGGACAGTTGTTGCAAGATTTGAAACATAGTGATTGTGGATTAAGGATGATAGAGTTATTTGCAAATGCCTCCTTTATGCTGATGATCAGGTTATTCTTGCGTCTTCAGCGGAGGAGTTGCAGGAGATGGTAACAATCATGCATGGTGCGTTAGAGAGGAAAGGAATGAAAGTGAATGTAAGTAAAACGAAAGTTATGGTTTTTGAAAAGGAGGAATGCGTTACGGCTTGTAATGTTTTGCTCACAGACAACCTACCCCACGAGATTTGCAATAGAAGGGCACCGTTGTCTGTCGCGCATTTGTGAAAATGCACCTATATCTTTGAGCACAAACCCGCGCTCGTTCAGTAGCGACCAGGAAACAGATACGTAAACTGCGTACAACATTTATTTTAAAATTATTTAACAGAACTGACCAGAGTTCTAGTAATAATGGTTGCTAATAAGTACTGAATCAGTGGTTGTCCTTGTCTAAAAAAATCTCTCTCTTACAATAAGACGACACGTGTAAGTAGAGATGCGAAGAAAACTTACCGATTGTTCCGATATTTATCGATTTCTAATATGTACTGAGATTGTTATTGATTTGAATAATACATATCGTCACGCCTTTTATCCCCGAAGGGGTAGGCAGAGGTGTATTTCTACACCCACTTTTCGCCAGATATACTTTAGTCCCACGTAATAAGGGGCGAGCCTATTGCCGTACCGGGCACATTTCCCCCCGGTCCCAGGAGGTCCCGGGTTCGATTCCTGGGTCGGGCAGTGTTATTGGGTTTTTCTGTCACGAAATTCTCAGTAGCAGCACGGAGTCTGATTTGAATAATTAATTTCAAATAAAAAAAATAATGAATTAAGCAGCTGAATGTAAATAAAATTATAGCCTGCAAAAAAGAATTGTTAGGTATTTTATTATTACAAGCTTTTATTTAGGTAGTTTCACCTTTTTTTCAGTACATATATGTAATCAAATCTTGCAAGTTGAATTTAATGCACTCCCCAGAGTTCCCGGTCACCGATTTAGCTGAAATTTAACATGCATGTGTAAATCGGATGACAATGTAAAATTATTATGACATGGAGCTGATCTGATGATGGAACCGGAAGGGATAGGAACTCGGTAATTAAACGACAGAGCCCATCAAGTTTGGGCTTGTTTCATTTGTCTTGACGAGTACTTCAGTCCTAGATTGTAATCAGGGTCTGATGATGAATGTCAACAAATTGGGAAACTGGTTACACTCCTTTGAGTAGTTGCTTGATGATATACCTATAATAACTTATAGCCTTCCTTCAATAAACGGGCCATCTTATGTAAAAATATCTTGTTAAATCAAACAAAACCTTTAATTGTGATTTTAATTTTGATCTGTTATATCATCATTCAACTTCGTTTGTTTTGTTTGAACTATTTAAATCTGATCCTATTTATATCGAATAAATAGGTACTGAGATTAGCGTTTTCAAACAAAACAAATAAATTCTGCCTCTTTATAATATTAGTATAAATTCATATTTCAAAATAAAAACTTTTGCTTGTATTATTGTTTCTTTTCTTGGCATTCTTGGATCAACTAAATGTAGGCATACCAAATGTGATTTATCGATAAACAATTTTGACATGCCTACATCCTTATTACCCATCGTACGTGACGTCACCCGCACCGTCCGCGTACGTCTCATTCCTCAAAGTTTGACAGAATAGTTTGCCTAAAAATTGGTTAAGATTACGTGTCTCGTGGGGTAGGTGGTCTGTGGTTTTGATCGATGGATAACAAGTGGAGCAAGTGAAGGAGTTTGTATACTTAGGTACGTTATTTACAAGAGATGGTAAAAATGAAGAAGATATTGAAAGAAGAGTTAATGCAGGTAATAGAGTGAATGGAGCTCTGAAGGCGTTTATGAATAGCCAAAACCTGTCCAAAAGGGCACGTTTGGCTGTGTATAGAGGGATATTAGTGCCTACCCTTATGTACGGTAGTGACAGTTGGGTATGGCAGAAGAGATTTGAAAGTAGAATAAATGCTGTAGAAATGAGAGCACCAAGAAGTATGTGTGGTGTATCTTTGACTGACAGAGTAAAGAACTGTGTGATAAGAGAGTGTTGTGGGGTAGAAGAAGATGTAGTGACAAGCATTGAGAATGGCAAGTTAAGATGGTTTGGGCACATGGAGAGGATGGATGACGATAGACTGACAAAGAAGATATATAAGGCAAGTGTGAATGGAACAGGACAAAGAGGAAGACCTAGGCGGACGTTTTCTGACCAGATTGGAGACATCCTGAAAAAAGGACAAGACAGAAGTACCCTTAACAGAAGAGCATGCATGAGAAACTTGATGAGAGTGAGTGAAGCAAGAGAGGTATGTCAGGATCGTTGCAAATGGCGTTCCGTAGTCTATGCATACCACTCCGAGAAACATGCGTGAGTCTATCTATGTATGTATGTACCTTTATTTTGCAAGCGCCATGTTCACGGATGAACATCCGTGAACATGACGCTTGCAACAGTGCCGAAATATCGATTACTCAAAACAAAGGTACGTGATATATATCCCGTAGGAACAGTAAAAAGTCATAATAATAAATTACTTATATGTAAATGACACATTTAATTGATATAAAATCAGAGTATGAAACATCATTTACAAGCATAATACGTATCATACTTGTATCCTTAAAAAGAGAAATTGACCTAAGATCATTCAGGGACACACCGACAAACACCATTCAAAATATATTGTGACGGCCGGTGTCATGTCAAACCAAAATTATTTGACGTAAAATTATGCTAGTTTAAAAATGTTACATCAGCCTGAATTTATGTTGGTAATAAAAGTGTAGGCATACAGATTCCAATTTGCTATCAGTCCTAGTTGTTATTAGGAACCCAATGCAGTTGATTAAGATAAACATGCAGCAACTACAAATTGATTTTTACTGTGGCTAATAACTGAACTATCTCTACCAGGAATGAATATTGCAATACCTTCCTATCCTGGAAATAAACGTGAATAAGCAAAGATTCAGATGACTATCGTTGTGAGATACTCACAAACAACATACAAAACCTAGGTACCATCTTCACGAATTACAATCGCTAGATGTAAGTAGACCATGTTGTATTAATAATACCTTCTTTATTCAGCTCAAAACATAGCTGACACCCAAAAATTAATTAAGAAACCCCGAAACGCAGTGTACCAGATTCAAAAAGCAGACTTGTGTATTGCACTAGCTTAGCAACCAAAACGTTAAATCATTTCAACAGAATCGTTGACCGGAGTAATCCTAACTATATGAGTGTTTGAGATATTCACTGCCCTTCAAATATCGCCCTTATTTACGTATATTTAAAGGTTGCTGTTCATACGTTTGATTCGCAGTTGTAAATGGCTTGTGCAAAAGTGCAAAAGACGTTAGTGTTGGTGCTGTCCGTCTCGAAATGGAACGACGCGTTGTGTGTGTAAAGCTAAAGAAAGGGTCATCAGTGCTACTCGGTGTTTTCTTCCAATCCCGTTATCCCGTCCGTAACAATATCAAAAGACTGAACGTATCGTATTGCCATTGATTCCCATATTCCCATAGATATACACTAACAATCAATGCTTCAAACTTCGGTCATCAGGGAATTCAATCCGTAACCTCTCGCCGAAGCAAAATAGCACAAGCCGTTTACAACCGCGAATCAAACGTACGGACAGCAACCTTTAAATATACGTAAATAAGGGCGATATTTGAAGGACAGTGAATATCTCAAACACTCATATAGTAGGGATTACTCCGGTCAACGATTCTGTTGAAATGATTTAACGTTTTGGTTGCTAAGCTAGTGCAATACACAAGTCTGCTTTTTGAATCTGGTACACTGCGTTTCGGGGTTTCTTAATTAATTTTTGGGTGTTAGCTATGTTTTGAGCTGAATAGAGAAGGTATTAATACAACATGGTCTACTTACATCTAGCGATTGTAATTCGTGAAGATAGTACCTAGGTTTTGTATTGTGTTTGTGAGTATCTCGCAACGATAGTCAACTGAATTCTTGCTTATTCTCGTTTATTGCCAGGATAGGAAGGTATTGCAATATTCATTCCTAGTAGAGATAGTTCAGTTATAAGCCTCAATAAAATTCAATTTGTAGTTGCTGCATGTTTATCTTAATCAACTGCATTGGGTTCCTAATAACAACTAGGACTGATAGCAAATTGGAATCTGTATGCCTACACTTTTATTACCAACATAAATTCAGGCTGATGTAACATTTTTAAACTAGCATAATGATACGTCAAATAATTTTGGTACCATCCAGGTTGGCAACGGACCTGTGACTCCTCTGTTGTAGCGGATATCCATGAGCAGCGGTAAGTAGACTTATAGTCGAAGCTGTTCGTCCAACAGGGCACAACTCCAATACGTGTTGCGGTGAGCCAAAGAAAACAAGGTAGTCCACATTGTTTTCATCTTAAATCTTTCTTAGAGGTAGTTAGTAACAAGGTTATAATTAGAGTACGCTTATGATTCATCAATTCACGTAACCACATAAAGTTATAAATATTATTATTGTACAAATATATCAAGAACCATCCATTTCGCCCTGCCTACTGTGTAAAAATTAATTAAAGTATGCAGCATCCTACTATACAAAAGTGACAGCACAACAGAGAAAATACAAATGACAATAAAGAAAAAGGCCTTGTACTAATACAGTTGAAGACTTATTATGTTTTAATTTGTCTGATTACATTTTTACACGGAGAAATATTTACAAACTTAATCTGAGACCCGAATACTTTTAATCGGTGATTATATTTCTCCATTATTGTAAAAGGTTTCCATTTTTTCGCAATTTTGTTACACGAGTATGATTTTTCTTGTTGGCTTTTCTTTTTATTACAAAAGCTTTGATAAAGTTTAAAGAGGGATCACACTTTTCTTAGTATTAAAGCCTTTTTCTCCAATAGTATCGTACTAGCGTTATACCAGGCTGCCTCGTTGATTTTCTGGTTTGACCAGATCTGGCAGAATATTCAGAGGTACCTACTATCATGATCGCTTTGACGCTAAATAAGCTAAATTGTATGGTTTTCCCTGCTGTCAGTTTGTTGAGCATACCGACTTTATATGAAGACTGTAAAATAACTTCACAACAGTTTTGAGTTGCGGTCTAACGCCGATGCACAGAGCATATAAATAATTAACAATTAAATTAGCACATCATTACGAAAGGGTACTAGAAAGATCAGAGAACAAAAAAAGATGGGCACAAACAATGCCGTCACCGTAGCCAAGTTTTGGTAACAAAAAAATTAATAATATATGAACCATCGATACGAAGAAGAAGACTGCACATCAATCTTCTACAATATTCTCAAGCCGGTATATCCATGCTGTAATCAGCGAGGACTTAGCTCGAAAGCGGGAGAACGAACGTAAATTTTACATTTTTGGCTAAGGACATATGTAATAATAATAATAACTTTATAAGAATAATAACTTTATTCAATAAAATAAACGTCACATGTTACGTAGGAAAATATTACAGTAAAAATAATTAAATTTTATAGTTCAGTATAATGTATGCGATAAGTGCCTTTATTAAATTGTGGTACATTGATGCGTAGTTACTTTATTTATTACGGTAATACATTATAATAATACATTATATTTGGTATATATAGCTATTTTAATGTTTACCTGAACTAGGCTTTAACACCTGTGTTTCAGGAAAAAAATCTTAAATAATAATAATAAAGGGCTATATTTTAACATAATAGTTAATAATCATGAACTGCCAATATGTAATAGAAAGATGATAGAAAAGATATGTAGAAGAAGTGCCTATATTGTTGCCTTAAAATATGTCTACATATAACTCTGCTGCCTTTGGTTGAGTAAGCTACAAATTAAGATTTATATCTCAAAAATTCGCCTGTTCTGACGCCTAAGTCAGAATTCTCAGTAATACTTAAGATTTGGGACTTAGCTCGCCCGCATTTTGTAATAAAGCTTTGCTTATTTAATGTTGAATCGTAATCGAATATAATTAAATTTTGGTAATTTCGTAGAATTATATTTTTAAAAGTAACTGCTTTGAGTTAACTATCACTGTGTCATTCAGATTCTACTTTAAAAGTAATTCACACAATATTTTGAGATATGGCAGACAGGTTTTATTATACAAAGCGTTTTTGGTTACGAAGTCTATATTCGACATAACTTCAAGATGATTATCCAAAACCCTAAAATTAAATTTAGAAGTATTTCATAAGATTATTGACGTAGTTATAACATCTATATACCAAGAAAGTTGTGTTAGTTACACTTTCTATAACTCAAGAACGGCTGAACCGATTTAGCTGAAAATTGGTGGGGAGGTAGCTCAGAACCAGGGAAAACACACAGATACAATTAGTTGCAAAAAATAATCTGGGAGGGATTTTAGAGAGGGTCGAAATTTCTAGGGACAAACCTACTACCTATTGCCAGTAAGAACGCATGCGCTGTAATAATTGAGTGCTGCGCTTGTGCGTCGTATATCTGTCAGTACTGTCACATTATACATTGTCATAATTATGGTGCACTGTCATTACTTCGTTCGCTTACTTATATAAACTAATAATTATTGTAACAGCCTTGGCTAATCCCTACTAATATTAGGTTGATATAACAATATTAGGTAATAAAATGCGAAAAGGTGTATGTATGTATGTACCGATTTCACGCTAAACCGGCTGAACCAATATTCTCTACTCATAAATGCGAAAGTGTGAATAGACATATATCGGACCACGGCTTTGACATTTGACTGTATGCAAAGTGATGTTGTTGAGTACCTTTTGGTAGATAATGTCATGAATACTGACCAAGTAACTTCATACGCTATAGAGTTTCGGAAATCTTTACAATTATCAGCATTACCTTCACGCAAATTGAGAACATTGGTGTTCCAGTCCTGTTAATGCGGAATCTTAATAATAATAAACGTTTATTTCAGAATTGTTGCTTCCATAAATTAGTTAGTAATACTTATATCTACTGTTAGTTAACTAACATCTAATATACAAGTAGTTACCTGATCGGATGTGGCCGGCCGATACAGAGAAGCTGTCTACTTGATTGCGTGCAGTCGTATCCAGCGTCCAAGCATCGGCGAGTCCCACCGATCAGCTAGCACTTGCAGGATCGCATTGGGGCTGGCGCGCACGCGGCGCAATAAAGAAGTACATCTCTGCCGCATGATGGTCGAAAAGCTATCAACGTTCGCGTCCGCAAACATCCCGGACGCACTGCAAAAGCGCGGCAGCCCCACTAACACCCGGAACGCATTGTTATACTGGATGCGCAAGCCGGTGTATGTCGCCAGTGTAAAGCCCACCCACAGGCTGCACGTGTAGAAAGATTGACAGAAAGCTTTAATTAGCGTGATCTTTACTTGAGTAGTACAATGTGCAAACCTGCGGGCCAACATATTATAACGAACAGCCAGCGGCCTGCGCTCCCTCTCTATATCAACATCATCTTTCAAGTCCTCAGAGACCCAGTGGCCCAAATATTTAAATTTGGACACTCTCACAAGTGGCGTACCACACAACGTAACTACTGGCACTCTAATATTGTAACTTTTGTTGCCTGCCTTAAATATCATAAGCTCACTTTTTACTGCATTATATTTGAGCCCATGTGCCTCAGCGTATTTTTCACATAAACTAATCAACCGCACCATAGATCTAATTGACGGGGTCAGCAGCACCATGTCATCTGCATAACTTATATTATTGACACAAATGCCTTCAATGTGACATCCAATTCCGGTGCTGCTGAGCTCGTCAATCAGACCATTCATGTATAAATTGAAGAGTGCTGGCGAGGTCAACCCCCCCTGCCTAACTCCACACTCCAAACTGTACTCTTCTGACATTGAGTAAGCCCACCTTACCCGGTTCTGTTGGTTACTGTACCAATACTGAAATATATTTATAATTTCTGTAGGTAATGTCGTACTTTTTCTTAATTTATCCCACAGGATGTTATATGACACAAGGTCAAACGCCTTAGATAGGTCCAGATAACAAGCATATACAGGTGTTTTTCTTGCTGTGTAGTACCGCACAGTTTCCTTAAGGCAAAGGATAGCAGTTTCTGTTGACAGACCTCGGCTGAAGCCAAATTGGGCATCACTAATTATTAAATGCTCATCTAGCTGGGCCCTAAGTAAACTGTTCAGTACTTTGGCAATCACAGTTGCCAACGATATAGGTCTGTAGTTGGATAACACAGAAGAGTCGTTGGTTTTATTTTTAATAATAGGCACAACAATCGTATGCATTAATCTCTCGGGTAAATAAGAATGACCTATACATAAATTAAAAAACATGGACAAGACCCTAGGCAAGTGAACACCAGCGTGCTGCAGGTGCTCGATACTGAGACCATCGTGTCAAGGTGATTTTCCACGCACCATATTCTTAATAGTTGTAGCAACTTGCTTCGCCTTAAGTGTCACACTTCGTTCAGTGCCGATTATCTCAGTATCGAGCAGCGGCGCTGGCAGCTGAACCTTTAAGGGCGACTGTACTTTAAAATGCTGTCGGAATAGCTCCGCAATGCCACGTGAGTCGTGTATGCCCTCGATGCTCACGGGAAGCCTAGGCCTATAATTCAGCTTGTTAGTGGTTTTCCAAAATTTACTAAAGTCTTTATTAAAATGATGTTGGGCAATTTTATCCATTTTAATTTGGTCTTGATGCGCTTGGCACCATTTCAATTTGGCCTTAAATATTTTCCTGGTATTGCACATATCATTGTAAATCTTACCAGAACTAGGTTTACCACACTGTAACCAATATTTGTAATGAAACCGAGCCTTCTCGTGAGCGGCGCGAACATACTTGTTCCATCCAGACACAGTATATTTACACTTTTTATTATTTTTATTATAATAACTATATTTAGAGGCATCTTTTAATATGCGTTCTATATCATACATTTTATCTAAAAGTGACAAGTGAACAGACTTACTACACAAACTATCGCAACATTCATTAAATTCCATAGGAAAATGTATTTCTCTAAGCTGTGAATGACAATAATCGTGATAAATGCGTGTTTGCTCAGCATTACGTTCACCCCAAATTATTTCATTCGTCAATTTATCTTGTTGTAAATTGTAGCATGCATTACATTTAAGTTGCATTCTAACATCATAGGCAAATAATCGGACCAATATGTGTCATACAGTATAGAAACGTTAATGACAGTCCGCAACGCGGCTTCTGTCATCACGCAGTGATCGAGCCACCGCACGCACCCGTGTGCATCACTCACAAACGTATAGCTGTCTGACGGCAGAGTGTTAATGTCAGCGCACGACCATGATTGTTCCGTACAGAATGAGGACAACTCGTTTGCAAACAGTTCACCGGGATGAGAATTATAATCACCGATCATAAACACAGACTCCACATTATTATTTTTAATTATCGCATTAATCTCGCTTAAGCACTGCGTAAACTCCACTAGATTATCCCGGCAGTCAGTAGGCATATATACCGACAACACTATGAAAGAACGATCACCATTCACTACTTTTATACCCGCTAAACGCACGCTATTACAATCGATTACTATGACGAAGTTAATGCACCAAAGCTTTGTAATGGCAAACGGCTACAAGTAACACCTAGGACGGAACATTATAAAAGCTATTCGCTATTGCGAGGCAGACTCGCTCATGAAGGGTTCCGTAGTGGAGGTAATATAATAATAATATAATAATAATATATATTGACCAACAAGTTACTTACATTACAGAATACCATAAAACATAGACTACATCTTCTATATATTAAAAGAATTTGTGTTTTATAATACGAGTCGGCCAGCCCGTTCTACGCAACCGATTCGCATGTTTTTTTTTTAAATGAAAGCTCTCGCTGCATAGATTTGTCATCAAGCATTAGAAATTACCTAACTTGCACATTCATCAAGTTATATGCAAAAACAGTTTTCTCCCATACATTTTTTACGTTTTCGTAGACGTAGTCAATGACTTTCTGCTTCTATATATCTGGTTCTCATTGAGGTAGGCGTTTCGTTAAAGGCCTAAAACACGCGCTGAAAAGAGCTCTTTCATTTGATGGTATGCTCATTTAAATTGGGTAAGTTTGAAGGAAGATAGGTGTGGACATTGAACTTATTTTTCAATATTTTCCTATAAATTTCTTAAGATTCCATTGCTTTCTCTCTACATGGACGGTTCTTAATTCAAAAATATTTTTATGGCATCTAATAAGTTCCTTGCGGTAATTGCCAGGAAAAAACGTTATGCCTCCTTAAAGGTGACCTTGCCTTACTTTCATACGGGTGTTAGTGTGGTGGTGTGTAAAATTATACCCGATGTTGGTCAAATTAACACTATAGTGAATTATCGCTGATGGCAGGTAATATTCCCCGAACGTTACCAGTTAACCCTTAATGTTGGGTGAACTGATCTCTGATGTTGAGGAATTTTCCTTACGTTTTATGTTAGGACATTTTTTTGTGTTTTTAAACGGTTTTATTTAGCTTGACCTGTTTATTTGTTTGGGTCAAATTTAGTAGGTAATTGGAATTTTACCCCCTTCCTGATGTCAGATTGATCTGATATTTGGTACACACTCTTAATCTTGATGACAATACAATATTATATATTCCTTATGATTGTAAATCCAAGATGGCCGCCGATACAAAATGGCGGATCACATATTACTTCAAAACAACCTTAATATGGGTATCAAATGAGAGGGCTTGATCGGCAAAATAGAGCTCACTATGAAAAATCCAAGATGGCTTCCACCACAAAATGGCGGATTACATATTTTTCACAAATACCTCAATATGGGTATCGTATGAAAGGGCTTGATAAGTAGAATAGGGCTCACTATGAACTAACAACAACACTAAAAACTTGAAAATAAAATAAAATAAAAACATTTTTAAGTTAAACGATTTTATTACAATAAAAATATATGTAGTTAGGTTATGTACTAAAAGCTAAAAAATAATTCGCTAAGTTCTAGCTACCAGATCGCACCAATCTTTTCATCAATCTGGGGTATTGATCAAACAAATATAAAATCGTTGGGCGTAGCGTACCTATACAGAGTAAACATTTTAATAAAAATTTCACGCGCCCAATGTTTTTATTTTATTTTATTAAATTACGGACTTTCTTCGGGAATCTTAATTTTTTTTATGTGGAACATATTACAGCGGTTCATAGTATCTACTATTGTCATATAATTATATTATTACAAGTGGTAGTTATGGTAGAAATTGCAGCTTTGGTAAGAATAGTAGCTTTGAGAGAAAACTTTTGACATCACCGGCGGTTTTGGTAGAAATGGTACTTTAAAAAATGGTAGATATGACAGTGTCAGTACGAATAGTAGTTTCGGTACAAATAGTAGTTTCGATAGGAATAGTATTTTCGGTAGGAATAGTAGTTTGGTAGAAATTGTATTTTTGCATATATTGTAGTTTTGGTAGCAATGTTACTTACAATTGCTATCAAAGCTACCATTCCTACCAAAAGTACAATTTCGACCAAAACTATAAACGTCATTATTACATTTCTAAATTATAATGGATTAATCACACCCATACACAAAACAAAATAAATCGTGCTTCTCACAGAAATATTTATTTATTTATTTATTTGGGACAAAAAAACAGTAACACATTATATCTGCGCACATAATGTAAACAAAGATAAGATAGATTTAGCTAGATAACAGAAATAAAACCAATTTTCTTACTTATAAAAAAAAGATTTTATCTATATTTTTAATTATGATAATAAAATATTGACAGATAAAGAAAAAAGTTAAGTTAGCGTAAGTTAGTTACTTAAGTTTCTGATTTAATAACTTATTTTTTGTGAGAAAATGTGTTTTCAATTAGGTATAAAGATGGTTCTTGGAAGAAAATTGAAAAATACTCAGAGAAAGTTTGAACAAAGAATCTTGGTCAATGACGGCCCTGTTGGAGATTTGGTGCCGGATGGTCCTCCTACTGCTGAAAAATACGGGTGGAAACGGGTTCAGATTTGATTAATTCTACCATAAACAATTTTAATGCCAAGGTGGAAATTTCACGATACCTAAGGTGCAACGCAGAGCCAATGTTGTGAGAAAAGAAGTTTTGTGATATATATATTTTTGGTAAGAATATCATCTTTTTAGGGTTCCGTTCGTAAAAAACCGGAACCCTGTTACTAAGCCTCCGCTGTCTATCTGTCTGTCCGTCTGTCTGTCACCAGGCTGTATCTCATAAACCGTGATAGCTAGAAAGCTGAAATTTTCACAAATTATGTATTTCGGTTACCGCTATAACAACAAATACTAAAAAAAATGAAATGTATGTATGTGTGTGTATGTATGTATGTGTACATACTACAATCGTGATTTTCTTTTATAGATGATGGTACGGAAGCCTTCGTGCGCGAGTCCGACTCGCACTTACCCAATTTTTACTTATTAGATAAGGCTACAATGTACTCATCATACCTGTATGTAAGAGCTTTTTTATAATATTAAAATATGTTGTGGAGCAGCACGGGCCTTCTAGTTTTGTTGCTAATACGTTTAGAAATATTGCATGAACCCCTGACTCCTAAACTAGGTTATTACCTGTATTTTAGAAGTCAGTAGCTTCTACCATACATAGATTTTTCGTGATAACAAAAAGACAGTTAAGAAAGTGAAAATGAACCAAAAGTTAAATTTATACATAATTATAAATTAAATAAAAGGAAATATAAAATAAACACAAAGTGCTATTACCAGCCAGGAGGTATCCACTCACCATAGTCATTATCTTCGACTAACTATTAATAGTATGTGTATAAACGACAAAGCTATATTTGCGGTTTTTAAGATGTGCTTTATTTCAAAAACTGTTGACTACATATTGTTCAAACCAATTTTAATTGGAAGTTTTTATAACAAACTACAGTATTTATTTTTTTAGGTTACTCACTCTCTTACTTTAAAAGCTAGAGGGACACACACACCCATTTTACCACTTTGGAACCGTGTATATCTTTCAAACGATTGACTTTGAGAAACAATGGTTTTAGGAACCTCAAAGTAATTTTTAACGACCCATTTTCCACATCAGTTTCATGTATGAAGAGCCCCCCTTAATATTCAATATTTTTTATTTTCTATAACGTCATAAAGCGGTTCACAGAATACATCTACCTACCAATTTTCAAATGTGTAAACTGAATAGTTTCGACATAAAATGGCTGTGACAATTGTGACGGATAGACTGACAGACATAGCGCGTCTATAAGAAAAAAAGAAATGTTTTAAATACTTCTTGCGGTTATATTTCTGATTAGTCCCTATGAACAGAATTAAAACGAAAATTACTATCGAACGATGAAGGAGTTTTGTGTTACCCCGAATCAAACGTGAGCGAAGCCGCGGGCAAAAGCTAGTAACACAATAATGATGATTTAATTTAGTAGAAGAAGCTACACTCCGATCATGCTCATATTCAAAATGTTTTGTTACCTTTCACCAATCCAAATCTAAGCCTCAATAACAAAACTTTCCTCCCTCTATTATAAAATCGTTACAAATGGCAACTTTTTCAACAGGAACCTCAAACTGAAAAAGTAACAACATAAAATATTTACATAGAATGCAAGTTGAAAACTTTGTTCAACAAATAATTACAAAGTAAAATTACATTTATTTGAGTGCGAGAAAAAGGAGGCTAGAGCTACAAAAAGAAAGAGACAACTGCACATTTCAAACTTCTCTAACATCGTCCATGCGAAAAACAGCCTTTACAATACGGAACGATAAACACAGCATTTATTTTAAGTCATTTTAAAAGCGCACCAATGCCAACTAAAAATTTTATGAATGCTCCCAACTTCTTATTGGTTGTATTTTTTCGAATTTAGTCTGAAACTGTGCCTTTCTAGACTGTCCCAGAGCGCAAATTTCCTGAATAATAATCCTTGGGACACATCTTACACCGAAATGCAATTGAGGAAAGAACACTGTTGCCATTATAATAAAATAAGAGCTTTTTACTGGGTCTCGTTTTCTTTGAAATGTGAGATGAGGTAACCTGATGCTGATTTTTTGTTTTTTAATAGCAGCAACATCAAACTAGGATGAGTTGGCTATAACCATGTTTAATTATTTTTTGCGCAATTCGATAAACAAAACTTACTTTGTATATTAAAATATTTCACGATCAAAGTAATCTGTATGAAATCATTATAAATTATTTTTTCACCACAGCAGCTCAAAGATGCCGCTTTTGCTGCGAGACAACAGTGAACAAAACGCGATTTTGATTCGAGCGTGAGGCAAAGTAGCTTTTTAATCTTCAGTGCCATGAATTGACATTGTTCAGTCACAAATTTGAAACATTCGAATTTTACTGTGCTCTGTCTCTTTCACATGCATATAAAAAGTGAGTGAAAAAACAAACCCCTTCGAATTCGAAATTCGATTTTGGAATTCGACCTCAAAGAAAACACCTACGGCAATGCAAAAAAAAAGATATTTGTAATAAAGAAATTACTTTTTCACCACAGCAGCTCAAACATGCCGCTTTTGCTGCGAGACAACAGTGAACAAAACGCGATTTTGATTCGAGCGTGAGGCAAAGTAGCTTTTTAATTTTTCAATCTTCAGTGCCACGAATTGACATTGTTCGGCCACAAATTTGAAACTTTCGAATTTTACTGTGCTCTGTCTCTTTCACATGCATTTAATAAGTGAGTGAAAAAACAACCCCCTTCGAATTCGAAATTCGATTTTGGAATTCGACCTCAAAGAAAACACCTACGGCAACGCAAAAAAAAAGATATTTGTAATAAAGAAATTACTTTTTTTTATATGTTATTGTTTACATGTTTAATTTATTATTGGATTTTAATAAAAATAAGTCTAATTAAAAGTATCAAATTAGTATTTAACCAATACATTTTTATTAAGAATTAAAACAATGATACATTTGAAAAATGAACATCAGGGTCGCGGTATTAAAACGCGATTTAAAAAAGTAGCGGGAATAAAAATTTCGCCGATGCTGATCAATACATTAGGTATAGCGTAACGTGTTAAATTATATTAATATATAAAATAATCTAAAAAGATGAGTGAAACTAGCGATGATGACTGTACTTTAACACCAGAAGAGTTAAATCAACAAGTGATTATGCAGAATTCAATCTATTCCTGTTCATTTCTTTGTCTCCTAAGTAATATGTGTTCTCACTGCTGTGATGAAAAGTTATGTGTGCTACACGAGAGCAAAGTTTTTTGTATCTCGTGCTGTTGAGTCCCTCACCACGCTCAGGATTCTAACTTTGATTCACTCGCTACGCTCGTGAATCAATCATAGAATCCTTCGCTTGCTCGGGACTCAAAATCAGCACTCGAAACAAAAAACAACTTTGCACTCTTGTTGCTCAAATAACTATTTTTATATGTTATTGTTTACATGTTTAATTTATTAAGTATTGGATTTTAATAAAAATAAGTCTAGTTAATAGTATAAAATTAGTATTTAACCAATACATTTTTATTTAGAACTAGCTGGTACCCGCGGCTTCGCACGCGGAAAGTAATAAAATTTTATTTTAACTTTCATACTTTGCGCGAACCCTACAACCTTGAGGAGGTTGTAGGGTTCGCGCAAAGCCCTTTCGTAAAATTCGTTCTTAGTGGACGCCTAAAATAAATAAACTACATCTCAGCCAGATAAAATTTTTATACGCCTGGCGATTTTCGAAAGTTAATAATAACTGAAAATATATACATATATGTATATATACTACAAAGAGTCGGTATAGTAACAACAGCGCTAACTAACGGGTCAAAGTGTAGCCTATATGTAGCGCTATGAAGTCCTTTACCTTACAGTGAAAGTCTCATTTGATTTGGTTCAGCCGTTCCAGAGACTACCGCGGACCAACAGACAGACAGACAGATAGACATACAGACAGACAGACAGACGGACAAAAATGTTAAAAAGGGTTGTTTTTTGGCTTAGAATCGTGTAACTAACTATATGCACTTGAAAAAACATAGTTATTTTGAAATCACAGACAGACACTTCAATTTTATTTATATGTATAGATGAGAAGAAGAAGTAAATACTTGTTATCGCGACAACAGCGCCAACTAACGGGTCAAATTGTGGCCTATATGTAGCGCTATAAACTCCTCTACCTTGCAGTGAAATTCTCATTTGAATCGGTTCAGCCGTTCCAGAGATTACCCCGAACAAACAGAAAAACAGACAGACAGACAAAAATGTTAAAAAGGGTTGGTTTAGACTAATAATCGTGTAACTAACTATATGCAATTGAAGAAACATAGTTATTTTGAAATCACAGACAGACACTTCAATTTTCTTTATATGTATAGATGAGAAGAAGAAGTAAATACTTGTTATCGCGACAAGAGCACCAACTAACGGGTCAAATTGTGGCCTATATGTAGCGCTACAAAGTCCTCTACCTTGCAGTGAAAGTCTCATTTGAATCGGTTCAGCCGTTCCAGAGATTACCCCGGACAAACAGAAAGACAGACAGACAAAAATGTTAAAAAGGCTTGATTTGGACTAATAATCGTGTAACTTACTATATGCACTTGAAGAAACATAGTTATTTTGAAATCACAGACAGACACTTCAATTTTATTTATATGTATATGTATAAATGAGTAGAAGAAGTAAATACTTGTTATCGCGACAACAGCGCCAACTAACGGGTCAAATTGTGCCCTATATGTAGCGCTATAAAGTCCTCTACCTTGCAGTGAAAGTCTCATTTGAATCGGTTCAACCGTTCCAGAGATTACCCCGGACAAACAGAAAGACAGACAGACAGACAGACAGACAAAAATGTTAAAAAGGGTTGTTATGGACTTAGAATCGTGTAACTAACTATATGCACTTGAAGAAACATAGTTATTTTGAAATCACAGACAGACACTTTAATTTTATTTATATGTATAGATGTATAGATGAGAAGAAGAAGTAAATACTTGTTATCGCGACAACAGCGCCAACTAATGGGTCAAATTGTGGCCTATATGTAGCGCTACAAAGTCCTCTACCTTGCAGTGAAAGTCTCATTTGAATCGGTTCAACCGTCCCAGAGATTACCCCGGACAAACAGAAAGACAGACAGACAGACAGACAAAAATGTTAAAAAGGGTTGTTTTGGACTTAGAATCGTGTAACTAACTATATGCACTTGAAGAAACATAGTTATTTTGAAATCACAGACAGACACTTCAATTTTATTTATATGTATAGATGAGAAGAAGAAGTAAATACTTGTTATCGCGACAACAGCGCCAATTAACGGGTCAAATTGTGGCCTATATGTAGCGCTACAAAGTCCTCTACCTTGCAGTGAAAGTCTCATTTAAATCGGTTCAACCGTTCCAGAGATTACCCCGGACAAGCAGAAAGACAGACAGACAGACAGACAAAAATGTTAAAAAGTTTTTTTTTGGACTTAGAATCGTGTAACTATCTATATGCACTTGAAGAAACATAATTATTTTGAAATCACAGATAGACACTTCAATTTTATTTATATGTATAGATGAGAAGAAGAAGTAAATACTTGTTATCGCGACAACAGCGCCAATTAACGGGTCAAATTGTGGCCTATATGTAGCGCTACAAAGTCCTCGACCTTGCAGTGAAAGTCTCATTTGAATCAGTTCAGCCGTTCCAGAGATTACCCCGGACAAACAGAAAGACAGACAGACAGACAGACAGACAAAAATATTAAAAAGGGTTGTTTTGGACTTAGAATCGTGTAGCTATCTATATGCACTTGAAGAATCATAGTTATTTTGAAATCACAGACAGACACTTCAATTTTATTTATATGTATAGATGTATAGATTACAACAATGATACATTTGAAAAATAAACATCAGGGACGCGTTATTAAAACGCGATTTAAAAAAGTAGCGGGAATAAAATTTTCGCTGATGCTGATACAGTAGGTACCAATAGCGTAACGTGTTAAATTATCTAATATATAAAATTCTCGTGTCACAGTTTTCGTTCCCATACTCCTTCGAAACGGCTTGACCGATTTTGATGACATTTTTTGTGCTTATGATAGAGCAGATGATGCTTATATAGAGAGCTAGATACCGGATCTATGAGAATCGGCCAACATCTATATTTCAAAAAAAAAAAAAATATTGCAAAACAACGTTTGCCGGGTCAGCTAGTATTAATATATAAAATAATCTAAAAAGATGAGTGAAACTAGCGATGATGACTGTACTTTAACACCAGAAGAGTTAAATCAACAAGTGATTATGCATAATTCAATCTATTCCTGTTCATTTCTATGTCTCCTAAGTAATATGTGTTCTCACTGCTGTGGTGAAAAGTTATGTGTGCTACACGAGAGCAAAGTTGTTTTTTTTTCGAGTGCTGATTTTGAGTCCCGAGCAAGCGAAGGATTCTATGATTGATTCACGAGCGCAGCGAGTGAATCAAAGTTAGAATCCTTCGCTTGCTGACTCAAAATCAGCACTCGAAACAAAAAACAACTTTGCTCTCTTGTTGTACAAATAACTATTGTTTCCTCTATCTCAAATTTTAAAAGCCATGGAATTTAGTACCTGAATCACAATCGTAATTTGCGTCGCAATAGCATTATGATTCACTAGGTGGAATTGGCCAACACTGATCTGGCACCTTGATGTCGTATTCTCCGTCTCTTCTTTATTATATTATGCTTCATGTATATTCCTTAGTCACCCCTAACTACACCAGCAGGATGAAATAGGGTAGTGACACCTTTTATTTTTAGACCGTTACCATACGTAACTACTTATTTAGAAAGAACGTCACGCAGACCATAAATAACATTTTATGCTTTTTGACATAACTCAAACATTTACATTGATATACCAATAACTTGTATACCAATATTGAAATATCAATAACAAATATGCAAACTATGGCCAGCAAATATGCAAACAAAAGTCTGCACTATAAATACATTGAGTTTATATAGATATTTTAGGGTGGCGTATTTAACGCGAAAATCTATATTCCGTTAAATTTATTGAACACTTTTTGTGAAGCATGTTATAGTTACCATGACAGCTGGTACACGCTGATGCATCTTTTTATTTCAGTATCTGAATTTGTTTGGTAATGCCTGTCAAACAACCAGGCTTCAATGCAACGAATAAAAAAGATATTTCAATATTCCTGCTGGGAAAAACAGATTTGCAAAAGTTGCCAGGTTTTTATTTATACAATATTTAAAAATCATATTATTTTGGATGACTCTCTGTTTATAATAATTGCCAACAGTAGAATAAATAATGCAAAAAGACTGGTAATGATGACTCATTACCAGTCTTTTCGCACCATCAAAATATTCCAATGGTGCTGATACAGATGAATACTCCAATGCATTCATCTGTAATGAGCAATGAGCAGTCTTGCGAAGGAAAACAAAAAATAGTGTTTTAGCGAGCATTCTAGCGAATGGACAGTATTATTAATTCGACCTTTTAGCTGATTACAACATTCGCTAGAAAGATCGAGAAAATTTTCGTAGCAAGGTTCGGCTCTATTCGTTGTTCAATTCGACAAAACAAGATACGAAGAATGGTCGTTGTTCTGTTACAAATTAATGCCCAGGTGTTTCAACGCCATTACGCAAAATCTCAATTAGTACTTGAATTTATTTTCAGTTCGGTGTAACAGAGAGCTTTGCAGCGGTATTCAAACCAACGGAGTAGAATAAGGTATAAGCTCTTTATTTGAAATTATTTTCATAATTTCGAAACACTAAGAAAAAGGATACAATATTTTCAGATAGTTTGTCTTATAGAATGCATTTAAAGGGGATAATAGAAACACAAGAGGATTCCTGCGACAAAACTTCTTTGAAAATTGTATTTTTGTTCTTAAGAAAATAACTGCAGCATTTTATTCTTTATTTTAAATAATGTGTAAATGGAATATTTACCGTCGCCGCGTCGTGTCAACTGTGCGTTCATAGATTGAATTTTTACCTTGTTCTAGGTAAGAAAATATAGTGTGATTATCACGATTATTTGCTCTGTCAGATATTATATGTCTCAAATCTCAATATAAAAGTTATTAAGAAATATATAAGTATTTTTAGTTTCGATCAGTAGAGAGAATTTGCGACATCCAAATGATGTTCGGCCTACGCACACGTGGAAGTCGGTTATCGTTTTTTACTCTCGGTGTTGATTTATTATTACTTTTCTATTTTGGTCTGTATTGTATCACGTGTTTGTGTTTTGTTTGTATTAATTATGTATATGATTTGTGTTTGTTTGTATATACTTGTGAGATATTTGTAAGTGGTGTACGCCGTTTTTATCTCAATAAATAAATAAATAAATAAATAAATAAATAAATCGTTGTAAAAAGTAGCCTATGTCGTTGTCCAGCCTCCTAACAACCTTCACACACAGTAACATCGCTTCGTTGTGACGTGAAAGAAAGACAAACATAGATAATTACATATTAATAATATTCTATACACAATCAAAAATATTTTTTAAATAATGATATCGACTAATAGATTTATCCCATATTTGTTCATATTTATCAAGCCTATCCCGTGTTTACTCAGGTCAGGCATCTGCCTTTTTTGTTTGTTTTTTTTTTTTTTGTTTTACGAGGTGGAAAATCCCTTCGGATCTCCGACTCTTGGGGGAAATAAGAGCCGGAGTATGTGGTGTTTCCACTAAAAACCACCTCGACTGCCGCCATGTACCCGTGTGTCGGAGGGTGGGGCATCACCTAAGCACTCGTCGCCACCCTCCGACGGGTATTGGCCCGCCAGATGGTCAGGCGGGCCTCGAACAAAACCCCCTTGGCGACGGATTAAGGTGTTGGACTCCGCCGCCAAAACGCCCAGCGGCCGCAGAGGATAGGGAGGACGGCAACGCAACACCGCATCTCCTCTTCCTCTGCGGCCCCACCGCGACGCATCGAATGCTGCGCCCCCATTTGGTCGCGGGAGATAGGGCGCGCGGCAACGCAACACCGACACGCCTCTCCTCCCGCGACCGCACCCGACTGCGAGGGACAGACAGAACTGTCCCCCGCACCCGCACCGTTGGACGCATCCTGCGCAGGCCCCTCCAAGCCCACGCGGAGCGTCCCCTCCTGGATCCCTCTTAGCTTCACCGCGGGTGACCAATCCACAGTTACTGAGCCCCCCACCACGACAAGGTGGAGATCCCACGGGGGGGAGGTCAGGCATCTGCCTGACAAATGCTGCACTATGCCATGCTCTATCACGCCACACTTTTGTCTTTTTTATTGATTTCTTCTACTGTTTTTTCATTTTTGTTTTTATTAATGTGGGTGTGAGAATAAAAAAATATATATTTTTACTATGATTATCATAAAGTTCACAAAGTATATCATGATACATTGACAAAAGCTTCTACTACTTTAACTACAACTACGCTGCATAAAGTTGCATCTACAACTCTACTGCTGCTTTCATGGTCAGTAGTTTCAGGAGCTCATTAACGGAAAAACGCTGCCATCAGTGCGCTAATTAATTTAAAGAATCCCGCTTATTCACACCTGTTCTCAAGAATAAGTGGAAACAAAGGATAGTCACTCACTTAGCTTTATACATTCAAGTTAAATGCATTTTATCTACTGTCTTTAAGTAGACTAGTTTAAGTTAGGCCTTATCTTAAAGGCTTTTTATATATAGTTTTACTTTCTTTTCAATGGAAGAGTAAAAAATGTGAAGTGTAGTGAAATGCACCTCTACGGTATTACTGATAAGTATACATATATTATTACTTATGTATTTCATGTGGACATACTCAATAAACAATAACAATTTTTCAAAGCCGCCGTTTTTTTTTTTTGCCGTGTGGTTGACGGCAAAGAATACAAGTGTCACCACCCCCTATCTTCCCGTGGGTGTCGTAAGAGGCGACTAAGGGATAACACGATGCAAATACTATCTTTGCGTAGAGACGGAAACTCGACATCAAACCCTATACGACTGCTTCGTTGGTCTCGCGGCATAAATGTGCGCGTGGGGTCGGGAGGTCCCGGGTTCGATTCCTGGGTCGGGCAGTGTTATTGGGTTTTTCTTTCACGAAATTCTCAGTAGCAGCACGGAGTCTGGAAATGTGCCCGGTACGGCAATAGGCTCGCCCCTTATTACGTGGGACTAAAGTATATCTGGTGAAAAGTGGGTGTAGAAATACACCTCTGCCTACCCCTTCGGGGATAAAAGGCGTGACGTTATGTATGTATGTATGTATTTTTCAAAGGTAACACTCGCTTCCGTTGCGCACTTGATCGCCTACTAAACTTTACATGGCGTCTCTGCCACAAGTGGCTATAGTTATTATAAAAGAGTATTATTTTCTAGGATAACCCAATTTCATCTAAATCGATATTCAAGCTAGACGTCATGACTGCTGCCAAGCCTACGCAAAATCTTATGCTAAATGATACAAAAAAGACGATAACAGAAATCGCAGATTTCACACATAAAGCTCACATAATGACATGGACAGACTACGTCTGCCGTATGCCTGAAAAACTTTGGGGTATGACTGCCGCCAATTGATTCCCCATGGTTGCTAAGTGATAACGCGGAAGGACGAGACGACGATGGTGCGACGAACTGGACGGACGCATATAAGAAGGACTGATTTGTTGTGCTAGTACAAAATATCAGAGATGTGTGGAAGGAGTAGAGGGAGGCCTTTACCCAGCTCTGGGACATTACAGGTTGAAAATAAATAAAATTAGACAGGCCAAGAACTATTTCCAAAGTTTAAAGACAATGTGCCCGGTAAAGGCAATTAAATAGGCTCGCCCCCTACTGCGTGGGACTTAAAATTCACAAGGCATAATGTGGGTGTAATATTACACCTCTGCCTACACCTTCGGGGATATAGACGTGACTATATAAAAGAAATCAAAGATTTATAAATAAAGAAAACATTAACAACTAACATGTTTAAGACCAATTCAAAGTAAATGTATCAAGAAAATGCAAAGACTAAGTTACCATGCGAATATTAGGTTATAATCTATACCGTCAGACCTCCCAATAAATATCCAAGCCACATTGTCTCGCCGCAGGTAATTGACAACAATATCGTCTAGACTGTAGACTTTAAAAGGACAGACGTTGTCTACGCATTATCTAACAACTAGGTCAAGATATTGTAATACAACGCCTACAGATTTGATTATAGAAAGCCTACGTACTTACCTTTGTCTTTTAAATGCCATGCCAATCACAAATGACAGGCCACAATAGCCATTTATATTTGGGATAGATTTGGGTGATGTGGGTCAACAGAAATCAATGTGGTATCTAATATCTAATAAAGTGTATGTTCCGTTTTCACGTCAAATTCTTTAACTGAATTTGCTGAATTTTGGCATACATATAAATTCGACAATATAATTACAGTACATGCTCAATAATAAAGCCTTCTTTGGTTACCAAATTAAATGTGTTGAAATAGTCTGCAAAAGAACAGTTGCAAGCCACACTTTCAAACACTAAAAACCCTTCCTTTACCCAGCTTATATATATATATTTGAGATGTGTAAATTTGTCCGCAAATATCCAAATTTTTATACTAAAAGAGAAGATGTACAAACAAATATTAAATTAAGACACGGAAACCGATTAAAACTACCCATCTCGCGATTAAACATGCACTCAACTAGCACATATGTGATGTCTATAAAAATCTACAATAAACTTCCAGCTACCTTAAGAGACGAAAATATATATTATAGATTTATTACAAAACTTTAACAATTTCTCCTCAAGAAAAGCTACTACAATTTACACGAGTACCTAAATGACAAATTTTAATTCATACTAACATTTTAATAATAAATTCACTGGCTGCATTGAATTTTACACAATTATTTTATTCCAATGGTTATCATTTAATTTTTATTTATTATTATAATATTAACTAATTAAAATTTAATTAAAATGTATAAATATAATTATTATGTTCAATCTCTTTACAACCTCTGAATAATAACAGTGGCTTCCTCCTTTCTCCTCTTCTATATATTTTGCTGTGTCCGACCAGTCCCGTACGGTATATCGAATTACCCTTGAACGATATAACTGTCTACAGAAAGCATGGTTCACCGACGAACGGTAATACGATACGATACGACTACGATAGGTGCTTTCGATGCAAATTGCTATCGGTAAAGGATTATTTAGTTCAAGCGTGTTGCGGCGAACCATGACATTGGCAAATCTTGGCATCGGCCAACCATTCATTCTTTGTAGCGTTATTCGGCTAAACGTGCTGTCGCTAAATAATGACATCGACTAATAGTTTTTTCGTGTCGACAGTGTCCATATTTGGTCTATGTTTAACATTCGTACATCTTGTAATACATAAAATGGAGAGCAATAAAGATTTTGAATTTGAATTAAGTACGCAAAACGATTAATATGATTTAAGGTGGATTTTTTCTGTTGTACTCCAATAAAACTGCCTCGTTGGTCACGCGGCATAAATGTGCGCATGGGATTGGGCGGTCTCGGATTCAATTCCCGGGTCGGGCAAAGTGTTATTGGGTTTTTCCATTAGGAAATTCTCAGTAACAACACGGAATCTGGTAATGTGCCCGGTACGGCTATAGGCTCGCCCCCTATTACGTGTGACCTAAAAATTCATGGCGAAATGTGGATGTAATATTTCACCTCTGCCTACCCCTTCGGAAATACAGGCGTAAGTCTATAAAAAAGAATTCCAATAAAAAAAAACAATATCAATAATTGAACCTTATGATCAGCAGTCATCTAAGAACTTATTTTATCGGCACAAGACAACATAAGTAATAGTAACGTTTCTTCACATATTATGGCCTAAATAATTTGAATACGATTTACACTAGTAACCGTTATGCTAGAAAATAATTTAATTTGCTATGCTCTCACTATAGCACAAAAATCCCTACTTTTTACTTTATATCTCAAACTATAAGAGAAAGGAACAGCTATATGCGTACCTCGGGCGCAGGTGGACCCACAATATTCCATGTCTCTCAAAAAATACACCAGCGCTGAGTAATATAGGAGCAGAATTTAATAAGGACGGTGCAACAAAATGTGTGAGGAGGCTTTGAATTACAATTTTTTTTTCAACACTCGTATACTTCTAGTAATTTTATTCGGGGGAAACGGTTAAACTTTCGGGTATAAATTTGCAGGAGGTATCTCTTGTATCTCTTGAACACAAATTTTGCAAGAGACGAAGCTAGGTTATATAGTAAATTTTACTGCTTTTGCTAAGTGGTTGCAAACGAGGAAGCTTGGTAGTGATTCTTATTTCATAGCTATCGCTTCACGAGCTATGTCAAATATTAGTTAAATTCTATGTTTCCATTCCTATTTTATTTTCTTAACGCAGGAAAAATGCTTATGCGCAAGCTATCTCTTCGGGGACAAATGAAGATTATGTCGGACTGCACCCACTAAAGATCCCGCAGTGAGCCTTGCACGTAGCCTTCATCCGCACTTCCGAACCATACCCTGTACTAGCTAGATATACTATTCTTATCTCAATGATGAGAAATAGTTTCTGATTGAATTCATGACAATCGCCAAGATAATTTTACTTGCCCAGAGACTTCACTCGTTATATTTAATGTCTAGTAAGCCTGGCTATATAGGTTACATAGTCGTGGTAATGTAGATGGGACTACCCTACAGAGATATTTATAAAATACCAGCTTTCACTTGACTCCAGCAAAGAGAAAAAGCGATAAAGGAGCAAGAAATACCTTCAAAATATACAAATACAACCCAAGTAAATGTTTCAAAATATTATCATGAACCAGTTTCGTCTTCCCTATTTCACCCGCTCCTCTTAATCCACCCAGTTTGTCTATTATGTTAATTCCAAACTGTTTATACAAGTGCAACCACATCAAAAGCTATATAGCTCGGAATAATTCAATCAAAATGGCTCCAACACTTCAGACTTGTACATAATAATGAACCAAACAAAATAGCTCTTCATTCAAATGGAATGTTACTTTTATGCTTTGTGATCCTAGCTGTTAAATCTTTAAGTGTGTGTGGCAAATTCTGATGTCGAAGTTTTCAGACACCCGATGGACTTTGAGGTGTCTGTCTATATAGCTTATTCATCAGAGAGTACACAGGCCTTTTGTAAGCTTGAAAAGCTTCAGTTCGATTAGACGTAACTGGAAAATGTAGTTATGTAATATTTTTATTATTATATCTTGAAACCAAACCAAGATTATATCTCAGCCCACTTTACATACAATTTTAATTTACACCCACCCACATTTCGCCATGAATTTTAGGTCACATCACCAGACTCTTGCTGCTACTGAGAATTCAGAAAAACTCAGTAACACTTTTGCCCGACCCGGAACTCGAATCCGGGATCTCGGATCAGCAGATGCATACACTATCCACTTGACCACGAAAGCAGTCAGTCAGGCGATATATGGGTGTAATATAACACCTATGCCTACACCTTCGGGGATACAGGCGTGAGTATACACCACTATTTTTTAATTAGTACAAAAACTTTAAGGACATATTAGCGAAGACATTATTATCATATATGTGACGTAAGAATTTCATAATATCTATAAATAGCAAAGTTATAATAATTTGTTTTTTGTAGAAAATCTCCCCTAAATCATAGACATATTTTACAATTCATTCACTACTTCATTGATAGTACTTACTTTCCGTCCTACTCTTACGCATTCTTTCCGTCGCACTTACATTGTAGGTAGCCTTAGACAATAAAATGAAGCAAAATAATAAGTGTAGGTAGTTACTTTTTATTTTTTTAAATTCTACCCTCTCCTTCATACTTCATCCGGGCTTAGGGCCGGCAAAATTTACCGTTTTACAAGTAATTAAATACGGAGGTATGTATTTAGAAAGCAAACACATATCAAAATAAAAGAAGGTATTCTGTAATAAAAGAAAAGAGTAATTTTGGCGTATTTATGAAATTAGAATCATCTACTACTTACAAATATTATTTTATCATCATCATGTCAGCCTAGAGACGTCCACTGCTGGACATAGGCCTTCCTCAAGGTGTGTGGAGAACACAGACCGATTTTGAGCCGCCCGCATCAAATTATTATTTACTTAAGTACGTATTATTTACTAAACTTACAAGTATTTCCATTGTCCTTCGAAATGTCCACCACCGTTTTCAATACACAGACAAATTTTTAACGAGAGAAGTACGCTTCTGTCTTTTCACTTCGTCAAAAGCGTCCAATATGCACTGTTTTAATTGTTTGACACTAAAGTATCTAAGGCTCACTTTTGTACACTCTCACAATAAGATGTCCATGGGTACACAGCTGCACTCGCGATTTTTCCACTCAAAAAGTACGCACGAAGCATAGCTACATACTCCCGTGACATAACTGATATGATAGGCCATCGCGTCGGGCAAACGTAGACAAACAATAAACTTTTGCAACGAAATTAGATACGCTCACTTTCGCTAGCAATTTAGCACTGTTTGTCGCATCGTCGGGGCGCGGCGCAGGCGCAGAGGGGGGGGGGGATTTATCAATGGGTCAGTTTACTATGATAGTACGCAGGTTGGTCATAGTATTAGTTATGCATTTACCAATTATCACGTATTTTTGTGGACAGTTTTGAGACAGTTTTGGGACTTAGTGTTTTTATTTTTTAACCACATAAATATGATTAGTTAAAGATACTTAGTGCCCTGTTAAATTTTTTGTACTAATTAAAAAATAGTGGTGTATAATAAAAATAATAATTTAAAAAAAATAATGCCGACTATCCGTGGCATAAACTCTTTTTCTTTTCGTTCTAATTTAGTTTGCAGAGTTTCAAAACAATTGCCGTATACTTGGTAGTCTGTTAGTATTTAGTTCGAGGTTGTCTCGGTTAGGAATAAGGCGGCCTTGCTTGATGCCCCCGGGTACCATGTGTTTTACAGGATAAAATGTAGCCTTGCTGTGAATATTAATTGGTTAATTTTCTTTTTGTTGGTGTTTTAATTAGTTATAGTGCGAATGCTTTGTTCAGTGTAATAACATTTATCAAATAATTATCTTAATATATAAAATCCTTGCGTCACTGACTGACTGACAGACACGCTACAGCCGAAACTATTTGGCGCAGGAAGCTGAAATTTGGCATGTATGGATCAGCCAAAACGGGCAAATTTAAAAAAATGCAGGCGTAGCTGCTGGCATCCTCTAGTTTACATATAAGACTCGACCGCGTAAATCATACACTTAAACTTTTCTCAGGATTTATCTTTAGGTGAAAACCGTACAAACAACTGTTCGCCAGTTCTGCAGTTTGCCTTTTGCTTCCATAAAAACAGATTATATATTATAGTACCTATAGTATACACTAATGTCTTAGGAAGAGAAAAGCAAAGCAAACATTTTATATGGAGTAATTTACTCACTATGGACTAGAAACAAACATGTTTAGAAATTTTCTCGTGGTTCAGACTCCATACAATACTCTTATACGAAATAGTTGTGTAGATTAAACCAATTAATATTTTAATTCAACGAAGAAAGGAAAACCACCGCTGAGTTTCTTAGGAATTTAATCCAAACATTTCCAAGAAGCTTGAAAGTATACTAACCTAGTTCTTGAAGTACACGATGATAGTATAATATGTGTATCGTATATACATTTTAAATAGAACACCAGAACCTTGCAAATTAAATTTCAACGCCGCTTATGATGGCGGTACGGCACACTAAATATGAATGGAGATTCTAGAATGTTCCGACGATTATATGATATATTTCTGAATTCATATTGAAATATTATTGAAAGTAAAAGCAGCTCCGTCTTCAAGTCTTTATGTAAACCCTACTTCTGTCATAAACGCAAAAGTGTATGAATATGGCTATCCATATTCATACACTTTTGCATTGATGCATGATCGCTACTCTCACTCAAAATCTATTGAACGAATTGTTATGAACCTTAGCAGTAATAATCATATCTTATCCATAAATCAGAATAGCACTTTTAATGACAACTGAAACGCAACTTATAAAGACAGCTTGTTGACAGAGCCAGAAGGAGTCGCGACTCTCAGTGACGAGGGAAACTAAGTAAGAAGTATAGTCGATTACTAACACTAAAAAAGAAGTAAAACTGGTTCATTATCTATCATAATCTATTGATAACAAACAACCAACAGTCTTTATAATATCAGTATCGATAGCTAATTGGCACGTTTTCTCAACGAAGTTAAAAATGTTGTATTCAATACTTAAATAAGCATCGTTTATTTCGAAATGGGCGTCATTATCAGATGTGCCACTTTGTCTGCTGTCCTTTACCAACTGTACGATAGCCTCAGCTCAAAATAAAAATAAAGACTTTAATAACACAGTCACAACGGAGTATTATCTATTACCATCATCATCATCATCAGCCTTTAACAGTCCACTGCTGGACTAGGCCTCTCCTTTGAAAGGAGGAATTGGCCTACTATACCACGCTGGCCAAACGGTTGGTATAGGTTTTGTACCAAGTTTTCACCCTCTTACAGTTCTGTTCTCTGCATAATATGCTCCCTCTGTCAGCTCTTAAGATACCTATGGGATGATATAGGGTGGGGACTTTCCGTATTCTTAATTCGTGACAGATCTCATAAATCTCATAGAGACTTATATTAATAAGAAACCTATCTATTTCAATAATTATAAAATAATTGATACAATAAAGTTCATAATTCATTCGGTCACTACAACTGTATATGAACGAACGCGCGCTTTTTTAATTGAAAGGTTACTTAGTTGTTTATAATGTGTACCTACAACTAACTTCGTAAACGATGTTTGGCGCGCATCGTTCAAGTCCCAACATGACTGAATTCATTTTCAATTCGCCCGCACCGCACGCTACACTTATTTACGCAAATTGCTTTAAAAATTAAAATACTAGTATCTTTGGTTTTAAAATCAGTGCACTATAGTGTTAGTGAGAGTGGAACTCTAAATGGAAGATTCTGAGGTGATGGATTTACTGAGAGCGTGGGGGCTCCCGGAGCTGGGGCCTCTTTTCGCAAGTAAGTACCTATCTACTTAATTATTTATTTTTTGTGCCTAGTTCTTTCACGTATGAATTGGCTAATTTTCATTTTATTTCTCTATGCTAATATTATAGAAAATGAAATTAATATAGAATCTCTGTCGGCACTGACAATGGACGATATAAAATAAATAAATCCGCAATTGGGGCCCAGAGCCCTATTCCTTCGCTGTTGGAAAGCTTGGGCAACGGATTTCTCAAATATTAATCAAGGTTCAACAAGTAACCAGTGTACAAGTCTGGATTCAAGGAATCATTTAACAGATTGGACGAATATTTCTTTATCTCTAAGTACCTACCTATATCTACAGTGACCGATTGCCCGGCCCGAGAGCGCCGTAAGCCCTTCATAAGTCCATGTTAAAAACAGATTATTCACTTGTTCTTTCATTCGTTTTAATGGGGTTCCCATCATAAATATAACTAAAACCGGTCAATAAATAGTTCATTTGACGAATGATTCAGCCAGAGCGTGTACCAGGGAAAATAAATGTAAAAATCGACATCCAAAAGCGCGAATAGGCTTATGTATAACCTATGGGCGGTACGGCTGACATTTCGTGCCTTGTACAATACGGTTCCAAGAATATTCACGGTACCTACTTGATCAATTTTAATATACTTATTTCAGGACCTCCCTGTGCTAATTGAAGATTACCTCCCAACAAGTGGAACAAGTCTCATAAGAGTCGAAAAAACGCAGCAAACTACACCACCAAAATTGACACCAATCAACATTGAGGATAACGTAAGTACCTACCCACTTGACAGGGTTCATAACATTCATGATTTTGAAAATTATAAGGGTAGATAAAGAAATTACTTATGTATTTGATTTTATAAGTTTGGGATTTTTAGAAGTATGTATGTGTTTTGGTATTTTTATGGTTCCGTACCCATAAGGTTCCAACAAAACCCTATTAATATGCCACTACTGTTTGTCGGTCTGTCTATCAGCGGGCTGTATCTTATAAACCATAATAGGTAGACAGTTTTACAGAATGCGCAATTCTGTTGTCGCTGTAACAACATTACATAGTAAAAATATTTCTTGCATTAAAGGGTACCCATAATACAAACTTTATATTTTTTTTACGGTATACTGCATGTGCCAGTCTGAATCGCACTTGGCCAGTCTATTTACCTATTATTATTTGTTCCAGGTCCTTTTCAAATTATTGCAAAATAATTTTGAAAGTTCAAGCTTATTGCAGTTTTTGGGAAAATCATTAGACAATGAAAATGCAAGGAATCTGCTAGCATCAACTATTACATACATACATACAAACATAGTCTCACGCCTATAACCCCGAAGAGGTAGGCAGAGGTGTATTTCTACACCCACTTTTCGCCAGATATACTTTAGTCCCACGTAATAAAGGGCGAGCCTATTGCCGTCCCGGGCACATTTCCAGACTCCGTGCTGCTATTGAGAATTTCGTGACAGAAAAACCCAATAACACTGCCTGACCCAGGAATCGAACCCGAGATCTCCCGATCTCACGCGCACATTTATGCCGCGAGACCAACGAGGCAGTCGTATAGGGTTTGATGTCGAGTTTTCCGTCTCTACGCAAAGATGGTATTTACATCGTGTTATCCCTTAGTCGCCTCTTACGACACCCACGGGAAGATAGGGGGTGGTGACACTTGTATTCTATGCCGTCAACCACACGGTTATCAACTATTACCAAAGTAATTTTAAAGGAAAATAAAAATTCACCCATTACTAGCAATGTATATACATACATACATAACGTCACGCCTTTTATCCCCGAAGGGGTAGGCAGAGGTGTATTTCTACACCCACTTTTCGCCAGATATACTTTAGTCCCACGTAATAAGGGGCGAGCCTATTGCCGTACCGGGCACATTTCCAGACTCCGTGCGGCTACTGAGAATTTCGTGACAGAAAAACCCAATAACACCGCCCGACCCAGGAATCGAACCCGGGACCTCCCGATCCCACGCGCGCATTTATGCCGCGAGACCAACGAGGCAGTCGTATAGGGTTTGATGTCGAGTTCTCCGTATCTACGCAAAGATGGTATTTGCATCGTGTTATCCCTTAGTCGCCTCTTACGACAACCACGGGAAAGTAGAGGGTGGTGACACTTGTATTCTATGCCGTCAAACACACGGCATATAATAGTTGGATAAAGAATATAAAAGTGCTGTTTCCGGAGGAAAGAATTACAACTTATTATATTCCACCATGTGTGATCGCGCAGGGGATAACTCATCAAGCAAGAGGCAAGTTGGTCAGCACCTAAATCATAGACATATTTTACAATCCATTCACTACTTCATTGATAGTACTTACTTTCCGTCCTACTCTTACGCATTCTTTCCGTCGCACTTACATTGTAGGTAGCCTTAGACAATAAAATGAAGCAAAATAATAAGTGTAGGTAGTTACGTTTTATTTTTTTTAATTCTACCCTCTCCTTCATACTTCATCCGGGCTTAGGGCCGGCAAAATTTACCGCTTTACAAGTAATTAAATACGGATGTATGTATTTAGAAAGCAAAAACATATCAAAATAAAAGAAGGTATTCTGTAATAAAAGAAAAGAGTAATTTTGACGTATTTATGAAGTTAGAATCATCCACTATTTACAAATATTATTTTATCATCATCATGTCAGCCTAGAGACGTCCACTGCTGGACATAGGCCTTCCTCAAGGTGTGTGGAGAACACAGACCGATTTTGAGCCGCCCGCATCAAATTATTATTTACTTAAGTACGTATTATTTACTAAACTTACAAGTATTTCCATTGTCCTTCGAAATGTCCACCACCGTTTTCAATACACAGACAAATTTTTAACGAGAGAAGTACGCTTCTGTCTTTTCACTTCGTCAAAAGCGTCCGATATGCACTGTTTTAATTGTTTGACACTAAAGTATCGAAGGCTCACTTTTGTACACTCTCGCAATAAGATGTCCATGGGTACACAGCTGCACTCGCGATTTTTCCACTCAAAAAGTACGCACGAAGCATAGCTACATACTCCCGTGATATAACTGATATGATAGGCCATCGCGTCGGGCAAACGTAGACAAACAATTAACTTTTGCAACGAAATTAGATACGCTCACTTTCGCTAGCAATTTAGCACTGTTTGTCGCATCTTCGGGGCACGGCGCAGGCGCAGAGGGGATCTATCAGTGGGTCAGTTTACTATGATAGTACGCAGGTCGGTCATAGTATTAGTTATGCATTTACCAATTATCACGTATTTTTGTGGACAGTTTTGAGACAGTTTTGGGACTTAGTGTTTTTATTTTTTAACTACATAAATATGATCAGTTAAAGATACTTAGTGCCCTGTTAAATTTTTTGTACTAATTAAAAAATAGTGGTGTATAATAAAAATAATAATTTAAAAAAAATAATGCCGACTATCCGTGGCATAAACTCTTTTTTTTTCGTTCTAATTTAGTTTGCAGAGTTTCAAAACAATTGCCGTATACTTGGTAGTCTGTTCGTATTTAGTTCGTGGTTGTCTCGGTTAGGAATAAGGCGGCCTTGCTTGATGCCCCCGGGTACCATGTGTTTTACAGGATAAAATGTAGCCTTGCTGTGAATATTAATTGGTTAATTTTCTTTTTGTTGGTGTTTTAATTAGTTATAGTGCGAATGCTTTGTTCAGTGTAATAGCATTTATCAAATAATTATCTTAATATATAAAAATAAAAATAAAAATTCACCCATTACTAGCAATGTATATAATAGTTGGATAAAGAATATAAAAGTGCTGTTTCCGGAGGAAAGAATTACAACTTATTATATTCCACCATGTGTGATCGCGCAGGGGATAACTCATCAAGCAAGAGGCAAGTTGGTCAGCCAATTGATGAACACAAGGCGTATATACCAAAAGGTGTTCTTGATTCCAAAGAAAGAAAACTTCAAGTCCGCAGCATAGGGTCTCCTAACCAATCGTCTTTATCACCCCGCCCACTTCCATCACTGACAATTAATACAGTACAGAATACCAACAACACAGAAGAATATCTTAAATGGTTGAAAAGCAGCTCGGAGCCCTGGGATATTGTACAGTCAAAGTGGAAAGCTACATTGTCAGAGTGTTTCAGGGAATTAAGGAAACCGGCATATTCCATTGAGCAATATTTTGATGAGAACCCTGCGTTGCAGAAGCCTCAGGAGTATAAATTGGTAGGTGCCTATATTACACATAGGTATTATTAAAATTAATGCAAATTAATTTTATTTGTTATGAAGATGAAGAATTTGAAAATATGATGTGATTATACAAAATGATATCTACATATTTTATGTACCCACTTATATTGTTTTGTCCTTGTTTCAGCTTGTTGATGACTTTAATGAAAGCTACTCCGATTATGTCAACAATTTCTACTTAAATTTTCCTAGCATCAAAAGTAAACTGATAGAGCTGGTATCAAGGAAGGCAACAAAAATGATATTTACTTATATGATGTCATTAATTTAGCAAAAGGTAGGTGTTACAAATAATTTGTGTTAAAAAATACAAATTTATTAGAATTTGATGCCATTGTATTCCCAGACACACAAGTGTTTGTAATTATATTGAGTACACAAAAACAGTCAGTAATAACACACTTTTTTTCTTAACATAATAATGCTACATCCATGTCAGTGAAGTTTTTTTTTCTTAATAAAGATGTTTATGATTTCAGACACGAACGAAGAACACATGAATCTCGCGGCTATCTTAAGTTTGCCCGAAGTCATTAGCCCCAGTGTAGTAGCACTACCCAGTCAGTCTACATCTTCAAGCTCCAGTAGTACCCCTCCATCAGCTAAAAGGAAGAAGGGGAAAGATGGAAGCCGTCGAAAGCCGAAAGCCGGGCAGCGTTCGTCACTCACGTGCATGATGACAGTTATATAAAACTAGATATAAATAAGAAACACCAGAACATCACAGAAAAAGGCTTTACTCCTCAGCAATACGTTGCAATGGTAGGTGCTAATTTATTCACCATTCAATTTTATTTTATCGTGGTGAATCCAAATATATTTTATGACTGTCCTAATATCTTAGAAGCGATCGATTCGTGTTTTAAGATAACATGGGCTCTAAATCTTGAATATGCCCACCTATGGCTCTTGGTTTTTCGTACAAAAAGGTTTATACAAACTTGATGGTCCATTTGATAAAGGTTCCACTTCAGTGGAGTCTTTGATGACGGATTGTAATTAAAGCAACTGAACGAGATGACACTATGTTTAAGTTGTACTTAGATTTTTACAAAAAATATTAAAACTCGAATAAGGTATAACATACATACATAAACTATGGTTGTTTGCTTTTTATGTAAAAATAATTATGATTCTATTGGAGCATTTAAAGCTCATCTTACTTTATTTCACGATGCTTCTGAATATATAACTTTGGTATGTAGTGAAGAAAATTGTAACAGAAATTTTCAATTGTTTCATTCATTTAGGCGGCACCTATTATACCCGGACCATGAAACTGAATAACTTTTATTATGGGACCAACTCTAATATCGCTAAAAAAACAGCTGTTCCATATAAAAGTACAATACCTACTGACCCGAAATGTATGAAACAGCTGTTTTTTTTTGTCACTATTCCAGAGTTGGTCCCATAATGAAAGTTGTTCAGTTTCATGGTCTGGGTTACCACCTAAGAGGTTTTGGGTTAATATATTAACACCTTGTATATAGAACGTTTATTTTATATAACTTTAGTAGGTAAGAAATTTAAAAAAAAGACATACTTTATGTGTTGATTATTATCAATATCATGTTACGCACGATTCAGCCATATTTACGGAGATGTGTCTACCTACCCTCGAAACTACAGAACCTGTCTTTTTTTTGGAAACACAATAGTAAAAAATCCTTTTTAAATTTTTTTTATTACTGTATTTTTTATATTTTTTTACATTGAAATTGCTAAAAGAGGAACATGCAAGAAATTATGTTTATCGCTTACAATAAAATTTTAAGTTATTTTTTTGATTATATATAGAAATATTTCAAAGAGACTGTTAGTAAGTTAAAATAATAATATTGTTTATTTTAGTAATCACTTTAGGGCCAGTATTACACCTTGATTAATGCGAGTCCAAGTTGCACTAATTTCAGATTTCAGCAAAAAAATCCTGGAGACAGAATCCTATTGTGATGTGTTTTTTCGATTCACTGTACTTTATTCGCATCAATCAAAATGCAAAACAGCCTTAACTGAGTAAGCAGCTTAGCTGTTCTAATTGTACTCTTAAAACAATTATTTCTTATAAGATAGGCATTTTTTGAAATAAATTCCTTTAAATATTAATTTATTGTGTTTTATTATTTATTTATATATTGTACCTCGTGATAGTCCCTGGACAGGTATCACAGAAATACCACATCAGAGCGACAGGATATGATCAGTCAGTGGAAAATATTTTGTTTTCCATGCAAAATCTATTTGTTTGAAAAACAAAAAAATATGCTAATAGCTTACCAAAAAAGTATAGTTTCACTGACTGTTAATATTCTAACGCTATGATGTGGTATTCTTGGGACACTGTATCCTATACAGGGTTATTTGTAAAACAGCGTTAACCTCTAAGAGGTCATTGTACTCATCATTATGAAAAACTAACTATGGGACCACACCTGGAATCGCAAAAAAGATCTGCTGTTTCATACATTTTGACGAGTTAAATGAACTTATGTATGGAACGGCAGATTTTTTTTTCACGATTTCATGTGTGGTCCCATAGTAAAAGTTTTTCATGAGGTTAACGGTGTTTTACAAATAAGCCTGTATACTTACTGTAAATAATTACAATACTTGAATAAAACATTACCTTAGCTGATTCTAATAAGAGCACTTTATTACACTGAAAAAGATAACATTTATTTTTAATATTATGTTATGATAAAAACAGAAAACTATACATACTGAACGCAATAATATACTTATTTGATCAATACAAATATAGGTATATTTTAGATCGAATATGCATCTATACACCACTATTTTTTAATTAGTACAAAAACTTTAAGAACAGATTAGCGAAGATATTATTATCATATATGTGACGTAAGAATTTCATAATAACAATAAATAGCAAAGTTATTATCATTTGTTTATCGTAGAAGATCTCACTTAAATCATAGTCATATTTTACAATCCATTCACTAATTATAAAATATTCCATCCTGCTCATTCGCATTCTCTCTGTCGCACTTATGATGTAGGTAGCCATAGAAACTAAATTAAAGGAAAATAATAAATGTGGGTAGTTATTTTTTAATTTTGTTAATTCTTAGCCCGAATGAAGTATGAAGGAGAGCCTTCATACTTCATTCGGGCTAAGGACCGGTAAAATTTATCGTTTAACAAGTAATTAAATACGGAGGTATGTAATTAGAAAGCAAACAATTATCAAAATAAAAGATGGTGTTCTGGACTAAAAGAAAAGAGTAATTTTGGCGTATTTATGAAGTTAGAATCATCTGCTATTTACAAATTATTTTATCATCATCATGTCAGCCTAGAGACGTCCACTGTTGAACATAGGCCTTCCTCAAGGTGTGTGGAGAACACAGACCGATTTTGAGCCGCCCGCATCAAATTATTATTTACTTAAGTACGTATTATTTACTAAACTTACAAGTATTTCCATTGTCCTTCGAAAGTCCACAACCGTTGTCAAAAGCATCCAATATGCACTGTTTTAATTGTTTGACACTGACCCGGTCACTTTTGTACACTCACAATACGATGTACATGGGTACACAGCTGCATTCGCGATTTTTCCACTCAAAAAGTACGCACGAAGCATAGCTACATACTGCCGTGATATGAACTGATATGATAGGCCATCGCGTCGGGCAAACGTAGACAAACAATTAACTTTTGCAACGAAATTAGATACGCTCACTTTAGCTAACAATTTAGTACTGTTTGTCGCATCGTCGGGGCGTGGCGCAGGCGCAGAGGGGCGGAGGGGGGGGGGAATTTATCAATGGTTAATTTTACTATGATAGTACACGGGTCGGTTATAGTATTAGTATTGCATTTACCAATTATCACGTATTTTTGTGGACAGTTTTGAGACAGTTTTGGGACTTAGTGTTTTTATTTTTCAACTACATAAATATGATCAGTTAAAGATACTTAGTGCCCTGTTAAATTTTTTGTACTAATTAAAAAATGTGTATAGGTTCAATTAGGTATCGTTATAAAAACAATTTATTTTTTAGTTTGATACTAGTTAAAACTCAATCAGATCAATCAAGGTACTTGTTTAGACTATACATTTTCTTTATTTAAGTTAATATATGACAATGTTACAGTAATCACAGAATTTTATAAAAATTATCAAGTCTTAGTAACATGCACAATGGGCAGTTGATAAAAATAATAATCAGACTTGATTAAGTCGATCATTACTTGTTTGAATGTGCTACGTCTTCTTGTTCCGTTTTTCTATCAAGAAGACTTACTTCCCGGGATCACAAAGCTTTGTGCGCTCGTATATAAACAAGTAACTTAATAGCAATAAACATTTTTTTGATATAATATGTTAACAATTTTTTTTTCAGTGTAGGTAGATGTTTATGTCAGCTGGGACTAACGGTTCCGTGTGCTGTTCGGCAGGGAGTGAACGTCAATTGAACATTTCTTACACATATAGCTTCGAAAAGTCAATGATGCTCGTCTAGGATGTGAATCCAAGATCCACAATTACAAATCTATACCATTTCTTCTAGATCATGTTCCAAACATACGAAATCTTGATAGATTTCGTCGTTGAAATTCAGATAGTTGTATAGATATACAACTATCTGAATTTTTATATTCATAAAGCAAAACATGTTATAACACGAACAATGGAGATAAGTATTGAAGGTATACAGTGCTTATAATCTTCTAAATGTTTCATCTACAAATACAACGTTGACTTTGAAATGAAGAAACTTCCATATTTCCATGATTGACACTTGTATTTGTAACATATAATTGTAGTCGGTGTGGGATTATTTTCGCATATTATTATATTAAGACGTTGCTACAATGACCAATTGCGAATTGATATTTTCTTCGTGTTCTGATGAATACGTTAAGCCTTCGGCCCCGTCCATTGAAATCTGATATTTATATCTTTGTCACTAATGACTTGTATATGTGAATGAGAGTCAGATTTCATAGATATCTCGTTATTGGTCTAAACTACAAAGCGGCATACTTGAGAAGCGGTGGTTCGTCGATAGACGGCTGTCAGTCTGTGAAATTGATAACACTGGATCATCGACTATCCTATGATAGTCCACACTATGTTTAGATCCGCAATTTAAAAAAATGCTAACATAATATTAAATAGCTATGAATTTAAGACAGAATAAAGTATAATTTAAATGTTTTTCTTGAAAGCGAACATGAACATTATTTGGGCATAATTGAGCGTTACGTCATATGTAAGAGAATCTCAAAAAATATGTTTTTGGTCCTATTCAAGTTCCAGGAATGTAATTTGTCCGTCGGTTTAAGAGTACGTAAAAGTCATAGCTTCCTGAAAAATTATGTAATGAACATTGCATCAATTCCGTTTATTGCAATCACGGCAAATGAGTAATACAGCACAGCCATCGTAACTAATTATACAATACAGCATTAACTGTCACCCATCAACTATGCAGGATAACTATTACTCAACAGCGCTAATCGCACAATTTATGCGAACACTACGACACAAAATTAAACTGCAGCCTTGCCAGTACAATGGAGGTAAATTCTGTCCAGAGAATTTGCATAGACCAATTCAAATACAAGTTTTTAAACACACTAACCGTATCGGTATATTGAACATTCGCCGACTGCGCGTTAAAGTGGGGTGTTGTTAGCCGAATCACAGGATTCCACGCCGATGACAATTTGAAGCCCTCTTCCTGATTGAAATTTTTATGTTTTCTGATTTCAATCGCTTCACGCACAACTCTTGGGTAAAAGTGGCGTTCCGTGGAGAGGACTTGGGGACGATGAAATTCAATCCAGTGATTGGTGCCCGATTGAAGTAAATGTTCCGCAATCGCCGATTTGTTCGTTTGACGGTTCTTTACAGCTGCGATGTGCTCCTTTATACGTTCAGCGATAGTCCGCTTCGTTTGCCCTATGTAAGAGCTTCCGCAGCTGCAGTTGATTTTATAGACACCTGGGGTTTGTAGCGGTAGAACATCCTTTGGTGTGCCCACCATGTTGTATACTTTGGCCCCTGGTGTAAATGCTGTCGGAATGGAGTAGTTAACTTGTCTTCTATTTTATCCGTAACACCTCTAATGTAGGGCATGTAGGTCGGTTGTCTATTTACCGCCGGATGTTTATCGCGCTTGATAGGCCGCGTCATTCGTCGTTGTACCTGGTATCCGTTCTTCCTAAGTACCTCCTGAACATGGTCTAGCTCTAGCTTCAAATGCTCACGGTCACAGAGGTCATGTGCTCTGTTTTTTAGTGACGTCACAACGGATTGCAGGTGTCGAGGGTGGTGGTGCGACGTGGCGTGCAGGTATCTATCGGTGTGCTTAGGCTTCCGGTATACGCAGTGTGTTAAGGAACCATCTGGTCTCACAGTCACTTTGACATCCAAGAATGGCAACGATCTGTCAGTTTCCATTTCGTAGGTGAACCTCATTTTCGGATGAATGGCGTTAAGGTGTTGCACATATTGATCTACTTCCTGCTTACCTCCTTTTACGATACTAAAGATGTCGTCCACGTATCTTTTCCAAAGCCTGATGGTCTTGGGCCCGCTGCTAAGCGCCTTTTCTTCAAAGTGTTCTATCCAGATATTAGCCAGTACTGGTGCTACTGGACTCCCCATTGCGACGCCATCGATCTGGAGGTAATATTGGCCTTGGAAGAGGAAGTAGTTGCCATCTAAGCAGTATTTTAGTAGATCAATATAGTTGTGAGGCATATCGTTGTCACTCAGTCTGCCCCTCACTACTTCCAGACATTCCCTTATTGGAACATTGGTAAAGAGCGACTCAACGTCAAAGCTTACCATTACATCTTCCGGTTCCAATCGGATACTTTGTACGATCTGGACGAAATGACGTGAGTTCTTTACGAAAGACGGTGTCATACCGACTAATGGCTGCAATACCGATGCAACGTGCTTCGCAAGGTCGTAAGTAGCACATCGCAGTAAAGAACCGTCAAACGAACAAATCGGCGATTGCGGAACATTTACTTCAATCGGGCACCAATCACTGGATTGAATTTCATCGTCCCCAAGTCCTCTCCACGGAACGCCACTTTTACCCAAGAGTTGTGCGTGAAGCGATTGAAATCAGAAAACATAAAAATTTCAATCGGGAAGAGGGCTTCAAATTGTCATCGGCGTGGAATCCTGTGATTCGGCTAACAACACCCCACTTTAACGCGCAGTCGGCGAATGTTCAATATACAGATACGGTTAGTGTGTTTTGCGCCGGTACTTCGAATATCAACGACCCGGGGGTAGATTTAGAATCTTCTACCTCGCACTCGGCTCGAAACGTCAAGCAAAATAAGGTATGTAAATACCTAATTTGCATGTTCGCGTTAATTCCCGTCTATATATATATTCTCAAGCAGATATTTTGAGACCCGTTCCTGTTCTAAATTTAATTAAAAAAGCGAAGATCGCATATGACATGAGAACGTCGGACAGTTAAAAATGAAAATTGACTTTACCGATGAATTTTATTCATTCTGAAATGAATTAGCTAAATATAATCTATATTCGGATTTTGCTAATTTACTTTAGGATAAGTGCAAAATCGAGACATATTTCAAACTCCAATATAGAAACTCAATTAGTGGTTTTAGCTTTACTGTCAAAGTAACTGTCAGGTTTTGAATAGTAACATGTTAATCCTAGGACGATCCCAAATTTAGGTTCGTATTTAATTGCTTCGCTTTCTGTTGTCTAGCCAAATCCACTCTCAAACATATTAATTTTGGTCTACCTTTCAACAAATTATTTATTAGTGACGATTTTATAATTTGACTTGTCAGTAAATTTACTAGAAGCACTGGAGAATAGAATCCGATGCAACTAAAATAGATGATGATTGATAGATTAGATGCTAAAAAAATTAATAAGTTATCGAGTAATAATAAAAATACCATAAAGAAATTGTAATCTTTAAAAATATAAATTAAACCATTCTACAAAGAAATACGTACTTATTCTAATCTAAAGCAGTTTATTTTCTCAACCGTATTTAATCCACTTTCCCGTGAGATACCCCAAAACAATTTCACTCTAATCAAAACATAGATATAAACTGGAACCGCAGACAAACATCTCACGAGAAATGCTACGATACTAAAACAGGCACTGAACTTCTTATTTGAAGCAGAATTTAGCCAGGCCATATTTATTTGGCCTAAACTTGAGGTAAGACACGCTTTTCGTATTATTTTACTTACGCTTCAAAAGTCAAAATAATGTAACGTTGACGTCTAGTTTGCGAGGGTAATTGGAGAATGTTTATTTTGGAATAGAATCCATTTGTTCGAATAACTTTGGGTAGAAGGGTATCTGCACAAATAGGGCTGTGATTTAGAAATTAACGATTTTGGCTCGGGAGTAATAAACAGTATAATATAATTTAACTAAGCGAAATTGTTGTAGTTAAGTTTGTTACAATATTAACTAATTTCCTTGTACTTAATTTTGTATCAGCATCAAAAACTGAGCATCTCAACAAATTGTTAAACAAACTTTATGAAGAGCTATGTAGAAAAGAAGACGAAGTTTCTACAACCAAGTATAACAGTCGATGTCAAAATTAAAACATGCTCACTACAAGCAAATTCTTATAACATAATATAAGAAAAGCTGTCAGTAACTCTGCTACAGACATTTTATAAAGACACATAGGAACTTTGTGTAGCTAATGTAAGATCTTAACACAGTTATAGATATTGAATTAAGTAGTCTTAATACGCATTTCTCAGATCTAATACATCTAAGTAAGTGTTAGTTCTAAACTTACACATCAAGGTGACCTCTGTAATGAAATATTTCTAAAGCAACACAAACATTAAACATTCCTTTAAGTCAGCATCATCCGCACACTTACTTTAAAACATTAATTATCTTAGCCGAATTTGGTAGCTCACATTACAATGATTATGAATGCGTTTAAATCAATGTCAAAACGCAGAATTGCCTTGTTTACTACGGAATAGGGTATTTGACAAAAAGAATCTATTTAGTCCGTCAGTTAGATTATCGAAAAATATTGGATAGGTATTTTTTGTTTTATCAAATCAGTTAAACATTACGAAGATAAAACGCATCAAAGATGGAGAAAGGTCTAAGAGGGGGCTTGTAACGTCACTTGCCAGTAAAAAGTGTACTGGCAAGTGACGTCACACGAGTTTTCAGCGAAGATTATAGTCTTCATTTTTTGTTTACGTGACTAAAGAAAATATACGTGTCCAATATTTTTCGATAATCTAATTGACGGACTAATTAGATTTTTTTAGTCAAATACCCTATTGAATATTCGAATTATAGATAGATCTGTAGATTTTAGATTTGTTTTTGACAGTTTTTGACATAAGCTCCATACAAAATATGTCAAACACGAATCTAAAATCTAAAGATCTATCTATAGTTCGAATATTGAAAATGGCCGTTTAGACACAACAACCAAATTTATGTCTACTGTTACGTCACGACTTGAAACTCCAAAATCGTCTGGTCTGCGTATATTATTAAATTTTGCAGTGGGTTAGTTGAAATAAGTTTGTGTCTTTTAATTGTTATTTGTAAACGTTGTTTTTTTAAGTAATAGAAAGCCAAGGACAAAGCATTTGGCTTAATTCTGTGATATGACAAGAAAAGAACGTACATTTATGAAATACAAGTCCTAATTCAGCAGTAATTTATCTAATACCGGCATTATATTCAAAGTACTTAAGAAACTTTTAGAATCTAAGTAACAAGTTCTATTTCACTAAAATTTGTAGAAGCAAATAATTCAATATCGTAATTTCGAAATGGACTTCTCCGAGTCTGAAATTTTAGCATTCTAAATATTTTAATTTCAAATAAGTATTTTGGTATATTTTGCTTTCTGAGATCTGTAAGAAAAGTTCGTGCCACACTAACAAATTTGCAGACCGAAATCCACTCACGGTCTGTTAGAACATGGTATTTTAATTTAGGTATAACGCAATTTGTTGGGGTAGGAGCAAAGTCTCCAGTACAAGCGGGAAGCGATAAAAACGAAATCGGTGAAGATCGCTTAAGGGACACAGGTGAACAATTAGATATAGGAAGGTCTATTCTTAGTGTGTTACTGATTGGATTGGTCATTCAAGTTAAAAGGAGGAAAGATTTTTTTTGTTTTCATTGCCAAGTTACGTTTTAATGTTTACTTATGATTCTGATTCGACTTCTATTATTATCTTTTGTGTATGGGCTCAGGTACTCAACTATTGAATATTAATCGAAATCAAAATAAAAAACCTAAAATTCTTTAAGTATTTTTAGTAATAGAGAATACCATTTATTATTAGTTATGATTATTCTACATTTTTTTATAATTCTTCATTTATTGCAAACGTTTTGCCATGACCGATTTTGCGTTATAAGTAATTAGGTGCTTATCTATACTTATTGATTTTACTATGTCTTTATTATACGCGTATAACCGATCATTATTAATTTAGTAAAGTTATTTAATTAAATTTTTGCTCTCTATTTTTATTCCGTTTGCCTTTTCTTCTCTGCTCCACATTTTGCTTCGTTGACGGTTAGTTTGTCGGTTTTATAATAAAGTCGGCTCACACAACATCCTGACTTTGCATCTCAACTGTAGACATATTTACTTCCCGAATGCTAATAACTTCGTGCAAATTTATACTTCGCTTAATAAGGTAGGTTCTTTGCTTACAAAATTAGGTACTTCATGTTTAAGAGTGAAATGTTTAAAAATAAAATAAAAGGATGGACATCGAAGATGGGATAATACAAAATCAGTGTCGCTGTTTCTCAACACTCGCAATTTGTTCACGAAACAAGCCTAGGGCTGCGGTTCCACTGAGGCGGAGCGGAGCAGAGCGGAGACGAGCTGTGTCGCGATTCACCAATCACATGGCTTGAAATAGAAGAGATGTACATTTCAAATCCACATCTCTTCTCCACTCCGCTTCAAAGGAAAGAGCATTAGCGGAGAGGAGCGGAATTGTTTAAAAAGGAAAACAGGCTAGATTAGGCTAGCGCCGAGAGAGGAGCGACGTGGAGCGCAGAAGGGCTGTACGGGGCAGTGCGGAGCGGGGCGGCTCACTTACGCGCATTTCATTTTAGTTAGCGTCTTGACGTCATCAACAGTGCACGCGATTCCAGTAAAAAATGGATGAAACATTTTTTTTTACCGACAAATGACGTGTGATCTGACTTAGAGAAAGCGTGTCACTGGGCACTCACGCACCAGGCGATGCGAATAGGCAAAGTAGCTTCGCTCTACCCAGCTCCGATCCGCTCCAGCCCTCTCCATTCCGCTCCGCTCCACCCCGCTCCGCTACAGTGGAAACACCTATCTCTTTCTTCACAGCTCAGCCCCGCTCCCCACCGCTCCACTCCGCCTGAGTGGAACCGCAGCCTAATTGTCTAAAGGAATACCGTGTCAACGGATTTGTATAAGTCTCCTTCCGATCCCGAGAATGAAGGTCTGAATGTTATACGTCCGTGGGCAATTTAATGGAGGTAGTCGACGGTTTAAAATGGACATGTAATTGTTCTTGTTTACTTGTATAAACCACAAAGAGGATACTAACGATAAAAAATTCCGCACATTTTAAATAATGCATACGGACAAAAAATGGATAAAATCATGATGGATCAAACTATAAGGAACTATCTTTATACATAGTTCCTTCAGCTTAACATTTTTTTACTTTTATAGAAGATAATCTTGTAATTTGATGCATACTTGATATAACTTTAAATGTAAGCTGCTAATATTCAAGTAAATGGTAGAATCCGATTTAATTAATTTCGATTTAGTCAGATACATTGGTGAAAACATATTTTCTCCAATTTAAGATAAATCATAGTCACAATAGAACTTACCTGAGCCCTTGAGTCGCCAAAACCAATAGAACTTTTGTAACTGGTACATACCTGGAAATATAAAGGTCTGAATTATTGCTTTGCCTTCCTTATACCATTACTATTCGCTTTGCGAGAAATAATTTCGAAATACACATTAGGTACATGCAGAGTAAATGTCACGGCTAACCCTTTATTTAGTGCCCGAGCATAATTTATTACTGATAAATTGATCTTTGACTTATACATATTTAAGTGACGAGGTATGAACCGCATAATTGGTAAATAAGGACGGAGAAATATATATATGTATGTCTCGAAGTGTCGGCACACCAGCCGTGACCACAAAGTTAGTATGTGTTACTTTAGCGATTTGTACCATAATCGCTAAAGTTTAAAATTATATAAATAGATCTTTGTTCTTCCAACAAACGTAAAATTTAAAATTATCTTTTGGCCGAATAAGAATATTATCTTTTCCACCGAGTGACTGCCTGTCTGACTTCCGCAAACCAAAGGGATAGCGAGATGCCACGATTTAGACAATTGTGTCAATTTTATTCAGAGGTACTGACTTCCTATAAAGATTGTCAAAGATCTTCATATCTGCTGGGACCGACAGCTCAAGGTGCTCTCCAAGGCACATAGCAAGCGATAATTGACAATACAATACGCATCTAACTCCGAAAAGTCAGTGGTGCGAGCCGTAGATTCGAACCGAATAGCCTTTGTATGGCAGTGTGGTAGTATCTCCACTTAACTAGGCTATCGCTACCTCAAATTCATTTCAAAGTAAGGCATTAAATACTCTCTGTATATTTTGTCTTTATATATTATGATATATAAGCGAGGGAAGTTCCAACATTTAGTGACGAAACATTATCATGTTTCGTCACTAAATGTTGGAACTTCCACAATGTATCCATTATGGTATATTATTATATAGAATTTTATTATATAGCACAATGCTATATTATTATATAGAATTGTACAGTTTTCTATAGAAAAAAATGTTGTTGTACAAAATTTCATTTTAATACGCTATTTCGCTTGTTCCTAGAAATAGATATAATTGTGGCTGGCAATTAATTATTTCCTTTAGTAGTAATGAATAGTAATAAAATACCTAATTAATTACCATCCATACAGATAAATTATGTTTTTTTTTATATGGATATTAAATTTCTTTTGCCCTTATTGTAAGCCAAAATAAACCACAACATAATCCATAAATTAGGGGGTTATCTTAAAGCGTATCATTAGCGAAACCAGAATACAAAATCCGGCAAGAAACAAAACCTTTACAATATATCCCTCAAATTAAAATGAGATTATAAAATGAATTATTACCAACATATAACAATTACGCAAATATACAGGCATCGAGTATCAAGAACAATTTACATTTAAGCCGAATCTTGAATAAAATTATATACACGTTTATTTATAGAAGCGTTATAAGGTTTGTTATCTAGCTCAAAACAAAACCACTTACGAACATGAATTTGTCACGTAACTTTTTTTTTATTAAAAAAACCTATTAAAATGACTTCACGCTGCCTGATGGTAAGCTGACAGTGAAGTCCTATTGGGAAGGCCATCATCCCCAATTGCTGGTTAGGCAATGTGACATGACGGCCCTCACTTTGACGGCCTTGAGAGATGCTTTTTCACGCCCCGCTTAAAGGACCCAGGATCAAGGGAGGAAGGAAACACGTGAGCTGGCAGTGAGTTCCACATCTTTATGGTACGGCAAAGATAAGATGTACCGAACCTTTTCGTACGTGACGGTATCTGCTCAACTGTGTAAGCGTGGCACTTTAACCCGGCACGTGTTGTTCGGGATAGGAAAGGAGAGGGTGGGACGAGTTGAAAGAGTTCTTCTGAACACTCACCGTGATACAAACGGTAAAAGACAGCCATTGAGGCTTCATCCCTGCGTAATTGCAGTGATTCAAGGGTCGTAGTAGCCTCAAGGTCACCTATGATACGGACAGCACGCCGCTGCAACCTATCAAGGGCATCTAGCAGGTACTGAGCGGAGCCGTTCCAGAGATGAGAACAGTATTCCACGCAGGAGCGAACCTGAGTCTTGAATGAAAGACACAGCTGCTTCGGCGTGAAAAACCTTCTCACTCTGTTCAGGACTCCGAGTTTTCGAGATGCCGATTTAATGACACCCTCGATGTAGTTTCTCTGGTTGAGATTGCGGCGTATGTCCATACCAAGTATATTTAGACTGTCCTGTATCGGTAGTGCAGTGTCCAGAAGAGAAGGTTGGGGAAGGAATGGATAACTCGGAGTCGAAGTTCACGATTTAGACATAACATAACACAACTTTACGCCTTTATACCCGAAGGGGTAGGCGGAGGTGTATTACACACCCACATTTCGCCAGTTATGTTTCGGTCCCAATATAATAGGGGGCGAGCCTATTGCCATCTACCGGGCACATTGTTAAGCGACCGATAATTAACTTTTTAATACACACATAACTTCGAAAAAACAAATGTGTGTGCCCGAGGTAACTGGTGATCGATCCTGAGACAATCGTGCCGGCAGTCCGTTACGTATACCACTGGGATATCGCCGCTAATACGATTTAGATATAAGAGAAAATGTTCTAGAATGGATATAACTTTTTTTATAGACTCACGCCTGTATCCCCGAAGGGGTATGCAGAGGTATAATATACACCCACATTTCGCCATAAATTTTAGGTCCCTCGTAATAGGGGGCGCGCTAATAGCCGTTACCGGGCACATCACCAGTCCAGACTCAGTGCTGCTACTGAGATTTTTCAAAAACCAAGAACACTTTTGCTTGACCCGGGAATTGAACCCAGGACCTCCGATCAGCAGACATAAGCTATCCACTGGACCACGAAGGCAGACCTGAAGAATAGATTAACACATAACATAACATAACTTCACGCCTTTTATCCCCGAAAGGGTAGGCAGATGTGTATTACACACCCACTTTTCGCCAGTTATGTTTTGGTCCCAATGTAATAAGGGGCGAGCCTATTGCCATCTACCGGGCACATTATTAAGCGAGCGATAATTAAGATTATTAATTTAATACACACATAACTTAGAAAAGTCAGAGGTGTGTGCCCGGGGTACCGGGGGATCGAACCCGAGACCATCGTCTCGGCAGTCCGTTACGTACACCACTGGGATATCGCCGCTTGTAGAATAGATTACTATGTACGATATTAAAGCGTTGGATTGTTTTAATAAGTTTTGGTGTGTAAACTAACGTGGGAGCAAACGAGGTTATAAGCAAACACGAAATTGAGAGTACGAAACAAACAGAGCCTTTACCCCAGTACCGATGAAGAGCAAACGGAGGAAATCACGAAAGTTGATTTCGTTAAAAAAAGACTGATAAATACTTTTTCTAAAAAAGGCAACAATCTGTTTGGAAACACAAAAGAGAAACAGAAGAATAAAATAAGTTGTTAGTAGCAGGAAGAGCGTGCCTTCTAGACTAATAATTAAGCGTAAGCAAAGAAAATATAATTTGGTTTTACTCGTAAGTAAAACAAAATTACATTTTCTAATTGTGCTAAGACATTACGGTTAGTTAAGAAATTAGTACTAACATATTAGAAACTGCTAGAAGGCTTTCAACTGTCTAACTTGGATAGCTTTGTTATCAGAAACGTTCAGCTATTGACGACTACTGCTTTAGTATTTGAATATCATGTAGTATATTTTTTTGTAATAGTTTATTTATTACATGTACCGAATTTTTGAACCAAGATACATGTTTATTTTTATTAGCAAAAAAATCTTTTTTAACTATTATCATTATTTTGTTTGTTATTCTGCCTCTAAATTGGTTAATTGGGTGAATACATGTCTTTAATCTTTCGTTTATTGAAGTTGGCAAAAAATGAAAAACCAAATATAGCAAGGTATACATACACATTTTGATGTCACGGAAGTACTCTAACATTTTCATGTTGAAACAAATTTGATAGAAGCTCAAATTTGTTCTAGGAGACAATGTGAAAAAAATATATGAAAGTCTTTTTACAAAACATTTTGCTTTCTCTTCAAAATAAATGTTTTGTCTATTGAGTGTTTGAAATGGCTAATGGATAAGTAATTCGTAGAATAAATTTATACACGAAAAGTACTATATATAACCAAGGCAATTTGTATGATAAGGTAGTATATGCACACGATAGTAATTGTCACAACCATTGTGTGATTTTATTGAAATTTACCGCGGCATATCATCGTCATCAGCCTTGTATATATTCTTTCCCACAGCTGGGCACCGGCTTCTTCTCACTATGAGAAGAGTAAAGCCATACTTCACATGCCTTTCAAGAATATTCTGAAGAATTCTCAGACATGCAGGCTTCCTCACGATGTTTTCCTTCACCGTTTAGCAAGGGATCATTAATAATTTAATACGCACTTAACTCCGAAAAGTCATTGGTGCGCGCTGTGGATTCGAACGAGACCCTCTGTGTAGCAGTCTGTCGGTCTCACTACTAGGCTATCGCTGCTTCTCTCCGCGGCATATAATACATGGTTTATATTATGCCGCGTTTCCACGCTTGCCAAGCCTCGACAAGCTTCCACAAGCACAAGCGTGTAAACAGGCCGTTTGGCTTGACTTGCGTGAGCTTGTGGACGCTTGTACAGGATCCGGTCTAGTGTCGGTTTTTGGACACAGATCAAAGGGCGCTTGCGGCAAGCGCTTGCGACGCGTTCACACGTTGGCGCGTGCTTAGTAGTCGCTGTGATCTCGAAACGAACGCACGTCTAGTTCTGTCTCAAAATAAGTGGCTGATCGAACTTCTTTTGCTTGTTTGTATGATTATGCACTATATCGCCCCCAGACGAATGTCACGAGGGAACATTGATATTAATAATATGCAGGTGTATTGACATACCTAATACCGTAACCTATATGGCACCAGTAATATTTCGAGGCTATGTAGGTAAGGTTTTCCGTAGAGGCTAAGGAAGAGGCCCTGGCAATCTACATCATACAAAATAATTGGTTTTGCGTCTCTTTAAGTGTATTTCAAATAAAAGTAGGTTAAACCAAAGGTTATAGTCGATACAAGTTCGGTGTCCGCCATGCTTGGATGTACGTAGCATACTGACGCATTCACAAGCGTGTAAACGGCTCCCAAACGCCAAGCGAGATTTGTGGACGCTTGGAGCTTGTGGAAGCTTGTCGAGGCTTGGCAAGCGTGGAAACGCGGCATTACAATTACATGGTTTGTGATTAGACCGTTGTACATTCAATAGACTGATGCAGTTTAAACAGTGCTATTTAAAACGATTGGCCTGCGACACACATATATTATTGTATAAAACGTACATTTTAGCAATTATGTTTATCATTCTAAGCATCATATTGTCACATCACAGTAGTGGAATATAGGAATCAGAAAGATATTATTACATTTATTAGTCCATCTACATCCTGCCATGATTCTGGCGTACAAATTTTACAAATACACCGACAAGATGTGAATTTAGATGGCCAGAGTACAATCCTTCATTGTATTATGCCTTACGACCTGTCTAACCCTTAAACATAAACATAGATAGCACGCCCTAGCTATGTTTCACAGAGATTCGGATAAGGTTTTACGTTTAAAAATCCTTCTAGCAAGATTTATAAGCAAAAATCTACTGTACCTAAATAAGACCACAGCTATAAATTTCAGTAAGTGCAATGGCACCGTGACGGGTTCGTAGTGCGCTCGGGTATTTTTCAACAAATACTGGCTACGTAGAGTAGTGCCAGTAAGGCAGCTAAAATCTATTGAAAAATAACTGTGATGCAGTCTATGGATTTAGTTTCCCTTTACATGTAGAAAAAAATTTTGCACATTAATATGTGCAAATTGAATCTAATTCACAGAAAATATTTGGCTAGTGGAATAATGGCAATTGCCAATGACAGTAATTTGCGCTTCAACTACAACATAGAACACTAATTTTATTGATCGAACTCAATCTTAATATATAAAATCCTTGCGTTACTGACTGACTGATAGACACGCTACAGCCGAAACTATAGGGCGCAGGAAGCTGAAATTTGGCATGTATGTTTCTTGGGGACCGTAGGGGTGCACTAAGAAGGAATTTCCCGAAATTCCCACGGGGTCGTCCAAAACGGGCAACTTTAAACAAATTGCAGGCGTGGCTGCTGGCGTCCTCTAGTTACTTCTTAAGCACTAGACTAGAGGAATACCTATTAAGTGTGAATAAATTGTTAAGTGTAAATATAACAAATCCGAAAGTGTGTATGTATGTTTGTATGTATGTTCAGTTTTCACGTTAAAACGACTGAACCAATTTCGTTGAAATTTATTAGTGTCGATGTATAATTTCAACATATTATTATGGAACTAACCAATAATTGTAAAGCAACTGATGCTATACAAACACAGATCTGGCAAAATGGAACTCTCAGAATACGCAAACTAGCTTACACAACCATCCCAATACAACAAGAAAACTTCAACTATCTTAAACAAGTCCACCACGGTTAATACTTACACTAGAAACTTTAACAAAACTATTCATTAGCTCATTGTACTCACTGTAAAGGACATTGATAAAAAGAAACTCGTCCGAAAGAAACTTCAGTCGCCTGTAATAGGAAGAATTTATTTGATAGAACCCCTGAGCGGGAATGAGATAAATCAAATCAAATCAAATCAAATACGTTTATTTGGTTGAATATGGTACATATGGTGGTCTTAGTATAAACAAGTAAAACATGTTATAGTATCGTCATATTCGGCCACAAGTGGCGTCCAAATTTTAAAAGAAATATAAATGAGCACAGAAATAAAATATACTATACAAACAATAACAATAACAACAATATTAGGAACTTTTAAAATACTTATACAAATCAAACGCCTTATTTACTAGTTATAAGGAGTCATCTAAGAATTCTTTAATAGAGTAATAACATTTTTTATGTAACAGGTCCTTTACTTTACTCTTAAACTTATTCTTGTTTAAATGTTTATATGCATCTGGAAGTTTATTATATAATTTAGGTGCTAAACAAAATATACTGTTCCACATTAGAGTCGTATTAGCTCTGCGTATGCAACGATTATTTTTGCGTCTATTTCTCACAATGACATCCGCAAGGCTTGGAAATAATTGCGGGCTACCTTTCACAAATGATACAACCTCATAGATATATAAACATGGAAGTGTTAGTAACTTGTGTTTAAGAAAATATGGTTTGCAGCTATCGGTTACCTGAAGCCCAAACATAGCCCTAACACATCTCTTTTGAAATTTGTATACAATTTCTTTATCTGTCGAGTTTCCCCAGAAGATAATACCGTATCTAAGAACGGATTCAACTATTCCATGATATGCGGTTAGTAAAGAATCTATATTAACTACTGGGGCTAGTTTATTGAGGGCATAGGACGATCTACTTATTCGTTTACATAGAACATCTATGTGAGCCTTCCAATTAAGCTGTCTATCAATATTTAAACCTAGAAATTTAGCAGTATTAGTTACACCTATTTTATTGTTTTGGAAGCCTATATTCATAAAGGATGAAGTCGATGGTCTTTGACTAAAGTGCATAATCTGAGTTTTATTGAGATTTATCTTTAAATTATTGTTGTCTAACCAGGAGATTATGGATGCTAAGGTATTGTTAATTTCCGATTCATACGTATCTAAATTATGACACTTAATAGTAACTGTACTGTCGTCGGCGAAGAGTGTTAATGGATGATTAATGGCTTTAGGTAGTCGTTTATATATATTATGAAGAGTAAAGGCCCTAAAACACTTCCTTGTGGTACCCCAAATGATATTTTACGTTCCTTAGATAGGAATGTGTCTTCTTTTTTAGCTTTAAAATTAAATTTTTGTATGGCAGTATATTGAATTCTGTTAATTAAATATGAGTTTAACAAATCAAGGATGTTTCCTCTTATACCGTAAGCTTCAAGTTTGGACAGTAAAGTTTTATGGTCAACATAATCAAAAGCCTGCGTCATATCACAGTACACAGAACAGATTGGTATCCTATTATCTACATTTGACATTACCATATTCAAAAAATCATAAATGGCCATATTAATTGTTTTATTTTTTCGGAAGCCTTTTTGTTCGTTACACAATATGTTTTCTTTTTCTAAATATGAATATATTTTAGTATAAATATACTTTTCAAAAATTTTTGAGAATACAGGCAAAAGTGAAATAGGCCTATAATTTTGCATGAGGTCTTTTTTATCTTTTTTGTATAAAGGTCTTATTACAGATATCTTTAATTTGTCTGGAAATACACCATGGCTTATGCATAAGTTTAAAATATGACTCAATTGTTCACTTATTAAGTCTCCCACAGATTTTATGATTTTGGTACATATATCATCTAAACCTACACTATTCTTATTTTTTAAATCTTTAATAATATTATACGAGGGGAGTTCAATGTATTCTCGGTATCGAGGTGATATACTAATGATAAGGGTAATTTAATTATCTCATTAGTTAATGACACTCTTTGAGGGTATAAATACAAAATTTCATTTAATTGCCACCATTAGTATTCAAGATATCATTGCGAAAAGACAACTATGATGACTGATTCGACAATGATGAAAAAAATCGAGCATCGTGCAGTGATAAAATTCCTCACAAACAGGGAAAAACTCAAAAAAATTATCCATGAAAAAATTGTGGCTGTTTACCAAGATTCTGCGCCTTCATTATCTACAATTCAGAAGTGGTCAAGTGAATTCAAACGGGGTAGAGAGAGCATTGAAGACGACCCCCGCGTTGGTGGGCCAATTTGTGCCGCTACTGAAGAAAACGTCAAATTAGTCGAAAAACTTGTACTTGAAGATGCCCGTGTAAGAGTGAAAACATTAGCAGAAATGACTAAGCTATTCGTAGGTACCATTCACACAATCCTTCATAAGCGCCTGAATTTGTCAAAGGTCAGTGCAAGATGGGTGCCGCGAATGCTCACCGCGCTACAGAAACAAGTGCGAGTTGACTGTTGTAAGGAGTTTTTGGACCTCTGTGGTGAAAATCCGCAAAGTATTTTCGATCGGATTGTTACTGGTGATGAAACGTGGGTTCATCATTATGACCCTGAGAGCAAGCAAGAGTCTATGCAGTGGCACAAAAAAGGATCAAACCCGCCGAAGAAGTTCAAAGTCACTCCGTCCGCAGGATAGCTCATAGCCACGGTGTTTTGGGATTCTAAGGGAATCTTGCTAATCGAGTACACAAAAAAGGTCAAAGTATTACTGCTGCATCATACGCAACCACCCTGCGTAATTTAAAGGAGGCAATTAAAGAAAAAAGACTTGGAAAATTTACCGCAGGTGTGTTGCTGCTTCACGACAACGCGCCGGTTCACAAGGCGCGCCTTGCCCAGGCTGCTGTGCGGGAGTACGGATTTGAAGAAATCAATCATCCACCCTACAGTCCGGACCTGGACCCTAGTGATTATTATCTATTCCCTAATCTTAAAAAAGACCTTCGTGGAAAGCATTTTTCGGACGATGAAGAGTTGAAGGGAGCAATAAACGAACATTTTTTGGGCCATGAAGAAAAATATTTTTCAGAGGGAATTGAAAAGTTACTTACACGAACAAATAATTGTATTGAGATGTTAGGGGAGTATATTGACCCCCCCGTGGGATCTCCACCTTGTCGTGGTGGGGGGGCTCAGTAACCGTGGATTGCTCACCCGCGGTGAAGCTAAGAGGGATCCAGGAGGGGACGCTCCGCATGGGCTTGGAGGGGCCTGCGCAGGATGCGTCCAACGGTGCGGGTGCGGGGGACAGTTCTGTCTGTCTCTCGCAGTCGGGTGCGGTCGCGGGAGGAGAGGCGTGTCGGTGTTGCGTTGCCGCGCGCCCTATCTCCCGCGACCAAATGGGGGCGCACCATTTGATGCGTCGCGGTGGGGCCGCAGAGGAAGAGGAGATGCGGTGTTGCGTTGCCGTCCTCCCTATCCTCTGCGGCCGCTGGGCGTTTTGGCGGCGGAGTCCAACACCTTAATCCGTCGCCAAGGGGGTTTTGTTCGGGGCCCGCCTGACCATCTGGCGGGCCAATACCCGTTGGAGGGTGGCGACGAGTGCTTTGGTGATGCCCCACCCTCTGACATACGGGTACATGGCGGAAGTCGAGGTGGTTTTTAGTGGAAACACCACATACTCCGGCTCTTATTTCCCCGAAGAGTCGGAGATCCGAAGGGATTTTCCACCTCGTAAAACAAAAAAAGGGGAGTATATTGAAAAATAAAATTTATTCAGAATTTGCCGCCTTTTCCTTCATACCTATACCGAGAATACATTGAACTCCCCTCGTATATATCATTTGGCATACTTGGTAACATATACATTGAATTTTGTTTATTAGTAATATATTTAGTGGGATTTTTACCCGATTCTGGAATAGGTATAATTTTATCTACAAAATAATCATTAAATTTGTTAGATATTATTTCTGGTGCTGTTACTATTGTATCATCAATTGAAATACTATTTATAGTCTCTTTAGGAATGTTAAATTTGGAACCATTTATTATCTGCCATGTTGTCTTATTTTTATTGTTAGAATTTTAATATTATAATTATTTTGAGATCTTTTAGTTAGTTTAGTAATGTTTTTAAAAAGTTTTGAATAAATTTTATACTTTGAAATGTTACTGGATGTAGGTTTCAATCTAGATTTCCATAACAGGTCTCTCTTTTTTGAGCTACATAATTTAAGTCCATGAGATATCCATTTACATTTTTTATCAACTTTAATGGTAGTACACTTTATAGGGAAACACAAGTCATAAAATAATTTAAAAGTTAATATAAAGTTATTGTATGCTTCATTAGGCTCTTCTGATTCATATACCTCAGTGAATGACAATTTAGAGAGACAAGTTCTAAATTTAATAATGTTTTCCTTTGAGTAGTCACGTTGATGTAAATACCAATGACTCAGAATAAATTTCCTAGATATGGGGCATTTCAGCAACTGTGCGGTGTGGTCAGACAGGGCAAGTTCTATTACTTCTGCTTTACAACCTTTGATGAAATTGTGGGCAATATTGTCTAAGCATGACTGACTCTGTAATCTAGTTGGTTGCTCTATGGCTAGTGATAAGTTAAAACTTTTTAATAAACATTTGAGTTCAAGTGTATGATTATTGTTTTTTAACACATCAATGTTTATATCACCTGCTAAAATAATGTGTTCATATTTGTTTTTATTTACTAATGTTAAAAGACGCTCTAATTTGCAAAAAAATATATTAATATTGCTTGCAGGCACCCTATATATGCAAATTATTACTATTTTATAATGAATTAATTCAATTGCACAGCATTCAAAGTTATTAACTAATGAGAGCTGTGCAACTTCTGGCAGCTCTTTCCATTTTAGCCCGTTTCTAACAAGAATACATGATCCACCTCTTTTTATGTTTTTTCTACTAAAGTATGCTGCTAGACTATAGTTTGGTACATGTATTAAGTTTTCATAACCTGACATAATGAAGTGTTCTGTAATAATAAGATGGATAGCATATCAGACTTATTTACTAGACCAGCAATATTCTGATTTAATACCTGAAGACATTTATTGTTCACGAAAAAAATTGTCATCAGAGTATTCTACTGACTTAAAACTATCACTTTTCTTACTTACTAAGTTATTATGTCTTATAGTATTACACAAGTCATTTTTTACTTTCTTAAAGTAAAAAGGAATAGTGCCTGGTTTTAGCTGGTTAATCTTACTTTCATATTCATTATCACTATTGTTGAACACATTTTCATACCATGAGTTTATAGAATATATAAACTTTTTTAAGTTCTGAAAGATAGTACTTACTGCTTTGTTGTTAACTTTACCTGTATATTTGGAGAACATTTCATACGTATATGCCAAATGTAGGTTAGTATCAAATGTAAAAGCATATTCAAAAGTTTTGTTGCTTATGTATAAAAGCCTGTTAAATGCTTCTATTCTTTTGTTGAACAGATTTACACTTGGATTCAGTTTAAAATTTGGTGAACACATAATTACATTGGTGTGTGTTATTTTCTTTAGTTTAAGTTTAATTTCATTAACCAAATTTTCATAGTTTATGGAAAATAGAAAGTCTCTTTCACCTACAAACACAATACAATAATCTTTTAAATTGTAATTGACAAGTTTCTTATCAATAGTTGCAAGCATTTCAAGTGTGCCCGCATTCGGTAAACAGATAGAAATACATAGTAGAAAGATTTGTAAGGAAAATTATTCCCGTGTGAGTGAGATGGAACCTACAAACTTTGTATGCAGAAAGAAACGTTGTAACATAAAAACGTTTGATTTATTATTATTAAATTATGGGTGAAATTACTGAAATTATACTCATTTGTATGTATGGGATGATTGCTCTTTATAATAATATTATATTTCTTCGTAATCATATTACATTACATGAGCTACATTCTTTCTAAGAATCATAATATTACAATATCTAGCAAGAAAGCGTGCACGAACATTAATTTTGCCTTTTTTACTTAAAATAATAAAGTTGTATGCCCGAGTTTTGCAGAATTTTTAAATCCCTTGTAATAAGTGACGAGTTTATTGCTGGGTGCACTTTACGGTCTTTAAACTGGTAGTATTTTCTTAACATACATATGTAAACCTTCTTTTTGTATATATGTGTAACATAATATGTGGCCTGTTTAAAAATAATATCTTTGTGGAGAGAAAATAAATAAAACATACAGATATTTCTGTGTTTGTCACATTATATTTGTTATATTATGTTTAAGACCTTTCTCTTAGGAATATTTAATTTTATTTTTTTAATGTGAGTGTATGCTGTATCTAAAAACTTGCTGGGTACAGAGATCTCGTGATTTTCACTTACTTATTTTAAAAGTTAGTAGGGCCTCTCCCTTCTCAGGAGGTACTATTTCCTCTAAATACGTCCTGAAATATATTTCACTTCTAACTCATCTCAACCAAGAACATTTTTTATAAAATTGTAACTTTCTAAGCAATCGAACTTCAAGACAGGCGGTCATTAAATAATATGTCACCTACAAGCCTTTACCCTTTTCAATCAGTTCAACGACAGTATATTTATTAGATTCCTATATCAGTTTAAGGCTGGAGTTGCATGAAACTCGATGAACGTGACATAGCTACGTTAGAATCACCAATATCGGACCGTGAAACGTTTGGCTTCTGGTATGGAAACTGATAACGGAAAATATTGCTTCGTAGTGTTATTTTAGTATGTAATTTTCAAGTGAATGTATAGCCAACTCAGAAATGTGACTATAAACAGCGGAGAGAAACCTAAAAATTCTTATCCTAAGCGATAACGCGGAACTAACGACTCCACAATTGTGTATAATGTGCTTATATATTCTTTTACATTACTAGTAAATTGCTCAACTTTGCTGATCTCTTATAAACAATAAGTCAGACTTGCTTTGAGCACTATGTTTACCAGTAAAGTCGATTATCATCGGCTAATATAATTATTTTCTATAAGCTGAATGTAAGCGGAGTCTTGTACATGCTAAATAGCTTTATGTGGTTGTTTATGTCTAGGATACACGGTTGACTGGTAATAGATCGATTGCGTGCGTACAGTACTTATACTACATGTGGTAATGCAATATGATAATCTGCGACATAAAGTAAAAAAGAATCTTTTTTTCTTATTTATAGACTCACGCCTGTATCCCCGAAGGGGTAGGCAGAGGTGTGATATAACACCCACATTTCGCCATGATTTTTTAGGTCCCACGTAATAGGGGGCGAGCCTGTTGCCGTACCGGGCACATTACCAGACTCCGAGTTGCTACTGAGAATTCCCTAACCGAAACACCCAATAACACTTTGCCCGACCCGGGAATCGAACCCGAGACCTCCCAATCCCACGCGCACATTTATGCCGCGAGACCAACGAGAAAAAAATGAGAAAGTTATTCACGTTATCTTAAAGCAAGTCAATCGAACTGTGATGTAACTTACATGCATTTTCTTTGCATGTTTAGGAGTGGTTTTATCTATATGAATATGTGACATATAATCGATTGAGAGTATTATTTTTATTAACAATCATCGCTATAGTAGATGACACAGTAATACAAAATCTTACTAAGAATATGTCTAAAAATACCATCACCGTTGCGATTCGTATTTTCACTTAGTGTGAAAACGCAGCTTAATTTATCTATATTTGTTGAAACAACGTAAATACTGTTGAGAGACTGTCACACATAATTTGCGTATTGAATACTAATGGAAGTATTATCGTACATAAAAACAGTCTGCTACAAATTGTTAGCCTACTTCGGAACATTCCCTACAAATCACTCTCAATGTTAACAAATCGGCTGTCTAGTACAGTCACTCACGAAATATTTTGCACGAAATAGTGCATGTTTCCAACGTAATAAGTCATACAAAATTGCTTGTATGGATTTATAAGGTTATACATAAATAATTTAGCGATTCTTTCTGACGGGTATATATAATGTGTAAAGGTTTTGTTCTTTATGTGTTAAAGGGCGTGGATTATAGAACTCTCTTAGGGTATGAAAAAAAAAAGTGTTTTCATAAGAAAGCCTTTTTAAATGGGAACAGTCTCACATAGTGCTAATATTCTATTGTTTACCAATCTTTTCAGATCACTGTAACTCTAGTACTCTAGTCTTAACATTGTCCTTATAATCTCTGACTTAATTCTGTTGTGCCTTATTTCTGCCCTTCATCAAAGATATTCACGGGTTTCATCATCTTAGCCTAAATATTTCCACTGCTTAACATAGGCCTCCCTTAAAAAAAAAATATTGTACGCACAGTACAGGCAGCAGTACCTGACCAGATGCAGCACCCTGAGGGAAGCAGTGGGCCACATCAAGAGTCTGCTGGCCTTCCTCGAAGAGCTGGGGTGGCTCGAGTGACAAGACTATTTCCACCCACACGCAAAATACACGCCAGCCCGCCTAGGATACGCACCACGAGATATCACACGCGTGAATGAAGAAATATTGTCGTTATCGGTTAATATCTCGTTTTCTTTAACATGCGCGCCATGATAGACAAGCTTCACGTCGAAGAATTCGCTCTCGTTGCACGAGTAACCGATGTTGCCCTTTGAAACATAGAATGTCAATTACGGCATTTATTAATGTAATCACACCGGTTTAGTTCATTCAATTTGTGCTCAAATGGCTCAAAAGACTTGTATCAACCTCTATAGTTTATCACATTATGTACTATTTGACATTTGTAATTTGTATGTATTGTTTAATTTTATTCAAAAGTTGATTAGTTTTAATTCGAAACTGATGACAATACCTACAAAGTATTAACAATAATTGTTACCTACTGTGTTGAATAAGAATGAGGTCCCACGCGCAGCTTCGATAATAATGATATTAACTTATCTTTAAATAGACAGGCAGGCCATCTGAATGAGGCTCGAGATCCGTGGCAAGCCTTTCTATGAGAAACAGAGCCATTGATTTTGATATACGCCAAAGCAACTGGAATTCTCTGTCGTTCAACGTAAAAGGGTCACAGAGATCCCTAATTCGCTTTTTTTGAACTTTTCTCGCGTGGCGCTCTTGATATAAAGTTATTAAATAATTATAATAAGGGACTGCCATTTTCTTTGTTGTTCTAAAGAAATATTTTTAATTACTCGTGTAGTTCTCGTCGTATGAAAGCATGACGACTATTATTACTATTTTAGTTGTCAAAATTTGTCATAATCGAGTAATATTCGGCCGTCATGTTAGGATTCGTCGAGAGAAATGCCACAGATAAGTAAAAACGCCTAATAAAGCTACATTTGACATAACGAGTCGAATCGTGTGTGCAACCATGTTAGAGTCAGCGAGATAATAGAGATAATCGTCATAAACACGAGTAAACGTGTAGAGATAATTTTCTCGTGGTGCGTACGCTGGACGGGCTGGACGTGGAGTTGCGGAAACAGCCCCTGCTACCAAGTACCAGCCTTCTGAGGGTCTATCCCTAGATATCCATTCGTTTATATTATTTTTATGCTATCATAGCTTATATGTATAGACGAAATTTACAATTCTTATACTAAATAACATATTTTTACGTTGGTAGCTCATTTCTAGAATAAAAAAGAAATTAAAACTTCTAGTGAATTTCACATATTAGCCCAAACTATGATGATAAACTCGTAAAACTTATTCGTGTCTAGGAATCTATATTAAACTTCAGATCAGTACTTGACCCAAAACTGGACCAAATACGTGTTAATAATTTTGATTACCAAAGTCCCAAGACTATAATATTGGTCTACAAACTTATGTCGTAAACAAACCTTTGGAGCGTCATCGATTTTCCTTGGAACATTTCTGATACGGCAATAATAAGAACATACAATTTTTTATTGCAACCATTGGACGAAGTTTTTTGAGATAACAAATTGGAATATACTAATAATACTCAATAGGTAGGTATAGAGTTATAGTACAGTCATAGAGAATGAGTTAAAAGCAAAAACAGTCTAGCTTTAGACTATACAAGTTTGATTCAAGGTTTTATTGAAAAAGTTGAGCTGATTCAACTGAAGAGGTAAAGGTGGAAGTTGTACAATTTGTACATGGCACCGTGCCACGTTAAATCTCTTAATATAAAAGAAATTTAACGAAGATAAAATCTAATTCATCAAACATCCAAAACAAGCTCCATATATCTTAGTTTGTACTAAAACACTGCTTACTACTCAAGCAACTCACGAACAAGAATGCAATCTGTATTCTGCAGTAAATATACCACAGTCACAAAGCATTGGCTCGAATTATTACAAACCCGCTCTTCTTAATACTTCCACAGAACGGCATAACGCTAGCTAGCTTATTAGTTCAAGAAATTCTAAGTACACTGCTAAACTTCACCACGTTCACTTTAGCAAAATTATCATAGCATTCTGCCAAAGTATGCTCCCACAAATTCCCACCTTTAACACAAAACACCACAGTGACAACATTTGGGTATTTAACCTAAGTATATGAAGGTTATTTTAACCGGTGCAGTCTTTGTCAGACAACCAGACCATACTATCTCTTCGAGTATCTTCATATATATGCTGCAGACTAAAGATATAATGCAGCTGTGTAAGATAATACTGCGTTACAGAAAAATGTCTTTGGGTTTAAGAACTATATACTCGACTTTATTAAAGAATGTTCCTATTATGTATACGTCGAGTATATCTTTCATTGATCGACTAAAGGTAATATATGCAGATGTGCAAAAAAAATTGCCTTTTCAGAAAATTTGTCTTTATGTTTTGTTTGAAAAGTGTTCAGAATATTAAGAAGATTAATTTAGTAGGTTTGTTTTTGATATCACCTTATTTATGCCATGAGAAGCACGTAACGCTGGTGTGATCTAGATATAAAGTTTTTCTAGATATAAACCTTTGTTGTCACCAAGACATTCACATACACTTTTGCCATGCCTTTAAAAAAATAAGACATATTTATCCTTTTCTAATTAAAATAATTCAATTTAAATATACAAATTTTACTCAACACTGGTTTCTTAATTGTCAGCCGGAATTATCAATTCATATAATTATCTGTGACATTTGGTATCGCCATAAAATCTTCAGTGAATAGTGATAAATTCCTTTGAATTCTAAAGACGAAGATTAATGATTACACCATTTGATGTTAATTCTTGCTAGCACTAATATTTATATGAAAATAAGCTAGTTGTTAAATGCTAGGCTGTTAAATGATCTAATAATTCAGTACTTTGCAATTACTTCACAATTTCACATTTTTTTTTATTTCATTCATTCCAGGACTACAGTAAAATTAAATTAAATTTGGTATCCAAGTAAAAATCATTCGAACAGAGATGAACGTCGTTCCAAAATTCTACGACGAAGTTTTTTCACAGAGTATCGTATTCTATATTCCTTTACTTGAACTACCAGTATCTAGACAAGTCCATTGTTCTTCGAAATTAGACCTTGCTGCTAACAAGTTGCAGTGTGAATTCAATTGTGGGTGAGATAACCGTGTGACAAGGACAATGGGAAAATGTTAATATCTTGATATAAGTACAATAACGATAGAATATGGAATCGTAAAGAAACAAGCACACCTTAGGGTGTATAGATGTTGTAAAAACTAACGATATACATATAATGTGATCTAAAATCAAATTTGATTCCTTTGAACGAATATCTCCTTTGTATTCACAAGCGCGAAAGTAAATTTTGTTTTATTTCTGTTTCAATAGCTTTGTTATGATAAGCTTTTCATATAGATACGAATGTATTTTACTATGCACATCAAGTTTATTTATGTCGTTTTATTAATATATTACGTTACATTAATAATTTTATACAATAAGGTTTTATGGGGTGTTATATAATCGATGGGAAAATTGCTTAGTATCTCTTATATCACTTTGTCATTCTTTTGTCTCTTTGATTACCGTTAATTAGCAATTATTAAACTCTTTTGATATTTCCTTATCCTCGTTATATAATTCATGATTTTACTCTAAGAACGCACTTTCATTGAACAAAATATGTGGACCTTTTGGTCATAAGATTTGCCTAAATATATGTCTTCCCATGGGCCCCGTAGATGGTGGCCAAATGTTACGTAGTTATAACCTCCTCCTCACAAATTACTACCTACTTATGGTAATTTTTAGCCAAGGTTTAACCATGGTAATTTATAGCCAAGACCATGAGTTAGCTCAATTATTTATTTTATTTATTTTATGTCTTTATACACAAACAAGGTGTACATAGGTAGACATAATGCCACGAGGCTTTAACATGTACATATAGGTTATTGCTTTAAGGCAATTCTTTTCAGTTTTAATATTTACACGGTGAGCATGACTATGTAAATTGGAACGAACTCCAAGCGCGGGAAGTTGTTTACAATATAATTAAGGTCATGGAATCCTTGTGATTGTGAAATCAAAGAGATAGCTGAGATTTCAAAATTTCAAATGAGCTGATAAGGTAGGTTTCCACAGCAAAGCATTTCTCTCATAAGCTTTAACTGTAGCCATAAGACGGTCACACCTACACACCAATACCTCTCATCAAAACTTACTGATAAACAGAGTTTTTAAATCGTAGAACTAACATAACAACGCAATAATACCAAAGACAGTTTACTAACCACAAATGATAAATTACAACTTTAAGTAATGCCATTTTAGACCTTAGCAGCATATTATTAAAAAATATTTTCTGTTGGCAATTTTGGCGAACTAAATGGCGTTATATTAAATTTTATATCAACGCCATCTGTTACAGTGTCAATAAATTAAATTGAGAGAAACTATAAAGGTAATCTACCGATGATAAAGTCAGGATTTATTAAATTCCGGTCCACTCGCATAGAAAGATTTACAAATTACACAATATGTCATTTCCTAGTGTTACTTTGGTCGTGATCCAAGAGATATTTGTGTTCAAGCCCAAGGTTTGCTTATCTAGTTTAAGCGTAATCTTTGCCATGCTGCTACTTGAACTTCTCCAAGATATTGTTTTATGCCAATATTGCTTTATTACGAATTCAAAAAGACAACTATTGATATAACAAATTTTATATTGGGACACAAATTGCGTCAAAAAGAATTTCTATTTTGGATATGATCTGCCGATCTGCACAGAATTTTTAAACAATTAGTGATCTGCCGATCTGCACAGAATCTTTTAAAAATTAAAGACAATAATTGTATTCAATTTTTTTTAATATTTATGGAATGAACTTCGTTATAGTTTATTTTAAATATTATTTATACCTAAGGCACCTGCAGTAGATCTTTGGCTTTGATCGTCTTGCTTGTCTTGGACGCATGTTTTCTTGTCCAAACAACATTTTGTAGAGTTATTCTGTTGGGAATTTCTCTGTAGCAGCACACAGTCTAAAAATGTTGTCATTTGTAGCAATAACCTATCCGTCTTCCGTTATACCGGTCCAAATGCTATAAAAATTCACTGCCAGAATAATATATCCATACCTTCCATTTAAACTTTCAGAAATAAAGAAGCGAGGCTACGCATCCCATTTCTCATGTCCACCCAAGCAAAGAGTAATTTCATGTTAAAGAAAATCCTCGCAAAATGTACATTGTGCACTTTTAATCGCAGGCTTTCTTAACAACGTATGTTAAATGGGTAACCTACATTTCCGAAGCGAGCTACTTTGGACAATAAATACATACTTTTTATACAAAATTTCACAAAGCGTACGTTGCGTTGAGTGCATGTAATTACAGTATATTTTTGGAAGCAACAGTAGCGCTCTCGCACTTGTAACATTAAGTAATAGGATATAAACGCTTACAATGAGGAAATGGTTTATTATCATGATGATGCCTTGTTGGTTCTGTGGCATAAGTTCGTTGTGTCCTGTGACCCGGATTCTTATGGCAGATTGGTGCAGTTAATGGGTTTTTGGCAAAAATACGTACTGTGACAATATGTTGTCTGGCATATTACATGTCATGTACGATCCAACGTAGAAGTAAATCTGAAGAGCTTGTCTTATAAACGGGCTAATCTCAGAGACCCCTATTGAATTTACAAATACTTTTTTGCATTACTTTGCAATATTTACAGTTGACAGCCTAATTATTGCCAAAATTATGGCCCGAGTTAAAGAAAAGGGGCGATAAGTGAAAAGGATCACTTATGGTATATCGAATTATGTGTAGTATATAAGACTATTGATTTAAAATATAATAATATATATCTATGATAAAAATGTTATAACCCCCTAAAATTTCATATTAGATTTTTTAATTAAACAAACTCGAAGATGTACATTACCTGACTTCCTGGCTAATATTTCCCAACGAATCCAAAAGGTAACATTTCTAAGCCACGACGCAATTTCTAAGCCAAATTCTGGCATCAACATCAAATATTATTTTAATGGTAAGACCCTCAAATGGAGTAGTTTTATGCTTGAAAGATTTTCATACACCGGGTACTTTTATATTTTAAAAGTTCACATGAAAACCATTATATATGTTGGTAACATGCTCGTTTGTCGGGCTGAGAGTTGCGTTTCATGACGAATATTATGTATCTTTTAATGTGAGTACTGTTGTGGTTAAAGCGGTGAATTTTAATGTTATAAATGTATTTTAATTTTAAATACCGTTGTTTAATTGCCTGGGTTTTTAAAGCCTGTATAATAATATTATAATAAGCATTCAGTAAAACAAAAATATATTAAATCGCTAAACGTCGAGGCAAACATCGTGAGGAAAACTACAGATCTCTGAGCTCTCCACAATTTTTTCGCAAGATATGTAAATTCTACGAACCCACTCTTGGCCAGCATGATGGACTATGGTCTAAACCTTATCATAGTGAGAAGTGGCATGTGCTCATCAATCAAATAGACTAGAATTTATAAACAAGGCCTGTGATTGTTGAGCTGATTCTGCGTAAATAGTGAAACAACAAATAATATCAAGTTCGGGTAATTTGAAGTAACACTCAAGACATAAAGACAAACGGTACCTAAGTCCACTTGTGACCTACTTGTGACCACGGTTCAAGGGGTTTTTATTTATTTTGTCATGGAATTCACGTACTACAGTTACAACTCAAACGTCTTCCTAGTAAAATACGTAATTCTAGACCCTGCGAGTTTAAATGTCAAACAGCAATCATAAAAAATAGAAATTATTTTACATATCCACATTGCTGTAAATGACCAAACTCAAACCGATCGCCAAAGAAAAATCGTCATAATGCCGCAAATATAAATTACGTTAGCATGTTGGTAGTGAGGTAATAAACAGTTAAATTGAAATAAAAATATGGCATCATTTACATCCATGATAATTATGGAAAAATATTCATTTTAAGAGGATATAAGCTCTTATATTCAAGTTTAATGTCGATTCCAGCATCGCTCTCCAACTTTGTTTTAATATTGTTTGGTTCAGTAGCTTCATGGTACTTGAAACGTATGGATTCGAAGAGGAATTTTATATCTTGCCCTTTTCTGCCAACAGTGGTATCAACTTCTAATGTAACTTGAATCATCGTTGACCCTGATTTACAGATTTAGTTTATAATTTGAGGTTTACTTTTAAGTTTATCTTTGTTAACCATCAGTTATTCTACTTGTACAGAGAATTTAACACACCGAAGATTCCGTATAAAATTTTATGTAATATTTCCCTCCATACTTTGACGTTAATACTCTTTATTTGAATATTTGCCCCTAATCTCTTACCTTGCTTTCTTTTTACACGACATTATTATGTTTCTATAAACCATTTTCGTAACATGTGTGACCATATGTATATGTGAGACCTTGCCAAACTTTATGATTTAAAACTTAGCTTGTCTTTATTTTAATTAGATCTATTCTCATTTTTATTGAAAAATAAATTATGACTACTATTATTCATGCGCAATTTTTAACGTATGTGTAAATTGATATATCTACGTATAAAACTCTAGAAATGTAATCTTTTAATGGAATTCACTTGAAAGCTGGCTTTTGTTCTCTCTTTTGATCACATCTTTGGTTCAATTATAAAAAAAATTAGTTATTTATAAATTCTTTTTATTATTATCACATCGGTAAAACAAACTTGCAAAACCTAATTATTTATAACTAAATCTAGCAAAAATGTGCTTTTTCAGAACTCGTAGCCACGCAATAAGAACATAATTATACATAAGTAGTGTGCGGCGACATGAGGGCTAATAGACTGTCATCTAAGAACACTTCCACTTACTATCGTGTGCTCGAGCACTGTCAGTTAATATTTTTATAGTTAAGTGAAAGTCTTTGTTAGAAGGGAAACTATAGTTTGAAAGATCAGAATAGAGAAAATTAAGATGACATTAAAAAGTTGAAAGATAATATATTATGTTCATAATATAATAATGATAAGCATATTATGTTCATCACAGGAATAGTCGTGATTACAGGCATTTATAGTACGAAAACCAAGCGAATCAAAGTGACCCTACGAGGCTTCCGGTATTTCTTACCCTGAGAGTACTTTTGTAATTAATATTAAGCTATTTATTAAATTATATTGTTTTAATAATTATATTGTTTTTGAATGGTATATTGTAATATCAGTTGAAACATTAATTGCCTCTCAGCTTGAAAATAGACCGGGACACTTAAAAAAATGACAGCAAAATCTTTTTTTTTATTTTGTTGCCTGACTACGTTAGAAGCGAGCTTGTCGGCAGCCCGAGACTTGTTTCAATAAAATTATCTGTAACGTGAGAGTGATAAAGTCAAAGTATTTTCTTCTTGAACGGTTTTATTTATCTAGGATTGGAAAAAAATGGCTCTCGCCCTAATTTGAAAATTTTGTAAAAACCATCGTGACGCGTGGTCACGGTGGTTTTTACAAAATTTTAAACAGCATAAAGAGACATCATCCAGTTCTACACCCCGAATTACAAAAATCAATTTGTGCATAAAAAAGTGTCCCGGCACTAAGTAAGTGATTATTTAAATCAGTGCACTACTCAAGAGGTTATATGTCTTCACTGATATTCATAATGCATTCCTTGAAGATTCTTCAAAACTAATTATTTCAAAATATGTAGGTACCACCAATTTTCATTCTCATCATCTGATTCACGACCTAACTCACAGAGAACATTAAAAAGTTTGCACTTCTAACCATTCAATTAAAAATAAAGTTTAAAAAGTATCCAAGAGTTGATACTAGAATCTGTTCTGTAGATTGAATTCACTGTGGCATTTTATTCCCTAAGCTCTATCGCTGCAGTAAGAAAGACTGTGACAGTGAATGTATTAAATTGTGCCTGCATATCCAACTAGAAGCTGATTACATTGTGCTTGCTAAGGAAATGTAAAATTGTTGTGGGACAATAAATTGAAGTATTGTAAACTTTATATTGGTTTTGTCAAGATGAATGACGTATGGATTGTTGGTATTGTTGAAATAGGATTGCTCAGTTTACAGTTAAAATTCATGATTTATTTTTAAGGAAACCTAACGTGCTGGTAGACACAGCTTGCACTGAACTAGCATTCGTAAGTGTATAATATTTAACCTAAGTCTGAATTTGGTTATTAGTTGTTTTGTAAAATACAAAGCTTTACAAACCAGAAGGCTTTTCTACCTCAAGGCGGATTGACTGATATATTAATAGGTATCATTTTAATTATATTCAGAAGCTGATAGACGTTGTTCAGCTCAGAATTGATTAAGATGAACATCTCTAAAAATACATTTGTACGGCAGTGGGCATTTAATGATGATATTTTTCTTGTTGACTACATTTTATTCGTGGAAGAAAAACAATTAAAAGAAGACCGTTGCTCGACTTTCAAAATATACCAAGTCGTGGCACAATTAGGATCACATTTTTTATTAATATTATCATAAATTAATAAATGGCAAATTGCTCATCTCAAAGAAAATGTCAAAGCCAAGTCTCAAAGCAAACAGAACTTATTTATTTTGACGTCGAAGCCAATGCATCTTCAGATAGATTCGGTTGAAATTGTAAATAGATTGAAGGGCCCAGATTGGAGTTCTTCCGGAATGACAGAGGTGTATATTATCAAATGGTACGTAAAATTGGACCCAAAATATTATCAAAGCTGGTTTCATATGAATTTATTTATACATATTTTGATCTCTGACTCTTCGGGCGTAACAACATGTTTGGTATTTTTGTGATAGAGCTCATATGGACTTTGAACAAAATGTTTGGAGCGATGACCGTAGATAAAAATAACTAAGTTAAATGTTCAATTATTTATATGGGTTAGGATAAATATGAGCAACCTTAAAAGTTGAAGAAAATGCTTTGCATAGCGAATGTCTTAGATAGCCACTGAAATGTGTATCTGACCAAAATGTTATGTTTCAAGTATATCGTTCATTCGACGTTCGCGAGGGTACTGCCGTTGAATACATCAAACCAAGCTGCGTCGGATTTCTGATAGTCCTGACCTCTTATTTAATAATTATTTTGAAGGAAGCTTGAGTTGACATTTAGTTACTAATATTTTTTCGGTAATATTATATTTCCCCAACGTTTTGGAACGGATAACACTAGCCGTCTCGGCTTTTTTAACCGACTTCAAAAAAAAGGAGGTTCTCAGTTTGACCTGTATGTAAGTATGTATGTTTGTCCGCGATTATCTCGAGTTTGGCTAAACCGATTTCGATGCGGTTTTCAGAAAAGTATTTGTTACACTTAGGAAAAGGTTTTAGGCCCTTAACCGACTTCAAAAAAAGAAGGTTCTGAGTTTGACCCGTATATATGTAAGTTTGCCCACGATTAACTCGAGTATGGCTGAACCGATTTTTATGCGGTTTTCAGAAAAAAACGTATTTGTTACACTTAGGAGAAAGTTTTTGTATTTTAACCGACTTCAAAAAAAGATGGTTCTCAGTTTGACCCGTAGACATATATTGATTCTTAGTATGTTTGTATGTATTATGTGTGTGTGTTTGTACGTGTGTACGTGTTTGCGCGCGCGCGCGCGTTTGTGTTTGTATGTGTACGTGTGTGTGTACGTGTATACGTGTGTACATTTCTACTGTGTGTGTATGTCTCTGCGATTAACAAAAGCAAAGAAAGTCGGTGAAAGAATCTAATGCGAGAGCATATTTCTCATTCTTGTCATTTCGGATAAGGCTCTGTTGTCGTGGAGATGGTTGAGTAATTTGTTCGAGTCAATATCACTTGAAGCCATGCCATTTAGGGATTTGACCCGCCTCAAGGCAATATAGCATTGGCCTATAGCAAAGATTTTAGAACCTAAGTCCGCGGAACTAAGTGTACATCCTTGCAACTTGTGTACCGTCACAGCCCAACTCAATAAGTTCGCTAAGCCATCCGTTATTGGCATATTTCTCCAGAGCATACAGCATATACGAGCAAGAATACGAAGTCGGTGCCAAACCATCAAAAACAAAAAAGAATACTGGCAAACAGAGAAATGAATACGACGAATATATCAAATCCATAAAGCCTCAAAAAATATCTGAATTAATAAAATTTAAAATAATCTACCTATATACTCTAAAAAGCAACATATATATAAAATATATAAAAAGTATGAAATAAATGATTAATTATAAAATAATTATACTTCATTTTGGGCTGTAAATACTATGTAGATTGATTGCGCTGGTTTGGAAAGGATGACGCCAAACAATAGACTTTTAGAGGGATTTCGTTTGGCACCGACTTCAAAAACTAAGTATTTATATAAGTTATACGAGTATACTATGTATTAGCGTATGTAAAAATTATTTCGTACTTTTCAGTGGGTCGATTTTTTGAAGGCGGTTCTCTTTTAAAAAAAAGGAAATTAAATACCTAGTAAACATTCTGGTGCGATTTTTAAGTTTACATTTTCGTTTTGATTTTTCTTATTATTTTTTTGACTTAGTCGGCAACCGTAAATAGTACCTATTTACCATTAAATAGGTGGCTGGCTCATCTGCCAATAAAAATTAGCTGCCACAGCAGCCATACATTTCAATATGGAAGCGATTACAGCTATAACTCTTAAACAATCCACCCTTTTCTGCTTAAAAAATCACAGTAAAATGCTTTTGAAGAGTGCCAGACATTTACTGGAGGCAATAAAAGAAGTAGTTTCGCTTTTAAAAGCAATATTATTGTACAGGGTGATGTAAAAAGAATTCATTTTCATATATATTTTTACGGATATTAGTCATAAACGTTGTTTATCGTATTGAAATCGCATTATAAAACGTGTTTTTCTCGACATTAAACTCGCTGCTATAAGGAGAGTAATAATATAAATACGAAAGCTAAAATGGCAATGGCAAATAAAATTGATCTATAACAGTAGAAAACTCAAATCCAGGCAGCATGTAGCTTGTCCGTCCCTTAAAAACCCTAGAGGGTTAGGTAGAATTGTATTGTTCGTCAATCGTCAATATTTGTTTTTCTTTTCCTATTTTCTCATCAACCAACGCATAAATCGCTCTCTGTGATATGGTCGACCTTATATATTATTTCTTGGATTTCTGGATACTCTTATGTAAGGGTGATCAGTACCTAAACAAATAAATTTCAGGATGACCTTATCAATTTGATAGAGGATGACGAATATCTTCATAATTATATAGATAAACTTCAAGATAGTAGTAATAGTAGAAAGATTAAAACACCAATTTCTGTCGCAGTGCATTGCACTTTAATGAGCCTCAGAATATTAGATGTCCATGTTCTAAATATTCTTTGGGTTACGGTCCACAGCTTGACTAAACCTCTTATAATTTGCTTGTGATAATAGGAGGAAAGGAACTATATTTTTTTTAACAAGTAATATTAGATTAATTCGTCAGTAATAAGTAACTTACTACCAATAAAGACTCAAGAAATTAATAACTTCAAAACAACATTTAAATTCAGTTATAGTTGCCAAGGTATAACCATAAATCACACATCATAACCACGGTAATAATATCTAACAGTATTGTAACTCCATACAAACGCACGAAACTCGAGTTACATTTATTTATTTATTTATTTATTTATTTATTTATTTATTTATTAACACCATTTATAATATCATTACAGGTATTCCCAAATCGATATTATAAGCAACTTAAATCTAAATGAACAATACATAAAAGAATAATAATAATAATAACACATGTAGAAAATCTTTCTAATTTTATGCACCTATTACGCAACATTCTGCAACAGACTTGAATTTCACCAGTGTGCAATTATAAATATCAATTTCACTATGAATTAAATTAAGAAGTCGTATGGCGCGCGGTAATGGAGCATATTTTAGCAAGTTCGTTCTCGACACTGGGACGCTGAGGGCAGCGGGCCGACGGCGCGCACCCACGTAGCCGTCCGGGGCGCACAGTCTTAGTTCCGCCAATATGTCAGGGTGGTGTATGTGGCCGCGCAGTACGCGCCACACGTACGTCACTAGTGCAACGTCACGCCGTACACTCAACCGCGTATATCCAACCATGCCGAGAACAAACAAGCTTGGGTACATAAGTGGGTAAAACGGGTACACACTATATTGCTTAAAATACAAAAACCGAGTGAATTTATTTTGAATTTTTTCCAGCATGAGGCTGTATTTTGCCTCATGTGGATTCCAAATAATAGAAGCAGTTTCAAGGTGGCTCCGAACAAGTGCGTTATATAAGATTTTTATTGCTGCTATACTGTCGAAATCCCTACAATTTCTAAGAAGGAACCCTAAATTCCTAAATGCCTTACTGCATATGTCACTTATATGTTTACGAAACATTAGCTCCGGCACCATTGTCACACCCAAGTCACGCGTTCCTTTTAATCGTTGTATAGTTATACCGTCCATCTCATATGTATACTGTTGTGGAGTCTTGGCCCTGGTATAACTAATAAGTCCACATTTTGCAGTATTAAAATATAACTTATTAGCATTACTCCATTCAACAACCCGATTAATGTCATCCTGTAACAGTTTAGCATCCGATACATCTGCTACCGATAAATAAACTTTGAGGTCATCAGCAAAAAGGAGACATTTAGCATTCTGTATCACTGCAGGTAAGTCATTAATCATTAGAATAAATTCTAATGGACCTAGACTTGAACCTTGACTAATGCCTGAAAATGTGTAGTAAGGTTCAGACCTATAGCCGGCGTACTCTACGTACTGTCGGCGATCACCAAAGTAACTTGAAAAGAATTTCAGCAAGAATTTCAGCAAATGTGACGTGAATCCCAGCCTAGCCAGCTTCGACAGCAAGACCTCATTCCTGACCGTGTCAAAAGCCTTCCGGAAGTCGAAGTACGCACAGTCCACCTGTCCACCGGCGTCAATAACGGGCGTTAAATACGTCATAAAAGACAATAGGTTACTCTCCGTACTTCGACCCGGCCGGAAGCCGTGCTGGACATCTGTCAATTGCGAGCTAGTCTGGGCGTATAAGGTGGCATGCAATGCGGTTTCCAATACCTTAGCGAACGCCGACAGCACCGCCACTGGTCTGTAACTACTAATGTCGTCACTACAACTACCTTTCGGGACCGGTATAACCCTTGTTACTTTCCATATGTCTGGATAGTGACCTTCTTTTAGACACAGGTTAAATACATGTAACAATGGCTTCTTAAATACATCACGACAATCCTTAACTACATATGGTGGTATACCGTCCGGCCCGACAGAGTGTTTGGGCTTGAGTCGGTTGAGCGCCGCGCTCAGTTATACCTACGCGCCTCGAGCAGAGTACCCATTAGACTGTGCGGACTGGGGCGGACTGTGCCTACAGTACCCACAGCCGCGGTCGTGCCGCAGCTCGCATGCGGCGCGTCTGGTAGGTATATAACTCACGAAGACGGCCGAGTTACAATACTGTTAGATTATATTACCGTGTCATAACTATCATTTAATGAACTTTCAACGTTCATATAAATCTGCCAACTGACTAGTATAATTAAATTAAAACCACTAACTGGGTATAAAAATGACAACTAATAGAATTGCTCGTAATAATAAATGGCGCGGAATAAAATACCACTACCTTGAAAGAGACAATCAACGGAGCTGAAGACTGCGTCATACTAACTTGATCGTCGACTTAAATTATTCGAAGCTCCTGAGGATTGCTTAGTACACGAACAACGAGTAATGCTTGTTGTTTAAAAATGCGAGTAATTTCAAAATACATAATATAGACTTCACTCGCGTTTCCACCCACGTCAATTAGATACCTAAACCTTTCTCGGGAATAACACTAGGTATATATTGGTGAAAATCGTACAAAAATTCGTTCGGTTGATTTGACTTTATAGCATTCACACTGAAAGATAGAAAGAAAAGGGATGTACAGATACATATATCTTAATATGTATACCTAGATATTGGTTATAGACTGCCTCGTTGGTCTCGCGGCATAAATGTGTGAGTAAGATTGGGAGGTCTCGGGTTCGATCCCCGGGTTGGGCAAAGTGTTATTGGATTTTTCCGTTAGGAAATTCTCAGTAGCAGCTCGGAGTCTGGTAATGTGCCCGGTACGGCAATAGGCTCGCCTCCTATTACGTGGGACTAAAATATAATTGTACAATTATAGAACCTACCTTGAACATTCAATACTGGAATTATTATGGTGCGGTTCTTACCGAGGCTCAGGATAATATTTCCATGCAATCATCATCATCATCATCATCATCATCCTAGCGTTAATGCGGTTGCATCTACGGCCTACATGCGGTTAAACGTGCTCTCCGTGGCACGGGGCAAGCTATATTTAACAATTCGATACAATGTCTATCTGATATTCTCGGATAATCATCAAGTTGCCCTAGAAATTTCTCTGTATTTGCACACCGGACGAGGATAACTCAGATTCGATGCTATGAACGGTAGAATTATAAGCGACATTGACGTGTTCAACAAATTCAAACATTTCTGTGCCAATGAATTTATTTTACCCTTTAGGTTTGCGTTTGACAAAGTATGATTTTCAAATATCTCTGCTTACCTTTCCGGGATAAGTAGGCGTAAAGCATACGTACATTTCGGCGTATCACTTGCGCATCGCTACGTCATACGTATTCCCTTTCATCTATGTATGTAAGCACCGTAGGCATGTACTTCAATGTTTATTTAGTCGCATGAGCGCGCTGGGTGACGCCTTCAGGCAGGCCTTTATTCTTTTTCTAGAGACTATTGCTGCTTATATACTTTTGAACGTGCCTTATTTGAAACCACAAAGCTGGGTTTTTTTAAATTTCTTTGACAAATCTTTTTGTCATCGATTTTGAAGATTTTTGCGATAAAATTTTGAAGCGCTGACTAATACTGCCGTATAGTATATTATTGTTCTAGCGTCACCCTAGTTGCATCCAAGACCTTACTTCTTCCAAGATCAAATGACTTCACTTTCAAATCACCAGAAAAATTTAGACACTTCCCCTTACGCCTTTATCCTTCCATTTATGCCCATTTTTTGCAAAAACAGCTAAAAAGTGGGTCTTGGGATTGAAGTTGTTGTTTGATGGGTCGGATCTCAGAAAAAAATGGGAACCACTGGTTTAGAAGAGCATCAGTACAATTAAGGTTACTAACTGTCATAGACTTTGTCAAAGACCTTCATGAAAGGGACTGACGGCTTAACGAGCTCCACAAGGCACATGGCTAGCGATAGTAATCAATAGTTATAACTTTGAACAATGCCATGGTAATAGCTAATTGGATGCATAAAGGTGCTGTTTGTTTAGAGCATTCCCTTGAAACATAACATCAAACATCATCATCCTCCTAGCGTTTATCCCAGTTTCAACCTGGGGTCCGCTTACTAGTCTAACCGGATTTGGCTGAATATTAGCTTTTTCACAGAGCGACTGACTGTCTGATCTCCGCAACCCGAAGGGATAGCGATATTCCATGGTTTAGACTAGTGTCAGTTTATTTAGAAGGTACTGACACCCTATAACGACTGTCAAAGATCTTCATGACAACCGGGACCGATGGCTTAACGTGCTTTCCGAGGCACGGGACGAGCAATAATTAACAATTCAATACGCACATAACTCCGAAAAGTCATTGGTGCGCGCCGTGGATTCGAAACCGATACCCTCTGCATGGCAGTCTGTTGGTATCTCCACTCGGCTATCGCTGCCTCGAAACATAACATCAAACATTCACCGTTTTAAAGAGCTGATAAGCTTGAGCACTCCCTTGTAATGAAGATTTTTGCGAATGTTACTTTACAGAAAATTTACAAAAGCGTTTTAGTAAATATACCATCGAGTCTTCGGGTGAGCATTCTAGCAAAAGGGCAGTTAATTTGCAAGAATCTTTAGCACTGTCTTTCACTTAAAGGATCTCATACTTTTATATCTACTAATAGAGAACTTGTATGAACTCCTCAGACAAATTAATAGCTTTGCGGGAAGATGATAGAAACTGACAATTATTCATAACTTTAGAAATCGTATATTTTTCTCATTTTTTAGCTAAAATTTACGACCATTATAAGAAATATATTAAATAATTCATTATTTTGATAGTAGGCAATCATCCTATTATATCTATTTGTAAATAAGTTTCGTCACGTTATCGAGTATAATTAATGACAATTATTTTACGATAGTATGACAGGTATCATGATATTCTGTACCCACATCAAATACATCCATTCATAACTAATATACCCGTATGTCATGGCCAAACATGTAATAATTCATTATTCAATAATAATCATGTAGGTATTTACTTGAAGACCTCGCTTCTCAGAAACGGGGTAGCTGTTGCTTATGAAAAATGAAGAAAATATATTATAGAGATTAATATGATATTTCTCCACTTCAAAAAGGAGAAGGTTATGAGCTGGGTGGCATTTTTCTATGTGTAGAACTTTTTCTAAGTTGTAATTTTGGTCGAATGTTAGTGCTTCTCGTGTGGTTCTATTCATCATCATATCAGCCAAACGACGTCCACTGCTGGGCATAGGCCTCCCCTAAGGTTCTCCACACAGACCGGTCTTGAGCCGCCCGCATCCAACCGTCTCCCACGATCTTGACGAGATCGTCGGTCCACCTTGCTGGGGGCCTACCTCTGCTGCGTCGTCCGGTACGTGGCCGCCACTCCAGAATCTTTCTGCCCAAACGGCCATCGGTTCTTCGAGCTATGTGCCCTGCCCACTGCCACTTCAGCTTGGCTATCCGGAGAGCTATGTCGGCGACTTTGGTTCTACTGCGGATCTCCTCATTTCTGATTCGATCTCGCAGGGAAACTCCAAACATAGCTCTCTCCATCGCCCTCCGAGTGACCTTGAGCTTTCTGATAAGGCCCATAGTGAGCGATCACATCTCTGATCCGTAAGTCATCACTGGTCAAAGACTTTCGTCTTGAGACACTGCGGGATATCGGATGAGAAGATATGTCGTAGCTTCCCGAACGCTGCCCAACCGAGTTGGATTCGACGATTGACCTCCTTTTCGAAGTTGAACCTACCTAATTGGACTACTTGTCCCAGGTAGATATACTTGTTGACAACTTCGAGCGTAGAGTTCCCAACCTGAATAGAAGCAGGTACAACATGGACGTTCGACATGATTTTCGTCTTGTCTATGTTCATCTTAAGACCTACTTGTTGGGAGACTCTACAGAGGCCATCGGGCATTGTGCCTAGGTCTTCAATGGTCTCAGCCATGACTACGATATCGTCTGAAAATCGAAGGTGAGTGATGCACTCGCCGTTGATGTTGATGCCGAGTCCATTCCAGTCCAGAAACTTGAAAACATCCTCCAGCGCAGTGGTAAACAGTTTCGGGGATATGACATCCCCCGGTCTCACCCCTCGCTGAAGTTGAATAGGTTTCGAACTCTGGTGCTGGAGGCAGACTGACATAGTGGCGTTTTCATACAAACACTTCAGCACTTCGATATATCGGTATTCAATCCGGCACCGTTGGAGAGACTGTAGCACCGCCCAGGTTTCGATCGAATCGAAGGCTTTCACATAGTCCACAAACGCCAAGCATAGGGGCTGGTTATACTCCTCGGACTTCTGTGTGGTCTATGGTACTATAGCCTTTACAGAAACCGGCTTGTTCGGGAGGCTGGAAGTCGTCTAGCTTGCTCTCGAGACGATTCGTGATGACCCTCGAAAATAGCTTGTAGACGTGGCTCAGAAGTGTGATGGGTCTGTAGTTCTTCAAGAGGGTTTTATCCCCTTTCTTAAAGAAAAGCACCACCACACCTCTGAGCCATGCCTGTGGCGTTTTACCCTCGAGAATGACGGAATTAAATAGCTTTTCTGTGGTTGAGGTTCTATTCAATTTGATCAAAATCTGACGAGCAGTTTCTGAGTTCTTCATAATAATGCCGTTTTACAGTTTGTATATATTTTGGAGCTTTTGAAATATTTTTATTTAAACATTGTGTTTTTATTACAGTCATATTGGCTTTTTATATGGCAAATAAGTCTTGAGACAGGAATTGGTCCTAGGTTCAATCTAATTAATTTGCTACGACTCGATATTATGACATTGCAATGGTTACAAAATGGCAGTCATCCAATCACACTGCTTGTGAAATACAGACAAACCATTAGCATTTGTATGACACTTTTTTAAACATAAGTAACATAATGCTACGATCTATAGAAGCCAAGGAAATAGAAAAGATCGCTAAACAAGGAGCAGCGGTGACTGAACCCCAGAGCTGCAGTTAATTTATATACTGTATAAATTATTTATAACCTAAAGTAGGTCATCTTTAGAACTAGGACCTTGAAATAAAACTGTTCCGTCAAGATCAGCAGTTTAATAAACTTTAACACACGGCTGAACCAAAAAAAAAACACTACAAAAAAGTATATGTTACATCTCAAACGTTACCATGATCACTTTTATATAATACTTTTGGATATGAGCATTTATCATACATCAAAAAGAATTCCCTATTTCTATTACCTATATGGCAATACGATCTTCATTTTAGTTTCCATATTCACGCAATAACACACACATACATATGTATAAATACACATGTCAATGTGTGCGTACAATTCAAGACTGAATTGATGAAATTCTAAGGTGTCCTTTACACTTATATATTATATAACACCATATTGAATTGCTTATTATATGTAAGTCTATTTTGCTTCGTAAATAGATATTGTATACGATGTGATATAAAATTCAAACAATCTTGAATAGAAGCGAGTAGGCTATGCAAATAGCTAGATTTAATCTTATTGTTTATACAGTTATATTATTGTTTGATCGATCATGTCAAATGATTTATATATGTAAACATGATCAATATCTAGTCCTTATGGCACTAAGTGATTGGCTTAGGTACTTACATGAGCTAACGAAACATTAGGTTCTTTTAGTTATACCATCTATGAGCTACTTTCAATGTGGCTTTTATATATTATTCTGTGTGCTGACGGATCCCATTTCATTCCATGGGTGTCCTAAGAGGCAATCGTCTAGCCAAGCGCAGTACAGTAGGGCAAATGTGCATATTGATTCACAATACTATTATAGTATACTGATATTAAAGAGATACCAAAATAAAAAAAGCAAGTAGCGATTGTCAATAAATTGACCAATAAACCTTTTTTTTCCTGTTCGAAATAAATCGTTTCCCTACCATAATAATTTGTTTTATAATAAAAGAAAATCATTTTCTACAAAGCTCCATACGATCTTCAAACAACATTTATCTTGTCCTTCAGACAATTAACTTTATTTAGGCTAGTCTAGAAGGAAAATAAATATGTATCAAACTATGAAGACTACTCATGAAGTCACAATAACAACAAAAATCAATTAAATACCCAATCACAAAACAAAATCTTAACTTCAAATAGCTTCACGCAAACCCATACTTAGCTGAAATCAAATTACTCTAATACCGATCGCCATAAATTCATTCTTGTGTGAAGCTCGGCATTTTTTAAATTACATGCCTTTCTAGCCTTTAATAACGTAATTACTGGTGCGAGGCGGCTGGTATCTGATTATAAAGCGTTTTGTTTGAGTTGAGGCAGTTCTGATGTGGATATAACTGTATAAACGCGTATTAGGCAGCTGCGGTTTCGCATACGTGAGGCTAGAACTACGAGAAATGGAGTTATTAGTTTCTATATTTATCCATGGCATTGGTGTACAGTCTCTACCCAACTTGTAATTATAAGAACACTTGTTTGTTGACGTATTATGCATAATCTTACATGCATACCATTTTGTCAACAACAAGGCGAGGTCCGAGTATATTAGAAAAAGGCCAATAGATAACATTGACAAAAACAGACAACCGTCACAAAAATGTTTATAGTACATGGACGGTAACATTCATACAAATTCCACCACCCCATACTACTATTAGCGATATAGTAAAACAATCTGACATACCTAGTATCTTCTAGGGTTTACGCGAATGTTACCTACACATTGAAATTAAACTACAGCTTACGGATTTTATCGCGATGTATTGGTTTCACTAAATTATTACATTTGAAGCGAATGATCTAGAAACTACATTTTAAATTTATTACTAGCCGACGTTTCGCCGAGTTATCTCAAAGTAACTTATACATTCAAGAAAAAGATAAATATCACCTCATTCTGCCGTGAACATGAATCCTGTAAAGAATTCAAAACGTCGCCTAGTAATAAATTAAAAATGTAGTTTCTAGATCATTCGGTTCAATTGTAATAACTTAGTGAAACCAATACATCGCGATAAAATCCGTAAACTGTAGTTTAATTTCAAAATCTGACATACCATTAAGCCACCTCGTTTTCCAAGGGGGCCTTGTCAGCGCTTTCATCTTCCTATTTATTCCGACCATGCTTTAGCGAGACTTAACATTATCACTGCGATATATAATATTCTACCACATTCACACAACACCATCTAGTCCCAAATTAAGCAGAGCTTGTACTATGGGTACTAGATAATGGATAAACATACATATATACTTGTTTTTTTTGTAAATACATACATATTATACATAGAAACACCCAGACCAAGACAAACATCCATGTTCATGCACACAAATGTTTCACTTGAGCGGGAATCGAACCCGCGACCTTCGACGTAGCAGTCGCTTACACTCCCGCTACGCCAACCGGCCGTCAAATATAATATACATTTGTTGTTGACTGCCTCCGTGGTCCAGTGGGTAACGTATGCGACTGCTGATCGGAGGTCCCGGGTTCGATTCCCGGGTCGAGCAAAAGTGTTACTGGGTTTTTCCGAATACTCAGTAGCAGCCCGGAGTCTGGTGCTGTGCCCGGTAAAGGCAATAGGCTCGCCCCCTATTACGTGGGACCTAAAAATTCATGGCGAAATGTGGGTGTAATATTTACACCTCTGCATACTCCTTCGGGAATACAGGCGTGAGTCTATAAAAAAAAAAGGTTTTTTTTTAATTTTGCAGTAGTATAAGTGTATCATCATCGTCAGTGTTAACATCATCATCAGTGTTAACATCATCATCAGCCTGCCGTAGTCCACTGCTAGATATAGGCGTCTCCGATGGCCCGCCACTGAGCCCGATTTTCGACTCTTCACGCAAGGCGCGGTTTCCACTCTAGAACACGACTATTTCAACGGTTGTCGGTCGTCGGTACTATATGTATAGAAAATTACCCATTGCTGGGCACGGGCCGATTCTCATAGGTTATATGCGCATTATGCACGCGGGTGGCGCCCCGCGAGCACAATACAACTTACAATAAAAATGAAATTGGGCTTGTTTATAATCTTCTTAATATATAAAATCATTGCGTTACTGACTGACTGACGGACACGCTACAGCCGAAACTACTGGTCACAAGAAGATGAAATTTTGCATGTATGTTCATTGATGAGTGTAGAGTAGCATTAAGAGAGAATTTTTGGAAATTCCTGCCCTAAGGGGGTAAAACTAGGGGTTAAAGTTTGTATGAAACTTTTTATTCCTTCAATGGATTGACTCCAAACATTGTACGTTAGTTCCTCTAACAACGATAGTGAACACTAAGTATAATTTTTCTGGAAAATCCTCCTCTAAGGGGGTAAGATAGGGGGTCAAAGTTTGTATGTAACTTTTTATCTCTCTAATGGATTGACTTCAAACTTTGTATATTGGTTCCTAAAATGATGATAGTAAACACTAAGGATTTGTTTTTTTGGAAATTCCTCCCCTAAGGGGGTAAGAAAGGGGTTAAATTTTGTATGAAACTTTTTATTCCTTTAATTTCGTCGTTTGAGGAACCAATATACAAATATTGGTCCCTCAAACGACGAAAGTGAACACTAAGAATTTGTTTTTTGAAAATGTCTACCCTCAGGGGGTTAGAAAGGGCTCAAAGTGTGTATTAAACGAAACTTATTAATCCTTCAGTGGATTGACTTTAAACTTTGTATAATGGTTCCTCAAATGATAATAGTGAACACTAAGAATACATTTTTTAGAAATTTCACCCCTAAGAGGGTAAAATTGAGAGTCAAAGTTTGTATGTAACTTTTTATTCTTTTAATGAATTGATTTTAAACTTTGTTTATTGGTTCCTCAAACGACGATAGTGAAAACTAAGGATTTGTTTTTTGAAAATTCCTACCCTCAGGGCGTAAGATAGTGGTTCAACGTGTGTATTAAACGAAACTTATTATTCCTTCAGTGGATTGACTTCAAACTTTGTATATTGGTTTCTCTAATGACCTTAGTAATCATTAAGAAAATCTTTTTGGAAATTTCTTACCCTAAAGGGTTAAAAAGTGGCGTCGGAATTTGTATGAAACCTTTTTATTCCTTCATTGGATTTACTTCAAACTTTGTATATAGGTTCCTCAAATGACGTTAGTGAACACCAAGAAAGGAGTTTTCGAAGTCACTCCCCTATGAAGAAAGGGTCCCCTAATAAGAATTAAGAAAGGGTGTCCCATTTAGTAACAAAAAAAAAACTTCAATAGATTCACTTAAAACTTTGTATATCCGTTCCTCAAGTGACGTTAGTGAAGGCATCACTAAAACGGGGAGATCAAAAAGGGGTCCCAGTTTGTATGCAACTTTTAAATCCCTTCACTTGTTTTTTTTCATCATCCCTGATGTGCATTTAATTTTCATTAATTTACAGTTATGCGGCTGGCTCTCATCTAAGCGTTCTTCATCTTCACTAACTAAAATGTGGGATGCTTCTTTATATGACAAAGCCGAAATTCTTAGAACCGTTATTTTGCTATTTTCATATATTTCACGTACGCACTTTTTATCAGTTATCTGCTTTGTCCAACTGCTGACCAAGGCTTCTCTCAGATATTTAACCTAAAATACAAAAAAAGGGTTTTTGAACTTGGATAATTTATTTTACATATTTTTACAATATCGCTGAGATACATAAGTGTATACTGCTACGGAACCCTTAACTAATTTAATTTAAACTAGCTTTTGCAAGCAGCTAAGCCTAAATGTAAGTTTTCATGAACCATTAGTAAAATTCACATCTAAATCGACTCAGCGATTTTTAAGATTACCCTGAATAAATAGAAAGACAGAAAAACAATCTAAATAAATTATTGGGGTACTGGAAACGGGTTCGCAACAATATGCAATACAGTTATTTTGAGATAACAGAGAGTTTGTTTATTTTTTTATAGTCTCATGCCTGTATCCCCGAAGGGGTAGGCAGAGGTGTTATATTACATCCAAATTTCGCCATGTTGCATATTAGGTCCCACGTAATAGGGGACTCCGTGCTGCTACTGAGAATTCGGAAAAAACTCAGTAATACTTTTGCCCGACCCGGGAATCGAACCCGAGACCTCGCGTTTAGCAGACGCATACGCTATCCACTGTACCACGAAGGCAGTCGAATATTATTTATTTGTATAATCTGTCTGTATATAAAATCCTTGCATTACTGATTGACTGACAGACATGCTACAGCCGAAACAACATTGGTAGCGCCATCTACCTTTCTATTGATAATTAATTACATCAACGTCAATCGTTCCTCGCTTGCTTGTCCAATACGAGCAATCCTTTTTATTCCTTCCCTTTCTCCCAAAAGGCACGCCTATCGCTGATTCGTCGCCGAGTTCAACGACGCGCGAGACAGTCAAGAATCATCCGTGTCGCGCCGAACACGTGTAATACCGCCATATTGTACCGCTTCTATACTTTAAACCAACAAAACCGCCCGCGGGTGAAGTGGAGTGATTTATGTAGCTCTGGGTTGGATCCAGACGGAGTGATCAGCTTACAGCCCGATTCTGCAAGAAGCCGAAGACAGCCATCTTGTCAAGCCGAGAGAACGGAGGTAGGTGTGCTGGAAATCCCAGTATCGATAATTCCCAACTCCCACTCCCATTTTCTATTCTAGACGATCAGAACCCATCCCTATACAGTCCAAAATATTAATATATTTTCCCAATCGCCTAATACATACGGTTCGGTGCATCGCCAAACCATTTTTGGTCCGTACGAAGCCAGATTCATTTGAGTTTATACGTAACCTCTCGTTTATCTCGCTCACGTAGGTATCTTCTAGAAGTACCTACCTAGGTAGTTATAGCACCTAGCTATACTCCTCATCCATTTACATACCCATTACAGGGTTATTTCCGCACGCATCCGTAGGTAATATACTTTTATGTAGCTACCTACTAACCCAATTATTAATACTGGAACTATCATAGTTGTCTTGTAAATTACATATATCAAGCACCTTTTAATTCCACCGCCTTAAAGTGTTGCCTACTTAGGTAAAATAATAGGTACTTTAGGTATTCTTATTTTGATTCGGTCTCATTAGCTTGTATTTGCGTAAACATGGCACAACAAAAGAAGCCACGCATGTCGGAAGAAAAAGAGCTGACAATTTTAGAAGCTAAACGCAATATTTTATTTGAGCGTATTCAAAACATTTACGAGCACTCAAAAACTGCCGCTACTTCCGATATTAATAGGGAATCATTTCTTAGTTATTGTATTACAGTAGATAGTATTTGAACAGATTTTCATAAGTTGTTTGGCGATTATAACGCAAGATTGCTTTCTATTAATCCTGATGAACAGCCGAATTATCAGGCGTACACCTCATTCGAAGATCTTTATTGTATCATCAAGCTCATACAATCACAATTGGAGGGTAAATATTCAGCACAGCCCGTTTCTGCGGTTCAAGCGCCGAGATTACCGCCAATTGAGCTCATGTCATTCGATGGCGATATACGAAATTGGCCGTTATTCTATGCGAGTTTTAAGTCTACAGTGCACGATAATGGTTTTTTTTTTTTTAAAAGACAACTCCTGCTTTAGGACTAAATCCTGTGTCGCGGGGAACTTTACAAACATACAACTAACGGACACAATGAACACCCAGACTCAAAACAACAATTTATGAATCACACAAAGTGTTGTCTCGTGTGGGGATCGAACCCACAACACTTCGGCACAGTGTCAAGCGGTGAGGCGGCTGCTTAAACCACTACGCCAACCGTGCAGTCCTGTCAGCATCTGACAGATGCTGACAGGTTGTACTATTTAATAGGTAAGCTGTCACCGAAGGCCCAGTCCGTATTTGCAGGTGTCACACCCAGTGCTGAGAATTATCAGGTCATATTTCAGTCACTACTTGATCGGTATCAAGATACTCGTGTTCTAGCGTATACTTACTTTGATCAAGCTTTAAATCTTAAATTGTCCGGTGCCGCGTCTGTTTCGAATTTCCAGCTCTTTATAGACAATTTTGTTACCGCAGTTAATTCCCTTAAAAACTTAAAATTAGAAGATCTTTCCGACTTTATGTTTCTTCAACTCGCTTTAAAAAAGTTTGACACTGAAACAATTCGCGCATTCGAGATGACGGAATGCAATCATAAAATACCTACACTAGATAGTTTTATTTCGTTCATCAAAGATCAGTGTCGAATATTTCATAATACGCAGCTTAGTTCATCTAGCTCGTCTAATAACAATAATAGTAAACAAAAGTCGAATAAATCGCGAAATAGCAATAATAACTCGGTCCCTAATCCGCAATCTTACGTAGCATGCACAGAATCTAATAATAATAATTCACAGAAGTGTCTGCGCAGTAATATAGTACACGAACATTTCTATAAATGTCCCGCCTTTAATTATTTAAATCCGACTGCTCGTTTCAAATGTGTGAAGGATAACAAAGCTTGCATTAATTGCTTAAGTATAAAACATAAAACGAGTGATTGTTCTAGTAAAACGAGGTGTCGTTCATGTAATCAACGACATCACTAATTTTTATAGGTCGGTCCACGAAAGATGACCACTGCGCAGAAATCATTTTTTAGGTCCCCGTGGAGGTTCGGGGTGAGGCGCGGGTGGAATGCCAATGGTGTGGCTCCGTTCTTGACGCATTCCCTAAATGCCTCAAGAATGGAGCCCACCCATTGGTGCACGAATGTACATATGCGCGACGGCCGCCATTTGTGGTCAACTTTCGTGAACCGACCTATACACTTTGATAAAAGTTATCCGTTGTCGAGCCAATCCGATAACCTTGACACGCTTACGTCACAGGTGCAGGCCACGATGGCTCCACCCACCGCGTCTCAGGGCGAAGTATCGTTGTGTACGACGTCCAATGCGCGGGCGGCGTGCACGTGCCGACGGCCCTCGCGCGCTTGTAGTGATCAGCGCAGTGCTAAGCCGCGGTGTACGGCGTCCAAGACTGTTCTGTTAGCGACAGCGCAAGTTATCGTTTATGATATTAATGGAGCGCCTCACATGGTACGATGTCTGCTAGATAGTGCGTCACAGAGTAATTTTATTACTTCGGATTGTTTCAAACGCCTCGGACTGTGGAATAACTTTAAAAATACTAACTTAGTAGTCAAAGGGATCGGCGGTTCAGAAAAACATTGCAAGGGTTCCGTAGATCTTAAAATACATTCGCGTTTTGATAGGAATATTAATTTTAACATTTCTTCGCTTATCGTGGAGCGTATTACAGACACATTGCCGAACGCTAATGTGGACGTATCACTACTCACCCACCTCGAGACACTGCCGTTGGCAGACGCGGAGTTTGCGGATTCGGCAGACATTGATGTTTTGATCGGAGCTTCAATATTTCCGCACTTGCTACTAACTAAAGTAGTACGTAGTGAGCGATATGATTTACCGCCCGCTATTGAGACGGTATTTGGGTATGTGATTATGGATACCGTACCTAGGTTACATACTTCTCATTATATAACGTCTTGTTGTTGTTCTGTTGGTCTTCAAGAAAATAATATTGATTCTCTTCTCAAGCAATTTTGGGAGCTCAAAGAGATTACCACACCGCCCTCGATGAGCCGTAAGGATCTCGAGTGTGAACAACATTTCCGCGCTACCACTGTTCGTGACGACAGTGGCAGATACCTAGTGGCGTTGCCATTCTATGGTGACCCTTATTCGTTAGGCGACTCGTACGCTGCTGCGCTTAGATATTTCCATTGTTAAGAACGTAAACTTGATGCATCACTTAATTTACGCAGCGCCTATAATGACGTCATTCATCATCATCATCATCATCAGCCTTTATCAGTCCACTGCTGGACTAGGCCTCTCCTTTGAAAGGAGGAATTGGCCTACTATACCACGCTGGCCAAACGGGTTGGTATAGGGTTTGTATCAAGTTTTCCTTCTCTTACAGTGCTGTTTTCTGCATAATATGCTCCCTCTGTCGGCTCTTACGACACCCATGGGATGATATGGGGTGGTGACAATCCGTATTCTTAATCCGTCACCACACGGATAATGACGTCATTCGCGCCTACCTAAATAAAGGTTTTTTGAGTGTAGTTGTAAACAACGAGGGCAACTCTCTTCTCTCATATTATATCCCGCATCACGGCGTAGTTCACGAAGATAAAACCTCTACTAAACTTCGTGTGGTTTTAGATGCTAGTTGTAGGACTACATCGGGTCAGTCGATTAATGACATTTTGCATGCCGGCCCTAATCTACAGGGTGATTTATTTAACCCTTGGGGAGCCTGGTAGGTAAAAATCACATGGCATGCCTGGTGGGTCTGACAGACCCGTAAACATAAATGGTTATTTTTATTTATTTTGATGTTACAAACAATAACAACAGGTTGTAATTTATATTCAATATTGTATCTTAATGAAAAAAGGGAAAAAAATACGACAATATATTTTATAAAGTTTTATTAAGCAATTAAAAAACCTCTCATTCTTGGGTAACAATAATTTTACTTATCTTTAAATCAACAATATTAAACTCTTTTTAATTGAGATCAAAATCAGTCTTCACATGAATATAAGGCACAGATGAATTAACTTAAAGTTATAAACTTTGTTTACCAAAGTAAGATTAATAATTACTCAGTATTTGTGCGACAATTTTCGCATATAAAATTTGCGTGTTCCAAGCAAATATGACTCGTGCAAGAAATACAAATGTACTTAGACTTACGGTCCTTTTTAGCAGGGCATATATAACAACGTCTTTTTATAGCAGCATCTTGTCTTTTAGCTGGTGGCTCTGAGGGTTCTCCTATATGAGAGCTAATTCTCTTCCTTAGGTTAATCGGAAGACGCAAATTGTTAAGACGTTCAGCTTGATATGGAGCCGTCAATGCCATGCCTTATTTTTTATAAAGTCTCTTCTAGTTACATTGCTAGCACCGGTATTATTCAACATGTAAATAATTTTAGCATTAATACCAGCGGTATTGAGAATCCAGAAAAAAATTTCAGGGGCCATATTTTAGAATTTCGAGACACATCATATGTACGAATCAATTTGTCTACGTTATCCACACCACTTTTTGTCTGGTTATAGAAGGTTATATCTGCTGGTTTTTGCTGATCACCTGTTTCAATATCTATTTCACAATCGTGGTGAAGTGATGACAACATGAAAACATTCTTATTTCGTTTTGGAATATAAGAGAGGATTGTCAAATCCTTTTGAAAGCCAAAAATTGGTGTTCACGTCACGTTTTTTCAAAAAACTCGGTGGGATACAAGCTTTGTTGCTTTTCATTGTACCCACAGCAGTCAATTTATGATTTTTCAGTAGATGTTCGTTTGTAGGATAGCTCGTAAACCAATTGTCCATGGTTACATTTCTTCCTGTTTGAGAGATGGGTTGTACTATACGATCAACTACGTCATGCGGCTTATTGCTCACCTTATTTGGACCTTCCGGCTGTTCGCCTGCGTATATCTCCATATTCAAAGAATAATAGGTATGAGCATCAACGAGGGCTATAATCTTTATCCCATACTTTGCTGGTTTGCTGGGTAAGTACTGGCGAAACCCACATCTACCACAAAAGGCTACCAATTCTTCATCAATGGTTAAATTTTCATATGGAACATAGACGGATTGGCAGTTCCTTACAAAGTCTTCAAAAATATCTCTGATAGGTGCCAATTTATCAGTTGCTGCTCTTTCTTCACGCGTGTCCAAGTTATCGAATCTCAAACAATTTACAACAAACACAAATCGTCTCAAACTCATTGTCATTTGAAATATATCTATGCCGGTTCCATCACTTGCCCATAAATCTTTCAGGTTTTGTCTTCAAGATTTGAATAATCCGGCTAAGAAAAGTAATCCAATAACCGCTTTTAGTTCGTTCATTGTGATCTCTGAATAGGCATATTCATTTGAAGTATTGCTACTCTGCCTCGTATTAAGGATCTTCCTATTAGTATGTTCCATAATTACATTCAACATGTCTTCAGTCACAAACAGTTGAAAGCAATCAAGTTCTTGCTGCGCATGTCTTGCATGAGGTTTCACGCCAGGTGTTCCAGTAAAAATGTTCTCTGCTCTAGTACGAACGCGAGCACTCGGAGGATTACGGAACCATATTGTATTATCTTTTCCTTTATATATTGATCTGTGAGCAAAGTTGCTCAAAGGCTGAGACATCTCATCATCACTGTCACTACTTGGTTCATTATGACCTTGTACTTCTTCCTCAGTATCATCTGAATCATGTTGAATACTCACGTGATCGGATTCGGCTCCACTTTCATCAAAAACCACGTCATCCTCAATTTCATGGAAATCTTGATCTAAAATTTGGCTTATTTCGGTATTGGTTAATCGCCTGGCCATATTTAACTGCGAAAATATTATACAGATAAATAATTTACCACACAATGCAAAATAAATAATGAAAACAAAAATAATAATTTACCAGTTAAAAGTTACACCGCGTGCCTGGTCGGGTTTCTCAGACCCGAGCGCACATAAAACACGTGTTACTCGAACGCGTGCGCGTTGCGGACTGCGGGCGGGGCGGCAATCTAGCCGCCTGTCTATATCACGAAGCTACTCAGGCACACAGCGGCGGTAGTTACGAATTTTATAAAATATTGTCGATTCTTTAAAGTGATGGGTCCATCAGACCCACCAGGCACCCCAAGGGTTAACATCATAATAAAGTTTCGTTTTTTCCAAATTGCTCTGTCAGCTGATTGTCGCCAAATGTTCCTCAATATCGGCGTTTGCGAATCTGTCCGTAGATTTCAACGGATTTTTTATCGTCTTAACTATAAGGAACCTTTATCCGTGTATCAGTTCAATCGTGTTTGTTTTGGACTCAAGTCTAGCCCATATCACGCGTTACGTGTTGTTCGCCAGTTGATCGCTGATGCAGGCGATCACTTTCCCGCCGCAGCAGCTGTTGCTACTTCTGCTTTGTATATGGATGACATTGCCTATAGTGTCATATCCGTTTCGCTAGCAATTTCGCTTTGTGAAGAGCTTATTCAGCTTTTCAAGCGAGGCCAGTTTGATCTTGTCAAATGGACAAGCAACTCTAAGGAGGTTCTCGCACGCAAACCTGATTCTCATAAAGCTTCTCTAGACATTGAGTTTGAGAAGTCTATGCCGCATAAAGTGCTCGGTTTACGCTGGGACAAATCCTGTGATAGTTTTCGGTTTGACGTCTCACCGCCAGATGATAAGTGCACCAAACGCACTGTGCTGTCCACAGTGGCTCGACTATGGGACATAATGGGTTTTGTGGCTCCCACAATTTTGTACGCCAAGCTCTTGATTAAAGAACTTTGGCTATCAAAGTGTGAGTGGGATGAAACACCCCCTGACCATATTGTCGCCGCTTGGGGCCAGTTTTGTATTGAGCTTACCGCGCTCAATCAAATTACTATTCCGCGTCATCTTGGGTTGGTAGGTGGATGTACCATCAACTTAATAGGTTTCGCTGACGCCAGCGAGCGTGCTTACGGCGGAGTCGTATATCTGCAAGTCTGCATTGGTTCTAACTACTCGGTGCAGTTAGTTTGTGCCAAGTCTAAGGTCTCGCCTATTAAAACCATTTCGGTTGCGAGACTGGAGTTGTGCGCGGCCCTTCTGCTGTCTCAGTTGCTCCGCAAGGTTCAAGACACAGTTTTGCCCCACCACCTTATTAATAAAATATACGCATTTTCTGACTCCAAAGTAGCGCTCGCTTGGATTTATTCATCTCCTCACCGCTGGCAGACTTTTGTCGCCAACCGCGTTAGTAAATTGATTGAACTTGTTCCCGCTACTTGTTTCAATCACGTCGCGGGTATTGAGAACCCCGCTGAATGCCTGTCTCGTGGTGTTACTCCACTTAATCTTCTGCATCATCCATTGTAGCATCGTGGACCTTCTTAGATTTCCCATGATCCGTCAGAGTGGCCCATGCAACCCTTTGACCACAGTGCAGAAGACGAAGATGTACCCGAACGGAAGTCTGTTTCTCATCCCGTGATTGCTGAGGTTGCGGAATCTCCGATCTATGCACTCGCACTTCTCATGTCGTCGTGGTCTAAGTTACTCCGCGCCATCGTTTATGTCTGTAGGTTTCTTAGGCACCTACCTAATGGGACTTTTGTTTCAAGTACTGATCTTGAAATTGCAGAATGTAAGTTACTACGAGCTGAACAGGCTGTTCATTTTAGTAACGACATTCAAAATTTGAAAAGCAATGTACCTTGTTCTCCCGCTATTCTTAGGCTCAAGCCGTTTCTCGATGAGCACGGCGTCATACGCGTTGGTGGTCGTCTGTCAAATTCGGATGAACCTTATAACTACAAGCATCCTTGCATTCTACCGCGTCATGATCATGTTGTCGACCTTCTTGTTGATTTGTATCACAAGAGGCATCTCCATGCTGGTCCAGAGTTGCTTATGTCCTTACTTAGGCATAAATATTGGGTTTTAGCCGCTCGACGAATAATTCGTCACATAATATATAAATGTAACGTCTGTTTCAAATTTCGTCCGCGTCCGACTTTCCCTCCCATGACAGATCTTCCTAGCCAACGCGTCAATCAAGTTGATAAAGCGTTTACACATACCGGTTGTGATTACGCAGGACCACTGCAGTATACGCCAGTGCGTGGTCGAGGTGTTAAAAGCCGTAAAGCTTGGCTATGTATTTTTACATGCTTAAAGACGTGCGCTACGCATATTGAAGTTGCGACAGATTTAAGCACAGTGTCATTCCTTGCAGCCCTTAAACGATTTTTTTTTCACTGCGCGGCCCTATACAGTGTTTGTATACGGATTACGGCACTTGTTTCGTGGGCGCAAGCTCTTATTTACGCGACCTTTATAAGTTTCTCAGGGAAGAATATCGTACTCGTCTTCAGGAAGAACTTTCCATAAATCATATTGACTGGAAGTTTATTCCGCCAGCATCACCACATTTCGGTGGATGTTGGGAAAGCATGGTCAAAGTAATTAAAACGCATCTCTTCAAAGTTATAGGTCAACAGATCCTCTCTTACGAAGAGCTTTTAACTGTCCTTGCATAAGTCGAGGCGCTGATCAACTCACGTACGCTCACGGCATTGAGTAGTGACCCTGCAGAACCATCCGCGTTAAGCCCTGCACATTTTCTGAACACAGTGCCATTATCGTCATTGCCGGCTCCTGAAGCAGACTCTTCAAGCTTGCTCCAGAGACATACTCTGCTGGATAAACTCGTGCAGTCGTTCTGGCGGCGCTGGCGTGCGGAATATCTCCACCAGCTTCAGGCTAGATCCAAGTGGAATAGTCCTGCATCCCCTATACAGGAGGGTACGTTGGTCGTCATAATACATGACAATGCTCCGCCGCTTTCATGGCCGTTAGCCATCGTAGAGAAACAACATACTTCCAAAGACGGTACAACCCGCGTTGTTACCGTGAAAACCGCGAAGGGGAGCTACGTGCGCCCTGTTGTACGTCTTTGTCCGCTTCCAACTCAGTGAGATCTAGCCTGAAGTTGGATCTACTTCTTAGTTTAAGTATTCAGTTTATAGTTTTCGTCATAATTGTTTCGCTAAAGTTAATTTAGATTAATGTTAATATCATATCGCTGTCTTAGCCTATTGATGGGTTATGCGGTAGTACATCCAACATAGCTAAGTAAAAAAATTTTTTTTTTTTTAAAGGCAACCCTTTAGGGCCGGGGGGGTATGGTAGCGCCATCTACCTTTCTATTGATAATGAACTACATCAACGACAATCGTTCCTCGCTTGCTTGTCCAATACGAGCGATCCTTTTTATTCCTTCCCTTTCTCCCAAAAGGCACGCCTATCGCTGATTCGTCGCCGAGTTCAACGACGCGCGAGACAGTCAAGAATCATCCGTGTCGCGCCGAACACGTGTAATACCGCCATATTTTACCGCTTCTATACTATAAACCAAGAAAACCGCCCGCGGGTGAAGTGGAGTGATTTGTGTAGCTCTGGGTTGGATCCAGGCGGAGTGATCAGCTTACAGCCCGATTCTGCAAGAAGCCGAAGACAGCCATCTTGTCAAGCCGAGAGAACGGCGGTAGGTGTGCTGCAAATCCCAGTATCGATAATTCCCAACTCTCACTCTCTTTACCTATTCTAGGCGATCAGAACCCATCCCTATACCTATCACTAAAAAGTATGAAATAAATAAAAGTGTAGTTAACACAAAACCTGAAGTAAACGAAGAACCTAACACTAAAAAGTGTGAAATAATAAGAAAAAATAAAACAAAACGAAAATGAAAACTTAAAAATCGGAACAAAGAAGTTAACTAGGTATTTTTTTTTAAAGTGAACCGCCTTCAATAAATTGACCCACTGAAAAGTACGAAATAATTTTTACGTACCTACGCTACCCCAAACCCTCTCAAATTTCTCCCAAAAACTAATGACTAAATTAAATTAAATACTCAGTTTTTGAAGTCGGTGCCAAACCAACAAAAACAAAAAAGAATACTGCCAAACAGAGAAAATAATACGACGAATGTATCAAATCAATAATTCCTCAAAAAATATTTAAATTAATAAAATATTTAAAATTAAAAAATACCCGAAAAAGACTAAAAAGCAACAAGTAATATTCTTGTATAGTGACCGTGCGTATTAAATACTTGAAAACTTCCTGCATACTAACTATACTTCTTAGCTATTTTGGGCTGTATTTAGATTTAATGTGCTGGTTTGGCAAAGATGTCGCCTAACAATAGGCTTTTAGAGGGATTTGGTTTGGCACCAACTTCAAAAACTAAGTATTTAGTTTAATTTGGTAATTAGTTTTTGGGAGAAATTCGACAGGAAAGAACAATGGCAAACCACCGTACATTATCAGTGTCGCATTAAGCCTTCGCGAGCATTAGTACAAATACTTTAAAAAGATAGATTTAAGGCCTATTAAGTAAAATGTAATTACAGAATATTTTTATGTTATGGGATTTTAATGAAAAACTAAGTTAAAGAGTTGTAAGTTACACATCGCGCATTTAGTGTGGGCAGGTCTGAAGTTAGTCACTAATATGGTTATAGTATATCATCTGTGGTCACTAATGTCACAGCTGTCACACTGATAAGTTTACGTATGTGCAGTACAATTAATAAACAAAACGTACATTGCGCAGAACGCTAATGACTAACGTCAGGTGACGTTTCAAGGTGCTAGGTAGGTACCTATGTAAATATCTGAGCTCTTTGCTAATACGTAGGTATCATGAGCATAACAGAACTGTGATTGGAATGTTAAATTATCTGGGAGTACCTTTCCAACACATACTTCTACGATTTTCTTTATAATTATACTAGCTTTTGCCCGCGGCTTCGCTCACGTTTAATTCGGGGTAACACAAAACTCCTTCATCGTTCGATAGTCATTTTCGTTTTAGTATTTCAATTATTTCTGTAAACAGTAATTTTAGAGTTTCGTACTCAAAAATGGCTGAACACGGAAACCTTATAGACGCGCTACGTCTGTAAGTATATTCGTATGTCACAGCCACTTTATGCTATACACAGAAACTATTCAGTTTACACATTTGAAAATTGGTAGGTAGATGTATTCTGTTAACCGCTTTACGACGTTATAGAAAATAAAAAATATTGAATATTAAGGGGGGCTCTTCACATGAAACTGATGTGGAAAATGGGTCATTCAATATTACTTTGAGGTTCCTAAAACCATTGTTTCTCAAAGTCAATCGTTTGAAATATATTCGGTTTCAAAGTGGTAAAATGTGTGTGTGTCCCTCTAATTTTTAGAGTAAGAGAGTGTCAAATCTAAAAAAAAATATATGCTGTAGATCGTTATAAAAACTTCAACGAAAATTGGTTTGAACGATATATTATGTAGTCAGCAGTTTTTGAAATAAAGCACATCTTAAAAACCGCAAATATAGTTTTGTCGTTTATACAAATACTATCAATAGTTAGTCGAACATAATGGCTATGGTAAGTCTCTACAACGGAACCCTTCATGAGCGAGTCTGACTCGCAATAGCGATTAGCTTTTATAATGTTTCGTCCTAGGTGTGGTGCATTACGATTCCGCATTAACAGGACTGGAACACCAACGTTCAGTCTAAAGTTGTGTGAAGGTACTCCTGATAATTGTAAGGAGTTCAGAAACTCTATAGGGTACGAAGTAACTTGGTCAGTATTCATGAGATTATCTACTGAAAGGTGCTCAACACCATCACTTCGCATACAGTCAAATGTCAAAGCCATGGTCCGATATATCTCTATACTCACTTTCGCATTTTGAGTAGAGAATATTATTTCAGCCGGTTTAGCGTGAAATCAGTACATACATACATACACATTTTCGCATTTATACCTAATATTAGTAGGAATTAGCCCAGGCTGTTACAATAATTATTAGTTTATATAAGTAAGCGAAAGAAGTAATGACAGTGCACCATAAATGTGACAATTTATAATGTGACAGTACTGACAGATAGCACATGCGCAACACTCAATTATTACAGCGCATGCGTTCTTACTGTCAATAGGTAGTAGATTTGTCAGGATTTGTCCCTACAAACTTTGACCCTCTCTAAAATCCCTCCCAGATTATTTTTTGCAACTAATTGTATCCTATGAGTTTCTCCTGGTTTTGAGCTACCTCTCCACCAATTTTCAGCCAAATCGGTTCAGCCGTTCTTGAGTTATAAATAGTGTAACTAACACGACTTTCTTTTATATATATAGATAGGTATATCACACTTCTCTGTAATTATGTTGCTCTATACTCTATCCAGTAAACTTACACTAATTATACTTTGCAAACTCTCGCGCTATTGAGCATTTAGGGATACTTTACTGATTTGGCGTTTCATCAGCCCAATGTATGTATCATAAAATAGTAATTAAGTGAAAATAAAATATGTTTGGTAACAAAGAATTTATTTACATTTTAATCATTATATCATGCCTATACTCCGACTGCTTCGAAAAACTGAACTGGTGACGGAATAATAGCTTGACGACGAATATATCCCAGATATCATACAATGCACATAATGTATAATCATCAAATCCCATTCTACACAAATAAAAAATCTGTTCAAAATAACAATACGTATTAGATATTTGTCTCAAACGTATGTCCAGTATCACAACTACGTAATTGTGTAACACCATAAGTAGGTACCTATTCAACACTCAGGATGCAAAAGCTTAACTGAAAGCAGAAACGATATAATAAATATAATACAGACGCATAATCATTTACAAGATCGGTGACAACTGTATCAATTGACAAGAAATTCACGCGTTTCGTCGTTTTTTTGTAAGGTTTCTATCGATTTCATAAAAGAGGATTTAATGGTCCTTATAAAATCTCGTTTTTGACGTTTAGTTATTGCTATGTGCATTTCAGATGTATCAAAATATTTCTTTATTGGATATTTGCTTTATCCCATTGAATAAAAAAAAATCATTATCTAATAAAATAAACTACAGCTATCAGTCAATAAAATGTAAATAAATTCGTTTATGAACGCTTTCACAAACAAGTGACACTGATATCGCCATTCTTCTTTGAGAGGATTTGGGTTAGCGTAAGTAAAAATTATTTCGTACTGGGTTGATTTTATGAAGGCGGTTCTCTTTTTTTTTAAAAAGAAACTTAATACCTTTGTTCCGATTTTTAAGTTTTCATTTTCGTTTTGTTTTTTTTTTCAAGTAGATACCTATATACCTAGTTGTTCACCAAAGTACATATAATGAAATTCGGTTTTCAACGTAGGCTTAGTTACATTCGTGGAATTTACTTTCATAATTTGTAACGAAGGAGACCTTCCAGGTGTCCACTGTAACGTTATCCCTACTTAGGGTGTGTTTAAATGAGAAACGTGGTTAAATGTTACAATAAAAATTTATTTATTACTCAAGTAAATCTAAACATCATTAAGCAAGCGTTTCACTAGCAAAAAAATACTAAAAAATGTTATTTGCAATGATTTAAACAGGGTCGCGTGATTCGGCGATGGTAAAGGTTTTGTTGAGGGTCCTGCTGCCGGTTCGTCCAGGAGAGGTGGTCACTTAGCTCGTCTCCGGTTCGCCAGATGAAAGGGACGAGCGCAGCCAGCACCTCAGCATTTATAGCAGCTTGAGGTGCGGTGGGGGGCGAAGATGCAGGCGGCCGGGAGGCGGTGTCATCACGACGTCACAGCGACGTCACACACTCCCCACATTAGGTCAGAATTTTTCCCAGAGGGAAAATTCCGTGGCTGGCAGGTGGCCACTGCATTCCGGGACCCTGAAACAGACGAGTGGTGGTGGTGTCAGTAGGTTCAATACAAGGCAATTATTAACCTTGAAAGAGAAAAAAAACAAGTATAACCCTCGACCATTCATACGTCACCAAGCATTGAACGCTCCTATTACCCGACATATATCACATTCAAAAGGCCCACACACAATCATACGTATGAACAAGCCAGCACTCATTCCCGATGCGAGTCGTATTCATTATAGTACACGACGCGCGAAGAGGTATTATACGTGAGTTTTAGAGCAAATAGCCACCCAGTCTATGTTGGAAGGCACCACCTGACAACCCGTCGATAAGTGAAATTAATTGAAAATGTATAAGTCGTAAACCAATATTACGATCTTACTATATAACGATACTAACAATATTACGATCAGTTGGCAGTATCACAAACAAATTGCTCATTAACGCGCTCGATGCGAATTGTAAAAGCAAAAAAGGTGTTCATTATAATTAAGTATAAAGTATAATACAATGTTTTGAGCCGAGTGATTGGCTGACGTAAACAAGTGAGTCATAACTGCGCAGCTGGCGCTGACCGCATTCCATTGACGCGAGTCATTATCTAGTTTCTGTACACGATACAATTAATTAAAGACAATTGCACAATTCTTAGTAAAATGTAATGAATAATACAGCATCGAAGGAGAACGTCGATAGTATAGTACACACTGCCATAGTTAAAAACACAAAAAATATATTCGCAGCAAGATGTAATGTATAATACATCGTCGAAGGAGACGGTCGACGACATAGTATACACTACCATAGTTAAAAAAAAACACAAAAAAAACACAATCGAGAATCGAACCACAGACCGATCCGACAACAACCTTTCAGCCACTGAGCCATAAGGGAAAAAAATATTTTATAATATTTCGATCAGTCATTACTACAGCTTTATATAACAAGATATCTGGGTACATGATTTAGCTGTAATCGGGAGTTAAATATTTTATATTATTTGTAAACAAGTGTTTATTTTAGTGATTAGATCATTAGTAATGAGCATTAATCATTACAATCCCAAACTTTGTAATGAGTCAATTTAAGATCCTTCATATGGAAACCACCAAGAGAAACATATCTGATATTTATATAGTTATATGAAAGTTGGATAGTTAGTTAGATAATTAACAGATTGTGCAATATCAAGTTCAGCCAACCTCTTCGACAATTTATAATAGTGCTTAATATTTATTAATTTTATGTTAGCATGTTTACATAAATCGTTAACACAACAATGCGTTATCTTGTGACTTGTGAGCTCCAACTCATCCTCATGGAGTCCCTCCGCCCCGGGGGGGAAGGACGAAGGGGACTGTCACTCTTACTGACTAAAAACCAACCCGTGCTCCTCATGTACCCATGTGTCGGAGGGTAGGGTTTCACCAAAGCATTCCTCGCTACCCCCCGACGGGTATTGGCCCACCAGATGGTCAGGCGGGCCCCGAACGAAACCCCCTTGGCGGCGGATGAAGGTGTTGGGCTCCGCCGCCAAAACACCCAGCGGCCGCAGAGGATAGGGAGGACGGCAACGCAACACCGCATCTCCTCTTCCTCTGCGGCCCCACCGCGACGCAACGATGGTGCGCCCCCATTTGGTCGCGGGAGATAGGGCGCGGGGCAACGCAAAACCCACACGCCTCTCCTCCCGCGACCGCACCCGACTGCGAGGGACAGACAAAACTGTCCCCCGCACCCGCACCATGGGACGCATCCTACGCAGGCCTCTACCAAGCCCACGTGGAGCGTCCCCTCCCGGGATCCCGCTTAGCTTCACCGTGGGTGGCTTCTAACCCACGGTTACTGAGCCCCCCACCACGACAAGGTGGAGATCCCACGGGGGGGTTATGTAGAAATACCTACATTAGTTATTTAAGTATTGAAATCATTTATTCAATTTGTGTGTAAACAGCCACTTTAGTTATTTAATGAGGTATAAATATTATTTATTTGATTCATATGTAAATAGCCACTTATTTATTCAAGAATATAAGTTAGTGATTTAATTTATGTGAAAATACCCACTTTAGTTAAAGTTAGTTTAGTTCAATTAAGTTTGATAAAATAACATTTGCGTAAGCACAAGAAAGAACACATTATAACCAGCACTATTTAAGATGGTTAAGTAAAACCAGATGCACAGCATTTTGTATAAAGGAAACAAGTTACATATTGATAATTAAGTATTTATCCGGCTGTCAGCGGTTTAATTTTATCATTTATTTATCATTATATGTTTTATATATTTCAATAGAAACCAGACATTGAAAGAAACAATCCTAGCGACACAAAACATTACAAAAAAATATATAATTCAATAATTGCGAAGGAATCTCATGCTTGACTTTACGATGAACAGTAAATGCATAAATAGATGCATTTTCAAACAACACAGCCATAGGCTTCAACAAGAGGATAAAATCGAAGACCAAAACCAACGATTGTAGCATAATAAACATTTGACAAAACGAACAACTAATAATTATACGATGATATTCGTATTTTTATACCAAATAGACAAAGATTAAATTCGTTAATTATTGTTAGTGAGCAACCTGCATGTGACACGTGTACATTTTATTAATAAATGACGTGGAATTCTAGCTAAATACCTAGTATATAATACGCTAGCATCTTTAGGTACGTTCATTCTCAGCCAGACCAATTATGTTAGGTACACGTGGTATAATAAAGAGGCAACTTTCTTAATAAGAAAGAAAAAAGTAGTTAATTTTAAAAGACAATCGCCGTAGTAGGCGGTAAAAGTATTTAATAATATCTACTACATAGAAATATATTGCTGTACAAAATCACTAGCAGAAGGTTATAGTAGAAAAATGGAAAGAAATGAAAAAGAGAAGGGTGTGAATTCGTTCCATAAGTCAGCCAAAGCAGTAATTATTAGCAATAATTACCAGCAGCAATTAATTACCGTAGTGGGCATTTAAAAAAGCTAATCGCGAAGCATACGATCAACGAAGGTGACCTTAGCGCGTCGTTAGAGGACGCGAGGCCATAAATTGCAATACAAAGAATGCGATCAAAGAATGTAACCACAGCGCGTCATTTAGTTGACACGTGGTCGCAAGCAAAACGATTATAACTTGTTACTTATGCGGTTGATACAAAATTAATTATCACACGCGGCAACAGAAATAGTCATAATATAAAAATGCTTACCATGCGTGGTAAGAAAAAAATTGTCTGTTGTGACCGGCGCAACAGAAAACCGACCTTCCGTGCACAACAGAACAAAAAAAAATGTCTATTGTGATCGGCACAACACCACCGACTTCCCGAGCACAATAGAATAAGCAAAAAGAAACAATATATGCCACTAAAATAATCACACACTGCTTTGGAACGATTTCACACATACACAGTTAAAAAAAAAAAAATACTCACCGGGCAGCGGATTCTCAACAAAACCCTACCTATATATTCCCGTGGGCGCCACTGTAACAAAGGGGACCTTCCAGGTGTCCACTGTAACGTTGTCCCTACTTAGGGTGTGTTTAAATGAGAAACGTGGTTAAATGTTACACTAAAAATTGATTTATTTCTCAAGTAAATCTAAAACATCATTTAGCAAGCGTTTCACTAGCAAAAAATTACTAAAAAAAATGTTATTCGCAAAGATTTAAACAGGGTCGCGTGATTCGGCGATGGTAAAGGATTTGTTGAGGGTCCGCCTGCCGGTTCGTCCAGGAGAGGTGGTCACTTAGCTCGTCTCCGGTTCGCCAGATGAAAGGGACGAGCGCAGCCAGCACCTCAGTATTTATTGCAGCTTGAGGTGCGGTGCGGGGCGAAGATGCAGGCGGCCGGGAGGCGGTGTCATCACGACGTCACAGCGACGTCACAGATTATGATTTTTAAGCAGATGTGAACAGCAATTATTTAACATTCTACATCTTCATAAAACGCCAATCTTATTTATTTTCTGTAGCGTACAAATTAGCGTAGCATTCCAGTGCAAGCGAGTAAGTTTTAACTAGAAAAAAAAGCTGTGCACCGCAATACTTATCCATTGGATGCAGTTTTTCATCATAAAATTAGTTGCTGTTTTCACCTTTTCGGTTTAGTTAGCTTGAAGTAAAATTTACTGCCGCTGAATTAAAAATACGCAGAAATGCTACATCATCATGAAATATCCGGACCCAGAAGCTAAAAATAGCCTAGGTCTTTGTTATTTAATTAATCTATACATAATATTATTGCTAAATAATTCCTCGTCGCGTCCTGTCTGTATGATATGAATGCAAACTCAAAAACTACCGAACGAGTTTTTGGATGATATCATCAATAGATAGTGTGATTCATGAGGAAAGTTTAGGTTAGGTTCGCTTAGTTATACATCGTTTTATCGTTTATGTAAGGCTTAATGTAATAATTATATCTTACTAAGTTTATGTACAGGAATTTAAAATTAAATTGATAAAATACATATTTACAAGGTTAAGGCGTCGTATAATGCCTACGCATGCATGTCATCGGTGTAAGGTTATGTGAGTCTAAAAAATGAAAGTTATAAATGGGATCCAGCCGTTTTGCCGAAAAGATTTTGACAAAAATTCATTACCCAAACAAATTTTAGCAACCTTTTGTTATAGATACAATTGCAATATTTCGAATGATTTTAGTACGCATATTTTTATTTGGTCAAATTTTTACTTAGCAAAATATTACCAACTATAATGTCATAATGGCATTTGGTCTTTAATGAAATGATTTATTACAGCAAACAATCTTCAGACAGTAAACGTTTGGTGATATCAGTTTATTTATAGAAGTAGTTAGAGTAGGTTAATTATTAAAAAAATGGTAAGGTTAGGTTAGGTTAGAAGTGTAACCTTCTACTTACGACTTCGTCGACCAGAAACGACTTACATTAATATAAAAAAGAGACTGTTTTTAGTAAGTTACCCGGAACTGAACTATTTAGATTAGGATAATTATTGATTTTGAGTTAAAACTTTTATTCCAACTGAAATATTTGACTAAATAAAAAATGTTAAAATTACTAGTTGGTTAACAAGTTATAGTTTAAACGTTCATTTCCCAAACATTAAGTTTGCGTTACAATTTCTAGTGAATAGATTTTTTGCTAAGTAATAATTTAGCAAATGAAATTACGCGAAAAATTTTTTGGGAAGTGAAAATTTGTCAAATTCCTTTCGGTCAAACAAGGGAGACCCGTTATAAATAAAGATAAATAATAAGATAGGTTTATGAAGGAACGAGGAGCCTATAATACAAAGGGTTACCGTTAATGACGTGAAATGTTCGGGATGCCCGCTTTAGATTCCAGGGATAACGCTAGGTCTTGGTCATTATGTGATCGGAATCAACTACGCAATGGTTTATTGGACTTCAATGTAGTTTGAATTCATTAGGAAATAGATAGGTGAATGGGACCATTATCGTTTCTGGGTTAACGGGCGCATGAATAGACTTGGTAGGTAATATATAATTTTGTTTAAAATTGTAAGGTATTGTATTTATAGGTTAGAATATTTTTGGTACTTTTTTATATCTTTGACGTAGGTACAACTTCTAGAGGGTAACACGTGTAACCATTTTTTGGCAAGTTATAAGACATATCAATAAGTCTTGTGAGGAGGAGATTTACCTTATTTACCTATGACAAAATATTTTTTTGTAGATATGTAGAGTGGCACTAAGACTATGAGCTAGCCTAACTACTGTTCTTTTTAGTTACTTTACCAAATCATACACATTAAACATATAAAGATAACCTTACATGGCCACTCACCAATGCAGTAGGGGGGACCGAAGATCTGAATAGTACTGCGGAAAGCGGTTGGATTACCTTGTGGGAACCTATGTACAGCAGTGGACATCTTTTCGTTAACGTGATGGTGATGATGATATAATAATATTCCAGCCAAGCAACACAAATAATTGTCATGTTCGTCACACAAGGATTCGCCCTTAATTTTGATTGGATCGTCGATCCAACCAGCTATCAAGGCCATTAACCTCTAGACCAAATGCCAGTTAGAAAAATCCTACGGAAAAATTAGACAGTAATGTATAAAACAGACACGCCCTTATTTATTTTAGTGCTACTTCATTCCGGCATCTCTAAGCCCAATTCAGTTGATCGAAACTTCTTCACGTCACGTCATTAAGAAAAGTTTCGCGAAAGCAAGTAGCACTACTTACGCTAGGAGAAAGACACTTATCACGTACGAACGAGGTTTCGGTGCTCATGCAAGGCAAGCCACCTCGTAAATTCCTCGTGTAGTACGTGTGTCGAAAACTCGACATTTTTATATAGCGACATATTGCCAACTAGGTAAGTCTTGTGTGAATATATATATACATACATACATATATATATATATATATATATATATATATATATATATATATATATATATATATATATATAGATTATATAGATTGAGGCGAGATTTATTTTGTCCGTTTCGTGAAGAGAGTTTTAAAGAATACATCAATGAAAGTATGTAGAAGGAGATCGTACATCCAATCATGAATCATGTCAATATAAAGTTACTCGAACCTGTGTAATCTGAAAAAAAAGATTACGGTATAAATATTACTTTACAGCTTGAAGTATTCGTCAAATGTCAAGTCTTGGTTTCTAATTCAAACAAAGCATTGTTTGATTATTCTACTCGTATTTGATTTGCATACGACAGTAGATATTCATTTCTGACTAAAAGAGAATTAGGAAGAATTAAAGAACAAAATTGCTCATTTTGCGGAATTACTCTGTTGTTTTTTAACGCAAAAGCCATCTTTTTAACATAGCAAACATCTATTCCCTACAAAAACCATTTACCACAAGGAAAATCATAATATGTATGCAAATGAAATGCCACAAAAATCCTAAACCATTTTCACAAATCACAATCCAATATTTACTTTATATCACCAGAAGTTGAAACTATCTGCTATTTCGAAACTTGCAAAATACGTTTCGCTTAAAATTAGTTTAGTTAGATGAACCACGAGATTGGGACCATTTTCCTTATCAACTATTTATTCCACGTAATCAGAAGGCAGTGAAGGAAACTAGGTCAGCGTTGTAACCGATTAGATATCAATAAACGACTATTGATAGATCGACTGCATAATATCGACAAGCCGAATGTGTTATTTAGATAGTGTGACTGTGATTTGTGAGTGCACCAATGTGGAAACACTTGGAATGTTTGAAAGGAAATTATATGAGATGCGGTGAAGAAAATATCTTGATATTGTGGCTGAAAAAGATTATGGTATCATACAAAATAAATTAGCGGGTCTTAATCGCGTACAACTAACTTATTTAAGGTATAAATACCTATTTGGTTCCGACGTTTTGCTCGTCTTGCACCGAGCGTGGTCGCGGAGAGACTGATGAGAGCTCTTAGATGGTAACTACTTTCTATATGGTGGTCAACACTACCTCCAGATCGATGGAGTGGCTATGGGTAGCCCTGTCGCACCAGTAATGGCCAACATCTGGATGGAGCACTTTGAAGAATCCATAGACATGCAGGCATCAAATGTGAAGCTGTGGAAGAGGTATGTGGACGATATCTTCTGCATCATGAAGAGGAACCAGCAAGACGTGGAACAATTCGCAAACAAATTGAACTCCATACATCCAAACATCCGATTCACATCGAAATGGAGGTAGACGGATCGTTACCCTTCCTTGACGTTAAAGTGACAGTTAGAGATAATGGTACCCTTGGACACACTTTCTATAGGAAACCGACACACACCGACAGGTATCTTAACGCGAACTCGCACCACCATCCGCGGCATTTGGATTCCGTTGTGTCCTCGCTAGTGAACAGAGCGTATGACCTGTGTGACCCTGAACAATTAAATAGTGAGCTGTCACATGTTCGGGAGGTACTGAGGCGCAATGGATACAAGAAGAAGATACTCCGTCTGAAGAGGAAAGATCGTAGACCTGAAGTAAGCAGAGTGCCGGCGTACATGCCATATCTAAAGGGAGTGACGGACAAGGTTGGAACAGAAGTCAAGAAATACTCCATCAAGTCTGTATGCAGTCCGCTCTCTAAGATTGCACACAATCTGTGTACCCCAAAGGATGTCATTCCTCTCCAAACACCTGGCGTCTACAAAGTCGATTGCAGCTGTGGTAGTTCATATATCGGGCAGACTAAGTGTACAATCGCTGAAAGAGTAAAGGAACATATCGCAGCTGTAAAAAACCGACAGATTAATAAGTCGGCGATAGCTGAGCATTTGTTGGAGTTTGGACCAAACCACTGGATAGAACTGCATCAACCACAAGTCTTATCCATCGATCATCACTATTACTCCAGGATAGTACGTGAAGCGGTAGAAATCAAGAAACATAACAATTTCAACCGGGAGGATGGATATAGATTATCGGCTACTTGGAATCCAGTCATCAGCAAGTGTAGACACCGCCGTAGTGATAAATATCAACAGTGTGTAGACGTCATTAGTGTAGTGTGTCGGAGTACCGACATTGCGAACTTAAATAAAGACCAAGTGAGGGTAGCCGAAGCCCGCACTTCCACAAGACGGCGCTGAGCTCTCATCAGTCTCTCCGCGACCACGCTCGGTGCAAGACGAGCGAAACGTCGGAACCAAATAGGTATTTATACCTTAAATAAGTTAGTTGTACGCGATTAAGACCCGCTAATTTATTTTGTATGATGTATACAAATCGCGAAAGTTTAAAATCGAAGATTATGATAGTAGAATACTATCAAATAATGAATTATTTTCTACATAATAAGGATTTTAGAAGTTCTCTAATATAATATATTATATCTGGTCTAAAATGATCATTATATTAGCGTTATCCCTATTGCATCCAAGACAATTATTGTCTTCGAGCCACAGTCCATCTTCTAGTCTAATAAGATATCGTACAAAATATACTACAACCATGTGGTATAACTTATCTACAATATGCAGCAACAATTAATGAAGATTTTAGTTCGAAAATCTCTTTTGTAAAATTGGTGTTTTGAAGATACAGCAACTTACGAAGGAGGTATTGAAATATAATACAATACATTAGAAACAGTAAAATGAAGTTAATTCATAATAACATTATATTATACTTATGTATACTTCAAACTTATTCTGCCAGATTAACTCAAAAACACAAATTCTAGTGATTATAAAAAAAACGGACAGGATTTGTCCTAAGATTAGGGGACAGAACATACGGTCAGTCTGAATAGTAAGCCGGGAATGCGTTTTGTTACCTACAAACTCAGAGATTACGTTTTAAAAGCATTTCAGTTCGCGGTGGCTGGATCACGGCTTTTCCTTAATAACATTGGATGTTACGCTAAAGCTGGTGTATATTGGTTTCTGACGTTTGAGTTAATATTTAGATCGGTATAAGAGAATGCTATATAGGAACATTTCTTAATTTGCGTAGGATTAAAGAGAAGAAAAGGCCTCATAAATTAACATTATAAATGGCGCCCAATTGTGACGACCTTTTGCCATTTTGGGACTTATGTTCGCTTTTATACACACAGTTAGCTATTTTGCGATAATACGTAAAATACATGCCTTTCTACATGCACGTAAGCGTGGCCAATCATGAATGATAAATGGAACCCTGAACGTTGTAACACTGAATGAAAGCCTACACAATACAATAAATAATGTATTACTACAAACAATAATAATATGGACTTGCTCGAAAATAACATGTTATACTTATCGTAGTTATGTTCGTTTAAAAAGTTCGTTTTGAAAGTTTCCCGTCACGAGTTGGCTGTCGTATGAAATATATTACAAAAACCATGCTGCTATTTACATATTTTGATATTATAATCTCGAAGTCACAGATTTTTATTAGAATAATCATGAAATATCTTATCTGACCTGTATAACATTGGTTTTATAATTTTCCTTTCCTGGTAAGTAAATGATCAGATCTGAATAGATTATCTATACAACTGAAGACACTTAGATAGCAAAAATATTTTTCAAGCCTTACAAATAAGAGGTCGGTATCAATGGTGCTTTTCAGGACCATTAACGACTGTTGCCGCCATTATAAGACGACTTTTGCACTAAAATTAATTGAATCCTCGGATATATACGATAATGCCTATCTTAAGATAAGTTTACAAATATATTATTTAAATCTTACACAGGGAGGACACTTGCACAGAAATTAAATATGTTTCTGTCATATTCATGTTCTTCACCGAATTTCTTTAGGGAAAACTAGAAGGAAAACAGCGGCAGCTTTCAAGCGCGCAAATTATGCTGAACGTAACGTATCTAAGTATACTACTGGTTTTAATTTTTATCTATAGTTAACGATATCAGTAGGTAATTTTTATTGAAATCGTCAGGGAAACCGAAGGCCGATTTTTATTGACCGTATGAACTAAAATATATATTGTCTGTTTTGCAGTGATGACCCATTTTTCATTAATCTAAATTGAACTACGTAAAATTTTATTAAATGCCAATCCTCTATCCGTTCAATGCTCAACTGAGTTCACTTATTAATATGGATCTATAGAACAAAAGATAACGTAAGATCATTTCTATCACGCGCCACGAGAGCTAAGCCCATGGACGGCATCCATATAACATACATAAATCGCACACAATACAAGCGATCATTCGCCAAAGTTCGGCATCCAAAACCGTTTTCACATCGCAATCTTCACATAAATCGAATATAAAACGAGGAATGGATCGAAAAGAAAATATACGACGCGACAGCCCAGAATCGTATGATAATCGTATATGGGAAGTATAAAAACTTTATAGGTAAAATGGAAGGGAAATTTTCAATGGGATGTGAGAGAAATGGCGACTCTTAGAAAACATTTTTTTTCTATGAAAAGTATATAAATAAAATTGAAATGTCTAATGTGTGTATGTTTTCTCAAGTGCTTGGACTTATATGATGCCAACAGAGACAAGAGGTAGTTATGTATCTCAGTGGATGCCAATGTTTTTATAAAATATTGTTTGTGTGACGACGAATGTTTATATTGTTGGTTTGTATTCTTTATTGGCCTTGCAGTGACAGGCAGAAGAGAATTAGTAAGCGGGTGGCAGATAGAGATAGAGATGACATTCATTGCAAAAGCAGGCGTCTAAATATATTTAAATACAGCTTTTTATTAATGTTTTATTTCATGTAATATACATACTGTCTTTTTTTTTAATTATCTAACTAAAATTGCAATTTGCAAAGGAGAAATACCAAAGACGGTCTGTGGCGGCCAAAAAGTTGTGAATCGTTGAAATGAATCATATAATTTTTAAAATTTATACATCGTTTTCGTTTCTTAATGGAACTTTGGTGAAAGATTTTAGTTTTTAAAGATTATTATTTTGAATTATAGGCTATGGTAATAGCGGATGAATGTCTTATGTTGCCAACATTAAAAATAAAATGAAGAAAATTTTTTTTAAGGAATTAGTATATTTATTACTATATTAGAAAACAATATGTTTTATTTACTTTATACATATATTTGTAAAAAGGATCAAGAAATATGTAATTTATTACATATTCCATAATTATTTGGTAAAAATCGTTTTGTTTTTTAATCAATAGTATAAATATTTAACTTTATTAAAAGTTCGGTTTCTTTGCCTAGACTCAGATGAGACTGTCAAACATTGTCAATCTTATCTACTACCTTAAAATCTGAATAATCTCTAAGAACTTCGAAATTAATATCAAATCTGTGTGACAAGCCATTGAACAATCTCAACCTGATTAATAGCAGCTACATTGACACGGGGACAGAAATGGATCAGTACAGTAACACTTCAAAGAAAGCCTGGCACAAATTCCTAAACGTTAAACATACTCGTATTATATTACCACTATTCGGCACACTTGAACTCAACCGGGTAGTTTTCAAAGGGAATCTGAAAACTATTCACATATTATTACTAATTCGAGGCACGCACATTCTGTCGTTTATTTAAATGTACTCGCCTCGCAAGGAAGTCGGGCGTGTAACTTAATTCCGAAATTCTATATATATGGCAAATTCTAATAGCGAATATTCGAATATGCACGATTTTGATGAATTGTTAGCTAGCAGCTACGTCTACTCGGTTAGTAGTTCAGTTGAAACTGTTTCCAATTTGCTTGCGAATGCATCATCTTAGTGAACAGCTTTTGGTACTAATGTCAGTGCAGAAATATAAGCTATAGTATTATATTGTGTCCAAGAATTGTGATTGGAAAGTTGCCTGATCGGAAAGAGCCCAACAACGTTTTATGAATATCAAGTCGACAACTCAAGATACATTTTACAGTTATTTTCTTTTTTGCATATTTAAGGCCATTTTGACAACAATTTTAAGTCTCATAAAGAAGCTCTGTGTGTCTTTGCGACTTTTAACCATGTAAGACACTCTGAGAACTTCTGCGTATAAACTTTAATATTTAACGTTAATCCTTCGTACTTCAAACACGCAAATAATACATGAACCGATTCCTAGTAAATCAATCCATGGTAAAATAACGTGGGATCAACTAATCATATAAACTAGAAACTATTTAAACGAGTTAACCACACCAAGTGATGTGAAGTGCGATTTCATCTAAATCGATAACAGTTTCGTGTTCGAATTCACAGGCAGCCGAACTTCCAATCACTGTGTCTTACGTTCGTACAAACTGAACATAAGTTTTCCGATGATAGTTACATAGCCGTGTGGTTGACGGCATAGAATACAAGTGTCACCACCCCCTATCTTCCCGTGGGTGTCGTAAGAGGCGACTAGGGGATAACACGATGCAAATACCATCTTTGCGTAGAGACGGAAAATTCGACATCAAACCCTATACGACTGCCTCGTTGGTCTCGCGTCATAAATGTGCGCGTGGGATCGGGAGGTCCCGGGTTCGATTCCTGGGTCGGGCAGTGTTATTGGGTTTTTCTGCACGAAATTCTCAGTAGCAGCACGGAGTCTGGAAATGTGCCCGGTACGGCAATAGGCTCGCCTCTTATTACGTGGGACTAAAGTATATCTGGCGAAAAGTGGGTGTAGAAATACACCTCTGCCTACCCCTTCGGGGATAAAAGGCGTGACGATATGTATGTATGTATGTATATAGTTACATAGTTACTGACGCGGACATTACAGGGTAGGTACAGGGATTCACGTCTAAACTCGCCCAGGGAAATGAAGTGACGCCACATGGCATATTCTAGAAAGATTTAAACTTCGAAATTTAATTAAATTTTACTGTTTTGAAAAAAAAATCTGGCGATTTGGCGATTTTTGACATCACAAAATCGTGAGACTAATTCAAGACTGAATTAGTTTTTTTAACTTTCAGAGATAGTCGAGTAATTTTTAAATTTGAAATTGGTATATAATTATCATTACCATCCTAGCTTTGTCCCAGTTACATCCAAGACTTTCGGCTTGGAGCCTGAATGCAGCTTACCAGCCTAACCAGATTGGATAGAATATCAGTTTGCTCACAGAGCGACTAATATTTAACTTCCGCAACCCAAACGGATTGCGAAATTCCATGGCTTAGACCATTGATTCCTCATTACAACTCTTAGATATTTTCATGACAAACGGGACCGATAGTTTAGCGTGCTCGCAGAAATACGGAAGATGTGATAATGCCTGTATAAGGTATCGAAGTGAACAGATGGAGTAATGGCGCTTTTAAATTAGACTGTTGGCGCAGGAGTTCAGCAACACAACAGCTCCGATTAAGAGTTTATTTTGTAGACTTTTCTCAATTTTTATTTCTTCAATATTAATTTAAAGCCATTTTTCGCTCTTACCATACACTAGAAAACAGCAACCCACAAAAAGAAATTAAACCAATCACACACAAAATTTTACAAAAATTCACCACGTTGATTGCGAACTGGAACAACTGCAAGACAATATTGTACACCAGCCGGCCTCGATTTTTCAGCTGTCTGTCTGTCCTTTGACGCAGATAGTTCCTGTATGTGTTTTGTGTACAAAGTCAGCTCGCTCAAAGCGATAACTGACGTATTGATACGGCTGCACATGTTATGGTGTGTCAGTGATTGTGATGACCCCCAGTTGAATAGTTCTGTACCGCTTTACGCATAGAGAGTTTTTATCGCGGTTGGTGGTTTTACAATTTTGGAGTGTCTATTTGTGTATTTATTTAACAAGTTGTTGTTGTTTTTTATTTGTGTCTTTATTAAATAAAAATAAAAACAACAAAGATAATTATGTAAATAGCTAGAGAAAGATAAGATTTAATCAGTCTTATTGATTGAATAATATATGCCAGTAGGTCGAATGCCGAACTTTGATATTGAATAATATAGTAGGATATCATACATTTTCATATTACCTTTAAAATGTCTGCGTAGTATTGACCCGCAATATGGAATCAACACATAATTTTGAAGAACTATTAATTAAGTCGCAGAATGGAATGAGTAAACTATTCAAGGAACCATATATTTCGACAACTTCGTAATAAAATACTCCTACTATTCACACGGAAGAAGGTTTCTAGGAGCTCCTTTAAATATCTAACGAAACATTCAGTAATTCTTCTTAGAGAGTACATAGAGCTGACGTTTGGTGTCCAAACCCAACCCCGTCGCTCTACGTAAGCGCTAACTCGACTTAAGAAACATCGCGGTAACTCGCCGTACAAAAAAGTTCCTTTAAATCCGACTGGCGAAACGAATTTTCTAATGCACAAGTCCACATATATATTTAGCACTCTAGTATATACTTACTTCAGTACTTGGCTTTATAAAGTAGAACGCTATTACATATCAGCCTTGTACATAAACTGTCCCACTATGTTCTTTGTCACTATGAGAAGGATTTAGCCATAGTCAATCACGCTGGACAAATGTGGGTTACCAGATTTCATATTATGTCTTTCGAGAACATTATGGAGAACTTTTTCATGCAGATTTCCTCACGATAATTTTTTTACCGTGTAGCAAACTAAAATCAACGATTTAACATCGAAAGGTTTCTGGTGCGCACCGTAAGTTTAAGCCTGAGGCTCTGCATAGCAATCTATCAGTCTCTCTAGGAATATAAGGCTATCCTTTCGTTTACTTAAACAAATTTTAATTTATATGTATGAATGTAGAGAGCAGGGAAAGGCCTTGATATGAGTGTTCAGACCTAAAGAACCTGCGTTTAACTGTTTATTTGAAGACTCAGTCAGCAAAACTGATCATAAATCTGATATTAATCTGCTTAATCCACCATGAATCCGCCGATCACACGTAAGAGCCTGCGACGAAATAGTCACTGTGGGTGTAAACCCGTACCTAATCCTTATTTATAAAGCAGATGTAAGTAGGCGCAATGTAATAAATAACGTGACTTTGGTCTAGACGCGTACATTCTTTTGTCTCTTTCTAGTCACACGGACTGAAAGTTTGGTTTGTAGGCTGAAAACAAATAACCCAATTGTAGTATATTGATGGGTGTCTAATTTCTCTATTACAAGGTTTTATTTGTCTTGCCTGGTGTAGGTTAAATATAGCTGATTTGAAACTACTGCCCGTTATACAGCGGACATAAAGCTAAAAGGCTGACGAAAGTTGGCAGATATTCTGTAAGTTTCTATTTAAGTACGCAGCAATCTATTAGATACGTTGTCGCGGCACAGATTTGTATCACAGGTGTACATGAACTCATCAAGTGGAGAGCATGTGAGAATCTACACACGATATTAGTAACATCAAATTACGCCTGGCTTGAACAAAGTCCTTAACCTCTACGCAAGTAGAAAATTTTTATTCATCGCATATACATATTTAAGATCGAACACTCCTGTCGATACTAACTCGACAGGTATCATCATTAGGCATGTGTCCCACTGCTAGGCACGGGCATCTTCTCACTTTGAGAAGGGTAAGGCCATAGTCCACCACGTCATACAACATTTGTTTTCCTTCACCGTTCAGCAAGCGCCCAAGCGGTAATTAACATTGTAATCCGCACGTAACTTCAGAAAGTCTTTCGTGCGTTGGTACGTTGTTTTGTGCCTTGAATTCAAACCCCAGAAACTCTCGGTCTTTCCACTAGGCTATCGCCGCTTAACACTTTCACTGTCCGACCCCAGACACAATAGAAATTCAATTGTTACGAGCCACATGTGGGTCATGGGACTGGGAAAGGGTTAACCCAACACGTAAAACATAAACTTTAATCAGCCCAGATATACTTCAATTTCCTTTGTTCGTCCATATTTCCAGTATGCTCATTGTACCGCAGAGCCCCGTACTTGTCGGCTGACACATTCACCCATAAACAAGGCCTTAGGATGAAATTCGGCATACCTTACAGTCAGCCGTCGGAATTACATACTTGATTACTTGAGCGAGCTGCAAACGAATTTGCAACTCAGTAATTTTAAAGCACTCATTCACACATAGATGTAGTATATATATCGACATAGCATGTATATCGCATGACTGTGTGAGATGTAAAGCGGAATGACTGGCTTATGATATTTGATGTTCAAGTTTCAGCTATTTATTTTTATTTAGATTAGTTTCTATTTATAACATTCTACATAAGGCAGGCTCATAAGAAAATTACGACTTTTTCGTTTGTAAAAGAATACCAAGGAGACGATAAAAACAGGTAAGGGAGCAACAAAAATAAGTAAACATCATACAATTAAATCATGACTTGTTATATGTATCAAACTAGTTATGTTTCAAAAACGATGCATAAACGTAACAGCTACCACATTAACTTCGTGTTCGAGTCAGATTTTGTACGTATTTAAATTGTTAATTAAAAGAAGATTGATTAATTAATTCATTATTTTAAAAACATGAAAATTTTTAAAAAATAATGGTTTAATTTATCAGTTTGAAGTTGTTATTGATGTAAAAAGAAAATCGTTACTTATCACTGACTGATTAATTTGGATATTATCTTGATACCTGACCGTTATGATATAAATGTGACGGCATTAATTCTGGTAACTTTCACCCTACTCAAGGATACCACTGCATCTAAGCTGCGAATCTCAGCGACATATCACAGCCGTTCCGCATTTTGGTGACTGTTTGCAGACAATAGCTTTATGAGAATTAACATCAACCGTTGAAAATATGCTTCGATCACCGTCACTGGCATAGATACAGGGTGGGGCGCTGACTTTGCCACCGTGTTTGTCTTCTATGTTTGAATAATACTCGTATAAGACTAAAGTTGACTGCCTCGTTGGTATCGCGGCATAAATGTGCGCGTGGGATTGGGAGGTCTCGGGTTCGATTCCCGGGTCGGGCAAAGTGTTTGTGTTAAATTCTCAGTAGCAGCACGAAGTCTGGTAATGTGCCCGGTACGGCAATAGGCTCGCCCCCTATTACGTGGGACCTAAAAATTCATGGCGAAATGTGGGTGTTATATTACACCTCTGCCTACCCCTTCGGGGATACAGGCTTGAGTCTATAAAAAAAATAAGACTAGTTTCTAGCTACAACAATAACTAAGGCGTCCTTCAACACAAAGGAACAACTTATCCAACATTCATAAACGTAAGCACATACGTAGGTACTATCCATCGACTTTATTCAGATGCAATACTTTGAATTTCACTGAAGCCAACAGATATAAACTCGATTGCTAATCGTACGGTTCTGGACAAGACGGCCGGGCTAAAGAAAGTGTTATTGACTTTCTCGATCAAGATATTCTAAGTAGCTGCCGGGGACTTGGAACTATGCCAGATAAACGACAACGCTGGTCTCCTATTACATACAACTGTGACATAATTGGCGAAATTTTGGCGTAATATACCTTTGAATACACGGGAGTGTGTAGGGATAGAAAGGAGATGTTATTAATACGTTTCCCTTGGATACTCTTATTTAACTATGACGCCATTGCTTCGTAAGAGGATTATTTGCCATAGTGTATTGATGAATGTGTACTATTTGTCAAGACTTGTCACGTGAAAGTTTACAAGTTATGATAATGAGCCGAATATATTCGATTCATCCCACATATCTGTTGTCCAATACGCTTGAATAAAGTCATTATATTTGATTCAGTCGAATAGCCGAGTGTGCTGTTCAAACAAAATATGATTTGGTATTATTTATTTTTATTGATTTATTATACTTAGAAGTTTTTGCCTATCCAAGCGTTGTGTATAAATTATTAGAACAAATATCATACTGTCCGTTTTATGAATAAAATTTTCATGTAGATTTTATGAGCTTAATGATATAATACGATTTTCATAAAAGATTTTACATGTCTCCGCCTAAAAGAAGCGTAAAAATAAGATGTTTAATGTTGTTTCAAAATTTTGCTTGTTAATTTAATGAAACATTTGCTAAGACTAGTTTTTAACTATTTATTGAAATTCCATTCGTATACCTATACAACAAGACTCTTAAAAAGCTGTTAATTTTAATTGCGCTAGTTCCTGAAATAATAGGTCCAAAGCCGACGCTTTTCATAATCACATGCATTTTTTAATACATACATTGCATAAAAGCATTAGATATAACATCAATTCTGAAGATGACTCTATCATTTACTTACATACAAGTAAATGAGGGAATTCTTTTTTTATATAATCTCTTAGACATCTTCAAAACAAGTACTTCACTTTGTAACCATTCTTGCTACGCTACCGTAGGGAGCTGAGGTGCTCAGAAGGAATTAAATGCCTACAGTATTCACGGTCTGCTAATTTCAAGAAAATATCTCGATACCACTGAGCAGATTGCTTTGAATCCCTCTTTGAACCAACTTGTCAATTGCCAATGATAATACCCAGCGATAATAATTTCCTTTAAACATTACCGTTGTCGCAGGCGATTTTCCAAAAAATCAATCAACTGATACAAAGTGTGATAAAACATAGCTTTGTCTCGTGTGTAAATCGAACCCACAACACAGGACCTAAAGCTCTGCCACTACGCCATACATGCAGTAATAATTGTGATCATTTATTATTTGACGAACAATATTCTCATTATTATCTCATTAGAAAAATGGTCTTTGATTTCTCGGAATGTCTCGATGTACACACATCTTAAACACGGCTCTTTACAAAATAACCTTAGGGACAGACGAACGTCAGGAAGATATAAAAGTCACCCCCCGGGGCTATAGTCCATTTCATTATTAGCATCAACCTGGAGATATTGTAAGGAGGACATTAACATGCTGTATATAGGTATTATCCGTAATATGTTATGTTTTCTGGTGAATAAAGCTCTTGGATGGATGTGACGTAATTTGTACTAATATTATTATCAATGGTAACAAATAATTGCTTGCGCTGTTTATCCTCCTTTCACGTCGCAACGGAGCGATGCTATGGTATGATTTTTGTAAGAAGAGTTAGAAAACTTAGGCAGCTGGAAAGTGACAGGCTACGCTTTACTGCGATAAAAGACGACGCAGGCGAATCCGCGGGTGAAATCTAGAGAAGCAAAAATATCAGCCCTTTGTATTGAGCATAGCCCTTACATTAGACTGTATTATTAAATTTGTTGTTGTTGATCAAGGGCGTCTCCTCACTATGGCCTTTCCATAGTTAAGGGACGCCCTCGTTAGGCCACAGTAAACTAAACTTGGAGTTGCTTTTAGTCCCACTTAGCCATTGAGTATTTTTCGGACAAGAGATTTTCGTGCGACACAATAAAGATCGACATTAGCATAAGTTTTGGTTTTCTTATGATCCTGCACCCGCAAATAGGATCCCTGCGAAACAGGGCTACGTCAACTTAATTTATAAGAAGAGTATGTTATGCTTAAATCAAACATGATCAAGTTCTTATTTTTAATCAATTACTTAATGTCGCACCAGTGTGATGAAGATCTTCCGTGTGTCGTACAAGCGTGCATTAAAACTATGGTACACTCAAAATACTACCTACAGCTTTCACCCACCAATGCAAATTAATATAACAGTATCATTTGAAAACACAAACATAACGCTTCTTCGCCATATGTCACCCGAATAAGGAGAAACAAAACGTAATATATATTTTAAAGGGGCACCAGGTGTTTCTCTTCCAACTAAGTTTAATTAAATAAACATTCAGTTTGAATTAATTTCGTATAGTACAGATATTAAAATGGTTTATGTCGTTGTACGCGCAACTTTTTAAATTAATGTTTTGCTTAGGGTGATATTGTTTCCTTCTGTATTGATGTTTGAATTATTTTCGAACTTAAGAGAGGAAGCAATGGTAAAGTTTTATTTTTTATTTGTTTAAAAACATCTTGCTTGCAGCACATGAATGCACAAAGAAATACTTCCATTTTTATAAAATATATTTACATAAGATTATGTGAATATGTATTCGTTTGCGAAGATACTATACGCTGTAACCCCAAATTGCTATTTCGATTCTTTTGTGATTATACCTTCATTTAAACTTTTCCTTTCATTAAATATTGTAAAAATATATTTTTTGGACATCCCATTAAAATGACTTTACAAATTATACTATGAGAATATAGTGATACTTTCTTTTTCAAAATTGTAAAGAAATAGAGACACAAAATATCTGCAAATAACAAATAGAGAACCAGCAGTGGCTGCATCGTGTTTTTTTATGTAAGGATAGAAGAACTTATTCTTACCTTATCATTCAAATGTATTATCATTCAATGTAAAGAAATAAGATATATTTTAGATTATACCTATATAATAAGAAACAATAAAAACTCGTGAGGTAAGACTCGCATTCACCTTGTTTTAAAAAAAATACTCGTCACAACTGTCATGAAAATCATTGATACATAATCATAACTTTAATGGAGTACCCTTAAATGTTATGACACTGCACCTAGTCCAAAACATAGAATATTGCTTTCTACTTTAGGAGGGCTCAGTCGATCGCACTGTAAAAAAATCTAACCGATACCAGTAACTCAGTAAGATGTACTGAATTACTGGTATCGGTTTACGGTACGCCGTTCCTTACACACAGTATATACAATACACCCAGACACAGAACAAATAAATAATCATAACATTAAAAAAAACTTCGGTACCCATCGCAACCATGATTTCCGGCTTCGCAGTCGAGATCACTAACCACTAGTGTCAACGTTAATGTTGTTTGATTTCCAAAAAGTTAGCCTCAAAGAGAAACCACTGCTAATCCGACCGATCAATAGGCTGTTCTTACTTACAATATAATATGTCTGTCTGATCTCTTCTTCCACCTTGACATTGGCAAAATCATCGACATGCGATGGAGCCATTTCAAAAATAAAAAAAACACAACACAACATTCCAGAGAACACCAGGTTGCCTTGAATTTTGTCTGAAACTTTCATTCACAACGTTAACTTGAGTTGTATCTGGTACTTAGGTTATTGTTCTCATGATATAAGCACCACATATTAATAACATCCTCATTAAACCTCCATTAAAGTTATATTACAATTCGTTGAATTTGTAATAATTATGTTCTCATATTCCAATAACGGTAATCTACCAATATCCGGAGAAACTTGAGTGTGGATCAAAAAGCTTTATCCTATGAACGTATTAAAGTAGAAGTTAATATTTGATATACCTACTATAAATGAAATTTCTGTACTATATAAATAGCAATTTAGTTAAATAACCTCTCTAAGGCAATAGTTTTATTCACTTAATAACCTTACGAATTTAATCAGTAAGATATTTTACACAACTATATTTATGGTATATCAACTTTTATAACGTGACAAGAGGATGACAACAGCTACTTACTGACTGTCTGACAGACAACGCACAGCACAGCTATTGCACAGAAATAGCTGAAAGGAGAATGCCGGTACCTGTACCAATTGCTTTAAAAAAATAATATACCGTTTAACTGCCATTACTAAATTATGAATCATTATTAGATCCACGTTTACGAAATATTATAAAAAAGTAGAACTTAGATCAACAACTTCCGAATGCATATATTGTCAGACCAAAAAAAAGTCGATTTCGTCCGAGCGACAAAAAATCGAGTGTAATATTCTCAACATTAACGATTGCTTACACGATTAAATGATTTTGGATTCAATAGAAGGCCCTATGATAGTGAATTAAAAAAGCTGTGTTTGGTGTGATTTTATTAAATAGAAATACATATTTGGGTACTTAACTTGATTTCAGTCTTTGGTTGAGCAATTTATTAATTAATCGATTGTTTTTTAGGTGATATCGATGTTAGATATACTTAATTGAATCGAGATGGCAAGACTTACAGGGTGACATTTTATAACTTGAGCAACCGTCAAAAGTGTCAAATGTCAACCCCAGACATCGTCGTCTACGCATCGTTCGTGTTTGTTTGTGTTATTATTTTGTTTTTATCCGTTGAGTTGAGCTTTGTTCCTCCGGGTCGAAATTACGTTTCTTTTAACTTGTAACATCATTCATTTATTGAATTTGTTATAAACAATTAGAAATCAAGGACGAATTCCTTCCTTTGTAATATTTATGGCGGATTTTTAAAAAATATGGTTATGAGAAAAATCTCAGAACTGCGGATTCGAAAACAAAGACGCTTCAAGCCTACGCTAATATTAAACAATAAGCTGGCTAAAAATGTTCATTTCATGAAAAAGCAAACGGTACAGGCTTCCATACAAAAACCGGCATTCTCCTTTTGCATGCATGTTCCTTGCGGACTGTAGGGCTGCACTAAGAAAGGATTTGTTGAAATGCCCACGAGATCAGGCAGAAACGATTAAATTTAAATAATATTTGCGGGCTTAGCTGCGGCATTTTTATTCATTTTATCATCCTCCTAGCTTTATCACAGTTTCAACCCGGGGTCCGCTTAATAGTCTTACCAGATTTGGCTAAATATTAGCTTTTCTTTTTTGATAGCCTGTCTGACCGCCGCATCCCGGAGAGACAGCGATATTCCATGGTTTTTAGACTAGTTTCAGTTTAATTAGAAGGTACTGACGCTCTATAACAACTGAGATTTTTATGACCACCGGGACCGAGGCACGGGGCAAGCGATAATTAACAATTCAATACATAGCTCCGAAAAGTCAGTGGTGCGCGATGTGGATTAGGTAGATTAATGGTTTATCTAAATACAGGGATAAATTATGAAATGAAAGACGCTTTATGTAGTGCCGTAGCATGAAGGATTAGCGGATTGAAGATGTGTCGTTTGGCATATAAGTTAACGCGTAAGCATCTGATTATGTGTGAAGCCTTTCTGTAAGGAGTATGCGACAGGTTTCTATAATTATTCTCTCACCATTGTTGGGCGTTACGTGTTGAAGCACCGACAATACCGAACAAATAATATAAATAACTAGAGGCCACCAGCAGCTACGCCTGCTATTTTTTTAATTTACCTGTTTTGGCCGATCCCGTGGGCATTTCGGGAAATCCCTTCTTAGTGCACCCCTACAGTCCCCAAGGAATATACATGCCAAATTTCAGCTTTCTGCGCCCAATAGTTTCGGCTATAACGTGTCTGTCAGTCAGTCAGTAACGCAAGGATTTTATATATTAAGATTGTGAAGACCAAGTGAGGGTAAATGTCGAAAACCGCGCTTCTCGGGATCGGCGCTATAAGGTCTTCCCGTGACTACGGCCAGGCCTCCTTCACTCGGCCGTACCTACAGCGATAAGTGCCTACACTTTGGCGCGGCTTCCACGCCGCGTCGTCACCGCTCGCGCGCAGGGCTAGCTAATAACGTGAATTTTAATAGTGAACAATAAAAATGTTCACATCACAAGTCTGGTGCAAAGTATTGCTCATTTAACGGATGTGTGTCGGAAGCAACTTGAAATTTTGATTTGATTTATTTTACGAGAGCAACTTGAAAATTGTACTTTTTATTTGTTGAGATATCTCAACGATTATGGTGTCACATTAAATATCTACTTCAAAAATCATTTTATCTGTTTGAATCATGTAAATCGGTCTACGCGTTTAGGAAATAACTAAGAATTAGTATAGTGAAAATGTAAACCACCAGAATTTTTGTGGTTTTCGTTCTACGAGCACAAATAGTGGGATAGGATACTTATAGTATAAATATTTATTATTAGGTACGTGGTCAAGTAGGTAGATAGACGATGAATAAATATTATAGTAGCAGCGGCAAGTCGACAACCCTAGCGCACCGCTCCGCGCCAAACAGCGACAGCGTTTTGTGTTAGAAAAGAGCGGGAACAGTTAGGTCAATATCGCGTTAGGTACTGAATGCTCATGCGAGCTGAATTGCACTTTCTTGCTTAGTAGCAAGAGTCACCATTTCTTTAAATTGGTTTGCGAAGTGGTGCTTCTGTTCGTAAGAACTATCTATTCTGTGCTACGGCTAATGTAACCCATGCCATAATGTCCTTGACGTTATGGCATACGTTACACCATATGGGTTACATGGAAGGTATCAAACCGTTATTGTCGAATATTACGCAACATACTAGGTATATTAAGCTTTTTGTTACTCTAAATTATTTTTATTGTACTGTTATAAACAAAATAATTATTATGTTTTCTTTTATTTATTATTTTTATGGACTAGCTAGATAATAACTAGTCAGATTCTGTAAAAAGTTTATATTAGGCAGTATAGTATAGTAGTTTATAAATAAGGCTTGGATATCCTACATTGTTCGTAATTGACCCGCACCGGACCTTATTCCCTTTTAGGGTTCCGTACCTAAAAGGTAAAAAACAGGACCCTATTACTAAGCCTCCGCTGCCTGTCTGTCTGTCTGTCTGTCTGTCCGTCTGTCTGTCTGTCTGTCCGTCTGTCTGTCTGTCACCAGGCTGTATCTCATAAACCGAGATAGCTAAAAAGCTGAAATTGTCACAAATTATGTATTTTGGTTGCCGCTGTAACAACAAATACAAAAAATAAAAAGAATGAAAATATTAAGGAGAGGTCCCATAAAAAAAACGTGTTTTTTTTCGTATTTTTTGCTCAAAATTACTAACTGTAACAGGTAGACGCTTTAAACTTTCACAGATTATGTAATTGTATATTACCTTTCAAAATAAACAATTAAATAAAAAAAAATATAAAGGGGGGCTCCCATACAAAAACCTGATTTTCTTTTTAAGATGATGGTACGGAACCTTTCGTGCGCGAGTCCGACTCGTACTTGCCCAATTTTTTATTTCAACACAGATCTGTTCTTTCATTCGCCTTCATTTGACTGCACGGTTGGCGTAGTGGTTTAAGCAGCCGCCTCACCGCTTGACACTGTGCCGAAGTGTTGTGGGTTCGATCCCCACAGGAGACAACACTTTGTGTGATTCATAAATTGTTGTTTCGAGTCTGGGTGTTCATTGTGTCCGTTAGTTGTATGTTTGTAAAGTTCCCAGCGACACAGGATTTAGTCCTAATGCGGGAGTTGTCTTTTTCAAAAAAGTTCGTGTCAGTAAACATAAACCATATATAATATATATTCACCGACTGAAACGAAACATTCTCGCTTATGACTATTTCAAAATTGTATGCGAAGCTAAAATATCAAATAACCCTTTATTTCATTTCGCTTTTCTGTACTTCTCCCGCTATGATCCAATACGTAATATTACACTGGAAACAATATCGTAGTATATATTTTGCCTGCAAGTATTGCGATATCCTACTAATTAATTAGCTTTATGCTTTAAAACAATATTGCTTTTACGGGTACTCGCCGAATTTTAAGCTTACTATTTACATTGGTCCCTACACTTCTGCAACGATACTACCCAAGCTAGAAGCTTATTTTGGTATTAAGCTTTTCGTACAATAGAAATGGGTCGAGTCTGCGTCCTTTATGAGATCTGATACCTTCGCATATTGAGGGATAAAATCATACAAGAGGACCCGTGCTGCTCCACAGCACATTTTGATATTATAAAAAAGCTCTTACATATAGGTATGATGAGTACATTGTAGCCTTATCTAATAAGTAAAAAGATGATATTCTTGCCAAAAATATAATAGGTATATCACAAAACTTCTTTTCTCACAACATTGGCTTTGCATTGCACCTCAGGTATCGTGAAATTTCCACCTTGACATTACTGAATGGTTTGCCGCGCAATAGGGATATAATATATAATATTTATAACTGAACATTGACGAAAGAAAGTTCTTCAATATGACTGTGCTGCCCTACCATTCTTTCCATTAGCAAGATATGAACATAGCAGGTTATTAACAATTTCGCTAGTACCATAGTCAGTAATCGTATTGTTGTTTTCCAGGTGAACTTTGAATTGACACTCGGGATATAGCTCACTTACACTCTGAAGTTCAGCATGCCCTGCGTAATGTCCATTGGCACCCATCACACGTTTGTAATCTGTTGCATTTGTATTGGTCTGGCCATATGCTTCGTCCGCAACAGTGAAGTTACTATATACATCTCACTTATTAACATTGTTGTCAATAGTGGCCAAACGAATTTCATAATGTTTATTCTCACTTCCATATACCTAAACAATAAAAATTGCGCGGAATAAGCAATTACCGTCAACAAGAATGGAAATCACTTGAAAATTGTTGATGGTAGAATTAATCAAATTTGAACACGTTTCTACCCGTATTTTTTTAGCAGTAGGAGGACCATCCGGTACCACATCTCCATCAGGGCCGTCATTGACCAAGATTATTTGTTCAAACTTTCTCTGAGCATTTTTCAATTTCCTTACAAGAACCATCATTATACCTAATTGAAAACACAACTACTCACAAAAAATAAGTTAATAAATCAGAAACTTAAGTAACTAACTTACGCTGAATTCACGTTTTCTTTAACTGTCAATATTTTATTATCAAAATTAAAAATATAGATAAAAACTTTTTTTTATCAGTAAGAAAATAGGTTTTATTTCTGTTATTCCGCTAAATATCTCTGTGAGAAGCACGATTTATTTTGTTTTGTGTATGGGTGTGATTAATCCATCATAATTTAGAAATGTAATAATGACGTTTATAGTTTTGGTCGAAATTGTACTTTTCGTAGGAATGGTAGCTTTGGTAGCAATCGTAAGTAACATTGCTACCAAAACTACAATATATGCCAAAATACATTTCTACCAAAACTACTATTCCTACCGAAAATACTATTCCTATCAAAACTACTATTTGTACCGAAACTACTATTCGTACTAACACTATCATATCTACCTTTTTTTTTAAACTACCATTTCTACCAAAACCGCCGGGGCTGTCAAAAGTACCCACCTACTCTCTCAAAACTACTGTTCTTACCAAAGGTACAATTTCTACGATAACGACCACTTGTAAAAATATAATTATATGACAATAGTACTATGAACCGCTGTAATATGTTCCACATAAAAATAAATAAGATGCCCGAAGAAAGTCCGTAATTTAAAAACACAAACATTTTCCTAACATAAAACGTAAGGAAAATTCCTCAACATCAGAGATCAGTTCACCCAACATTAAGGGTTAACTGGTAACATTCGGGGAATATTACCTGCCATCAGCGATAATTCACTATAGTGATAATTTGACCAACATCGGGTATAATTTTACACACCACCACACTCACACCCGTATGAAAGTAAAGGCAAGGTCACCTTAAGGAGGCATAACGTTTTTTCCTGGCAGTTACCGCAAGGATCTTATTAGATGCCATAAAAATATTTTTGAATTAAGAACACGTCCATGTAGAGAGAAAGCAATGGAATCTTGTGAAATTTATAGGAAAATATTGAAAAATAACTTCAATGTCCACACCTATCTTCCTTCAAACTTACCCAATTTAAATGAACATACCATCAAATGAAAGAAGTTTTTTCAGCGCGTGTTTCAGGCTTATAACGAAACGCCTACCTCCATGAGAACCAGATATAAAGAAGCAGAAAGTCATTGACTAAGGCTACGAAAACGTACAAAATGATGACAAATCTGTGCAGTGAGAGCTTTCATTTAAAAAAAAAATCATGTGAATCGGTTGGGTAGAACGGGCTGGCCGACTCGTATTATAAAACACAAATTCTTTTAATATATAGATACGTGATACAAATGCGATGGCTACAGTTGGTCGTGGGACAAAATACGGTTTCTGAAGTGACCACAACAACTAACCTCAAAATATTTTTTTTGCTATGAGTCCTACAGAAATCCTTCGAAACGGCTTAAAGCTGCGCGTCCACAGGATTGGAATCGGAGCGTACGGAGCGGACGGAGCGTCGTCATTTACAAAATGCCGATGGGGTGCGTCCACTGCATTCGGATTCAGCATCGGCAATTTAGGTATTTTTAAAGCAGGAGGACAGTGACGAGGATATTGTTGTAATTAGATTAATTTTTGGAGAATATCATACATTATATTCTGATTTATTAGAAGATGAAAATAGATTTTATTTGCCCAATTTCGTCCCAAAGATTGTCTCTCCTAAGTTGATTATGTTAATGTTCATGTTTTAGATTATAAAATTCTTCATACCTTTCCTCTAACATAATTAAAACATCGTCGTTCATCGTGAATAAGTATTTTTGCCCACAGTTTAACGTCGCAAACACGTCAGAACTTGAAACGCTCGGAATCCGTATGCGCTACGGCGCAGTAGTGTGGTGGCCTCGGACCAACCTAACAACGGCCGCCAACAAGCTTCAAAAGCTTCAAAGACTTGCATGCCTAGCGGCAACGGGCTGCATGAAAACTACACCTACAGCGGCACTCGAAGTGTTGCTGGACCTGCCTCCATTGCACCTGTTTATACAACAGGAAGCAACGATGACGGCGGTCCGGCTAAGAGCTCTGAAGCTCTGGAAAGACACCAACACACCGCACACTAGCAATTTAAATACACTCTTTAAAGAAGTTCCTCTCACACAAGCCATTGGCGACCAAATATCGAAACAATTTGTGTTCGACAAGAAGTACAAAATCCAACTGTACGAGGATCTACACGAAGGAGCGGTTAATCACAACGAGCTCACGATCTACACAGATGGGTCTAAGACGGATACAGGTACGGGTTCAGGAGTATTCTCCGAGGACCTAAACATCAACATCGCAGCACCACTGGGAGCCTACAACACGGTCTACCAGGCCGAATGTTTTGGCATAATCCTAGCTGCCACAGCAATCATGGCACGTGAGGTAAGGGAACGATCCATTAGGATCCTCTCAGATAGTAAGGCGGTCCTCTCAGCCCTCAAAAGCCATACTATCACCTCGGCACTCACGCTTGAATGCCACCAGAAACTAACAGAGGTAGGTAAACAAAACAAATTAACACTGCAATGGATCAAGGGCCACAGTGGCTCAAGAGGGAATGACGCAGCCGATGTACTTGCCAGAAGAGGGGCCACTTTAGAGGTGGTGGGACCCGAGCCCATCATTCCCCTCCCTTCTGGTTTTTATCGCAACCTGGTAAGAAATAGGACCAGGACCCAACACAACCAGTCCTGGATTGGTATTGAAAAATGTAGGCAGGCCAAGGAGGCTCTTCCCGCAGTAGACGGTAAGATAGCCAAACAAATCCTCCGGCTGTCCAAACAACAACTGCGGACAGTCACGGCCGCCTACACAGGACACGGATTCTTTAATAAACACCTATTTACTATAGGTATCACCGACAGCCCGCTGTGCAGGGCCTGTATGGCAGCAGACGAGACGGCAGCCCACCTGCTCCTCGACTGCCCTGAGGTCGCACAGTACAGGCAGCAGTACCTGACGAGATACAGCACCCTGAGGGAGGCAGTGGGCCACATCAAGAGTCTGCTGGCCTTCCTCGAAGAGCTGGGGTGGCTCGAATGAAGACACCATTCCCACCCGCACGCAAAATACGCGCCAAGACGTAGAGTTGCGGAAACAGCCCGTGCAATCAAGTATCAAGTATGATGCGTTCACTGCGGATGACGTCATCAGCACAAATACCGGTCTCAGACGCAGAAATGCCGATCCAGTGCACGCAGTTTCATACAAATTAATACAAAGCAACAAATCCTTCCGCTCCGTACGCTCCGATTCCGATCCGGTGGACGCGCAGCTTAAGTGAGACTGCCGGAAGCCCTTTGCTATTTTATTTCCAGTCCTATGGTGGGCAACGCACTTGTGACTCATCTAGAGATGTCTGTGGACGCTAGTAAATGCTTACCATCAGGCGACATCTGACAATTTGTCTCCTATTTAATTGCATAAAAGAATGGCATCAAAAACTACTACACACAAAAAAGAAATTATAATTCAGAACGAAGTTTGCCAGGTCAGCTTTTTTATAATATACAAATATTTAACAAATCTTTAAAATTTAAATAAACGTTGGTTTCTCTCCCAATTTTCTTTAAAGTAAAGATTATCCGTAGTGTATCTCTGAAGCCGATCGCTAAGCTTGACATCGAATTCCTTACAAGTCCCTAGGGCCGCCTGTCTTGCTACTAAACTGATGAATTCTAACATGAACATAATAAATCTTAGGGAGGCTTGACAACTAAAACACAGTCTGCGATTAATCTTTTTAATTGTTAGTTTTTGTAAAAATTTTTTTCTCTTGTTTCTTACACACACATCCTGAAGTAGGAAACCTGTACTTTTATCAACCGTTAAAATGCTCATATATTTATTCAGGCATAGGTAACTAAAGTATTTTAGGTAAACTAGAAGATGCTCGCAGCTTCAATCAAGAGAATCTAATATGGCGATGTTATATTGGCTCATCTATGTCTACGCAAAAACCACAAGTCGATCAAAGCTTTGATAATTTCATTCACCTCTTAAAATATAATTAAACCAACTAGAGTGTCGCTTACAAACAACTAATTACATAGTATTACATTGTAAATAAAAAATTAATGCAGAAGCTCTTATATAAAGTAATTGTGATGTAAATTTTATACATCGTAATATATACGGGAGATTTTCGTTCACAGAATAATATAATAAATAGTCTTTTTATAAAGGAGGACTAGATAATTACACTTATCATCGGCCCTGTATATGAACTGTCCCACTGCTAGGCACGTGCCTAGCAGTGGGACATATTCTCAAGGGAAAGGCCATAGTCCGCCACGCTGGCCAAGTGCGGTTTAGCAGAATTCACATGCCTTTAGAGAACATTATGGAGAACTCTCAGACACGCAACGCAGGCAGGTTTCCTCACTATATTTTCCTTTAACGTTTAGCAAGCGATAATTAATAACTTAATGCGCACATAACTTCATCGGTGCGCGCCGTGGATTCGAACCCGCGACTCTCTGCGTAGTAGTCCGTCCGTCCATCCACTGGGCTATCGTTCTAGAAGACTGTAAGATAATACGTTTCCTGAAGTGGTGTAACTATACTACTTTAAAGAGTTTTAATTTAACATTTGTGCAAATTAGAAAAATTTAGAGAGACAGATGATTTTCAAGATTGTGTCTCTAGACACAATACCAATAAGTTTTACACAGATAAGGCTAAGGCTAAACTGTGGATCATATTTTATAATAGGTGACAAGTATTTGCTTCAAGTTATACAATACAACTTAAATCTGTCGTGATAAATGGCAAATTTGAAATATCACCGAAACATCTAAACAAGATTTAGAACTAATCTATCTATCTATCGTCACGCCTGTCTCCAGTTGGGGTAGGTAGAGACTATGGTACGCCAAATGCTCCGGTTCAAACATACCTCTTTCTCTTCCTCGACATTCATTAACCTCATCATACAAGCTCGTCGGTTATGGGTACCTTTAATTCGGGCCTTTTTTAGTACGTCACCTATTTGGTCGGCGTACATTCGTCTTGGGCGTCCCCTACCGACATCTTCAGTCATTCTTACACGATACACTTCTTTCGTATTTATTCTTTTATGCATTCGTTCCAAATGTCCAAACCATCGCAACATTCCTTTTTCAATCTTTATCACTACATCTTCATTTAGACCACACTTCTCTCGTATCACACTGTTTGTCACTTTATCTATCAGCCTTACTCCGCACATACTCCTCAAAGCTAAATGTTATTCATAATATTTTTTTCTATCCTTGGGTGACTTAATCAGTCAGTCACTCACCATTACATGTTCCCCGTAAGCAAAACAAGATGTTGAGAAGTATCAGATAGTTCAAGTCGCGAAAAGATAGAACAATATGGGCAAGCCTGCTAAATTTTCAACCATATTATCGTCTACGATACCAATGGTTGCTCTGTATAAAAATGATACATACCTACATCATTAATGTACACAGCCCTCATATTGTCATTTTAGGTGTTTAAATATAAAACTCCTCGCCTCGGTGTTTAAACACCTAAAACTCATCGCCTCGGTGGTCCAGTGGATAGCGAATGCGTCTGCTAATCGGAGGTCCCGGGTTCGATTCCCGGGTCGGGCACAGTGTTACTAAGTTTTTCCGAATTCTCAGTAGCAGCACGGAGTCTGGCACTGTGCCCGGTAACAGCAATATGCTCGCCCCCTATTACGTGGGACCTAAAAATTCATGGCGAAATGTGGGTGTAATATTACGCCTCTGCCTACCCCTTCGGGGACACAGGCGTGAGTCGAGGAAAAAAAAAAGTAGTATTAGGTGTAGTAATTGTTTTATCGGCAAACTTTAAAATTATATCTCCTTGGTTCGTTTTTAGGGTTCCGTACCTCACAAGGTAAAAAAGGAATCCTTATAAGATCACTTTCTTGTCCGTCTGTCTGTCTGTCTGTCCGTGTGTCACCACCGATTTTCTCAGGAACGGGTGGACCTAGCAAATTGAAATTTATACCAGATACTGAGGTCTATGGTTCCTATTAGGTGTATAATAAAAATCAGGGTCCTGGGTCAACCCGATAAAAAGATATGGTCAAAATTAGACTTTTGCGAAAACTTGTAAGTACCAAAATTAACCTTAATTTTCAACTTTTTTTAATTTTCGGAATTTTTCCTTTACTTGTGCAGTAAGACCTTGGTTTTAACCAAAATTGACAATTCTAGGTCAACCGTCCAAAACCTATAGGGTACTTACCCTATAGGTTTTGGGTCGAAAACCTATATTATGGTAGTTCCCGTTGAACTAGAATCACGAAATTTGGCCAAAAGCAGGGTTTTACAGCCAGTGGCGGCTGGTGGATCAAAGAAGTGGTGGTGCAATTTACCAGCAAACTGAGGCCCCATTTCACCGCCGTATCCATGGGCGGCCTAAATTCAATGTTGGAGGTTTATATAAATTAATTTATAAGTATATACCCACATACCTAATACGACAGCGATGAAACTGAGCCTAAGTAATATTTATTCGATTTCTAAGATAAAGTGAATACCATTTTATCTACAACTAGAAGATGCCCGCGGTTACACCCGCGTAATTTAAGGCTACTGCTCTGCTCCCGTCGCTCAAAGCGTGATGTTATATAGCTTATAGCCTTCCTCGATACATGCGCTATTTAACACTGAAAGAATTTTTCTAATCGTACCAGTAGTTCCTGAGATTAGCGCGCTCAACCAACCTAACAAACAAACTTTTCTGCTTTATATATTAGTATACTAGACGATGCGCGCGGTTACACCCGCGTTATTTAAGGCTACTGCTCTGCTCCCGTCGTTCATAGCGTGATGATATATAGGCTATAGCCTTCCTCGATAAATGGGCTATCTAACACTGAAAGGATTTTTCAAATCTGACCAGTATTTCCTGAGATTAGCGCGTTGAACCAAACAAACAAACAAACTCTTCAGCTTTATATATTGGTATAAGAAGATAGGTACTAAGTAGGTACCTACTTAGTTATTTTTATAAAATAACTTACTTACCTACTAGTTTTAAATGTACAGGTATAGATCCAACTAATACACCGACTTTTCCAAAAAATAGTGCACTTGAACATAGTGTACCTGCTTACTGAGACGCTCAAGTCCTCACAATCACAACCATTTCTTAAATTTCAGTAATAAAATTTCGCATCATAATACTTTTGTACCTATTTACTCTCTAGATTCAAATTGGCGCAAAATGGCGCGCATATAATTTATTAATACCTAGTACAAAATACCTAGTCAACTTTATCGTTAATGCTCATTTCATTATAAAAGCTCACACTTCCTAACCCACAACTTAGTAAACACCAAACACCTAGTTAGGTATATCAAAAAGCTTTTCAATGAGCGCCAGTGAGCAAATTTCCGTCAAACCTCGCCGACGCGACATTCGGGTATCATCAGGGCGCGCGTGCGGCGCACGGGAAGGTGTTATTTCGCCGTACATTTTGTACTGAACTATCTCCGTCTCACGCGCCAGGCGATATGGCGCGAGTCTCGTATAGTTGTATGAGCGTCGGCCGTGCGCTGAGGTCTAGCGCACGAGGCATGTTTTGTCAGCTGTAAGACACTCACAGCTGTTAAATTGTCGTAATTTCGGTAATGTTGTATCTATTATAGATAGTTAATCAAATTTTATTACTTATACTTAATACCTAAGTAGGTAATTTTTCTTATAGACCTTTTTAATTCTGGTAGTTCAGCGCACGAGCGCACTAAGGTACAGCCGCCCCTGTTTACAGCACAAATAAAGGAAAAATTACAAAAAATAAAAAAGTGGAAAATTTAAGGGTGTCCCCATACATACATAGTAGACTCCATTTAAGATAGTCCTCTAAGTTGTATGGGCGCTCATACAGATTTAGAGGACTAGCAAAATTAGCACCAATCTCAAATAAGGTAAAATGCGTACGGAACCACGAACTTGGCCGAATTTTTTTAGTAAGTTTAATGTTATCCTTTCACTCGCACTTTCACACTTCCCCTTTAAAAATCTCTAACATATACAGTGTTGTCGCGAACTGTAATTAGATTACAAGGATAATATATCAACTTGTATTGTGATATGATTTGCATTGGTAATTGAATAGAAGTGATGTGTATTTCTAAGCATAAACCGAAGATGTACGTGGTTGAGATGAGCGGTGCGGGAAAATATGCGCCAATAGTTTAACTAGCTGAGCGAGGCTTGGAATGTAAAGTGATTGATTGTTCTAGAAAGGACTGTATTTATTTTCTGTCAGCTCATAACAACACATTATATTTATTTATGGAAAAGCTAAGCTTTCACTTTGAATTACAGAAAAATTGTTCTTTACAAAAAAATATCAATGATCTCTTGTGGCGTTTAAATCATAACACTTGGAGCAGAGGTAAGTAGCAAATTGATCTCTATACAAAACGCCAAACATGCAATCGAGAAGTAGTATTTCGGTTTCGTATGACCAAATCTCTGTGCACTTGTTGCTTAAAACTTTAACTTATTGTGAAGTACTATATAACACTGTCGCCATATTAGTAAATGTTAAGTTATATTATATATTAGATGTTGAATTATTCTCTAATTTATTACTTTTATTTTATTTATTACTTTTATTTTAAGTCAGATTTCGAAGATAGCTGTTTTTTACACCGATAGAGATGAATGATCATAAATGTAACTCTACTCAAACTACTACTATATCAGAACCTGAATTTAAGTATTTTTTTGTCATTCATAAGTGTCTATGTGATCTAAATCAAATAAATTATAAAAAATAAATAGCTTAAAGTTTAAAATGAGTTAGACGACCACATCCAACCATTAGAACACCCGCGTTACCAAAATTGTGCAGGACCTTCGAGAATGGCTCTTAGTCTCATCGTAAAACAATAAACATAAATATGTTGGACTAAAGTTATGTACGTATCTTCCTACATAGTACATGTCATTGTGCTTAAAGGGAATAAACATTGTCGTGAATTTTTTATGTTATTTTTAGCTCCTGACATTGAAAAACGATGAGTGTCACACGCTTGATAAGTACGAGTAAACATATTTTGTTTTATTTGTACCAAAATATCTGACAGCTATAAGGTTTTATCTTATATCTCATACTAATATATAAAGCTGAAGAGTTTGTTTGTTTGTTTGTTAGTTGGTTGAACGCGCTAATCTCAGGAACTACTGCTCCGATTTGAAAAATTATTTCAGTGTTAGATAGCCCATTTATCGAAGAAGGCTATAGGCTATTTATAACATCACGCTATGAGTGACGGGAGCAGAGCAGTAGCCTTAAATAACGCGGGTGTAGCCGCGGGCATCCTCTAGTTAAAATATAAGCGTAAGAAAATTCTTCGATATATATTTTAATATAGACTATTATGTACTACTGGTACGCGTATAGCTAGTTGCCTATTTTTGTAGAAACTTTGTCACTCACATCGATCAATATTGTTACGGACGGGGTAACGGGATTGGAAGGAAACACCGAGTAGCACTGATGACACTATATTCGACTTCACACACGACACGCCGTTTATTTTCGACGCGGACAGCACCAACACTAGCGTCTTTTGCACTACACTTTTCACTGCACTTTACTGCACTATGCTTTCACTTCGCTTTATTTTACTACTTCTTCTTTCTTCCTTTTACTTCTTCCTTTTCTTCTTCACTTTACCACTTTTCACCTTAAACTGGCGCTCAACGCGTCTACACCGCCTTTTGATTCCTTCCTGAAGTTTCTAGAATTTTCTAATCTTTATTCGAAATATTAATTTTTTTTTCTTTATGTGTTATTTATTTATGTATTGAATATTGATAGGTTTTAATTATTTTTACAGGTTAATAACTTAATTTGGAACATAGTAATAAAACATAATTTTGTAACTGAAGCTTAATCTAATCTAACCTAATCTAATACAAAAAAACATAAAACAAATCTAAAAGTGAAAATATTTACAAGGTTTAGGCGTCGTAAAATGCCTCCGCATCAATGTCATCGGGTAACGTGCCCAGAAGGCTGGCAGCATTGCCACGCTGGATGGCAATGCTGATTTTTTGAGCAAAGAATAAACCAGCCTTCTGGTCACGTGAGACGTTTAATCGTTTAGAAATTTCCCGGAATAGAGAACGAGCGCTCGGACCCCATGAGCCTAGCGTTTCCACCCCAAACGGCTCAAACACGTAATTACTCACTAAATTACAGTATTTGCGCCGTTTGAGGGTTTCCGCAGTTGCAGCAGCAGCGCCGGCATGGCCTCCCGTGCTTGGAACATGTGATGGTGCGAGGGTGTCTACGCAGGTTGCGTCCCACACCAAAGGCCTACCCATTTTCCAAGGCAACAATGACATACCATCAGGTCTCTTACCGTCGTCACGTACCAAACCATTTGGTTCAAGTACAGCTGTTACGCCAGACGCGACAAGAGCACGACGGATTATGACATTTAGATGGGCATGACGAGGAATTCTACCAGCGCTTCTGCTGCAAGATAGCCCATGGTGTCCGAGTCTATCGATGTCTTCTCCAAAATGACATCGATGCGGAGAAACACACGGAGCACCTAAACGCAGACAGGTGGCAATACGGAATGTCTCATCGTCCAACATGGTTCCTGTGTTAGACGATGGTAGTGCCTGAAGCCATAGACCGGATTCCCACTCTGCCACAGCCAGCAAGCGAGCACGCTCTGTAACATTAAGAGATGTATCCAAAAGACTTTTTCTTACTTTGTTACAAAGCGGCGCGTCCCACTGTCTTTGGGAGAATAGGTTGGTAGGCAAATCAGTGCTTGGACACGCCATTTTCCAGGCGATTATAGCTTCGGTTTTGCACAACACTTCTGAGTTAACTAGTGTAGGTAATAAAATTTTCCTAGTTAACTCTTCCATGCTGTGGACCGAAGATAGAAACGCCGGTAAACTAACACTAGAAATTTTGCGTATACCGAGCCCACCTAGACGTATGGGCAAAGACGCTTGTAGCCAGGCTTGGTCTTTCAAATCCACATTTAATATTCTCTTTAAGGTAATTTGTATAATTTTGTCGATTTGTTCTAAAAGTGATTTGTTTTTCCAAAGTTGGGAAGATCTTAAGGCATGTGTGAATTTTGGGACGAAAAGACAATATCGAATTATGGTATAAGCCGAATGAATATTAATTTTGAATAAGCGATCAGAAATTTCTCAAAAATTTTGTATTTTTTCCTCTAAGAAAGAATCGAAAGATTCTTCAAATAATGGAGAACCCAGGAGGCGGAGAGAAGTCTTATCAACAATTTTTAAGTTTGATGCCAAATTATTAAATTTTGATATTATCGAATGTTTTTTTGTGGAGTCTGTTGTATTTACAAACAGCTCACATTTACTATAATTAAGTTCCAAAAATAAAAATAAATATATTTAAATTAGTTTTTCTATCTCCTGTCTCTTTTTAACCTTTCCATTCCTTCCTGAAGTTTCTAGAATATTCTAATTTTTACTCGAAATATTTAAATAATCTTTTTTAAATATTTGCCAAATATTCATAAACATTTTCCAAATTTCAGAAAAACCATAATCCACATAACTGTTTTGACTAAGATTTGAACCCACGCCATCAGAACGTGAACGTGATGTTTTATCCGCACGGCCATTGTCTAGTTGTCAATGAGTGGTGAATTTGGCGAACACTTGACAGAGTGTATACGTCATTGAACTAAAAACTCATTTCCAAATAATAAAATAGTCTTCAAACCTCTTTGCTAATTATTGTGTTTGACGACCGGCTAGTTTGTCGTGTAGACGTCAGTAGTCCTTGACAACGTAGTGATGACAGCTTGACATGACACCGGCCGTCACAATATGTTTAGCTAGTGAGGCAACGATCTTAACCATTGCGCCATTAGGTAAATATAAATTTAATTATTCAAACTGGTGGGAAACCTGACAACACAGCGTTTTTGTGTCGTATTTTCATCAGATACACAAAAGACCGTACCGTTTAGGCCGAAAGCATAAAGTTTACTGCGACTTATACTAAACTGAACACACACAACCTTTACACAGATTTACGCATCGAAGACACATTAAGACACCCGCGCGCGCGTCAATTGGGCAATTTGCTTCGTGAAATGACATTGGCCTAAAATACCGTTAACTCTATTACAAAATGAAGTCTCACGGGCTTAATTACGAATCATTATTTCGAACCCTTATTTGACCGAATTACATTTCCTTTATTAGGTCAATTATCAGCGTATTAATCACGTACGTGTATGAGCTAAATGTACGCTGAATAATAACTGGGATCATTCAGGATTATTCTATATCCTGTAAGTTACCTACATTATTATTTTAAGCCAGTAATGTCCCACTGTAGAAAGCCGTAGTAATGTAGGCCTCCCAAACTTTAGTCCATCTCATTCGAATTTCAGAGCTTGGGACGAGTCCTTGCTAAAGGACCCAAGCTTGTCTTGTCATTTTTGCAGGCCTGATGCGATGTTTTTGCTCTATTAAAAGGTCCATTAAAACTTATATTTTATTCCCCTTTGTCAATCAAAATGCATTATTATTAAATACCCCAAAATTCCACTTAAGCGTGGTAGGTTTTACGCCATGTCAGCAATTTTGCAATGGAATTGATTGTTGTATTTGTTGTTCGATCGTTTAATTGCATATCTAAAATATTGCGTACCATCGCTCTTTGGCATACCGCCCTAAGCATAAATCAGTTTGTGCTCTTTTGTCGATATGTTATGTAGACTCATTTTATTTTATACTGGAAATAATAAGTAAAAACCTACGACTGACTCTCTTGTGCACCTTGTAACTGAAGTAAGCCGTTCTTTTGAATATTTTGTAATTTACTGCACCTAAACTCATATTACTGCCACAGCTAGCTAGCTCATAAGGTAGGACGTCTAAAATTCACTATTCAAAATGCATGCTACCCTTGATAATATTTAACAAAAAAAACTCGTTTATACTCTAATCCAAAGTCATTATCAGTAACAAAATTATTTTTGGATTGCACCTTGAAAATTCTGTTAAAAATGTTGCCCTTTCTGTGTATGGATAGAATCAGAATAACTCGTCTACAGAAAGTCAATCCAGGCCTCCTTCACTCAGCCGTACCTACAGCAATAAGTGCCTGCACTTTCGCGCGGCTTCCAAGCCCGCGTCGTTAGTCGGCTGTCATGGTTGTCACCGCTAGCGCGCAGAGCGATTTTTCCTATTAAATTTGCTAATAACGTGAATTTTAATAATGAACAACAAATATGTCTCATCACAAGTCTGGTGCAAAGTGTTGCTCATTTCACGGATGTGTGTCGAAAAAGGGAGATAAAAGTGTGTCATTTTTTACATTACCTACAGATGCGGAAAGGTAAGTTAAACTAATTAATACCAAATTACGTACTTAATAGGTGTTGATTATTTCTGATTTAATGATGTTGACAATCGTACAGAATCCTAGTTTTATGGTTTGATGTTCGAAAAGATAGTTTTTAAAAGAATTGTTACGCGGTATATACTTCATAGTTACATATAAGTATAAGATAATTACGAGAGGAACTTGAAAATTTGTTTTTTCGTTTGTTGAGATATCCCAACGATTATGGTGTCAAATTAAAGATCTAGTTCAAAAACCATTTTATCGGTTTGAATCATATTAATCGGGCCTCGCGTTTTTTTAAATTTTTATTTATTTACAACATAATAACAATACACAATTCATTTATACTTGTGATGCAAACACAAACTAATTCGAGTTTTACCGTGCATCCTAATAATATGATCGACGGCGGCATGGCCATGTGTGACCATGCTTTTATCACAATAAACAAGAGATCCACACAAATCATATAATTCACATGACGATGATAGTTAAATTATTCGATTTTTTCTGTATCGCACATAATGTCATAAATGTAAGGTAGTTGCAAACTGTTCTCGACGAGCGTTGAGCTCACGTCACCGCACTGGGTGTCCCTTGCATGAAGTTGTTGTTTACGTGGGTGTATACAGAATGTTCCGTATTGAGTGTGATCCATTTATTTCGAATATAGAATTGTATTGAATAAATAAAAAAGATGCAAAAAATTTTATATATATCTTTTTGCCGTGTATGGTAAAATCTATACTGGATCTGTACAATATTATACTCTATTATGAATATGAATTTTGTATTGATTGGGCAATGATGATTTCTTGTAAAGTTACACTTATTATATCAGACGGGTATAATATGACGTAACCAAAAATAGGAATATACGGAAATAGTAGGAAATAACTAAGAATTAGTATAGTGAAAATGTAAACGACCAGAATTTTTGTGGTTTTTGTTCTAGCGAAAAGACGAAAAATACTTCCTAAGAATTCGTCAAGCCAACTTGAAGTAAGTCATCAAAAATATCACTAACCATTAAACAAGGATATATCTAGGTGTTTTAATTTAGTAAAATTTACCGTGTTACCATAAGCATTAAACATAGGATAATTATTTATTATTAGGTGGTCAAGTAGGTAGATAGACACCATATAGTAGCAGCGGCAAGTCGACAACCCTAGCGCGACAGCTAGTGCGTCACTCCGCGCTAGACAGCGACAGCGTTATGTGTTAGAAAAGTGCGGGAACGGTTGCGGTAGGCACTGAGTGCTTATGCGAGCTGAATTGCACTTTGTTGCTTAGTAGCAAGAGTCGCAATTTCTTTAAATTGGTTAGCGAAGTGATGCTTCTGTACGTAAGTACTATCTATTCTGTGGTCAATCACTGAAACTATTAGGGCCTTCAGCGGGTTATAATTAAACTTCGCCTCCATCACCATTATCATCTTAGCGTTATCCCAGTTGCGAAAGTTGATATCGCGGTTCAGGATTGTTTGAATTTTTCCCGCGTTGTTAGGTGGCTAGTGTCGAGGTAGTTCCTTCGTCATTGGTTAGATGGCGTTGTGCGGGTGTTATGTAGCTGGCCGCTACAATCTTCATGACAACCAGGACCGACGGCTTAAAGTGCTCTCCGAGGCACGGGATAAGCGATAATTAACAATTCAATAAGCACAGCACTCCGAAAAGTCATTGGTGCGCTCTGTGGATTCGAACCCGATACCCTCTGCATGGCAGTCTGTTGGTTTATCCACTCGGCTATCGCTACCTATAAAAAAAAGATATACAAAATTAAACTTCGCCTAATCCCAATAAAATGCCCAATTCTATAAAATAAGAAAGTTAATTATATTCCAGCTAAGAGTTGCTTTTTGCCAGAATATTTACTTTGAAAGTCAATGAATCATTCAAACTACAAAGAACGTCACTATAAAGGCAGACTAATATAATTATTCCATCAATATTAAAGTTTCCATTCATAACACAACTGTACAAAAGTCCATTTTACACCAAATTTTATAACTATAAAAACTTTTCGAACCAAGTCTATTAATTCAGACGGGTGCATAAAACAGTTCGGATGGGAATTTAATTCCAGTTTCAAAATGGAAAAAAAATTTTGCTTAAGATATTTTTGGGAGTGTATAATAAAATCAATGGGATAGGTTTTTTCGTGGGTAACCGAATCGAGTTTTATCTCCGTTGAATTATTTTACGACAGCCTTTATTGTGTAGCACTGGGATTGTTTTTTCGACTTTCTGATAATATGCATATTAAAATAACTTGCGTATTTCGTGGAAATGGTAAATATATTATTATGTCATGTGTAGGTAGGAGGTGTCCTACTTTAGGTAAAAAATAATCACACACTTGTGGGTTGCGGCAAAATTAAACAACTTCTCTTAAGTTATACCTGATTAAAAATTTCTAGGAAGTAATTTGAATATTGCACGATTATCTACCGTTTACTTTTGTAGCTAGTAAAATGATTTCATCATCGCATGAATAATGACTTAAACACGAACGGTTATCACCTTGAGATATATTTTTTCTTTTAACATAAAGTCCTTAGGAACTCTTATTGAATGAAAAACCTCGTGAAGTACCTTCAAATGTTTTTGCAAGAATCTTAGAGGGTTTTGCTTAGCCTCTAAATCTGCTGGTACTCGTAAGTGTGCAAGCATTAGTGTTTGAGGCCGCTTTTAATGGATTTTTCGGTGTATTTCGATTTATAGCTCAAAGTGTAAGAGCCAGCTGCATTTTTTATAACTTCGTAATGTATTAACTGTATCTACCAGACTTAGATATAAATCCTTGTAATATATTTCATACGATCTATTTTTGCGTGTCAAAAACAGACTACATGCCATTTTTTTAATTTACCGTCGATAATATATACGAGTACTATCAAAATCGCGCAGGTTATTAACTTTACTAACAAAAAGTATAACTGCACTTACAAGAACATCGGCAGCGCTAAATCTATCATGGAAAGTGCAGAAACTTTCACCTGAAAAACCGTTGGCAGATTTAGTGTACTTCACAAAGAAAAAAGCCTTTTGATATGCACCTTCAATTCTTTAGATAAACTCAAGACTTCGGCCCTCATTGTGAATCGTTTCTTAATAAGAACGCAAAGTACGCGCAATCAAGAAGGTTTCTTACTCCTGGGCATTTCTTTTCGTCTGTTTTGATTAATGACTCTCCTTAAACGCCTTTTATCCCTTGAAACACTCCCCTCCGTACTGTTTAAACGTCACCAGTATTTGCCTCTTTGAACCTTTTCTTTGCTCTTTAATTAAGCTTCAGTTTGAACCGTGAAACTTTTAATTGAAGGTCAAATATTTTTCCTTTCTTTAATAGATAATATGTACGTTTCGTTCCTTCCTTCTATGAATCTTTTTGATCAATAATTAATGCTCGATTGGATAAAACAAGATTTTTTATAGTACACTTTTTTTATTCAACTGTGAAAGGATTTACTTTTATATTTGAAATCAACCGAGTGCCATCTTTAATCAGAACCTATTGCTTGTATTTGGAAAAAATATTTTCATATTTACCCTAACGTATAATGAATACAATGAATGAGGTAAATATTGAAAGACTACGATGAGGATTATGGTTGAAAAACATAAACTTAATCTATTTATCAACGCATTTAAAGTGCACTGATAAAATAATTACCTCTTTACACATGTTTTACACGCGAAGTTTTTTTTAATAGAAAGCTTGTTTTCACGTTAAAGCAACAAACTCTTAACGTGTACTTCTGTGTCGAAATTGTGTTTATATTTTGCAGCTAATGATTATCAATCACACTGTCATAACTTACACCATGTAATTTTATTAGTCTCGCAAATGTAGAGTAAATTTTACCTAAGGTATTTGTCTGTATTTTTATTTCAAATTATTTCATTCTACATTTGTAGAATATCATGCGACCCATCCTATCTAAAATCCAAATTTCGGTATAGGCTAGGCCTTTTATACTAAAAACCAAATCAATTCCAGAATCTGGTTTACCAGAGGGCCGAACATTTGCAGTACATTACTTAACTCGAAATGAGGGGGCCTATTCTCCTATTTTTATATGACATTGATATTATACTTTGAATTGACTCAGAAGCGGTATTCTGATAAACTAATGTCATTATCGTATAATTTGAAATAAATAGTTCGTCGTTGACACATATTTTGACACTTGTTTCAATTTACGATCTCGTTACAACTTCGTTCAATTATCAGATAATTAAGAAGAATACGCTTATTGTGACGTAAGTATGACACTGACATGATATCGAAACTATATTTATTTAGGAGAATTGGGCCCCGAACATCAGCTTCCAGTTGGACACATTAAATTGTCAACTTTGATGCATTTGATTGGCGGTTGGTTTGCTACGTCACGTACTAACCAACAACATTTAGGATAGTCTCGTATAGTTCGTGCATAATATTATCAAATGGATTTTGAATTGAATTATGCTACAGAATTATATTAAGCAAAATTACATGAAAATGTAGAAATACATATATTGGTGATCGTAATTTTAGTCTGTGGATTATATTGCGGGTTCGTATCCACGACACACCACTGACTTTTCGAAGTGATGTGCGTATTGAATTGTTAATGAATTATCGCTTGGTGCGTGCCTCGGAGAGCACGTTAAATCGTCGCTCTCGGCTGTCATGAACATCTTTGACAGTCGTTAGGACATCGCTAGGACGATGATGATATTGCAAAGTATAAAATAAGTATTAAAGTAATAAATGACATTTTCATGGAAGGTTTACTTGTTTAGCTGTGATTTTAGGTTGCAACATTAACATGAGACTGTAATTGACACTATCCAAAACACAGCTGACGTTTTCTCTGGTAATCCCAAATTAAACATTGATTTTTCCATCCAGTACTCTACAAATAAACAACATTTAACTTTGTTGAAACAGAATTGACACTAAGTAGATGATATTAAATCCTAATCTCTGATTTAGAAACTCCGAAATCAACTTAAAAGTTAATCACAATATCAGCTTTACAAAATTGAACAGGTTTCCTCATTATAAGGTTAAAGGTCATTATAGCGAACGATTTCAAGATAATCCTGTCGTAATCGGGCCTCCTGGGCATAACATATAACAGTACAAGAAAATTTAAATACAGATGATCAAAGTAAAAATGATAACGAATTTTAAATAAGATGTTGAAAATGAAAATCACAGCCGTTGACCATTGGCCGATTGATATCACTGTCAAAGGCAAACGACGAAAACCAACAGCGAACACTCCACTTAACCCTTGAAAATCTCTAAAAATCTATCTCAGTTTATTTACGAAAGTCAACGCGTTTATTGAAAATGCTTCGAGGTAAGACCCGTCGATATTTGCTTCTTCATTCTCCATCGGCTTATTGTGCGTCGCGACATTACCCAGACGGCGAATCAATTTTTGCCGAGGTTAATTTATTTATTAGCATATAGAGAGAATTGCCTAGTTGCCAGCATGAAGTATCGGTCGGCTTTATAGGAAAATTGGCTCCCTTCTTTATTTTTGTCTCATTTCAAATTGACTGCCTCCGTGGTCCAGTGGATAGCGTATGCGACTGCTGATCGGAGGTCCCGGGTTCGATTCCCGGATCGGGCAAAATGTTACTGGGTTTATCCGAATTCTCAGTAGCAGCACGAAGTCTGTTGATGTGCCCGGTAACGGCAATAGGATCGCCCCCTATTACGTGGGACCTAAAAATTCATGGCGAAATGTGGGTGTAATATTACGCCTCTGCCTACCCCTTCGGGGATACAGGCGTGAGTCTATAATAATAATAATAATTTATTTCAAATTTGATTTGTGAATTTTTAAGTGATTTTCTGTTTGCTTTTTGAGAGGGAGCTGTAATTAAATTTGAGTTTCTTCAAACATTCCGTCATGGCAGTTATATTGCTGAAGCCTCCAACTACATATCAGTAGAAAGGTGTTAATAAAATGAATAATAGATCAATGATAAGTTTTTGTATGAATTACGACACCGGACAACAAAGCAAAGACGTAGTATTGTACCAGTAGTAATAAATGCAAATATTTCTTTTAGGACCTCTATGGCTTATACGCTAAATGCATCCATCTATGGGATTGTTGCGCTCACATTGTCTTTTCTAAGATCGATAATAATAGAGAATAACCGAACATCGAACCAAGTTTTCCTCGAATCGATGTAAATGTATTATAATAATGATTCTTGCGCTAAATTCGTATTACAAAAAGTTGTAAACAATATTATGCTCGTTTGCAACTTGTTATATTAATTTTTGAAAAGTCAATATGAGGTAAATAAACACAATTTATAATTATTGCCAGGCGTAAGTCTGTACCTATATATTATAATTTATCTAAGCACAGACTATGAGTGAATGCAACGTTCAAATCGTTCTTACTCTCGAAAGCAGTTATCCTACATAGCGATATTTATTCCAACAGAGTCATGTTTATTGAGCAATCAAAGAGCCCATGCCAAAGGCCTTCAAAGAAAGGCCTTCTAAGAAGAAGATAATGTTATCTTTGACTGTAAGTAACGCTTACAGGCTTAGAATTTCTTAATTCTTTACTAATTTCTTCGGCACCAATTCTTCCAAAATTACTTGTCCTGGGTGACATATCATCGCAGAGTCTAAACTACTCAATCTATAATGATGAAATTCGGACAATAAGTTAATTTTATGACGTAGACACTCACTAAGGAAACATTTTTTAATTGGCCAAGAGGCAAAATGGGGGTTGATTTTAGGACAGCGGAAGCTGCAGGCGAATGCTAGTAAAATCTAAAATTATATTAGAAGAAAGTATGAAACAAAGAATTGATTTTTTATAGAACAGTGCAGTAAACTATGCATATAAAACCCTTAATTTCAACTCGTAAAAAACAAGACTACAGTCAACTTTCGACAACATGAAACCTTTTATACAAAGTTACGATTATATCAATGTTCGGCTTAAATTATCACATATTCCAGATAGCTTTCATGGAAAATCATAATTCAGATAAACAGTCACAATTTCCTGAAGTTTTAGTACATCGTAACCGATTATGATCCCAAAAATATACTGCGGGCCTTACTTATATACGTCTATAGTCCGTGCCACGAGAACGTAGACTTTTTGTAAACAAAGAATTCTTTCCAAGTTACTTAGCGATAGTTCTGTCAAAAACAATTAATGTCAAATCCAATGAGCGCAACGGTACATAGATACGTGTCATTGGAAACTAATATGTCAATGGATCGGGTTTTTATCGATATTATGATGTTTCAACAGGATATTTTGATGTTTTGAGGTACTCATGCCTAGAATGTCAGCATTTGGCGTTAGTTCATTGCAATGTTACGTTCTTGGGCTTAACATGCATTTATCAGAGGACAAAAATATTTTTTTATTTATCAAGAAGGGGTGTTAATGTAAAGTTAAATACAAGTTCGTCCGTGTGGTGACGGATTAAGAATACGGAATGTCACCACCCCATATCATCCCATGGGTGTCGTAAAAGCCGACAGAGGGAGCATATTATGCAGAGAACAGCACTGTAAGAGAAGGAAAACTTGATACAAACCCTATACCAACCCGTTTGGCCAGCGTGGTATAGTAGGCCAATTCCTCCATTCAAAGGAGAGGCCTAGTCCAGCAGTGGACTGTTACGGGCTGATGACGAAATACAAGTTTATAGAATCGCAACGCTCTTCCCGCTGCCGGCATCTCGAAAAAGCGGGTGCAGAATAGCAGATGGCACACTATTAGTCGCGCAGAAAATTATTTATACCTTAAAAAGAAATTGCGTTTTCAGACTACCGTAACTTTTAATGGATTTTGTTTTATTCATTCTGACAATTTCATTCACAGACAACGTAAAATCTCCATGCCTACAAATGTTTGTGCAATGTACTATCTAGTTAACTATAATATTATGCATTATTGGTCAATAATTTAATAGTTTAGGATAAGTAGGCTACTTTGCAAATGATTAATTGTCTATGATTTAAGAAAAATCATGTCAATAATAGAGATACATGTATGTACTCTTGCAATTACATACATGGTACTCTATTTTTCCTTAATTTACAGAATAAATTACGTGTAAAACGACAAAAAAACGGCAAATTTATAAACATTCGACCATTCAAACACAAAATCAAATATTTTTATTTCAGTAAAATTTAACAATATAAATTTAAAAACATAGTGCCATAATTAGGCATTAAAAAAAAGACTGTTCAAAAAGTATAAAATCTTAAACACAACTGTTTGAAAAAAGGTTGTGAAGCCCTGAATGTTTGTTTACAAAAAGTCTATCTTCTCGTGGCACCAACTATAGCTACTTTTCAAAACCATATTATTCATAATATTTTGGATGTTATTAAAAGAGGTTTTGCTCCGGAAATAAGAAACTACATGATGAAGTTTATGTAATTACTGTGATGTGGTTGTAATTGCAGGGATGGCGTAGTGCTTGCCACAACAGTGTGGTGAATTTTGTGGGTTTGATCCCACATAAACAATAATTTGTATATGCACTTTATGTGATCTAGAAATTATTGTATTGAGTTTAGGTGTTCTTTGTGTCCGTGGTTAGGTGTTCTGAAAGTCTCTTTGTTATATGATATTTGTAGCAAGTTTGGGCATCGTTTTTTATGATGATCAAAAGAAAAACCGATGAACTCAAGCTCAATATGAACTATAAGTGGATAAATAATTTTGGCAAATTTTCGGACAACATTTTTGGTTAATTTATGCTTGAATTGGTTTTATAATTGGCATTTATTTAAGGATTATATTTTTGTTGAAATCAATGATAATAAAATTATATATCTAACCGTTACAAATAATTAAACAAATATAACCTTAACAAATATTTACTTTTCCTGTCAGATGACAAAACCTTATATCAATTTTCATAATAAACACTGGCAAATGCTTATGTGAAATATTATTTTCCGTGTTATCAAAGCTCAACAAAGTTAATGATAAAAAACATAATATATACAAACGTGAATAAAAAATAGTTTTCAGCTACCCTTTCATCCATAGAATATAAAGATCAAAGCAGGGCCTTTTATATAACATTTTGCTAACATATTAAAAAATAAATATCGACGTACATACCTAATGACTAAAAACACAAATTAAAATCATTTTATAAGTATTTTTTATCTTGTAGTCATAGCTAATGAACTCACAGGCGAAATGAAACAGTCTTGATTTATTTATTTTTATTTATACATAGACTGACGCCTGTATCCCCGAAAGGGTAGGCAGAGGCGTAATATTACACCCACATTTCGCCATGAATATTTAGGTCCCACTTAATAGGGAGCGAGCCTATTGCCGTTACCGGGCACATCACCAGACTCCGTGCTGCTACTGAGAATTCGGGAAAAACCCAGTAACACGTTTGCTCGACCCGGGAATTGAACCCGGGACCTCCGATCAGCAGTCGCATACGGACTACTATCCACTGGACTACGGAGGACTTTAAGGTCAACAAATATTGCTGTTTATTATCATAAATTTCCTAAAACAATCAACGTTTCTATAAAGACATTCCTTGACCCGAATTCAGATGAAAACAAAGCCGGAAAACACAAGGAAACAATCACCTGATCACTCGAACATCGAGCTGTCCAAGTTGACGTTACGAAAACAATAACAGACGTAGCATGATATTGTTCGCTTAAAGATATTCCCAACGTCTGTTCCCACCTTCCGCTCCTACAGGAAATACCCGTATTGTTACAACTGATCCACGGAAGGGATTTAAGGCACCCTCGCCTTTTTGTGAACAAAATGTATTACCTTATAATTTTTGAAAAACCCTGTTTTTAGGGGGGAAATTAAATTTCGGCAGCTGATGTATGAAATCTGAATCCAATTTCAGTTAAGATCTACAATTCCGGGTAAAATTTCGAAGATCATTTCGGGGATTTAGTGGGGGTTCTTGATAAATTCGGGTCGGTATTAGGGCTCCTAAGTGTAAATGATGGTATGTAAGCAGTGAATGTTGTAAAGTTTATTACCGTAAGTTATAGTAAAGCCGGCGATTAAAATGGTGGATTAAGAAATAGGCTTATAAAACCTCTATAATCATTTTTAACTATGGCTTTATGTCCATATGATTCTGACTTTGGGATTATGGAAAATGTACAAACCATTAGAAACCAAAGCGAGTGACTTAAGTACAGAGTGAAAGTAATATAGAATAAGTAAACAGATGCTGTTTTACAATAATGTGAAACTAAAAAGAGAACATTAAGCAAAAAAGCATTATAAATAAATCTACTGTACAAAGACATAATTAGTGATAATACCTAATATAGGGTATTTTCTTAATTAGGGTATTTCAGCTGACGTAACTTTTCATTCTACTACCCGCGTAAAACAAAATAAACAATAATCTAAAGAACTGGAACTAAAAATATATATTTTTTGTTTTTATTACAAGCGGAACCACTTTACATTGAATTCAAGATTCCCTCGGCTAGCCTACTTATGTTCCAACACCGCTTATAGAACTTACCGAACAAAGTTAAAAGTGCGAAGAACCCGACTTGAACTTATTTCTTCCAATGCCTATTACTAAACAAATATTTCTAACTAGCTGTTTCCAACGGTTTCACCTGTGTCCTGAGGGACTATTTCGCGTACCCGGTTAATTTATAGCCTAAGTTACTGCTTGGTACATTAGCTATCCGCCAGTGAAAGTCCCAAAATCAGTCCAGCCGTTCCAGAGATTAGCGAGAACAAACAGACAGACAGACAAAATTTAAAAAAAAAATGACGTTTCGGTGTATGTACCGTGTATACATCCATGTGCATTTAGTAAAAAGCGGTTCTTTTAATATTCTAAACAGACACTCCAATTTTATTTATATGTATAGAAGATTTATATGACAAGAGCAGAACCCGCGAACGTTGGAACTAAGTTTTTATTCAGTAGATACTATTCTCACGAATAGCGGAACAAAACTATAGCATTACGTACAAAGTAAATTTAAAGTTTTGTATGCGTCTTGTACTATATCAGTGCGATGGGAGGAAAAATTCTTGTTTGTATGTGCGAACATGGATTTAGAAGTTTGCCGGTTACTTCGATTATTTACTTGAGTTGTTCTTGTACGGGAAATATCTGGTGATAATTATGTTAGACGTAATTTTGTTACTGAAGAACAAAATGTAATAATGGCCTTTTTCGCTTTGAAGGTTTGGCTCGTATATTTGATGTAATTTGTACAGATTTTGAACTGGTTGTGGCTAAGAGGCGTATAACTATAAACATCGATGGTTGATGGATATTGTTTTTCTAAGATGTAACTGACTTAAATTTTTCTTTGCAGTATCGATTTCACAATTTGGACTTGTATATTAATAAATCTCTCAATATCAGATAATAAAAATAAACAGAGCTCTTTCGTACCTGTAGCACGGAAGAGCTCTGTTTGTTCCTCCATAAATGAACAAAATAAACATGACTGTTTTAATGGAAATGAAAAAAAAAATGGTAGGACCGTGAGTTACATTTTTTATGCTTTAATGCTTTACTTAATCTTTTGTAGTAAGACTAAAACTAAAAACTTTTTGAACACTATCTGTGTGGTGACGGATTAAGAATACGGATTGTCACCACCCCATATCATCCCATGGTTGTCGTAAGAGCCCCTCTGTCGGCTCTTACGACACCCATGGGATGATATGGGGTGGTGACAATCCGTATTCTTAATCCGTCACCGTCTGCATATTATGCAAAGAACAGCACTGTAAGAGCAGGAAAACTTGATACAATCCCTATACCAACCCGTTTGGACAGCGTGGTATAGTAGGCCAATTCCTCATTTCAAAGGAGAGGCCTAGTCCAGCAGTAGACTGTTAAAGGCTGATGATGATGATGACGACTTTTTGAAATTTATGTTTGTGAACATGTTTCATAACTCGAAAACAAACCAAAAATAGACGGCGTTTAAATTGTGCCAAAAAATTAATATGAGAATAAAACATTGCCTAAAAGTTGTTAGAAAAAATAATTTTAAAACCTTTTTCCTTTAAAGATAAATTAACCGGCTACCAATATGGATGGCATTCATGGTGCCACAATTTTGCGCCGTTTTGTATTCCTCGCTATGGCAACAATGAGATGTAGATGGAGGATACATTTTTATTTCTAAGGAAGTACTGTTCCCGCGTCGATGAATATCTTTTGATTCTGGTTAACAAGAAAGGGGAACACTGAATCTCGTTATCTTCATATCCAATCAATTATGGAGGAACGAAGAAAGTTAATTGCGTATTTATTGAAATATTATTCATGTTGTATGCTTTATTCGTTATTGTACGGACTGTGTAGTCTTTCATCGACAATAGGAAGAGCCCGTTGACTTGTCTCATTAGCCATGCTTAAGAATAAATATTGCCGAATTGTAGAACTCTTCCGGAATTATAAGGTACTACAGGTCATTCGCTTCAGTACTGCGCAATTGCTGCTCTTGAAAGGCAAGTTAAAGTATACGAGTAATTTAGCAAAGTGCTTTTATCTGATAGTGGACTAGTTTAGGCTGATGGTGATGATATTTTAATCTTTTTGACTATGATCAACTTACAGATAGTTCCCAGATATGGATCCCTAAAAAAATAAAATGGGTATAGCTGTCTTTTTGATTAGTATGTTCATTGGATTCCGAGTAGTCTTTACGTTCATATACAATTCATACAGTAGGTATATCATATGTGTATCATGGAAAAATTAACAGCAAAACTCAACAGCAAAAGCATTAACGAATTTTAACTTCGTATTATTAAATAAAGCAACGTGAGCCCGGCGATGATATAAAATTCAATTAAAAATATTAATCTAATAATGATATTGTCTGCTTACGGTACGACATAAATCCATTAAACATAAAAGTTTGTAGGGATGTAGGTAGCGTAGATGTTTGTTACTATTTCACACCAAAAATAACTGAAATGATTTTGATGAAGTTTTGGCGTACGTTATAGCTTAAAGTTCAGAGTCACAGTCATATAGACTATCTTTTGACGTGATACCGACCTTGTGAATTGGTGGTGGAAACTGACGGACAACACACAGCCAAATCTATTGTTCGCAAATTATTGGCCGCACTAAGCAGAGAATGCCTGAAATGCCCACAGGATTGGGAAGAAACGGATTAAATAAAACAGGAAATAATCCGGTGTCGCGGACGAATTTACAAACTTACAATGAACAATCAGATTCCTAACTATAATTTATGGATTACACAAAACGTTGTCTCCTTTGGGAATCGAAACCACAAAACTCAGCATAGTGACCCACAGCGAGGTCATTGCTTAAACCACTACGTGGTATTACTAATAATGATCCTCTATTAGAATAGGCTGTATTATCCTGGCACAATTATTTTTACGATGATTTTTGAACCCAAACTTAGTAATTCTTGTACTATTGTGACCAGATAACCAACAAACTTAAACACATGCATATTAAATGAAATACACTCACATACAGAACAAATAATTGCGCTCATCACACAATAATAAGTCGTCAGTGGGAATCGAACCCAGGATCTCTAGGAGGCAAAATTCACTAATGACGTTTGAAATATACATCGAAAATCATTAGTTAAAAAAAATATTTTGCTTAAAGTATTTTGCTACTAAGCAAATTCTACTAAAAATAAGTACTAAACAGAATTGATTTATTTTTGTTACGATCCCTGTCTAGAATTACCGTAGGCTTACTGGGAATTGGTTGTAGGCACAGTGGAAGCTAATTTATATTCATCCAGTTGTCCTAAAGCAATCAAATGTCTGACATATATTGCTGAGATTCTTAGCGATGACAAATTATAATGTAGTTATATGAAAATTTTACCTTATATCTCCTGGTGATGTTCTTGAAGTGAACCTATAGGATTAACTCATAATTTTGGCCAAAATAACAAGAGAATCGAATAGATACCAGTGTACAATTCGGCGAAGTCCTTCTCCAGACCACGATGCACGTTTACGGTTCACAAAACTTTTCACAAATGTTCAATATGTCATCAATTTACAACAAACTTTGCCGGAAGTCAAAAGCGGCAATTACGTATTAAGTTAATTACAAGTTGATTCAATTCGCGTTAATTCAAAGGGCGATCAATTTAATTAGGTACAAGGCACGCGAGAGTGCAAACGGCGTGTTAATTTTTCAAGGCGCCAACGGAAGTAACAGTTCAGTGTGACCATTGTCAGAAATTTTCAATAGACTAAACAAAATGTTACTCAATCGATCTAATCGATTTGACTTATAATAAAACTAATTCTATTTCAAACAAACCCAATACCTTGAAACAGCCAATTATCTCAACAGCGATGTAACTATCAATTACATTTAAATTTGAAAGGGATCCGCATCACTTCAATTTAAGAGGCTATCTGTAAATTTTAAGGCTAAAATTGGTTGGTGCGAGTTATCGAAAGGAAAAATCAAAAGTTTGTTCGACCAAAGAGTTCCTTCGTCCAAAGAGTTTGTTCTTACGGAATCGTATTGTGAAAAAGCTGATTCCATTTGAACGAAACAAAATGAAGTTTGTAAGGATTTCTTTCGCGTGATGTTATTGGATTAATCACATGTAAACCGTAATCCTATTGGAGTTGAATTTCTTTTAGTTCACTGGGATCTGTACGTTGGTTATTGTACCTAGACTAAACAAAATGTTACTCAATCGATCTAATCGATTTGACTTATAATAAAACTAATTATATTTCAAACATCCACCCGCCCCGGACCGGCCTACCGGTCCACTAATCGGTTGGTAGACGTGACAATGTTGCAACCGCTCTCCTCAGAATCGAACCGTCCACCAAGACCTCAGCAAATCGGGGAACTCCATCAGCCCCAGTTACCAAATGAAGGATGCGCCCCCTGCGCCATCTGAGTGGCGGAAGGTTAGCCTCCTTGATCAAAACGAGGTCACCAATCTTGGGTGGATCGGTCTTGTCGGCCCACTTAACGCGTTGCTGGAGTATGTGCAAATATTCCAAATTCCAGCGTTTCCAAAAGCTCTGAGTAATCTGGCGTACCAATTCAAAACGCGAGAGACGACCAGGTCTCGTATCAATATAGGGGTACTCAGGCAAGGCGACAAGTGGGCGACCAATCAAAAAATGGCCTGGCGTAAGGGCCTCCAAATCATTCGGATCTGAGGAGATCGGGCACAATGGCCGAGAGTTCAAAACGGCCTCAATCTTACAAAACACAGTTGCCAGTTCCTCAAATGTAAGGACAGACCCACCGATTGTCCTGCGCAAGTGTGTTTTGGCCGATTTTACGGCGGCCTCAAATATACCACCCCAGTGTGGACAATTTGGTGGGGAAAACAACCAATTTATCCCACGTCGGGCTTGCCTATCACCTATATCAGCCTTGTTGGTTTCAAGGAAATTAACAACGTCATTCAAATAATTATACGTGCCCTTGAAGTTAGTGCCGCAGTCAGAACGGATCAAGGAAGGCAGCCCTCTGGGGGATACAAATCCGTCAAATGTGGCTACAAACGCCTCGGTTGTAAGCGGGGAGACCAGTTTTAAATGAACGGCCTTGGTGGAAAGACAAACAAAAACGCACAAGTAGGCCTTAACAGACTTGCTGTTTCGAAGTGTCGACGTTTTCACCAAAAAGGGACCTGCGAAGTCCGTGCCAACACCGTCAAACGTCCTGCTTTCAGTTACGCGATCTGCCGGTAAGTTTCCCATCAAGGGCTGCATGGTAGAAGCCTTGAGCTTATAGCAAGGGATGCAGCGAAAGACTACACTGTGAATAATTCTTCGGGCAGACAAAATCCAAAACTCGCGTTGCAAAATGGCCAATAAAGCATTACAACCAGCATGCGAATTTTTAAGGTGACGGTCAGTTACCAACAAGCGTACCAAATGACCGTCCTTAGGTAACAAAAGGGGGTGACGTGCTCCGTAAGGGAGGTTGGCGTTCTTGAGACGCCCTCCAACGCGCAAGAGACCCGTATCGTCCAAAAAGGGGTTCAATTTAGATACAGCGCCCGATAATTTCAATTTCCCCGACTTGAGGATAGCAATCTCCTTCTCAAAGTGCGCCAATTGCACAGAACGAACCCAAAAGGTGAGGGACTCCTGTCGTTCCTGTGGTGAGAGAAACGGTGTCAGACGTTTCTGTTGTGGGTGCCTAAAATTAAAAACAAAACGCTTTATCCAAGCAGTAACACCTAACAACTTGTCAAGGGAGCTGTAACGATTCAACAAAAAATCGGGGTCGAAGGCGCATTCTACCTTCTCAAGAGCGAGTGTTCGTAGACCCGGCAAATTAGAAGTATTCAAAACTGGCGTTCGAGGCCAATCAGTTTCTGGTCGACTCAACCATTCCGGACCCCTCCACAGCGAATGACCTATCAAACTAGGCGTCAAGCATCCGCGCGAGGCACAATCCGCGGGGTTGAGCTTACCTGGCACGTGTCTCCAAACAAGTTTGACTTCGGATTTCTGGATTTGGGAAACGCGATTAGCGACAAATACCTCCAAGGTGTGGACAGAAGCCTTCAACCAACAAAGAACAATTTGGCTGTCTGTCCAGGCGTAGGTCCCACAAATGCTTTTACCCAAAGTGTTAGACACGTGGTTCAATAAGCGTACAAGTAGTGCTGCTCCCGAGAGCTCCAATTTCGGAATGGTCAGAGATTTCTGAAGGGGTGCAACCTTACTCTTCGCCATGATCAGGGAAACCCTCACCTGACCTGATGCACTAACTGTGCGCAAGTACACCACGGCCGCGTGACCACGTTCCGAGGCATCACAAAACCCGTGAAGGGTGGCCTTGTACTTCCCGGGAGGAAGGATGGGACGAGGCAAGGAGATCTCGTTGACGACAGGAAGTGAGGATACAAAAGAGGTCCATTCCTCAACGAGAGTGCCGTGTAGAGGTTCGTCCCAAGTCAATCCTGCTGTCCAAAGCTTCTGCAAGAAACATTTTGCCCAAAATATGATAGGACAAATCCAACCGTTCGGATCAAAGGTTCTGGCGACAGTAGACAACACGAGACGTTTAGTCCAAGAACAAGGCAGTTTCAAGTCTACGTTATACGTAAAGATGTCTTGGACTGGTCTGTACTGAACGCCGAGAACAGCCATCATGGCGGGGTTGTCAACAATCTCAAATAGATGTGGATCTTGCTGATGATCCTCTGGCAAGCCTTCCAAAAGCGCTGGTGAGTTGTAAATCCATTTACGCAACTCATAACCAGCGGAGGCCAAAATACCTATCAATTCGTCCCGCAGGAGGATCGCCTCGTCCACTGTGGATGCGCCCGAGCAAATGTCATCGACGTAAATATCGTCCTTCAAGATGGCAGAGGCTCGTGGGAAACGTAGGCCTTCACGGTCTGCGAGCTCCCAAAGAGAACGTATTGCCAAGTAGGGGCTTGACCTTAACCCGTACGTATTAGTATTGAGCTCGTAGACGACCATGGGATCACGAGGAGACTCTCTCCAAAGGATCAGCTGGAAGCGACGGTCATCAGGGTGGATAATAGTCTGCCTGAACATCATTTTTATGTCGGCTACAAAGACAACCTGATGTCGTCGGAAGCTGGTGATGACGTCACAAAGGTCCTTGACCAACTTGGGACCAGAATGCAAGCACTGGTTCAAGGATACGCCTGTTGAAGTCTGCGCAGAACCATTAAACACTGTGCGCAGCTTGCCAGTTGATGACTTCAATACCGCATGATGCGGGAGAAAGTAATGCTCCACCGAACGCCAATCCAAATTTGATACGGACATGTGTCCCAACTGTTCATATTCCCTCATGAACTCAATGTACTTCTGTCTGAGCTCCGGATCACGACCCATGCGGCGCTCCATAGCCAACAATCTCTTTTCGGCTAAAGGTCGTGACTCACCAAGCGGAGGCCGAACAGACAGGAAGGGTAGCCTCGTAATAATCCGACCAGAACGGAGTCGACCATTGTTGTTCTGGACGAACAGCTCGCACTCCTCATGTTCTGGATTCAAACGGGCAGCTTGAGGGGGCTCCTCTATCTCCCAAAACTTCTGAACCGCATCAGAGAGAGCGGAGCCTACAGCCAACAAATTGTCAAGTTCAGGTGGAGGGGGGTCCCTAGGTACAGGTCCCATCAAAGCAAATCCAAATATGGTCGGGATGGCAGTCAAACCATTTGGCACCAAGACCCTTTTCCCACCAATCAAAATTCCACCGAGGACATCAGAGCCAATCAACAAGTCGATTTGTCCCGGTGTGTCAAATTTGGGGTCTGCCAGTTCCAATCCCGATGTCAAATTCACCACAGCAGCAGGTAGCTGCTTCTGTGGATGCATACCCAAAATATTCTTCAGCACAATAGCCGAGGTTTTAATCCTCGGGTGTGAAGATTCAACAGGGCCAAACAAAACCTTAACTTGCCCTTCAACATTAGAGGCTACGTCACCTATGCCCCGTATACAATTTGGAAAAGAGCCCATATTTAATTTAACCTGCCCTACCAAATAAGTGGAAACAATGCAACCTTGTAAACCTGTGTCCAATATAGCACGGACAACAACAGAGGTCCCCGTGGGTCCCCAGACCCCCCCCCCGTGGGATCTCCACCTTGTCGTGGTGGGGGGGCTTAGTAACCGTGGATTGGTGACCCGCGGTGAAGCTAATAGGGATCCAGGAGGGGACGCTCCGCGTGGGCTTGACGGAGGCCTGCGCTGGATGCGTCCAAAGGGGCGGGTGCGAGGGACAGTTCTTCTGTCCCTCGCAGTCGGGTGCGGTCGCGGGAGGAGAGGCGTGTCGGTGTTGCGTTGCCGCGCGCCCTATCTCCCGCGACCAAATGGAGGCGCACCATCGTTGCGTCGCGGTGGGGCCGCAGAGGAAGAGGAGATGCGGTGTAGCGTTGCCGTCCTCCCTATCCTCTGCGGCCGCTGAGTGTTTTGGCGGCGGAGCCCAACACCTTCATCCGCCGCCAAGGGGGTTTTGTTCGGGGCCCGCCTGACCATCTGGCGGGCCAATACCCGTCGGGGGGTAGCGACGAATGCTTATGCGAATCCCCACCCTCCGACACACGGGTACATGAGGAATACAGGTTGGTTTTTAGTCAGTAAGAGTCTGACAGTCCCCTTCGTCCTTCCCCCGGGGCGGAGGGACTCCATGAGGATTTTCCAACCCGATATCAAAAAAAAAAAAAAAAAAAAAACAAAAAAAAAAAATAAATAAAAGGGTCCCCAGACCCGAACAGCAACCGTTGGTAGGATGACGGTCTCAATGGGGGAGGTTGGCGTTATAGGGCAGGGATCAATGACCTATTGTTGCCTGGGCGGCGACCGTTGGCCAGGACCAGGCAAGTCAAAATGAGGGTGCGGCTTGAAGTCCTCAAAGGCGCGATAACTCGATCCGCGCGCCATCTGTGGGGGGTCATAGTGACGCACTCGCCCAAAACGAGGTGGGCGCGAGTCAAGAAGGGGACGCTCCGCCAAAGGAGGGGAATACCTGGGGCAGCAGTCATGGTGCTGGTGACGCTGAACAGTCGCACATTCAGGTGCGCGAGAGAGAGGAGGCGTGCGCACGCTACGGTTCTCCAAGCGGGGTGAGCGGCGATCAATTAAGCGAGGCGACTCTCGGCTACGCGCCGGTGAGCCTCGGCTGCCACCTTCAAAACACCCGCCCGTGCGCGGCGTCGGCTGGTTGGACAAGCGGCCAACCTCTCTGGCATTCATACAGAGAATGCTGTCCTCCACAGTGAGGACAGGGGCGAGAATTTGGGCAGTCTCGCTGGTAGTGGGACCCCAAACAAGAGAAGCAAAGGCGGCGGGCATTCGCGATGCGCCTACGAGAGGCGACATGTAGGTCCAAGAATGCTCTACAACTGGCCGTTCTGTGCCCCATGACCTTGCAGTAGGAGCACTCCGCTGGGCTCTGCGTGACCGCATAGCGAGGAGGGCGCCGGTCAACATTGGCTCGGATGTGACCGCGAGCCTGCTCCTTGACCTTGGGCGGCTGCGACTTAGCCGGCGTGTCACCACTGGAGTTGTCCAAGACCCGGCACTCATCCTCCAGGAACTTCTCCAGGTCAGCAAAGGGGGGCAGATGGGTCGCGCTATCCCCACCAAAGGCAGGCAGCTTCTTTAACACAATGTGCACCAATAAATAGGACCATTGGTCTACGGGCAGGTCAAGGCACTTAAGTGCGTTGATGGCCACCAAGAGCGGGTTCAACAGTTGGGTGCGCAACCCAGAGACCCGGGTGAGCGTCGGCAAACCCAAAATCTGCTCGATGTGCGTATCGGCGAGGCCACGCTTATTGTGGTACCTACGGGTAATTAGGTCCCGAGCCGTCTGGTACGCCTCGTCAGACACGGGCAGATGCTGGATGAGGCCCTTAGCCTCCCCATCCAGAACCGACATTAGATAGGCCAACTTTTGAGCCGGCCGAAGGTCAGCCCTATCATTGACTAGGCTGTCGAACAAATTAACGAAGCCCAGGTAGCTTCCTAGGCAGCCATCAAAATGGGGGAGGTCCAAAGTAGGGAGCCTACTCACCAGCCCCGTTGCTGACCTAGGAAGCTCCTGCTTCAGGCCGGGTTGCCCTTCCCTATCGGCAACTAGTTGTCTCGCACTATTGGAGACAGCATCATACAGGTCTAAGACCTGGGCATAGTCTTCACTGACCTTATTTCGCTGGTCAGCAGTGAAATCAGTGACTGACACTTCGAGACAGCAACCGCTGAAAGTGCGGAACTGCTGTTTCACACTTGCCAGGCGATCATCGATCCGCTCGTACCTTTGAAGTAAGGCCTGCTGGCGATCAGGCCGGTTCACTTAAGCACTGGCCGAGGCAAACCAGCGCAAATCTGATGCAATGGCACCAGCAGCCGCACGCAAGTCCTTGATAGCTGACATAATCAAAATTCAAAAGAGCCCGGACAAGCGTTAAATAAAATTAACAATCAAAACTTAATTTTTCTTAATTCTTTGAAACCAACAAAATATTAGCCTGTTTACTGCAAGTGCAGGCAAGTGACAGGTATCTACTGTCCAACAAAATTAAAAGTTTCAATATATATTGACACAAAACAAAGTCAAAGTAATCAAAAGTTGAACCTTCGAATAAGTTAATTAAAGTTAAATATCCAAATAAATTAACAAATTACTTGCAACAGACAGACTGGCTGTGTTATTTGAGATGTGCAATAGGAAGTATGCACAGAATATGTGTTACCTAGCAATATTATCTATATTATAACAAAACAAAGTTTATTAATGTGACCCGCCCAAGTGGCAAGGTCAAGTTGGTTGTTTATGAATATATACAATAAACTAAATTTACTAAATTTATTGATACGTACAGCTGTTATGTATCCAAACAAACTGACTTATTAATGCAACAACAAATTGAAGTTAGATTTTTCAACAATACAAATCAACAATTACTGATTGAGGTTATGTGTGACAATGTGTTTCAAATTATCTAGGTCAACTTATACAATTAAATATTATGTATTTTAGACAATAACTGACCTGACAAACACTACAATACTGTCTACAAGGTGAGATATATAGGTCATACAACACCAATCTGAGTTCAGATACAATCAATGGCTAAGATACAACTACGCTCTGCTACCAAAATTATGTCTAGAATTACCGTAGGCTTACTGGGAATTGGTTGTAGGCACAGTGGAAGCTAATTTATATTCATCCAGTTGTCCTAAAGCAATCAAATGTCTGACATATATTGCTGAGATTCTCAGCGATGACAAATTATAATGTAGTTATATGAAATTTTTACCTTATATCTCCTGGTGATTTTCTTGAAGTGAACCTATAGGATTAACTCATAATTTTGGCCAAAATAACAAGAGAATCGAATAGATACCAGTGTACAATTCGGCGAAGTCCTTCTCCAGACCACGATGCACGTTTACGGTTCACAAAACTTTTCACAAATGTTCAATATGTCATCAATTTACAACAAACTTTGCCGGAAGTCAAAAGCGGCAATTACGTATTAAGTTAATTACAAGTTGATTCAATTCGCGTTAATTCAAAGGGCGATCAATTTAATTAGGTACAAGGCACGCGAGAGTGCAAACGGCGTGTTAATTTTTCAAGGCGCCAACGAAAGTAACAGTTCAGTGTGACCATTGTCAGAAATTTTCAATAGACTAAACAAAATGTTACTCAATCGATCTAATCGATTTGACTTATAATAAAACTAATTCTATTTCAAACAATCCCAATACCTTGAAACAGCCAATTATCTCAACAGCGATGTAACTATCAATTACATTTAAATTTGAAAGGGATCCGCATCACTTAAATTTAAGAGGCTATCTGTAAATTTTAAGGCTAAAATTGGTTGGTGCGAGTTATCGAAAGGAAAAATATATATATATCAATTCAATTCAATTCAAATCATTTATTTCAGACTTTTCAGTCCACAAAATGTTAGTAGTACATCGAGATAACTTAAAACTGTGTTAGTTACTGACACATACACATACAGCACACAAACAAAAAAGGAAAAGAAACAAAACAAGTAACATCCTACGATATATGTATCTTTATCCAATGCCTCCAGATTGGACTATGGATGTATTCTGCAATGACTCTCAGGTAGCTGTTGGGTCGGTCCCTGATCCTTTGCATCAGCGATGCTGCTCTTTCACGTAAAATGGCATGAAAACCATCCACTCGTGCTTCAGCAAACATCGCTAATGTGAGAGCTGATGCAGTGGCGAGGCAACCCCACCAGCAATTTGAAAGCATTGTTATGTTGAACCCGCAGGGCACTGACGACCCGCTGCGTATAGCTAGTCCACAAACTACATGTTTAAAAAGATTGACAATATACCTTATACAGTGTCATCTTTATAGCTTTGGAGCCTCGAGCAAATCTGGGTGCTAACTTATTACAACGGTTATCTATTTTCATAAGTAGTCTGAAGGAAACTTGAAAACAATATTTTTATATATCACTTTTTTGGCAGCGATAACAATAAATATCAAAAACTTGCAGAAATTGTTGCATTTTATTAGCCAAATACATTGTAATTTCTCCATGGTATAGCCACCGCTTCATTGCTTTTGATTGCCAATGGAATCTGTTTTGTCTCATTTCAATCTACAGAAACCGGTGTAACTTACGGTCGCTCGCCATATTTTATCTATCAAAGGATTAAGCTACATAAGGTATCTAATATAATTATTTTATATGGACCTATAAATTGAAAAAATAATAAATGCTGTAGAAATGAGAGCACTGAGAAGTATGTATGGAGTGTCTTTGAACGACAGAGTGAAGAATTGTGTAATAGGAGAGTATTATGGGATTGAGAAAGGTATGCTAAGATGGTTTGGACTCATGGAGTTGGAGAGGATGGATGACGAAAGACTGACCAAGAAGTTATATAAGTCAAGTGTGAATGGCGCAGGGGGAAGGGGAAGACCTAGACTGACGTTCTCTGACCAGATTGGAGGCATCCTAAAAAAACTACAGGTTAGAAGTACCATTAACAGAAAAGTACGCATGAGAAATTTGATGGGAGTGAATGAAGCAAGAGAGATATGTCAGGATCGTTGCAAATGACGTTCCGTTGTCTCTGCCTACGCCTCCGGGAAACAGGCGTGAGTCTATGTATGTATGTATCTATGTATAAATTGAAAAATCAAGTCGAATAGGAATCTCTCATAGCACCAAAAAAGTATTTCCTATTCCCAACAAAATCCTAAAGTACAAAATGTCACAAATCTATACTTATATAGGTGTTATCTACCAGTTTATAGAGACATTGCGACTTTTGGCGCGGCAATCTATTAACGTCGTATAAAATCGACAGATTTCTTTATTCTATTTCAAAGTTACCTTAGACTGGTTCGTAGTGGATGAGGAAATATAGCTGTCTAACATTTACGTGTGATGTGATAAGTATGTGAAGTTTATTGCCTTTCTGAAGAAAGATGTACCTATTGTTAGTAATACAATGTTTGCTGGTTTGCTGCTTGCAACAATGTTGCCTCAATAATGTGAGTGTTGCGGGAACGTTTTAATGGGGACGTAGCTTGTTCTAATGTACGAATATTTTAGTTTGTCTCCCGTAACATAAGTTAGCTTTAAGGATGCTTTAAAACGCTTGTAATATTTTGGCTCAATTAATAGTTAACTAGTTATAGTATTATGTATTTTAAGCTATCTTTAGTCGCAATACAAACGGGCAAGTTGACGTATAATATCACATGTTTAATGAAGCACTTCTAGCAGTAAAAAGATGCTATCCCATCCTTCTTATCACAGCCCTCGTATATTCAGTTACGAGTCTACTAGAGGATGCCCGCGGTTACACCCGCGTTATTTAAGGCTGCTGTTCCGCTCCCGTCGCTCATAGGGCGATGTTATATAGCCTATAGCCTTCCTCGATAAATGGGCTATCTAAACTGAAAGATTTTTCAAACTGGACTAGTAGTTCTTGAGATTAGCGCGTTCAACCAACCAAACAAACCAAACTAAGCAAATAATGTGGTCCAAAAGAAATCCAAGCACATTTCCATTCCTCCAACAAAAAAACAGCAAACCACATCAAAGATTTATAAAGGTCTAATCATACTTGATTCTCAGATCTATCTATAGTTCGCATATTGAAAATGGCCGTTAATCAAAAGCGGTTGGCTGTGATCATGTTAGCCGTTACATGATTGTCACCATTTTAGACCATGTCCTTCCTGCTATTACCTACATCATTAACCACTCCCTTGACTCTGGGCAATTTCCAGAGATTTGGCGCAAAGCCTATGTTCGGCCGTTGCTCAAAGTGTCTAATCCTGTCACTCCCAACCATTTCCGACCTATATCCATCCTCCCTTTCCTTTCCAAACTCCTTGAGGCTTGTGTTCATAAACAACTGTCACTGTGCACAAACTGATTGTGCATGAAAACAATGTCCTCAGTCTTTTCCAATCTGGGTTTAGACTTGGGCATAGCACCGTTTCCGCTATGCTTAAAGTGACTGGCGATATGAGGGCGGGCATGGAGGATACCAAGATCACAGTGTTGGTCCTGGTTGACTTCTCAAACGCCTTCAATACCGTCAGTCACGATATCCTCCTATCTATACTATCCTATCTTATGATCTCCTCCAAAGAACTGGAATGGTTCTCTTCATATCTTCGTGGACGCCAGCAGTCGGTCAGAATCGATGACTCCTCATCGAGTTGGCGAGACCTCGAGCATACTACCTCCACTTTTATTTTCACTCTTTATTAATCTCTTAACCCTGGATCTTCAGAGTTCGTATCATTTGTACGCCAATGATCTGCAGCTGTACTCGCAGGCTACTATTGAGGATTTGCCGAGTGCGTTTGACGCTGTGAACCGGGACTTAGCGATGATTCAAGACTGGTCAGAGAGGTATGGTTTATGCGTTGATCCTGCGAAATGCCAAGCAATTATCATTGGGAGCCCAAGAATAATCAGCAGGCTGGACTTGGCATCTCTACCACCTGTCACATTTAATGGCATCAACATACCCCACTGTCAAGGATTTTGGCATACACCTTGATTCTACACTCAGCTGGCAACCTCAGATCACAAATGTTTGCCAAAAAGTAACTGGTATGACACCAGTTACTTTTTGGCAAACATTTGTTCTCTGTACCGCCAAGACAAAGACAATGCTTGTACAGACTTTGGTTTTACCTATAATCGACTATGGTGATGTGTGTTATTTCGACCTGAATGCAGATTTGCTCAACAAACTAGACCGACTTCTCAATAATTGCATTCGGTTCATTTTCAACCTCCGTAAGTACGACCATATGTCAGCATATCGTACTCAGCTATCATGGTTACCTATCCGACAGCGTCGCAATATGCGCGCGTTGTCTACACTTTACTCTTTACTTCATTCTCCTAATAGCCCTAGCTATCTAATTCCACTTTTTCAATATCGTTGCTCAAACCATGATAGAAGTCTTCGCTCTTCTCACAATTCTCTTCTTTCATGTCCCTCTCATAGCTTAAGTCTTGTTCATTCTTCTTTCAATGTTCAATTGATTCTCCTCTGGAATGCGCTCCCTCTCGAGATCAGGATGTCGGCCAACCGGTCTAAAGTGCGCCAGCAATATGTGAAACTGTTACTCGAAGGTAACAAATAAGAAAAATCTCTCATGTTATGTTTTATGTGATATTTACTTATATATATATATATATATATTCTATTTTATTTAAGCCGAAGTCTACTAGTTGTGGACATCATTATTTAAGCCGCAATTAAAATTGTGCGCGTACAATTTTCGAAATACCTACTTATCCATGGGTGCATAGGACATCAATAGAACAGGTTGGCATGGTAATTGCATCGATTTTGTACCTAATTACAAAAAAATCATAGTAACTTTGAGCCTCAATATCTTCTGAACCAGTAATTTCCCAGGTATGGTGCCGAAGTAAAAAATGTTCGTAATGATTTGTGTAATATGGGTTTTCAGTTTTCGTTAAGGGTCTTTTTACACCCTGTATATATATACATATATATTATTTTATATTAAGTATTTATTGTGTAGGTTATTGTAATGTATTTATAATATGATTGAAAATGAGTATCAAGTTTTATATATTTTATACACCTGCCACACTCTTCTCTGCATCATCTGGTTGACTGGCAGAAAATGCTATAGCGAGCTTGCAGTACTTTTTTAGATTTTTGAACGTCTGAGAGTCCCGTAAATCGTAAAGATACACGATTTGGAATGATCGGCTCGATAAAAAAAAATTCAAACATGGCACTAAATCACAATTTTAAACGTGTCCTGCTTAGAAATTCCATAATGAATTTATATGAAAGTATTATCAATAGTAACAGCTCTTTATTTTAAAATAAATGGTAAAAACAGATTTCGTAATTTCGTTATTATTTTTCTCCAAGAAAAAAAATAGTCAAAATGTTGGCATTATATCGCTCGCCGGCCGTTCATTAGTGCCCACAGAGTACCTTTGTTCAGTGCCCGCCTAGGCGTGATTGAAGGCGGACGTACGTCATTGCGCCGCAAAATCCCCCTCCGCCCCCGCATTTACGTTTTCGCAAAAGTACAAAGTAATTCGTATTCCAAACTCAATCGTTCAAACCATAGACATACTAGGAAGAAACCGTAGACAGGTTACTGACAAGGTAACCGGCGCTTACGAGTGGCATGCATCGCGAAAAGCGTACGCACACGAATATAAATATGTCAAAACGACACACTAAGAATTAGATAAGAAGTGTAAGTGAGATAGCACATCTAATCGCAAGCGCGAAAAAGAGATACACATAATTATACTCTCTGTACCGACGCGCATTGTGACATCATGCTGACCGTTTCACAAAGAATAATTTGACTCAGATGCGACATGATCACTTTGTCTGTCTTAAGTAAATTCAATTAGCCTCAAAGTAAATTTGATTAATTGATTTAGTGTACAGAAATAAAAAGTCGATGTGATTTATTTATAACATTTATTAAAAAAGTACATTTTATTCTTCTCGTTTCATTCAATGAAACCTAAAACAGTACGTTATTATAAAAATTGTGTGCTACGGACCCACCGTACCCCTGGCAATACCCCTGGGGGTATGGTGGGTCTTTTAAAGCTTAACCGTACTCCTGGCTGAAATGCTCGTAGTGTTGTACCAACGTGCTACGTGGACATTAAACTGAACAGTGTTATCTCTCGTATGATAATGACTTACTACTTACGTTTTTGTATTTTTAGATAAGCGCTAGTACGACGATATAGTTTAACAAGGAGATAAATTAGAGAATAAAACGTTTAGGTATTACTGCTAATGGTTATAATGCTTTGTATATTATAGGTATAATCTGTGGTATTGTTGAAGACCCGTCAACATCATCATCCTAGCGCTGTCGGATGGTTCCCGCCAGTTCTATTGAACAGTTATATGATAGAACTAGTGTGACATTTTTCCCACTAGTTCTATTAGCACAACTTGATGAGAAGAATAGAACTAACGGGAAACAGTTATAGGAAATTTCCCACTAGTTCTATGTATGTTTTACAAGGGTAGTGTCACAACATCGCGCTCACATATCCGAATAAATATGTATGTATAAAAATGTGTTAAACGAATGAACGTCTAAAAAACAAATGAACGTCTACACTGTTTTTAATGTGCCACTTTTGAAGTTCGCATAACTCATCTACGGTTTTTTTTACTACTATATCTATGGTTCAAACCTAATCCAGATACACTCGAACATAATTGACTTACTGCATTACGCTGCGCTGTGGCACACGCACGCACGAACCCCCCCCCCCCTCCCCTCCCCCCGCCCACTCGCTGACGCCACCCCCGTGTTTTGTTTTTTGCGGGGGTCAGGTCGAGCTACGCACTGTACTGCAACCTCGCCTTAAGTCCGCCTTTGCATTTCATTTTGCAGAAGTCAACTGCTGATGGCTTTGACAGTTTTACGGGGTATGGGTGAGCGCTGAAGGCCCCCAACTCGGTTGTTTGGTTCGTTAAATAGAGCCAATATACGGCAGTGGTGCCTGGCCTCATTCGCGCGTTCAGCGTGTTCCCAACTCCCATAAAAGAAGACAAAACTACAATCGTCCTACCCTTCAGTCGTTCCTTATACTAAATTTCCTTCCCTACATGGAAGTAAAAGCCAAAAGAAGTGAAAAAAAGGTTGAAAATTTGGCATTACAATTTTCCCGATTGAGACTTATCCTCGTAGTTATCTGATAGATGCTACTGATATACATATCTTTATGCGACTTTTTCTCACAATTGATATCATATACGCTAATTCATATGAATGTTTAGTATCCTACTCCTGCCCGCTTCTCCTATTATTGATGGCGGGTTTCTATATTCATTGAGAGTATCCACATAATTTTGGCCTCGGACGTGTTGTTATGGTTTACGTACAGATTTACGTTTACTACATCCTTTCTTGGGGTTCGACTTGAGATGTGTGTTATGGTTTAGGTGTTTGCATTTCCGCTTCCTATGCGGTGAGGCGGTATGGGTTCTAGGCGGTATAGTCTACTCTCACACGAGACAACTGAACACTTTGTATGCTTATTTTAAATTGTCTTTCGGGATATATATCACATCCGTGAACATGGCGCTTGCAACAGTGCCGATATATCGGCTACTCTGAACAAAGGTAAGTGGTATATATCCCGAAAAACAATTTAACCTTTCGTATGCTTAAGAGCAGATCTGCACGAGACACAATAGATTTATAATTATGTCTGGTAATCCAGCATACGAGAGGTTAAAAATAAGTTGAAATGACCACGAAAGTTCATTCCCATGTATTCCAAATTCCAAAATGTATGATCCACAATTTTTATTTCAAGTCTAGGTATACTTTGTGTCCATCGATTAATTGTTTGAAATGTCATCCGCAACACAAGATTTATTCTAAGCCAGAATTAACGATGCTCGATAATAATAAGAACAGTTCCTATTTGGTTAGCTGGAGACAGTTGATCTATAAATATAGTCTGCAAAAGTTTTCACAGCGAACTCAAGTCTACAGAAACAATAGTAATAATAGAACTCACAAATAAAACACTGCGAACTCAGAAATAATTTGGCCCATGATATCTTGCAGAATCGCCGAAATAATTTTGATAATATCTAATCGTACCTTTGTACCACTGCTCTAATTTTAGAACACCATACTTTTACTGCAGCCCGGTCCGCAAAAGTACTCGAAATTGCGAAATTCAAATGAAAATTACTGGAAAAGCAGCTGTTACCATTGAGTGTCTCTTAAGAAATGTTTCATAGTAACAATAATTCAAGTAATACTGGTGGTAGATAGTTATAACTATCTTCGGCTAGTTTATTTTATTCTTGACTTGAAAATCTGGGGGCACGGCAGTGCCCCTACCAAGTCGAGCAAAAAATTTTTTGCAATGTAACGATGGGCGACGGGAGTGTAATGGAAACAACTGTCTCGTTTGAATGTTGTATATTGAGTGAATCCTCGCAATATAATGAATTATAACTATAAACTACTCATGGGGTAGAGGTGCACTACACTACACCTCCCCCCTTTATTAAAAAAAAATGACAATAACATTTTTTTTAAACAGAAAGAAATACAATTTTAATAACAGAAAACAAAAAAATCTTTGCTACTTCTTTTTGTATTTCAAGTACTTAGAAATATAATTTCACAAAACCTAAAAATCATGTTACATTCAGCAATAATTTTGGAGCTGTATATAATTGTAAAAAAATATTTAAAATATAGCAAACCTTAGTTATGAACAAGTAAAAATTATTAGCTAAGTACTTTTTTCATTATTTAATTATAAGAAAAATATAATTTTACAAAATAGAAAAACTAGGTTAGTATATTACTTAATTTAAAAAAATATATTATAAAATTATACAAAAATAAAATATGTAAAAAAATTGAGTAGACGTTCTTATGAAGAAGAAAAAGTAAGAATTAAGTGATTGTTTACAAAACACCGGAACGATATATCTACGAAAATCAATTGAAGTATAACGTTTTTCTTAAATTCTAAAGGTTGCTTAATGACAATAGGTATGCTATAATGATTTGTTATATAAAATTATGTCTCAGTATTTTTTTTTTTAGTTACCTAGTACAACATGAATTTATAACACAAAATTGTTTACGTACGCATTCTTAGTCATTCATAGTTGATACATTTTCATTGGTCTCATTACATTTCCTTAGGTTTTATTTCAAAATTACATTTATATAAGTAGATAATTATATATTTCACTGGCATTACCTATCTTTTCAAATATAACTATTCTACCTTAATTCCATTTTTCAATTTCTATTCATTCGCTTCATCTCATTACCTATCTATCTTTCAAATACTTAATCATTTCATCACAATACTTTCTTCATATTATTGGTACACACATATTACTTATTTTAGACCCGGGCCCGGTCATTTTATAACATTTCACTTAGGTACATTTCTTTATTACATATAAATCATGTTATTCAACTCATCATATAATATATTTTATACCTTATATATTTAAGAAACATATTTAAGACATTTCTACGTCTCCAACAATTCTCACGGAGAAGAACTCGCTTACTGCCATGATCAAAATGAAGGACTGTTCTTAATTGTGTCATTATTAATTGTGTACCTTATTTTATCATATTATCATTTATACATTCCAATTCATTCAATAACACTACACAATAACATCGATCAAATTGAATAATTATGTTTAAAAGAATTTTGTCACATTTGGGTGATCAGTCCTTTGCGTACATGAACCTTATAAACAAAATCATTCCCTACTTACTATAAATCGATACCTTTAACAAACTAAACCATCTAATTATTTCCATCCAAATCCATTTTCCATCAACTAACCCTTTCCATTCCTCAATCTCATACATTAAAATGCCATACTCATACTAAAATATACCTATATCTCAAAACCATAAAAATCAAATGCGTATTTCAATATCAAAACTTTTAAAATAAAACATTAATTACATAGGTACTTCAAACTGTTACAAGTCATTACAAGATAATCTAATTATAAACAAAGTGTCGTTCTCAGTAATGAACGGTGTTGAATTTCGAGACCTAAGAATGCATCGCATACTTGCACACCTGCATCATATTGGATTCTAAACTTGATTCTAAAAATAGATTTAATTAATAGTACATAGTAATAGTCTATCATTGTTTAAAATTTGCCTTTGCCAATTTAATTAATTTAACTTATCGTACTCATAAAACTACAATATCTGTTACATTATACTCGTATGTAAGGCAAATATATAAAAGACATTTGATTCTTTACACGATGAAAAATTATCTGATACGAGATAATGCATCGGCCGCTACATTATTCGTACCTCTAACATAAAGTTTATGAACATATAATTATCTGATCTGTATACTTATAACTTAAAAAATTACTTAATACCTTTTCACAAAAAATCTGCTATTTTAGGAATTTACTATTTATTACATAAGACTATCTTTTACGAAAATTTTAATTAAATTTAATTGAATACCATAGACATATTGTCATAAGCGAACCTTTTATGAAACTAATCTTTAAAAACACAAAAAAATATAATCGGTTACATCGTTACATTGCATGGCAGGGTCGCCATGCAATGTAACGATGGGCGACGGGAGTGTAATGGAAACAACTGTCTCGTTTGAATGTTGTATATTGAGTGAATCCTCGCAATATAATGAATTATAACTATAAACTACTCATGGGGTAGAGGTGCACTACACTACATTTTTACTTGTTTAATAAACTAACTAATAATAAAAAATAACTAAGTTTTACTTGATTCATATACTAAATACGATTAGTGTTTAGTATATGAATCAAGTAAAAATTAAAATATTTTTCAATTTCTGTCCAGTTTTCGAGATACATAAACTGCATAAATAACTTTGTAATCCCATATTAATATAAAGGATTACAAAATTACATTTGCAGTTAGAGCTTTAATTAAGAAAATTAATGGTTGTTGGTGTACTAGAAGTAGAAGTTACCGGAAAGGACAAAAGTAAGACTATCTACAAAAAGAAATGAGATCCCATAAAAACAATACTTGTCAAAAATACCAAGTCTCGCGACCGTAAAAAGTTGTAAGATCCACGTAATACCAAGTCGGTTAATTAAAAACCGTTAATGTTTTAAATAAATATATTGACTTGGCAATCGCATTAAAGAATCTAATTTATATATGTATTACTTATGAGATATATTGGGATTTTATGCGATGGCCGAGTCAATCTAATTATTTAAAACATAAAAGTTTTTAATTAACTGACTTGGTTTTACTTGGATCTTACAACTTTTTACGGTCGCGAGACTTGGTATTTTTGACAAGTATTGTTTTTATGGGATATGGTTAACTGATCAAAACTAGACAGTATCTTTTCCTTGGAATTTTGGAAATTCGTTTTATTCATTAATTTCACGTCATAGTCTTTTCAACCTTTAAGGTTAGATATCATATGTAAAACTTTACTAAAATTAATATGCATCTTAACCTTGTTAGTATAGACAAACGACCAGGCTACTTAGGATCAATAAATGCAGCGTTCTATAAAATTTTATAAAAATTTTACAAAGTTCCAACTAAGCAAGTAGCTTGCCTCATAGGCCACTCATAGAATACTGCGTATTTCATTTAGTTCAAATGCCTCTTCAGGAAAAATACAGCCAGTAAGCAGTTCCATTTAATATAAATTCACAATTGGCCGGATCTAGTAAATATTTAAGTGTGGTCATATCATTAACAAATACATTTATATAAAGATAGTATGTCTTAGGCATTTATCCATTGATTTTCACTTTATGAGTAGGATTCGGAAAGATTGTTCCAATTTTTTTACTTTGAGTATTATTTTTACTGTATACTGAAAATATTTTACTTAAAAAAGAGATTGTATTATTTAAATTTCACGCAAATTTAAAAGTCTTATAAAGTTTAAAGGTTAGAGAGCCACAATTAATGCGAAAACTCATTAAAAATTGTTTATTATTTAAAGCGTAGAACCTTAACAAATATACAGAGACATATGCAGGCTTTTGTTAATAAAGATTTCTGAACAAAATAAATAACATTTTATTATCATAATGTGACTTTATTTCATATTCATATAAAATTAAACATTGCCCCCAGTTGACATTCAGAGCAAGTTTCTTGTTAATGAAAAATGTATTCGTTTTATTTTTCAATAAACATTATTCTGCACTAACGTTTTATGATATCATGAATTTTATAGCAGATATGGCTATTAAACTATGATACTCATATTTAGAATTTAAAAAGACGTGTGTCAGTGAATTTTTGTTTATGAAGGTATAAGGTTGACACATTGAAGATTTATGGAGTTAATATAAGACGTTAATAATACTGTTTCAAAATTACAATTTCGTTCATTTCGTCTAACGAAGCTCAATAACATAAATTTGATTCGGAATCCATTCTTATTTGATTGTATTAATGGCAGAATGTTTGCATCGACAAGCTTCAAAGCTGGAACGAATAATTAAAATAAGTTATTATCAATTCATGAAGGCTTTAGGAGAGAATATAGTATCGAAATTAAATATTCAAAAACGGTCTTGTTCATTTCTGCACCTCGCCGTAAAAAGCGTTGACTTGGTTGGCGTAGTAGTTTAAGCGGCCGCCTCACCGCTTGACACTGTGCTGACTGTTGTAGGATCGATCTCCACACCGAGCCTGGATGTATTTGTGATCGGTGGTGATATGTTTGTCCCCTGCGACACAGGATCCCTCGTGCGGGAGATGTCATTAAAAAGAAAGAAAACGAAAAGAAATATCGTTTATTTTTAGGTTCACCTCACACGTTCCACACTTGTGTATAACACTTAGTACATAACAACCATTATATTTTACTGCGTTATGTTTATCAAAAAACTTCAAACCATTCCCTGCGATTATCGTACCGTATTCTTACTAACAATATAAATGAATAAAAGCAATAAAAATAAATGAATTCGCGCATAAATTATAACTCCATCCTTGTTCCCTCTGATGTCGCGATTCAATAGCAATAGTGGCGACATTTTTAAAGTTATTACTAAAGTTTGTATTTCCATGGGCGACTTTCCACGAGGAACATTATGGAATAAAGGTGTGTTAGTCAGTAATGTATTTTGCTTAAAAAAACATTGTACCTATGATAATATATAATATTATGATGTTGCTTACTTAAAATGATGATTTATGGCCAAACATATTATGTTTACCAATGCAAACAATATCAGTATTGGAGCTTGCATCGTAAAAAAAAAGCAATAATGATATTATTTTACAATATGTAATTGAGAAAGTAAAGCTGATTTTAGCATTTAAAAGCATCTGTTTATTGTGACAGATATTATGTTACAATAATACGCAGCATAGATACATACATACATATTATAGTAAATAATGCTTTTTTTCATTTTTCGTTTACAAGTACTTGTCCTACATGTTGCAACCCTAATACTTATTTAAATTTAATAATAAAAATAGAATACGTACTACGCAATACAGCTAATAAATAAATTCAGCGTCTCATAAATTACTCGCTTAGTCGCTAATCCAACGAAGCATATAAAACTTCTCAGTGACAACCCTGCACAGAAAGTACAATCCCTAACAAAAGTGTTGCACAAAGAACTATAATCCCCAAGCGAATTGCATCAGCCCTAATCCGGAATTAGTGGTATGACATGTAAGAATTCAACGTGTGATAGATTCCCCTCTTAAATAAAATAAATTACTTACATCCATAAACCAAGAGTGCCATACAAAATAGGGGAGATTTTTCTCAAGATAAGCCGTAGAACCATTTTCTCCAGCAAACAAGGCAAATGTGTTTGGAGTACGTTTAATAGAATGTCGCGACAGACTAAAGGAGATGGCACCGGATCGAATTTGTATTTGCCCCACGAATAATAATGTAAGGTGGGATTTTTGGAGTGGCGTGTTAAGTGATTTATTTTGTGACCGGATTTTAAGGTCATGATTTTTTTTTATTTACGTAGATATTTGCTGCCGTAGATACGCATGTATGTTTTACGACTTTGGCGAATTCAATTTAAAAGTGAATTATTCGGATTTAGAAGCTTTAAATGTCTTTACTCCGTCGAAAGCGAAAAAGAGGAGTTTGAATATATTTTTGTGGAGAAATACTCTCCGAACTTCCGAAATTCATGGAACCTTGTATGTAATAAGATTTACAGTCCAAATGCATTTTACTACCGTCATTCGACATCCTTCATTGACTGACCTTTTTATCTAATGGTTAGTGACTCTGATTGCTATGCTGGCGATCGTGAATTCAATCTTTTACATGCCTGAATGAAATTAAGAAATATATGAGTATAATCTTCAGGTATTTGGTTGTCACAGTAGCTAAAGAGTATATTATTATCTAGTTTAGAATCAGATGATCAAACGTGAGTACTCTAGTATCTAGAAATATATTGTTAACAGTATATTTTATTTATGAGCCTTTTAGTTAATTGTTATAGAAAATATCAGTTTCAGAGTCAGGTTCCTAATTAAACAGTTGTCCTTTTCTGACAAATATAAACTTAATTCCTGCTAAGAATGATTTTTGTGAGTGGTTTTCAAACTATTTCAACGAAACAGGTATTCTGTTCCGTAAAACCAAGTAAAGGTCTTAACAACGTTATATTTCATTTAAACAAGTTTAAGAGGTACATATCAATCGCTAATTAATTAAACCTTTTCATTTATAAATTATTACGGGCCGTGTTCCTTTATTAGAATTGTAATGAATATAATTATATATATTAAGGAATTTTTCAGCTTGTGAATTTGTAAATTAGATTAACTTTGGAATTTTGTGTTTATTGGTTATGTAATGGATTATGAGCTCAGTTTTTTTACGTGATTAGACGAATCGACCACTACGGTTTAAGCACCAGTGTCGCTGCTCAACACTTAACTCGCCGTGTGTTGTGGGCTCGATACCCACTCGGGGTAACACTTTGTGACGTCTACAAATTTTTGTTTCAAGTTAGTCTGGGTATTCCTAGTGTCTATTGCAAGAATATTTGCAAAGTTACGTATGATAGAGGATTTATTACTAATTGTCTTTAGGTGTAACATACATTTTTACGATATTAAAAATGAGAGCAGGTGTTTCTTCTACAAGCATTTATAAATGTATTTATAATAATAGGCCGTACCATTATTATGCAGAAACAAAATATTAAATCAATTGCCATTTCCCTGAAAGTAATTTTCTTATTACTGTACATTTTATTCTGCCTTTCGGAAAAAAATTTAATCGCAAACATCCAATCAAAGAACTTGCAGACTTGAAACCACAAAACACAAAACGTTTCTTTATTGTTGAACATTCGTATTTCTATTAAAGATGCTAAAAATACCTACATGAAAACAGACATACACCGAAATGATTTTAACGGAATTTTCTAAGTAATGACCTGTCAGAAAAAACACAGATTAAAGACTAAACAGTAACTAAAACAAACGTATAAAATATTTATACTTAAACGTTTACACCAATTTAAATACAAAAGAATGTATATTCCAGGAATTTCAGGACTGACTAAACATAATTATTCTTGTATAACAAGAGAAATCAATCTAAAAACATTTATTTTCAATTTCTATGATGTTTTCATTACAATCTCATTTCGTTTAAATCAAATAATATTTGTGACTGTGTATTAAAACTGTGTAAGAACAAGATCATTAATTAAGTAAACGTATTGTTTTGTTTTGTGAAAGTCAATGAAAATTACAAATATGCTTAGAATAAATACATTTATGCCAGTTACAAATCGTTAAGCTTGGAACCTGTAAACCATAAATAGAATATTTAATTATTATGGTGATAGAACATTGAAAACACGTTTGCCATATCTGTTAAACAATCTGCCAGGTAAGGAACGAAAATAATAAAACTATATCTAAACGGAGACTAAAGCAATACTACATAGACAAGTCATCATTTTACCCAGCGGTATCCCAGTTGCAACCCAGGTTCCGCTTTGTTTTTCTTTTTTGGTGTCGGGTTGGAAAATCCTCATGGAGTCCCTCCGCCCTGGGGGAAGGGCGAAGGGGACTGTCAGACTCTTACTGACTAAAAACCAACTCGTGTTCCTCATGTACCCGTGTGTCGGAGGGTCGGGTATCGCCGAAGCATTCCTCGCTACCCCCTGACGGGTATTGGCCCGCCAGATGGTCAGGCGGGCCCCGAACAAAACCTTTTTGGCGGCGGATGACAGTGTTGGGCTCCGCCGCCAAAACACCCAGCGGCCACAGAGGATAGGGTGGACGGCAACGCAACACCGCATCTCCTCTTCCTTTGCGGCCCCACCGCGACGCAACGATGGTGCGCCCCCATTTGGTCGCGGAAGATAGGGCGCGCGGCAACGCAACACCGACACGCCTCTCCTCCCGCGACCGCGCCCGACTGCGAGGGATAGAAGAACTTTCCCTTGCACCCGCCCCTTTGGACGCATCCTACGCAGGCCTCCGTCAAGCCCACTTGGAGCGTCCACTCCCGGGATCTCGCTTAGCTTCACCGTGGCCGTGGATGGCCTAACCACGGTTACTGAGCCCCCACCACGACAAAGTGGAGATCTCACGGGGGGAGGGTTCCGCTTACTAGTCTAACCAGATTTTACTAAATATTAGCTTATCACCTTTTTAATGAAACCGAAGCCGACGGAGCAATCAAGGTTAATTTCACCCCTATACAAGCTAATGAAAATAGTCTGTAATATTCTAATCGGGATCCCTTCTTTTTGCATAATGTTCTTTGTCCTTTTTTTTTTTTTTTTTTTTTTTTTTTTTTTTTTTTTTACGAGGTGGAAAATCCCTTCGGATCTCCGACTCTTGGGGGAAATAAGAGCCGGAGTATGTGGTGTTTCCACTAAAAACCACCTCGAATTCCGCCCTGTACCCGTGTGTCGGAGGATGGGGCATCACCAAAGCACTCGTCGCCACCCTCCGACGGGTATTGGCCCGCCAGATGGTCAGGCGGGCCCCGAACAAAACCCCCTTGGCGACGGATTAGGGTGTTGGACTCCGCCGCCAAAACGCCCAGCGGCCGCAGAGGATAGGGAGGACGGCAACGCAACACCGCATCTCCTCCTCCTCTGCGGCCCCACCGCGACGCATCGAATGGTGCGCCCCCATTTGGTCGCGGGAGATAGGGCGCGCGGCAACGCAACACCGACACGCCTCTTCTCCCGCGACCGCACCCGACTGCGAGGGACAGACAGAACTGTCCCCCGCACCCGCACCGTTGGACGCATCCTGCGCAGGCCCCTCCAAGCCCACGCGGAGCGTCCCCTCCTGGATCCCTCTTAGCTTCACCGCGGGTGACCAATCCACGGTTACTGAGCCCCCCCACCACGACAAGGTGGAGATCCCACGGGGGGGAATGTTCTTTGTCCTAATATACTTCGGCATAACGATTTTGGCACAATTTGTTTTGGCATAATAATACTTCGGCATATTTTTTTTAGGCATATATTTTATGTTGGCATAATCATCTTAAAGACTAATTTGTTTTGGCATAAATTTGATTCGTATACCGTTAGTAGGCCTAATGTCTATTAGCATGACGTTAGTAGGCCTAATGACTATTAGCATAACGTTAGTAGGCCTAATGACTATTAGCATAATATTTATATAATTATATATTTAACTTGTAAAAAATGTATATGCTGTGCAACAAAAGTTAGTGACAGGACCGAATTGCTGCAAAACCGACTCCACGTAGTCTTGTTTGTCCTACCCTTAGAGTGTTATTTTAAATCGCGTAGGCGCGTGGGGCCGCCGGAGGCCCGCAGCGCCGGAGCCGTGACAGAAGCCCTGCTTGCTGCATGTTGCATGCTGCATGCTTGCTTGCATGCTGCATGCTTGCTTGTTTGCTGCATGCTTGCTTGCATGCTTGCTTGCGTGCTTGCTTGCTTCATGGTTCCTGCGAAAAATATGCCAAAGATACATTGCCAAAGTTATTATATCCAATTTGTATTATATTGTAATCATTATGCGTATATAAATGTATGCTTTAGGATTTTATGCTTTAGGATTTTATGCTTTAGAACTTTATGCTTAATAAATTTATGCTTAAGAATATTATGCTTAATCATTATTATGGTTAGAGAAATTATGCTTAAAAAATTATGCGTAAGCTGTTATGCGTAATTATATTAGGCGAAAATATAATTATGCCAAACAAAATTATGCTAAGTTATATTAGGTCTTAAAATTTTATGCAAATGGATAGGGAACCATTCTAGTCGGCCTTTCCCCGGAATAATTATTTACGCTATCAAACGCCGGCAGAACCACTAGCTAAAAACATACCGTAGGGTGACAAGGAAAACTCACTAAGTACAGTTTTTCCGAAGAATGACTTTTATTCACTAAGTTCATTATTTTTGCATAAACGTTTACGAGAAAAGGTCACCAAGTACGTACTTTCCTAATTTTGCCATTTAAAAAAAAATAATTATCATTATCTACAGCTTCGAAAAAAAATTCCGGCAGGTAAAGTTCATTTTGTATTTAATGACTTTGTGCTGGCAACGTAATGCGGCCGGACCAAAGAGATTGGATATAGGCCGGACCACTACTTTTCGTCACTAACTGAACGTCAACCAACGCTCAACGTCAATGTTACCATTAATTATTGTCCGTATTTATGCAAAATGGAATCACCCAGCAAAATCGCACTTCTGAGATATCAATGGATTTACAAAAAATATGCAGCTCTGTTAGATTAACTAAAATAGTACATTTATTTTATATAAATGTAAAATGTATTGATAAATAACTCATTTAAGTATGTGTATATAAATTTGCTCTGCATACTCTTGTAAAAGCTAATATTCAGCCAAATGCGGTTAGACTAGTAAGCGGACCCCAGATTGAAACTGGGATAACGCTAAGAGAAATAAGACTCTTAAACTTTCTAGATAATTAAGACAATGTACATGTGGTTCCTTTTAATATTTACTAACTAGTAGCTTTCCTCATATGGGTTGTGGTTCTTTTTACTTAGTACTTATACTTAGTTTCATGCATATCGGTAAAGCCATGGATTTACCGATATACATGAAACTAACTATTATCGTAATACCTATACCTTTGATATGCAGCCTATAGCAATCCACTGCTGAACATAGGCCGCTTCCAAAACGCACCACTGTACATGATTCTTAGACTTTCGTATCCATTCCGTCCCAGCCTCGAGTTCAGGTCGTCTCTCCACCTAACCGGGGGCCGCCCTACCTTACGCTTACCGAGTCGTGGTCTCCACTCTAGGACCAGCTTGGTCTAGCGGCCATCAGTCTAGCGGCCAGCAGTACTTCTGCAGATATGATCAGTCCACTGCCTCATAAGCTTACTTGTTCTATGAGGTATGTCGGTAATTCTGGTTCTTTGTTGGATAATTTCTTTGCGGATTTTATCCTTCAAGGAGACGCCAAGCATAGCCCGTTCCATAGCTCGCTGCGTGACTTTAAGTTTGTGAACTAGTCCCGCTGTGAGTGTTCACGTCTCGGTACTATACGTCATAACGCATTGGTTGTAGGCCTTGGTCTTCAGGCATTGTGGTAGGAGCGAAGAGAAAACTTGGCGTAAGTTGCCAAACGTTGCCCAACCGATTCGATTTCTTTCTCAAAGTTATTGCTACCAAGCTGGACGACAAGCTGTTGCTCAAGATAGACCTACTCTTGAACAACCTCAAGCATCCATCTGTGGACATAAACCGATCCCGTCATGATGTGTTCGTCTAACATAATCTTGAACAAAAGTTCAAGTTCATGCCGAGACAAGTTCACGTCGAGAGGCTCCGTTTAGGTCGTGGAGCATCCCGCTCAACTCTTTCAGGGACTCCGTCAGGGATATCGTCAGCAATCCGAAGGTGTGAGATGTACTCGCCATTAATGTTTATGCCCAGTCCAAGCCAGCCCAGCATCTTAAAGGGGTCTTTGAGTGCGTTGGTGAAGAGCTGATTAAAATATTACGTCTCCCTGCCTCACACCTCGTCGCAATGGCGTCGACGAGGCTGGAGTTGGATGGTCTTAATGGCGATATCATACAAACATATCAACGCCCCGATGTAGCGCCAATCGATACAAGACCGCTGCAGAGTATCCAGATCCGCAACGGTTTCGATGGAGTCGAAGGCTTTCTTGTAGTCCACGAAAGCCATGCACAGCGGCTTATTGTACTCATTGATCTTCTGTATAATCTGCCAAACTGTATGGATGTGGTCTAGTTCCTGTGGCTGTAAATCGTTCGGTTTTCTGGCGAGGCTGTCTGTTAACACTCAAGAACAACTTGGAGAGGTGGCTGAAAAGAGAAATGGGTTAGTAGAAGAACAGAACAACCGCACTCCCGATCCACGCCTGTGCTGTAAGGCCCTGATGGATAACGGAATTATAAAGGCTCGCCAGCTCTGTCAGGACTACAGTCCCTCCTGCTTTTAAGAGCTCTGTGGTTATTCCGTCGTCCTATAGAGACTTGTTGTTCTTAAGTTGCTCGAGAACTTCTCTTACCTCGCCTTGGTTGACATCAGGGATTTACTTCGTGGATTGGCGCGGGAGTTGGGCTCTATAGTTATCATTGCCTGGTTTCAAAGCTTAGACTTCCGTGATGCGTACAGGTCTTTGTAGAAACTCTCAATTTCAGCGAGAATTTCGAATTTGAAGTTTACGCCTTCCGCAGTACAACGAAATCACATACCTGCAGGTCTGCTGTTTACAATATTAATCTATACATGGTAGAACCGAATGCTTGGGGTTCCATTTTACAAAAAAATATTAGTCATTAAATTATGAATTTATTTTACGCATAACGGTACCACAGAAATTTGGTTCCATTTGGTGTAATATAATAATTGTTAAAAATATAAATATTTTAATGTATAATGTTACCAAGTATCTGTGGATCTGTTTTGTATAAAATGACATGGAATTTACATGGTTTATTTGTTTAATGAAACGAGTCCCATGGTGCTATGGTTTGGTTTTGCAATATGTATAATGTGTGTTTTTGCTGTTGGTTCCTTTCTGCTTTTTGTATAACTTGTTTCCAAGGAAAAAATCATGTGGATCTTTCTTGAATAAGAAATAAACCAATTTTAAATTAATATTCTTCAAAAAAAGCCAAAATTGAAATTTGTCGTGTGGTTCCTTTTTGCATAAATACGGACTATTATTGTGTCAATTTTCATTAAATACCTATACATGAGTAAACTCAAAGCAGGTAAAACTCATTAAGTACATTTTTATAAATAACTACGATAATTTAACTTTTTTTAATAAAAGTTATTTTAGGTAATGTAGGATATCCGTTATTCTAACAGTCACCACAAATTCAAAGTTCTATAACTAAAATCTGATTTTTAATAACAAAATAAGTTTAAAACCTCATTATCTCTAAATAACTACAAATGCAATTAATGAGTTTTACTTGTCATCCCACGATACAAAAAGCGACCTAAAATTGAGGCATTTTCATAAAATTCAAATACGGTTATAATTTAAAAGTACACTCGAACAGTCATTAGATAGAAATTATAGCGGGTCTTTTAAGTGCCGAATTCAATAAAGTCTAACTACGCGTTTTGCATACGAAACTATATCAGGAGTTTGTACTGGCGATTTTAAGAGTGGGTGCCTCTCTGATTCTTGAGTGCTGCTAATTTTGATTTCTGGCTCTGGCGTACAGGTTTATGCAGTAGTATCGCCGGTTGAGACTGCGGCAAGTGTTGTGGGTTCGATTCTCATATGAGACAACACTTTGTGTGATCCATAAATTTTTGTTTCGTGTCATTCATGTTCATTGTATCCGTTAGTTGCATGTTTCTAAAGTCCATCTTGACCAATGGTTTAGACCTAGTGCAGAAGTTGTCTTTTTAAAAACAAAATTCAGGTCCAATACGAATATAATTATTCCATTGCTTAAAATATAAAACATAACTTAAATATTACTACTTTATCGTATTCTTTATACTTCCCTTTTAACATTTTGGTGAATTCTTCCTAAGCTCAATTTATTTTATTTTTAATTTATGACACTGTATCATATCTAAATATATATATTTCTTGTGTGCGTGTGTATGTCACTGAACTCCTCCTAAACGACTGGACCGATCTTGATGATTTTTTTTGTGTGTGTTCAAGGGGACTTGAGAATGGTTTAGATTCACAATTTAGTCCACTGAAAAATGTTTATTTACTTAATTTTTAATTTGTAATTAGTTGTGGATTTCGGAATGTTTCACATTGGAACCGACGGACTGCGCTGCTGTCGCAGTATCAAATCTTATATTAATAATTTCGTCAAGGAGTACATCGAAACCTTACCTGTATAAACATTAAAAAATAAAGATTTCGAGTCGAGAATATTATATCCGCAAAATTCGGATTGTCGAGTATTTTGTTAAATTCTAATGGTTCTGACAGATAAATCGCAGTCGCCATAATGGCCAATCTAGCGAAACGTCACTGATACCGGATAACATTTTGAGTACTACCAAAGAGGTCCTACTAAATCATAGTACTAAATAGTTTGTATGTGTTAAAACTTTTTGCAGTTATATTACAATTAAAACGACAAAGGAGATTTGAGTTACCCTTCGGGGTAACACAAATCTCCTTTCTTAGATGATATACTATAACTAGAGAACCCCGAATTTACGTGAGCGAAGCTGCGGGCAAAAACTAGTGTAATATAAATCTTTGTATGCCTGAAATGGTAGAACATAGTGAACTGCGCATTCACTCTACAATCTCTACATCTTGTAATGTAAATTAATTATGTACCTGTGTTCAGCAATAAATATATTTGAATTTGAATTCCCTGTTTTCTCTTCCAAGAGACGGCCCACACTCAGACTAATTCCTGTATCGCGGCCAAATAGACACTGTTACAGATTTGTAAATCGCCAATATTGTACCGTGTCGGCATTGAATACACTCATACCATGTAACGAGGCAACCACGTTAGCATTTTTGAAAACCATGTTGAATTTCTCTTATTTTTTTCAATAAACTTCGCACATAGCTACTTTGCAAAAAAATTATCAAGTAAGTCGGTTCGTTAACAGAAGAAGAAATTTTGTTAGAAGAAGTTCTTTCTTAAACGGTTTTGATTTTTATAAAAATATTGAGATAAGATAGCTTTCGTAGGAAGGTAAAGTTGTCGATGTCTTGATATAAAGAAAAGTACAAAAGAAATGCTGAAGCCAGAGTAATGCGATATTGTTGCGTTTCTGATACCAGTTCTTTTTTATCTTAGGTATAATACAAATACCAATATAATGTCGTGAGTTTTTTTCTCTGTTGAATGACAATTGACAGAATTTTGAACCTTATCGTTGACCAAAATAATACTAAGATTATTACTTACTTATGGTATATTTTTTTATAGAATGTGGCATTTACAAAATACGGTAATGCCAAATGTTGACTTGAGTCTATGCCTATTTTTTCCTTCAACCAATACATGTTTTGACTGTATGAATTCTCGGTCTCTACTGCGGCTTTGAGATCGATTTCCACCTGCGACAGATCTTTGTGAGGTGTGTCATTGCCTCTTATTTCTTGTTCTTTTATTAAATTAAAAGTATTAAGCGAAACAAGTGAAAAACGTTATTAAAAAAGGTATTTCTTAGTGATCAAATTCGAAACCGCTGAATTTATTTCGTAATTTCAACAAGTTTTATCATATAACTTCCATCATATTCTTCTGAAATAACCTTAGTCTTTCGGTCTTCATTTACCCACTAAGTTACTAAAAATCTTTTTCATTTTGAGTTCAGAACAAAATGATTAATTTTAACGTTTCATCTAACCTCTAAATTACACGTTCAAACTTGGAAAAATTGTCTAAATACCCAAAAGTTTCGGTTCTGCCCCTTCGGGCTTTATGACTGTTTGGAAACTCTTATTTACGTTGTTAATTTATTCAGGGAAGTGAATATATTAAAAGCTTAAAGGATATTAATGTCTAGAGTTTAAGATGAAGTGATATTATTATTGTACAAAAGAGATTATAGTTTGAATCTTTTTGGTTCAAATTGGTTTTGTGGTGTTGTGAAAGATGAAAGTGAATTACGGGATCTAGGAAAGTCTTACATATTCCACAAATGTAATCCTGACAAAGAAAAATGTAGTTTTATTCTAAGCCCTATTATATTTGGAGTGTGAGGTAAAGCCGTTTGCCATATTGACGAATAAGATGAAAAAAGGTATATTTGGCGACTTAACTTGGCAAGCTTAAAAGGTAAGGTGGTTGAAATTTATTACCATGGGGTTGGCGGATAATGGCTCAATATTGCGCGGTGATGGAGGAACATGGGGTAAAATTATAATTAAGGAAATTACCGGTATCCTTATTTTATAGGTCTTTACGCAAGGTTAATTTTACAATATAATATATTTGAAGAAATTATATTTTTGTAGCTGGTTATTTTTATGATACTTAGTATTCGCGGATTGATATGTTTATGAATATTACCTTCCTCAAATATTGCCTTTTAGCAATAAACCTTTCTATTGTGCATTTTTATTTCAAGCTCAACGATTCTGACTCAAGAAGAGTACTTGCAAGGCATTGTAAATACCAAAATGACTAGAAAAGTACACGTCTACTTCTATTACAAATGAAAAGCTTATAGAAAATGTATGAATAGATGTATTGTACCTCTCACGCAAAAACTGCTTTAAGAATCGTGGAGAAACTTTGCAAATATGTAGCTTATATTTGAAAGCAATATGTTACCTTTTGACGCAATAACCAACACATAGACAGACAGGCGCGGGTAGAAACTAGAATATTGATCCATTCTATCTATATATAGCTTTCGTCATTCCAACTATACACAGTAAAGCGCGTATACAGGTCATAATCCTTCTCCGGACTTAAGTTATCATGTGGGGCATCCTACCACAATATCATTAGGTTCAACCCTCGGTATCCTTCTGAATTCACTTCCCCTGTTATCCTGAGCAGGTAGAGTAGGCTGACCACATGGGACATGTGGCTATTGGAACATTATGTACTGATGGATAGGCTCTTACATAGTATTTGTATACTCTTTGGGATAGGCATTAATTATGTACGTAGTTAAGAAGAGAGAAAAAGTGGTTTGGAAATAGACAGGTTATAGGTGATTGGAAATGTTGCGTGGTTATTTAATCAGGCAAGTGTTTGGTGTAAGTAAAATTTAGATAATTTTTGTTTGAGCTCTACTTGTACATTAGCGATCAAAATTATACTAATGGTTGTATAACATACAAAGATAGAGCTATAATATAAAATTTATTCTACTACATTTTAACATCTAAATCTAGCTCAGAGGTCTAGGCTTAAATACAAAAAATAATGAATATTGATGAAATAATCCACTTTTAAATTGACTTTGTCAAGACTAGTTACGATCGTTACCTCGTTTGAATATGTGGATTGAAAACTGGAAATAAATTAAAAAATAGATAAGTAACAGCTTTAAACTTCACTTCATTACCTATATATTTATATAGTCTTATTTAAGTAGTCTTTCACTGCAAGTGCTACGTACCTTATTTTCGAGTATTCGACTCGCCGTTGAGACTGACCATGAAAATGTTAATGCCTAAACGTAACTAGAAAACCTACAATATAAATCAGTAAGCTTTTCGCTTTGTCACTACATACATACAATACTCGAATAGGCAATTGAGATGATTTTCACGGACAGCGTAAAAACACATTGGACTTTTCTTGATGCGTTCTTCATAAATCAAATGCCCAATCAAACAATCAATCATTAGCACAACTTTGTGCCAGACAAATTACATAGTTACTTTTCAGAACATCAGAGATGCCACTATCTTCAGACAACCAAAGGCATTCAACATAAATTCGACTCTAAACATACACAAACAGATGTTGACGCACTTTAATTAATTTAATGGAAACTGTCTTGCGTCTAGCGAAGTCGTGATAATATCATTTTATAGGGCCATACTGAGTTGGACCTAAGCCGGTCTTAACTGCGTCGGATGCGGTTTCTGCGTAATATTCAAGACGTGATGTAAGGGAATGGGCAGACAATGGTTTCCATGCCTTAATAGGACTGTTGAAATGTTACTTTAGTTGGAGTGGTATGGGAAGCGAGGACGTTGACGTTGGGTAATTAGGCTGCGAACACTTTTTGAATATGTTGTTTATATTTTAGATGTGAAGATGGCTGAAAATGTCTTCTATTTTAGTTTTTAATGTATTTTAATGTATCCGGCATACGACCTAGATTACTTTCAAATTAAACAAATTGCTTACCTGCTTATCAGTAAGAACCCAAGATTCTGTGCCCACCAAAACACTGACTAGCACGGCACAGCAAAACACTGCAACAAAGAATAACAATACTTAATAAATATGTCGATAAAATTCAAAGTTGCAGGCACTTGCAAAATAACTTCTACGTAACACATTAGTGGTATCATTTATATTATTGTCATTGATAATTCAAATTTAATGTTATAGTATTAAGCTACCTAGATTTTTATATGACACAGGAAGTTGCTTGCAGTACTACTACAAGTGATACTGTCAATAGACGTAGCGTTAAATGTTATCTGACTGTTATATAATTATTGATGGAGTGACGAGAATATACGTGTCCCGCTGCTGACAGCCACTTTGCATACCTATAGTTATGCAAAGTGGCTGTCAGCAGCGGGACACGAATCGCCTAAAATCGGGCTCAGTGGCATGTCATTGGATAGGACTTTAATAATATACAGGAGTGGACTATGACAGGCTGATGATGATAATAATATATTGCGTCATTAAAACCGCAAATAAAACCAACTTTTAACTTTTTATAAACAAGAAAGTTATTGTGTGAAAGTGTTATTTCCCGCAAAATATACTGAAGATTTATAGTAGGTAATATAGAATATACATCTGAATTCAACACCTATGCGAACAGAGCCACGTGCAAAACCAAGTCTTATACCTCCCTAGTTTTACCTACTTTGAAATAAATTAACAAAACGATTTTATCAATCTACGTAATTCGAAATACGTAGATACGGAACGAGGTAGCTTTCACTAAAGTTTTTCACTCAGAACTTGAATTTAAGCGATACTGCCAAGTTGAGGTTTGTTTTAATTAATAATCTATTTGAATCAGTAGCTATCTATTAACTTTAAGTAGCTAAGATTTGAGAAAATAGCATTCTTGGGCTTAAAATAAAATAATAATGCGTAGTTAACATTCAAGGTGACGGATTGAGAATACGAACCCGTTTCTTACCGCGGGTGTCAGGTGTCTATGGCACAGACATAAGACAAATTGTATCTTTACGAAAAACTCGTCATCAAACACTCTAGCTAGCGTAAGATAGCAAGCCAAATCCTCCTAATGCTACTGTGCTATTATGAAGCAAACAAAGAAGGATTTATCGCTAGTAATGGACTAAGGCTGTAAGGGAAGATTTCGCCATCCTTCTGTGAACGAATGTGTTATAAGTTTTGTGACCATTGTCAGAAATTTTCAATAGACTAAACAAAATGTTACTCAATCGATCTAATCGATTTGACTTATAATAAAAACTAATTCTATTTCAAACATCCACCCGCCCCGGACCGGCCTACCGTTCCGCTAATCGGTTGGTAGACGTGACAATGTTGAAACCGCTCTCCTCAGAATCGAACCGTCCACCAAGACCTCAGCAAATCGGGGAACTCCATCAGTCCCAGTTACCAAACGAAGGATGCGCCCCCTGCGCCATCTGAGTGGCGGAAGGTTAGCCTCCTTGATCAAAACGAGGTCACCAATCTTGGGTGGATCGGTCTTGTCGGTCCACTTAACGCGTTGCTGGAGTATGTGTAAATATTCCAAATTCCAGCGTTTCCAAAAGCTCTGAGTAATCTGGCGTACCAATTCAAAACGCGAGAGACGACCAGGTCTCGTATCAATGTAGGGGTACTCAGGCAAGGCGACAAGTGGGCGACCAATCAAAAAATGGCCCGGCGTAAGGGCCTCCAAATCATTCGGATCTGAGGAGATCGGGCACAATGGCCGAGAGTTCAAAACGACCTCAATCTTACAAAACACAGTTGCGAGTTCCTCAAATGTAAGGACAGACTCACCGATTGTCCTGCGCAAGTGTGTTTTGGCCGATTTTACGGCGGCCTCAAATATACCACCCCAGTGTGGACAATTTGGTGGGGAAAACAACCAATTTATCCCACGTCGGGCAAGCCTTGGTTTCAGGTCACCTATATCAGCCTTGTTGGTTTCAAGGAAATTAACAACATCATTCAAATAATTATAGGTGCCCTTGAAGTTAGTGCCGCAGTCAGAACGGATCAAGGAAGGCAGCCCTCTGCGGGATACAAATCTGTCAAATGTGGCTACAAACGCCTCGGTCGTAAGCGAGGAGACCAGTTCTAAGTGTACGGCCTTTGTGGAGAGACAAACAAAAACGCACAAGTAGGCCTTGACAGTCTTGCTGTTTCGAAGTGTCGACGTTTTTACCAAAAAGGGACCAGCGAAGTCCGTGCCAACACCGTCAAACGTCCTGCTTTTAGTTACGCGATCTGCCGGTAAGTCCCCCATCAACGGCTGCATGGTGGAAGCCTTGAGCTTATAACAAGGGATGCAGCGAAAGACTACACTCCGAATAATTCTTCGGGCAGACAAGATCCAAAATTCGCGTTGCAAAATGGCCAACAAGGCATTACAACCAGCATGCAAATTTTTAAGGTGACGGTCAGTTACCAACAAGCGTACCAAATGACCGTCCTTAGGTAACAAAAGGGGGGTGACGTGCTCCGTAAGGGAGGTTGGCGTTCTTGAGACGCCCTCCGACGCGCAAGAGACCCGTTTCGTCCAAAAAGGGGTTCAATTTAGAGACAGCTCCCGATAGTTTCGATCTCCCTAATTTAAGGATAGCAATCTCCTTTTCAAAATGCGCCAATTGCACAGAACGAACCCAAAAGGTGAGGGACTCCTGTCGTTCCTGTGGTGAGAGAAACGGTGTCAGACGTTTCTGTTGTGGGTGCCTAAAATTAAAAACAAAACGCTTTATCCAAGCAGTAACACCTAACAACTTGTCGAGGGAGCTGTAACGATTCAACAGGAAATCGGGGTCGAAGGCGCATTCTACCTTCTCAAGAGCGAGTGTTCGTAGACCCGGCAAATTAGAAGTATTCAAAACTGGCGTTTGAGGCCAATCAATTTCTGGTCGACTCAACCATTCCGGACCCCACCACAGCGAATGACCTATCAAACTAGGCGTCAAGCATCCGCGCGAGGCACAATCAGCGGGGTTGAGCTCACCTGGCACGTGTCTCCAAACAACTTTGACTTCGGATTTCTGGATTTGGGAAACGCGATTAGCGAGAAATACCTCCAAGGTGTGGACAGAAGCCTTCAACCAACAAAGAACAATTTGGCTGTCTGTCCAGGCGTAAGTCCCATTAATACAAATGCTTTTACCCAAAGTGTTAGACACGTGGTTCAACAAGCGTACAAGTAGGGCTGCTCCCGAGACCTCCAATTTTGGGATGGTCAGAGATGTCCGAAGGGGTGCAACCTTGCTCTTCGCCATGATCAGGGAAACTCTCACCTGACCTGAGGCACTGACTGTGCGCAAGTACACCACGGCCGCGTGACCACGTTCCGAGGCATCACAAAACCCGTGAAGGGTGGCCTTGTACTTCCCGGGAGGAAGGATGGGACGAGGCAAGGAGATCTCGTTGACGGCAGGAAGTGAGGATACAAAAGAGGTCCATTCCTCAACAAGAGTGCCGTGTAGAGGTTCGTCCCAAGTCAATCCTGCTGTCCAAAGCTTCTGCAAGAAGCATTTTGCCCAAAATATGATAGGACAAATCCAACCGTTCGGATCAAAGGTTCTGGCGACAGTAGACAACACGAGACGTTTAGTCCAAGAACAAGGCAGTTTCAAGTCTACGTTATACGTAAAGATGTCTTGGACTGGTCTGTACTGAACGCCGAGAACAGCCATCATGGCGGGGTTATCAACAATCTCAAACAAATGTGGATCTTGCTGATGATCCTCTGGCAAGCCTTCCAAAAGCGCTGGTGAGTTGGAAATCCATTTGCGCAACTCATAACCAGCGGAGGCCAAAATACCTATCAATTCGTCCCGCAGGAGGATCGCCTCGTCCACTGTGGAGGCGCCCGAGCAACTGTCATCGACGTAAATATCGTCCTTCAAGATGGCGGAGGCTCTTGGGAAACGTAGGCCTTCGCGGTCTGCGAGCTCCCAAAGAGAACGTATTGCCAAGTAGGGGCTTGACCTTAACCCGTACGTATTTGTATTGAGCTCGTAGACGACCATGGGATCGCGAGGAGACTCTCTCCAAAGGATCAGCTGGAAGCGACGGTCATCAGGGTGATTTTTATTTCGGCCACAAAGACAACCTGATGTCGTCGGAAGCTGGTGATGACGTCACAAAGGTCCTTGACCAACTTGGGACCAGAATGCAAGCACTGGTTCAAGGATACGCCTGTTGAAGTCTGCGCAGAACCATCAAACACTGTGCGCAGCTTGCCAGTCGATGGCTTCAATACCGCATGATGCGCGAGAAAGTAATGCTCCACCGAACGCCAATCCAAATTTGACACAGACATGTGTCCCAACTGTTCATATTCCCTCATGAACTCAATGTACTTCTGTCTGAGCTCCGGATCACGACCCATGCGGCGCTCCATGGCCAACAACCTCTTTTCGGCTAAAGGTCGTGACTCACCAAGCGGAGGCCGAACAGACAGGAAGGGTAGCCTCGTAATAATCCGACCAGAACGGAGTCGACCAGTGTTGTTCTGGAAGAACAGCTCGCACTCCTCATGTTCTGGATTCAAACGGGCAGCTTGAGGCGGCTCCTCTACCTCCCAAAACCTCTGAACTGCATCAGAGAGAGCGGAGCCTACAGCCAACAAATTATCAAGTTCGGGTGGAGGGGGGTCCCCAGGTACAGGTCCCATCAAAGCAAATCCAAATATGGTCGGGATGGCAGTCAAACCATTTGGCACCAAGACCCGTTTCCCACCAATCAAAATTCCACCGAGGACATCAGAGCCAATCAACAAATCGATTTGTCCCGGTGTGTCAAATTTGGGGTCCGCCAGTTCCATTCCCGATGTCAAATTCACCACAGCAGCAGGTAGCTGCTTCTGTGGATGCATACCCAAAATATTCTTCAACACAATAGCCGAGGTTTTAATCCTCGGGTGTGAAGATCCAACAGGGCCAAACAAAACCTTAACTTGCCCTTCAACATTAGAGGCCACGTCCCCTATGCCCCGTATACAATTTGGAAAAGAGCCCATATTTAATTTAACCTGCCCTACTAAACAAGTGGAAACAATGCAACCCTGTGAACCTGTGTTCAATATAGCACGGACAACAACAGAGGTCCCCGTGGGTCCCCAGACCCTAACAGCAACCGTTGGTAGGATAACGGTCTCAATGGGGGAGGTTGGCGTTATAGGGCAGGGGTCAATGACCTATTGTTGCATGGGCGGCGACCGTTGGCCAGGACCAGGCAAATCAAAATGGGGGTGCGGCTTGAAGTCCTCAAAGGCGCGATGACTCGATCCGCGCGCCATCTGTGGGGGGTCATAGTGACGCACCCGCCCAAAACGAGGTGGGCGCGAGTCAAGGCGGGGACGCTCCGCCAAAGGAGGGGAATACCTGGGGCAGCAGTCATGGTGCTGGTGACGCTGAACAGCACATTCAGGTGCGCGAGAGAGAGGAGGCGTGCGCACGCTACGGTTCTCCAAGCGGGGTGAGTGGCGATCAATTGAGCGAGGCGACTCTCGGCTGCGCGCCGGTGAGCCTCGGCTGCCACCTTCAAAACACCCGCCCGTGCGCGGCGTCGGCTGGTTGGACAAGCGGCCAACCTTTCTGGCATTCATGCAGAGAATGTCCAAATGCTGTCCTCCACAGTGAGGACAGAGGCGAGAGTTTGGGCAGTCTCGCTGGTAGTGGGACCCCAAACAAGAGAAGCAAAGGCGGCGGGCATTCGCGATGCGCCTACGAGAGGTGACATGAAGGTCCAAGAATGCCCTACAACTGGCCGTTCTGTGCCCCGTGACCTTGCAGTAGGAGCACTCCGCTGGGCTCTGCGTGACCGCAAAGCGAGGAGGGCGCCGGTCGACATTGGCTCGGGTGTGACCGCGAGCCTGCTCCTTGACCTTGGGCGGCTGCGACTTAGCCGGCGTGTCACCACCGGAGTTGTCCAAGACCCGGCACTCATCCTCCAGGAACTTCTCCAGGTCAGCAAAGGGGGGCAGATGGGTCGCGCTATCCCCACCAAAGCGCTGTTCAAAACGCGACCTCAGGTCGGCAGGCAGCTTCTTCAGCACAATGTGCACCAATAGATAAGACCATTGGTCTACGGGCAGGTCAAGGCACTTAAGTGCGTTGATGGCCACCAAGAGCGGGTTCAACAGTTGGGTGCGCAACCCAGAGACCCTGGTGAGCGTCGGCAAACCCAAAATCTGCTTGATGTGCGTGTCGGCGAGGCCACGCTTATTATGGTACCTACGGGTAATTAGGTCCCGAGCCGTCTGGTACGCCTCGTCAGACACGGGCAGATGCTGGATGAGGCCCTTAGCCTCCCCATCCAGAACCGACATTAGATAGGCCAACTTTTGTGCCGGCCGATGGTCAGCCCTATCATTGACTAGGCTGTTTAACAAATTAATGAAGCCCAGGTAGCTTCCTAGGCAGCCATCAAAATGGGGGAGGTCCAAAGTAGGGTGCCTACTCACCAGCCCCGGTGCTGACCTAGGAAGCTCCTGCCTCAGGCCGGGTTGCCCTTCCCTATCGGCAACTAGTTGTTTCGCAGTATTGGAGACAGCATCATACAGGTCTAAGACCTGGGCATAGTCTTCGCTGACCTTATTTCGCTGGTCAGCGGTGAAATCATTGATTGACACTTCAAGACAGCAAGTGCTGAAAGTGCGGAATTGCTGTTCCACACTTGCCAGGCGATCGTCAATCCGCTCGTACCTTTGTAGTAAGGCCTGCTGGCGATCAGGCCGGTTCACTAAGGCACTGGCCGAGGCAAACCAGCGCAAATCTGATGCAATGGCACCAGCAGCCGCACGCAAGTCCTTGATAGCTGACATAATCAAAATTTCAAAAGAGCCCGGACAAGCGTTAAATACAATTAACAATCAAAACTTAATTTTTCTTAATTCCTTGAAACCAACAAAGTATCAGCCTGTTTACTGCAAGTGCAGGTAAGTGACAGGTATCTACTGTCCAACAAAATTAATAATTTCAATATATATTGACACAAAACAAAGTCAAAGTTATCAAAGTTGAACCTTCGAATAAGTTAATTAAAGTTATATATTCAAATAAATTAACTAATTACTTGCAACAGACAGACTGGCTGTATTATTTGAGATATACAATAGTAAGTAAGCACAGAATATGTGTTACCTAACAATATTATCTTTATATTATAACAAGGTTTAACAATGTAAGGTTCAAACTTAATATATCAATATATGCAATAAACTAAATCAATTGATACATATAACTGATATGTATCCAATCAAAGTGACTTATTAATGCAACAACAATAATTTAAGTTAGATTTTTCAACAATACAAATCAACAATTACTGATTGAGGTTATGTGTGACAATGTGTTTCAAATTATCTAGGTCAACTTATACAATTAAATATTATGTATTTTAGACAATAACTGACCTGACAAACACTACAATACTGTCTACAAGGTGAGATATATAGCTCATACAACACCAATCTGAGTTCAGATGCAATCAACGGCTAAGATACAAGTTTACAATATAGGCAGTTAACCACGCTCTTGCTATCAAAAATTATGTCTAGAATTACCGTAGCCAGGCAGGAAGGTGTATCAGAAGTGCGCAGTGGAAGATGTAATACATCTACCTGACCACGATAGACAATGATCCAGTCACAATGCACTGCGTTGCACAGTGATGAATTGAAATCAATCAATATCAATATTATGTTTCACTTACCCGCTATCCTTGCTGATGTCAGGCTTGAGCTAAATTAGACACATTCATACAAGTATATTGGCCAAAATAAATGAATGAAGTATCTTATACTTAGCTATTAAGCTTCAAACGCGACGTTTTCAGGACACGTTGGCACGTGGAAGTCGATACCAGATTCACAATTTTCACAAATGTCAATCAATAGTTCACAATCAATTTACCGTTGCCAGCACTAGATCAGGCGGCGTTCAAAACGGTTAACTCAATTTAATTCAATTCGCGTTAATTCAAAAGGCGATATTTTACGTACGAGACGACACCCGGCGAGCAATTTTTTCAAGCGGAAGACGGAAGTGACAGTTCAGTGTGACCATTGTCAGAAATTTTCAATAGACTAAACAAAATGTTACTCAATCGATCTAATCGATTTGACTTATAATAAAAACTAATTCTATTTCAAACATCCACCCGCCCCGGACCGGCCTACCGTTCCGCTAATCGGTTGGTAGACGTGACAATGTTGAAACCGCTCTCCTCAGAATCGAACCGTCCACCAAGACCTCAGCAAATCGGGGAACTCCATCAGTCCCAGTTACCAAACGAAGGATGCGCCCCCTGCGCCATCTGAGTGGCGGAAGGTTAGCCTCCTTGATCAAAACGAGGTCACCAATCTTGGGTGGATCGGTCTTGTCGGTCTACTTAACGCGTTGCTGGAGTATGTGTAAATATTCCAAATTCCAGCGTTTCCAAAAGCTCTGAGTAATCTGGCGTACCAATTCAAAACGCGAGAGACGACCAGGTCTCGTATCAATGTAGGGGTTCTCAGGCAAGGCGACAAGTGGGCGACCAATCAAAAAATGGCCCGGCGTAAGGGCCTCCAAATCATTCGGATCTGAGGAGATCGGGCACAATGGCCGAGAGTTCAAAACAGCCTCAATCTTACAAAACACAGTTGCGAGTTCCTCAAATGTAAGGACAGACTCACCGATTGTCCTGCGCAAGTGTGTTTTGGCCGATTTTACGGCGGCCTCAAATATACCACCCCAGTGTGGACAATTCGGTGGGGAAAACAACCAATTTATCCCACGTCGGGCAAGCCTATCACCTATATCAGCCTTGTTGGTTTCAAGGAAATTAACAACATCATTCAAATAATTATAGGTGCCCTTGAAGTTAGTGCCGCAGTCAGAACGGATCAAGGAAGGCAGCCCTCTGCGGGATACAAATCTGTCAAATGTGGCTACAAACGCCTCGGTCGTAAGCGAGGAGACCAGTTCTAAGTGTACGGCCTTTGTGGAGAGACAAACAAAAACGCACAAGTAGGCCTTGACAGTCTTGCTGTTTCGAAGTGTCGACGTTTTTACCAAAAAGGGACCAGCGAAGTCCGTGCCAACACCGTCAAACGTCCTGCTTTCAGTTACGCGATCTGCCGGTAAGTCCCCCATCAACGGCTGCATGGTGGAAGCCTTGAGCTTATAACAAGGGATGCAGCGAAAGACTACACTCCGAATAATTCTTCGGGCAGACAAGATCCAAAATTCGCGTTGCAAAATGGCCAACAAGGCATTACAACCAGCATGCAAATTTTTAAGGTGACGGTCAGTTACCAACAAGCGTACCAAATGACCGTCCTTAGGTAACAAAAGGGGGGTGACGTGCTCCGTAAGGGAGGTTGGCGTTCTTGAGACGCCCTCCGACGCGCAAGAGACCCGTTTCGTCCAAAAAGGGGTTCAATTTAGAGACAGCTCCCGATAGTTTCGATCTCCCTAATTTAAGGATAGCAATCTCCTTTTCAAAATGCGCCAATTGCACAGAACGAACCCAAAAGGTGAGGGACTCCTGTCGTTCCTGTGGTGAGAGAAACGGTGTCAGACGTTTCTGTTGTGGGTGCCTAAAATTAAAAACAAAACGCTTTATCCAAGCAGTAACACCTAACAACTTGTTGAGGGAGCTGTAACGATTCAACAGGAAATCGGGGTCGAAGGCGCATTCTACCTTCTCAAGAGCGAGTGTTCGTAGACCCGGCAAATTAGAAGTATTCAAAACTGGCGTTTGAGGCCAATCAATTTCTGGTCGACTCAACCATTCCGGACCCCACCACAGCGAATGACCTATCAAACTAGGCGTCAAGCATCCGCGCGAGGCACAATCAGCGGGGTTGAGCTCACCTGGCACGTGTCTCCAAACAACTTTGACTTCGGATTTCTGGATTTGGGAAACGCGATTAGCGAGAAATACCTCCAAGGTGTGGACAGAAGCCTTCAACCAACAAAGAACAATTTGGCTGTCTGTCCAGGCGTAAGTCCCATTAATACAAATGCTTTTACCCAAAGTGTTAGACACGTGGTTCAACAAGCGTACAAGTAGGGCTGCTCCCGAGAGCTCCAATTTTGGGATGGTCAGAGATGTCCGAAGGGGTGCAACCTTGCTCTTCGCCATGATCAGGGAAACTCTCACCTGACCTGAGGCACTGACTGTGCGCAAGTACACCACGGCCGCGTGACCACGTTCCGAGGCATCACAAAACCCGTGAAGGGTGGCCTTGCACTTCCCGGGAGGAAGGATGGGACGAGGCAAGGAGATCTCGTTGACGGCAGGAAGTGAGGATACAAAAGAGGTCCATTCCTCAACAAGAGTGCCGTGTAGAGGTTCGTCCCAAGTCAATCCTGCTGTCCAAAGCTTCTGCAAGAAGCATTTTGCCCAAAATATGATAGGACAAATCCAACCGTTCGGATCAAAGGTTCTGGCGACAGTAGACAACACGAGACGTTTAGTCCAAGAACAAGGCAGTTTCAAGTCTACGTTATACGTAAAGATGTCTTGGACTGGTCTGTACTGAACGCCGAGAACATTCAATATGTATATAATAGATATTTTAATGTCTGTCGCGAACAATATGTACCTTTTGTTTTTCATGAAATTTGAAAGTTACTTTTGTTATTAACTTTGTTAATCTACAAATTTGAACAATTTGAAATCTCCTTTCATTGCTTAAGGTTCATAAACGCCTCGTGATAGTAATTATTTTGAATGAAAACTATAATTATAATAATATGCCATTTTCATCAGATCAAACAAAATAAAATAAATAATTATCTGTACAAAATAACAGATTTATACTTATAAATAAAAGGTTACCTATGCCGAAAATCCAACTTCATTATATTTCAATTCCCAGCGCAATGTTTTATATTGTTACTTCTTTTGATAAAAAGGTTAACAAAAAAATGCTTTCGTGATTCGCAAAATATACTTCTTTTTATTTGACAAAGTTAATAGACCTTATAAATAGAAGGTCTAAAATTAAATCAGAGTTATTCGTAGATTAAACCTTTCGACCAAAAGAATGTTCTTATGTATTCGACATTTATTCTTGATTATAAATGGGTATTAAAACTTTAACATAGATTAACCTACTGCAAAACTTTAAAATATATTAAAACCTTGTTTTTTATTAAGGGTCTTTGTGTGACAAATATCATGTTTGATCACAAAAGGATACATTTGTATACACGTGAGGCGAAAAATGTTAGAAGAAGTATGATTGATTTTGTAAAATTAGATGAACGAAAGAGAAAGAATGTGTTGGATACATAACATTCTCTATGTTTCGAGGGATTGGCATCCATACAGACCACTTTTTGGTGTTAAGCCGGATAAGTGGCCTCTTTAGAGGATGGCTATATCGAGAAAATAATCAAGAGAGGGTCTTGGAAAGAATAAAAGTTGAAATCCTACAAGAGAAAGATGTGTAAGATGAGAATAAGCAAAGATTGATAGCAAGATTTGAGAGGTTCGATAGCATAAATGATACGGAAGAATTGTGGCAGTCCCTTAAGGAAGAGGTAGTGTGTGTAACGTCTGAAGTATGTGGTGTGATCAAGAGAAGGAAAACAAGAAAGATTAAGAATACATGGTAAGACAAGGATGTACAAACAGCAGTGTTAGAGAAGAAGAAAGCTTGGTTAGATTGATTGGCTGTCAGAGCAAATGAAATAATGGGAAAAGCAACTATTGAGGATATAGATGCAGCTAAAAATGAGTTCGTATGTTCAAAAAGAATAATGAAAGAAATGGTTAAAAGGAAAAAAGAGGAAAATAAAGATGAGTTTTATAGTAGATTATCTAATGACTTTCGGAAAAATATTAAGTTTTTCTGGAAATCCCTTCGTGCTGTTCGAGGAAAACCTCAATCCTCAGAATACACAGCATGAGATTTTGAAGGTACTGGCCAGTATGAAATTGGGTAAGGCTGCAGGGTATGATAGGATTACAGTCGAAATGCTGAAGGCTGGACAGAGCATCATAGTTAGTCAGTTGCAGCGTTTATTTAACTTGTGCTGGAGCACCGGCCGAGTACCTGATGACTGAGCCACAGCAGTAGTTGTGCGTCTTTATAAAGGAAAAGGCTCGCAACAAGACTGCAAAAACCATAGAGGCATTAGCCTTCTCAGCATTGTTGGCAAATTGTATTTATTTATTTATTTATTTATTTATTTATTATAAATCACAAATATAGGTACATGGGATCTTATTGGTACATAGATGTGTTAGAATCACTATATTTAACCTTGCGGCATGTGACATACTTACTTATAAAATAACTAGCACAGAATATTGAATTATAATGTATCGGATAAATAATCATACACTGAATAATAGGCCTTTTGCAATAAAAGTTTTTTTAAATTAGTCCTTAATAGTTTAATATTTTGTTCTTCAAGAAAAGGCTTCGATAAATGGTTAAATATCCTAGAGGCCATACAAAATATACTTTTGTTAAAATATGCAGTAGTATTTGAAGGTACACTAATTTTTAAATTGTGTCTTTTGCTTTTTAATTTTGTAAACATGTGCATATTCTTTTTCACAAACAATACAGTTTCAAGTATATATATACATGGTAGGGTCAGAATGTTCAGTTTTATGAAATAGGGTCTACAGCTATCGGTTGATTTAAGGTTACAAATAGCTCGAACACACTTTTTTTGTGCTTTAAATGCATGGTCTACATCTCTAGAATTGCCCCAGAAAATTATAGCATATCGTACGATTGGTGCCACATATCCGTGGTACGCAGTCAGGACCGTAGAAGTGTTCACTGTTTTTGCAAGCAAATGGAGAGCATATGAATGCTTATTTATTTTTGAGCACAGACCTTCAATATGGCTATTCCAGTTCAAATTTTCATCAATGGACACACCTAAAAATTTTGTTGTTTGGACTTGCTTGATATTTACTTTGTCGTACTGTATGACTAAATTATTAAGTTTATTTATCCTGTTTCTAAAAATCATTAAATTCGTTTTGTTTATATTTAGTTTTAAATTATTATCATTTAGCCATCTTACACTATTACAGAGAGTACCATTTATGTCATGCTTAATTTGTTCTTCGTTTTTGCCTTTAAATAGAATAGTGCTATCGTCTGCAAAAAGAATAGTATTATGAGGTACCACCTTAGGATAATCATTTATATAAATTATAAATAACAATGGGCCCAATACGCTCCCCTGTGGGACACCAAATAAAACATTTTGCTGATCGGATAAATGATTAACAACCATTTTTTCAGTAGTACATAGCCTGGATATTCGCGTGAACTGTTTTCTATCCTCGAGATAGGATTTTATGAGGTTTAGTACGTTTCCCCTAACACCATAACCAAATAACTTATTTAAAAGGGTCTGATGATCAACACAGTCAAATGCTTTGGATAAGTCCATAAATAAAGCACACGCCTGGTTTTTATTATCGATTTCTGTCATGACTGTTTGGAGGAATTTAAATATAGCAATGTTTATGTCTTTATTTCTTCTAAATCCTATCTGTTCCTCTACTAGTAAGTTTTTAGTTTCAAAATAACAATATAAACATTCGTGAATCACTCTCTCAAATATTTTTGATATGACCGGAATCAAGGCAATGGGTCTATAGCAACTCATATCATGTTTATTTTCCTTTTTGAAGAGAGGCTTTATCATTGTTACCTTAAGTTCTGACGGAAATACACCATGGGATATGCATAAATTTATTATATGGCTCAGTACAAAAGATAACTTGACATCTACATGTTTTATGATTTTTACGGATATGTCGTCATAACCGGTACTGTTTGTAGGTTTAAGGTTTTTTATAATTTTAAGAATATCAATAGGCAACGTTGGGGGCATAAAAATGGAATTCAAATTATTGCTACATACATTTTGGGAAGTATTAGGTTTTAATTTTGTTGCTTGATTAATGTAATAATTATTAAACATGTTTGCTAATTGTGTGGCATCACTGATAATGCTATCATTTACAACAATGTAATCAATAGTATCCTTGGGAACATTTAATTTATTTTGGTTTATTATGGCCCACGTAGCTTTACATTTATTAACAGACTTTTTTATGAAATTGGTATTTTGAGACTTCTGTGTAAGTTTAATTATGCGATTTAGTCTCGATTTTAGATTTAGGAAATCATTTTTATTATGCGTGGTGCAATTTTTACGGTATTGCCACAAAAGATGTCTTTTCCTCTTACATGCCAGTTTTATGCCCTTTGTTATCCATTTAGGCTTAATTTTTGCATCAATTTTAATTTTAATTAGCGGGAAACAAAGATAGTAAAATAGTTTGAATAGTTCATAAAAATTAGTAAAGGCAAAATTAGGATCTTCACTTTCAAATACTTCATGAAAGCTGAGAGCATTTATGCAGTGAATAAATTTGGCAACATTGTCTGTGTGATAGTCGCGCTTCTCAATATACCAAAATTTGAGTAAATGTTTTTGTTTCACCGGAATTTTAAACAATTGAGCTGTATGATCCGATAAGGCAAACTCTAGGACTTCATGTGAACTATCTGGTATATTAAATAAAAAGTTATCTATGCATGTCCCACTGTCCAGTCGCGTAGGTTGCCTAATTGCTATTTTAAGATTGTAAGAATTCAAAATTTGCAAAAACTGCGAACATTCATAGCTTTTTTTAAGAATATTAATATTAAAATCACCGCAGATTATTAATTTCTTTTTGCTATAAGAGAACCGAGTCAACAAAGAATTAAATGTGGCATAAAACTTATCGATATCTTCCGAATTACTTTTCGGTGGTCTGTATACACATATTAAATTTAGTTTATAGTCTGAGAGCGTCACTCCTGAACATTCGATAACATTCTCTATAGAATATTCATTAATTTCTTTAATGGGATTAAATAACAGTGAATTGTGAATCATTATACATGAACCTCCACGTCGGCTTTTTCTACAATAAATAGAACCAAGCCTATAGTTAGGGATATTCAATAGGTCTATATCTTTCCTTAATAAGTTATGCTCAGTGATACACAGTAATCCTATTTGTTTTTTATCATTTGCTAATGAGTCCAGAGCTAGTGTAAGTAAATCACATTTAGATATTAACCCGTTAATATTTTGATGCAATATATTTAAATTTTTACTCTCGAAAAAACACCCTTTTTTCATTCAACAAAACATTTTGACTCTGATCACAGCTATTAGACAAGTTTTCAATACAGGTTTGTGTGCTTACTGTACTATAGGATTTTATATTATTATGATAACTATCATTCAAGTCTTTTTTGCTCTGTAAAAAATCATTATATTTAAAATAATAGTCTTTACTTAAAACCTCTTTAAGCAAATGACCTGCAACAATACGCGGGAAGAGACGGCGACCTGGTATCCTCATACTGAATCCCATATCTATGTAAGACACATTTACAAACTTTGAACAAATCAATTTTAAGTCATGGTTTAACTTAGATTCATTAAGATACTTATTATATGGGATCTCACAGAAAAGTACGTTTGTATTTCTAGTTAAACATAAAAAATTGCTTAGACATATATTAAAAATGCACGGAGATCTATCTTGCGAACCACCTAATACAATAACATAATCTTTATCGGTTAGTAAATTTATGTTACCGCGTTCCAAACTCAGGATATCTTGTAGAGGCGCTCCAGACTTCCAGAAGCATGTCACCTGGAACTTGTCTCCAACCAGATATTGCAGTGAGCGTTGAAGATGTCTACCCTGATCGTCTGCGATGATGATTATTTTGCTTACTTTATTCAGGTAATTCGAGGTATTATGGGTGGCATATTCGTCCTGGACTTGTGAAGTGTCAATAATTTCAGGTGTGAAAGCAGCTGGATTCTGGGAGCAATTTTGTAGTACGTCTGAATTGGGTTTGCTAGACACAAGCAAGTTATTGGAGTCCGTTTTGCTAGTTTGGCTGGATTGAGTAAAAACCTCTTGATTGTGATTGTATGACACATTCGGACGGGGTTCAGGATCTTTGTTTTCAGTGTGTGTTTGCGGTATGGAGTGAGATATGTTATTTAAACCGTTTTTATTTAAACTTAGGCATGACTGAAATTTTGCTGGTGTAGAACATTGACTTTTACGCTTTTTAGAGCGCGTTGTTACAGGCGTAATTTCTGTAGAAGCTAGGTTTTTGTAGGTGTTTGAGATTTGTAGACTTTTTTGTAAATCATATTTGAGGCGGTAATTTTCCAAGTTTAAATTCTCAATTTCTTGATGTGCAATGGCGAGTTCACTTGTAAGGTGATCTATTTTCTCTTTGAGATCATACAATGTTTGGCTATCATTTAAAGAAGTATTCGGAAGACTCGTCATAGTGGTGTCGAAAAGGTCTGTATTTGAGACATCACTCAGCGAGACTGTTCGTTGAGCTTTCCTTGTGCGTAGTGTAATATTCTGTTCAGGATCCATATTTATTATTAATTATTTCTGGTGAATGTAGCCAAAAGGTAATCAACTAATCAATATTTTACAGAGACATCTATCAATCTGTACTATCAACTATTTATGTCTTTGAAGGCGTCGTAGTTCTGCTACTCGCTACTAGATGTCATTAAATACTGTGAGTTGTCATAACTCTTTGACATTAATTATCTGTATTAGCAGCACTGTTTTACCGACATGAAAGTTTGACAGCATATAAGTTTTGCTGTTAAATGGATAGATGACACCACTAATCGACTTGGTTTCGGCACAAGATTTAAAAACAATAAAATTAACGTTCGATACTTTAAATCACAAACAAATAAGATTATTTATATAGTGAGATTTAAGTTTTGATAGTTCTATATGTCATTTGTATCACGGAATTGGCGCAGTTTATGAGAGTTTAAGGGTTTTTATTCACTATAAAGTCACTTTGTCACTTCAAAAATAGACAGGGTTCGTGTCTTTAAATTGTTATTTTGACGGATAATGTTTGTTTAACACATAGATAACACTTCCACATGAGTATTAGGATATACTTGATACGCTAGTTCTAAAATATATTACTTGGATGAATCACAACTATAATTATTAATTTAAAACTCAGAGCTTCACTTTAAATAATGTTTACTAGAGAGCGCCACCTGGCGGTGTAGATGATGATGTATGCGAAGGTATTTGTTGAAAGAGTATTGATTGAAAGAGTTATGAAAGTAACCGTCAAGAAAATATGGGATGTACAAGCGGGATTCCGAAAGGGTATGGAGTGTACGGATCAAGTCTTTTCCTTGCGATGCATAGACCAGTAATTCTTGGCCAAAGTTCAAAAAGTCTATTGCGCATTCGTGGATTTGGAAAAGGCTTACGATAAAGTGACGAGGAATGAAATGTGGTCCATATTGTCGATGTATGGGGTGAACAGCAGCCACATCCGAGATCTGAAATCTATTTATGAGGATTCTAGAGCTTGTGTTAGGATAAATGGGCCATACACTGACTAGTTTACCATCGACACAGGTGTTAGACAAGGATGTGTAGCGTCGCCGTGGCTATTTAACCTTCATGGACAGTTGTTTGCAAGATTTGAAACATAGTGCCTCCTTTATGCTGATGATCAGGTTATACTTGCGTCTTCATCGGAGGAGTTGCAGGAGATGGTAACAATCATGCATGGTGCGTTAGAGAAGAAAGGAATGAAAGTAAATGTAAGTAAAACGAAAGTTATGGTTTTTGAAAAGAAGGAATGTGTTACGGCTTGTAATGTTATGATCGATGGACAACGAGTGGAGCAAGTGAATGAGCTTGTATATTAAGGTACGCTGTTTACAAGATATGGTTAGAATGTAGAAGATATTGAAAGAAGAGTTAATGTAGGTAATAGAGTGAATGGCGCTCTGAAAGTGTTTATGAATAGCCAAAACGTGTCCAAAAAGGCACGTTTGGCTGTGCATAGATGGATGTTAGTACCTACGCTTATGTATGATAGTGAAAGTTGGGTATGGCAGAAGAATCATGAAAGTAGAACAAATACTGTAGAAATGAGAGCACTGAGTATGTGTAGTATGTCTTTGCCTGAGAGAGTAAAGAATTGTGTGATAAGAGAGTGTTGTGGGGTAAAAGAAGATGTAGTTACAAGCATCGAGAAAGGTACGCTAAGGTGGTTTGGGCACGTGGAGAGGATTGATGACAAAAGATTGACCAAGCAGATATACAAGGCAAGTGTGAATGGGACAGGACGAAGGAGAAGACCTAGGCGTACGTTCTGACCAGATTGGAGACGTCCTAAAAACAGGAAAAGTTAGAAGTACCCTGAACAGAAGAGCTTGCATGAGGAATCTGATGGGAGTAAATGAAGCAAGAGAGATATGTCAGGATCGTTGCAAATGGCGTTCCGTAGTCTCTGCCTACCTCTCCGGAAAACAGGCGTGAGTCTATGTATGTTTTTATTAAGGTTAATATTGTTAGGCGTGAGACTACAAAAAAATATTATATTGTTGTCCCAATTCATATTCTTGATTTGCAATTCCACAATATTAGATGGTAAAACTTAAAATTAGGTGACATTATGGACCCTGTTAGCAAAGTAATTACAAATAATAAATTATTATACAAATAAAAATTAATATTCAATATGTTATAAATTACAACACATAAGACAAGGTAACATCATTATCTATTATCATATTATACTATTATAAGAAAATTATTATTATACTCATGACAAAAGTGGTTAAAAGGAGCTTTAATATTTTATATTTATTTATTTGTTTGTTGTGTTTGAAATTATATATTTAATAAGTACATTATTTGTTGCTTTATTTATAATTGGGAATAATTTTATTTGTCATTTGAATATTCATTTATGATGTAGTAACATTTTTCGATTAGGTATATTTTAAGTTTACTTTTAAATTTATTTTCATATTCTCAACTTTTTATGGTATTTGGAATTTTGTTATAAAGTTTTGAAATTTCTTGTTTTTTTTAGTTTAAGTAGTGCATATGTGAATCTTGACATTTTATTCGAAATGCTTTAGATATGTGCCTTCCAATTAATAAAGGTGTCTAAAGTTAAGCCTAATAATGGGAATTGGTCTACACATTGTATTTTTACTTTATTATATGAATAATCTATATCAAGTTCTTTCTTTTGATAAGGTCTGTATTGCATCAGTTTGGTTTTATTGAAGTTCAATCCTAAGTTGTGGTCAGTCATCCATTTATCTATTTTTGAAAATGTTAAATTTAATATAGAATTTAAGTTTACATTATTTTTACACAGTACTATTATGGATATGTCCTCTGCAAACAGAACTGTATGAGCATCAATAACTTTTGGTAGGTCATTAATATAAATTAAAATAAAACACATCCCAATACGCTGCCCTGTGGTAAAGAAATATTTTATTTGTATCTCCATCATAACCCTTAAAGCTAAGCACGTATAGTACAAATTGAGTAGAGTACAAATTGGAACCTGCGTCAGCTATTGTTGCAGATGAACTGCAACGCTGGTATTCTCGCAGGACCAGAGGATATATTATAATAATTATATGTATATCCTTAAATAATAATTATTATTAATTAAATGCTATTTAAATGCTAATTAAAATATATACGACAATATAATATCTACACATACATTTTTGTATTATTTATGTAAATAAAAATAAAAAATATAAATACTAAAGAGTTTTGGTTCACATGTGTTGTGTATCAGACAGGCAATCTTAACATATTTATAGCGCGTTTCCGAACGCTTTCGGCCTATTGTCACTACTTGAGTGATTGTTCCGTCAAAAGTGTCAGCTGTCAAGCAAGATACCATTGCGTTAGCCGGCTGAAGCCGGTACCTAGTAATCAAAACATCAATAAAATAAAACAAGGCAACGCTGCGCTCGCGCTGTTAAGTGTACTACGTAATAACAGATAGTAATAAACAAGACAAGAAACTAAGTAACATTGACAGCCATATGAAATTCCTTCCACACAATGAGTGGCGTACAGGTAGGTGGTTATACTAAAGTCGATTTTTGTTTGTTTAATAAAATTTGCCTATACTTATTTTTAAATTAATATACCGATTTCAGGCTACGTATAGGCGGTGGGAGGTCGTTCCATATTTTGGCTGCCGAAAATTTAAAACGATTTTCGAACGAGGCTGATTTGCGTTTTGAAATAACCAACAGATAGGATGCGGCTCTTGAGCTGTATTGATTTACATCCCTGGACCATGTCAACTTCTTATAGAGGTAATTCGGCTTTTGATATTAAGCTATGCCGTGTGGTTGACGGCATAGAATACAAGTGTCACCACCCCCTATCTTCCCGTGGGTGTCGTAAGAGGCGACTAAGGGATAACACGATGCAAATACCATCTTTGCGTAGAGACGGAAAACTCGACATCAAACCCTATACGACTGCCTCGTTGGTCTCGCGGCATAAATGTGCGCGTGGGATCGGGAGGTCCCGGGTTCGATTCCTGGGTCGGACAGTGTTATTGGGTTTTTCTGTCACGAAATTCTCAGTAGCCGCACGGAGTCTGGAAATGTGCCCGGTACGGCAATAGGCTCGCCGCTTATTACGTGGGACTAAAGTATATCTGGCGAAAAGTGGGTGTAGAAATACACCTCTGCCTACCCTTTCGGGGATAAAAGGCGTGACGTTACGTATGTATGTATGTATTAAGCTATTCCAAAGAGTAAGGTTGCCAAATGTAAATGTTTACGCACAGCCATCTTCAAGAGGTTCCCACTATTTAGGAATGGAGTGACATGTGTACGCGGTGGAATATTATAATAGAACTGAGCACATGCATTTTGTACACGTTGAATTACCTTCTCCGTTCTTTTCAGTAAACATGGCCTGAATACAGTGTCTGCATAATAAAGTTTGGATGGGACTAGAGTTTCGCAAAGCAAAATCCGCATGTCGGTACTCAGATGCCGGCGAATTCGGTATAGCAGTTTGAGACGGTAAAAACAGTTTTTAACAGCTTCAAGTACATGCGTCTCAAAATGCAGTTCACCATCTACAACTAATCCCAGATTGCGAGCCTCACTACAGGATTAAGGTCTTCTATTCTTTTGATGCATTCCTTTGAGCCTAATATTAAATACTTGGGCTTAGTAGGGTTTAGTACCAAGGAATTTTGTCTTGCCCAATCTGATAATATGTTGTCTAAATCCTCATTCAATCTCTTTACAGATTCGTGACAGTAATTTGGGTGAAATGATATTATATAAAGTTGGAGGTCATCAGCATACATATGAAACTGGGCATTTCGGATGTGGTTGGTAACATCGGCACTGTACAATATGAAGAGGAGATAGCCGAGAACTGATCCCTGTGGGACACCCCGAGAAGAATTGGCCTTATTACCCTCCCTGGCATTATCCAGTTGCACGAATTGAGATCTGTCAGTCAGATAACTATGGAACCACTTTACAGTTGCTGAGTCACATCCGTAGTAGGAAAGTTTGGCAAGAAGAAGAGAAACATTAATTGTTTCAAAAGCCCGCGAAAGATCAAGTAGGGTAAGCAAAGTACCCATGCCCTTATCCCTCGCCTCCAAAATGTCATCAACAACATCTAGGAGGGCGGTGGCCGTACTATGACCTTTGCGAAATCCAGATTGTCTATGAGGTATAATGTTATAATTTTCAAGGTATTGCCTCAAAAACATGGTGATGTTTGTTTTTCGCGATCTGATATGAGTAATTTGGCACGCCTGTGAGAGGTGCTCTATCTCAACATATTGAATACGATTTTTTAAATAGGAAGTAACCCAGTCATGCGCTATTCCTCTCACACCTATAGAATATAATTTATCTACTAATATTTTGTATGATACTCAGTCATATGCTTTACTTAAGTCTAATAGCACTCCAATAGCATATTCTTTTGAATATGTTATAATTGAGAACGAACTGATAGCTCCTAAGATTAGCAACATTCCAAACATGCAAAAGAACTTTTCGACTTCGATATATGTAAAGGTAATCACAGATAGCCTGACTTGAAATCTTAAATAAAATATGTGTGGATTTGACGGCTATAAATTGCTGATATTCTTTGGGCAATTTATATGAGGGTCTTTATAAAAAAATAGAGCTGCTAAACTACTTCACCGGTTAATTGAATGCAGCGAATGTGAGTGGCAGGTCCTTTTTTTATTGACTATGCTGGAAACTCTCCTTGTGAGCCATCTCAACTCGACGCCAACCCGGCCGTGATCATCGACTGGGCTTGGGACTGGCGGAGGAGGAGTGTGGAGGCTATCCTCTACAGGCGTTCATGGCATACCCACTAAAACCACCATGTAGGTCACGCGATTCGCGGATCGCCTCCCGGAATTGGCCCGTCGTTGGTGTTAACACTACGCCGCCTCCTTGCCTTTTGGCGGACGGGAAGCAGCCCCAGCGCTCGCCGTCGGCAGGCACTAAAACCCAGCGGCCGCAGAGGATAGGGAGGACGGCAACCTGACAACTTCGCATCTCTTCTTCCTCTGCGGCCCCACACCAGCGCAGCAATGGTGCGCACACAACATTTGGTCGCGGGAAATAGGGCGCGCGGCAACGCAACACCGACACGCGACCTTAGCTTCACCGTGGGTGTCCAAGTCACGGTTACTGAGAAAAGGTGGAGATCCCACGGGGGGGTGAGTGACTGGTCCGATAGTCTGTGAAAACTCCAGTCTTCTATGCTGGAAACAGCAATTAGAGCTCCAGCTCTAATTGCCAGCTTATAACTACTTACTAATTTGCTTTGTTTTAGATTTTTATAAAAACATGTTCGTTGTATTTATATCATTTATAAAAACTTGCATTCTTACGTAGAAAATAGCAGTAATTAACTGCTATTTTAATAAAGTTTCTTTTCTAAATTTTCTTGATGTTTGAAAATAATGTGTAGTTTAAAGCTTTCGTTTCTTGTCTGGTATTCTTTTGCCAATTTCTTTTGATGATAAGCTTCCCGGTCCCTTCTGTACCGTCAATGTTTTATTCAATACATTAACTTACGTCCAAAGGTATTTTAAATTTAACATATTTTTATAAATGGACCTTTGTAAACAAAATTCAAAAATATTTATTACTACTATCATTTTGACATACAGAAGTACCTTTGTGATTCCAATTTGCTTTTTAATCAAATGAATAGTTTCCGTAGTAAATTTCCTGCGACCTTTCTGTTTCGTAATGACCATCCGCCTGCCCTAACGCGGTTAAACTTGAAAACGAAAGGCACTAAAGAGCTCAATTTGGCATTATAACACATTTCGACCCACCGACAAGGTTGTGTAAAGAGAAACAATATAATTTTGAAAGAACTTGCGTTTACGGGTCTTTGACTATATTATAGTGTGGGGTATCGTTAGATAGTTCTTTTAGAAAATGATTGCTTCAAACATTATATTTAATATTTGATTTTAATCGTAAATTATAACTAGTCCACAAATGCTATGTTGCAAAAATTGAGATGACATATAATCTATTGTGTTCATAAGTTTTTGTGCAGGATTATAGAGCTCTGCTAAAAGAAATTTCTTGGCTTAAAATTATATTCAAAACACACAACATTTTGAATGTAAGCAGTGGGTATTTGATTGTGACATAGTATCTATTTCTGATTAAGATACTTTTAAATAGTTTTATAATTATCAATCTGATTACAATACGTCGTGTACAAAACTTAAGACATGCTCCATTTCTTTTTTATTTTTCATTTTTCTTTGGGCAAGTGCCACTAGTAACTATTTCATTTCCGTTACTGTATTATAGTTTCCGCCAAACTTCTAGTACTCTCTGAAGTTGAACCACGCAGGTGTTTGCGCAGGTACAGTCAAAAAGAAAATCTTTATAAAAATATATTTCAATTTACCTACATATTGTGACAGCAAAGTGATGAACCAAATGTGAACCATACATACATAGAGTCACGCCCGTTTCCGGAGGGGTAGGCAGAGACTACGGGACGCCATTTGCACCGATCCTGACATACCTCTCTTGCTTCATTCACTTCCATCAAGTTTCTCATGCATGCTCTTCTGTTTAGGTTACTTCTGACCTGTCCTTTTTTAGGATGTCTCCAATCTGGTCAGAGAACGTCCGCCTAGGTCTTCACCTTCGTCCTGTCCCATTCACATTTGCCTTATAAATCTTCTTTGTCAGTCTTACGTCATCCATCCTCTCAATGTGAACCAAGGTCTAATATTTAGGTAAAAAGATGTTGAAAACTGTAAACATATATTATCTACTTGCTTGCTAGCTTGGATCGACGGCAGTGCCCATTGAAGACACTCGATACCCACTCAATATTCCCCTAGATTAAGACAAATTTCGAGCAGCGCGGAAAACGAAACAGTTAGATAACTAGATATTTCACAAATTGGTTCTGGTAATTGATTTTTTCCGGATTGCAAACTCATATTTGAACCGCTTGTTAAATAACCTTTTTTGTGAAAATAAAAGAAATTTGTTTTCAAAAATGACCATAACTTCGATTTGCTTTCTGTTCATTTTGTTTTGATAACTGTTTCGTGTCAAAATTATTTAAACTATATAGTAGTACGAAAACCAGCATTAAAAAAATAAGGCAGATTTTTTTAAATATTTACCCTCGAAAAAAGTTTTATGATGCAAATATTTTATTTCATTTACCATCGCGCGAATACAACATGTTTTTTTTATATTTTGCACGAAACAAAAAAATAAGCTGCACCAAACAAACAAAAATATAGATTACCACATTTCTCTGAAAAGGTGTTACACAGCGAACTGCGTACCAATCAGTGTTGCAACGCTGATTTTATTTTCAATGGGGCTTCAACTCCACCGAAATTACGTAAATTACCCTTCACGGCCATATGTGATTACTCTGAACAGTCAAACGCGCAGCTCTAGTGATATCTGTTTTATGAAACGGTTAGCACGATTAAGTTATTACGATATTCGAATTTAGAATGTTGGCGTCTTAACCGTCAAAAAACATATTTCCCAGCCAATCGGTATTTATTTCAATGCTCAATTATGTTAATAAATGCATTTAAAGTTACTTTTTTATTACTATTATTATCTACGATTTTGTGACGTGTTCATTAATTTTTTTTTATGAATATAACTATATTTAAGTTTGAGTTTGAATCACCTTTTCAATTGTGGCCTACTAAGAAAGGTCATGAAAGTATTTACTATCGCTTCAAGCATATGATCTCAGTTATATCTAGTGGCAATCGACTACCAAGCAGCGAGGAATTAATCTGGCAGGTAGTTAAAAATAAAAAATAACGATTTATTCTTGTAATATCTCCCATCTCATAAATAAATAATCATCTAAAACGAAAATTTTACATAAAAGCTATGGCCAACATTCTATGAGAAGTATACACGAGTAGTTAGTTATATTTACTATCGAATTGAGAACCACTTCCAATTTTTACAGTTTTACAATCTGGCACACGTCACGATTTTCAAATACAAACATAAGATTTCGTTCGCACGGTACCCTGAAGTAGGTACGTAATCTTGGAAACGATCACGTGTCGAGCATTTTAGCACCTGATTCCTACGCCCGGCGTCGATCTAGGTACTGCACAAGCATTCAGGTTGAAACAGATGTGACATCGTTTCCTAGTCAATTTTGTGAATAAAATTCAAAAGGATAGGATTATATTTTAATGAAATTGAGTACCTGTGTTACAACAATAATATGTTAAAATTTTATTCGTCTGTCTATTTGTACTGGTTAATCGCTGGAAAAACTGGACCGATTACGATGAATCTTTCTTAGGGAGATGTTAACAAATCAGCGTACTTTTATTTTCGTAAAGCTTAACCAAACCCATTATTTTGCCATTCATGTAGACCAACTCGCGTGTAAGAGCTGGGGGACAAAGAAAAGTGTAGCCAAAGCAGTGCAGTGGTACACATTCGGGACTTTCGCCTTGTCGGGTAGCGTACCCGCTTAAATCACTTATGCCTATCTATCACTTATATTTATACGTGCAGTCAAATAATACGATGTAATCAATAAACTTGAAGATTTACCAAATAAACAACATTTCATTTTCAAAAACAAACTACAAATAAACCCCTAACAAAATACTAGATTAAATAATTAACAATCCACAGAACTGGGTCACAAAATGGCTCAACTAACCCTCTAAATGCCAACGCGTAATACAATTTTTCGAAGAAAACAACTTACGTGCCGTGTGGTTGACGGCATAGAATACAAGTGTCACCACCCCCTATCTTCCCGTGGGTGTCGTAAGAGGCGACTAAGGGACAACACGATGCAAATACCGTCTTTGCGTAGAGACGGAAAACTCGACATCAAACCCTATACGACTGCCTCGTTGGTCTTGCGGCATAAATGTGCGCGTGGGATCGGGAGGTCCCGGGTTCGATTCCTGGGTCGAGCAGTGTTATTGGGTTTTTCTGTCACGAAATTCTCAGTAGCAGCACGGAGTCTGGAAATGTGCCCGGTACGGCAATAGGCTCGCCCCCTATTACGTGGGACTAAAGTATATCTGGCGAAAAGTGGGTGTAGAATTACACTTCTGCCTACCCCTTCGGGGATGGAAGGCGTGACGATATGTATGTATGTACAACTTACGCTATTCGCCGCTATTTCGAAGGACTACTAAATGACCGAATCTTCCAGACCTTTTGGGATTACGTCATCATCTAACACTATAAATCTCTACAGAAACCTCCCTTAAGCTTTCCCTCCTGTAATAAAAATATTTTCGGCTGTGTACTATAAATCAGCAAGTTATATAGCTGGGTTATGTTTAATTGAATAGCTAAATGGGCTTAATTTATTATGGAAGTAGCCGGAACTCTGCTATACGAGTAATACATAAAATCTTTCAAAATAATACTTTTATAAACGATTTATTTTTAAATAGTTATGGTTATTACACCACTATGTATGGATAGGTACTGGAAATTGGTATATACGCTACAAGTACTGTGTGTATTACGAATATGAATTTGTTTGTAAGTATGTTATCTATCACACCTTACCTGCTCAACCAATTAACAACACGACATTTTGCATATTTATGCCTTTTAAGAGTAACCGAGAACGACGTAATATGTCTTAAGACCTCTTAGAGAACTAGAGCACTACCCGCAGTAAATGTTAGTTTAGGCTAGTATTTATATAATAAAAGAAATGGAAAATACATCAACGGATATTACAAAGGATTGTGTATCAAGCAAAAACTAATTACTTTTGTTCACCAATCTCTTATCAAACTGCTGTCGTATGTTAATAAAGTTTAAGCTTACTCAAAAATCTTCTTACACTAATATTATATCTCGCTAAGACGTATGTATGTTGTAAAATATAATCTGGTAAAATAATCGTAAATATCACACCTGATTTTACAGGGTTCTTGTGGCATCTTAGGGCTCATAAACTTTAATGGCACTCGTTACATTACAGAAAGCTAAAGTTACATCTTAGGCCCCAATCTTACACCACAATCTTTAAGGTTTTTAAGAAATACAGATAGATAAGAGATGAATTAGCATTCACCCTAATTAAGATCAACAGCGTAGAAAAACAGCGACTAAGCGCTTGAAAATGTTGCAAACAAGTTTCCAATTTAAAAGATGTACTGGAATTGCTTTCCCAGGAAAATATTGTTTAGAAGTTTCTTTTTATGCAAACTATAATATACAGTATTATTACTATATACTGTATACCTAAAATTTTTTTTTTAATTTTTTTATTATTATATACTGTATACCTAAATTTTTTTTTGCGTCACGGTGAAAATGAAAATTGCGGTCTTATCGGTGCCTATCTACTAAAAACTTTCGGGGAGATGGGCCTCGTTAGCCTTGGTTGGCAACCTGTCTAGGAGAAGGAAAACTCCGAAATTAAACCAACTTTCAGGGAGCATACGCGACACAAAACCCCGATCTAAGGTGTGAACCGACTCGTGCCGAGGGATTCGTGGCCAGAGGGCAAGCTGGTCGTAAACGGAGGGTGCCTGTGTTGGTGGTCACAGGGCACAGCTGATATTCCGCCTTACCCCCGTAAAGGGCTCTGCGAGGATGGACCGTCTAGATCCCTAAGTCTCGTGGGAACGCTATGGGAACAAAATCTTCTTCTTCTCCATACGGCGGCGACGCGGTTCGCAACTCGTCACGTCTCGTTCCCCGCGAGGGCGAAAAGCGGCCTACGGAAAGTCGGTTTGCAACGTTGAATGTTGGAGGAGGGATGGACGGCAAATTGGATGAAGTATGTCAGATGATGGATGATAGAAAGATTGATGTTCTTTGTGTGAATGAGACAAAAAGGAAAGGGTGTGACACCACCAAGCATGGCACATATACGGCGTATTGGTCTGGGGTAGATAGTACCACCAGAGCCTGCAAGGGAGTTGGTGTAATACTATCTGCGCGAATGAATGAGTGTGTAAAAGAGTTTGAATGTGTAAATGCTAGGCTACTATGGATGAGAATGAAAGTAGGACTTACTCGTGTCTTTATTATAGGGGTATACGCCCCGGTCAATATTGTTACGGGTTTGTCACAGCAAGAGCAAGACGAAAGGCAGGAGTTTTGGAAGAGTTTAAGAGATATTTTGAGGAAATGTAAGGATAACGAAAGATTGATTTTGTTAGGGGATTTCAATGGATGGGTGGGAGTAAAGCGAGATGGATTTGAAAGGGTGTTAGGTGCATTCGGTGATGAGAGTGTCAATGAAAACGAAAAAGCACTGCTTGAGGTTTGTTTGGAGTGGAGCCTTTGTGTGACAAACACCATGTTTGATCACAAAAGGATACATATGTATACGCGTGAGGCGAAAAATGTTAGAAGAAGTATGATTGATTTTGTAATAGTAGATGAACGACTGAGAAAGAATGTGATGGATACAAGAGTGTATCGAGGGATCGGCATCCACACAGACCACTTTTCGGTGTTGAGCCGGATAAGTGGGCTCTTTAAAGGATGGCGACACTGAGAGCATAATGAAAATAGAGTCCTGGAAAGAATAAAAGTAGAAAATCTGCAAGAGAAAGATGTGAAAGATGAATATAAACGAAGATTGATAGCAAGATTTGAGAGGTGCGATGGCATAAACGATATGGATGAATTATGGCAGTCCTTTAAAGAAGAGGTAGTATGTGTGGCATCTGAAGTATGTGGTGTGATCAAGAGAAGGAAAATACGAAAGGTTAAGAATACATGGTGGGACAAGGATGTACAATCAGCAGTGTCAGAGAAGAAGAAAGCGTGGTTAGATTGGTTGGCTGCCAGAGCAAATGAAAGAATGCGGAAAGCAGCGAGTGAGGACATAGATGAAGCAAGAAAGGAGTTTGTTAGGTCAAAGAGAACAGTGAAAGAAATGGTTAAAAGGAAAAAAGAGGAAAAGAAAGATGAGTTTGATAGCAGACTATCTGACGATTTCAGGAGAAACGTTAAGTTTTTCTGGAAATCCGTTCGTGCAGTTTGAGGAAGAACTCAATCCTCAGAATACACATCGATCAGAGACAAAAATGGAAGGATAGTGAATGGTGAATGGTGCGTGCTGAAGAGATGGAAAGAGTATTTTGAAGGATTATTTGAAAGAACGGCGGTAGAGACACCCATCGATGAAATGAATGGTAGTGATAGCAATGATGAAAGCGTTATTGGCGTGGATGAGATCGTGAAAGCACTAGAAAGTATGAAAGTAAGTAGTAAAGTAGTAAAGCTGCAGGATATAATAGGATTACAGTCGAAATGCTGAAGGTTGGACAGGGCATCATAGTTGGTCAGTTGCAGCGGTTATATAACTTGTGCTGGAGCACCGGCCGAGTACCTAAGGACTGGGCCACAGCTGTAGTTGTGCCTCTATATAAAGAAAAAGGCTCGCAACAAGACTGCAAAAACTATAGAGGCATTAGCCTTCTCAGCATTGTTGGCAAATTGTATGCAAAGTTACTGATTGAAAGAGTTATACAAGTAACCGACAAGAAAATATGGGATGTACAAGCGGGATTCCGAAAGGGTATGGGGTGCACGAATCAGGTTTTTTCCTTGCGAAGCATAGCCGAAAAGTTTTTGGCCAAAGGTCAAAAGGTCTATTGCGCATTCGTGGATTTGGAAAAAGCTTACGATAAAGTGGTGAGGAATGCAATGTGGTCGGTGCTGTCAATGAATGGGGTAGACAGCAGCCTCATTCGAGCTCTGAAATCCCTTTATGAGGATTCTAGAGCTTGTGTGGGGATAAACGGGGCATACACTGACTGGTTTACCATCGAGAAAGGTGTTAGACAAGGATGTGTAGCGTCACCGTGGCTATTTAACCTCTTCATGGACAGTTGTTTGCAAGATTTAAAACATAGTGACTGTGGATTAAGGATGAATGGGTTAGTCGTCAAGTGCCTCCTTTATGCTGATGATCAGGTAATACTTGCGTCTTCAGCGGAGTAGTTGCAGGAGATGGTAACAATAATGCATGGTGCGTTAGAGAGGAAAGGAATGAAAGTGAATGTAAGTAAAACGAAAGTCATGGTTTTTGAAAAGGAGGAATGCGTTACGGCTTGTAATGTTTTGATCGATGGACAGCGAGTGGAACAAGTGAATGAGTTTGTTTACTTAGGTACGTTGTTTACAAGAGATGGTAAGAATGAAAAAGATATTGAAAGAAGAGTTAATGCAGGTAATAGTGTGAATGGAGCTCTGAAGGCGTTTATGTACAGTCAAAACGTGTCCAAAAAGGCACGTTTGGCTGTGCATATAGGGGTGTTAGTGCCTACCCTTATGTATGGTAGTGAAAGTTGGGTATGGCAGAAGAGACTTGAAAGTAGAATAAATGCGGTAAAAATGAGAGCACTGAGAAGTATGTGTGGTATATCTTTGACCGACAGAGTAAAGAATAGTGTGATAAGAGAGTGGTGTGGGATAAAAGAAGATGTAGTGACAAGCATCGATAAAGGCATGTTAAGATGGTTTGGCCACATGGAGAGGATGGATGACGAAAGACTGACAAAGAAGATATATAAGGCAAATGTGAATGGGACAGGACGAAGGGGAAGACCTAGGCGGACGTTCTCTGACCAGATTGGAGACATTCTAAAAAAAGGACAGGTCAGAAGTACCTTTAACAGAAGAGCATGCATGAGAAACTTGATGGGAGTGAATGAAGCGAGAGAGGTATGTCAGGATCGTTGCAAATGGCGTTCCGTAGTCTCTGCCTACCCCTCCGGGAAACAGGCGTGAGTCTATGTATGTATGTATGTATCTACTAAAACCATTACGGTGTCCATCGATGGACCATAGCATGCAAAACGCGGTTGGCATACTTTCTCGCAACCCACTGAGTCTACAATTTACCATTGTGAATGTACCTACAATATAAGAGTAACTTACGAGCAAAATAAACTTATGTTTATTATACGAACTCTATAAATTTTGCGTCGTAACAAAAAACCTTATCTTTCAGTATACAGTTTCCAGGTTTCGCTCGCATGACTAAATTCTTTGCTAGAATTCGATACGGCAAGTCGGGATAGTTTATAATATTAGAACGGTCATGAAATCTCCTTAGTATGGTCTTCTGGTGACTTTGCCCTTCTTGGGTAACATTAGCCTTATGACTTATGGGTGTGAACATGTGGAACAAGAACCCAACCACTACGTGCGATTTGATGAACCACAGATACTCGCAAAAGAACACCGTTTTCTTCCAAGGATGATACGTGAGGCTATTGAAATTAAAAAATACCCTAATTTCAATAGGGAAGACGGTTGGAATGTTCCTCTAGTTTGGGACCCTGTTCTTCAGAACTTGCCCAGATTGTGGGAAAAGTTTGCAGACGGCAGTGGAAGCTTGGATTACATCCACTTTCTGGGTCAAGCCAGGAACTCTAAACATATATTGCTGAGATTCACAGCGATGAAATTAAACAATTTACAAAGTTAAATTACCTGGGGTCTTCAGTGATGTCCTGTAGAAGACCTATAAAATTCCACTCACTAATTTGGCCAAAATAATGGTGAAATCTTACTAATATCTAATAGGTAATCTCTTCGTTTACACAATTTTTGCAAATGTTCAATATGTCACAATTTTATTACAACTTTTGCCGGCAATATCAAAAGAGGCAATTTATAAGTATTTACAAGACTATTACACAATACAATTCGCGAAGCTTCAACCATGTGCTTTTCAAAAGGCGATATTTTACGAACCGACAAAACGTGTAAACTTTTCAAGACACGAACAAAAAAAGGTGATGGTCAATATATATCACTAACTTATAAATCGCTCACAAACTTTGCCGGGCTAATCCAATAGCGACAATTGCAAGGTTATTACACAATTTAATTCAATTCTACAAATCACACGACAAGGCAAACGGTGTGGTCAAAAGAAAATTTTCCGGCAACAAGAATGAGAATGATTTGACAGTTCATAGTGTGACCAGAGTAAAAAAATACAATAGACAAAATAAAATATTACTAAACTGATATAATCGATTTGACTTATCATATACTATTTCTATTTCAAATACCTGTCATAAGGCTAATGAAACCCAAGAAGGATAAAGTCACCAGAAGACCTAAGGACACTGTGCTGCTCATTCTGCGTAAATAGTAACACCATAGTTGAAAAATGTTCGGATACTTTGAGATCACTTATGCATTCCAGAAATCCTCTCAGTCTGCCGTGAACATGAATCCTGTAAAGAATTCGAAACGTCGGCTAGTAATAAAAATGTAGTTTCTAGATCATTCGGTTTAAATGTAATATCTAGTGAAACCAATATAACGCGATAAAATCCGTAAACTGTAGTTTAATGTCAATGGAAATTATATGGATATTTCAACTGTGTAGTGCAAAAGTATCTAAATTGCAGCTATAATAATTACGGTACCAACCGAAATATAACTGGCGAAAAGTGGGTGTGTAATACACCTCTACATACCCCTTCGGGGATAAAGGGCGTCACGGTAGCTCCAATTTAGATACTTCAAATTAAGCCTTTTAATGCTTTAAAGCTTGCCTCATTGCGCCTACATATTTGATTTCGTCCTTGTGTAGAGATAGTAAGAGGGCTGGAGAGAGACTTAGCCTACCTTTTACCGTGATGAAACATGACGGGATAACCGACATTCACGCGGGTGGAGCCACATACAAAGTCAACTGAATTAAAAGTGAAATAAATATCAAAAATAAATATTTGATTAATAAAGGTAAAGAAAATATAAGAAATGTTACCTGATTAGTATCCCAATCTTTTTTATTGGCATTATAATAAGCGCTATTGTATTAAACCCAAAACATCGTTTCATCGAATTTGGCTTGATTTTATCTAAATCTCAACCTGACATAACTATAAATTCCACTTGTATCCAGTTTATTCTGAGTACTTGCTTAGCTAAGAATTACGTCAGTAAACTTAGAGTACGCTCTATTGATCTCCGTCTTAGTGAAGTACTTCTCAAAGATTAAGTGTCTAAGTACGCAACAACGAAAGCAACCTAATGGATCTGGTTCTAAACACCATTGTAGAAAAAGCATGTAAGGTAAAATGTTTATTTAGTTACGATCTGATATTAGTAAATTATTCAAACCCTTGTGTAAACATATTTTGTAAATACGATTATAGTAATTAAATATAATATAATACAATATCACACGTTGTGTGATACATGTCATAAGCACATAAATAAAATTTTAGTTGTCTATGAATTTGATGTAAAAAAAGATGTTGAATTCCCTTACCTACATAAAATAAGAGATGAAGGGCTCTTCGCAATTCCATCATTTTTAAGAAAGATTCAGAGGTTTCTAGTTAGAAATAAACATGCACCCATTATTTTTTTAAATTAAAAACTTGAGGTGGTGATTTAGGAATAGATAGGTAGGTATACATCCAGACAAGTGCATCTTGAATAAATACTTATCATCATCATCGTCCCAGTTTCAACCAGAGATCCGCTTACTAGTCTAACCAGATTCGGCTGAATATCAGCTTTTCCACAGAGCGACTACCTGTCTGACCTCCGCAACCCAAAGGAATAACGATATTCCATGGGTGAGACTAGTGTCAGTTTGTTTATACGTAATGACGCCCTATAGTGACTGTCAATGATCTTCATGACAACCAGGACCGAGCGACGGCTTAACGTGCTCTCCGAGGCAAGCGATAATTAACAATTCAATACGCATATAACTCCCGAAAAGTCAGTGGTGCGCGCTGTGGATTCGAACCTGATACCCTCTGCATGGCAGTCCGTTGGTATCTCACTAGGCTATGGCTGCCCTTACCATAATATATTATACGTATCCTAATTATATATTAATATTTTATATCAATAAATTAAACTGTATAAACAGTGACAGCAAAATTAATTTGGCAACATACCCTAAACAAATGTTAGCATTGAAATGCCAATCGATTGCTACAGTATGGTTTTGTTCCGTTTCATATGAGTGCGAAATTAATTAATTACTTAACATTAATAATTAATGGAACTGCTAACAGCGGTGGCAGTTTACACAGGGCTCGATGACGACGGTTGCTAAATTTAATTATTTTGAAATTAAAAGTATTATTATCTTGTTAGCGATCTATATCGAATAAATGTGACTGGTTTTATTTTACTTGCTATTACATTCTCCCACTATCAATTTCAATATCCACTACAACAATCGTGAAAGTTTGTGGACATGGATGGATGGATGTTTGTTACTCTTTCATGCAAAAAAACTACTGCACAGATTATTGGATGTACGCATATAAAGGCGCTTGCAGAAGCTGCAAGTAACATTGTATAGCGAAAATATATCAGAAGCTGGTAGGCAGACTTTATATAAATAAATAATTAAATAAAGATAATGAACAACTCTCAGATATGCTCGTTTTCTCGCGATACTTGTCTTCACGGTTCAGATTCCCTGCGTAGCAGTCTGTTGGTCTCTCCACTCCACAGAATATTTCCCTGCCGATTACTGATAGAAAATAATTAAAGTTATCTAAAGTAACTACCTAATAATTAAAGTTATCTAATGTACCTATTCATCCGAATCAAGAATCGTTTTCAACATCAGCCGTAAAGCAGACCACTTAAACGCAAATATACAAACAAAAAAACATAAGCGTGGGTAACAAAATAAATTACCTAAAGTCAATTCAACAAGATATACGAAAATTATACCCAATGTCTTTTACATCAAATTACATCCAATCCATTTAATGATTTTTATATAAATTTAACACATAACACTAACTTGAGTATTAACATGACTGACATAAATAAGACCATGAAAAGCATAAGTGTCAATTTCAATACAATATTCCTAAAACCAACTGATGCCATGGAAATTTATCGTATTATTAACAATCTTAATAATACAGCATCCGTAGGAATTGACGGCATTAATACAAAAATTATCAAGGCCTGTTCAAAGCACATCTGTGAACCCTTGAGCCATTTAAATAACATTTTTTCCATGCGCTTTTAAAAAATCAATAGTTAAGCCCTTATTTAAAAAAGGAGAAGTAACTTATCTGAACAATTATCGTCCGATTACACTAATACCAATACTCTCCAAAATATTCGAGAAAGCCATATGACGACGACTCTATGATTTCGTTACAAAATTAGGCATATTAAAAGAAGAACAATTTGGTTTTCGGCAAAATAGTTCCACGTCGTTAACATGCTTTGATCTCATTAAAGAAATAACTGAAGCTATCAATAAAAACAAGCCAGTAAGTGCAATATTTCTTGATATGTGCAAAGCTTTTGATTTCGTTCATCATGAGATACTTCTATATAAATTAAACAGATACGGCATAAGAGGGAATGCTAATGACTTGCTTAGGAGTTACCTTTCAGGCAGAACTCAATGCGTCGAAATAACAAAAATCCACAACAATAACAAGACGCACTATAAGTCTAAATTTAAGAATAATAAGTTTGGTGTTGCGCAAGGAAGTGTTTTGGGACCGTTTTTGTTCTTAATGTACATCAATGATTTACCTAATGTCACCCATAATAATACTGTGCTATTTGCAGATGATACAACACTTGTCGTGAAATGTGAAAATATAAATACTTAAGAGCAAGAAATAAACGATGCACTCAAAAGTGTTATTGATTGGCTTAATATTAATAATCTAAATATCAACTTAGAAAAAACTAAACTGGTTCAATTTCAAACATACAAACGTAGTCGAATAGATTTAAATGTAGTTTATAATAATACAAATATAGAAGAAGTTGATACAGCTAAGTTCTTAGGTATTATGCTGGATAAAAATTGTAGTTGGAAGGCGCATATTGAGTACATCTGTGACAAGTTTAATTCATTTGTATATGCTATAAAAAATCTTCGGACTACAGTATCAACAGAAGCAGCACTTAGTCCATATCACGGGTATGTCTCATCTGTTCTTGCGTATGGTCTCTTGTTGTGGGGAAATTCAGTCGAATTTGAAAAAGTATTCCGTGTACAAAAAAATGCTTAAGAGCTATTATCGGGGCATAGTTTATGGATAGCTGTAAACCCATATTTAAAAAAAAAAAACGTATTTTACCACTAGCTTGTATGTATATTAAAGAAGTTTGTATATTTGTTAAACAATATTCAGAATACTATGAACTTCAATCACAAGTGTCAAAAAGAAATGTAATCCCTAGAAATAAGCATTAATTGTACCAACCCCACTGTAATCTAGAAATTTTTAAAAGGAATTCATATGTAAATGCTATCAAAATTTATAACAAATTACCAAATGTATTCAAAGAGCTTCCCTTGACAATATTTAAGACCAGACTCACGAAATGGCTTCTGGACAAATGTTTTTTATGACCTCAACGAATATATGACATTCAAATATACAGTATAATATAATATTATTGCGATAGCCCAGTGGTGTACGTAACGGACTGCCGAGACGATGGTCTCGGGTTCGATCCCTAGTTACCCCGGGCACACACCTATGACTTTTCGAAGTTATTTGTGTATTAAAATAAAAATATTAATTATCGCTCGCTTAAAAATGTGCCCGGTAGATGGCAATAGGCTCGCCCCCTATTACATTGGGACCGAAACATATCTGGCGAAGTGTGGGTCTGCCTACCCCTTCGGGGATAAAAGGCGTGAAGATATGTTATGTTATGTTATGTATTATAGTTTATGATGTTTATGGTTGACACAATTTAATCAATAATTTCTAACTGTTTTCTATCTTAGCAATTCTAATATCGGTAATTTTGTATTTGTTTAGTGCTATACCTAAGGTTGTCAATCTATAATTTTCTAATATTAGTAATTTGTTTGATGTAAAATTATATAATAAGACCCTTTTGCACACCATTGTTATGGTAGGATGTACAGAACCATTAATGTAATTACTAACATCTAGTGTATGTACTACATTCTAGCAAATAAACGAATTCTAATTCGAATTCGAATTTTCAAACTTTTTTATCGAATAAAGCATATTCTTATCACGAGCACGAAGTAACGTCACCAAATTAATATTATTTGCTCCAACAAGATTTGACATCACCACAGAGATTTATCGTTTTTAATTCTAATTTTTTATCAGTAAAAAGTTCTCTCGCCAAGATAAAGGTGACAGAATTAAATTCACAGCACAAATAAGTTTTTTTTTGTGCAGATTGTACATGTTTTTATTCGTTGGAGTAAATTAATTGTATTCGTACTTGAGAAGATATGCGAAAATACATTTTAGACGCAAATGTATCATAACTTTTAGAAATTGAAAATATTTATATGGGCTAATCAGACTTAGGTTCTTATTCTGTAATGTAAGTTATATATATTTTTTTTTTAAGTTACGTCTAATTTCCTGTATCATTGTTGAAAGCAGAATAACGAGTTTCCTTTATTTCTTTCAAAATCTCCTCGATTAAGGGAGGCAAAGACCTCCCCAATCGGACATTTCTTTACATTATGACTAATGTCAATGATATAGATTCATTGTCAGAAGCATAATAAAAGAGTATTCTTGCGTTGCCATCTTTCAAATCATACGCTGCTGGAAATAGATTAAGCAGACTACGTCTAATAAGCTAAAATGAATAAATAATGGTTCATAGTGCCCAACTGACTTTGTGAAAACACCAAAACCCAGCAATGAAATATACAAAATTAACTCAATTAAAAATCGTTCTATTGGTCGCGGTTTTTTCACCTTTTGTTTTACTTAAACCAAGAAACGAAAGTAGTAACTATTAGAATAGTTCATATTCTATGCAACTAAATCGTTTTAGAAGGGTGAGGGAAACGAAACGCGCCAAAAAATATTGAAATATAATTATCTGTGTCTCAGTTGCGAAAGCGTCCGCCATTGTTGTGTTTTGTTCCGTGATCTTTATAATAAAAGTTGTCTTGTGGAAGAAGCCGATGAATATTTTATAAAGATACTTATATAGATTTACTCAGCAAGAAATAAATATTAATTGCGAAGTGACATTATTCGTGACAAAGACAAGAAATACAGTGATAAAAGGCAAAAACTTTTTAGAAGGGCTATTTCTACTCTTGAAACTCGCTATTTTCGTAAGTGTTTTATGATAAATATTCTTTTAATAGTTATGAAAGACATATAGGTACCCAGATTATTTATCTGAAAACATATTTTAGCAACTAAATACTAGCATTGTTGTACATTTTCACTGTTATCGTGTTTCAAATGGTAAATAATTCACAGCCACAGTGTTCGTAACAGTAACATGGCTGCCTGGCACGGCGAACTTTTTGTTACGCGTTCGGATTATAATTTTTTTAGTGGCGTTAGATTCGTTTGTTACAAATAAATAATGTATTGTGTGAAAACCTAAAGGTATATGTGATAAGGTTTTTGTGTTTATGAACCAAACAAGTAATGAAATTCATTAATATGTAATAAAATGTTTGTGTGAACGAGTGAAAAAAAACAAACCTCTAAGTTTGTAAGCTTGTTTTGCCAGAAAAGTGAGTGTTTAGTAGTAATTCATGTTATTATTATGATAGTTAATTTTATAACCAACACAATGATATGCAATTTATGTGATATAATTATATTAAGGTGTCATAATTAATTTTTTTCCGGTAACCTATGCCAATGAAAATTTGCAGCAACGTGACCTTTCGCACTTGTGGCACTTTGCCTTTAGTTTGATCGCACCTCAAGGGTTAATGGTAAATAATACAATATTTAGTGAACTAACCATCTAATATGTATTGTTTAGTTTCAGTGCTGACCATAATCTATTTCACACTGACATACGCTAATTGAAACCTAACCACTGAAAGCAAATACGTTTGAAACAGCTAAAGTAAAACAGACCAGTAAAACGGCCATAAATAACATAGTGATCTATTTCCCCGGACATAATCCCAGTTGAATTTAGTCACAGACCTGTTCAATTATAATCACTTTAAAATAATGGAGGGGAGGATAATCCACTATTCACCCTTGGATTGCAATCCCAACTCTATCCATCCCTTTCTACTGCAATAGAAAGAGATGAATAGCAACTAATTCTTTACTTGATGACCACACTTTTTATGTTATTAAAGTTCAAGCCAAATTAACCTTTAACTAGTGACGTACTCGTATCATAGACACCTCGATTCGTGACTACGCTATTTTTCACCGCGGTTTTGGTATTTGCCCCGCTGCACCTCAGTACCCTCCGCGTTTACATCAACCTTTCGCTCAGTGGCAGGCGCGTCCACGCATTGACACCCACATTGCTGTTGTGGAGTTTTATCGTCTCACAGACGTCAGGTCAGTGCTAATGTGTATTTTATCCATGTGTCTGTTGTTCGTCACCTCCCAGTTGACGGTCACGTCTTCATAGAGTCTGGCAAACGTCACAGCGAAACTAACGAATTATATTTTAATTTAGAATGTTTCACAATGATCAGTCGAGTTCTGCCAAAAGAAGAATTGTTCTTGGCCATAGTGATAATTATAATGCACGACTTGGGAAGAGAGAGTGATGGTAAGTTCAGTAAATTTAACGACGATATAGGCGATCCTGACTTCGTCTTAGAAAGTGACCACAATCCAGAATCAGAGCAGTCTGCAGACGAAAACCACAGAGCTACTGCCAAAAAGGAGTGTACTGACGTAACAGAGATGACCTCTGAAATAAACCTTAACCTTAGGAATATAAGAAGTAGTGAAGTAGTCGTTGCTTGAAAATGCCACAGAATCACTACAACAAAACGATTCTGTGAGCCACGAGCCTCCCGCTTACTAGCAACTTTTTGCTGTCTTTGGCTAGATCTTTAAAGTTGCTTCAATTAAAACTCCAGGTTTTTTATGAGAGGTTAATGCGAGAGCTGCTCTTGACTATTGAAAGTGTATTTGGTGTTGATGATTTACCTACCACCTCGACCAACCAGTGCCATGGCTCAAAATCTTCCTGGAGTTAAAAAAACTTGTGCCATGTGTCCTAGCCATCTAAAAAGACGTACTACGTTCTGATGTACTTACTGTGATAAACGTATGTGCCTAAACTGTAGTAAGCAATTATGTGATGTCTGTGTACAGAGCCATTCCTAAGTAACTGATGTTTGATGTGTGCAGTTTTTTTATTTCTGTACTTTAGGATAAGTCTTTCAACTATTATTTGTTAATTAGTATCTAAATAACGTAATTTTAAAGTAAAAGAAGTTGCCAAAGTTTATTTTTGTGTGCTAAAGGGCCCATTTTAAGTTTGTGGCTATTTGTTAGTTAAAAAATGTCTATTAAAATAAAAACGGATTATTTTAAAAACCTCATATATTTTTAAAACCTTTTCTTATAAATCACATACCTTGATGTATAATTTGTCAAATACGTGAGTTAAACTGTTCTTCCTGCTTACGATATTTCGTGTACCCTCAGTTTTCCACATACGTTTCTAAAACGTCACGTCACTAACTATGCACTACTAATACCAGGTCACCAGTTAAAGGTTAAGGAAGTAATTTATTTTATTAGGGTTAGAAAACAAAACTAATGATTGTCAAAACAAAGACACCAACTGGGGCATGATTATGAGATGATGGTAATGAGAAAAAGATGGCCACAGTAGGAAATGACGTCACTATTTCTTATTTTCATATTCATCTGTGAATAGTACATATCATATATTGTTATAAGGATAATTATGGTCGTGTAATGAAAGGTAAAATACTCTTATATAAATTTAATGTCATATAACCTTAAGTTTATTTTTGCTCGTATATATGAAGCAAGAGAGGTATGTCAGGATCGTCGAGTTTCTGCCTACCCTTTCGAGAAACAGGCGTGAGTGTATGTATGTATGTATGGATGTATATTTAGAAAAGTGTTTTCAGTTTAGAATCCTGCACGAAAAGGTCTCTTCTAGTAAAACAATAAAATATTAATTCGTTCTTTTGATAAAATTACTAACCTATCAATTATATGCGTATGTTTTATGCGTCAGGCAATATCCTACATTTTACTCACATAATAAACCTTTATCTAGCCTTAAAAGAATAAGAAAAATTAAAGAAAATTAAATGACGACAAAACGTTGTGACTCTAAGTTTGTTTCGGCTTTTCTTCTCAGGAGATAATTTAGATAGGAAAAGCCGGCCAAAAATCACCTAGAATATGGTTTTTGTATAAGTGTTGTAAACAACTAAAATGCAGATATAAATATGTTTATGTCGAAACTATCCTTTCTATAATATCACAAAGCAGAATGCTGTGAGATAGAAATAAAAGTTTACAAATAAATTGATTAATTGACTGACTGATACATCAAGCCCCGTGCAAAACACACACACTCGTCTATTTTCAACAACACTCGATTTTACGGTCCAAATTTAACATGGACATTTAAAATGGAAAACTATGTTTTGCTAACAAAGCGTGTGATTCTGTTCAGGATGACTAATAAAGGTCTATTGCTCTCTTGTTTACTACCATAAAACTAGAAAGAGACAAAAACAAGACCTGCCAAATTTAGTAAGGTACGTAGTTATTTGGTAGTTGTAGGTGAGACGTGGAGACATGTCAACTAAAACGCGCCTCGCTGACTTTTGAATAGACATAAAATTCAGTCTGACGTTCTTAAATCGAAGTCCGACGTCGTTCGAGAAGCGGTGATATACCGCTTCTCGTATTTATCATTATTCTAACCCTATCACAGTTGCCAAAACTCTCGCTATGGAAATACCTCGCCCTTGGTTTGTTTCTAGTCTAATAAAATTTTATAGAATGTTAGCTTATCTAGAGTGACTGCTGTTTGAGGTCTGTAGCCCAAAATAATAGCGATATTCCGTAGCTAGAGTCTGTATCATCAACTCCCTATAACGACTGTCAAAAACCCAGAACCGACGGTTTCACATACCGTTCGAGCGCCATTAGCGACCATTTACCTAGTTTATTTTTGCATTATGCATTTATAAAATACAACAAAGCAATGATAAAGCTACGATACGTGACATACTGGCATTACTAAAGCAACATTTCAAGGGCCTAGGCATACGTAAATAAATATTATTCCTTAGCACTCCTTTTATTATCGTAGTCGTAATTTCTATCAATGGCATATGGGGACTTCTTATTAAAGACAATTCGCGGACTGAGAATGAATCTTGTGACTTATGGGCTTTAACAAACGTTCAATCAATGGACACAATGATCACCAAGACTCCAACACACTGTAGATCACATAAAGTAGCGGTTGCTATCGAACTCATAACACTCAGTGCAGTGCTGAACGCCACTTAAGCCAGTAGCTTCCTAGCAGTGGAAGAAATAACCTGCCAAAATAAAAATGTTATGGCCGTACCAAGACAACTATCTAAGTGCCACCTGTATAGCCGCTTCCAAATAATATTCTTATACCACTATAACTGTTTGGTTGAATTCAGTGAAAATACACATTCAAAATCAATGTGGCTATTTTTAGCTCATTGTATATTAAATTCTCATTTTATATCCAGCCATATCCTTGCCTGCATATTCTAAAGCGTTCGAAAGGTACATTTAAATACTAAAACGGGACGCGACTTCTCTTTTAAAACACCACTAATATTGTTATTTATTGAAGCTATTTGTTTTATGTATATCTGTGGTTGCTCAAATATTTTGCTTAACGTTCGTAGAAACAGCTGTGTTGATTTTAAATATTGTGAGCTTCAGTTGTGATTTTCTCACACTAAAAAGAGAGTGCATCAAGGTCGTGAAATATTAAAATGTTTTGTTTATTACAGACAATCTGCCATGTCTAATAAGAAGATATTAGCAAAGTCATGTATTGTCATGTTATCGTATGTTCATTGTAAATACTACAACATTATTGGTGTAATCGACACGGAAAGATGGTTGAACAAAAAATAGTTCTCTAGCTATAGGTAAGATCCGCAGCCCAGGATAGATAACCTTGCCTGCTGGAGTGTAGTCCAAGTTGTCAAGAACTTCTTGAACTCATTGGAAACCAGTGATTATAAATTGTAAATTATAGAACTATTATTTCATTTACAAAAGATCCATATAATATGAACTCTTGCTTAACCGTGAGATTATGAATTTCAAATAAAAAAATTACAATCTCCAGTCTATATTTTACTTTTTAAAGTTAGGATAAGTTCACACTGGACTTAAGACTACACTCCGTTGCATGTCAAAATTATATACAAAAATAAATAAATGTTTTAATTAATGCAAAAGAAGAGAACCTATACCGAATGGCAGCGGTACTGAGCAAATTTGTACAATCTTATAGATATTTTAGAACATAATATAAGCATGCTTAAGAGTTTGTTGTTATAGGGTTTCGACCTACTTCTGGGATGCATAGATCCAAAGACATAAAGACATAAAGACATATTTATTTCTGCATTTTGGTTGTTTACAACACTTATACATGTCAAAACCCTATTCTAGATGAAGCCGGCTTTTCCTAGCTAAATGACTTCTTGAGAAGAAAGGCCGAAACAAACTCAGAGTCATTGTTTTTTTTGTCACTTCAATTTCTTTAGTCTTTTCTTCATCTTTTAAAGTCCAGACAAAAAAGGGTTTAGTATGCAAGTACAATGCAGGAAATTATCTGACGCTTTTGACTGACTCGGCCCACTGATGGCCCGCATTCAGCAGCAATCGTACGGCTCAACCTTAATTGAGGGAGCCAGCACGATCTGTATCACTATGCCTCCACGCCATCAGAAGGTGTATGCATAAGCATGTCAGCCTAAGCCATCAGACAGGTTGCCACAACTATTTGTTTATATGTTTAATAATGCCCACATCGTACTCACAACTTTACATGCTAATACACAGTAAAATACATGTTGCAAACAATAAGTAAAAATAATAAAAATTTAAACAATAAAATGTCATATATTTAAAATATCAGAAAATATTATTAAATGTCAGAAAAAAATTATTGAATGTCAATTTATGAATAATAATATATTACTTAAGTAATTTTAAATGTCAAAAGAAAATAAATAAAATAACAATGTCAAATCAAACAATGTCAAAACAAAATAAATAAAATTACAAATGTCAAATTAAAAATGTCAAAATGTAAAAACATAAGTATTACAAATGTAAATAAAAATATCATGTCACTAATTTCAAAATGTCAAAATTCATAATTTTTAAACTCAATTCCAGGCATTTTTGTCTGCTAAATAATCTTTAACTGTGTAATAAGCTTTTGAACACAAGCTCTGTTTAATAAATACGTTGAATTTATTAATACTTAGTTCCTGAATATTGCCTGGAATTTTGTTGTAAAAACGTATGCTTTGACACTTGTATGAGTTACTTATTTTTTGTAGTCTAGTTGAAGGTAGAACAAGTTTGTTTTTATTTCGTGTGTTTAAATTATGAATGTCGCTGAATTTAGAAAACATATTTATATTTTTCCTGACATATAACAAGTTCTCATAAATGTATTGAGATGCGACAGTCATTATCTTAATTTCTTAAATTTTTTCCCTCAGTGAATGCCTTGAAGCAAGACGGTAGATTGCACGAATAGCCCACTTCTGCAGTACAAACACAGTTTGAATGTCAGCTGCGTTGCCCCATAATAAAATGCCATATGACATTATGCTGTGGAAATAACTAAAATATACTAATCTGGCCGTATCTATATCAGTTAACTGACGAATTTTGTAAACCGCGTATGCTGCAGAGCTAAGTCTATTCGACAACTGACCTATATGTGGGCCCCACTGTAGCTTAGAATCTAAGGTTATGCCTAAGAATACGGTGTTATCTATAAGATCCAACTCTTCTCCATTCAAACATATGTTAGGTTTAACTTGTTTTACATTCGGTCTTGAAAATCGTATACATTTTGTTTTTCTTTCATTTAACAGTAAATTGTTAGCTGTAAACCATTGAACTATTTTAGAGAAAGCGTTATTTACATCGTCATTATTTGATTGTTGTCGTCTTAGTTTAAAAATAAGTGATGTATCATCAGCAAATAACACTATCTCTTCATTATTTTGCATAATGTATGGCAAATCATTAATATATACAAGGAAAAGGAATGGACCAAGAATTGAACCTTGCGGCACTCCCATTGTGACCACTGAACCCATAGAAACTTTACCATTTACCTCAACTCTCTGTATCCTATTACTCAAATATGATGTTAGGAGATCCAAAGCAGTGTTCTTAACTCCATAGTAATGTAATTTCCTGATCAATGTTTCATGAAACACGCAATCAAAAGCCTTAGATAAGGCACAAAAGACTCCCAGAGCATCATGCGACTCCTCCCAGGCATCAAAAATACTATCTAAAAGCTCAACTCCAGCATCGGTAGTTGAGCGACCCCTAGTAAAACCAAATTGTTTTTCATGTAACAGCTTATTGTTATTAAAATGAATTTGAAGCTGACCTAGAATTAATTTTTCAAAAATTTTACTAAACGTGGGTAGCACAGATATTGGCCTATAATTTGTGGGGTCAGATGTGCTACCTGATTTAAATAACGGAATTACTTTACTTCTTTTCATTTGATCAGGAAACACACCACAGTCAATGCATCTATTGAAAATCATTGCCAGTTCCGGTGCTACTGTGTTGATTATAGATTTCGTAATCACAACAGAATTGCCCCAAAGATCACTAGTCTTCTTCAAATTAAGGGTATTAAAAGTTTTTACAATATCTCTGTCAGTGACATAACTAAAACTAAATTCAATGTTACACCTATTGACATTTTGTTTCAATAGAGATTCGGCGTCATTAGGGGACGAGTTGAGGGATTTAGTGGTTGAGACTGGAATGTCTGTGAAGAAATTTTCAAATGCTGTGGCAACCTCAAAATCTGACTTTAATATCTTTTTATTTAATTCAAGAGTGTAATCGTTACTTTTAATCTCATCGTCATCGTCATTATGATAGTTATGTCTTGGCACATCCAAGACATAACTATCATAATGACTGATATGACTGCACGGTTAGCGTAGTACCTACGAGTAGTTTAAGCGGCCGCCTCGCCACTTAACACTGCGCCGAGTTATATAGGGTCGCTTTCCACACGAGACAACACTTCGTGTGATCCATAAATTGTTGATTCGAGTCTAGGTGTTCATTGTGTCCGTTTGTAAGGCCTCCGCGACAGAATTTATCACTAGAGCGATGTTTGTAAAAAATAAACAAAAAACATTGTTATCACGCGATGTTTAAATTATTATATTTACGAACATATTATAAGCATGCTTATCATTAGTTTGTTTGCTTTATATGCTGTACCTACTTTGGGGTCAGATAATTCCAAGATAATACCATCATACTATCTTACCGGGCGACTTGTCTGTACTGTATTTCCAAGTAGTGCCGCCTCACCCTTAAGTCTAAAACACAACAATATCCGCACTATAAAACGCCAATAGGTTTGCAGTACATCGATCTGAGTTACGTTGCACTTCTGTGTTTTACGAGAGTGAGCACAACGTCACTATGTAGTATCATGACACCGCAGTTTATGTAAGTGGTTAGCATTTAACTTCACTTGGCTAGTGGACTTCCTTCTTGTAAAACTAGCTGTGGCCTATGGTTTCATAGTTTTATTTTTGTTCTGCTTTTATGGGTTGTGGAGTGGTGTTGCCTAACCCTAATGGTCCTATCAATTAAATTGAAAAACAAAAAGTATTCTTCAATATGATTAATGGAATATGCATTCAAACAAACAAGTGAAAATGTCTTCAACATTGAAAGTATTTTTTCTAAATACAAAGATTGAGCGATTCAATGTCAACTGAGAGCAATACTACTCGTAAGTTGTTCCGTCAAATCAAACCAACGAAGAACTTGGATATCTACAGAGCAATTTATTACGTCTCATAGGTCTGCATAAATTAATTAATGTGGTAATGTACAAGGCCAGTGTCTTCGTTACAAGGCTAAGAGTATTCTCTAAACTTTATAACGGTGTCTTGCTATTTAAATACAATAAGTATTAAACTAGCAGAAGTATTAAGTACACTCACAAAATATGATTATACAGATAGGTGACTAAAAATAGGAATTAAACTTTCGTGGTCATTAATAACACTGATTTTAAATTATCTTTGGGATTCCACCTATCTTTATTTCGAGTATCCGCTATATATCGCGAATACGTAGTAAAGCTCACTAGACATTTTGCGAAAGGACTGATTCAAGAGGCTGCATATAATGTCGACGAAAATCTCATTTTCGACCAAAATATTGTTAGCGCGTGTATCGCGATAAACCTAGCTTAACCCTTTGTAATAAATATCATGTACGTAACAATAATGGTGAAAACTTTATTAAAAAGCAATAAAATACGACTATTCTATAAATATACGAGGCAAGCGATATTTATCTGCTTTTACTTTTAGCGATAATATATAGTCAGTGATAAATACATATTCGGTGATATAGTTAGTGCCGATATATGGAGTGACTATATACTAAAAGTGGCTGGCAGCGGCTGGACATGATGAGCCAAAGATATCGAAAATCGAGCTCAGTGGTGTGCCATTTGAGAGGAATATTATTATATCCAGAAGCGGACTATAGCAACAAAAGCATTTGAAATGTATGTATAAGTATGTATATATAGAACTATATATTTGGTATGTATGATATCCCATAGCTGGAAGAACCGATGGCCGTAGGGGCAGGAGGGTTCTGGAGTGGCGACCATGTACCGGACGACGCAGTAGGGGTAGGCCTCCAGCAAGGTGGACCGACGATCTGATTAAGATCGCGGGAAGCGGTTAGATGCGTGCGGCTCAAGATCGGTCTGTGTGGAGATCCTTGGGGCAGTCTATGTCCCGTGGACGTCTGTAGGCTGACATGATGATGATGATTTCCCTATTTAACGTATATTATAATTATTATAATGTTATACCTTGTAACTATTATTCATATAGTAAAATGCACCTACCACTTTTATCTCTGCACCATCTTCAGTTTGACAGGTAGAGAATGCCATACGGCATTATGTCCACCTTTGTACACCATGTATGTGCGTAAAGAAATAAAAGCATTTTCTTTAATATTGCTAAAAAACAAAGACCACCGTGGCAGGTAAGTTATGTCGTCCCTCCTTACGCAAATAAACTATAATATATCCTAGAGGATAGCCCATCTAAGCCCGCATCCTTACGGTCCACAAGGAACATAATTACGAGCTAAATTTCAGCTTCTTGCACCTAGCAGTTTTAGCTGCACCTTGTCTGTCACTCAGTTAGTAACGTAAGAATTTTATATTATACCCATAGTATGATTAGTCTAAAAACTTTTTTTTTTATAAATTTCTTTATTTTGTGTTTGTAGTCTTATACAGAAAATATTAAGCATTTTTGTTTCATTGTCTTTCCTATTCAGTACTACAAAATAACAACTGCAATATTACAATTCACAAAAAGCTTTCAGAACTTTGTTCTATGCCCTAGTTTAACGCTGAACAAAGTTTGTGTGCCGCCTTAATTGACAGATTTAAATGAAATTTACTATACTATACTACTCACTTTTAGCAAGCGTGTTACGTAGCTTGAACAAATATTAATACGTCCTTAATGCGAATAAAAAAAGACAGAAGATTTTATAAGACACTGAAATTACTTTTATTTTTGTAATTTTTGGGAGTAGTAATGGTGCTGATTCACTTGAGCATTCACTTATGATGAGCATTTTTGGCAATGTTACATTACAGAAAACAACACGCGTGGGTCGGGTGGGGTGTTGTATATCTGTTTTCACCTAATATGCCAATTATTAAGAATACGTTTTGAGTGAGAGAAATGCTCCTTGGCGTGTATGTATAAAATTTTCTTAGAACTATAGATTTGTACCGCGTACCAAAAACCCTATTCCCTATTTAGAGCAACGGTAAAACGACTACGGCACCCATACACCAAGCCATGTAGCGATTTTATTTCCCGTCTACCGCTATACATATTGACGTTCGAGGGATCTAAAGGGTGTAATTGGGTATAAATGGGCGCACAAGAATGGGCATAAAATATTTTTTCATTTTATCTACTGACGCGTTCGATCGTACACCGATGGGCGTAATTATTATATTACAGTCAGTGCACGACAATTGTTTATATTTGTTGTACCTTTTTTATAGTAAGAGGGAGGTTTTACAATATGGCATAGAGGTAGTGTTCAGCGCAGTTAAATAGAAATCGAATGTACAGATGAGTGCAGCGTAGCGTTGTAGTTTGAGTGATTGCTTCAGTGAGTTGAATGTTGGATTCATTTTAGATGGAATAAAATTTGCGTAATTTGCGACTATTGGTAGAAATCTGAATGAGCCGATTGTTGTTTTGTCAGTGTTTGTAGTAGATTTTGTGATACTTGTAATAATTTAGTCAACGTCATTAACTAAGGATCATAATTACGACAGGCTCAACTAGTAGTTGCTGACCTTGGCTGCAATATTGGACGAGGGCTTAATTCCCACTAAAGCCAAAGCATTCTTATCATATCAGTCTATGAACGTCCACTACCGGACTAACAGGTCTCCTAAAAAGTTTTCCACCTAGACCAGTCTTGAGACACCCGCATCCCGCTGATTCTCTGGATCGCAACAAAGCGTAGGTCCACCTAGCGGGAGGCTTGTCCTTACTTATCAATGAATTTTGTTCGCGACAGACATTAAAAACTATGACAGTGAATAGTGTATTCGAAACCGCGAGTGAAAATCGTATAAAATCAGTGTTATCTAATCGTGCGGTACACCGGGTTCGGTTCCCGGACGTGTCAAAACGTTAAAAAATAGCTAAAATAGTGTAAATAGTTAGATCGTTAATCTAAACAACTATGTAATACATGAACATTAGTCTTAAACTTGTGCTAACTGTAGAGACCTAGATATCGATCATAAATAGAGTTATCAGTTGTAACAGATAAGAACTAGTACTTCATAAAACAGCTGTTTGTTTACATATTCGTTTTATAGTTTTATAAGTGTTTTTTGGCTTCATATAGGCGTGAAATCATGTCTAGATACTTTCTTATTGCTAGTTATTACCTTATATAGTTAAAATAAGCATAATAACAAACATTTGTATGTTTATCATAAACTTTGTTTATGTACGATAGTATTTACTTAAGAAATTCTGTATTTTTCTTATGATTCATAAGTTTTCATGTAATAGGTTCGAATTGAATAAAGATATTTTCATGATGTTTGTTTTAATAGATGCCCCATATAGTTGCACACAACGGCCTACCAAAATTATATATATAAATTTAGTGTACAATAGTTTTTCAATAGAAAATATAGTGGGCGGGCCCTTGTGTGACAGCATTTTTTGGGAGTTTTTATTGAATAACTTAGTGACGCTAGTAGTTAGGTTTAGGTATTGTATATCGATAGATAGAACTTAATGAGACCTATGTAACAATGTATAGAACATGTACGTATGTATAATAGAAACGAATATATTGTCACATTTGTACTGTATTTAAAATAAAAATAAACGAAAGATTCTCTGTGCACGTGTTCGGTGCGATGGTTGTCGATAAGGTAAAGTTTCGAGGTACTTAAGCGACCATGTATTCGGCCAGTTGTTGGCGTCTCAACCACCATCTTGTAACCATCAAGCACCGAACACCTGAACAGCATCGCTCTCAACGTATGAAGATGTTTTATTTTTGAAGCCCCAATACATCGAAGCCATACAGTCCACACATATAGAAGAACACTCATCGTCGTAGGCACACGTCAGCAGCACACTACCAGCGCACTGTAGCGGACTAGCAAAGGTTCGATACCTGGCATCCGTTACAAATTTAATGTGTAATAGTCTCAAAAAAGTAAGCTAAATAATGAGAGAAGGTAAAAAGTAAAGTGAGGGTAAGGAAAATACACAAAGTAAAATGGTAACTTTGTATAGAGACGGCAAATCCGACAACAAATCTTAACAACCCGTTTGGCCAGCGTGGTATAGTATGCCAAATCTCAAATGTTGTTACACATATTAGGAGAAGCCTAAGTCCAGCAGTGAACTGCGAAAGATCGTAGTAGAATTAAACGGTGAGATACATGAATAATTAATCCTTTGGTAGCATTTAACCAATTCCAAGTATATCTAGTTATCAATAGAATATTATATTCAATGAATGTTCTCAAATATTTCAGCTGTCCATTTGACTTCGTAAATTGGTTATAAACGTTTAATATACCTCAGAGGTACATTTATAAAGTGATGATTAATGGCTTTTGCTAAGACTAGAAAATTTACTACAAAAATATTCAAGCTCTACGTGATGAAAATTTTCAGCTTATATATTTCTTTGGAAATATACTGAAGTTTAAATATTTGCTGATTTATTAGTAGTGGTCGATTCTGTAAAATATAAGTTTTAAAAGCGTTCGAGAGTTTAAAAAATATTAGCTTCTTTCAATTTTAGGCTATTTAAACATTTTTCAACTTAATAATGTAATAAGCGAGTATCAAAATATCAAATTCGTAACCATTCAAATCTAATTTTCAGATGAGATCAACACAATTGTTTATTATACACACGTCTAAGCACTTAACGAAAAAGTTACTTTGTTTAAATCCCAATTGTCTACCATTAATAATTATAATCTGCATACCTTAAAAAAGTTGAATATTCAAACCTAATAATAAATTAGCAGTCTTATTAGCTATGTAGACTACCAACATTCCTGCCATCAAAGCTATCGAGAAAGACCCTTATGCAACGACTGCATTTTAGCACGTTAACCAACACATGAGTGATTTTTATTGAACTATGTCCTTGAGTTGTAGTGACCACTCTTTATCAGATGGACAATATTTGCTTTAGAGCTATAAAAAAGCAATTTTTCTTTCATGTTCAAAGTAATCACTTTTTATTATTAATATTTACGTACAGCCGAAGTCGCAGGATAACTACAGTGTGCTATTGGTTACTAGTGACTTTAGCCACTAGTAGCCAATATTGGCGTTTCCATCGTGCAGACAAAAAAATCCCTAGTCATATCCGTGATCACAGCTGTTGTAAACTACGCCAAAACTTTAGGATGAACAGAAGATAATTCACATGTTTTCTTTATAATAGCGCATTCGAAACACTCGTAACATAAATATCAAAATACCTGTACAAAAGTGAAAGATAGTTCGTTCAATCAAAGCTCAATACAATCTGTAGGTATGTACACTATTCTTGCGTTACTGACTGACTGACAGACAACGTACAGGCGAAATTTCTGGGTGCAAGAAGCTGAAATTTGGCGTGTTTCTTGGAGGCGTAGCGATGCACTAAAAAGGGACTTTCCGAAATTCTCAAGAGATCCAGCAGATACGATTAAATTAAAAAAGCATTTACTAGCGTAGCTGAGGGCACCGTCTAGTTTATAATAGTTTATTATAATTAATATGTTGTTGTACAACATTAATAATTAAATACTTACCTATTAAATATTAATGAACGTATTTGCTTTCATTGTTATGTATAATTATATTGATTAAATATAGATAGAAAGATACATACCTATATACTTTATTGCACACCAAAATATAGTACATTTAAAAATTGTCTTGATTAGTACGATATAATGTCTTAATATTAAATGAACCAGCAAAACCAACCTTCAGATTTACAATTAACGGATTTTCATTAATTATGAATGCCATGTTTGATTTAATTGTATTTCTCACACATGTACAAGCGAAAATATAATACTTTTCGGAGAATATCGTAGTAAAGAGACCTAGAGATTGCTACGCAGGAGGTCTCGGGTTTGAATCCACGGCGCGCCCAAAGACGTTTTGAAATTATGTTGGTATAAAATTATCAATAATCGGTTGCGCTCTGCCTCGGAGAGCACGTTAAACCGTCGGTCTCGGCTGTCACGCAGGTATCTGTTAGTCGTTACGGTGAGTCAGTACCCTCAAATAAACTGATATACTGGTCTATCGCCATGGAATATTGCTATGCCTTTGGGTTGCGTAGGTCAGATGCCAAGCACTCTGTGGAAAAGCTAATATTCTGTTATATCTGATCAAACTAGTAAGCCCGGGAACCGCTATATTTCGACAATGCTAGGACGAAGATGAATTAAATATTATTGTAACAAAAAAAAAAGAATAATTAGAAAACTTGGTCAGATAGATAGAACCCCGATAACTGCATATAAGTTTAATAAAAACGACTTGTAAGTCTGAATTAAATTGCATCAATTGCCTAAATACCTATACCTATACCCATGACGGGATCAAACCAACACTGTCTAGTTAACACTCAAGCTATTGCGCTATTTGTAAAGCGCGTTTGAATTTGTAGTCACCTGGCAGTAATGAAAATCTCTTCTTGGGGAGTTGATTGATTTTAAAATAACACTGCGAGTAAAATGGGTCCATTGACTTTGAGAACTCCCCTACCTTGTACCTATTCAATAATAATTATCGAGTATTTGACTAATATCATAATATTTAAAGGTTCTGAAGTTAGTAAAAAACACATGTCTCTTCTTCACAAAATGATTAATTTTACGAAGCGCTCCACGATTAGTATGCGACCGAAGCTGCTGACGTCATATGCAGCTCTAGCCATCTCTATCTAATTCATAACATTGAGATCTTTGTAACGAGTTCAACATGAAAATAAATGACTTGTTTTTTTACAGCCCGATACAGATTTCGGTCTATTCTATATATTTTATGACATAAAAATAAATTATTCCAATCCCCTATTGCCCCCCTACAGAAAACACAGCGAGCAGCCAACTCAAAAATTAATTTAACATGTTATTCAGTGTACCTACTTAATTACATCGTTACTCTCAAATTCTAATAATTAATTATTTTTCTTTGGCTTAACCACGTGCAAAAAATGTTTTATCGTTACTCTAAAAACTTAATGTAATTAATGATGTTTTATCTGAGATAAAATTAACAGAGTTTGTTCCTAGAATAAATAATTTTGTAAATTTAGGCAAAAATAAAATATATTTCGTAACACTACCTTGTGATATTCCAAATCGGACAACTACAATACAACAACAACGGTGTGAGGATGTATGTGGGATAGGGATATACATATATCCCCATCCTCCTCGTTAGTAAAATAAAAGGGATTTTAGGGTAAAGGGCCCTCCAAGATTCTTTTATAAGGGCAGATTAGTGCGCGAGACTTGTTGATTACATTTTTCTATGGGTGGGGAATTTCCAATTTGTCTGACAAATGCAGTTTATGATATTTAATTGACTTCGTTTAGACTTTTGTAGTACCTACCTTGTCGGACGCACGCTCGATAATGGATTTGATTGTGACTTATAAAAAGGTCTTTATTATGAAGTGAATTTCTCAGCACGTAGTGTTGGATATATTACTTGACTTAGAAGGTTGATTATAACATTATGCCTTCTAAATATTACCGCTTTACAGGTGTTGTAACGAAATCTTCCTATTCAAAAATAATTTGTAAAAGACCTATTATTAATTATTTAAATTAAAATGAAACTCCTATAGTTATGTATCTTGTAATGGTAGGCAATAACTGCGTTACGCTTATAAGCCAAATGCACTGTTAGAAATAAAGTAGATCCCGCTAATTAGATAAAGCAATCGATTTCTATGCTCTCAAGGTATGAAAAAGATCGCGATGTGTATTTTGAGCGCTGATCAGAATCCTTACCGGGTCCTTTATATCCACTCCACATAAGAAATACCATCATGTGGTTTCTTTTATTATTTACCCATTAGCATAGAAACCATTATTACTTTACAAACGCATTAGTTCATTCAAATATTTGCTTGCGCCGTTTGTAAGTAAAGAATTACCGGTCCTTACAGTGAGTTTTCTTTGACTAAAACTTGCATATTTTTATTTAATTATGATATTATTAGTCCTCATTTTTGCTTAGAGTGTTTTTATATCTTGAGGATGCAGTTGTATTCCCTAAGGCTTTTCGTTTACAAATGCTCTTTACGAATCTCTTAAAATAGAAGTTATTTTCACATTTTATTTGAATAAATTTTCTTCTTCGACTTTCCTTTCAAATAAATGTTCCATATTAGTAATATAATCACGATATACAACAGTAATAATAGTACCTACATGATCTTTAAATAATATTATGCTAAAAATTAGCTCTAATTTTTTTATAATAAATTGCCATAATTCCATTACATTTTAAATTTCACACTTTTTTACCTTCAGTCACCATTTACCAGAAAGAGAAGAGCCTAGAAAACTCATACACTTTTTTTAAATCACCTAAATATTACTTTATATTACGTTCTGTTACATAGGTAATCAACAGCATCATCGTCCTAACGTTATCCTGGTTGTATTCCTTGGAGCCATCAGTCCATTTACTAGTCTATCCAAATAGGTATGACAGAAGATTTGTTACATCGGTAACCGGGTCTAATACTCTTAGTTTTGCATGTGACTAGTTTGTTATAGTAGACTACCATCAAGTTAAACAAAATGTTTGCTTATCAACCCATTCAGCAATCTAAATTCACATGGAACCCTACATAGCTACAAAATAAATTGTCGTAATTCTTATCTATGAATTTCAATCTATCATGAACGTATCCTATGGCTGTTAAAAAAAAATCAGTTATTTTAAGATAATTATATTTCTCTCCTCTTCTAAAACACCTACTATGATATTATGCTACCTACATATATTATAACTAGAGGACGCCAGCAACTACGCCTGCATTTCTTTAATTTACCCTTTTTGGCCGATCCCGTGGGAATTTCGGAAAATCCCTTCTTAGTGCACCCCTACGGTCCCCAAGGAACATACATGCCAAATTTCAGCGTCTTGCGTCTAATAGTTTCGGCTGTAGCGTGTCTGTCAGTCAGTCAGTAACGCAAGGATTTTATATATATAGATAATACCACATTATATTTTAATTTTGGTTGACGGCATAGAATACAAGTGTCACCACCCCCTATCTTCTCGTGGGTGTCGTAAGAGGCGACTAAGGGATAACACGATGCAAATACCATCTTTGCGTAGAGACCGAAAACTCGACATCAAACCCTATACGACTGCCTCGTTGGTCTCGCGGCATAAATGTGCGCGTGGGATCGGGCGGTGTTATTGGGTTTTTCTGTCACGAAATTCTCAGTAGCAGCACGGAGTCTGGAAATGTGCCCGGTATGGCATTAGGCTCGCCCCTTATTACGTGGGACTAAAGTATATCTGGCGAAAAGTGGGTGTAGAAATACACCTCTGCCTACCCCTTCGGGGATAAAAGGCGTGACGATATGTATGTATGTATGTATATTTTAATAATAATAATCATGTATTTATTTGGTAATATTTAGCTAGACAGATAGGTTTTTTTTGTAAAGTTAACTGATACTATCAGTCAACTGCCTAAGCTTGGAAAAACCTGATAAATTGCCAAAAAGGACAGATAATGCTAAACTCAGAAGATATTATAATATGTAAGAGAGACGTAAACACAATGTCATTACAAAATATCTAAAAATATTTAATAATATTTTCAAGTATTCTAATTAGTATAAAAAAAGATATATTCTATCGGACGCGGAATTTATAGTTAAACTTTAATCACACCATCAAAGTATTAAGTCAATATAAATAAAGTGAATAGTCTTCAGCTATTATGTGCGTCAAATCATCAAAAATATACAGTACCAACCGCAATTCCTATTTAAAAAACGTAACAAAAACGAATAAATTTGATGTTATCTTAAGATTGAAATAAATAAACCATTGTTAATTCATTCCCGGCAAGTAATTAAAGAAAACTCGTGAAAATAATTACCACCGATTGTCACACACGTCAAAATGTCAACTTCGTGTAACTTGAAAATATATTCATAACGAAAACGCGGTAAATCTTCCCTTAAGTGTGAAGAAAAAACATTTCCAGGCAAAACTTACCTCAATGAATTTATCCCGCAACCATCACTCAGTAATCACACACACCACATCACAGAACGAACAAATAAAAACACGCGAACTCGCGAACGATTTGTTCCGAAAACGGCCGACACGTCCACCTCTCAGCCGATCTCCAAGAGAACTGTCCTTATACATGGAACACGAAACATGCAACATTTTACCCCATGTATCGACGATTCTGCGACTGCCGCCATCTGGTGGTGAAAAACTTATGCATTAACAAGCTAAGAGTTAAAAAGTTTTGATAGCGAACCGGTAATGTTACAATAACATTTTTAATGGTGTGTTTTTAAAACTGTGAAGTTTTGAGGAATGTTTACTGTTGTGAATTTATTAGTTTCGTTAAACAACCTTTATATTACGTCTTCGATCTTTTTACTGAAGAAATGTTGTTATATATTTTTGTTTAGAGCTGAACTTTGTTAATAAAGGTTCGTCTGAATTTTATAGTACTAATTGTAAGTAAGTAGTAATTATTACTGTTTCCGATGAATGCGGCAAGAGTTCAGATTTTTGTTTAATAATTTGTTTACTTTTAAACTTTATTTGAAATCTGCTTTCGTTTACCTAACTTAGTGTTTGTTATTACAATTTATTTTAACATTTATTTATAATTTAAATAAAATTCATAGTTTAATCACAGTGCACTTTGTAAGATAGTTTTATAAACTCTTTGCCTGTTGTATTAACCTACCCTTGAGAATATAAAAGCCAGAAAATCTTAGAGAAAAATAAATATACAATTATATTATAAAATAAAAAATAGCGCTTTTTATATAACTTACTAAAATGAACCAATGGTTTGATTTAGAGGTATTTGTTGCATAGGAAGAAATTGTGAGGTGAACTTGCGGTGCCGCTAAGCAAATCAGTCAGTGCTGCAGGTCGTAGGTATGAACTCGGGACCATCTGCTTATTACTCCATTAGGATCACTGCTTCGATAAGCCTTAAGTTCAATCATAAAATTTAAAATACGATTATTGCCAATAGCAAATACAGCGAGGGACCCTAGGTATAAAAATTCATGTCAAAATGGGCAATATATTTTTATGTGTAAATAAAAACCTTAATGTTTGGTCACCGGTTGGCGCAGCGGGAGTGTAAGCGACTGCTACGCCGAAGGTCGCGGGTTCGATTCCCACTCAAGTCAAACATTTGTGTGCATGAACATGGATGTTTGTCTTGGTCTGGGTGTTTCTGTGTATAATACGTATGTTTTTTGTGTGTGTTTTATTTACAAAAAAAAGTATATATGCATGTTTATCCATTATCTAGTCCCATAGTACAAGCTCTGCTTAGTTTGGGACTAGATGGTGTTGTGTGAATGTGGTAGAGTATTATTATATTATTATAATTATCATAACGCTGTGGCGGTCGTGATTCAGGACCTAGGCCTTGAAGATTGGGATTGGAAACACAAATTGCCAGTGATTATGTTGTAATAACTTTAGTAAATTTAGTCTAATGCCCTTTCATTCTCTATGCTAAATCCAGAAAGGGATGGAAATAAGGGTTTAAGGGACAGCGATATTCTATGGTTTAGACCAGTATCAGTTTATTAGAGGGTACTGACTCCCCGTAACGACTGTCAAAGTTGTTCATGTCAGCCGGGACCGACGCCGACGGTTTAACGTGCTCTTCGAGGCATGGGGCAAGCCATAAATAACAATTTAATACGCGATTAAATAAGAGGTTGTAATGACTTCGAAAAGTTATTACAACCTCTTTATTAAGGCACCATATCATCAATACGAGTACATTCAGCAGGCAAGCAACACAAGCGTTGTGTCTTTGCTTCATTGACGCTGATACGAAAACGAACGAGGAGTGACAGCATTTATTCCCACCGGTCCACAAAATATACGCCAGAATGTTGAGATGCGGCAACAGCCTGTGCTACCAATATCAAACGACCAATAGACGCGCTTTACAAACGCTAGTCAGATCGGACCCTTACAAATTTCTACACAAAAAATATATTTGAAAATCTAATCCTGATCTCTTTCCAGCCCATTCGCTACGTTAAATAAAAATACATCGATTATATCGGATATCGAAATAATCTGAAGCGGTATTATTTTTCTCCCTCACATTATTTTCTAACCATTCAGTCAGTAATTGAAAGTAAAGGAAAAATTTGTAAATAAATGTTCTTTTTCAATTCCCTGCCTCAATTTAGTCTTTAGAATATCTTAATTCATGCCTATGGTATTTTTTCATTTCTTTATGTACGCGAAATCGTTGTCGGCATGACCAAATTTTATTTTTGCAAAATCAGCAATCACTAATCAAGTATTCGCTCAAACATAATCCCCGCCTTCAGTACGCTTTTTTTTAATATTCATGAAATTTCATGTAATCCTCGTGTATAAAAACTCGGTTTACTAAAAGGTAAACCTTTGGTTTCTTGGGTTTTGCTTAGATTTTAAGGTAATGGATAAGAAAAAGTGAAACTTTTAAGAGCTTTTTATTTTCCATCTTCCATTTTCAGTATTTTATTATTCTGGCGACCTTTTGGTTTGGTTTATTTAAATAATGAATGTCTCTCAAATATTTATATTTTTAATGGTCGCATCTGTTGAACCTGCCTACGTGATACAGAACTAGGAATTGGCTTGCACCAAACATTTTAATGAACCGTCCCCTTACTCATAGAGGACATTAAGAGATTAGCTGTAACTATATATACAGGTCTTAAAATCTTATACGAGATCCCTCATATTTGATATGACGGCGGATTGCTTTATTCTTGGCCGGTATCAACACTTAACATCACAGTTTGTTATAAGTTCACACCAAATCAAATTTAACAAAACTGAATATAGCTATTTTGTATTACTGAACACGAAACGAGTGACAGTTTCTAGGTACTTGTTGCTCGCCCGGAGTCTCCAAGAGAAGTGATAGTTGTCGTTGCTCCGTTGAACGTCAACCGTCGCCCCCCTCTTCGACTGTAGCGAACGTGACGCGTAGACTCTGTCGAAGCGCGCAATCTTCGCACTTCCGTTTCGTAGTCAATTGACGTCCTGTACTGATGACCATTCCGATACGGCCATCCTACAAGACACATGTCCCTGTGTGTTAATCTGTAACAAAATTTTACACGCACAGTATCACATTGCTCGGTCACTCCTGACTTAACCCAGGTAAGGGTTGAATGAAAACAGTGTTAGGATTCCAATCAAATTTTCTACAAAATTACCTCCTACATTACATTCTATTATAGGAGCTGGATTCAGAGCATCACTAACAATACAGTCAATTACCATAGGGCATAGACTCACGTTATAATCAAATCAAATAACTAAAGCTCTACATGTGATTCATAACCGTTCAGTAACCTCCAGTTACTAAACCAGGCACTCAACCAGCCACTCGGTTGCCCCCATTCAGTAACCTCCAGTTACTAAACCAGGCCTTACACCAGTCACTCGGTTGCCACCCATTTGTCTGCGCCAATCAAACATCGGAGTCGTCTGCGTACCTACCGTGTACTCACGGACAACTGCCTTCACAGTTGTATTGAATCCGATTTGTACTGATTTACGGCTATTACGGCTACAAACCGAAACCTCTGACATTAAATCACACAACCAATCAACATGTAAGCCCAGTTTTCTACTGTCTCGTCAGTATTAGGGTTCACAATTTTTTTCTCTTTAAGATCGTCAGTTATGCTCTGATCCTCTGGCACAAAGTTTCAGTATCAAAATCAATAATCAGGAAACTCAAAGTAAAACTGACATTTCACTATCGCTGTATCTCTCAAGATATAATTTCAAACCAAGTAAACCATAACATTTAAGCTCTACATGTGATCATACGCATAGCCCAGTAACCTCCAGTTACTCGGCTTTCTGCGAACCCTACATGGGAACGCCAGATCTCTCCTGACTACGGTTTCCACTGAAACCCGACCTGACCCGCCAGAGCTGACTGCAATACCGCCTACTCATGGACTACTAAGTTAGTAGACGCCGATTTCATCATCAGATCATCATGTAAACTTAAACACTTTCTTCAATATCAGAACTACTTTGTTCTACCTCAATTTCGTCAGTTGTACTTTGACCTTCAGGCATTTTTCGCAACCTGTTGAGGGCGTACTTACAGTAACGCTTAGAATTAAGGGCTTGCGATTATAAAGATCATCGTAAAGAACTTCTGTGACCTCAAATGGGCCTTTACACTTTAAGATTTTTCAAACCAAGTTAACCAAAACATTTAAGCCAAGGTCTTTGGACTCAACATCTTCTAACCTTTAATAAACTACCTTCACTTTCATTGCCAGTTTCGGGCAGATATGTTTTAGCTATACCAGTTACCAGGCTGTTCAATTCTTCGAAGCCACATACAGGCCTCACACGGGCCCCGCGTCACACACGGGCCGCGCGCCACACACGGGCCGCACGCCACACACGGGCCGCGTGCCACACGGGCTACGCTGGCCACCAAGCCACACTCGCCACCAGGCTGCGCCGGCCGCCAGGCTGCGCTGGCCGCCAGGCTGCGCTGGCCGCCAGACCGCGCCGGCCACCATGCCGCGCCGGCCACCATGCCGCGCCAGCTACCAGGCCGCGCCGGCCATCAGGCCGCGCTAGCCACCAGGATTACCCAAAAAGGAAATAAATCTACCATTAGTATTTCAAAGATTCGTCTCATTGTATACCCACTAAATAGAGTATCCGTTCTTTCAGACTAATTCAACGTCCGCACTTCGTAAATTTTAAGCGATTATCAAATTCGTTTACAACTTCACTACTGCACAGAACGTAACTCCCGTCCATACTCTCGATTTGCTATGTCAAAACTGGATTTGACTACTGACAAAAACAAACACCAAATGCGAACATGGCCAGAAATGATAAGCTACTTTCGGACAAATCGATTTCCTTTGGCTAAATAGAGGCAACGACTACAGTTCTGAGATAACCAATTGGCAGTCTATGAGTACTTTTAGATTCTCGCAACACGCTCTTGTCATACGACACAGAAACCAGTGGTAGATAATTTTAGCGATCAAAAATCAAATGAGAGCTACTTGAGTAGCAGGGTATCCGTGATTGCGATCAACAACCACACCTTAATGCACTTCGCTCTAGGAATAAAAGAACATTATCGCGCAGCACTCAATCTAGTCGTTCGGCTATTCCTGACCCAAATCAATGGGAATAAAGGTACTCTGATCAAAATCATTACAGGTTTTAACGAAAATCACAACTAAAACTCTTTCTCTCGAAGTTGACATGTTGAACAACACACATACTCGTTACAATAAAAGGAAACTCATTAAAATATTGCATTGCTCATACTCTGACATCCATCGGGTCTTCAACATCACGCTACTCAACCTCCATCCGGTTACACAAGACCCCCCGGATAATCATTTCGAGCGTAACAAAGTAATCTTAAACTAGGTTTGTTCAACATGTGTTGGTTTTCCTTATCACATAGCAGACTATAAAAAAAAATCTTACTAGGCTGATAGTCCAGATGTTAAGTTTACTACCAAGTATCTAATCAGTCTTGGCAGCGTTATAATTTTGTCATGGCTATACATGCAGCCGCACAAACGGTTTATCCAGTTTAGGTATGCAAATCTACACTGACAGTAACGTGGGTACCACAAAATTATCACAACGACTAACAAAGTACTCATTTAATGAGAATAAAGTTAAGCATACAATCATCACTAACGATCACTAACCTAGTTCTACCTACAATGAAAATTAAAATCTCTGAAACTGATTATCGTAACGCACTACGATGATAATTCAAGTATTTTCTTCTACGTCTGATAATCGAGTTTAACAGCTTCTGCTAGAAACACTATCACTCTTGAACGTCCTAAGCATAACATGGAATTGGCCTGAGAACTCGGGGCACTTGATAAAAATTCCCAGCGTATCACATGAATTTAAAGAAAACACAGTAGGTAATGTTCACGCGTAAAATCTTAAAATTGAATTTAATTTTACTAGTGGTGCCATCTAATAATCTGAGTACGAAACATTTTAATGTGCCATGTTAAAAATTTATGCACACAAAAAAAAAAGCAGGTGTAATTGCAACATCGAGATCGTCTGTACAACTCAGAATTACAACGAGTAACAGTGTCACTTTTTACTTAGGCTCTGATCACGTTTAAACGAAAAGCGTTACGTATTATCAACACCACGAGTTGATAAAATAATGGCGCTAGTAATATCTTTTGACTATGGTCAGGTCACACTAACTAACCAACCGCACTCGTCTAGACAGCACTGCAGTTCACACGTCTATTTAAGAAATAAAAGCTACAAGCTGTTCTACACAAAATCAGCACAGTCAGAAGCAATAGCCCCGCACAGTCTTACACTATGAACTTAGTATGTACGATTCGATTAGTTTACCAACTTTAGCGCCGCTGCCCTGCGAAGGACAGTCTAGACCGGTGCTTTTGTTCTAGATTTAGCAGAAAACCAACAAGCTGGGTGTTGGTTCTAAAACCAATATTACAACTGCACTAGAATAACTAGCACGTTTGACTCAAACGCACTTGCTTGGAATAATGCAAGTCAGCCTATACACTCACTCTCGTTACTATTAAAGTCCACAAAGTAAGACCGAGACTAGATAATCTATTTGCAAGCAAGCATAATAATATGATCACAAAGTTCTGAGTGCGAGCCACCCTCGCATTAAGAAATAAAATAATCGCTTTCTTTTTAACTGGCGTATCAAACTCAAAACCTCCGTTCACAATCTACGCTATAGCTAGGTCACTGTGGTAGTCAGACAACCATACGCTAACTTAAAATACGGCAAAGGTCACAATTAAATCATTACTACCCACATTTTTTTTGTCTTTCTTCTTTAAGCCATTAAAAAGAAGATTATTCATGAGATCATGCCATGTGAACCACGACACCGTAAAAGTCAAACGGTTCCACAACTCACTGTCTCGTATAGGAATCGAACCTACAACACCCGGTACGATGTGATGGCGATATCACCACAACGATTATGACATTCCAAGGTTAAACGCGTAATATTTTACTACTACTGCCACTAAACAAAATTGGCAGTACTAATAAAAAAAATCAGACAAAATACCCTCACCACGGTGGCAGTTGCAAGCTCAGCTGATTCACCAACATAGCAGCGTTAGCAGTCGCCTTCGCTCGCGCCTTGTGGTCGCGCTGGTCCATGATACCACTTCTGATGACGGCGGATTGCTTTATTCTTGGCCGGTATCAACACTTAACATCACAGTTTGTTATAAGTTCACACCAAATCAAATTTAACAAAACTGAATATAGCTATTTTGTATTACTGAACACGAAACGAGTGACAGTTTCTAGGTACTTGTTGCTCGCCCGGAGTCTCCAAGAGAAGTGATAGTTGTCGTTGCTCCGTTGAACGTCAACCGTCGCCCCCCTCTTCGACTGTAGCGAACGTGACGCGTAGACTCTGTCGAAGCGCGCAATCTTCGCACTTCCGTTTCGTAGTCAATTGACGTCCTGTACTGATGACCATTCCGATAGATATAATATATTACAGACAAACGTTTGCTCACAATATCGAGATCAAACGACCCCCTGCCGCATACCTTGTTCAATGGTTATTTTAAATCAATCCGCGCAAATGTTCAGAACCATGATGGAAATGATGCAGTTAAATATTAAAAATGTAATACCAGCCCGTAAGACCGACATCGACCAGTCATCGCAAGTAGCACCCGTTCACGACTATGACGCATGGGCCAGCCATCATCCCTCTCGCCATATTAGAGGGACAGGGATGACCCGACACACGACGCCACCACAAGAAATGACATCTTAGTGAGCATGACGACAACGGTATACGAACCGGCAGTAATTAACAATCTGTTGGTATACTGACCATGAACGCGAATTACCTCCATTTTCCAGATCGTTAATATTATCATAAATTTGTGGAACGCGTGCAAAATGCAAATGTAGTACCTATATTTGATTGACATGATACCTTTTTAAATACAACCACCGATCGAACTGATTGACTACACGATTATTACACATTAAATAAAAAAAATATTTAACAAATAAAAAGTATCTAACGAAATGAATGACATATAATGATGTGGTGGCGATTCCAAAAACTATCATTTACATTATTTTATTTGGAATGGAATAATATTTAATTACATGTCATGAAAATTATTATCTACCTATTTACCATATATATGAATTATGAAACATTATTTCCAAGCGCATTTGTCATTCAGATATTCATTTAAATTATAATAATTATGCCTTTTGCATTAGATCATATCTGTCTGAAATACGCTAAACGGCAAGTCCAAAATACTTATCAGTATCTTGTTGTGGATACGAATACTAAGTCCTATAAAAGAACTATGAGTTTTGCACAAACGGAAATACGGAACACATAATTTATGTCTATTTATAGTGTATATCACTATTCTTTGAATATGAATTTATATTTTACGCACATGCATAACACTAACATAAATATACTGAGACGCTACTGTTGGAATACCGATTTCCTTGAATCTTTCTTTGACCGAAACTCTTGTTCGTAATTGATAAATGGCCCAAACGGTTTTTTTTGCAATATAAAAATACTTTCGATATCAGCAGCTCTACACTATAGTAATATGCTATAAGATATAACACTATGAAAATAGCTAAAATATACCAAGCTAGCCGTATCGACATCTGTTAAACTGCGCACCTTCTTAATGGCATAAGCAGCCGAACTAAGTTTTGCTGACAGATATGTAATGTGTGCGCCCCATTGTAACTTCGAATAAAGTGTTATTCCTAGAAACAATGTAGATTCAGTTGTATCCAGTACATCACTATGTTAGGACCAAGGTTTCTGAAATTTGTTTTTTTTTTGGCGCTCAGAACTTATTTGTTTACAGTAAACCATTTAGTTACCTGAATAAGACCACTTTTTATTTCGGTAAAGTTTTCCTTATTTCTATCTACTTTAAATATCAATGAAGTATCGTCAGCAAACAATACCACGTCACAAATATTTCTCAGGTAAAATGGCAAATCATTTATGTAAACAAGAAACAAGAAAGGCCCTAGGATACTACCCTGCGGCACTCCCAATTGTACTGGTAAGCCACTGGATTTTGAGCCTTTTATTTCTACATATTGGATTCTGTTATTTAATTATGCCTTAATAACATTCGATGCTTTAGTCTGGACGCCGTAATGTTTAAGATTTGCATAAGAGCGTATCATGGCAGACACAATTGAATGCTTTCGAAGGTCGCATAACACACCAATAGCATTCTGAGAGCTCTCCCCTGCATGTAGATGTGTTTGAGTAAAGCTACTCCTGTATCCGTCGTCGAGTGACTCTTGGTAAAACCATATGGCTCAGTATGCAGGAGGCTGTTCACATTAAAGTTGCTTGAGTATGATTTTTAGAAGTTGCTTGAGTACGATTTTTCAAAGATTTTACTAAAAGTAGGTAGTATTAAAATTGGCCTATAATTACTAGGTATAATTACAGTCTTACTGCTGGATTTAAACAGAGGTATTATCCTACTATGTTTCGTTAAATCCGGAAATTCACCTGATTCTATACACTTATTGAACAAGTTGCTTAGATAAGGTGCTACTATATCTATTATACTTTTCAGAATCTTCAAAGATGTTCCCCAGAGGTATTCTTAGATTCTAGAGATTGGAAAGTGTTTATTATATCAGGAGAACTAATAGGACTGAATTTAAATAATACATTACATTTTTGTGTACTAGATTCTAATAAATTTTCTGCGACTGAAGCTGATGAGTTTAGACCTCTAGTAGTAGCAATAGGTATGCTAGCACAAAAAAATATTGAATACGAGTGTCACTTCCTCTTGCATTCTACCGCGTCCTGATCATGTTGTCGACCTTCTTGTTGATTTTTATCACAAGAAGCATCTCCATGCTGGTCCAGAGATGTGTGTGCTTATGTCCTTACTTAGGCATAAATATTGAGTTTTAGCTGCTTGACGAATAATTCGTCACAGAATACATAAATGTAACGTCTGTTTAAAATTTCGTCCGCGTCCGATTTTTCCTCCCATGGCAGATCTTCCTAGCCAGCGCGTCAATCAGGTTGATAAAGCGTTTACACATACGCAGGACCACTGCAGTATACGCCAGTGCGTGGTCGAGGTGTTAAAAGCCGTAAAGCTTGGCTATGTATTTTTACATGCTTAACGACGCGCGCTACGCACATTGAAGTTGCGACGGATTTAAGCACGGTGTCATTCCTGGCAGCCCTTAAATGATTTCTTTCACGACGCGGCCCTATACAGTGTTTGTACACGAATAACGGCACTTGTTTCGTGGGCGCAAGCTCTTATTTACGCGACCTTCATAAGTTTCTCAGGGCAGAATATCGTAATCGTCTTCAGGAAGAACTTTCCATAAATCATATTGACTGGAAGTTTATTCCGCCAGCGTCACCACATTTCGGTGGATGTTGGGAAAGCATGGTCAAAGTAATTAAAACGCATCTCTTTAAAGTTATAGGTCAACAGATCCTCTCTTACGAAGAGCTTTTAATAATTTTTCCATATCACCAAATCGCCTAATACATACTTTCGGTGCAACGCCGTACCAACGACCAATTACAATTCAGAATTAAAAAGAATATTCATACTTTGCAATAGTGGGGCATAATCTTATTGGTGGAATTATTTTAACGTCATTTCAAGTGGTGAAATATAGCGCTGTCATTGCGGGACATACGTGTTTCCCGCAAGCGCTGGATGGAACAAATTTTCCTGGGACATACGTATGTCCCGCCGGCGTTCCAGAGGTTAAAGATGACCCTAGATAACAATAATTAATTATATTGTGTTGTTTTAAATGACTATTCATTAAGCTACCTAAACCTATACCTAACCTATCTAACAAAAAAACAAAAACCAAAAACAAAAAACAAAAACATGTAATCTTTTTTTGTGCCATAGTTGTCAACTAAGGGTGTCCTATCCTTTGTACTATTGGTTGTACTGGAACTAGAACTTGAACAGAGACCTGAATCACTATCACCAGACTCATTAGCTAACAAGGTAAATTTTAAACAATTTGAGTACCTAACTATTTGTGTTTGTCAACGGCGTCAATGCCTTTACATATTCCAAATTACTCTTTCCAATTCGTGCAATCTCATCATATTTATTTAAATATACGTGACCCTCTTTATCATACTGGGTATTCATCTTATTTAGTTGAGATTCTAAAGCAAAATTCTGATTTGTGATTTAAGGTCCCTTGTATGCTGATCTATCCCTGATATATCCCTGCTATGGATTTGGCGTAAAGGCTAGGCGCACACTGATGGCACGAGATTAAATATAATGTCTTAATTCTAAAAACATATTTTTTTCAATCGTAATCATCAAATTTCAACACTAACTATCACAAGTAGTTGCGGTGCGTTGTGGGTGATTGTGACAGATCGCCTGATCGACACAATACAACTTCCTCCAATTAGAGGGAGGATAATCTGACCAGGCTAAGTGTTCGTGCCGTTTGGACTGGAACCCGTCGGTAGTTCTTGAGAACTTGTATTTATTAATAGTAATCGCGAGTGTGAACTTCAAATGCGCGTTGTAAAATTTTAGTTCCACTGTGTCCGTTAGATATCACCGTGTTTATTATCTGCGCCATCGTACGATAAATGGTCTTAGTTGTAGGTAGCTACCGCTTCTATCTACCTGACCTATGATAGGATTAAGGTGTAGATTTCCTCCAACTCGAGGTAGGCTTCTCTCAGGCTATATGATAGTCCCTTGTGTACCAGGGCCCTACAGCTGTTGCTACAGAAGAGAACGAGATAACGTATAATTATGTACAGTAATCGTGTACAGAACATTTACATTAAGTAATTTACTTTAAAAAATTGACGTTCATAAGCGTCACTTTGTGACCTAAATGAATGAATAATTTTCACTTTGAATTTGACTTCGACTTTGAAAACATAATACCGGACCATCAGTCTAACGTATCTTCGTAATTCCGTTTCCGTTGCACATGATGCTACTAGTAGTAATGTCTTCGCCAAAGAATGATATGCATCTTCTGTCTTAAAATAAAACTTATGTCGACTTCACAAATATTCAATCAACGAACATAAAGTTAATTCCTTTGCAGTGTCATTACATCAGTAGGCTCAGGGTCTAATAATCCACATTATGTATCAATGGTTACTGAATTATTCCAATATGTTGGCTGTAATTTTATTTGAATCTGTATTGTATATTAATGTTCTGTCTATCAACTGGCAATTTTAATAGCTGACTTATGTTGCTTTGCTTTCGCGATTAGAAGAGTTATCCCTACTAATATTGTGAATTGAAAAGTGGGTTTGTTTGTTGGGTTCCATTTCCCAGCTAAAAATAGTGAAAGGCTTTTGATTAAATTTTTCTATTATTTTATACATCAGAATAACAGATAAAATATCTTTGGTCACAACAACTAATGTAGTAAATTATAAAATGGATATTTATGTGGGCTTATGCGTTTAGTAATCCTAACTTATACCATTGTGAGTTTTTTGCCTGCCCTTGACTATTTAAGAGCAATTTTGTACAAGTACCAGGTAAAATTGGGTACAATTTATACATTATACATTATAAATTCTTTCATAAAATAAGACTGCCTGAAATACTTTTGCTTATTTCTTTGGAATCGCAGTTATGTGTTTTATATTTTACACGTAACTTGTTTGCTTATTAATTACCTACATCTGTTTACTCTTTTTCTGCGTTAAAAGTATTTTTAATAGAATATATTATACATGAATTCATCAATTATTTCAAATTCCGCTTTCCGCTACAGAGTAGCAAACATACAAATTTTGACATTTATAATTTCAGACCGAAATTATAACACAAATTTACACAATATGTCTTCGCAGTAATAAATATCTGTCTCGCCAAGTCACAGCACGTGCACATGGCTCTTTGTTCTTACAGCTTCATTGTTATAAATTCTCACTTACGCAAATATATTCCCAAAGCGAAAGTAAGAAAACGAAAATACGCCTTCTTATCCAGATTCACCGATCCATGACGACATAAATAGGGAACCAGGGGATTGCGTCTTTTTAAAACGAAACGCAATGATTTACGTAGCAATCCTAGCTATTGGCGATTTGTAAAAAAACGTTTTTTTTTCCTCTGTAAAACCTGATTTGTTGGTTTACATAGCGAGGTTAGGTACATACTGTTGTTTTATTCATTTAGGGTGAATGGAATGATGTCTATATTACAGTTTATTTGTGTTTTTGATGTGTATATCGAGATGAACGTTATTCCGTGTTTTCTCAGCTATGTATCGCATATAAAATGAGTTGTTTACCGGTTCGGTTACACATTCATTGGTGTAGAAAGATCTAAATGAATACATTTGCATACATATATTTGTGCTATTTTATTAAATAAAGCTTTTCCAATTTCCTTTATGTCTTTTTGTGGTTCTGTATTTTACCTAAATCTACATTTATAAAATGGTTTTGGTGTCAGTATCTGAAGTCAAGTATACTATGTGGTGTTATTTTATTAAAAAAAAATTCAAAAATACATCCAATGTTTCAGAATTTGTGTGGTTCCGTTAGGGGATCGAACCCACAACACTCGGCGAGTCTTAAGCTGTGAGTTGAATGTTTAGGCCATTGTATCACCTGTGTATTCAATGAAGAACTAGGTTGGTGTAAAAAAGCAAACCCCTAAGCGATCAAAAGATAAGGTAGGTCCTTCATATCCCATCTCAAATATCTAACCTGTACATTGCTAAAATAATCTGCGAAACTAATAGGCTCTCTCGTTGGTATATCAAACTTTCCATTTCACCTTGCCAGATATTAAAATAACTGACTGTCTCTTTTCGGAAAAACAAAAATAATTGCTCTAGATTTTTTTCAATATGGATTTGATACATCTTCCAGAACATTTTAAACTACCGATACTACCAACGTAATGTACGTTGAGAAAAATATGACTTTTCCACATAATACTCTTTTTGCTCACTTTATACTGGATTTAGACAATTCTATTTTAAATAAAGTGTCTCACTAATGAGTGCGGATCTATTCAAACGATGTCAAGGGCTTGTAATGGAATTGCGTATTGTAGTCTGTAATTTTTACCTTTAGACGGACGCTTTCTGACCAGATTGGAGACATCCTAAAAAAAGGCAGGCCAGAAGTACCCTTAACCGAAGATCGTGCATAAGAAATTTGATGGGAGTGAAGGAAGCAAGAAAGATATGTCAGGATGGTTGGAAATGGCGTTCCATAATCTTTGCCTAGCCCTATGGAAACAGGCGTGAGTCTATGTATGTATTTATGTAGGTTCTCACTGTTTTATTCTTTTTTCTCAATCACTAAAGCAAATATATGCTATTTAAACCTGAAATCTCATAACGTGACTTGACATGTCGTTCGTCACAGGTTGTCAAAGTTAAGTAACGTCTGCACTGGTCACCCATCCAAGACAATAACCGAGACTGACAGTCTGATGACTGTCAGTCTCGGTTATTGTCTCAGGACCAGAACCGTCAAGTCACATCGCATGAGGCCTTTGAGTGGTCTAAAAACTCCGACATCACAACTGGCCACATACTGACACGTAAAAAGAAATAAGGTGAAATTGGTGAGGGTGGATAGAGGTATAGATAAACGGAAATTTATTACTCTTTCTGGCAAAAATGATTGAACGGATTTTGATGAAACTTTGAAGTAGCTTATACATCAAAAAACGAAAAAAGCACATATAAAATCTTTTGTCCCAGCAACCGCCAAATGTATTGCCATAATTTAAATAAGTAGATTTTTGACAGAAAAATCTCCAAACGAGTTGGTCATTTGTCAATAATCAGACCTGAAGCTATTTTTAAAAGATGGAAAGATTGTATTTTATTCCATTGACCGCCCACATACTTTAGGAAAAAAACATAATCATGATTTCACATGCCTTCTAACTTTACTGCCGTCCTAAAAGAAGAAAATTTCCTTCAATTTTGTGCCAAATTTGTTCTTATGGACGAAGCTGAATGGATATATTGTAGGCCCACTGCTACTGAGTTACTTCTCGTTTTGTGCGACATGAAATTTATGAAGCAGCTTTGAATGTCGCATTAGTAGTTACGTAACGTTGGGCTTATGTTCGATGGCGTTTATGAAGTCTTTAGCCTGATTTAAGTTAATTTTTTGTCAGAAATTCGATGGCCAACGACTTATTGCGGAATTTTATAACATAGGCTAAATATTATTTACTAAAAAAGATTACAAATAATATAGGAACTGTAAAACCTTATAAGCGATTGAATATACGTTTTTATTTTTTGACTACCAGATTTATTGCATAACTTCCTATCACAAGCAAATGATTAACTTAAAAGATGATTCAAAATAATGTTATATAGGTACTGTAAAACCTCGTAGTGAAGAAATTAATGTTTTTAAATTATTTATTATGATATCCACGCCAGTCGTGAATGATAACAGCTGCCATGGGCTTTACTATCTACTATATTAAGACATAAATCGAAGCATTATCAATTTGCCTTCTTTTTATCGTGTATGACAACTCTTGTTGCGGCATGGCAACAAGAGTTATCATACACTATTACTCTTTACAAGACCTTTGACGTGGCCTAATGATTTTGATTCAAAGGAAATAACCAAAATGACAGTTTTTCTTGCCCACAGAAATATGAGAGTGCTTTTGAATTATGAAATTGCTCTACAAAAACAACTATTCTTTGACATGTGCGTATTAGGCAAAGAAAGCCTTCCTGAACTCCACACCATGCATCCCAATATTTAAAATAGCTGAAACCTTGTGCGTAGACATAAACAGCCCATTTTGACTTAATATGTAGCAGTTGCTACGGTGTAGCTAGTATCATAACTTTCGTAGCACGTTGTAGGCACGGTTACGAGAACGGTCTTGAGCGTGTGATAGATAATTCTGATTATTGTGCATATATATGTTTCTATAAAATGTTAAAATAATTATATTTTAAGTATAAAATGTATTATGAATTAGTTTTGTAATAAAACATTGTATTTCAATCTGCACGTGGGCGACGAAACGTCATATCCGCACACGGTGAGTTGTTTGTACACTAGTATAAAAGTCAGATCGCTACGGAGCGACACCCAGTTGTCTTCCGGCAGTCGAAGTGTGAACATCGGACAAACAAGTGTTGCCAATTGTAAATAGACAATTTGGTTTGACGTTTGACAGTTGACACTGTCAAACGGGTAAATAGAATATAAAATATGAACAGACTCTGTTCAATGTTCGGTTCCGCCCCGGCAACGACTAAATAAGGTACGATATAATTCTGACTTTTATATTATTGTGTTTTTATATTGTGCTTTTACTAATAATGTGTTTCGCAATTCTTTATTGCTATTGTGGTGTTAATTAGAGTATTGACAATATAGACAATGTATAGTTAATGTAATAATATAGCTTAGTAATTGTATAATTGATATGGTGGGCGATATTGTGGGTGGTTTCGTCAGTTGTGAGATGTTAAAAGTTCAGATCTTGGGGTATCATATATTACAGAGTCGAATTATATGCTGAGATACAAGTCGTGTCTCTTATATACATCGTGTGGTGAATATTTCAGTGGTAAATATTGAATACACCTATAGTAAATATATCTGTGGTGAATGTTACTAAACGAATTATGCTAATCTATTTTACTAAAATAGTAGTTACTTTTGAAATATTGAACTACCCACAACCTTGCTATCAGATATAATATGTATTGATTGTACCGCTTTTATAAACGATAATTACAACTTTTAAAAGAATGGCCAAGAGTTTTCTTGGCCACGTTCTTTCTCTTGGTTCTATGCCCTTGCTTTGCGAACGTGGCGCTAAATGTAAATGTAGAATCAGAACTTGAGATTTTAAAATATACTCTTGTGACAAGCTGAATAAATGAAAGTAAGATTTGATAGTTGTATCTTTTATTTTTCAACACCTGACAAATAGAAGTATAATAATACATATAGGCTGTATACTTTGTATCTATACATATATAACTTACTCACTCTATCATCAGACGTGGGATGTGTCCACCTCACATTACTAATACATCCAATTGTAAGTTCCAGAGCATCCTGGTCGAAATCCCAAGACGCTGACTAAAGGACATCATGACCGTTCTGCTGACGACGGAGCACGTCGTGTCCGCGGCGCCGCACAGTGGCAATGGTGCTGGAAACAGGCTTGTGGATATGTTCTGTTGGGTGAGGTGATTTTGCAATATATAAGACTGATCGATAAAAATAAGAACGGTTGACGAACGTTCAACAAAGTAAATATATGTTATGTAAAAGAACTGTAACATAATTTTTTAACAAGTGTATAATTACCTCCATAATTAGCATATTTACTGAGAAGTATTGTGAACTATATTATCGTTAATCGAAAGTTGGCTATTTATACCCTATCCTATATGGGATATTGCAAACTATTACAAGAACAAAATGCTAACCAATCCATTGACTTGATGTTGATATCGATGGGATTGCGCAAAGTGTTGCTATAACGGCATAAAAATATGCTTATTATAAAATAATTTGCATATTTATTATAATATTGTGTGTGAGTTTGGGTTTTGAGGTATAGATGTATTTGGAATATAGAATTCTATTCTATCAGATTCTATAAATCTCTTAAATGTGATAGTTATGTTTGTCTATTATCTGGTCCCATACAAAAAGTTTCTGCTGAGTTGGGAGTACATAGCGTTGTACGAATGTGGTAGGATATTATTATATTATTATAATGAACCACAAATTTAAAGAAGGTATACAATACAGTGAAAAGAACCTAAAATGATATTTAGTTCTTAGAAATATGACACAGATTAATCTTTGTTTCATTCCATTAACCCGGCAGGCGATTGAGCTGAGAAAATAAGTTTCAGTCTTATTACAGAAAAAAACCTTGATAAAAATCTTAGCTGCAAATCATTAGTCCGAGGTTAAATGTCAAACTATTGCGTTAATTGATCCCTATTACTAAAAGTGGTTTTCTTGCTGTCAAACTGTAATGATTTCATTTCTACTAAATAAGTAATGTACTTAAAGCGGAATGACGTTTTTTGAAACTTAGTAATTTGATAGTTAAATTTTTAATGACCAACAAAACTACTAGACTAAGACTCATTTGACACCGGGCCTAAAACTGACGTTAAACCTGGGGTCGCGGCGGTTTTTTCCTTTGACAGTCGAATGATCCATGGTCTAGGGCTAAACCTGTTTTTGTAATAAGATAGTTGCTTAAACTATGGGATAGGTTTGTTTTTGTGGCTGAACTGTGTTTTGCAATGGGACCGTGTATGGTTGCTCCCCTGAGTGTTCTTAAAGTGTTTAGACCGGTTCGCTACATTCGAACATGGTACCCTTCTTTATAATTTATTTAACTATTGATGAATAAATTTATGCAAAGCTTATAGGGTTCTTGGAAAAACTAGTAGAACAGGTGTCAATAATTAATAAATAATGTGTCTACTCAAGTTTTCTAGTAACTTGTAGATCAAAAAAAAATATATTATTTATATTGATCAGTATATGTATAGTCGGTAAATAATCTTTTGAACTAACAATTGGTTATGATGCTTTGGAGTAGCTCCTTTTGTATCATATTTTCTTTGATAATTCGTGGATGATGCAGTGAGTTGCAATATTAATATTATGATGTACTTATAATTTATTAATATAGTAAAGTATAAAATTGTTTTACAGTTCTTACATGTAATATTTAAACTATACATATAGTAGTTGTTTATCACCCTTTGTGAAGGAATTGGATAAATATGGACAGGCCGACCTATTCATGAAGGATTAATTTCCAAAGCCATTACACACACCGGGATTATCTTAGATATATTATAGATGTAACGATGACTTTTAGATGTCTGCTGTAGATGTTTAGCGTTTCAATTGTTATAATAGCTATGTTATACTAATTACTTAAAAAAGTTACATACGTAAAGAAAAAAAATGGTTGCCTTGTTGTAATATTGAATACTTTATTTTTCACTTAACACGGATATAATTGTAAGGATGGCCGAACTGGCTCTTTCATTTGTTTGATTCTTCACTGGTAGGACTTCTATCAACCTAAATATGATACTTAATTCAGATGAGACAATACAAAATTATTGTTCTGATTCCTTACTGCTGATTTACCATTTGAACACGAACATCTTAAAATGATTGCCGATGTTGACCGATCACGTTGCTAGACTGATTGAAAATGACTGGACTCGGATCAACTAGAACAAGGTCTAAAATTTTCCTGAATATGTTTGTTCAATTGTTTTACAACTTCATAGTGATTAACATTGACATTAACTTATAACAGCCTAATACTATACGTCTAAATTTGAAAAAAGTTCTATCATACAACCAAATTGGATATCATATCTATTAATATTGAACAAATGTATTATTATTTTATGTTTATAAAATATATTATATTATTTTTAATGATGTGTGTACACATATAAAAATATTATGCTTATTATGAATTGAAAGATTGAAACCTCATCTGGATCTAACCTGTATTGTAATTGCGATAATTTGAAACAAATAAAGTAAATCGAGTCGCTCGCCAACCGATTGCTTGGTACTGGTTTATCCCACGGGCAGCGGGTGGACGGAATCAGTACCTGGAGGTAATCGGGATAGAAAATGAAGCCGCTGGTCGACCGGCCACTTGGTACTGGTTTATCCCACCAGCAGCGGATGGACGGAATCAGTGCGTCTAGGTGGTCGGAATATAAAATGGAGCCGCTGGTCGACCGGCCACTTGGTACTGGTTTATCCAACCGGCAGCGGGTGGACGGAATCAGTGCGTCTAGGTGGTCGGGATATAAAATGGAGCCGCTGGTCGACCGGCCACTTGGTACTGGTTTATCCCACCGGCAGCGGGTGGACGGAATCAGTGCATCTAGGTGGTCGAGATATAAATTGAAGCCGCTGGTCGACCGTTTACTTGGTGCTAGTCTATCCCACCGGCAGCGGGTGGACGGGATTAGCATGTCTAGGTAAACGGGATATGTTTTTTGCTTGGTATAAGCTTAACTTATGAACAGATAATGAATTATGTTTTAAGTGAGTTTCAAATTGTCGCAACAACTATGATTTAATTACTTGTTTAATTGCATAAGTACTTTGAGAACAAAGTACATATAGTATGGCCGTGATAGGTAATTCTGATTATTGTGCATATATATGTTTCTATAAAATGTTAAAATAATTATATTTTAAGTATAAAATGTATTATGAATTAGTTTTGTAATAAAACATTGTATTTCAATCTGCACGTGGGCGACGAAACGTCATATCCGCACACGGTGAGTTGTTTGTACACTAGTATAAAAGTCAGATTGCTACGGAGCGACACCCAGTGGTCTTCCGGCAGTCGAAGTGTGAACATCGGACGAACAAGTGTTGCCAATTGTAAATAGACAATTTGGTTTGACGTTTGACAGTTGACACTGTCAAACGGGTAAATAGAATATAAAATATGAACAGACTCTGTTCAATGTTCGGTTCCGCCCCGGCAACGACTAAATAAGGTACGATATAATTCTGACTTTTATATTATTGTGTTTTTATATTGTGCTTTTACTAATAATGTGTTTCGCAATTCTTTATTGCTATTGTGGTGTTAATTAGAGTATTGACAATATAGACAATGTATAGTTAATGTAATAATATAGCTTAGTAATTGTATAATTGATATGGTGGGCGATATTGTGGGTGGTTTCGTCAGTTGTGAGATGTTAAAAGTTCAGATCTTGGGGTATCATATATTACAGAGTCGAATTATATGCTGAGATACAAGTCGTGTCTCTTATATACATCGTGTGGTGAATATTTCAGTGGTAAATATTGAATACACCTATAGTAAATATATCTGTGGTGAATGTTACTAAACGAATTATGCTAATCTATTTTACTAAAATAGTAGTTACTTTTGAAATATTGAACTACCCACAACCTTGCTATCAGATATAATATGTATTGATTGTACCGCTTTTATAAACGATAATTACAACTTTTAAAAGAATGGCCAAGAGTTTTCTTGGCCACGTTCTTTCTCTTGGTTCTATGCCCTTGCTTTGCGAACGTGGCGCTAAATGTAAATGAAGAATCAGAACTTGAGATTTTAAAATATACTCTTGTGACAAGCTGAATAAATGAAAGTAAGATTTGATAGTTGTATCTTTTATTTTTCAACACCTGACAAATAGAAGTATAATAATACATATAGGCTGTATACTTTGTATCTATACATATATAACTTACTCACTCTATCACGTGCGGTACGTCGTAGAGGACTACTCTAAAATGTATGACGTTCTAGATTATTATTAAAGCTTTAAGCATCGTTTTGCTATTTGTATAGAATATTACTAAAACGGTAAAAAACATAATCAAGGTTATATGTTTATTAGTTATATTATGGGTATAAGTTAAATTATTGTTAAATAAACATAAATTACGGGCATAAGTTATATTATAGGACAATGTATGTCATATTCTATCTATCAAACATGCACGAAGTATTAATGAATTTGTATGGAATTCATATAATAATATGTATATATTAGCGTTGGGTGCCCAAAAATATATTGCTACTTATTTTGTTGCATTTGCGTCATGAGTATCCCGCAGTAATATTAAATCACAGCAAGTCTTTACTTATATTCAAGCTAAGGACGCAAAGAATATTCAGATTAGAAACAAAAATTTGTAAATCATACGATTTGTTATCGCGTGTAGGGTTAGAACTCTCAACACTCCGCCTATTGTTAAACAGTGACGCGACCATACCTGGTTTGGCGTTACACCGAAACCGTAGGTTCTAGGCGACTTGGAGAAGGAATGGACTGTATGCAAAGGATGGCGGGTTTTAGTCACCTGGGATTGGATAAGGGAAGAGGGGATTGTGAGTGGGTATAGGATATTCTGAGGATGAGGGGCACTTACCTTGTACGTCAGTCCTCTTTCCTTGTAAATGGCAGCATTGTTTTCGAGATGAAGCTGCTTGATTCACTCCACTACACAAATCTCTTTCAATCGCGAGCGGTTTTGTATGAGCAGTAATAATTATAGCGGACGCGGCGCGGTGTCGGTACGGTATGGCGGACACGTATTTAGCGAATCGAAAGTTCTAGACTGTCTCTCGCGTCGACGATCGCGGCGACCAATCCGCGAAAGGCGTGCCCCTTCTAGGGAATGGGAGACAGGGACGGAAACATGGTATCGCTCGCACTAGACAAGCAAGCGTGGAACGATTGACGTTGATGTGATTAGTTTTAGATGGAAAGGTAGATGGCACTACCAATACCTACATCATACGTGCTGTCAAAGACAAAACCTTTATGTATGCAGGATAAAAATATCTAATCAACCGTGACATCGAGCTTCGCTAAAGTGACTTGCATTTCGTGTTCAATATCTCATTTTAACGCCAAAGAAGAATTCAACTTAAAACTTTTACAATCCAATTGTAACTTCAATAGACACATACGTATGCGCAGCAGAGGCATTTTAAAATGTTGTCACTCAGTTAAGCAACGCTTAAGCAATTCACATCTCGGATGGGTAACCGTTTATTATGTTATTTTAATTCCTCAGAATGGTATCGTTCTTCTGCTTTGGAGGGCACGTAAAGTCCTCGGTCCCGATTTTTGAAGGGTTTGTTTGTTTGACCGCGCTAATCTCTGGAATTATTAGTGTCTCTAAGCTACATTAATGAGGAACCTAGGCTGGGCCTAGGCTATGTAACACTATTAATTTGTTTTGCGTCTGAGTACCATTTGTCAGTTAATACAATGCTTATCATATCCCCTACAACACAGCATTGTAGACAAGCTGTCTTTTAAAAAATACTGTCTCTAATATTGTATATTATATAAAAAAACCTGCGAAGCATACCTGAATAAAAATTAACATTTCAGTTTTAAAGATTGCATAATGCAATAGTAATAAGCGTATGCATATGCAACAGATTTACATTTTAACCTAATTTTGGTCTGAAAGTTCCACAAGAATCTCTACTTGGGGAATGGAAAGGAAATGCTAGATATTTTCTTTAGAAAATGTACTAGATTTTATAAAATTAAGTCTCATTTCTTTTCTTTGGTGTCTCAAACTCTAGGAGTTTATTTTCGAGTGCTTTCGGATAACGTTTAAATAAATATCTTGAAACAACTTACACATGGTCATCTGATATACTAAGCAGAATTTTATGTTTGTGAGATAACTGATTAACGTAATTATATATAAAAAAAAACGTTGGTAGTTTTTACTATGGAGAATTACACCCCAACACGAAACAAAATAATAGTGCTCATCTCACAAAAAATAGCCTGGATAGGAATCAAACCTACATCTTTTTGCTGCTAGCCAGGGTCATCAACCACTAAGTCAACAAGCAAGTCATACAAACAAACGTTAGTTGCATCAATAAACTCACAAACTCGACCAAACTTAAAACTGGTAGTCTTCAAATTACAATGTAGAAAAAGCAACAATCAATCACTGTTTCTAGTATGTACCGCTCATAGCGTGACTTGGCTTGCTGTTCGTATCGAAAATGTAAACAGCGCCTGCACAGTGCACAAGTCACCTCTTGGATGAGTGACCGCATGTGGGGTTACTTACATCAAAGCGCTACATGCTTTGTAAGACTCGTAAACCTGTCGGTCCCAGTTTTCTCTCAGGACAAGAACCACTAGGCTTCCAGACCAGGGTCTGAAAACTCTGGCACCGGTGCTGGCCTCAAACTCACTTGAAGAAAAAAAGCTGTTTTCTTTCAAGATCCTAGAAACAATACAATGCTACGGACTTAAAATAGCTGCTTTGCATATTCACGTGTACTCAATATTTATATAAATATGAATACAGCATTTTCTTTTCCAAACCTGTCATACCCACAAATCTTGCATAAAAATCCTTGAACATAAGTCCGACGAGAATAACTTTTTCCCAAAAACATTAAAAGCAATAAATTGGCTATTTATTTAACAGATTTAAAACAACTTTTGGCAGATTCCCACTCTGACGCCACGTCACAGCGAACTCTGTTCATTTTTCCATATAATATTTCTCTTAGAAAGTTTGTATGGCGGCAATAAAAGAAGTTCAAAAATAATACTGAGATAAAAAAATGTGTGCCTGTATGGAGAATCAGGGGTACTTGTTTATGTATGTATCTTAGTACGAAAAGCAAAGTCGAGTATATTTATCATAATAATATTTTCAGTAGTAAAGGATGCGAGAATTTTTTTGACTAATCTGAGATATTTTTTTAATAATCTTACTACTATTTCATAAATATGAAAGTTTATGAAGATTTATGGATAGGTGGTAGGTATGTTTGCTTCTATTACACGCAAAAGCTACGAATTTTAATCAAACTTTTCACTAATGTAGCTGATACATAATAACACATAACTATAAGAGTGAGAGAATAGAAAGTACTGTTCTGATTGCACACACACTTGCGCACTACAATATTCTTCTTGGAGACTGACTGCCATGGCCAAATTCGGTGCGAAAAACATTATAGAACCGATGCTGTTAATTAACTGGTATAACAATACTTCGAAAATAATAGTAGACTTCGTCCGCGGCGATGCCCGCACGAATTATACCCTTATATATCTTCCGCAAGAATCATACTATCTATAAAAACCGTAAAAGAATCCATTTGGTAGTTTTTCAAGTGTCAAACATACAGTTGAGGCTAGGACTTAAATTTATAATAATACTAGAGGACGCCAGCAGCTTCGCCTGCATTTTTTTTAATTTACCCTTTTTGGCCGATCCCGTGAATTTCGGGAAATCCCTTCTTAGTGCACCTCTACGGTCCCCAAGAAACACACATGCGAAATTTCAGCTTCCTGCGCCTATTAGTTTCGGCTGCAGCGTGCCTGTCAGTCAGTCAGTAACGCAAGGATTTAATATATTAAAAAGATATTATTTAACAGTTTCTTCTCGTTGTGGGAGGCAAAGTCAATCAAACTTTGGCACCGTTCTTGCGACAAAACGTTGTCGATTAATAATCTTGATTGGAAACTACTCAAGCATGCTGGTTACATAGTTGGTCTGTATGCACAGACCTATAGTAACTATGCAGTGACTATAGTAAAATTGTAACGATAGGGCTCTTAAGCTTAGATGTGGACTTATACGTTTCAATTTGTGCAGACCTCTCCTGTATTAGCCCATTTATACGTTTATTTTAGAATACATCAACATCATCATTACTTGCTAAGCGCGATGATAACGCTAGGTAGATAATGAGACTCTTGCCTTGGAAATATGACATATTATTTAGTTTTTTTCTGGTTCTTGTGTAACTTTAGCAAGATCGTAGTGTCCACTACTTGAAACTAAACTGATGTAATTACTTACCACGAAGCATGACCTCCTTCAATAAGTTACCACCTCAATTAAATTTTGATTTGTTTTGTACAAAGCCTGAAAAAGCAAAGCACATCCTAGCTCAGCGGTTCTTTAGTCTTTAGTTTTTGTTAAATTTGTTTTTTTTTTGTTAAATTACTCTCCATTGTTTGCTACATTATTTGTCATTTTTTTAAACACACTTATTATTAAGTAACAGCAAAGCGTATCCTTGCTTTCCATTGTTTTGTTACATGCTTTGATATTGTATGATGTTGTTTTTAAGCAGACCATATTGCTATAAAACTGCGGAAGCTTGTAATTGGCAACTTGTGTATACTAAATCACTGATAAATTATGTAATTAGTCCGTAAGCATTCCTAAAAGTAAATAAAATAAAATAAAAATAAAATGTGGAGGTACGAGATGTTGAATAGTTCTTTCAACTACAGGAGCCTCTTAACAGGCTTGGTAATAGTGCCTGTTGGATTGCGAGCGTTGACAACTTATATGCATCGCGCTATTAGAAATTGTTCACGCTATTCCTGCGTTAGTAATTTTTGCTATTTTCTTGACTCACAAACGGTGCGCACACCAAACTTGCCCCACTGTTCTCACCACTCATGGCCATCGGCGACAATTATTTTTTCCCACTAGCTGACGTTTAACGGAGGCCCTATGAAAAGTTGTTGGCAACTTGAGTCCATTCGTAATAAGTTACACGTAGGGTACTGTATCAAAGTTAATGATGGAGTTCAGTAGATAGTTATGCCGTTATATTTATTACATAAGACCAACTTTAAATTAAATTCGGACAGGATATTTGGGACTGCATTATATGATTTGAAGTTAAAATTGTTTTTATACAAAGCACTTTTTAATGTTGAATAATTTCATCGAAATATTAGCGCAACCCGGGCGCGTGATTTTCAATTTCTGCATGATTGTCATAGTGGTTTAACCGGCCACCTCACCGCCTGACACTGCGCCGAATGTTGTGGTTTCGATTTCCACACGAGACAACACCTTGTGTGATCCATAAATTGTTGTTTCGGTTTTATATGCCTCATGTGTCGGTTGGGTGTATGTATGTTTGTAAAGTCCCCCGTGACACAGGATTTACTCCAAGTGCGGATGTTATTTAACAAAAATAAATTATACAAACTATCGAACAGTGCTAAATTGTTCATGGCGAATTCGATCCACATTTTTGCACTTCTCTTTGCTGAATCAACGCGGTAATAATGACAGAAAGCCAAGCAAATCGTCAATAAATATTAATTGTATGCGTGATAAGGAAAATGTTACATGCCACAAAAACAATCATTTTTCATAAGCGTGTTTTAATTATTGTTAATTATTTTCTATCGAAAATTTAATTATGTCCTGAGGAAACAAATTATTTTTTAAGTAATTTTAGTTTACTGACACGTGCAAGCAATTGCTTCAAAGTATTGCTGTGCCATATTCACGAAGAATCAAAACCTCTGCCTACCCTTCGGAATATAAGTTTCAAATTATGCATTTACTTATGATATCAGAAATGAATTTATGTTTAGAAAAGTATTTCTAATGCTTATTTTGCTTTGTTTTTAATACAATGACCACTTGCTATTATTATAAAAAATAATCTGAAATAGCGTTAACGTAACAAAATTTGTAAATAAAATTTCCATTACCAATATTTTGTAGTGTCAGCATCCCAAAGCGATTTATATTTTAATTTAATTGTTTGTTTTGGCTCGATAACACTGGTTTGATAAATATTTGTGTATCCTGGAATTGAAAAATATTGAACGTTATGATGCATTTACACCTTTAAATCATTATAATTTGAAACACACATAGATATATATGTACTAAACAAATTTTCACTATTGTAATTGGTAGCACGACCGTGTGGGATCGAAAGATGTGAGAACGAAAATATATAAGGTTAAGTATAAATATCGCAATAGGAAACGAGGAAATATCATGCCTCCTTTGACCGCAAACACATTTGTAAGAAAATATATTTATTTTTTATAAAGTAACAGGAACAATGTCCGTGTGGTGACGGATTAAGAATATGGAATGTCACCACCCCATATCATCCCATGGGTGACGTAAGAGCCGACAGAGGGAGCATATTATGCAGAGAACAGCACTGTAAGAGAAGGAAAACTTGATACAAACCCTATACCCACCCGTTTGGCCAGCGTGGTGTAGTAGGCCAATTCCTCCTTTCAAAAGAGAGGCCTGGTCCAGCAGTGGACTGTTAAAGGCTGATGATAATGATGATGAATTGGTAGCAAATTCTATTTATTTATTCAGTTAAATATTGTGATTATAATCAAATAATCCTGGCACATTTTGTTGACATAATGTGTATGCGACTTCATCATCGTCCTAGTGTTATCCCTGTGGCATCCAATAAACAAGTTTAACCAAATTCCATAGAATATTAATCTTTCCACAAAGCGACTGCCTGTGACTGTCTGATCTTAACGACTCAAAAATATATTCCACATTCCACGGCTTATACTATTTTCAAAATACTTTAAACTAATTTCTATGAAGGCTTTACGTGCTTTTCAAGTCACGTAGTTTTGAATTTTTACTTTTTGTGGCCAACCCATTTCGTAAGTAAAGCAATCTGCCAAGCTCGAGGCTGTGTTTGATTCACACCCTGGACAAATATTTTGTGATAAGCAAAATATTTGTCCAACATTTAACTAAATTTTGTTTGTATTAATATTAAGAAGAGAACAAAAGTGTCTGACTGATGTCTGAGAGCTTTTGGGGGTAAATAATTTGAGTTAAGCTTTAGAATTTTATCTCATATATAATAGGTTTATCTGCAATTCTGCGAAAGAGAGAAAAAGTAGGCAAAATTCTAGTTGTATTACAAAACATTATTAAGTATAGGACGTACAACGTACATATAAAACGATTCACACAAAGTAATCTTTGACCAGAAATCAAATACAATACAAACGCGCTATAAGTCGAATCTCTTACTAATTCCTCCTCGAATATCTATACCTACGGTCTCTGACACAGCCAATCCGTACATCTAACAAACGGCACAATAACTTACCAGCACAGCACAAACGGCTAGACGCCACTCGACACACGACACAGCAATCAACGCTAGCGCATCACAAAATCTGTGCCATGACAAGTTTGGACAAGACGTCGAGCCTTACGCCATATTTGAATTGCAAATACCCGCCAGCCTCGCAAAGAAAACAAGACAATAATTCGGAAACACCACTGCTTGTGTTGCTGTTTAATCAGTTAAGTAGAGACGTTTATGTCCTTTCGATTTGGTTTATAGTGAAGTAGGCGACGGCATGGCATAATGGGAAGATGGGGTTCGATTTTCGACTTCTGGGCCCTGTTTAATAAAGCTGACAATTCGACAAATATGTCAAAAAAAGACAAAATTGTAGAATTGTCGCGCTAAAGCTGTTTAATAAAAGTGACAAATGTGTCAAAAATCGGCAGGTGAAAGCTTGTCATATTTGACATAGTTATAGTTATAGTAGTCTTAGCCACTTATTTGGGCCATTGTGCGTATGTGGCGACTTCATTGACGCCGACTACTCATACCACCTTAGTTCCTTCCAGAAAGCCATTAGTTGGCTGGTGTCGTTTAAAGCTTCACTCATGGTTCTGGGGTTGTTCAGCAGCTTTGCCCGTTGATCGCTCACACTTGCACAGTGCAGAATGACGTGAGCGGGTGTTTCTTCGGTTTCCATACAGCCCCTGCACAGTGAGCTGTCCGTAACGCCTATGTTGAATAGGTGCTTGTTGAGTGGACAGTGGCCGGTTATTATGCCCGTCAGATGCTTTAGTGTTTTCCTATAAGAATGCAGCAGCTTGTGTGAGAGTCGCTTGTTCAAGCAGGGGATGGCATCTTTTGTTTGTCTGCATTCTTTTATGTTTGCCCACTGTTTTTCGTGTTCATGTGCGATTCTCTCACGTAGCCACGTTTTGATTTGGCTTGCTGGTATCGGTACAATCGGCTCGGGTCCCATTATCATTGTGTCCGATCCTTGCCGTGCCAGTTGGTCTGCGGCGTCATTGCCTGCGGAGTTGCTGTGGCCTTTAGTACATTGCAGCGTAACCCGATTCTTCTCTGCAATCTTTTGCAGCTCTAGGTGGCATTCCATGATGAGGCCGCTGTTAAAGCAGTTGCTGCCGAGAGCTTGTAGTACAGAGGCACTGTCCGTGATAATGCGTATAGACAGGTCACTTACGTTCCTAGACGCGATTGCTGTTACGGCTCTTGTTATCCCAACACACTCGGCTTGGAATATGGTGTTATGGGTGCCAAGGGATGTTGAGATGTTGATGTTTAAGTCATGGGAGAATACGCCCGCACCCGTCCCATACTTCGTTTTTGAGCCGTCTGTGTATACTCTGACTTCGTGTATACCAGAGCAGTCTTTGTGTTCCTCCTGCAATTGGATGCGATATTTTTTGTCAAAGACAAAAGTTTTAGAGATGAGATCGCAAGCGGCCTCTAGCATCGGGATCTCTTTGGTTAAGGTCCCTTTTAGGCGTGCGTGAGTAATTCGATCATCCTTTCTCCATAGCCCGAGCTTGTCTAGACGGTTTGCTGCAGCGCCAGCTTCCTGCTGGATCATTAGGTGCAGCGGTCTTAGGTCCAGTAGTATCTCCAAGGCAGCTGTTGGGGTGCTCTTCATGCAGCCTGTTGTGGCCAAGCAGGCTAGGCGTTGAAGGCTCTGTAGCTTTTTTGTGATTGTGCTTAGTTGCGTGCGTGGCCACCACACTACTGCACCATACGTAAGCATGGGGCGTATAATGGCAGTGTAGATCCACAGGGTAATTGATGGTTTGAGACCCCATTTTTTGCCTATGATTCTCCGACATTGCCAGAAGATTGTGCATGCTTTTGTTGTTTTTGTGCTGATGTGCTTGCTCCAGTTTAGCTTATGGTCAAGTATTACGCCCAAGTACTTGACTTCATTCGATAGGGTAAGCTCCGTTCCAAAGAGTTTTGGTGTTTTGCACATATGGGTTTTCCTTTTGTTGGTGAAAAGTACTAGCTCCGTTTTGTTAGGGTTAACCGTCAGTTCATGTTGGTTGCACCATTCCTCCATGATCCTGATGGCTGCTTGCATCCAATTTCGGATCGTGTCTTCTGAGTCACCTTTGATCAGGATGGTGATGTCGTCTGCATAGCCGACCGTGAAGAATCGTCTGTCGTTTAAGTTCCGTAACAGATGGTCCACCACAATGTTCCACAACAGGGGTGAGAGTACACCTCCCTGTGGGCAGCCTTTTGCAACTATGCCCCTTGTGGTGGAGTTTACCGTTAATTGTATTGCCCTCTGTTTCAGCAGTTGATCAATCCAGCCACTAAGGGTTTGCTCAACTCCGAACTTTTCGAGGGCCCGGCTGATACTGTTGAACTTAGTTTTGTCGAAGGCACCTTCTATGTCAATGAAGGCCCCCAGTGTCATTAACTTGTTGGTGAGCGCTGTTTCAATGGTTCCCACAACGGAATGCAGCGCCGATTCAGTTGACCTGCCACTTCTGTAGGCGTGTTGATGTGGGTGTAGTGGATTGCGCAGTAATCATATTTGACATGTTAAAATGCGTTTAATAAAACTCGACATTATGTCAGAAAACCACGGTCAACATATTTCTGACAATTGTCGGATTCGTAGTCGTGACAATTATGTCGACTTTTGACATATTTGCAAATATTAGATTTCGCGACAGAGGGTACAGTTCCTGTCAGAATTGTCGGACAATTCTACAAATATGTCAATATGTCATGACAATTTTCTGTTTAATAAAGCAGATTTGACAAGTTTTTCACGACATATTGTCACCTGTCACCTGTCGCTTAAAAAGTTTTATTAAACAGAAAAATGTCGGCTTGTCGCGACAATCCGACATATTTGTGAATTTTCCACCATGACAATTTTGTCGCTTTCAAGTTTTATCAAACACACAAATTGTCAAATTGTCACTTTTTGACATATGTCGGACTTGTCGCATTATCAGCTTTATTAAACAGGGCCCTGATATTTTCTTATGTTCCTTTGTATGTATGAGTTTGTGTGTGCATTTTCCTGAGTAATTTGGCAACGGTATACTGATGAATATCAAAATAATTATGGTAAACATGTCTTAGGATTTGAATCGTGTTGTATGTTCTTGGTTTTCCGTACTACTTATAATAAGTAAAAAGGGGAAGCGTTAAATTACTGGGATGACATAATATTAGAAAATACACTGCAAGTTTGACACTTACATTGAAGAAAAATATTATTATTAAAATAAATAATAAAGAGTAACAAAAGAGTTACAACTCACCTGGTGATTATAATTGAAAGATTCTTATTAATAACGCTTGAAGGAACAAGAATAAATATATCGGAATGGTCATGAGTACGGGACGTCAACTGACTACAAAACGGAAGTGTGAAAATGGCGCGCTTCGACAGAGTCTAGTGTTACGTTCGCTACAGTTGAAGAGGGGGTTGACGGTTGACGATTAACGGTGCAACACAACTCTCACTTCTCTTGGAAACTCCGGGCGGACAACAAGTACCTAGTAACTGACACTCGTTTCGTGTCCAGTAATTCAAAATAATTATAGTCAGTTTTGTTAATTTGATTTGGTGTGAACTTATAACAAAGTGTGAAGCGTTGATACCGGCCAAAAATCAAACAACCCGTCGTCAAACATATAAGGTAATTAGCCCACTCATGCCCTTACCCATAAAACAATTGCAAGTACATACGAGGATTGTTAATTTGTGTCGCTTTTATTGACAGCCATACTCAACTCCCCCATTCGAAACAGTCTCATGCCAAAGCCATATCTTTGGCTATCTTTGTAAAGAAGAAAGTCTTTTAAATTACATTTAACCTCTATTTAAAGTTCAGACGAAGAATTATAATTGATTAATCGTCTCGAGTGTTTGTATCGGATGCTATTATTCATCAAATTTGTACAACAAAGGAGTCTTTGATCGCGTCTGCCTATCTGACCTACAATAACAACTGTCTGTGCAATACCTTACAATAAGAGCCGTAATACGTACACCAATTTGCTGTCAGTACTTTATCGTTTAACCACTGAATATAATATTCAATCTATCTATTTTTTTCAAGTTTAAGATATAAATTTGACATAAACTCCATACAAAATATTTTTAACATGTGTCTAGAATCTACTAATCCATGGATATATAGAATATTGAAACCGGCCGTTATTCAGCTGCTATGCTTAGTGTTTACTTAAGTGTGAACTTAGTGTTGAGACCTACAAATTTCTAGAGTTTCTGGTTCAAATCAACACTGTATTTTTGTAATGATGTACGTTTTATATATATAAAATTAAAAATAAATAGGTGATCATCGCTTGCTAAACAGTGAAGGAAAACATCGTGAGCAAGCCTGCTAGTCTGAGAGTTTTCCAATAATGTTCACGAAATGTATGTTAAGTTTGCCACGCGGAGCCATGAGAAGTGTAATGACCTTTCTCACTTTAAAAAGTATTTCCTGATAACTAGAGCAACAGTTTATAATGGTGATAAGCAGTATCCTTAGGTTTAGCATTCCAAACATACGTTTTACCAACAATCGTAATATTTAGTATCACAATTTAACTGCTGGGAATATTTTAATCACTGCACTTCAATGTCGGGTTAATAATTGTGGCTACCTGCCCCGAAGAGTCAAAAATGCTTGTAATTTACAAATATAATTATATTCACCAGGCTGAACTGTCTTTTTGTCTGTTCTATTTATGTAAAGATCTGTATGGGGACTGAAAGGAAACACTAAATGTCTTGAAAAACCGAATATCTCAACATCTTTACTTGTTCCCTAAAATATGTTCGATTAAATTTTTTTATTATTAACCCTTTCAACTAATCTAATGTCTATGAACCACTTGTTACTCATCAACATCTTCCAGTCTTTACTAATAAAATAAAGTGGAAGAATTTGTTTGTTTTTTTGTTTGTTTGTTTGTTTGTTTGAACGCGCTAATCTCAGAAACTACCGGTCGGATCTGAAAAATTATTTTTGTTTACGATAGCCCAGTTATTCCGGAAGGCTATTGGCTGTATAACATGACTCTTCGACCCTTTGGGGCCAGGCAAAAGGCTAAAAAGGCTAAAAGATAATGTCGGCTAATCTTAGGAACTTGCAGTCGGATTTTAAAAATTGTTATTGCCTATGATAGCCCAATTATTCTGAAAGGCTATAGGCTATTATAAAGTTACGCCACAACTTTTAGGGGCCAGACAAAAATAATACAATGGTCAAACGAGAAGGGGGAGGGTTGGGTAAAAGGCAAAAAAAGACTAAACGAATAGGAAACAATCTACATGAGTATCGTTTTCGGGATTTTCGGGATGCTGATTAATAATATGAAATTTATTTAGTGATCCAAGATGGCGGACGGGAAGTCAAAGATGGCGGATGGTAAAATTTTTAAAAAGTCAATATTGGTATCGTTTGCGTTGTTAAAAGGGATGGGGAATCCAAATACAACATCTATTTCGTGATTCAAGATGGTGGATGGGAAATCAAAGATGGCGGACCGCGGATGGAAAAATTAAAAAAATCAATATGGGTATCGTCTCTAATGATTTAAGGGATGGTGAATCCAAATACAACATCCATTTCATGATCAAAGATGGCGGATAGGAAATCAAAGATGGCGGACGGGACTTTTTTTAAAGTCGATATGGGTATCGTCTCCGATATTTTAAGGAATGGGGAATTCAAAAACACCATCTATTTCGTGATCAAAGATGGCGGATGGGAAATTTAAAAAAAAAAACAATATGGGTATCGTCTCCGATGTTTAAAGGGATGGGGAATCCAAACACAACATCTATTTCGTGATTCAAGATGGTGGATGGGAAATCAAAGATGGCGGACCGCGGATGGAAAAAATTAAAAAATCAATATGAGTATCGTATCTGATGATTTAAGGGATGGTGAATCCAAATACAACATCTATTTCGTGATTAAAGATGGCGGATAGGAAATCAAAGATGGCGGACGGGATTTTTTTTTAAAGTCGATATGGGTATCGTCTCCTATATTTTATGGAATGGGGAATTCAATATTATATAAAAATCTATGTTTGTTTGTTCAGCATTTATAGACTCTGAAATGATAAGAGATTAAGCGCTAAGTCAATGGTAACTTTAGAAAAGAGGCTTGAAAAAAAGCTTGAAAATAAAAACTTAAAAAGGCGGAGTTCGCTGGGTCAGCTAGTAATTAATAAAATTCATCAACATCTCTCAAACTATAAAGTCATAATCAGTTCAAAATCCTTGTTGAAACACAACCCTATTCATTTGGTCTCAAGACAGCTCTCGGCATAAATGATAATTTACAACAGAAACAAAATTCATTGCGTAATAATATTGTACCTGGTAAAACAATGATTAAAGATGGAAAATTTGTTGAATAGTCAATGGTAGGCCTAAATAAACCAATCTTTGAGGAGCTATGTAAAATAACTGATCTCAAACCCGCGGTGTGCGGCGGTCGTATTCTGATTTAGTTTTGCCGTCAAAAAAAATATTCCCAAAATGTGTAACATTTCTTTACGTACCAACATTACCGAATACATTTCTCAAATTCTTAGAAAACCCAGTCTTAGAAAAACAATTTATGACTCACGCAAAATGCTGTTACGTGCGGAGATCGAATACGCAACACTGCGCAGTTCTTAGCGTCGGTCTCACCTTAAACCACAACGCCATATGGTGCAGTCAGTATTATCTGCAAGGCTTGAGCACATACATGTCAACTAAGTGAAAGTTAATATCATTAATACAATTAGGTCTTTAACTTTACCCAAAGGATCCAGATATTCGTCTTTGCTTCTATTTCTTGCAGTAGAATTTTACATAAAACCGGACGATCTATATCTGCTATTGTCTGAAAGCCACAATAGCTGCAATGCACTAAAACGCCCTAAAATATTCGCTTCCCAAATAACAGAATGTATTTTAAACACTATGCAATATTCCGTTAATTGTTGTTAACACTCTTTCTCCTGAATATCTAAAGGTAAAATGCTATTCATTCCCCATTTCAACAGTATAACAACAGTTGCGGTAACAGATTGACCGATGACGGCTGAGACAGGCCTCCTGGGGCCTTGCTTTGCTAAATACTCTCTGATGGACTGACTGAAATGCCGGCTACACGATTAACAAAATACAACACAACGTTTCAGATTTGATTTATAAACAGTGTAAGCGTTTATACAATCAAGTCTGGCAAGTAAAAATACCTAATAATATTTCTAAAGAGTTTCTGAATTCTTGAACACAACTGCATCGATAAAACGATCAAGATGACTGTCATAATTGTAAGGGTGTATGTGTGATAAGTTTAGCAAAAACACAAGGAAATCAAAAAACAAGATTGGATGTTAATCTAAGTTTTAGTGCAAATTGGATGAAGAATACGTCTAGCAGCAGTTTAGGACAACTATGGACTGATAGATCTTTTCTGCTTTTCTTTTATCGAAAAATGTAGCTTTCTGCGGTGCCTAGATCCAAACACTATAGGAGACTATATCGTTTGTGATATTACCCTAAGAAAATATACAAGTCATACATACTCATACCCATTTAAAGCCCAGCCAAACCTAGTAAAAATAAAGCCACAAAATAAACATTAAAACAATTGTTAATACAATAAAACTCATCGTCAGCCATTACGCAGTTCACCCATCGATCCACGTATCGAACGATGACGACACGACAGGGCATTTTTGTGATAAACAAAAATATGACTTAAATGTTTGACTATAAAATTTAAATTGCACATGACAATCATCATAGGCATATGCTAGACGTCAAAAAAATTCCGAAAGCTGCTGATCAAATTTCGATTTTATTCTTCACGGAATAAGTTACGCTTTTCTCTGCCGCCGAAAAGCCGTTGCCGTGCCGTATCGCCAGTGGACGCGGGACTCACGTCAAAAATTCGAACGTCGATAATATAATTATAGGAACATTAATTATTGGTAAGATAACTTCGTTAACGTTGCTCGTTCGAACCGAATCGGTACATCATTCGACAACATTTGCAATGCAGATCCAACCATTTTCATTTCACAATCAACAGAATGAAATTAATTCAATAGGTCGAACTGAAAAAAAATTCTGGTTCACAAAAGGAGCTTTACGACTGGTTTCGATGAATGTTTAATATGTTTAAAGTGATTTATCGGGTCGGTGAGAGTTGTTTGTTTCGCTGAGTAGTAAATTTGTCATTAAAGTTCACGCGTAGGTGCTAATATATCAAAATCTACGTACGAGTACATTTAAGCACATTTAGGTACAGATTAAGTTTTTTAACACTTTCAAGGACACAACGCGATTGCACATCATAATTATAGATTTTGATATGGCACCACGTTCAATCACGTTCAAATGAAAAGTATTATGTACGGCAGAACGTTTATTTCCAATGAACTTTTAAGTTTAAATCCTATCGGATGTACCTTGTGTCACAACATGTAAAATAACCGATACTATACTGTCACGCACAGTACGTTTTACACCGTATCAAATAAGTGCCGTTGATAGTGCGCAGCAACGGTACGCGCGCCGGCACAACGTGTATTGTAGACGTTACTCGCGCCTTGCACGCCCGTACTTTCCGTGCACGCTCACTTTCCAGTGTTGATTTCGTTATTTTTGTCCAGATATAACATCGTAGGTATTTATTTTATTTAATTTATAAGTTTATTGCATGAAATTGATATCTGACGAGTATTTTTTGTGTTTTAGATTGATAAGCGCAAAACAAGATTGATGAAGATTTTTGATCATTCCGACAACGTTACCAAAGTAAATCGTTACCAGGATGACAATAGCGACTTTGGTTATAATAAAGCTTTTAATCCACAAGGAAATACATGAGATAGTGAAAGTGAAAGTTCTTGAAAAACCCACTAATATGGACGTTATTATACGTTGTGTCCCGACACGTCTCGTTAATTTTACCTACTTACGATGACAGAATGTATGCAAACGTACGAACGTAAGCGTATCCATACGTCAAACAATTTTGTATGGAAGTTTACTGTGTCATTCGTTAAGTGGTTGCGTCCTTGAACGTGTAAACGTATGGTTTTGAAGATGCGTAGATTATTATATTATTGCTACATTCACAGTGTAATTGTGACTAGAGATGAAATTCAAAATGTTGGTAGTAATAATAATAAAAATATTTAAACAATTTTGCGAGCTTTGTAGGCTCTTGGCTAACTAAGGACATGGTACTTTAATGACAAGAATGTTAGCCAACCGTAACTAATAAACGTATGGCTTTAATAAGTACTTACAGAATATAATTTGTCCGTAAATTTAGTTACGTCTACATGAATATGGCAAGTAGGAATGTCCTTTCTGCAGGTTTTAGCTTAGAAGTGGAAATGTAAAATATAGATAACAAGTATTTTTAATATTTAGTGATTGACCTTTTTTGTCATGACTTTCACCTAAAAACCAACACTACTGCACTGTGACAAATTACCTACAATAATCTCCTTTATAAAAACGATATTCGCTGGAGCATATGCCATTTATAATACGAAAGTTCGTTCGATTAATCCTTTTATTCCCTAATACGCTATTCTCCTCAAGACGTCGTGATCCGGTTACCGTAAAAATATAGCGTAATTCACAAGAAATTAAATGAAGGATTTATTTGAAAAATACCCTACAAGGGTGACTTTAAAATACACACAGTATCAAAAATAAATTTACCAAAATACCCTTTCTCGAAACGCGATCTCACTTATAGGATAAAATCTCATAAAAAACCGTATAAAACATTGTTCATTCAGACACTATTGCCTCCGGTATTCGCGAGTAGTGATGTGCGAATGTTATCGATATCGAACAATTGTTATCGAATTATACGTAACACCGTCGAAATATGTTAATTAACACGACGTTTCATTATTTTTGCTATCAATAAGAAGGGAATAAATAAATTGAGTTCATTGTATGGAGCTGCGATGCTTTTACAATGATTGTTTTGCGTATATTTTGATAAGTTCTCTGCTGTAAAACAGCCATGTGTTATGTTGCGCGGATATAAGGAATTTTAATTATATTCGTATAATACAACACGCTGCGTTCAGTGGTTAGAACTGATTTTGTTTACAATCCAAACACAAATAGGAATAAATATTGTGTTACGTTGGACTTTACAAACATTAAATCAAGGGACACAATGTAATAAGACTTACTGGATTTTAGCGTAATTTGGCTGATTGCTCAAAAAAACACAAAATTTCGACATGTCATACTATATGTCGATAGGCCTTAGGATAATTATATCCTACTCACCGAGCGCTGGCAGCACAAATGTTATCCTTCTTTTTCAGATTATTTCTCCATGCGGTCAGGTATACATGTCAAGTCTTTCTATAATTACGGACTATGAGGTTTTCAGAGTGATGAAACGCGGCTTTGTTGGCAAATTAATTTTAAATAAATAGTATAATTTTTTTTTAAAGATCTCGCAGTATTGCGACCTTAACCTAAGCTTTTTTACAAAAACATAACAGATCACTTATTTCGAAGCCGACGACAAAGCTTTACCTAAAGACTAAATCACAAAAACTAAAGTTTCATTTTTTACCAGTAATTTCTCTTCAAACATTTTCAACAAAAAGGGTCATTATTGATCACACAATTTAGTTTTCATCTGCCCCAGTGTACCGGATGAGCTACTTCATCAGACGAAATGGAAGTTTTAAAGTTGCGATAGTGAGAGATAATTTCTGCGCCCCTAAACTTTTAAATCGAATCATTCTTGAAATAACTTGAATAAATTCTTAATTTCCCACACTTTTTTATTGAGCCATACCAAGTTTTTGGCTGTGGCTTACTTTCTTTGAGTTCTGTTCACTTCTTGGCTGATTTTCGCTGCTGCAAGTGAAAGATTAACGAATTTCTTTTTAACAATGGTTTTGCCATATAAAACTATCATATAGTAAAGGGATGGGTTGATATTTCGTATTACCACCAAATACTGCTACTGCGAAGCAGTAATGCTGTCGTCAATTAAACCGTATTACCGTCGCTGCTACTGAACCTGGCTACACAGGTGATACAGTAGAAGGGATAACGGTGGAATTAGGCCCAAAAAAATCTACCACTCGACTTCGGTCGGCGTAAGCGGATCACGTCGGTAGGAAGACTCCCCTAGGAAACACTACACCACATTTACGGCCCGTTACTCGTCAAGCTATACCCTACGGCCTACGGTGACCGAAGATGATCGCCAGCTGACCGAGGAATTGCATTCGGGAAGAGGGCGGTTACTTTTCTTCTTGCGCCGTCTCCTTTCTCAGCGTTACTCCTTCGAAGAGGCAAGTGACCCTAATATTGAACTACAACGTTCCACCGCACAGCAAAGCCTTAATTGACCTGGTAGCCGGTAGTAATAAAGTGCCGCTTAATAAAGTGATTAAAAGTAATAAATAATTCTGTTTAATTTGTTATCATTGTAATCAAAATGTCATCATATTTAAGTGGCAATTACGAATATTGCTATACAACTGCAGGCACTATATTAGTTAGGCAATTTGATAACAAAACTTTTCGATTTTAATAGCTTCGTATATTTATGGTTCGTTCAAATTCGGTCCATGTTTTGGCTATTGTCGATGGAGTCACGTGGATCAAAGCTGTTAATTTTGACTCCTATGACAAATAAACAACCGTTTAATTTCGTTTAATTTGGTATTGAATTATATAAATAAAACTAAAATCAATTTTAAATAAAATTTGTGTTATGTAATAACGGTGAAATCTCATACAATTTTATGGAAATGGGTCATGTTCGCGATATTTAATTCATTTAAGGTAAATATAATAATAAAATACCTCTTTTTAAAATCGATTACGGTGTAACCGTTATGTTGCAAGCTACAAATGCTGTAGCTAATTGACTACAAAACCAGGCATATACTAGAAATGTTTAATTCAGCAAAACTGGAAATCTCTATAACAAAACTGAACTATTATAACCAGTTTCCAACATATAAACAAAAATTATTCAACACAGTACTTATAAAACAATATTCCATTACAATACGTACGAAACTGCCCACAAACAAATCATTATATCATCCCAAAAGGCTCAATATATCGTTGTTTGTTTGCCAATGTTCGGCTTCTTATTCAAGTGGCCCCCCACCACTGTTGAAGAATGGCCGTCAGTTTCATATAATTATCTGTGCCAATTTGCCGCCAAGCAAGGTCCCACTCGAAACAGATCCCAGAATATTTTATGTGGTTATAGATGAGGGAAATTTCCATTTTCCTTAAGTACACTTATTATTGCTAAACTTGTAGCATTTCAATTAGTTTGCTTTTAAAATAATAATGAGTGCTTTGTTCGTCTCATTATTTAGTAAGAACTATATAACACCATGTCTCAAGATTGACATTGTTTTTTATCTTGCCTTGTTAGTAAGACATGCACACGGAGAATTTGGAGTATTGTTATCATCTTGAGGAATTGAAATATTTCATATTTATTTCATATATTCGTTTTATTAATATTATTAGGTATATTTCTCCGTATTTCAGTAAATAAGGAATTAGCACATACCATTTCTCTTAGCATACAAAAAAAAAACAATCATACAGTCTAAAACAAAAAATCTGAATGTTAGCGATGTATTAACTGTACTTTTTAAAACGTAATTAGAAATCTTTGCGGATACCTTGTTGAATAGAGATATATTTAAAAGTTTGTTTGGCGGTGCCGGATCCATACTTACCTTTATGTGTATAAGCAGTAGCAAGCACAGAACAACTAGGTTACGCTTATAATATGTTAAGTTCATAATTTGCTTACCAAGGAGCTAGTACAAAAAGAGCGTCAGATCTGGTTTGAAGCTGAACTGGCCTCCTATTTTAAATAATACGGACACAAGGCATGTTTCTGTAACCTTACATTTAGTACCTGTGCTATTTATTGCAAATTGTCTGGATCTGTAATGGATATATCTCTCTTTCTTATTCAACCTAGTGATTGATGAAAGAAGTACATACGTAGTTAGTACAAGATAAGCTCAGGTGTTTTGTGACCCACTCTTCCACAGCAGATACTTAATAAAAACAATTCTATCAGGTAGGTAAATAGGGAATCTTGGTTTAACTAAATTACAAAATGCCGAATTTGAAGGTTCTAAACAATAACCAAAACTGTTACAAAAAGTTACCAAATATTGTCTCATAGATGGCAGCAAGTTTAAAAGCAAATTAACACCATTTTAGATACGGCTTTTCAATTAGTACAGTAATTAACAATAATTCATAATATCTTGAGATAATTCATACAAAGACATCTAATCCCAAACTAGGCAAGGCCTATGCTAAATAGGCAACTAACATACCTAATATTAAATCCAGTCGCAGAAGAAGTCGTGCTCAAAACAAATATGAAACCAAGCGTCTTCGAGATATGCATTTTCTTAGCAGTTTATAGCGCTCATAGAGTGACTTGGATTGCTATTCGTAAAAGGTCGGCAAACTTAAGCAACGCTTGCTCACGTGGATGGGTGATCGCGTGTGGCATTTACATCAGAGCGCTACCATGCTTTAGAGAGCACGTAAAGCTGTCGGTGCCAGTTCTTGCCTCAGAACAAAAATCGTTAGGCTATGTCGGAGGCCTTTGGGCGGTTGACAGGCCAAAATTGGCCTTGGATTTAGAAAATAACGTTTTACTGAAACAATATTAGTTTGCACCTTTGGGTTCATAAAGTGCTTAGGCTGGTTGGCGACATTCAAATATCCGTGTGTTCGAAAACACCCCAGAGCAGAAAAACCATTTCTAGTTTCATGTTACACTAGAAATTAGCTTGGTTACATTTTTTGGATGAAAATATTGCCTTGAACCTGGTTACTAGAACAAGAATAACTCAAGCGAAACTCGCCTCAAAAAGCACACCACTTCATCCCAAATATGACAATTTAATCACAACAAAGATATATTCAAACTTCAAGGAAATTAAATGCTCCATTCGACCAATTTGAAAGAACTCTCCGTGCAATCCATTTCATACGAACGCTAGGTTTTCTCTCAGGATTGATATGTCACTGAAAATAGGAAAGTTATCTAAAAAGACGAGTGTCATTTCAGTGGGATTGATGTTTGTAAAGTCTCAGATTATTTCAGTGAAAATTTTGAGTATTTAAAAATAAACTGGAATCATAATCTAGTAGGCGTGTAAGTGACGGCGAGCTCCATAGTATCTAATTTAAAATACTTTTTTTACTTAGAACCAGTCATGTTAGCGATAATAGTTTGATCCTGTCTGTTAGAAATTAAAGAACTTGATGTAAGCGTCACTTTGTGAGTTGAGTGCACAAGTGATATTGATTTTGATTGTGAGTTGGAGTGCAAAAGTAGATCATTATCATTTCACCTATAATACAAACTTCATTTAACCAAACCGCTTCCCTCTGTTGTCGTCTTTCAATAAATTGGTATATTTGAAGTAAAAATCTTCTGAATTTCAACGATCTATAACTCCGACTTTGTTTTATCTCCAAATCATACGGAGATAAAAGTAAAGAATGCCTCGGATGTTAAAGGTCCTTTTACATTAGTAAAAGTACTTATAAAGTCTTGAGTGTAACTTTAAACAGTGTAAGACTCTGTAACGAGAAAATCAAACAAACAAACCAGACTAGTTATGTAAAATTTATGTACATATTTAATATTATTAGAATGTGACATTTTGACAGCTGAACGGAGCGGAAAGAAAATTTTTATATTCCGTTAAAATATTAGAATTTTTTTCATTTTGCTACAATAATTAATAGCCAACAGAGTGGTGACGATATCTGGTTGAATAAACATAAAGTGGTTTCACCCGCTCCAACGTTTGATCACTAAGAAAAGTGAATAGAGCCAAATACGTTGAAACCGTTGCATCGGGAAAAAATATTTCTTGCTGGCTGGTGTGAGGAGCGCCGTTTCGGGCTCACCGAAGCGCACCGAAACGTACAGCTCTAATGTGCCACCATGCCGGCCTCCGCTAGCGCACTGGCCGATGGCAAAGGACCGCCGCCACGGACAATAAAAATTTTAAAGTGCTTGACAAACGTCAGTGTCTATTTTGTTGATTGTTTTGATTGTTTTTGATATTATATTTTAGCAATAAGTTTATTTTTAGTGAACTGTATAATTTATGTCGTATAACGGTGGCAAAAGCGATGAGGAGGTAAGTGCCAGTCAACTTTACACACCGACTACCCTGGTGCGCTGCCCCATCTATCCCCAAGCACGTTTGTTCAAAGGTGAGCGGGGCCTCAAAGTACATTTAGGAAAAATTCACAAAAACCAAAATGTACTTTCCGGCCCCACTACTTCCACCAGTACTACACAGAACAATCCCACAGACGCCCCTAAAATTCCCTTTTGGCAGTATTTAAGTCAGCTAAAAAATTCCATTCCGATTCTGAAGAGAATTCCCCGTGGTGCGAGGCCTTCGGTGGCTCAAAACCTAGCACATTGCATAGGCCTTGTCATCCGGGACAATTCTATTACGGCTTGGGAACAGCTACTCACTTTCCCTTATAGAATTCTACATGCTCAAGGAGACCGGCTTACAAAAAAAACTTTAACAACAAAAATTAAAGAAAACTGCAATATTTCGGCATCAAAATTAGAATACCATCCTCCCAAAACTCACCGCAACAGCACCATCTTCCATCATGTAGAGTCGAAACTAAGGGAAGGTGACATCAGAGGAGCGTCCAGGCTCTTATTCAGTAGCGATGTGGTGGCGCCTTGCTCTGCCGACACACTCGCAAGTCTGCAGAGCAAGCATCCAGCGCCAGGGGATAACCTCTCCTTTCCTGAGCCACCTAGCGCTGACTCGGGCTTTCTCAGCATTACAGCCAAGGACGTGGTTGGTGCCGTTGGCTCCTTCCAGAGCGGGTCTGCTGGTGGTCTCGACGGCTTGACACCACAACATCTTAAGGATCTTGTGTGTTCAAGGCTAACGGCATTAACTAATCTCATGCTCTCCGGCAATGTGAACGATGCGATCGTCGACGTTTTGTATGGCGCTAATCTGTGCGCCTTACGAAAGCGGGATGGTGGCATTCGTCCCATTGCCGTGGGGTGCACGTACAGGCGTATGGCAGGTAAAATATGCTGTCGCCATTTTAACACCAGCTTTTCTTGTAAATTTCAGCCACAACAGCTGGGATTTGGTTCTAAAGGAGGCTGCGAGGCTGCTGTACATGCCTTGTCAACGTACCTTGACTGTAATGGAGGTGAGGTTGTCTTGAAGGTTGACCTAAAGAATGCCTTTAACTCAGTCAATAGAGACACCTTGTTGACACAAGTTAAATTGGAAACACCCCAAATCTACAATTTTCTTTGGCAATGTTACAGACACCCTTCTAAATTAATATACAAGGAACATCTTTTAGAATCTGCCGTCGGTTGTCAACAAGGTGACCCTCTTGGACCACTAATTTTTAGTTTGGCCATCCATCCAGTTATAAACCAACTAAATTCAAAATTAAACATCTGGTACCTCGATGATGGAACCCTGGGAGATGACGTAAACACGGTATATCAAGATCTGGCATTCCTGAAATCGAAATTTTTATCCATAGGCTTAGAGTTCAATGCAAGCAAATGCGAAATTTTTATTAATGACAATTTAGATAAATCCTCTATTCTTTCAAAATTCCAATATCTGGCACCCAATATCACCCAAGTTGAAAAAAGTTCTCTTCGCCTCCTGGGGTCCCCAATTTTAGACGACGGTTTTGATTCCTTTATACAGGAAAAAATTCAAAATTTTAATGATGTTTCAGACAGGCTACTCAAAATTAATATACATTCGGCTTTTACTATTATTCGATATTGTCTTTTTGTCCCTAAATTTACACACGCGTTACGGTCTTCACCTTTTTGGAAAAATCCGACTCCACTCATTCAAATTGACAAAATTATACAGAATACCCTAAGTAAAATTTTTAATGTGGCTCTGAACGACCGAGTGTGGCAACAAGCGTCCTTACCTGTGCGCTTAGGCGGCCTCGGCTTTCGCAAAATTTCTGACGTAAGCCTGCCAGCGTTCTTGTCATCGGTCCACAGCACTGCAGAATTGACCAGGAAAATCTTAGCACCTACACTGGTTGATTCTGAGGTGCCGTGTAAGGCCGATGCCATAAACGCTTGGAGAAATTCTTGTCCAGGAACTGAGTCACCCCGAAACTTGTTCTTCCAGAGGCAATGGGATGGGCCGCTTTGCAGCGTGGTACGAGAAAAACGCCTCAATACATCGGCCAGCGCTGCGGAGCGTGCTCGCCTGTTGGCTGTGGGAGAATGGGAATCGGGCCTCTGGCTTCAGGCACTGCCATCGTCCAATATAGGTACCATGTTGGACGATACAACCTTCCGCTTCGCTACTTGCCTCCGTTTAGGCGCGTCATGTGTCTCTCCGCATCGCGGTCACTGCGGAGAGGCTGTCGATAGCCTTGGTCACCATGGTCTGTCATGCAGCAGGAGCGCGGGTCGTATTTCACGACACGCCAACCTCAACGACATTCTGCGCCGTGCTCTTGTCACCGCTCGCGTTCCAGCCCAACTTGAACCTCAGGGCTTGGCACGCGACGATGGCAAGGGACCGGACGGGATGTCTTTACTGCCGTGGAAGCTGGGTAGACCTTTGGTATGGGACGCGACATGTGTCGATACCCTTGCGCCATCCCATCTTTCCAGCACAGCAGGTTGTGCGGGCGCTGCTGCTGCTTCAGCAGAGACCCTCAAACGGCGCAAATACGTAAATCTTGTAGGAGATTATGTATTTGAGCCGTTTGGGGTCGAAACCTTGGGGCCATGGGGTCCAAGTGCGAGATCCCTTTTTAGGGATCTCGCAAAGAGACCGATCGACGCCTCGGGTGACCAGAGGGCTGGCACGTATTTAGCACAAAAGATAAGCATTGCTATACAACGAGGCAATGCCGCCAGTCTTCTGGGCACGCTTCCGATTGACTGCGATGCGGATGACTTCCATGACGCCTTCTAAATTTAATTTTAATTTATTTTATTTTTCGTATTGTATATATTAAATAGGCTTATTTTAATTTAAGGACATAATTAAGCTGCTTTTTATGTGATTGTTGATTTTGTTTGGAAAATAAATGTTTGTTAAATAAAAAATAAAAAAATCCTTTAGAATGTAGAACTAGACTTTACTCGCGTTTTCGCATGCAGCGCTTACCAAGACAATCGGTAGGCTAAGTGTAATATTGATGTTTAAACTGTATTGCTGTAAAGTTTAATCCTATAAAAACAATACTTGTCAAAACTACCAAGTCTCGCGACCGTAAAAAATTGTGAGATCCATGAAATACCAAGTTGGTTTATTAAATATCTTTAATGTTTTAAATAAGTAGATTGACTCGGCCATCGCATGAAAACACAATATATCTCATAAGTAATACATATATTAATTAGATTGTTTAATGCACTACCGTGCCCCCAGATTTAAATAAGTGCCGTCGTTTTTGTGTGAAAGCGTCACAAACATCCATTTTACATCCATCCGTCCACAAGTATTCTCATCTCAATATATAAAATCCTTGCGTTACTGACTGACTGACAGACACGCTACAGCCGAAACTACTGGTCGTAAGAAGATGACATTTAGCATGTATGTTCCTTGGGCACCGTAGGGGTGCACTAAGACGGGATTTCCCGAAATTCCCACGGGATCGGGCAAAATGGGAAATTCGAAAATATGCGTGCGTGTGAAGCCGCTGGCGTCGACTAGTTTGCTATAAAAATAGTGGCAGTAAAATAAAATAACTTCGCAAAGAACTGTTTGTAGATATTTTGGGTACATCGTTACTAATAAAGCACCAAAAGTCGATTATTCTATCTGTGGTACCTATTCAAGAAGATTTTACTATTTTGCTTATTAAGCTAGCTACGTCTTCGTCTTGCAACATATTTCATTCATATGACCTCAAATTTTTATAAGTTCAGAAACCAAATGAATTAAAGAAATGTAGTACTTAATTAACTTACGGTGCATAGGGTTCCCACCAAGAACTTAGGGTCCCAAGCCAACCTCACCTGCAAGTGGTGCACCTGCCGATCAACGGACGAGGCTCTGGCAAACAAAATGTCCCAATAAGCGGCAATAGGCTCGCCACCTATTACGTGGGATCAAAACACTGGCGAAAAGTGGGCGTTTAATATGCCTCTGCCTACCCCTTCGGGGAAACAGGCGTGAGTCTATGTATGTATGTAGCACTTACTTAACTTCCAGTCACATTGAACTATTAAATTGTGATGATGCGATGTAAAGGTACCTTAAAAATATTCACAATAAATAAGTTCCACGGTATTATATAGGTTTGACTTAAAAGTGGCAACTTCAATGATTTTGACGTCAAGATTACGGCTTTTTTCCCACAAGTTGTTTTGATGACTTTTATAAAAATTGACTTTGAACCAACTTAGACCATTTCCTCCACGTTTCTATATTGGGGAACCTTATTAAATTAATTTGCCGAGTTTTACTTTCTATATTAAGTTACGGTATTAATATGAACGTTACTTTGATAACTTGGTTACAAGTAAGTTGGTGGTGCTATAATGCTCGCTATACAAAAATAGGAATTCATAGAATACAATGTTATTTTTTGCTACTAATATGTTTTAGGTAGACGTCAAATTAGACTTTGCAAATTAGTGTTTCTTTTTTTGGATAAGTTTTTAAGTCTTTGGTAGATAACTGGTTAGTTCACAAAAAAGGTATGAGAATTTAAAGTTGTCTACGTTTTACGTATATTATTAGAAGGTAGCCGAGGATAATAATAGAAAAATAACGTCACATCGTTTTATGGCGTTGTAACTACGTAAAGTTAAAATACTACTAAGAGCATAAGTAGCTCTATGTAAAAGTAATGATTGTGTTGTTTTCGAATGTTTATATAGATTTTACTATTATTAAAGTTTTGCCTTAAGGATATGTGAATTTTCAAGTTTATGGAATAAATGGAGGCAAAATGGTGATTCTGTTGTGTACTATTTTATCGATAAATCTAATTCTCAACTCCTGCACATCTTGACTTGAAGGAGTACTCACATAATTGGCGCTGCAATTTTTTATACATACATACATAAAATAATATATTCAAGTATAGTAAAACCAAAAGATTGATTAAAATTTTCAGAAAACGCGATCACGAGCCGACGGTTAGAGCAAACAAAACGGCCAATGTTTTTCTATTTAATATACAAAGATATAAAATCTCTCAAATAAAACTTATCCGCGGCAGATCACACGCGGCATGAATTTTCCAATTGTTTTCCCATATATAGACAAAAAATACTGACAATACAACCAAGTGATTTTAAAACAATCAACGTTTGTGAAAACATCGGAGCTTGTTTTAAGAACGTCAGCCTCTGAAATGCTCAGATTTACTAGAATAAACCACTATCCCGCCGAGAAGACTTTTGAGGTGACCTTTCCAGAACTTAAATCGATAGGAAGTAGTTTGTCACTTGGTTATACGTAGGCGATTGGCAACTAGCAACGTACCAAGAATTTTGCTTCACTGCCTCTTGGCAGGCATTTGTCGCTTCAGCTCCCGAAGGAGTGGAGGGAAACCTTTAATTACCATATTTTTCATGGAAACCACATATACTGTAGTAAATATAGGTAATGTGTTATTTTCATGTTTAAATCTTAAAATCATTCAAGAACTACACAGATTGTGATCCAAGTCTGCTTTCTTGCCTATCTAAACATGTATCAACATAGCTTCCCGAAGAAGCAACTGCTGTCTGATGCCAGAGTGATAGCAGTATTTTATCCGGAAGACCAGCTATTTAAAATTCCAGTATCGTATAAAGTAAGCATAGCGTTCTCTCTCAGACAAGAGGTAACGGATCACAGAAAATTTTGATTGTAATTGTTTTGAATGCGCATATCGATATAGCATAATAATATGATAACCAATCTCAATCAGTATACCTGCAAAACAAACACGACACATTATATTGATGTAACAGCGTCAAAAAAACTGTCGTGTCCTGACAGTAGTTTAGGGGCCAAGAATTTCACCCACCTCTATTTCGTGTATCATGATAATAAATTAGAACAAAAAATGGGTGAAATTCAGCTTCTAAGAATTTTTACAAATTTAGGTACAGGTCGACTTAAAAAACGTGTAAACTGGTTGTCCGCATATTTTTTGAAACACCACTTTCTATGAATCCATGCTGTAAATTAACATTTGTGTTTGCCGCTATCGCAGTGTTCTATTTGCTAGGAAAACAAGAAACATAGTTATTAACACTGTAGGCTTACTTACTTTCACATATCTGAATCTTTTTTTCATCAATTTATGTTTTTTTTTAGTACCAGTTATATAAAAATGGTGTGTAGAGAGGAACAGACTCATTCCAATTTAGAAAATGTTGTTTTCTTTTGCAATCGATTATAGCCGAACACAAAACCTTACAAATTGCAACTGCAATTTTTTCAGGCTCGGATGAAAAATGTCGGACGCAGTGTGTATACTGTCTTATTATGCACAGTCCTTCATTTAAATTGTACTGACGCTGGATGTTAAGGCGTTTTCGAATAACAAAACCTCCATTGATTATAACAGCAACTAAACGTGCTGTCCCATATTACGTGGCTTATAAAATTCTTCAAGATCCCTAAGACCCTTAGCTTGCCCGAAATATTAAGCTGTTAAAAATTACAGAGCAATTTATTTTTCCACATCCATCATCATCCTCGTCATCCTCTTAGCGTCATCGCAGTTTCAATCTGGGGTCCGCTTTCTAGTCTAATCGGATTTGGCTGAATATTAGCTTTTCCACTGAGCGACTGCCTGTCTGACCTCCGCAACCCGAAGGGATAGCGATATTCAATGGTTTAGACTAGTGTCAGTTTATTGAGAAGGTCCTGACGCCCTGTAACGACTGTCAAAGATCTTCATGACAACCGGGACCAACGGCTTAACGTGCTCTCCGAGGCACGAGACAAGCGATAATTAACAATGCAATACGCACATAACTCCGAAAAGTGAAAGGATGAATTAAATCCTTTAATGTCAAAATATCCGCAGTCGAAGAGTGATTCCCGGCCTGCAGTACGACCTGGTGCGGAGAGCGCCGCGACAGTAAGCAACACTAAATCATCGACCCGGCGTTATTAGTTATTTTCCTTTTTCTTTTCGTGTTTGTAAATTCAGTTCGTGTTTTATGTCTTGAAATTGCATCTTCTTGGAAGGAACGTACCACAAATTGTTGTGCGGTGCATTTATTGTTTACTTTTGTTTACCCACAAAGTATATCTTATCTAACTAATCTATAAGCTTAGACTAATGATTGGTCTCGCTCTGCTCTACTAGACGGAGCCCTCATACTTGTAAAATGAGGCAGAAAAAACCATGCCAGCTGGCATGGTTTGAGGCTGTCACACTGACAGCCGTGTGTCAGGTGCATATATCCACCAAATTAATTACGCAAATAATTCGCTGTACAATGCCAAGTTGCGCTTTTATCCCGTGTAAAAATAAGTCAGCAAGCAATAAAAAGGACTCTGGGACCACATACCATCTGTAAGATAACAATAAATTTGAAATTTCACCCTAAAATTACATAAAACCAAAAATTTCATTCAGTGTTGCTGCGCGTAGAAGAACAATTTCCTCGTAGTTGAGATTTTTATAATATAAATTTTAATGTATTGTTATTGTATTTTATAATATAATCTATTACATTTATCTAACCTTATTATTTATTTAACATATTTGTGTATTGTTTAATGTTTACATTAGTAATTTATATACATGAAGTGTTGAAGTAAATATATAAGGCAGTCATCTTGAACAAATGTGAGCTCATATTGTTTTACAAAGTAACAGTAGTGATAGGTCGCGCATGCGTTTGGACTTCATTTTAAGCAATAAAGATAAGACAAGATTCCTTAAAAAGTAATTTAAAATCTTTCAACACAATTTGGTACCTAGAACAATTTTATCTATTTTAATTATTAGTAAATATCTAAAAATGTTCAACAGCTTACGCAGTATCTTCTCGTGTTTACAGAATAAATATCTTTTGGGCCTCACATACCTACAGCTACTCATTACACGTAGATGCTTTTATAATAATTAGGTATATACGTTTCGCAGTCATTCACCATCATGATCGTCCTAGCGTTATCCCAGTTGCATCCAAGACCTTGCGACTTGGAGCCCGGGGTCCGCTTACATACTAGTCCAACCAGGTATGACAGAATATCTGCTTTCTCACAGAGCGACTGCCGTCTGACTCCGTAACCCAAAGGGATGGCGATATTCCACGGGTTTAGACCAGTATCAGTTTATTTGAGGGGACTGACTCTCTATCACAACTGTCAAGGATATTTATGACAACTGGTATAACGTGCTCCCCGAGACACGGAGCAAGCAAAAGTGCGTAGTAAGTTTTTAACAACTTACTACGCACGTAGTAAGTTGTTAACAACATACTACGCACATATCTTTGAAAAGACACGTGCACGCGGGCACGCCGTAGATTCAAACTCGAAACCGTCTACATGGCAGTCAGTTAATATTGTCTATCGTTACTTGTGAGTTTTGATGTCTATATGACTATTAACAGTAAATAAACCTTAGTAAAACTTAAAAGGTCAAATTGGTATACGTACTAAATAATGTGTAACTAACAACTGACGGCTAAAATGTAAATAGAATGCAGTATTTTCTAAATAACTTATAACCTATAAGATTATTTTGAATACGTAATAATTTGTAAATATCATATGTAACAACCTATTTGGATACAACCAAATCATTGGATTATATACCCACCATTTTTTCGATGATGAAACCTGCGCCTAACCCATACACGAATAAATTGATGCTTTTAAAAATTGTAAATTTTGTACCTATATTTATAACCAGTTACTTATCCAATAGACCACAGTATAATATTTTCCTATCAACTCGGGTAACTGTTGAGAAGCTGACAACACAATTCTTCACGCATGCGTCTTGATGCTTTTGATTGACACACACTGTCATAATGAGTAGCCTCACTTATGGACATATTTTTCTTAGGCAGTGCGGTGTCTAGTATAGCGAAGCGATACCAATCATTAGTCTTTGTCTAAAAGTAACTTCAATTTCTAAATAATGTAATTATTTTGTTAAATGCACTTCAACTTTCGGCGTTGCTTTGCACGTATGAACACCGATAATCTGCATGCGGATGCGTCAAAAATTGATTGGGTACCTCTAGAGGTAGCTGCCACAGTTGATGTGAAATTGAAAGTTTTCAACGATATCGTAATCAACTTATACGATGTTCATGCCCCAGTAAGGCGAATCAAATTGAAACGACCGCCCCCACCCTGGTTGACACGTGGGATTCAGATGGCGATGAGGCGCAGTGACCGAGCTTTTCGTAAGTTCAAGCGGGATCGCTGCGATGAAAACTGGGTTCTCTACAAAGTTGCTAGGAATCGTTGTAATGATACGAAATGCTAAACGAAGCCACATTTTCAACAACATTTCCTCCTCTTCCCCTACCAATATCTGGAAGGTCCTAAGGACTCTGGGTATCGGTAGGGTTAGCCGTGTGGATCCGCCGCCGGCGCTTAGTCTTGACGATATTAACACTTATTTTGTCTCCACTCTTAAGTTTGATCGACAGACTATGAGTCGAACGGTGGACTACATAGATAGCTTAGCTCGACCAAACATAAATCCTTTTCGCTTTTCTCCAGTTGCTGAGGCTGAGATCAAAAAATTATCCTTTCAATCAAATCTAAGGCGGTTGGTTGCGACGAAGTCAGCCGCTTTATGATTATCACCATCCTGGACCACCTCCTTCCTGCTATTACCCACATAATTAACCATTCCCTTGACTCTGGGCAATTCCCTGAAATTTGGCGCTAAGCATATGTTCGGCCACTGCCCAAAGTCACTAATCCTGTCACTCCTAGTCACTTCCGGCCCATTTCCATCCTCCCTTTCCTTTCCAAAGTCCTTGAGGCCTGTGTTCATAAGCAGCTGTCCCAGTTTGTGTATGACACGATGTCCTCAGTCCCTACCAGTCCGGCTTTAGACCTGAGCATAGCACAGTCTCAGCTATGCTCAAAGTGACTGGCGATGTGAGGGCGGGTGTGGAGGACACTAGGATCACTGTGCTGGTCCTGGTTGACTTCTCAAACGCCTTCAACACCGTCAGTCACGATATCCTACTATCCATCCTATCCTATCTTATGATCTCCTCCGAAGCACTGGAATGGTTCTCTTCATATCTTCGTGGACGTCAGCAGTCCGTCAGAGTCGATGAGGCTTCATCTAGTTGGCGAGACCTTGAGGCTGGTGTTCCACAAGGTGGCATACTCTCTCATACTCCTCTTTTATGTTCTCTGTTTATAAATCTCATCACCCTTGATCTTCAGTGTTCGTATCATTTGTACGCCGATGACCTACAACTTTACTCGCAGGCTAAAATTGAGGATCTGCCGGATGCAATCGATGATGTGAACCGGGACTTGGCAAGAATTCGGGACTGGTCTGAGAGGTACGGCTTGTGCGTCAATCCTGTGAAATGCCAAGCTATCATCATTGGAAGCTCTAGAAATATAAACAGGCTGGACTTGGCATCGCTTCCACCGGTAATAGTTAATGGAACCAATATACCTCTGAGTCCTTCCGTTAAAGATCTCGGTTTTCACATCGACGCTACACTTAGCTGGCAACCCCAGATTACAAGCGTTTGCCAAAAGGTTACCGGTGTCCTGCGTTCTCTTTATCGCCTGAAGAATTTCCTTCCTGTCAAGACAAAGACAATGCTTGTGCAGACCTTGGTTTTTCCTATAATCGACTATGGTGATGTGTCTTATCTCGACCTGAATGCAGATCTACTTAATAAACTTGACCGACTTCTCAACAATTGCATTCGGTTCATTTTCAATCTCCGTAAATATGACCAAGTGTCTTCATATCGTAAACAGCTGTCATGGTTACCTATACGTCAGCGTCGTAATTTGCGCGCGTTGACTAGTCTTTTCACTTTTCTTCATTCATCTAATAGCCCCAGCTACCTAGCTCCTTACTTTCAATACCGCTGCTCCAACCATGACAGAAATCTTCGGTCTTCTAATAATTCTCTTCTTTCGTGTCCTTCTCACAGCTCAAGCCTTGTACATTCTTCTTTCACTGTACAATCAGTACTTCTCTGGAACGCGCTCCCTCTCGAGATTAGGATGGCGACGAATCGTTTCACGTTAAACGTGAAACGATTCGTCGCCATCCTAGGTATCATAGGGCTAAGGTGCGCGAATATTACACCAAACTGTCACTTGAAAGACCATAAAAACATCATCTCTTACATTTGTTACACTGTGTATTAAATATACGTATGTATTATCAAAGACCAAATTAATGACTAATAGCACAAAGAAGAAGATATATGTTGAGGATGTGGAGGTTGAATATGTCCATGAGTATATATATTTGGGCCAATTAGTTTCTTTTCAGGCGAGACAAGAAGCGGAACTCGCGCGTAGAACGGAAAACGCTTGGAGAAGCTTTTGGTCTATGAAAGATCTTTTGAAAGGCAACCTGCCTATGTCTCTGAAACGCCGACTCATGGACATGTGCATCCTCCCCATCCTCACATATGGTGCCCAAACCTGGTCTTTGACCGCAGATCAGAAGTCCAGCCTCGGGGTTTGTCAGCGAGCTATGGAGCGCAGTATTCTCGACGTAAAACTTGTAGACCGAGTCAAAAATACCATACTGCGCTCTAAAACACAAATCGCAGATGTGTCCCAAAAAGCAGCCAAGTTAAAATATGACTGGGCCGGTCATATCTGTCGTATGTCTGACGATCTTTGGGCTAAAACTACCACCTTGTGGGTCCCAGATCAAAAGAGGCCACGCGGCAGACCCAAGATTAGGTGGCAAAACGATCTAAAACTGTATAATGCAGAGTGGACAACAACAGCTCTCGATAGAGAGAGGTGGAAAGAGGGTAGGGAGGCCTTTGCCCTGCAGTGGGACAGGTTAGGCTGTAAATAATAATAATAATAATGTATTATCATAATATTTATATATAATATATGTTGGATTATAGTTTAATTATTTCAATCTTTGTAGTTTATACACCTGCCACAATCATCTCTCCACCACCCTAAGGTTGACTGGCAGAAAATGCTACATAGCATTAAGTCCGCCTTTGCATGAAAATTGCAGGAAGTGTAAAAATTAATAAATAAAAGTCATTAGTGCGCGCCGTGGATTCGAACCCGATACCCTCTGCATGGCAGTCTGTTGGTATATCCACTCGGCTATTATTTTTCCACATCCATGAGCACGAAACTTTTGACGATGTAATGTAAATCTAGTCCTGATATTTTCTTGTGTAATAATGAGACACTGTAAGTGTTGCACACAAATTTTCATGTGGAACTTTATGTTGCTATGCAAAGAAAATATGGGCTCTTTCAAAAACTTTAATTATATTTCATTATTATATATCATAACTATGGGGGTGAAAAGAGGAGCAAGCTTTATAAAATAGTCTAGATTTTCGAAATTGTAATATTTATAAGTGATTTTTATTCGGATTAGTCATCGTTGTTTAAATTTATAAAGCAGATCTGGCATGCGTTTGCTGCCCTCTGATCGTTTTGTACTGATACACTTTGTACGTATTTCAACTTCTTAGACCAGTGGTAAAAGAGCTAGTAACCTGCGGTTTTCTGTGTTTTTCAAGCTAACACATAAATATAATTTATTCAGATAGAGTTTCCATTAGATAATTTATTCAAAACTAGATTTGTCTTGTTTTATAATAGCATCCAGTTTTTCTAAATTTAAGTTTATTTATAAGAACTCTTACCGTCGTACCTGATACGTAAATAGAGCCACATGTGTGTTATTTACGAGTACTCACGTCCTAAACCAATATAACACAGTGACCTCTATCGACAGAATTATAACAACATGCAACTTAAAAAACGTGATATGGTTTGTAAGTCGTTTACTTTGAAGCAGGTAAAAACACAAAACTTTCATATTTTAGAGATTTTAGATATTTGTATATTTCTTTACAAGTAAAATATGTATACTTTAAAATAATTAATATTGGGTATAAGTATAACTGCCTCTCGTAATATTGCCACCAATATTGCCGATAAACTACAGAAGACTAACTAAGCAGTTAACCAAGTAAAAATTTTCATAGAATCGAGTCGATCGACTCAAAATGACCAATAATATTTTACACCAAATATGTAACGCCATCAAATAAAAAAGATATCCATGCTCTCAAGCTATGAATTCACCACGTGAGGCAATCGACAGATTTACTTGTGAAGCCTAGCGAGCCTTTCAAGAAAACGCCGGAGGAATCTCGACTAAATAAACTCTCACAATCAGACAAGTAGCTCCTTGCTTACCAAACCAATCATAAAACGAAAATGAAAAATTATCGTACTTATCCTACTTTTGTTACGTTTCCATTACTATCATCCATATATTAATAAAAGCGTGATAAAATAATATCATTATTATTAATATAATAATTAAAAGCGTGATATGATACCGAGGGTCGCGCGATGGTGGAGTTTAATCCAGGAGTATGACTGTAATATAGTATACAAGACTGGTAAAGGTATGATTCACGTTGATGCGTTGAGTAGAAATCCAATAGTAGAAAATGCAGGAATCATTCAGGCTATCGATAGTTGTGATATTATGACCGTCACGGACGACTGGTTGTCAACGGTACAATTTGAGGACTCTGAGTTGCAACGTATTATTACGTATTTTTAGTGAATTGTATAATTCATGTCGTATAACGGTGGCAAAAGCGATGAGGAGGTAAGTGCCAGTCAACTTTACACATCGACTACCCTGGTGCGCTGCCCCATCTGTCCCCAAGCACGTTTGTTCAAAGGTGAGCGGGGCCTCAAAGCACATTTAGGAAAAATTCACAAAAACCAAAATGTACTTTCCGGCCCCACTACTTCCACCAGTACTACACAGAACAATCCCACAGACGCCCCTAAAATTCCCTTTTGGCAGTATTTAAGTCAGCTAAAAAGTTCCATTCCGATCCTGAAAAGAATTCCCCGTGGTGCGAGGCCTTCGGTGGCTCAAAACCTAGCACATTGCATAGGCCTTGTCATCCGGGAGAATTCTATTACGGCTTGGGAACAGCTACTCACTTTCCCTTATAGAATTCTACATGCTCAAGGAGACCGGCTTACAAAAAAAACTTTAACAACAAAAATTAAAGAAAACTGCAATATTTCGGCATCAAAATTAGAATACCATCCTCCCAAAACTCACCGCAACAGCACCATCTTCCATCATGTAGAGTCGAAACTAAGGGAAGGTGACATCAGAGGAGCGTCCAGGCTCTTATTCAGTAGCGATGTGGTGGCGCCTTGCTCTGCCGACACACTCGCAAGTCTGCAGAGCAAGCATCCAGCGCCAGGGGATAACCTCTCCTTTCCTGAGCCACCTAGCGCTGACTCGGGCTTTCTCAGCATTACAGCCAAGGACGTGGTTGGTGCCGTTGGCTCCTTCCAGAGCGGGTCTGCTGGTGGTCTCGACGGCTTGACACCACAACATCTTAAGGATCTTGTGTGTTCAAGGCTAACGGCATTAACTAATCTCATGCTCTCCGGCAATGTGAACGATGCCATCGTCGACGTTTTGTATGGCGCTAATCTGTGCGCCTTACGAAAGCGGGATGGTGGCATTCGTCCCATTGCCGTGGGGTGCACGTACAGGCGTATGGCAGGTAAAATATGCTGTCGCCATTTTAACACCAGCTTTTCTTGTAAATTTCAGCCACAACAGCTGGGATTTGGTTCTAAAGGAGGCTGCGAGGCTGCTGTACATGCCTTGTCAACGTACCTTGACTGTAATGGAGGTGAGGTTGTCTTGAAGGTTGACCTAAAGAATGCCTTTAACTCAGTCAATAGAGACACCTTGTTGACACAAGTTAAATTGGAAACACCCCAAATCTACAATTTTCTTTGGCAATGTTACAGACACCCTTCTAAATTAATATACAAGGAACATCTTTTAGAATCTGCCGTCGGTTGTCAACAAGGTGACCCTCTTGGACCACTAATTTTTAGTTTGGCCATCCATCCAGTTATAAACCAACTAAATTCAAAATTAAACATCTGGTACCTCGATGATGGAACCCTGGGAGATGACGTAAACACGGTATATCAAGATCTGGCATTCCTGAAATCGAAATTTTTATCCATAGGCTTAGAGTTCAATGCAAGCAAATGCGAAATTTTTATTAATGACAATTTAGATAAATCCTCTATTCTTTCAAAATTCCAATATCTGGCACCCAATATCACCCAAGTTGAAAAAAGTTCTCTTCGCCTCCTGGGGTCCCCAATTTTAGACGACGGTTTTGATTCCTTTATACAGGAAAAAATTCAAAATTTTAATGATGTTTCAGACAGGCTACTCAAAATTAATATACATTCGGCTTTTACTATTATTCGATATTGTCTTTTTGTCCCTAAATTTACACACGCGTTACGGTCTTCACCTTTTTGGAAAAATCCGACTCCACTCATTCAAATTGACAAAATTATACAGAATACCCTAAGTAAAATTTTGAATGTGGCTCTGAACGACCGAGTGTGGCAACAGGCGTCCTTACCTGTGCGCTTAGGCGGCCTCGGCTTTCGCAAAATTTCTGACGTAAGCCTGCCAGCGTTCTTGTCATCGGTCCACAGCACTGCAGAATTGACCAGGAAAATCTTAGCACCTACACTGGTTGATTCTGAGGTGCCGTGTAAGGCCGATGCCATAAACGCTTGGAGAAATTCTTGTCCAGGAACTGAGTCACCCCGAAACTTGTTCTTCCAGAGGCAATGGGATGGGCCGCTTTGCAGCGTGGTACGAGAAAAACGCCTCAATACATCGGCCAGCGCTGCGGAGCGTGCTCGCCTGTTGGCTGTGGGAGAATGGGAATCGGGCCTCTGGCTTCAGGCACTGCCATCGTCCAATATAGGTACCATGTTGGACGATACAACCTTCCGCTTCGCTACTTGCCTCCGTTTAGGCGCGTCATGTGTCTCTCCGCATCGCGGTCACTGCGGAGAGGCTGTCGATAGCCTTGGTCACCATGGTCTGTCATGCAGCAGGAGCGCGGGTCGTATTTCACGACACGCCAACCTCAACGACATTCTGCGCCGTGCTCTTGTCACCGCTCGCGTTCCAGCCCAACTTGAACCTCAGGGCTTGGCACGCGACGATGGCAAGAGACCGGACGGGATGTCTTTACTGCCGTGGAAGCTGGGTAGGCCTTTGGTATAGGACGCGACATGTGTCGATACCCTTGCGCCATCCCATCTTTCCAGCACAGCAGGTTGTGCGGGCGCTGCTGCTGCTTCAGCAGAGACCCTCAAACGGCGCAAATACGTAAATCTTGTAGGAGATTATGTATTTGAGCCGTTTGGGGTCGAAACCTTGGGGCCATGGGGTCCAAGTGCGAGATCCCTTTTTAGGGATCTGCCGCGATCTGATCGCCCTGTAACGACTGTCAAAGATCTTCATGACAACCGGGACCAACGGCGCGGCGTGCTCTCCGAGGCACGGGGCAAGCGATAATTAACAATTTTATACGCACATAACTCCTAAAAGTAATTTGTGCGCGCCGTGGAATCGAACCCGATACCCTCTGCATGACAGTCTATTGAGTCATGTCTAACCAATCCCAATGCCAGGGAAGGCTACAAGCCCTCACCTGCCCTTACACCCTATCCTTTACTGGTGAGTCCCTAGAATACATATTTAGCTAAGAAGACGAAATATACAAATCTATCAACCGACATGTTATGAAACGAATCGAATAAATGTATAACAAGCGAATGTCACAAAACCCGGCACAACCCATCTGTCCTTGGCAGCTCACGTAAAAATTAGGCATTTCCCAATGAAAAGGGTTCATTAAATATGAATAAACGACAGGGCTAAACTTGACGCATAGAGAAAATATAGGCCTACCCTAACTAGTTAGGAGACCTTTAAACTTGCCTAATAACTATGTTTGGCTAACTTTCTTCAAGGTAAGTCAAATATAATGTTAACTTATGTGCCCTCTCTTATATTTATTTAGTTAACTTTATACACAGTTGGGGTGCAGGATTTAATGCCATGGGCATTATTACCTTGTCAATCTTTTAGAGATTGCAGTGTTACAGACCCCACTTCTCGGATGGCTCTTACAATAGTGCAGAAATATCGGTTACTCGAACGGTATATATCACAAAAGACCAACAGTGCAGAAACATCGGTGTAAAACTAATGTTAAAGATTAAGAAAGTGTCAATTTCTATATAATTATAAATTCTTGAATGTGACAGAAAAATAAATCGGTACCTATTAGGAGCAGACAATACAAACATCTTAATAATCGCACAAATAGAGTCACTAACCACAAGACCACTAGGCCAGTCAATATTGTATGCCCTGTATTTGAAAGTTAAATCGTATATTAGGAACGAAACCATTAAAATTCAAATCAGGATATAACACCGTCCCTAAAAGAGCGGTTTCGCCGTAATAATTTAACCCTTTCGTTCCTACTAATTTTCCTCCCCTATGACAGTAGATAATGAGTATAACATATAACTTTAAAGGAATCTAATTAAAATCAAACCAATAGTTTTAGAGATCATCGCCACCGTACATACGCACATCTTTGTAAGTGATTTAATTATTAACTTTGATCTTTGCCCTTGGCAAATAACGACGCGTGGGTTTGATTAGTGTTATTCGATTTTGTTACTTGTAATGTTATTGATAAGGTTTGTTTTTATATGTAATATTGTCTGTTGACTGCTTCTTTGAGTGGCGGTGCTATATAAATATTGTTGAGTTATTGGAAATCTAACAACTTTAAACTTCAAGAAGTTTATCAATTGTTTGTGACGAAGAAAATAATGTTATTCAATGTTTTTTTTTCACGTTACAATCCTACGATTTAAGGCTAATCGGAAATTCAAAATGAAAGTCTTTAGTTAAAAATCTGATATAATAAGAGGGAGAAACAGCTCAGGTGATACCGCTTAAAAAGAGAAAGTAACGTGATAATTTTTTTTTAATTAAAGTGCGAAGACAATCATTGTGAAGAAAGCTATTAAAGTGTTTGCAATAGTCATGATCTTACTTCTGCACTTGGATAGCGTGGTAGTTAATGGTCTAATTCTTCGCTTAGCGAAAACGTGCATAGCATCAGCAGTGGGAATGTTTATAAGCAAAGCTACTGCCAAAAACTTTCATAATTTGAATGCATATTATCATTGTATTTTTAAAAAATATTAAAATATTTTTTTCACAATTTTACTTTCAGCAACGCGAGATGCTAAAGCATTTTTCTGTTTAGCCTTGCAGCTGTCAGAAACTAAATTACAATAGAATTTTAATGGCCGCTTTTGCAAAGCCTAAAATGCAGTCACGAACACATTTTTTTTATTTTCTGTACAGTACTTTTTTAAGACTCGTATTGTGTTTCAAATAATATATGTAGCATCTTTCCTTGGAAATTGTGAAATATGAAACTCAACATAAATGCTATTTCTTACAACCGTGAACCGAACTTAAAACTTGTCCTTTGAGCTATCTCTTATTCTATTAAATTTGTTTCGAATTTTGCTGTAGCCAAAATCTTAGCAAAATCAGTTTTCTATTGCATAGATAACATGATATCATTTTATTTTTAGCATGATATCATTTCACTACATATATTGCCATACGGCAACTAAAACTTTCAACTCGTGACAAATTTTGTATATAAAGTAACAGTATCTATTCTGTTGCGTTTCGTTTCGTTTTAATATGAACGAGACGGGGATCTTGCGGTGACTCTGCTTATACTAGCTCAAAAACTGTGAAGGTAAAGTTTAAAGTAATTGCAGCATTCAGCGTTTAGAACACAAGAAAATTTAAAAAGTAGTAATAATTATAAGTATATAATTTCACGAAGACTTTGGTTCCTTCACGAGACTATTCTTCACCGGCCGGGAACGATGCTATGGCTTAATGTGCTCTTCGAAGGAAGATGCAAGCTTAAATCAACAATTTGCCCCACATCTTTATATGTATATTTCTTGTGTGCGTGTGTATGTCACTGAACTCCTCCTGAAAGACTGGACCGATTTTGATGATTTTTTGTGTGTTTAAGGGTACTTGAGAATGGTTTAGATTCACAATTTAGTCCACGAAAATAGGGTAAATAAGACAATGTGCGGGCGTACCCGCGGGTATCCTCTAATAACTTTTAAAAGCCAGTGTTACACGTTTGAATTCAAAACACTCAGTTAGTCTTTCCACTGCGCTATCGCTTAATTGTCTGTGGTGCTAAAAAGAAGCACTTTAAAAAAGATATACATGATTTTGAATATTTGATATGCCAGTATTTTAGTCAAGCTTTTGAGTGATCCCGGTTCATGGAGTTCGACCAAAATGCTAAGTCGTGAGGGTTAATCCATTAAAATCGGGTTGGATAATTTTTGACTGAAAAATATGTTCAGCATTTGCCCAGAATAATTTTCGTTAGCGTTATGTTTGAATATTTTATGGGTGACATTTATCGGGCACAAATTCAATGAAAATGAACATTGCGGTATGTTTTTCCCTACTTTTTTCATATTTTGGATAAGAAGCCTGCTAATTCTGTGCTGCATTCACGCAAACTTTGTAAGTGAGATTGTCGGAGATCTTGGTTCTTTGTTCCTTCCCTTTCACATTTAAGTATCACATAATATTTTTTAAAAGATTGAACAGTTGTGAATGATACATTTTAAGCACTGCAGATGCATCCTTCCAGCCATAATGAACGGCTTACCAATAAATATAATAAATAAAATTACTCATAGTAAAAATACTAACCAAGCACAATGCATATTAAAAGGGTATTTTATAAAACAAAGCTGCAACGATGCGTCTGCGGACCGAAAACCATAGTGTATAATTTAGTATTGATAATATAATTGGTCTTTATATTATGTTACATAAGCCTACCTGTTATACCTAAAAAATAATAATTTGTAAAACATTAGTCTCTGTGCGGCATTGTGGAACTGAGCGGGCGCACATAATCTTTTATATTTAGATTAAGCGCTTTAAATTGTCTACCTAAATATGATGTCTTTATTCGCAATAAACAGATTATATATATTTTTTTAAAGAAAATTTTCACATTAAGACACGGTCGCAGTGGAGAGAATAATTTACAATCATACTCCTATTATGGATGAAAGTGTCTGAGAATGGATGGGTGCCTATTACTTTTTCTTAGAAATTATTATTATTATTATCTATACTTGTTGGTATAGATTATAATAATAATAATAATATTCTACCACATACACACATCACCATCTAGTCCTAAACTAAGCAGAGCTTGTACTATGGGTACTAGATAATGGATAAACATACATACTTTTTTTTGTTGTTGATTACGACAAACTATGCACTAAAATAGTTAATACATGAGATTACACGTAGAATATGTATCTTCTGTTGCAAAAAAAACACTCCTACGCGGGCGGAATTTAAGATTGTGTAATATCCGACAAAAAGCAGCAATAGCCTAGTGGAGAGACCGACAGACTGCTACGCAAAGGGTCCGGGTTCGAACTACTGCACGCACCAATGCCTTTTCGAAGTTATGTGCGTATTAAATTGTTAATTATGGCTGGCTAAGCGGTGAATGAAAACATCGTGAGGAAACCTGCATGTCTGAGAGTTCTCCATAATGTTCTCGAAAGACATGTGCAGTCTGCCAACCCGCACTAGGCCAGCGTGGCGGACTATGGCCTTACCCTTCTCATAGCAAGAAGAGGCCCGTGCCCAGCAGTGGGACAGTTTATATATAGGGCTGATGGTGATGATGAATATCCGACGTTTCGACCTATTGGCATCGGTCGTGGTCGCGGTAGTCAAAACGTCGGATAATACCGAGGTATTTATGCCTTAAATAACTAAGTTAGGAATCACAAATAAGACCCGCTAAGTAAGTTGTATATGAATAATTGGACTATAGTTCACGTACAAAACGCATGTGAGGTTTAAGTTGCGGGTGTACAGCTCTCGCCCGCGGCGCATGCGCGATATTAAATGTGTTAAACTGTTTACGAGAGTTCACGTCAAACAACGTCGACGGACGGTGTCAACATCGACCAGTTTAAGAAGTACAAACGTGTAGCGGCTTGACAAAAAGTCGCCTTTGTACCAGTATTATTGTTCTTACTAGCAACCCGTCCCGGCTTCGCACGGGTATTTTGGTAGATAAATAAATATAAATAGCGATGACTCTAATGTTCTTTGACCAACTAAACTACTTATTTCATTGTTGTTAAAAATAGGTTCGAAAATAACCCATCATTTTATTGTAATATGTAAAAGCAAAATAAAGTTATTGTGGGTTATCCTTGGGAGATAGACATATACCGTCGCGGACTTTTTTGTAGATCTATTTAAGAGGTACAATCCCACCATACATTGTTTTGTTATAACTCAAAAGATTTTAACAGCGTTTTCGAGGAAAGCTCCCGATCGCATTAATTTTGCGGGCGCCTTGAACTAATATCGTCGTAAATGTCGTAATATCGTCAGTTTGCACAAAACCTAAACTTATTATACACTAAAACCTTCCTCAGGGATCACTCTCAATGTTGTTGAAAACCGTATAAAAATTTGTTCAGTACTTTTCGGGTTTTGAGCGAACAGACAGACAGACAGACGCGGCGGGGGACTTTATTTTATAACTAGAGGACGCCAGCAGCTACGCCTGCATTTTTTTTAAATTTACCCGTTTTGGCCGATCCCGTGGGAATTTCGGGCAATCCCTTCTTAGTGCACCCCTACGGTCCCCAAGGAACATACATGCCAAATTTCAGCTTCCTGCGCCCAATAGTTTCGGCTATAGCGTGTCTGTCAGTCAGTCAGTAACGCAAGGATTTTATATATTAAGATATGTAGAGATAAACAGTGATTGCTTCAGCATTTGGTAGGATGTATGTTTAGTTAGTATAATTTGGAGACCAAGTTAAACTTAGAAATTATACATAGAGTAAAAGTTAAAGCAATGTTGTACAGTTGCATCCGAGAGTTAAACGCCTTGGAGCCTGAGGTCACTTACTGGTATAACCAGATTTGACAGAATATCAACTTTTCCGTAGAGCGACTGCCGTCTGACCTCCGCAACCCAAAGGGTAGCGATATTCCATAGCCTCTGCATGGTAGTCTGTTGCTTTCTCCACTAGGCTATCGCCGTCTCAAGAAGTAAAAGTAAAGTAGAGACTAAAATGATTCGTAATCAGCTGAGGTATCGGCGTAAAGAGAGCTTGCGAGCATTTAAGGTACGCGAAAATGTATAATACCTCCGTGGTCCAGTGAATAGCGTATGCGTCTGCTGATCTAGGGGCCCCGGGTTCGATTTCCGGATCAGGCAAAAGTGTTATGGAGTTTTCCGAATTTTTAGTAGCAGCACGGAGTCTGGCAATGTGCCCGGTCATGGCAATAGACTCGCCACTTATTACGGGGGACCTATGTAAAATTCAAAACATGGCGAAATGTCGCTATAATATTACACTTCAGCCTACCCCTTTGGGGATACAGGCGTGAGTCTAAAAAGAAAAATAAAAGAAAATGCATTGTTCAATATCCAAAACTCGCAAATATCTTCTGTACCTATATATAAAATTCTTGCGTTACTGACAGACTCACAGACAAGCTATAGCCAAACCTATTAGGTGCAAAAAACTGAAATATTCCATGTAGGTTCTTTGGTTACCGTATCTTGGCTACCTATCTACCGATTGCCCAAATCCCCTAGTCAGTATATAAATTTCTTATTAAGCTTCGTTAAAACAACTCGATAGCGACTATAGTATATGCTTACGTTAATTGTACTCAGTCAGATTGTGACGCGACCCAAAGCAGTAGTTTGTTACAAGTGTAGATTCTCTAGGTTAAAAAAAGTTAAAACGTTTTGAAAATGTATGTTTAGAGGCTTTCTATCATTAAATCATATAGTACTTAGCTTCGAAGATTATCTTAAAAGCTATAAAACACCTCTTTTCTTAGACTTTTTGTTGAGATAGAAAATGCAAAATTGATTTCAACAGACCTTTTACATTACATAATCAGGGCCGGGTTTTCATTCATTTCTTTTTTTTAAAAGGTAGACTGGGAGAGAATGTCCAAGGCATTAGGTTCGCCTTTATACGTTTCCGAGTATATAAAGTTATTAAATGAATAAAATACAAAACACGCACTAAGAATACTAGAAATAAATCTTGTGTCGCGAATAACTACACGCAACCAACGAACACAAAAACACCCAGATGAAAGACATCAATTTGTACACACTTGACACAAACTGCTACTGTAGTGCTGAGTGATAAGGCGGCCGATTCGCTATCCGTGCAGTCAACCGGACCGGCTAGACACCGGTAAAGTAAATAAAACGATCTGGCTGCATAAAGAGACTTGTCAAAGTTAAGGTCAAGTTGACTTTGAATTTTTAAAATGTCTGATTTTGAGAAATGTTGGCAATTTAAAGGCTGTTTGTGTGGGGCGTGGATGGTTATCTCTGAATATAGCCCAATCTGTATGACTTTTGTTAATCGGACATTATCTAAAGAGTAATAGTAGTGGTCAATGAGAATATGAGTAAAGAGAAAAAGTATTTCTATTTATAAGCTATTTTCGACAATAGAGAATACCTCTTGCAATGACACTTTCATTAATAATGGGCTGGTATGTACGAATAAGCCCAATCCAACTAATAATTCATTTAGAAATTCACAAGTATTAAAACTGGTACATCAAAATATACAAGGTATGTCAAATAAAGATTTAGAAGTGGAGTTGTTCATGAACGGTGAATGCGTCGATATTTTGTGTATAACAGAACATTGGCTTAAAGATCACCAGTTCATGTGCAATTTTAATAACCATCTAGTTGGTAGTTCGTTCAGCAGACAAAATGCAATACATGGTGGATCGTTGATTTTAGTTAACAAGCTGCTTAAATTTAAGAATCGTAGTGACATTGTTAGTTTCTCTGTTGAACGGACAGTTGAAATAGCCTGTGTGGAGTTGGACCAACTTCTTGTTTTGAGTGTGTATAGGCCACCATCATCCTGCTATGATAACTTTGAAAGTGTCATGGATGATGTGTTACGGAAGCTATGCCAACAAAATAAATCTATAATAGTAGGTGGCGATTTTAATATTAATTTACTAGAAGATTCCCTGAATTGCCACAAAATTAAGAATTTGTTCAAGTCATATAATCTTGCATGCTTATTTTTGGAACCCACCAGGATAACTTCCACGACATCTACTTGTATAGACAACATATTTACAGATATTGTACCAGTTAGAAAGCAAATAATTAACAAATTAACATCAGATCATTGTGGACAATCTATAACATTTGCTATGCAGTCTAAAAAAGTAGGTAGAAAGGAACTGAGTGTGGTGCCAAAAACTTTGCGTCGTCTGGAGGGACTTAAGGATAAACTCACAAGTACATTACCATACTTATGCTATAATAACGATCCTAATAAGTTGTACAATTCTTTCTTTGACATGTACTGTACTATATTCAATTCTATCTTTATCCCTAAGAGGATCTCAGTTGCTGGTACTACATCCTTCAGTGAATGGGCAACCACTGGAATTTATAAAAGTAGAAATAAGCTTTACGAATTATATGAACAGTAAGTAATTAATAAAAATGATGCACAATTTTGTCAATATGTAAGAAATTAGTCCAAGTTATTTAAAAAGATTTGTCGTGAAGCTAAGACACTTTATTTAAAATCAAAAATTAAAAACAGTGACAATAAAATAAAAGCAACGTGGGATATTATAAACAATGAGACTGGAAGGGTCAAGATTAAAAGTAACGATTACACTCTTCAATTAAATAAAAAGATATTAAAGTCAGATTTTGGGATTGCCACAGCATTTGAAAATTTCTTCACAGACATTCCAGTCTCAACCACTAAATCCCTCAACTCGTCCCCTATTGACGCCGAATCTCTATTGAAACAAAATGTCAATAGGTGTAACATTGAATTTAGTTTTAGTTATGTCACTGACAGAGATATTGTAAAAACTTTTAATAGTCTTAATTTGAAGAAGACTAGTGATCTTTGGGGCAATTCTGTTGTGATTACAAAATCCATAATCAACACAGTAGCACCTGAACTGGCAATGATTTTCGATAGATGCATTGACTGTGGTGTGTTTCCTGATCAAAGGAAAAGTAGTAAAGTAATTCCGTTATTTAAATCAGGTAGCACATCTGACCCCACAAATTATAGGCCAATATCTGTGCTACCCACGTTTAGTAAAATTTTTGAAAAATTAATTCTAGGTCAGCTTCAAATTCATTTTAATAACAATAAGCTGTTACATGAAAAACAATTTGGTTTTACTAGGGGTCGCTCAACTACCGATGCTGGAGTTGAGCTTTTAGATAGTATTTTTGATGCGTGGGAGGAGTCGCATGATGCTCTGGGAGTCTTTTGTGACTTATCAAAGGCTTTTGATTGCGTTTTTCATGAAACATTGATCAGGAAATTACATTACTATGGAGTTAAGAACACTGCTTTGGATCTCCTAACATCATATCTGAGTAATAGGATACAGAGAGTTGAGGTAAATGGTAAAGTTTCTATGGGTTCAGTGGTCACAATGGGAGTGCCGCAAGGTTCAATTCTTGGTCCATTCCTTTTCCTTGTATATATTAATGATTTGCCATACATTATGCAAAATAATGAAGAGATAGTGTTATTTGCTGATGATACATCACTTATTTTTAAACTTAGACGACAACAATCAAATAATGACGATGTAAATAACGCTCTCTCTAAAGTAGTTCAATGGTTTACTGCTAACAATTTACTGTTAAATGAAAAAAAAACAAAATGTATACGATTTTCAAGACCGAATGTAAAACAAGTTAAACCTAACATATGTTTGAATGGAGAAGAGTTGGATCTTATAGATAACACCGTATTCTTAGGCATAACCTTAGACTCTAAGCTACAGTGGGGCCCACATATAGGTCAGTTGTCGAATAGACTTAGCTCTGCAGCGTACGCGGTTTATAAAATTCGTCAGTTAACTGATATAGATACGGCCAGATTAGTATATTTTAGTTATTTCCACAGCATAATGTCATATGGCATTTTATTATGGGGCAACGCAGCTGACATTCAAACTGTGTTTGTACTGCAGAAGCGGGCTATTCGTGCAATCTACAGTCTTGGTTCAAGGCATTCACTGAGGGAAAATTTAAAGAAATTAAGATAATGACTGTCGCATCTCAATACATTTATGAGAACTTGTTATATGTCAGGAAAAATATAAATATGTTTTCCAAATTCAGCGACATTCATAAATTAAACACACGAAATAAAAACAAACTTGTTCTACCTTCAACTAGACTACAAAAAAATAAGTAACTCCTACAAGTGTCAAAGCATACGTTTTTACAACAAAATTCCAGGCAATATTCAGGAACTAAGCATTAATAAATTCAAAGTATTTATTAAACAGAGCTTGTGTTCAAAAGCTTATTACACAGTTAAAGATTATTTAGCAGACAAAAATGCCTGGAATTGAGTTTAAAAATTATGAATTTTGACATTTTGAAATTAGTGACAAGATATTTTTATTTACATTTGTAATACTTATATTTTTACATTTTGACATTTTTAATTTGACATTTGTAATTTTATTTATTTTGTTTTGACATTGTTTGATTTGACATTGTTATTTTATTTATTTTCTTTTGACATTTAAAATTACTTAAGTAATATATTATTATTTTTAAACTGACATTCAATAATATTTTCTGACATTTTAAATATATGACATTTTATTGTTTAAATTTTTACTATTTTTAAAATTACTTAAGTAATATATTATTATTCCTGAATTGACATTCAATAATATTTTTTGACATTTTAAATATAATATGACATTTTATTGTTAAAATTTTGTTATTTTTACATATTGTTTGCAACATGTATTTTACTATGTATTAGCTTGTAAAATTGTGAGTATGATGTGGGCATTATTAAACATATAAACAAATAGTTGTGGCAACCTGTCTGATGGCTTAGGCTGACATGCTTATGCATACACCTTCTGATGGCGTGGAGGCATAGTGATACAGATCGTGCTGGCTCCCTCAATCAAGGTTGAGCCGTACGATTGCTGTTGAATGCGGGCCATCAGTTGGCCGAGTCAGTCAAAAGCGTCAGATGATTTCCTGCATTGTACTTGCATACTAAACCCTTTTTTTTGTCTGGACTTTAAAAGATGAAGAAAATACTAAACAAAATGAAGTGACAAAAAAAAAATGACTGAGTTTGTTTCGGCCTTTCTTCTCAAGAAGTCATTTAGCTAGGAAAAGCCGGCATCATCTAGAATAGGGTTTTGACATGTATAAGTGTTGTAAACAACCAAAATGCAGAAATAAATATGTCTTTATGTCTTTATGTCTTTAAGCTGTAACGGGTTCTAGGATAGAAACGCAGTAGAGGTTCTAGATGCGTTTATTGCCGAGTATTGTCTCACTTCCCTTGCACGAGTATGACCGACCAACAACACGACACTGGCCTGAACACTAAGGGCTGCAGTCTCCCACGCTGTTCCCTCCGGTAGTGTGTAGGCAGGCTGCTCGAAGGCTGCGCGTAGCGGTGCAGGTCCTCGCTGACGTTGGCTCAGCTGGCAGGCGCCGGCGAGTTTGATGAGCAGAGCAGGCCAGACTCTTCGGCAGAGGTGACGCCGAAGGCGATGGAGGAAAGTGTAGCGGTCTAGGAGCGTAGCCCGAAGCTTTAAGGTAGACCTGGAACCCAGCTGCTGGAATCAGGATACACGTAAGACGTAGGGTCAATAGGTACGCGTAGATATGTAATAGAAGCGACTTTAGAGTAGCGGTGCCGGCCTCTCTGTCAACCCCTTTATATACCGGCCCTCCATCAGAGTTGGAGTCCGTGCATGACCATATTTGGTCAGGCTTCGCGAGCGCGGACGATGACCTTCCCTGATTGGCCGAGCGTATGGACAGTACTGTGACGTAGACGCGGTAAGTACCGGACATACGTCACAATACCGCCTGCCTTAGGAGAGGATTTTGCGTGGCTAACAAGGAAAATCCGACAAGCTGCGTTAGGTCTACGAGTGCGCTACTGTCCAAGCTAAGACGGCATATAGAAAGAAGGAAAGGAAAGTCTTATACGGTTTGTAACAAATAGTTAGGCACCATAGTGTATAAGTTTTAGGTCCTTTACTTGCCAAAACCCAATAGAAATTCCAGACGCGTCCGACAACTCGTAAACGAGAGGCAACTTTTTATTAATCACTGTGCACTTCACGAATTTAGGGGCTAGATTCTTACAGAAGGACTTATCCTTGTCGCTCTGATAAAAAGTCCTTTTCCACACAGTGTCTCCCACATTAAACTCAGCTGGTTTACGGCGTAAATAATAAGTTTGGGAATTCCTAGCATGAGCTTGAATGAGGAGTGCCTGAACTTTGTCAAATATGCCTGATAAGTGACCTATCTTTTCTGCGTAATCGTCCCTAGGTATGTATACTATATCATCAGCGTCCGTGTTGACATAGTGTGAGCCGCATGGAACTAATTCACGTCCATAGACTAAAAAACTAGGTGTATAGCCCGTGACTTCATAAACTGCAGTATTTAATGCAAACTACACCATAGGTAGGAGAGTGTCCCATAATCTCTGGTCATTTCCTACAAACGCCGCTAAGGTAAAACCAATGTTTTTATTATAGCGTTCGACCGTATTCACATGTGGGGAATATTTAGGAGTATAATGAAGATTAGGTACAAAAGTCCTTAAAAAATAGAATAAAAAAAAAATTAAGATTAGGGATTTTGTACTTGCGCAACATAGCTTTTAAAGTAGCACTTACAAACTGTTTACCATTATCTAATATAATTGTAGATGGTATACCATGAACTAAAAATATTTTTTCTTCCAAAATATTAGTTATTATTTCAGCAGTTGCGCGCCTGGTAGGAAAAAGTAGACAGTATTTACTAAAACAACAAGTTACTACAAAGATGTAGGCGTTTTGTTTTCTTGTGACGAGTAATGGCCCCACCAAATCTACACTAATGGTTTGGAAGGGTCGTGAACACACTTTGGGTCGTCCCATGGTTCCCAATGGTGCATGGTTCTGATATTTGTGCGCGACACAATTGTCGCAAGAATTTATGAACTTTACCACGTCAGCGTGCATTTTGGGGCAATAGTAATGCAGTGCTAAGCGCTTGTAAGTTTTATTTAAATATACCGAAATGCCTCGAAGTGGGTTCGGCATGGTTCTCTAATATGGCATTATTTCGATCGGTGGAAGATAGCACTTCTTTCCATTCGAACTCCTTACGTAGCATACACCTAGATTTTATCAAACGATACAATTTATTATTTTTAATAGAATAGTCTGGGTAGTCATTAGGCGAAGATAAACAATCATTGTAGGTGGCTGAATACCATTGATCAGTGTCAACATTAGGGTTGTTCACGTTATTATTATTCGCGTTAATTATATTTACAGGTAGGGATCGTGATAACACATCTGCTATAATATTGTCTGCGCCGCGCCAATGCTTTATTTCAAAGTTAAAGGCTGACAGACGAACCGACCACCGAGCTAATCTACCAGTCGGGTTGCTCAAGTTTAGGAACCATTTCAGTGTAGAATGGTCAGTATACACCACAAACCTTAACCCGTTATCTAAATAACAGCGCCAATATTCGAGGGCTGTTAGCACTGCTAATGTCTCCCGTTCTGTTATACTGTAGTTTTGTGGCTGTGCATTAAGTGACCTACTGATGTAAGCGATAGGTAGTTCCACGCCACCTATTTCTTGTGTAAGCGACCCACCGATGCCACTCGCACTCGCATCTGTGTGAACTTGAAAAGGTTTCTCGTAATCGGGACACGATAATATTGGTGCGGAGCTTAACAATTGTTTTAGTTTAAAAAACGAGTCATCAGCTTCCACCGACCACTGGAATGGTGCAGCTTTCTTACCGGTAGAAGTAAGTTTGTTCAAAGGGCCGGCAATAGTACTAAAATTAGGTATAAATCGCCGATACCATGATGCAATGCCTAAGAACCTTTTGACTTCTTTTTTATTCTTAGGCGTAGCATATTGAAGAATGGCTTCCACCTTACATGGGTCTACTTGTAATCCTTTAGAGTTTACTACGTAGCCCAAGTACTTCAATTCATCACGGAAGAATTTAGATTTTTCTAAGTTAATGGTAAGGTTGGCCGATTTTAATTTTTCGTATACTTTATTTAATAGTGACACATGAGCATTAAAAGATGGCGATATAAGCACGATATTATCTAAGAAAACGAATACAGAGTTTTCGAACTCAGGACTGTTCGTAAGCAAGTGATCCACCAAACGCTGTTGTGTCGCAGGCGCATTCGTTAAACCCAACGGCATAGTCACAAATCTAAATGTTCCTCTAGTAGGCACATAGAACGCAGTCTTATCACGATCACATTCGCGAAGAGGCATCTGCCAAAAGGACTTACATAAGTCTATACTACTTAGATATCTAGCGTTCATAAGATTGTCTAAAATTTCGGATACGTAAGGTAGTTTTTACGCGTCTTTTTGAGTAATAGAATTAAGTTTCCGGCTATCTAAACAAAACCTTAGTTTACCGTCCTTCTTAGGCGTTAGTAAAATAGGTGACGACCAAGGACTTTCGCATTTTTCTACCACTCCCAATGCAAGCATTTCATCTAATTCATCAATAATTAATTTTAATTTCGCCGGCGGTAACCTATAATATCTTTGGCGTATCGGCGCAGAATCGCCAGTGTCTATTGCATGTTCTATTAAGTGAGTTCGTCCTAACCCGGTTTTTTCAGTAGAAATCGACTCGTATTGCTTTATAATTAACTTAGCCTTTCTTTGTTGTGACTCACTCAACTCACTAAAAGATTGCAATACGTTCGTGTTACTCGGCTTATTTTCACTTAACACACTACACGGCAATGTTTTAGACATGCATACGGATGCGATATGCTTAGGCAGTAATTTAAATAGTTTCCAGAAATCGATGCCTAAAATTAAATCACTTGTAACTTCTGGAATAATATAAGCTTTCAATAAGTGGGTTTGATTATTAAAAGTAGTGGGTAGGTTGATAAGACCGCGCGGCAACAAGATATTTCCATTCGCGATCCGAATGGAATTAGTGTTGTGACACTGCTGTATTTCTAACCCGATTTAGTAATTACCTCCAGATGGGAGTTGTTACCTAAAATTGTAATGGCTGAACCGGAATCGAGCAATCCACAAATAGGTAAACTGTTAATCGTTACGTTAACATAGGGCCGTAGGTCATTTTTAGGTTTATTATCCAGGATCGAGGCGACGGAATAACAAGAGAAATACACTTTTAGAGTGTTTAGCCAATTTCTCCAATCATCTTTGTCAAAATTGGTTGAATAGGTTGTAGAACCTAATTTAGATTTTGACGCGCCCCAACCCTGACCAACTAGTTTTTTGGTTTCGTCGATTTACAGTTCGGGCAGTTAGGGAATGTCATATCCCTACGGCCGCACTTGAAGCAAATTGCGAACCGATCGCGTTTGCATTCATTCAAACTGTGATCATTGATACGGCAGCGCGGGCAGTACTTGGACGTGACTAGAGTGACAGAGCTAGGTTTAGACTTAGGTTTGCTAGGTTCGTTGTTCTCAGTGTATTCGGACGTACCCTCTATAGTAGCAACGGGATAATTATTGTAGGAATTATTACGCGCTCGGTTATTAGTTTTGTGACTGTAAGCTAGGTCTGGTGCCAACGTGTCGTTACTATAATACGGTTCGCGGAATTGAGAGTTCAAACATTTCATCCGTTCGTAGTTTAAACATAACGTCTGCAGTGTTGCTATACTGTCTATTGAAGATATTGACGGAGCTAGCACTAGCGAGTAGCATGGACGTATGTTATGCAATAGGATGTCTAATTTTCGCGTTCGGACAATCGCTTTGACGGTGACAGCCTAGCGAACAACTGATTCACTATCGAGAGATAAATAATTATAGTTTCTGTAGCACCTTGGGTACGTCGGTGGATTTCATTTAATAACCGGTAGTCATAATCGTACGGTGTGAAATCGGCTATAAATTTGGTAGTGAGTTCTTCCCATGTAGTGAAATATTCTTTTAGGCCGCGATACCAGTGAAGTGCGTTACCGGTGAATATTTCGGAGGCATACGATAAAATTTTAGTGGAAGGTAGATTATGCGCGGTTTGGAATTCGGTTACGCGTTGTAGGAACGCTCAGACGCATCCCGTACCGTCGTATTTTAACTTGGACAGTTCGCTAACTCTCAAATGCTCGCAATGCAATACTGGGGCTAACCCTGCCTGCGTTGAGATAGACGGCGCAGGTTGGACTTCTGCCACAGCATCAGCTGAGCGAACAGCTGATTGCTTAATGGCGGAGAGCTCCGCCGAGAGCTTGTCGAACCGGCTACACAATTCGGTTATCCGTTTCGAATACGCCGTAGGACGTTCCATCCTACGGAGTCTGTGGTATAAGTGGTTGTGCAGTGCGGTAGACCTCCTAGCTAGGTTCGCGTCGTAAGAAGTATTTAATGAATTCACTCGCTTGGCCAGCTCAGAGACGGCCTCGCCAGCGCCCTCGAAATCCACCGCTATGGCTAGACCCGACTCCAAAATTTCATCATTTAGAATGGCTTACAGTAATTTAGGGAGCTGCTTCCGCAGACCTAGGACAGAGGTAGCCGGCTCCTCACCTCTAATCGCAACCTCGTAGGCTAACTCGCTCTTATTTAGCAGGAAGTATTTTATGGGGTGTGAGCCCATTGTGTATGAATAAATACCGCGTAAGTATAGCACTACTGACTACACTTAGTGCGCAAGCGTTCCGCCCTTACAAATGGCCTACTTTACGATTAGGCGTATAAGTTCGACCGTTAGGACTAATTAGAAAAACGTTAGATTCAAATTTGCGAACTATTACGTAGTAGGTAGTTACACTAAAAGGTAGACAATTAGTATAACAATACGTACCGGTTCGCTGTAGCCGCACCTGCTCGCTTAAAATAATGGAGACCTGCTAGAAGAGAACTCGAGCACGAAAAACGAGACAATAACCCACGTAGGCGCCACTGTAACGGGTTCTAGGATAGAGACGCAGTAGAGGTTCTAGATGCGTTTATTGCCGAGTATTGTCTCACTTCCCTTGCACGAGTATGACCGACCAACAACACGACACTGGCCTGAACACTAAGGGCTGCAGTCTCCCACGCTGTTCCCTCCGGTAGTGTGTAGGCAGGCTGCTCGAAGGCTGCGCGTAGCGGTGCAGGTCCTCGCTGACGTTGGCTCAGCTGGCAGGCGCCGGCGGTGCGAGTATGATGAGCAGGGCAGGCCAGACTCTTCGGCAGAGATGACGCCGATAGCGATGCAGGAAAGTGTAGCGGTCTAGGAGCGTAGCCCGGAGCTTTAAGGAAGACCTGGAACCCAGCTGCTGGGATCAGGATACACGTAAGACGTAGGGTCAGTAGAAGCGACGTTAGAGTAGCGGTGCCGGCCTCTCTGTCGGCCCCTTTATATACCGGGCCCTCCATCAGGGTTGGAGTCCGTTACATGACCATATTTGGTCAGGCTTTGCGAGCGCGGACGATGGCCTTCTCTGATTGGCCGAGCGTATGGGCGGTACTGTGACGCAGGCGGTAGGTACCGGACATACGTCACAAAGCGATGGCGCGAAAGCATAAGCCTAATGCAATAGCACGATCATGCCACAAGCATTTTGTAAAAAAATATATAATCGTCCCTATGTCTTGCGGCAGCATTGCGGCATAGACCATTTAATGTGAAAACCCCTTAAGTCATTTGTAAAAAAATTTCAATACCCACACCTCCTACTGTTTTTCTTTCATCCTCGAATCAGAATAAACGTAATTCAACAAACTATTTTATTTTGCCGCCATCCTAACGTACAATAACTCTTAGCCTAAAGTTAATCTGAACCGACTTCGATGAATTTACATGCAAATTGGGTTTCATAACGGATCTCAGTGAACGCCCATAGTAAATGCTTTAGACAACCTTATTGTGCCAATGAAAGAAAATCAAACACATCCTTATTTCAATTCGATTAAAACCCAAAATTGCACGGTTATCTTTTAATTGAACGGTAAAGTAAAGTTTGCTTCCCAATAAGTCCCGCAAATTGAATTATGCATTCGAATTGTCTGTGATTAGTTCTTATTGCTAAGACAATAAGGTTGTAAATTGTGATACAACATTTTTCAAAATTGTATTTATAAATGCTCTCGTAAGTTTTAACTTTTGAAGCTTTGGTAAGGACTTTGAAACCACTAATATGTGACAAACTGGTGTGACACGCGAGTTTTTAGTGATTATTAATAGTTTAATCTTATGCAAAGGGGTTAAGGTTAACGACAGAAGTTTAATCTTGAAAGTTATTTCACCCAAGCTTTAGGCATTTGACTTTTACCTTTAACCTACCTTTAAGACTGAGGTAAAATATTTTTTTAAACTTTCGAAAATAGGATTAGGTACTTATAAAAGGTTGATATATTTTTAAGTGACTTTTTTGCTTTTGTTTTAAGTAGCTTTATATCGACGGTGCGGTTGGGTAGACGTTGACACAACCTTATATCTACAACTCTTTATCTCAATTTGGACTGCATTTGGGAATGCCAAAGGAGATGAAGCAACTTCACTAGTTTTAGGACTCAACACTTGAATTATTTGACTGTGATTGACACAATCAATCATTGTGATTGTCACCAATGCACTATCACTATTCCAACATCTCCAATATACTTCTGATTCAATTATCTCAGATTTCCATGTAATATTAGATTCCTTCCTCCAGGGCTTCGCGAATGTCAATACTCGGTGACAGCCCTCATCATAGCTACTGAACCTAGCTACATACATGATATATTATACACGGAGAAGTTGTAGTAAGGGTGGGGTTAACCTAACACAAAATCGAGAATATATCGCAGCGAAGTTGTGATTTCCCTAGTCGCTACCTGCCGCTTTGTATTATTCTCCTGATGAGCCAACTCAAAACATCCTACCGAGTTGATAAAGTGAAAAGCAGCGATAGCTGAGTGGAGAGACTAGCGCCCGCACCAATGACTTTTCGGAGTTAAGTGCCTATTAAATTGTTAATTATCGCTTGCTAGTCGGTGAAGGAAAACATCGTGAGGAAACCTGCATGTCTGAGAGTTCTCCATAATGTTCTCGAAAGACATGTAAGTCTGCCAACCCGCACTTGGCCAGCGTGGTGGACTATGGCATTACTCTTCTCATAATGGGAAGAGGCCCTTGCCCAGCAGTGGGACAGTATAAAGGGCTGATGATGATGATGATGATGATAAGTAGCTGCCAAGGCTACAAACAGAGATGAGGGTGAACCTCGTGCAAAACAGAAAATTAATTATTGTTTAATTTCCACTTTTGCACATGTTCGCTCATTTTGCCAGAACAGTCTAGCAACGAGTGAAGTATTCTGGTTCTACGCATAACATGATTGGGTGCCAACTAAATTTAGTCTATATCCACGTCATTCCGTAGTATTACAAAATAATATGCACGCAAATGCACATTACTCCGGGCCATCGTCAAAGCAGTTCCAACACCATTGTCCAACCCATTTCCACTGCAGTGTGTAATATGTGTGTCTCCCCTGAATTTACTCACAAAGGCTTTCTATCAAATACCACTTACGTTCCTATTCAATTTCACAATTTTACACAAAAGTTTTATTTTCACATATTGTTCTTGGTTATCAAAAAACCTTTGGCGAGTGCGTGGTCAGGATATTATTTTTTATTCAGGGGTGCCGCCATTATGTCATAGGCCCCTCCCCGGGGAGGCCCACTAAGGCCCAGTAATCCATTCAGGCCTTGACCACTACGCTATATAATTAACATATCCGACCGTTATCTTTCCGTGACCTTTACGAAACTACCTATACCTATCATAACGTTTTTCTAACCTTTTGACTACCGGTGTACAAACACACCTGTTTGTGTGAATACGTTAGTGGATTATGATTTCCTGGGTTTCCAAGATAGGTGTAATACACTATAAGCGATATGTTTTTGCTGGATAGCAGCTAATAATCACAAGTTTTTGTAGCCTCTGTAGCTGCTAGTTGCCTTTAGGATTGATTAGTAAATTTCACGCCAGTAACGCGATTAGTATTCATCAAAGAACTGAGACGGGGGGTCTCAGGTAGGTTGTCGGGGTTCGAATAGAAACACTGCTAGAAAGAACAGGTTTTTTATTATGTCTCACTACCGCTTACATACAGTATGACCAACTAGGTGTAAGCACTGGCCTGAAGGCTGGAGTGTAGACTCCTGCTGCTCTCCGACGCTTGCAGGGTAGACTGCTTGTAGGATCACCGGTGAGCTGGCCAAAGTGCACGCTGTGTAGGCAGCTCGGTGGACGGGGTAAAGGGCGAGCGGAGGTTCAGGCGGTGCAGCTGATGTAGGCTGGGTGGTAAGGCTCAGGCGTAGGCCGGTGCAGATAGGCGTCAGTGGCCTGGCTGTAGGAAGCTCGTAGGCAGGAGCTGATACGTTGGCGGCGGCCAACAGAAGCACGGCGCCAGCAGCTCGTAGGTCGCAGCAACCCGTAGGGAAAAGACAGGTGTAGACCCGTAAGGAGATCGTAAGCCCGTAGGGAGAACTGGAAAGTTGAAAATACAATTATTCAATCGCTAGACTATTCCATCGCCTAACCGTTGGGCTCATCAGCCATTTTTTACATTTCCTTTGTAGGAAAGTATATATTTTGATAGAAAGTTTGTCAATTCTTTAGACGACCACGTAAGCAAATCATTGTTTTGTTACCATGATAAGCGGAGTTTCAAATAAGACGTAACTGTTAGACGAAGTACAGACGTGAAGCATTATGCAGTTGATTCAACTTTGTAGTCGTCTTACCATTTTGGCACTGACCAACGTCACGGTAAACTGCATGAAGATTAACGCGATACAAAACTTTTTCACTATTAATAACTCTAAACTCAAACATATCATCATACAGCCATTCACGGCCACGGCACAGCCATAGCCATTAACGGCACTCCTGGAGTTAGACTCCTTAGTCCGTCACCACACGGTAAACATAATACTTCAGCGCAATAAAGCTTATTCCTATAACATCGTCTTTTTCTTAACCATGTAAACGTCGGTAGCATCACAAACAATTTGTATCGAACCCTCAATCGACATAATGCGACAACCAATATGCTGAGCTTAGCAAATAAGAAGGGATGATCGTACCCAGCTTCTTATATTGGTTTACCATGATCCGATGAACGAAGATATTTACACGGTACGATGTAATCTACTCTTTGTATGAGTCTTTTCATCAACATTTATGTATGGAGAGTGTTACGTGAGCAAAATAAATGCTAAGCTGCAAAACGGAGCCAATCATAATTCGTGTGATCCACAATTCGTAAATTCGTAAACGCAATGCCTGCTGAAGTAATCTTTAAATGGTTTGCTGCTTAGTTCTACGCTGAGAGTTGTGATTTAAATTTTCATGTGGGACAATAGTGCGTGATTTTGTGATTTCTTTGAGTATGTGGTTTTTGTGTCCTTTGTTATCTTCCTAGCATCATCTCAGTTGGAACCCGGGATCCGCTAACAAGTCTAACGGATTTGACTAAATATTATTTTTTTCACAAAACGACTGCCTGTCTGCTTACTTGCCTGCTTTGTGTCGATTAAATGTTTGCAACGTTTCCAGTAATAAATGGCTTGTAATGTAAAAGGGTATTCAACATTTGGCCATAAAATACAATCTAAGCATCGCCCTTAACGACGCCACATCGTGACGTTTAAAAGACATATTGCATCCTAAGTCAATGCGATTTGCGTTTCATAGAAATAGAAAGAAAAGAAAGAAAAATGCGTTTATTTCTATCAGACGAAAGACATGAACAATAACGACAATGTTGAAAAACAAAAAAAAATACAGTATAACTGTACCAGTCTGTGCACGCCTGTCGCCTGCATAAAAATAGGAGACCAGTTCAGCATATTGCCGGACACATGTGCCCGGCACTGGTTTTCAACTGGCTCCTCAAATTGACGCGGACGTCAAACCAATGAGCAGTATAACATAACAAACTATAAAATATTTGACAAAGACAACAATGAAATTAAAAGAAATAATAATGATTTATACAACTAGCAAAAGATTACACACATGTTTTTTTTCCAGTACATAACAACGTTAGTAAATGCACAAATAACATATAAAAAAAATAATTTATACAGCTAGCAAAAAACCCAAGATTACATTTTTTTTTTCAGTACATAGCAACATTTGTAAATGCACATTAAAATGGTTTATTTCTGACATTGACATTGACACTTAAGCTACAGTAATGTCATTTATGTCACCAATCACCAATACGATTTCGTTACATAATAATCGATAAACAAAAGCAAGTGTCAGAAATACGACGCAGTTACATAATAAAAACTAAAACAACATAAAGATTATAATAATATCCGTGCTTTAACATAAACATGTATGCTAGTGAGTATCAAAGGTTTCGGCCGCGGCCGGCATAACGGCTAAGCGTGTTAATACCTACTTGCAGCGCGGTGAGCAATGTTGATGCTGAAATGAGACAATGCAATAGAGCGAGATGTACATAGACGCCAACAGTGACGTTGTAATACCTTCCGCGTGCCAAACAAACAAGGTTATGTAATCATTGTAACCTTCAATGTTTCATTTCGCCTATGTCTCGACCACGACTCAATATTATCGCCGCCACTACCGGACAATATTGATTACATCGGACACTACCATATATGTACAAAAATACTCGTAAGCACGAACAGAACAGTGTTTTTCTGAAAGGCAAATAACGTAAAGTACCTAACTAAGGTAAGTAAGTAATATAACATGATAATTGTTACTTTGCTTTAGCTGATCACATGAGATACAAGTATACCTATTACTATTAGGTGCCAAGTGACTGTTAGACAAATAATTAAAATGTATTTTTACAGATGAATACAAAATACTTATATCAACTGCAATTTTATAAGGCTGCATTCATGCATTCGGATTCAATAGCAATTCACACATACAATAAGAGCAATGGAAAATCAAACAAGTTCAGTGAGTATACCAAGCATCCATCAATGACCATAATATAGCATATCCCTACAAGCAGGTACATCCATTTTAAGCTTATTGGCAAGTGTAGGAAATAATGGGGTCAACACTGAAAAGTGGCTTATGGCAGCATCATCAGGGCTATAAGCATGAGTGAATTTTCTTAAACAGCTCTGTAGTATGTGATAATACCCAACTTGTGAATCTAAATACCCATTTTTGGATATTTGAACCATAACGTGCAAGTGAAGCAATACTAACATAGTTTATAAGTATATTTTGTACTAACAACCACTGTATGTATGTTAGACTCTAAGGTATTTATCTATGCGTCTATGCCACGCGAAATAAAATGATTTATTATTATTATTATAATGTTGCAACTATGTCAGCAACCATACCTACTTAGATAAATAATTACCTACCTAGTAATATATATAATACTTAAAAATCTATTACAGACAAAAATCACCCAGACTCAGATCAAATAATGATTGTGCTCAACACACAAGGATTTGCCCCATGTGGGAATCAAACCCAATACATCTGGTATAGCAATCAATGTTGCAAACCTAGACCACCAGGCCTGGGAATCATTATAAGGTACATATAGCTTAAATGTTTTTTTGCTTATTAAGTAGGTATTTTCTGAAATGATATTTAAAATAAATTTTGTTTTTTAAGGATCTGAGTGGTGGCGGTATATTGTTCCAGCAACGAGTAGCTGCATATTTGAAACATCCCCTGAAGGCAGAAGTTCTGTATCGTGGAATAGCTAGTGGATTAGTAATAGGCCGAGTGGAGTAATGATTCATTTCGTGCCTCCATTGCAATTTCCTATAAAGGTATACAGGTTTGTTTGAATTAATGATACCAAACAACAGATTAGCCAAGTGCAATTCCCTTCTTGCTGTCATCTTCAGTAAATCGTTTTCATTTAGGTAGGAAGTTACATGCTTACGCCAAGGTATATTGAAGCAGTAACGAGCACATGCATTTTGTACTCGCTGTATCAATCGATCTGTCCGAGACAGTAAACATGGACCGTACACAGTGTCAACATAGTTTAAACGCGATAAAACTAAACTGTCCACCAATAGTTTTCTGGTACTGACATTAAGGAACTGTCGTATTCTGTATAATATTTTAAGTCTGTAAAAACAATTTTTTACAACACTAGCAATATAATTTTCAAACCTCAATTCCGGGTCAATAATAAGTCCTAGATTACGCGCAACCTCCACTCTTTCGATTATCTCGCCTCTTATTTTTACTGTTGGATTTGCACATATGATGTCCCTTGTCTGTTTTTTACTGCCCATCACTATAAATTGAGATTTCTTTGAATTTAGGACCAAGGAATTCTTTTCTGCCCATGATGCAACTGTTGTAAGATCAGCATTGATTTTGTCAACTGCTAATCGCGTATCTTTGGGTGGGAAGGACAAATAAACTTGTGTATCATCTGCATACATGTGGTAATTGCAATGTTTGAAACATCTTGTTATATCAGCACTGTACAATATAAAGAGAAGTGGGCCGATTAAGGATCCCTGGGGAACTCCTCTGAGGACAGGTCGTAGAGGGGAAGTGGAGATTGATCCAGAATTGTTGCTAATTTCCACTTGCTGAAAGCGATCTGTCAAATAGCTTTCAAACCACTTCACTGTGTCGTCTTCAAAGCCATAGTAGCGCAACTTGGCAAGCAGCAGGCTCGTACTGATTGCATCAAACGCCCTGGAGAAGTCCAGGAGAGCTAAAATCGATCCTTCCCCACGGTCCCTTCCCTCGATGATGTTACCCACAACATCTGCCAATGCTGTAGCTGTACTTCTACCCTTCCTAAATCCTGATTGTAAGTCTGGAAGTATGCTATGTTTCTCCAAAAATTCCGAAACTTGTTGTTGTACCACCCTTTCCAGTATCTTTGACAAGCAAGGCAAGATGCTAATGGGTCTGAGATCCTTATGTGTTTGGGGATCATTTTTCTTCGGTATAGGACGTACAATGGCCCTCTTCCACAGTTCTGGAAAGCAATTTGTCATTATTGACTGATTAACCATTGACGTAATGGCCTCCAGAGACTGCGGAAGTGTTAAGCGTATCATGTGAATTGATATGCCATCCACCCCCTTCGCACTTGTCTTGATGGACTGCAGAACTCTCGCTACAGTTTCTTGACTCACAGTTTTAAGCGTGAATCTAGCTGCACCATAGCGGTTTTCTGTAAAATTTTTGAGTTCTGAAGCACATACCTTAGAATTTCCAGGCACATCCAAAAAAGCTAAGTTAATAGCGTCAGGGTCGTTAAACTGCTCTGGAAGCTCTTTATTTTTGTGGGTTGGGAGAGCATACCTTTTCAAGTTTTTCCAAAGGACTTTTGAGTCCTTATTATGATCATTAATATGTTTAGCATAAAATGCACTTTTTTCACTTGCGAGGGAGATAATAGCTTGCTGTTTTAAACTTTTATAATATTCTTTATGAGCTTCCAGTCCAGTCCGACGAAACCGTTCATGAGCTGCATCCCTTAGTCTAAATATGGTTTTGATTGTGTCTGTCATCCAGGGGGTCGGGGCATCTTTGACAACTTTTGTTTTTACTGGGGCATGTGCATCAAAAATCTTTGTCACAAAGGTGTTGAACAGAATTACCATGTCATTTACATTTTGCAATTCACATATTGTATGCCATGGAATCAAGTCAAGGTCACGCTCAAAAAGGTCCAAAACAATATCAGTAAACGGACGATAGGTCACTATATTACACCTAGGCTTCTCTTTTTTAAATAAAAGTTCGCAGGTAATGAAAGAGTGGTGGCTAAGTTCGCCTATAAAATCTACAGTGACTGATCTATACCGCGCGTCAGTACAGATGACATCAATAAGCGAGGCACTTTCACCAACAAAATGCGTGGCAACCGGCACTATTTGGGTCAGGTTGCTACAGATAAGGAATTGATTAAATTTATTTCTATTGCTGCTAGACTCGTCTAGCATGTTTACATTAAAGTCTCCTAGCAGTATGATATTATCATATGGCGCTAAGGCACAAAGGCTTTCTGTGATTCCATCTAAGAAGGTATCTAACTCAAGCCAGGGTGGTTTGTAAGCAGTTCCTATTAAAATTTTTTTAGTTTTAACTGTAGTACTGATCCACATTTGCTCTACATTAGGATGATGAGGATGAAGCTGAGTATGTGTACTTATACCAGTTTTAATATAAAATGCCACTCCTCCTCCACGTCCCCCACGAATTGTCAGGGGGCGTGGTATATGTCGTAATCTATAACCTGGTACCACTGGAGCACGACCTTCTTCTCCCACTCTTAACCATGTTTCGTTTACGGCCATTATATCTACTGAGTGACGGCTCATAGCCAAAAGAAACTCATCATGCTTCGTTGAAAGAGACCCAGCATTCAAAAAGCCAAACTTCAATTGTTTGCTATTAATCATTGACTGTATACTTAGATAAATAGAACTTGTAATGGATATGATACACAATCAGTATAATCACCGATATTAAACCAAAATTAATTTGTACCACACAATTGTGATTTATATGTAGTATCAGGCATAAAGGGTGCGCAATTTGAACATAATATGTGTATTTTCTTTTTATATTTGCATGAGTATAATATATTAACGCGAATTTCTCAATAATTATACTATGATTATTGTTTGTTTCTTCATATACATACACATAATTTGTTCTTAGCCAATGTACGTACAAACAAATATGTTTCGACCTTACAGGTATAAATAAAAATGAATTAAGGAAGAAGGGACCCAACTTAACCACTAAGCAGACATAAAAATAGACATCAAATCTAATTCTCGCTTTGAGTTTCAGGTCCAAATACTCGCAATATATCTTGCTCTGTACGGATGACACTGGCTGACACACCTTCCTTCTGCCTGACAAGAATGCGGCCTCTCCTTGTCCAGACATATTGCCAACCGCGGCGTTGTCCTGTCTCCCGCGCCTGTCGAAACAACAGCTGATTTTGTTTCGTAAGACATTCATTAATGTAGAAGCGTTGAGGCGCGCCGGACATGTCCAAATCAGCAGTAGTGGCGCCTCTGCGCACTCGTGCACTACGCAACAGTTCGTCACGTACATCACGGCGCGCTAGGCGAACAACTATACGGCGTGGACGTATCACTTGGGCCCCTGCCGAGCTGACTAATTCTATCAAAAACATTTCTATCAAATTTTTAAGCGTCTACCTATTTTAATATGCTTGCATACTCACTATTGGTTTTCGGAGGATACGTTTTAAAATGTTTTCTATCACTGGATATCGTAGCAATTTTTATTTCTGTCTGCTTAGGAGCATATGGGCATAAATTGGTAAATACATTGCAGAAATGAGAAATGTTGTGGAGTAGATAGGTGAGGAAGTCAACTAATAGTATAGCAGACCGTTTAATCTTATTGTTATGAAAGTGAATTATCTCTTGGAAGAAAGACCTTCATAATATTGTTTTTTTTTAGTAAATGTGTCCCACTGCTGGGCAAAGGGATCTCCCTTGTACCGTCCGTCATGCATCCCTGTCCTGTGCTATGTTCGGCTAGTCGCTGTATAATGCATCTAGGTCGAATAATATATAAAAGATAAATAAACTCGGAATTGTGAAATTCGAAGGTTGGCTCTGGGCTTCTGCTGGACCGTACTCAATGTAAGATGCCTACGGACGTGCAATGATGAACTGATCTCGCACGATCGCTTTTGTATGAAAAAACATGATCATCATATCAGTATATATACATACATACATATATATTGTATCAGTATTCCTGGCCTGCTGTCGTACGGCCGAAATCCGGTGCTTTCTTTGAAAATGAAGACACTGCTATTTAATTGTTTTACGTTATCTATCGTTCTGAAGTTCCATCTGACGGAATGTAATATTTTTAGCGTAAAAACAATTCAAGATAATTAACAATGTTTAACTTCTACTTTATCCAATTGTTTTATATGCTCAGAGCCATAGCCACATGGATCGATGGACCCCTTGTGGTTATTAGTTAAAAAGCTAAAACATGGAAATGATTCTCCTAAGGACTAAATAAGATCGTAAATGCGCGGTTGCCATTTGCGTAATATATAACATGCGAACCTTCCGAAATCTTTATTTTACCCTAAGCACAAAACATTTTAAGCAAAATACATAGAATGCGCACACTAATTGCTAATTCAAAAAAGGAATAGCAATTATAAAATGGACGTTCGCAATATTTTATCTTCTACTTATATAAATCATATTAGGCTTTCAAATTGCTGACGTAGAATTAATTTCCTTAGACAAACGCCGTAATCCTATTAAGTAGGATCGATAAGAGGAAGATAGGTATTAATTATCGCGTCTTAATTAGATGGTTTGGAATATAAGTGAATGGTGAAGTATTATAATTAGCGTTATTCGGTTTGTTACTTAAGATGGAGGGGGGTGACTTTATAAGTTATGGTAAACAATGTTGTTTTATATAAATATCGCCTTGACGTCCTATGTTGAACATTGATTGTACCTACAATAAACGAGTCTATATACCATGTTTCAAGGGATTTGGAGTTTATTTTATAACAATTCTTCCTCTAGAAATATTCTTGAATTGCGGGGGGCTTAACAAACATTCGATTAACGCATTTAAAACGCACACAATTAAAACCAAGAGCACCCAAACTCGAAACTACTATTTGATATGATCATACAAAGTGTTGCCTTGTGTGGCAATCGAACTCTCGTTACTCGGTGCAAGATGCAAGGCGACCGCTTAAACCAATTATGTCGTCTGAGACTTGGATTAGGATTATATGATTTCCGTTTGGATGGTTTCTTCACTTATTTTAGCCTGTGGTTCACACATGAATGCAAGGTAGTGGAAGGAAAGTATGCTGCCCATTGAAGTTCCGGTTCATTCGTTAAAGTGGCGAACAATGGCGGTTGTTTCAGTATCGCCGCACTGTCTCGCCTGATCCACTCATCGCTTTAGTCGAGGCATCAATCTTATCAAAGGCATTTTTTATTTTATTTCTGGTTATGTCATGGTCATGGTCATGTTATATTTAAATCGACTCCTTTGATAGACTAATTATTATTTAATCAGCTCTTGAACATTTATTTTTAATACCTTTAAAGAAAAAAATGCGGAACGATCACAGCCAACGAAAATGTTCCGCCGAAACTAATTGCTCTGTCATAAAAAATCAAACAACCACTTTACAAGTTTTGCAAAGTTCGGTTTCCAAACGATAACTCAACAAGGGCCACTGCTTATGTCCCTTTCAGACATATGTCTACATCTCTCTCTAACAGATGACTCGAGTCAAAGCGTTCATTTACCTAAATCGAATTAAAGGACCAAGAAAACAAGAAAGAGCTTCGCAGTGTCGTCATCTGTCAGCGGACGGCCACTTACTGCTACCAAAAATATTACTCGCAACACATTGTAAAATATATAACTTATAACAAAAAACACAATGTCCTCCACTAGTACTTCGTGTTGAATTCTTTAAAACTAAGTTATGTATGTATTTCACTAAGGAATATAAGCTGTAAGTCAAGTAAATACGGTGTATTAGTATAGCACATAATTTTTGGCTAATCTGAAAATGTTCAAATAACGCGAAAAAGTGAATATTACTTATAAAAGGGTACGCATGTGCATATGTTTCATTTTTATACTTCTATACTAGGGGATTACGGGATAGAAAAAGGCTCTCTGATATAATAGAATTTAAATTTTATATTTTGAAAACGTATCATCCCAGTTCTATTCTGATGTTTTGAAAGTACCCTAAAACAAATGAGAAGAAAGCTAAAAATAACTTGATATGTATTTAAAAGAGACTACTATTAATTTAATAGCTATCCAACTATGATGACATGGAGGATCAAAGTAAAAATCGTAGCAAAGCGAAAACTGCATGAATCTATGAATTCGTAAAGTTGAGTGCATTGTTCACTATTTGGTTTAGAGATGGTTGTGATGGATAACAAAACTCTTAGCCATCAGTCTTGGCTGCTAAAATAAACCTAGCAACATAACTTTTATTACATATATATTTTTGAGTAGCGTAGATCAGACGCCAGTTGCTCTGTAGAAAAGATTCTTATCTGTCAAGTCTGGTATAATTCTAGTTTTAAGGATTTAAGTTTAAGGTAACTTGAAATCTTCATCGAGATATCGCTAAGACGACGATTAAATTATTTCAAATCTTATTAGCTACTGAAGCTAAACAACCCTGCATACGCAGACTCCATATCTCCAACAATGACTATAGGACCTTATTCTGATGCACCCTAAACAAATGAAATTTTATATCGTAACTTATATACCCTATTCCCACCTTGTTTCCTTGAAATGGGAATGACAGAATATTTTATTTATTGGGTTTAAAATTTGCGAAATAGTGCAAATATTGGCAGGTGATCGTCGTAGGCTATGGTATTGGTAGGATTGTCGTATATAGGTTAGGGGTAGTTTTTAGGGGAGATATCGAGGGGCGATATAGGGTGTATTTGTTTAGATGACAATTCAATAAGCCTTTTTCTGTTTTCGCTGTGCGGTCATCCAATAAACAAAGTTTGTTTTCAGATAAAATAGTTATATAGATGTCTCTGTTCTGGCCATGTTCTGGCAGGTTGGAAAGCAGTTCTAAAATCAGTACTTGACTATGAAGGGATATAATTTAAGCTATGTACATTTACAAATGATGTATTTTTGTCTTATGTTGCTTATCATCTGAGTCATCCATTTTTTTTGGTCGAATAAGGTAATAGACAAGCACCTTTACCGTAATTTTGGTAGTATGGGTGTTACGTCGCACAGAATTCAAAATGGCGCAAACTAGACCATAAAAAGATTTTTGTTAAAGCAAAAGTATTTTCAAAATTCTCTTCTTCTTAGTCGGGCACTCTTGTCAGAGTGGTCGTGGCTGTTGATGATGGATAGTACTGCGGAGCGCCGCCGTCGTTTGCCTCCAAAGCTGCGGCATGCCGAGCGATATCTCTCCATTTCTGGCGGTTGTTGGCGTTTCGCGCACATTGTACTGCGGTTGACTGCGTAGCCCTGGTGACAACATCGATCCAACGAGTCGGAGATCGACCGCGGGCTCTCTTGCCTTCACCGCGACCGTTTTGGTATAGAATATTTTGAATATTTTCAAAATATTCCATACCAAAAGGCTATAACAGGTTTATTTAAATAGTTATACATATTTCCATCATTTATCATTGCAAAGTCTCGTAGTTGGGCTTTAGATACTAAGCTTTATATTTATAACATTTTAGTTCACTTATTCACATAAAGTTTACAAAATCGCCAAAACTGACCGCTAAATATTGCCACGTTGGATATTCACGTAATATCCAACGTGGATGTCAGAGACATTATTCTTGACAATGTTTCTGTACATTATTTCAGGCAGCCTGTACACAACATAGAATTAACTAATTCATGTGGGTATTTACTTGAGCATCAGTTCATTTTAACATGGGTTGTTGGTCTTCAGACCGTGACTGTACTTAATAGCAGTGTCCGTGAGGTTTTTCAGCTTTCAGTTACGATGTTGGTGAAATCGTAAAGACGTATTTTCATTTTATCATTTTTTCTTTCTTCCTTCTGTACAGTCGTATAGGAAAAAGAAAGTGGTAGGTATTTTTATGGTTGAAATATTACATCCAGTTACGGATTAATAATTGCCCAGGGAGAGCACATTGTTACGAAGAAGACATTATTATATACAGAATGTTACAAGACCCATCACCAAACCGAAATCTACTCATTCTGGACATCATGCCAAGTCATGCTAAGCAACAATAATACCTGGGAAACGAACTTTTTTTTTAAGTTAACACTTTTTCAAGCCGCAATTAAAAGTACACGCGTGCAATGTTCAAAATATCTACTTATCGATGGGTGCATACGACATCTATATTACAAATTAGCAGGGTAAATACAAAGATTTTATGCTTAATTGGAAAAAATCTATAGTGACTTTGAACCTCAATATCTCCTGAACCAGTACCTTCCCAAGTATGGTGCTGAAGTAAAAAATGTTCATAATGATTACTGAAACCCCTTATTGTACCAATGTACAATATGGGATTTCAGTTTTCGTTACGGGTCTTTTTGCACCCTGTATATGCGCGACCTCACCATTTCATCTGGAATGAAAGGGGAATATACTGAGGTGGCTTTAGTGTGTTGGCCCTAACGCTTTTAGGGGAGGCGTAAAGGCCTCCACTACCGAGCTCCAAATAGAAGAGTAAGCGTCTCGCAAATGGATTTCCAGAGACCAAAAAAGAGCTTCACAAAGACAAAAACTGTTTTTGGTTAGGATAGATAGAATTCACTGTGGCATGAAGACAAAAGACGTTAAACAATAGATACTAAGAACATCTTTATTATCTTTAACTCATCTAGACCAAACCTGGAATAATCAATGGCTAAGATTTGTATTGCCCAACATTACTTTGGTTAAGCACAAAACATCGCAAATGATATCTTGAGATGGATATACTACATTTGTCTATGGTTTGTAGGCTCTGTTACATTTTATCAGAATTGATAAGGGTACCTGCTAACTGGCGTCTTTGTTCTACTGCTTGAAATCGAAAGGAATTAAACAAGTTTTATAAAATAAGCGCACAAAAATCTATTAAATTTGCCCGAAATCTATCCGACTATTTGTTCTCAAAACGAGAAGCTTCAAGTCGGCGTGCCTCAACCTTATTCCAGTCTAGCGTTGTCTTAAAATCTGTAGATATAAAATGCTTGCCCTACTGGCTGACTGACAGACAAGCTACAGCCAAAACTATTAGGCGCAAGAACCTGAAACTAGGCATTTAAGTTTCTAGGGGAGCGTAGGGATGCACTTAGAAGGGATTTCCGGACATTACCACGGCATCGGGAAGAAAGAGTTAAATTTAAAAAAGGTATGCTGGCGTAGCTGCAGGTATCTAGTACATCCAGTACATTATAAAATATAACAGTTTTATACAACACGCAACTGCCGCAAGGCTGCTGTCACAGACTACAGATTACCCCGAAATCGATAAAATAGACAAAATGTAACACTACAGAACTCTCAAACTGTCACAATTCCCATAACACCCGCATTTGATTTAACACAGGTACGACACGCTAACTCTGCATCAATTCATGGATAGACTTCACGTGATCATATTAACTTCAAAACACAAACATCATAAGCACATTACAATAAGGTGGACACAGATCCAAAGTCTCGGATAAAATTATCAATATTTATTGCACAGCACCGCTTCATCCGTTGTAGAACTTATCGACGATCAAAAGTTTTACTGCCGTTTCGTAGTAAATGGAATGTTCTAGTGTGTTACATTATTTGTTAGCAAGAGAAGCGAACTGCTTGGAAAATTCTTACTACGTTCGAAAACATGTTTAGCTGTGTTGTAACTAGAATGAAATGCAATACGAATGCATATTAGAAGTTATTGCGGAATGAAATGCAATACGAATGCATATTAGAAGTTATTGTGGAAAATACTGCTAAACTTCTGGTTGCAAAACACCTTAAAGTCCACATGATATACGCTAGGTAGTATTATGCATATAATAAACTTAATGTATTTTATGTATACGATTGTGTACATTTATTTTTCGTGGTATTGAAATAATTTGTTTCTGTTAACCATGAACCATTTTACAAGAGAGCAAATAAAACCGGTGCAGGGTACTTCGTAACTAGAGAGCTCAGTCAATGTTGAGTAAGTGACAATTTTGGCCAGAGACAAACATAATTTATGATTTGAGTTATAAATGATAAATTTTTATAGTTGCTGATCTATTGAAAATCGGAGCCAGGTATATTTGTTTATTATGCCGAATTGGGTTCTTTTTTGACGACCATGAAACAACTTCTTTCTTCTTTTGTCTGTATACCTATATTATTCTCTTTTTATTACTTTTTGTTCAGTTGTAATTGTTATTATGTTAATTTTCTTTTTTTTTGTTCCTATGATTGTTCTTGTATATTTTTTATGTATGTAACTTGTTGTGTGGAGTCAGAATAAATTTTATTTATTATTATTTCATCTATTTCAGCGTGGTGGACTATGGCCTTACCCTTCTTTTTGTGGGAAGAGGCCCGTTGGCAGCAGTGGGACAGTTTATATACAGAGCCAATGATGATGATCTATTTATTGCTTGTTTGACTTTTAAATGCTTCTGGACGATAAAGACGTGATATTCGTTCTTATCTAATGTTTAAATCGTCTAATATGAAACATCATATTAGAAAGCAAATTTAAATGTAGGTATAGGAATTCATAAAAGGCAGAATCAAAAGTATAGCATATTCGAGGACCAATTAACAAAGAGCTCTTAGATTTAATCATCTAAAACCTCTTTTAAATATAAAATATCTGTTGACACACAGCCCAACTTCACACACCCAATTCATTAGGACTCCTGACAACAGTACTGTTATCAGGCGTCCTAATGAATTGGGCGTGTGAAGTAGGAAATTAATTTTCATACAAAACAGTCGTATTCTTTGTATTGCTAGGTTTCAATATTAATATTTTGTGTTGTTGATTAAGATTTTGTTTGATAAAATCTAAATTACATGCGTAAGTAATTAAATAATGTTACTATTTTTTTAATAAATCCTGTTAGTCTTAAAAAGCAATAATGCAATAATATATTAAAAATATTTCAACTTAATAGCGTGGCGTTCATAGCGGGACTCTTCTTGCAGGTCCGAATAGTTTAATCAAGTAAAGCATTGCACGGGTCGCCACCTACATGGGTGACTGCGTGTGGCGCAATTATATCAAAATCATGTGTGTTTGTGTTTTGAAGGGCACGTATAGCTGTCGGTTCCAGTTCTTGTCTCATGACAACAAATTGTTAAGCTATGTATTCTGGAGGCTTTCGGGTGGCCAAAAAACGCAGCAACCAGATTTAGCCACACACTAACACGTAAACGAAAGACAGAACTTGATATTTGTAGCTGGGTTTTCGAAATGCTGGTAACTATAATCAGAACTTTCGATAGATGAAATTTGGTTGCGTTGTATGCCAACATCGTCGCACTGATAAGAGACGCATTATTTGTAGCATCAATGAATGGACAAATACCTTGTTTTTGCCGATATATAGCGCGAGTATATTTGCCTCTAAGCATTAGATAAGATTGAAGAAAGTTGGGAATGGTACTGTGAAAGCTGGGTCTATGCTACAATCAAGTCGTTGTGATACATGGCAAGCTATATCTACGTCTAATCATGTTTCAAGGTTATTCAATATTCCTACTTCAGTAACAATAAAATAAGAAGAAGTAACAATAAAACCATATCCATATGTAACGGTCAAATCACATTAAGGCGCTACCTCGAAAATGTATGCCCTTTACCGATTTTGAAGCAATGAGCAAAGTGAAAATTTTGTATATTATTTATCAGGTCTTTAACTAGTAACTCTTTAGACAGATACACGATTTTCGCTCGATAGGATTTTAATTTGAAAACATGCTTTCTCAAAAAAAAATTTGGATATTTATAAATAAAATACATATATTTAAATATATATATATATATATATATATTTAAATATATGTATATATATATATATATATATTCGCCTTGAAATTGCTACTCACCGAAAGAAGAGCTAGTTTAATAGGGATAGCTTAGACGAATTGTCTCTAAAACGATTATTACTTGAGTTATGAACGAAATAAGACTTCAGAGAGTTTCGTGGTGGCATGCCATGTCGAAAACCGTGCGACATTTTTGCTAACACGATACAACTTTGTAGCTAACACTTAGCGATGACCTCTGCATGACTCATTACCTAAAAGCAATAATGAGTACCTTTCAATAAACTTACATTCCGACCTCTAACGGCCAGCATTCCGTATGTAACACAAATAAAACCTCTCCTGACCGGTCCCGCATAATATTCGTGTCATCATTGTCTTGCCCTGGTCCCAATTTATTTGGGGTCAGCGCAGTATGTCCTTCGCTTCCATACTTCTCTGTCACCAGTCATCCGATCGCTTACCCCTTTCTCTTTCATATCCATCCTCACACAGTCCATCCATCTCTTCCTTGGCCGTCCTCTCCCTTTTCGTCCTTCTACATGCATATCCATCACTTTTTTACCTACATACATCTCATCTCTCCGCATAACATGTCCATACCAAGCCAATCGACTCCCTTTCACCTTTTCAGCTATGGGCGGCACTTTCATACTACCTCTAACGTAATCATTCCTAATTCTGTCCATTCTTGTCACTCCACACATCCATCGTAACATTCTCATCTCTGCCACATGCAATCGTTTCTCATCCATCTTCTTTGTAGCCCAACACTCAGCTCCATACAGTACGACAGGCCTTATAACCGATTTATACATACGGCCCTTTAATTTCACAGGCATTTTGTGGTCGCATATTGTGCCTGAGACCTGTCGCCATTTCATCCATCCTGCGTTGATTCTTTGCCTAACATCCCGATCAATTTCGCCGTCATCTTGCAGGAGTGAACCTAGGTAGCGGAAATCGGAGCATACTGGTAGAGGTGTACCGCCGAGTGTAACCGGTATAGGACTGGAGAGACCGCCAAAGTCACATAACATATACTCCGTTTTGGTTCTGCTTATTCTCAAGCCTACATTCTCCAGTCTCTGCCGCCACTCCTCCAGCTTGCTCTGCACCTTCTGTCCACTCTCTGCTACCAGAACGATGTCGTCGGCAAACAACATGCACCAGGGTGCCTCTTCCTGTATGTCCGATGATATAGCATCCATAATTAACAGGAAGAGGTAGGGGCTAAGGGCCGACCCTTAGTGCAAGCCTACGGCCACATCGAATCTGCGTTCGGCATTCAGCGTACATGGCTTGAATCAACGTCAGGTATTTCCCAGGCACTCCTTTCTTCTTCAGGGCCCACCACAAGACTTCACGGGGTACTCGATCATATGCCTTTTCAAGGTCGACGAACACCATGTGCAAGTTTTTATGTGCCTCCCTGTATTTTTCGCATATTTGGCGAAGAGCGAAAATGGCATCCACCGTACCTCGACCAGGCATAAAACCTTATATATTTTAATTGGTTTCGTGAAATCTCACTCTCGTCACGCAGGCGTCGCTCAATTACTCTCTCCCATTAATTCTTCTTTAACATATGCCATCTTATTTTTGGAGTCAGTTGCTGCTTGGTTCTCTTAAAGCTTATTTGAATCTTAAGTTCGACCATCAGGAGCCTGTGCTGCGAGACTAAATCTTCTCCTTGTACCACTTTACAGTTTTTGACCCAGTTGAGTCGATTACGTCTTATTAAGAAATAATCGATCTGGGTCATATGGTGGCCGCTATTATACGTGATCAGATGTTGCTCTTTTTTTTCGAACCAAGTATTTGCAACTGCTAGGTCAAAAGCGGCAGCAGCTTGAAGAATTGCTTCTCCCTCACAATTTCGGCTGCCGAATCCCCAACCTCCATGTACTCTTTCATACTCTTCATTTGTTCGTCCCACATGTCCATTAAAATCACCTCCCACAATAATCTCTTCATTCTCCGGTATATTCGTCATCATGCTATCGAAATCCATTCAAAACTTCTCTTTCTCACAATCATCACAGCCTATATGAGGGGCATACACACTTATCACATTCAGAATAATACCTTGCCACATCACTTTCACAGCAATCAATCTATCATTAACTCTATTTACACTTGTCACGCTATCTTTCAGATTTTCGTCTAACACAATCCCGACACCATTTCTTTTGCCATCACTTCCACAATAATAAAACTTGTATCCTTCACCGATCTCCCTAGCTTTCGTACCTTTCCATCTTGTTTCCTGCAAACATGCCACATTTATTCGTCTTCTCTTCAAAACACTAGCTAACTCTCTAGCTCTTCCAGTCATCGTACCTACGTTCCAACTTGCATACCTCACCTTTACGTCACAGGCTTGCTTCTTATGTTGCACTCGCCCGGAGTAGTGCAACAACCCTTGCATATTTCTCGCAGGTGCCGCTGCGCGTCGCCTGCGGGGAACGCCCTAATCCTATCGCACTCATGTACATACTTGGCCATACTGCAAAAGGTTTTGGCATGAATTTTACCAGCCGGCCGCCTGCCTGACGCCAACCCTCCTTGGGAATGTTGTCGTTATAGAGGAAGGTGATAGGAGATACGGGGTAAATGGATAGGATGGATTGACAAGGAAGAAGGGGGTTGTAGGTTGGGGTACTGTAATCACTGGACGGATATAGGGTAGTGACTACAGTAGCTCGGAGAGCCGGGAGCGCGTACCCGAAGCCCTGTCTAATGGTCGGACAGACCAATAGACAGAAGCACCCCCTGACTACTCGTATAATAATATTCGTGTATTCTTTGTGAATTTACTCTAACATTTGCAATTCCAATCGGGACATCCCGAGTGGCATTTCAGACCACTAAATTGGTGGACGTCCGTGAGACGCCAAGTTTCCTAAGAGTGGATAGTTTTAAATATTGCTTACGCGTCCGTCTGTCATGTACGTTTGCTGAATTTCCATATGTATTACGCTATTTAGATGATTTACGGCAGTGAAACGACAATCAGATCAAGTGAATCGAGACGAACCTTCATTTTATTGTAACTCACTTCATTGGAATAAATTCCGAAAAATAATTTTGACGACCCTGGGGCGTAGCGGGAGTGTAAACGACTGCCACGCCGAAGGACGCGGGTTCGATTCCCGCTCAAGTCAAACTTTAGTGTGCATGAACATTGATGTTTACTTTGTCTTAGTCTGGGTGTTTATATGTATAATATGTACGTATTTACGAAAGAAAATAATATAAGTATGTTTATCCATTGCCTAGTACCCATAGTACAAGCTTCTGCTTAGTTTGGGACTAGATGGTGTTGTGTGAATGTGGTAGAATATTATTATATTATATTATTCCAAACGGGCTTCTTGCTTCGATTTGTCATCGAATATTCCCAATTCTTCGTTGAGACTTTTTTTCGTCTGCATTTTGTTGACTGGTATTTTTTTCTAGATGGAACTATCGGGATAGCTCGACATGAAGCGCAGGTGCTGAAGCGGAGTCTTTTCTTACATATTTCTGCCCAGCGTTTGATTTAAATATCTTTCAATATGTATATTCTTCTTTTCGTTTGAATATGTAAGTACTCTAGGCTAACGACACGGACGTTGGATCACCTCAGTTCCTCCCACTGGGTAAGTTGCGGGTTCGATTCCCACACGTAAAAATTTTGCATTCTCTGTGTTTAGATGTTGCGAGTTTCATTTCTATGACCGTTAATTGAATGTTTGTGAATTACCTCGTGTTTGGAATGTACTCCTAGTTCGCGTGCTGTTATCTTAATACGAAATAAAAATATTTTACACATCTACTTGTTAGTACAAAGCAGAGATGTGTGACATGAGGGCAGGGAAGCTTTGGTCTGCAGTGGAACGCTACAGGCTGCAAATAAAATATCTATGAAATGACTTCACAGTAGGCTGATCTACTGAACGAATGACGCAGTGATTAAAGTTTTAGTCTCATCACTCCTCGTATACGGACTATACGGGTACCATAGATGCAATGAAAAATTATTGGACTAGATGTAGTTTTTGTCCGTTGCTTGCATATTGTTACGAGCTGGGTTTCGGCGATAAATTACACCCACATTTCACCATAAATTTTTAGGTCCCACGTAATATCCCTATTGCCGTTACCGGGCACATTACCAGACTCCGGGCTGCTACTGAGTATTCGTAAAAACCCAGTAACACTATTTCCCGATCCGGGAATCGAACCCGGGACCTCCTATCAGCAGTCGCATTCGCTTTCCACTGGACCACGGAGGCAGTACTTAATTGTAAACACTAATAAAAACACAATTTCACACTACTAAACACACTGAAAACACACTTCCTTTTAAGATCCTCGCTCGATGTTTTCGCTGTTTATTCAACTAAACTGTCTCGATTCGCGCGTCCACGCGGTATGTATACCGGCCGGATAACAAACTAGTCCATTCTAGTCTATTCTGGAATGTTCTCGCCTCATTCGGAAACGCAGTCTATCGTTCGATAGAAAAAAACAGCAACGCCATCTAGTAGAGAATAGATGAAACACTTTTAAACTACCGATATATCCATTCTCTTCTAGTTCTCTCATTTACCGATAGATGGCGTTATTTTCAAAATATCGCCATTCATAACAATATTATAGTTCTTTAACACAGGGATTGAAACTAGAGCATAAGCAATCTTCTAAAAATGGGTGCTTACTAATGAGTAAATCAAATTTAATAGTGCCCCCTCCCCTATCTATTCCTGTGGTTCAATACACATGTTGGCAACAAATAAAGTACCGATTCAAATAATATCATAAATAAATACTCATTTCTTTATCAACAAGCAGTTTTAAATATGATGACAGCGTGTAAATATGATGCAAAAATTCAGTTTCGGATGTGACATGCTGCGCACCGCCAGCGGAGCAGCAATTAGTCACAAACGCAATACGTAGACATATTTCAATTTTAGATTTAAATTCATAATATATTAATTATTTATAAAGTTTCAATGAAATCGTTTTTTTTATATTCTTTATCTCAATTATATGTGCTCACTATTATATATATAAATTGTAATCATACAGAGGGGTAGTTGGTACCTACTATTACACTTCCCGAACTTATAAAACGTAATCAAGAAATGAATCAAAGTTCCATTCATTATTACTTTTTACTGTTCTTACGGGATACATACTACATACCTTTGCTATTTCCATTCATAACCTTTGATAATTGCTTTTTTTTCCACACCAACTACTGTGAATTACAACAGGCTCACAAGCACATATCTCTTTAAACACTTTCTTTAAAGGCGTCAACGTAACGGATCGCTTATATACGGTGTGAAAAATAATTTTTCCATCGCTTTTGTCACATGGTGCGATTATGTGATCAAAGGGTAAGGCTAGCGTTGTCACGGATATTAAAAGTTTCATAGCGGGAAGAATAGTGCCGTTATAGGATGACAATATGGTTATAGTGGCGATGAACTATTATCGTTATCACATAGAAGAAAGCAAGGCTTTGGGTATTTGTGTATAAATTACTTGGCTTCCAAATCGAACAGTGTTGTCTTTAAAATTGAGCTCAACTCTTTTTTTAGTAATGACAAGACAAAATTATCTCGTCGAGTCAATTTAATAATTACAGCATCGCCACACATAGCTACCGGAATTAATCCTTTTCATGGAAGAGATCGCCTATTTTTATTAGAGATATTTTTATTTCACTTCATAGATGCTCTGAACACAGTGGTGATTTCATTGAATATGCTCCGAAGCACTATGGTTCGTCTAGAACAAGCTAGCTAGACAAAAACAACTCTTAAATTCCTGGAAGTTAATTACTATTACGAACTCATTACCCCTATACATTGAGGATTACACCTATTAATTATCAATACTACCCTCATTAAGAGCGTCATTAAGGTATGTTTATAAGATGTTGACTATTTAAAGGGCATTCATTTGCATTTTTACATCATATTTGATAGCATTGTTTATGTCACTAAAAGAAATTTGTGAAAGTGTTTTTGTGATGGATTGTATACGTAAGGGTAAGTAGTTATATTTTATTTCATTTTCAACATGGGAACTTCATTCTTTAGTCTTATAAAATGAAATGTTTGAATTTTCACCCACTTTTTTACTCATTTTTTCAAATTCATCGGTCAAATAATAACATGTCCCCACTTGTCCCCACCGTAGAACCTATCATATACGATTCTCATAAGTGTCTAGTAGTTATACGTAAAAAAATTCATTGCGATATATTTGCACAACTAATTTTTATTTATTTTTTTCTTTCAACAGTTTTTACCGTCTCAAGAATGGATTTTTTCGAAGAATGGCTGAAACACCCGAAGGAAACGCGGAATGAGGAGCTCTTTCGGTTTATATCTTTGAGATATAATTTTGATGGTGTTACGGAGCAGTCTCTGCGAGATATTAAAGTACTAATCTCAAGATATTCAACGAAATTTGCTGAAAAGTGGAGCAGCTGTGGAAGAAATCGAGAGCGATTCCTACAAAAGTATTCGACGTGGCTGGAGGGTTTTGACATATCTTTCGATGTGTCCGTTTATTTATCTCTGCCAACTACATCTGGAGAACCGGGACCCGGAAGACCTACTAAAGATTTTGAACATTCTAGTCTCAAAACGAAGAGACGACGTGTAGACGATCTATTACAGTCCAGAAGTGCTAGTGAATTAATTTACGCCGCTGAAGTGTCAGCTCGAATCTCGGGTCAGAGAAGTGTAGCACGTCAAATTAAAGATGTGACTAGTGATCCTTCAATAACCAAGACCACGAGTGAAGAAAGTGCCCCCAGGAGTTTAACAAATGAGGAAGCTTTAGCGTACTACGTTGATAGTAAATCAAGTAGCCATAGCTATAAGCAGACTCGGAAGTGGAGTATTAAAGCTGGACATAAGGTGTTTTCGTCAATGTACAGTGTTAGAAAGGCTAAAATAGCCTGCTACCCGTCAGGTGAACAAATTACAGTCAATGAAACGCATGCTGAAATCAAAGTTCAGGCAATTCTTGATAAGACTGCCGAACGTTTAGTTTCAGCACAACAAGAAGTTGTTCATAGTCTGTTACCTTGCACGTCATTCACATTAATCAGTAAATGGGGTTGTGATGGAAGTTCCGGTCATAGTATGTACAAACAAAAATTCACTAATTGTGACGATAGTGACGAGTTTTTATTTGTATTTTCTTTCGTTCCTCTTCAATTGAAAGATGAAAGTGGTAATATTGTGTGGCAGAATCCTCGGCCCTGTTCTACAATGTATTGTCGGCCAATAAAGTTTATCTTTTCTAAGGAAACGAAAGATTTTACGATTTCGGAAACCAATAAGGTTTTAGAAGAGATAAACGCTTTATTGCCGACAACCTGCAAGGTGATGGAGACCGAAGTATCTGTCACACATGTTATGCTTTTAACAATGATTGACGGAAAAGTTTGCAATGCTCTGACCGAAACTTCTTCCTCACAAAAATGTTTTATTTGTGGGGCAACTCCAACAATGATGAATGATCTGTCAAAAGAGTTTGCTGCGGACAAAGATAATCTTGGTTTTGGTTTGTCTACGTTGCACGCTTGGATAAGGTGCTTTGAATGCTTGCTTCACATTAGCTATCGACTAAATATAAAAAAATGGCAGTTAAGAACAGCCGAAGACAAAGCTAGTGTGAAACAACGTTCAGATGACATTAAAAAACGATTTAAAAGCGAAATGGGCTTGATTGTAGACAAACCAAAACCAGGGTTCGGTAACACTAATTACGGGAACACCGCGCGAAGATTTTTTGGAAATCCCGAGGCTAGTGCCGATATTACAGGGTTAGATGTTTCACTAATACAAAAATTTGGCATACTACTTCGCACTTTATCATCGGGATATGATATAAATATTGAAAAATTCGTTAACTTAGCTCAAGAAACTAGACAACTTTATGTAAATCTCTATTCATGGTATTACATGCCCGCTACTGTCCACAAAATACTTTTGCACAGTGGCGAAGTAATTAGATCGTCCCTTCTACCTATAGGCCAGCTTTCCGAGGAAGCACAGGAAGCTCGGAATAAGGACTGCAGAAGATTTCGTGAGCACAACACACGAAAGCGATCACGGGAGGCTACGAATAGAGATTTACTTAATATGTTATTGATAACATCTGACCCTGTAATAAACGGTTTACGAGAAGTTCCTCGGAAGAAAATAGGTACGCTTCCAACTGAAGTATTAGATTTAATTGTCCCACCTAGCTGTAAGGAACAAAATGTTAATATGATTTCTACTTTTCATAGTTCTGCCCCTCACGATCATGACTATTCAATGGATGATTCATCTGATGATAGTGATGATAATGAGTAATAGATTTAGTTCTTAGATATTTTATGCATCTGTTATTAGATTTTATAGCGACGTCGAGGGATAAATCACTTTATAAAATGTTCAAAAAATATATTATACACATATGCCCGATAAATGTTTTTTTTTTTCATGATACCAGCTCAAATGACAAACTGCCTTGAAAAAAGTACCAAAAACCTTATATCTTTGCTTATTAACCGCATCTAGACATAAAAATCAAATAAAATAATTTTGTCTAGCTAGCTTGTTCTAGACGAACCATAGTGCGAAGGTCTCAAATATTTGTACCACCTGCTTCAAGCTCAAATCATAGATAAGCAGAGTAGACGGAAAGCACCGAGTCCCAAAACAAAAATCTCATTTCATTCTTGTGTACTACCACGTAATACCACATCTCATGTTTCCATCATATTAATACCTAGGTATTGTACTAATCTAGCATTCAACTAAAGCTATTATAATACTTAGATCATTAACTCCCTGCCATTTACCTACAATCGTACGAACCAAGGCGAAATATGACAGTTCGCATATACATCCACAATGATTACATGTTAATATTAATTATTACAAGCACGTTTCTGTACGTGTCAGTTAATGACTGCATATTTCATTAATACACACACATACAAGCGTCATATAGGTGTGGGTTTAAAATCATACTTAAAAGCCTACAGTAAGCTGATATTTTAGTATGCTATGCCAGGCTTTACGTAAAAATATTTTAGAGGCGGCATTTTTAAAATAACAGCTATTTTTGGTGTCGAACATCAGCATATTCCCATCAGTCAAAGCACAACTTTATATTCTTCACAACATATATAACTTACATAAAAAACAAAAATACACACATTAGTATCAACAAAATACACACACACTCATACAACGGCCCTACAAGAGAGTAAGGGTCGCTACATATCTGACGGAAGATGCGTTGCGTATTATCGGTCGCGTAACGCCAAAACAGACAAATATAGAAAAAAACATTCAACCTTTCACACCTAACCGATGATTTCGTTAGTGTGTCGAGCGTACAGCATCTGTTCCGTTTTCGTCAACGCATTGTCGGTCGACATCGCGCGCGCCACGTAACACGTAAATGTTGACTGACGCGTTGGGCGCTTTAAATTCAATATCACACAACGCAACCGCACTGTAGATGCTGAACGCAAAAAATGACTAGACGCGTAATGTGGCAGTCTAATTTGACGGAATAGATGCGACCGATGCAGATACGCTAGACGCATTTTCCGTCAGATATGTACTGACTACTGACCCATTTGACGGAATAGACGCGACCGATGATAAGCTCGACGCATTTTCCGCCAGATAAGTAACCGACCCTAAGCGCCATTATCTATCACACACAGCTGACACAGCAAATAAACAACAAACAATTTTATTAACCCACAACACCAAAAATATTTCGTTAATACGTTCGCTCATAACCTTTGTCTCAGTCAAGATAATCAGCGATAAATAAAGTAACATTACCTTATTTTTCGTTTATTTATATCATAAGACCTTTATTACCGTCTCTTCGTATATCTTTTGTATATTAATAAAATCGTAATACTCTGCTTTCTTCTTTTCACAACAAAAGGCGTATCAAAGAAATAATTGGATAGTAGATAATGATATTGTTGTGCTGTCTCTATTAAAACAGCAAATGTTTTGTATTTTATAGAAAATATTATAATATTAATATCTTAGTCTACGAAGACATGTATGTGGATTCTTCTTACTTCAAGATTACTGAAGAGGTTCGTAAGAATATCAGTGGCATATAAATGATTTAATTTTCTGGATTATACTAGGTTTAACAGAATTCAATCTTCTTTTGCTCTGAAGATTATGTCCTTTGATTTTTCCTTAGGTACCATATGTGCGAAGTTGGGAGAAGCACGTATTTAGTTTGTTGTAAGACATGTTTATCAGTTGCCTGGTTGCTAACAAGTTCTCCGATTGTATGCCAATAATTGTTGTAAGAGTCCTGCCGTGAGCGTCATATACGAATTATCAAAGGGAAAAAATCTACAAAGACAGGGAAATACAAGCCACCTTATGTGTCTATCATTCTACAGAGTGCATGGTTTCAGAGCTGCACCTGTGATGGATTGAACTGTCAGATCTTGGCTCGCTAGTTATACTTTCACACGTTATTGTCCACTCTAATGCCGCCACGATTGTTTTTGGTGTCGAGAATTTAGTGTGGTTGTTTTGTAATTGGGGTAAGTTTACTTGTAGGTTTCATATTTAAAGTAGGTATGAATGAGCATAATTAATTTTATAAAATGACTAGAAGACGCCAGCAGCTACGCCTGCATTTTTTTTTAAATTTACCCGTTTTGGCCGATCCCGTGGAAATTTCGGGAAATCCTTTCTTAGTGCACTCCTACGGTCCCCGAGGAACATACATGCCAAATATCAGCTTCCTTCGCCCAATAGTTTCGGCTGTAGCGTGTCTGTCAGTCAGTCAGTAACGCAAGGATTTTATATATTAAGATATCACACATAGCTACCTACATAACAAATAATAATATCTACCAACTTATTTAGCTCAAATTACGATTAAACAAGTCGTAGAATAGCAGGTTTTATCGAAATGATATATTTTTTTTATAACTAAAATTAAATATTTCGGACGTGTCGTCATCGTGAAATAGTTTTGACTAAACTAGCATCAAGCTAATGTGTATATATATACGTAAATTATATCTGCAAAGTAATTTTTCTTACCCTAACACGGCACACGATGACTCCGGTATTAATACAAAAAACGATTTCTTGACAATTTCACCCAAATTAACAATATCTTCGTTTAGGACGTTTGCATACTTGAAATTTTTAGAGTGTATTGTCATCGTTTTGTTACCTGTAAACATTATCATACCTTAATTAAGTAAGGTTAATGTTGCCAACATAATTGCACTTAACTAGACACCTACCAGTATCTACACAGGCGGCACCATGGGTTTCAACGCAATAACTGCTGTAGTTTACGCATACAAGAAACTCTTGTCAAAAACATTCTACAGGAAAAGATAATCATATTAGAGCAAGGAATACGTAGCTTTTCTTTGGTCTGAAATAAATTATATATTATTATTATTATATATAAAAAAATCTGTAACCGAAGTCAACTGGACATACGCTTTAAAGAATTTTACTGACAAATACTGAATATTTTCAAAAAACTATTTAGTCGAAATCTATTTAGAATGAAATTAAATAATTATAATGTACTAATTTACACGTAGACAAATGGTAATGTTTGTGAAGCACCTCTAGAATTAGTTGTAATAAATGTCGAATTGCAATAAACTGGGACGTTGTAAACGTTGTACTATCTAGTCTAAAGTTGTATAAGTCTTAACTGAACTGGATGGTACTAAATGTACCACCCAGTCTTTGTTTATATAGGGCCTTTATTTATGATTGTTTTACGAACAGATTTCACTTAGTCATATTTACAATAGAAAAAAAGTCAGAAAGTCATCACTCGATCAAATCAATAATACTTCACCTATTTACTACAATGGTAAACGTAAAACATATAGACTCACAGTAATCACACAGGTCCAAATTACGTATCCCCAAGCGCTTTGCTAAATAACATCGAATGGAGGATTGTATACAATTACTTCTGTTATTGCCTCCATTGTGACTACGTCATATTAAAATTTTGATTAAATTATATTGAGCTTAAATGAACGGAATTACAATTTGAACGTTTATGAATTACCTTTTTTGTTTGTTCAATTGAATGAAAATTTTCGGTATTTATTCCAACTATGTGCTGAGAGAATGTACATTTGAATCAACAATAATAATTGGCGATAATGACAATTTATAATTTATTTATTGAGTAGATTCAATTGTTCAATTGCACGTACATAGTTATTATTCGCTCACTCTATTTCTGTGACTATACAAACACCTCCGGCAAAAATGAATTTCAATTTCACCGCTGTGTCATTCAGACACAATTCAAGTGGTTTTAGCTAGTGGAGTAGAACTGTCGAGACGAACTGTTACGAACCATAATGGGCAAATTAATGCCCTTTGTTTTGAGTGCAGACCTCCCAACAAAGAGCTATGAGTCTTTCTCATCTTCAATACTAACATTAAAAAAATATATTACCAATTTCTTACTGTAAGTTCAATAAAAAGTCAAAAAAGGTGTCATCGCAACTTGTTATCTGTATAAAGATAAGCGGTTTCATTTTGTTACGTTGGCAATTAAATCATCAAAATCTGTTCCCTTCTTCTTCAGATCACCACAAACTCACTTAATCTCCTAAGCTCCGTCAAAACTGCCGAGTTTTTTTTTCCCAAGATGCCTTTATAAAGCACTTAAATTTTTCAACACAACGTTCCGTCTAAAACAAAAACACAATTTGGAAAGAGAGAATTTTCAAATATTCACTCCAAGGAGATCCATTTCGTTGAAGCTTTTAAGGTCCTTAATTTGTAATAGGGCTTGGATAAATCTTTCATTCCTTTTGTTGGATTTTTGTAGAGGAAATCCGGAGCCGTGTATTACAGCTACGTCACAATATCTAAGAATAATCAGTTGGATTCGACGTCAAATAGCTACTCGTTAAACGTAGAAAGAATACTAATCTTCGTGTCTGTCAACTTTGATAGCCCATCGATGACTTGAAGACGATATCGGAATACGAATTCTACATAGGTTCTGTCGGCTGCGAGTGATTTAGGACCCACGCTTTTTATTTTACCTTGGTTTTATTTGAACCCTAATATAGGAGAGATTGAAGTGGAAGATGCGTGAAAAATTCTTCAAGATGCGTAACGTTTTCTGGCCTTCTGTTCCAAGGAGCTTTTTACTAGATTTCATCTCAATGATACGTATTTAGAGTGACTAACACTAAGATAACATTCAGCAAAACAGTGATAACATATACCTATCTATAATTTATAAATAAAGGATTTACTTCAGGAAATTCATTGGACTCGCCTTCAAAAAACTACAAGCGGACAGCTTACCAATTTATGGGACGTCACCATGCACTTTCAAAAGTAAGTCATGGAAATATTTACTTCTCTCACTGTGTCGCTTGCCTGTATGACGTATTGTCCTAGATGAGCGGCAAAGGGGACAAAGCAACACTGTGCGATGTTTTTTGACAGTTCGCAAAAATAGCAAAGAGGAGCAGTTGCTACACATGTGCGACTTCATAGCGTATGACAGTTTTTTGAGATACATCGTGGGCGCGTAGGTTGTCGTAGCTTTAGAACTCGGAATTACACTCATAGCCAAGCTCTTATAGCGGTACCTAGATACAATTGTGAAAAAACAAACACTGGCGATCACTGACAGAACTACGAAGACATGACTCAAGATCCTGAATCGCGTTATAAAAAGTTTCACACGCAATTATTCGTATTACATACAAGTTCTTGACGATATTCATCAGGCCACGGTCTACCACTCACGATCACCTAGCCTGAACAGAGGAACACACTCACTAGATAAAGGAACGCCACACCTATTTTCATCAGACTTCTAATACAAAGAGTAGACTATTTAACAAAGTTACACAAGCACATATGTCTAGTGATGTCTGTACGATGCGTTTAGGAAAAGGTCCGATATTTGAAAAGTTTCGGAGCTTTGTGTAGTGGAATTTAATTCAGTCGTCTATTTGAAAGACATAAACTATACTCATTTGCATATTTGTTATAAATATACCTATACATAAACGTTTGTGTCATCCACAATTTTTAGTTTTCTGTGTTTCTGTAATTTGTTATTATAAATGTCGCAAATCCAGGCCTAGTACAGTAAATTACAGGAACTTTAACTTAATACAAAAAATCTAACTTTAAACCATCACAGTATTCATTATCGTATTTATCTTATTACTAGTCCCAGTGATAGTGACCAAGGCAAGGTTTTAGTCCCCGTCGTCTACTTTAATACTTATAATCGCAGCCCCTTAGTCAAAGCAGAATGGCTCAAAGGTCATCAAGTCCGCCAAAGTTTATAACACAAAATCACGATCTTAGTCCTTAAGTCTGATAAACCGAAATAATATTTTTAATACCTATGTATCTTTCACACACATAACCATATTATGACCAAAGACGTCCCGACCTAAGTACGTGAAGCAACGACAACCCGTTGACGTGAAGTCAGCCGAAAATAATAACAATGTTGTAGCAATATTCTATAGTAGACGTGTCACTTTACATTACGGATAGGACGATAGGCTCGGTCGAACCGTCGCGACGTGGCGTAAGCGAAATGGTAATATTAATTGCGTGTAGAAAGGTCATTTTAAATGATAATGGTATTAATAAATGTAGTTAGATTGTAAGACCCGTCTGAGTACAACAATGCTTCTGTAAGGATCAAAAGTAGGACTTCATAACATAACTTCAAGCCTTTATCCCCGAAAGGGTAGGCAGAGGTGTATGACACACCCACACTTCGCCAGTTATGTTGCGGTCCCAGTGTAATAGGGGGTAAGTCTATTGCCATCTACCGGCCACATTATTAAGCGAGCGATAATTAACATTTCAAATACACACATAACTTCGAAACGTCAGAGGTGTGTACCTGGTGTACCTGGCGATGTACGAGACCATCGTCTCGGTAGTCCGTTTCGTACACCACTGAGCTACCGCCGCTTTCTTCAGGGCTGGATTTATTTTATTATTATAAAGACAACTCCCATAGTAGGAACATATCTGTGTCACTCTCTAGCATAAAGACTCAAAACCTTCCCAGATTTGAAAGAATAGGCAGATCACAAAAAGGAGAGTATTATTCCCCACACGAAACAATACTTTGTGAATAATCGAACCACGGCACTTGATAACGATAAGGCAACCGCTGAAACTACATGCAGCCAAACTTATTTAAATATCTTATGGCAATATTATACTTAAAGCGATCTTTAAACAAAAATTTGATCTAACTGTCGCAAATATCAAGCAGTTAGCAACTTTAATGACTTAGACGCAGCATCTGGAATCGACATATTGTAGCAAGTTACTTAGCTTATGCTGTATAGTAGTGTTCAACATCAATGCGTTATTTTTTATCAAATGTTTTTATTTGAGTTATGAAATATTCTTTATAGTAGCGGCCTGCAAATTCTTACCTCATAATATACCTAACTAGAGGACACTAGCAGCTACGCCTGCATTTTTTTAAATTTACCCGTTTTGGTCGATCCCGTGGGAATTTCGGGAAATCCCTTCTTAGTGCACCTCTACGGTCCCCAGGGAACATACATGCCAAATTTCAGCTACCTGCGCCCAATAGTTTTGGCTGTAGCGTGTCTGTCAGTCAGTAAGTAACGCAAGGAGTTTATATATTAAGACTAGAGGACGCCAGCAGCTACGCTTGCATTTCTTTTAAATTTACCCGTTTTGTCCGATCCCGTGGGAATTTCGGGAAATCCCTTCTTAGTGCACCCCTACGGTCCCCAAGGAACATACATGCCAAATTTTAGCTTCCTGCGCCCAATAGTTGCGGCTGTAGCGTGTCTGTCAGTCAGTCAGTAACGCAAGGATTTTATATATTAAGATAATATGGTCTTACAAATCATGTTCAGGATAACTGCGACTAAGGACTCAAACATTACTATAAGCATTTCGATCTTATAAGAACGACATAATTATCAAGCTTTGCTTTAAATGCTGCACGACTTTTCAAGAATTACAACACCACAATTAGCTACCACACTAACCTTAGATCGCGAGAAATAAAATATATCATTAAATACATCGTACAAAAAAATAATCTCAATACCCAACAGGACTTAGTAATATTTATTTATTTTATTTATTTATAGACTCACGCTTGTATCCCCGAAGGGGTAGGCAGAGGTGTAATATTACACCCACATTTCACCATGAATTTTTACGTTCCACGTAATAGGGGGCGAGCCTATTGCGGTACTGGGCACATTACCAGACTCCGTGCTGCTACTGAGAATTTCATAACGGAAAAACCCAATAACACTTTGCCCAACGCGGGAATCGAACCCGAGACCTCCAAATCCCACGCGCACATTTATGCCGCGAGACCAAACTAAGTAATAAGCAAAGCTAAACAGCTTGACATCACAACACGTGATCGGTCAAGTCCCAAAAGGGCAATTTAAGAGTCTACTTACAGGCATGTCAGCCGCGATAAGGGTCCGCTTGCCTTAAGCTACGTACACACTGATCCTTTAAACTTAACTGTCGACGGCTAGGCGGCGGTCTTGAAAAGAGACATATCGGTAACTCGTACATGGCAGATGCTATTGGATAGTGGGCTCTTAATTATATCCTGACGAATGGTATAATCTGGTTTATAATCAGTCCCATTGCTAAGGAAAGGCCACTGCTAGCTAAGTAAAGAGGTAAATGTGACCACTTTACCTGAGTGTGGGTTGGGAAACATTCTTAGGATGATAGTCTGTTGTGTAGTTGATGTTAGTTGGTAGACGTTCCGTGAAAAAGCTTGTCGTTTTCATCATTCTTGAGCTATTCTGATTATGATTCAAGACTATGACCCTATGTCTGGTCCGTGGTGATGGAAACCTGCTAATTGAAACAAAATAATATCACAGATTACTAAATAGTTACTTCGTAACAGATACATCACTCCCATACAAAAGCGAAAATACCTACGCTATAATTACTTACAAAATCTTAATAATAATAGCCGTTGTTCGCAGTGCAGAGAAATGTACCCTAAGTACGCACGTAAAGAGTTGCAGATTGTGTGACTGTACGTACAAGCGTGTCATCGAACGAAGGCGCTAGTGTTGTTTTTATGATGATTTTGGTAATAAAACGAATGTTGCGAAATAATTATATTTTTTTTGCTTAATACTTACTTATATATTATACACGAGTCAGTTAGTAAATACATATTATTTTCTTGGATTTACGCGAATATTACACATTGAAAATAAACTACAGTTTAAATACATATTGTTAACATATTTTATAAAATGAACAATAAGTAATATGTTAAAGAAATAAAAATTTTAATAATCGCAAGTAGTAGCCTATCGCCTATTTCCGTTTATCGGGCAAAAAACCAGACAATATAGAAAGAACGTACATAAAATTCTGACATTAAGTAGATTTTATTTAATAAAAACAATATTTATATTTATTTCTAATAACCCAAAAGTTATCAATTAACGAACATTTACATACTTAGTATAATATTTCCTTTCTTACCTTGCTCTAAATAAAATAAATGGTGTCAATTTGTAGATGAAATTTTATATAAGTACTTACCTACTCATATAAAATCTAGTACCATTACTTACAACATAAATCATTGTTTGTCCTTGGGTAATGAAAAAACAACAAGTTTTCATTTGTTTTGTGTCATTAACACCCATCCACTGCACAATTAATTCTTGGTTTCGGCATTTCAATAAGAAAGCGCGGGAAACATGCCGTGCGTACACGCTGCCGAGCGTCCGGCGGCCCTCTTTCGTTTGTATCGACGGCGGTACACGAAGTGGTAGGTATTCATCTCGCGAATTTGAGCCAGTGACGGGGGCCTGATAATATCTCAGATTACTAAATAGTTATATCAGAACCTTTACCTATATTATGTGTAATTCAAGCTTGGCATGTAAATGGGCTAATGATGATGTCGCCAGCTGCCACGTAGTGAGTGTAGTGACTTGCCGGTGGAATTGACAAAGCACGACGTAGCAAGTACCATCTCCTATCATAATGACGTAATGATGCTATTTCTACCGGCTTTCTTCTTAACAATAGATAATAGGTTGGGCGTACTCCTTCGCTATTGCTTGATAATAACATAGGCCGGTAGGTCATCTACATTTGCCAAAAAAATGGCTATAGTGGCTTGTTGGCGATTTTTAAATCTGCTTCTCTCGTGGCGTGAGTTTAAAGGATCACATATTATCATTACAATTTCAAAATAGGTTTTTTGTTTACTCATCACAGGGATGAGCATGTGGCCCGCGCTGAAAGCCACTGACAGGCGTTGATAGTTCGCCGACTTTAGTGTGTAAAGTGCTTAATAGCGATCGATTGTACTACACAAACTCGAATATTACTAGATACAATTTATTATTTTCTATTTAATAGATAAATAGAATATTTTAAATTCAGTCGTCCTATGAGTAATGGCGTCATATCTCATGTTGATGCATGTTCGGCGGCTGTTTTTCACTTATTTCACGAAGGCTATACATCAAAAAGCCGTGAAATGAATAATTTATATATCTTAACAAGTGATTTCTCGAGATAAAGTATAATTCAAGTAATAAGACCTTAGTTAATAACATAGTAGAAAGCTGATGAGTTTATTTACCGCCCGAGGCTTGGCTATGGCCGAACGACTACTGTTCCGAGGACACTGGAAGTGCCTTTCAAAGGACAGGAATGGTTTAATGTGAACATCGATAGAATATCGACATGACGTAACAATTGAAATTGTATTCACCATACCTACATTTTCATATCAAATAGTACTGCGATATGCTAGGGAAGAGACTGTCACACAGATCTCGAGGTCCAAGCCCATAGCGCGTACTAATAACTTTCGTAGGTAAGTGCGTATCATATTAGTGATCGTAGGGGTACACTAAGAACGGATTTCCCGAAATTCCTTTCCAGATTTTCATTTTCCATTTCATTTCGAAAAAGGTTAAATTAAAATTAAATGTGCGCACATTTAATTTTGAGAAAATCAATCATAACAAAATAAATAATCTATCGCTTGTAATAGATCAAAGATTAAATTAACACTCCTGGGAGTGTTAATTTAATCTTTGATTGTGGGTAGTGGGCCCAACACTGGATTTGCAGGTCAAAAACATTCATTATCTTTATTTACTTTGTGTATTTTTTTTATTTTCTTATACAGGATGTGCCTGTGCAACCATTGCTTAACTTTGCCAAACTATTACGATCCAAAAGCTTAGTCACGCTATGAGCGCTGCAGTATTTACGGCAATTACAAACTTTTGAAATCTTACTTAGGCAGGAGAGAGCTATGCTTGGAGTTTCCCTGCGAGATCGAATCAGAAATGAGGAGATCCGCAGTAGAACCAAAGTCGCCGACATAGCTCTCCGGATAGCCAAGCTGAAGTGGCAGTGGGCAGGGCACATAGCTCGAAGAACCGATGGCCGTTGGGGCAGAAAGGTTCTGGAGTGGCGGCCACGTACCGGACGACGCAGCAGAGGTAGGCCCCCCGCAAGGTGGACCGACGATCTTGTCAAGATCGCGGGAGGAGGTTGGATGCGGGCGGCTCAAGACCGGTCTGTGTGGAGAACCTTGGGGGAGGCCTATGTCCAGCAGTGGACGTCGTTTGGCTGATATGATGATGACTTAGGCAGGTTACCTTTAGTTCCTAAAAACATCAACTTACTTGTAAGCTCCGTACGAACGATCATGCTCCACATGTCGACCGTAAAGGTTAAGACACTTACGGTACCTTTTCATCAAAGGTACCTATACGAAAGCACACTAACTAGCACACTGTAGTTCACGAGGCGGTGAAGCCGTTGAATAACGAGCTCCGACGGCACTGGCAGGCCTCGTAGTCCAGCGAACTGTTCCTCACGTGCACCTGCATGAATTGCATTCACTCCTACCTAAACACATCGAAATGTTAAAGTATTCATAGTTTGAATACGACCGACGTAACTATATATTTTACAACGTAAGTTATTCCGGCAGTCCGAACGAAAATAATCCTAGCGCAAGACTGAGTGATCAGTAGGCAAATTAAAGTCGTAAAAAATAGCCAGCTAGGGATGTAACCAAAGATACTAATTGGAGTTGTGTTTTTATCGATATGTTATTATTGTCCCCGTACGAGACGGACATGTATCCAACGCATAATTGATGTTTGTTTTAAAATTATTATTATAAGATAAGAATGATTTAACTTTTTATTTGATTTAGGTTACCGACAATAAGCAAAGCTAAACAGCTTGACATCACAACACGTGATTGGTCAAGTCCCAAAAGGGCAATTTAAGAGTCTACTTACAGGCATGTCAGCCGAGATAAGGGTCCGCTTGCCAACCGGCCGAAAAAAAAAAGTAAATCATAGTCTTTTGTCTATGATCTACTAAGTTCTGTAACACAAAAGTATTTTTAAGTCTTGTTAACGTAATGTGTCGATATCGTAATATTATTAATGTAATAATTCTTTGAAAAATTAATGTTGTGTCACATTTCATGTTAAAATTTATTAAATCGATATTAGCTGCCATCGTTTGGCGGTAAAATTGCACTATTTTAAAGGCGGCATGCCCTTTGACACGAAAAGACGACAATAGTTAAATAGAATTAATAGAATCATAAAGGATACCGCCGCTGAGTGGAGTGTTGCTAGTTTAGGGAATTTTCCCTAATTTAGGTGTAATGTTTCTCGTTAATACTGTACTAAGGAAATAAATTGTGATGTTTTATGAAGACCTGTTTTTTTAATTATTTTTCCTAGTATGCCTGGCAAGTCAGTAATATGTGGTTTCGGGATCGGACAGGGGGTTATGAAACACAAAAGACTCAAGCCTGTATCCTCGAAGGGGTAGGCAGAGGAGTTATATTACACCCACATTTCGCCATGAGTTTTTAGGTCCCACGTAATAGGGGGTGAGCCTATTGCCGTTACCGGGCACATTACCAGACTCTGTGCTACTACTGATAATTCGGAAAAACCCAGTAACACTTTTGCCCGACCCGGTAATCGGACCCGGGACCACCGATCAGCAGTCGCATAGACTATCCACTGGACCACGGAGGCAGCCCGTAAACCGAAGTTCAATGAACCTGAAATTGCCTGGCAGGCAAAATAAAATCTTACAATATTTCTTCTGCTATTTGAGAACAATGGTTCTATTCGACTGCCACAATTCAACGCTAGATTGCGAATCCGTGACACCACGGTTCATGTAAATGTGATTCAAAGGTTTTAAGGGCTGAATATCAAATACGTTTTTCTGTCCCTAGTGTTCGATTGGGATTTCATTTTAAGTTGGCGTTTGATATTAACCGATAGGTGTCTATTACTTATCTACTTTCTTCTTGATCGTTTCTTCTTTTAAAGTAAGTTTGTTGTCAGTTCCGGTGTTGTAGACCGCCCGAAGGCTTTTAGCATGGCTAAAAGATTCTTGCCATTTGACTAGTACTGGCACTGATAGTTTTTCGTAATCTCAGAAGAATGATAAATGGTACATGTCTCTATTTTGCATTTCTATTTTGTGGCAGTCGAATAGAACCAAGCATGTCTATTTATTAGTATGTACATACATACTTAGACACACGCCTATTTCCCCGAAGGGGTAGGCAGAGGCACATTAAACGCCCACTTTTCGCCAGTGTTTTTATCCCACGCTAGGTTTATTCCCAGGTTAGGTTTATTTTTTTATTTTTCATTTAATTTAGTAGTATGTAATGCATCCAAATGGATGCTAGCACACCCAATGATTAAAATGCAAAAATTCTTGGTAATCCATGTGTATAACTACAACTTGCTAACAACACTGCTAGGTATTTAATTGGCCGCTTTGAAACGTGGGTTGCAGTCGTCACACATACTTAGGATCGCCAAGTAGAACACTTAGACCAGCGAGGTGACTTCGATCTTTTTTCAAGAGATGCGTAGCTTCATTTTTAACCAACCTGCCTAAAAAGTGCGTTACTTTTTCATGCAAAAACTTCTGAATCAATTTCAATGAAACTGGAATGAAATTGTATATAATAGATAGCCGACACCATCGCGGGCGAAATTCCTAAATGTAGTTATTCATAACTATAAACTAAATAATGAGAAAAGTAGTCTCTGTCTTTTCACGAAATACGTTTAATCATACCAAAAACACACAAGTATTACAGCAACTCTATTAAATAACGACAAAATAAAGTACCAAGAAAAAAAAGGCAACAATATTTTTCTCATTTCGTATTGTCATCATAAATATTTTGAGACGGGTGCTTTTACAAACCTCCACTAATCCCCCTGTGGTGAAAAACCCTTTGTGGCCAGAATAGATAAAAATAGACTTTACAAAGGTTCCATATAGTCCTTTTTATGTTTTATAAGCCTTGTCGCTGACAGGTCGGCTTTTGGTGTGTTAAGCTAGGTTAAAGTAAAATTTAAATGATTGGGACCAGGCCTTTAAGGTGTAAGGGATACGCATCAGCCGGAACAGATTTGCTGGATAAACACGTCTATAGGGTCATTAACAGACAAGTCAAAGGCAAGGCTATTGGCAAGTGGAATTGCTTAATGAATGTTCAAGAAACATGCAAGTCTCCGTCTCCTATTAAAACGTTGTAGCGTATGACCGGTACCTACCGAGTGTACGTCATAATACCGTCCATACGCTCGGCCAATCAGGGAAGGCCATCGTCCGCGCTCGTAAGTTTTGCCCATATTTGGTAATGCGCCGACACCAACGCTGATGGAGGGCCGGTATATAAAGGGGCCGACAGAGAGGCCGTCACCGCTACTCTACACTAACCTACTACCGCTACTAAATTCTATACCGCTATATCTATAATTATACTACTTCATACGTGTATCCTGGTCCCAGCTGTGGGTAAGTTACTACATTTACTGCGTTAGCGTACTGCCCATCTCTCTACCTGCTAGCGGAGGCCGGCTGACGCCGCCTGCCTGACTCTATTGGTTGTGGCTCTCCTAATGCTGCTTTCCTTCAGGTTCCAGGTTCACGTTAAGACTCCGGCTACACTACCTAGACCGCTACACCTGCTGCATCGCCTTCGGCGTCACCTCTGCCGAAGAGTCTGGCCTGCCCCGCTCATCGCACACACACTGCCGGCACCTGCCAGCTGAGCCAACGGCCTGCGAGGATCTGCCGCTACGCACAGCCCGAGCAACCTGCCCTGCACACTACCGGAGGGAACAGTGTGGGAGACTGCAGCCCTTAGTGTTCAGGCCAGTGTCGTGTTGTTGGTCGGTCATACTCGTGCAAGGGAAGTGAGACAATACTCGGCAAATAAACGCATCTAGATCCTCTACTGCGTTTTACTACTACCAGAACCCGTTACAGTGGCGCCTACGTGGGTTATTGTCTCGCTTTCCGTGCTCGAGTTCTCTTCTAGCAGGTCTCCATCATTGTAAGCGAGGAGGTGCGGCTACAGCGAACCGGTACGTATTGTTGTACTAATTGTCTACCTTTTAGTGTAACTACCTACTACGTACTAGTCTATCTTAACGTTTTTCTAATTAGTCCTAACGGTCGAACTTTTACGCCTAATCGTAAAGTAGGCCATTTGTAAGGGCGGAACGCTTGCGCACTAAGTGTAGTGTGTAGTTTATACTTACGCAGCTTATTTATTACATACACAATGGGCTCACACCCCATAAAATACTTTCTGTTAAATAAAAGCGAAATAGCTTACGAGGTTGCGATTAGAGGTGAGGAGCCGGCTACCTCTGTCCTAGGTCTGCGGAAGCAGCTCCCTGAATTACTGGAAGCCATTCCAAATGATGACATCTTGGAGTCGGGTCTAGCCATAGCGGTGGACTTCGAGGGCGCTAGCGAGGCCGTCTCTGAGCTGGCCAAGCGACTAAATTCGTTATCTCTTTCTTACGACGCGAACCTAGCTAGGAGGTCTACCGCACTGCACAACCACATTTTCCATAGACTCCGTAGGATAAACCGTCCTACGGCGTATTCAAAACGAATAACTGAATTGTGCAGCCGGTTCGACAAGCTCTCGGCGGAGCTGTCCGCCATTGAGCAATCAGCTGTTCGCTCAGCTGATGCTGTGGCAGAGGTCCAACTTGCGCCGTCTACCTCGACGCAGGCAGGGTTAGCCCCAGTATTGCATTGCGAGCATTTGAGAGTTAGCGAACTGTCTAAGCTAAAATACGACGGTACGGGATGCGTCCGAGCGTTCCTACAACGCGTAACCGAATTCCAAACCGCGCGTAATCTACCTTCCACTAAAATTTTAACATACACACATCAACAAAGTCTAGGGATATTTTATATTTCATCAAATATCTAAAAATCTATGAAGAATTTTCTGATACAGTAAATAGAAGAATCATAGATTATTTTAAGGTCTTTAATAAAAATAAAAAACATTTCGTGTTTTTTTTTGTTTTAAATAAAAAAAATAATTTTTTTAATCATCATGGAAAATTAGTATGATAACAACAAACATTTCTTCTTAAAAAACTATTAATTTTAATAAAAATGGAAAAAATCTTGTAAAATCTAATCATTAATAATCAGTGTTGCCACCTCTTACATTGATTACACATCGACATCGATTGTTAATACTTAAAATTAAATTGTCAATGTCTTGCTGCGGTATGAGGTCCCATGTCCTTTGCAAGTGTTCGTAAAGTTGTTGTTCAGTCGTCAAATTTGGTGGAAAATCTCTCAAAGCTTTTCGTTGTAACATGTCCCAGGCATGCTCGATAGGATTTAAGTCGGGCGACTGTGCAGGCCAATCCAAAACTTGAATATCGTGCTCTCGGAGAGCGGTCGATACCAGCCGCGCCGTATGGCAAGGAGCATTATCGTGCATGAGTAGAAATTCATGGCCTATTTGAGTTCTGTGTGGGACAATAACGGGCTCTACTACCTCCTCGTGGTATTTTTGTGCAGTCATGCTGCCTTGGATCCAAACGAGTTGGGTTCGTCCGCCAAGACGAATTCCTGCCCACACCATGATTGTCCCGCCTTGGTATGGGTGGACCTCCTGAGGATGCCGTAGACGGCTAACTCTCCCTGGAGCTCTCCAAACGCGTGTTCTTCGTGAATCCGGGTGAAACCCAAACCGGGACTCATCGGTGAACAGCACCAAAGACCATTGTTCGTCACTCCATGGTAAATGCTCCCGAGCCCACGAAAGCCGCCGACCGCGATTGCCACGTCGCAATGCTGGAACACGCAATGGTCTTCGAGCATGAAGATCAACTTCATGTAACCTTCTTCGCACGGTTTGGTCGCTTACCAGCAGCTGGTGGTCCTCCTGGAGCCTTTGCACTAGTTGCAGCGCTGTGATATTGGGTTGTCTTCTGGCGGTCATTTGGAGAAATCGATCCTGTCTCTGCGTAGTAACACGATATCTACCTGTGTGCTGTTCGGCCACATCTCCAGTACTGCGATAACGTGACCACAACCTTGATATCACATTTTGACTGGTATGTAGGGCCTCAGCAACGACGCGTTGAATTGCACCATTTTCTAACATGCCCACGGCTCGTAACATTTCATCTCGACTCAAATGACGACGTGACATGACTTTTAAAGTTCGTACGTCACGTTAAATTGAAAAAGAAAAACAATTAAAAACCCTTTTCATTAATAATTATAATAAAACAGTTTTAACTTTCTTTAATGTAACGAATTACTAGCAAATTTGCCGCCATATTTTGTTTATTATTTTGTTTTTTTTCTTTCCATGTTCAAATTTTGAAAATAGAATAAAAGAGGTTTTAATCTGTATATAAACTTTTTGTGGAAACTAACAAGGTTCTAAACTATAAACTCGTAAATAATTTAGGATTAAGATATCCCTAGACTTTGTTGATGTGTGTATGCCTCCGAAATTTTCACCGGTAACGCACTTCACTGGTACCGCGGCCTAAAAGAATATTTCACAACATGGGAAGAACTCACCACTAAATTAATAGACGATTTCACACCGTACGATTATGACTACCGGTTATTAAATGAAATCCGCCGACGTACTCAAGGTGCTACCGAAACTATAATAATTTATCTCTCGATAATGAATCAGCTGTTCGCTAGGCTGTCACCGTCAAAGCGATTGTCCGAACGCGAAAAGTTAAACATTCTATTGCATAACATACGTCCATGCTACTCGCTAGTGCTAGCTCCGTCAATATCTTCAATAGACAGTATAGCAACACTGCAGACGTAATGTTTAAACTACGAACGGATGAAATGTTTGAACTCTCAATTCCGCGAACCGTATTTTAATAACGACACGTTGGCACCAGACCTAGCTTACAGTCACAAAAAAACTAATAACCGAGCGCGTAATAATTCCTACAATAATTATCCCGTTGCTACTATAGAGGGTACGTCCGAATACACTGAGAACAACGAACCTAGCAAACCTAAGTCTAAACCTAGCTCTGTCACTCTAGTCACGTCCAAGTACTGCCCGCGCTGCCGTATCAATGATCACAGTTTGAATGAATGCAAACGCGATCGGTTCGCAATTTGCTTCAAGTGCGGCCGTAGGGATATGACATTCCCTAACTGCCCGAACTGTAAATCGACGAAACCAAAAAACTAGTTGGTCAGGGTTGGGGCGCGTCAAAATCTAAATTAGGTTCTACAACCTATTCTACCAATTTTGACAAAGATGATTGGAGAAATTGGCTAAACACTCTAAAAGTGTATTTCTCTTGTTATTCCGTCGCCTCGATCCTGGATAATAAACCTAAAAATGACCTACGGCCCTATGTTAACGTAACGATTAACAGTTTACCTATTTGTGGATTGCTCGATTCCGGTTCAGCCATTACAATTTTAGGTAACAACTCCCATCTGGAGGTAATTACTAAATCGGGTTAGAAATACAGCAGTGTCACAACACTAATTCCATTCGGATCGCGAATGGAAATATCTTGTTGCCGCGCGGTCTTATCAACCTACCCACTACTTTTAATAATCAAACCCACTTATTGAAAGCTTATATTATTCCAGAAGTTACAAGTGATTTAATTTTAGGCATCGATTTCTGGAAACTATTTAAATTACTGCCTAAGCATATCGCATCCGTATGCATGTCTAAAACATTGCCGTGTAGTGTGTTAAGTGAAAATAAGCCGAGTATGCCGATAGCCGATGCGTTATCACGATCCCTACCTGTAAATATAATTAACGCGAATAATAATAACTTGTTAAATGTAATAAATGTTGACACTGATCAATGGTATTCAGCCACCTACTATGGTTGTTTATCTTCGCCTAATGACTATCCAGACTATTCTATTAAAAATAATAAATTGTATCGTTTGATTAAATCCAGGTGTATGCTACGTAAGGAGTTCAAATAGAAAGAAGTACTACCTTCTTCTGATCGAAATAATGCCATATTAGAGAACCATGCCGAACCCACTTCGGGGCATTTCGGTATATTTAAAACTTACAAGCGCTTAGCACTGCGTTACTATTGGCCCAAAATACGCGATGACGTAGTTAAGTTCATAAATCCCTGCGACACTTGTATCGCGCACAAACATCAGAACCATGCACCATTGGGAACCATGGGACGACCCAAAGTGTGTTCACGACCCTTCCAAACCATTAGTGTAGATTTGGTGGGGCCACTACCCGTCACAAGAAAACAAAACGCCTACATATTTGTAGTAACTTGCTGTTTTAGTAAATACTGTCTACTTTTTCCTATCAGGCGCGCAACTGCTGAAATAATAACTAATATTTTGGAAGAAAAAATATTTTTAGTTCATGGTATACCATCTACAATTATATTGAACAATGGTAAACAGTTTGTCAGTGCTACTTTAAAAGCTATGTTGCGCAAGTACAAAATCCCTAATCTTCATTATACTCCTAAATATTCCCCACATGTCAATACGGTCGAACGCTATAATAAAACCATTGGTTCAACCTTAGCGGCGTTTGTAGGAAATGACCAGAGATTATGGGACACTCTCCTACCTAAGGTGCAGTTTTCATTAAATACTGCAGTTAATGAAGTCACGGGCTATACACCTAGTTTTTTAGGCTATGGACGTGAACTAGTTCCATGCGGCTCACACTATGTCGACACAGACGCTGATGATATAGTATACATACCTAGGGACGATTACGCAGAAAACATAGGTCACTTATCAGGCATATTTGACAAAGTTCAGGCACTCATCATTCAAGCTCATGCTAGGAATTCCCAAACGTATAATTTACGCCGTAAACCAGCTGAGTTTAATGTGGGAGACACTGTGTGGAAAAGGACTTTTTATCAGAGCGACAAGGATAAGTCCTTCTGTAAGAAACTAGCCCCTAAATTCGTGAAGTGCACAGTGATTAATAAAAGGTCGCCCCTCGTTTACGAGTTGTCGGACGCGTCTGGAAATTCTATTGGGTTTTGGCACATAAAGGACCTAAAACTTATACACTATGGTGCCTAACTATTTGTTACAAACCGTAGAAGACTTTCCCTTCCTTCTCTCTATATGCCGTCTTAGCTTGGACAGTAGCGGACTCATAGACCTAACGCAGCTAGTCGGATTTTCCTTGTTAGCTACGTAAAATCCTCTCCTAAGGCGGGCGGTATTGTAGCGTATGACCGGTACCTACCGAGTGTACGTCATAATACCGTCCATACGCACGGCCAATCAGGGAAGGCCATCGTCCGCGCTCGTAAGTTTTGCCCTTATTTGGTAATACGCCGACCCTAACGCTGATGGAGGGCCGGTATATAAAGGGGCCGACAGAGAGGCCGTCACCGCTACTCTACACTAACCTACTACCGCTACTAAATTCTATACCGCTATATCTATAATTATACTACTTCATACGTGTATCCTGGTCCCAGCTGTGGGTAAGTTACTACATTTACTGCGTTAGCGTACTGCCCATCTCTCTACCTGCTAGCTGAGGCCGGCTGACGCCACCTGCCTGACTCTATTGGTTGTGGCTCTCCTAATGCTGCTTTCCTTCAGGTTCCAGGTTCACGTTAAGACTCCGGCTACACTACCTAGACCGCTACACCTGCTGCATCGCCTTCGGCGTCACCTCTGCCGAAGAGTCTGGCCTGCCCCGCTCATCGCACACACACCGCCGGCACCTGCCAGCTGAGCCAACGGCCTGCGAGGATCAGCCGCTACGCGCAGCCCTTCGAGCAACCTGACCTGAACACTACCGAAGGGAACAGCATGGGAGACTGCAGCCCTTAGTGTTCAGGCCAGTGTCATGTTGTTGGTCGGTCATACTCGTGCAAGGAAAGTGAGACAATACTCGGCAAATAAACGCATCTAGATCCTCTACTGCGTTTTACTACTACCAGAACCCGTTACAACGTCGAATAGAAAGTGTAGGTTAAATAGATAGTGCAGAAGCAGTAAGTGACACACGGGCCATGAATCAACCACCAAACCTACCTCTGAGCTGCAGACTGCAGATTTCATAGAATTGTCGTTCAGTTTCGTTGACGCACTCAACAGGATCGTCGTTGCATAGAGTGTCGGCGGTATCCACCACACACCGCTATCATCTTGTGGTCACTCCCAACCGCAAAACAGAAACGCCGCTTTTGTTGTCCACCGTATCGTCATTCATTGTTGTAATTTTTAGGCTTCCGTACCTAGAAATGAAGAACGGAACCCTTATAGGATCACTTTGTTGTCCGTCCGTCTGTCAAAACCCTTTTTCTCAGAAACGCGTGGAGGTATCAAATTGCAATTTATATCAAATCGTCAAATCTACTGTCCCTTGAAGCTTTGAAAAAATCAAACTTCTAAGCCAACGCAATCAAAAGATACAGCCGTTTATGCTGCAAATTTCCGCAAATATTCGAAACTCAAAACCTACAGGGTACTTCCCGTGAACACAGAATCTTGAAATTTGATACGAAGCAATGTCTTATAGCATGCATAAAGAAAAAATTGCGAAAACCGTAAATTTTTAGATACATCATATCATAAAAATATTTTTAATAATTTTGAAGTTATTAATATTTTCTCATGAACGCGTAAAGGTATTAAATTGAAATTTATATCAAATACTCAGGTCTATAATACCTTAAAGCTGTAACAAAATCAAACTTCTATGTCTACGCAATAAAAAGAAATAGCAATTTAAGCCGCATATATTTTCTCGCAACTACTCGCAAGGGAATCAAAACCTAAACCTTCTATGAACTCAGAATCTTGAAATTTTGCACGAAGCAAACTCCTATAGCACAAATAAAGGAAAAATTGCGAAAATCATAAATTGTTTGTTACATCATATAGTCAAAATATTTTTAATAATTTTGAAGGTGCTACCCCTTTCTTCATGAACCCGTAGGGGTATAAAATTTAAATTCATATCAAATGCTCAGGTCAAAACTAAAGGGTTTTCAGGTGATCTAGAATCTTGAAATTTGGCAAAAAGCAACGTTTTATAGCACATAAGAAAGATTTTGTAAACCCAAAATTTTAGTTACATCACATTTTTTTAAAAATAATTATATATACCTACAGGTTTATACGGTATACCTCGGTGCGCGAGTCCGACTCTCACTTGACCGGTTTTTTTTATATTATTCCCTTTTCTACAACGTTTTCATAAGCACACTGAAACAAATACTATTGGTAAATAGATCATTCTAGATGCTTCTAGCTTAAGGAAATGGTGTTTGTAGCTAAGAAGCTGTCCAATAGAATGAAGTGATACCTATACAGACAGTTCTCATGTAACTACATCTAGGCACAATATATACAAGAATTGGCGTTGGCTTGTCGTTCGACACCCTCGTGATTCAATACTTTGGCTGCTTTATAAACTGTTGTTTTCATGGTGTACATATATATATTATATAAAAATATCGAAATACTCGCGAAATCTTGAGCGGTACAAGAATGACAATAAAATAAATTTATAGTTTTTCAAGCATGCGCTGCCGAATCGCTTATCATAAGCTCGCTAATTCCCTAGATAATGCACAAAGGTATTCAGCAGCCTATTTTCTAATAATCTGAAGCAATGAAAAAACGTAAGAGATTGTCTAGTCGATATACAGGTATATTTTCTGAATAATTTTAAAAGTTATCAAATGTAAACATAAAGTTATTGATTGTTGTTGAGTGATTTACTAATAACGCCTGTATGATAAAATAACCAGCTCAAAATTGGTGTCGACTCAAAATGACTTACGGTTTTATTACATTTTGAAGAACTAAGGCTTTTCTTATCTTTTAGGTCTTTCTGGCCTTAGTTTATTAAAGCGTCAAAATAAGGCCAAAGGATCCCTAAAAGAAAATTATCAAATACAGTTCGGTCTAAATGATCGTAACGAGTTTTTAACAGTTAATCCAGTGTTCGATACAATATTGTCTCTTTTGTGTAATAAATGCTTAATCGATTCTATGTCCATATACTGAGCGATTTTAAAAGCAATTTGTGGTATATATATATATGTATATAACCTTTGAGTATTGTGTATAGAATATGTTTATATATATGTTATGTACAAAACTGGTTTCAAAATAACACATTTAATTTATACTAGACTCCGCTCGCGTAGGCGCAGTTAAAGCAACAAATGGTTTATAATTATGTTAATCTGTTTTATCAAAATCCAATAAATAGTAATATCTAGTAGTACTACTCCTTAGTAGTTGTTCTGCATTTAACATTATAACACCTTTATGGCTATTCAGATATTTTATTTCGACATGAGACAAAAATTATATTACTGTAGAGCACAAGTTTCAGTCGTATTTTCGATTTCTAAATCAATCCAGTCATATCCAGCATCATAAGCTATAATTTTTTGAGGACAAACAATGTGACGTAAACTGAAGGGTAAATTTATTTTTTCGTCAGTGGTTTATAAATCCGTAACCTTTTAGCTAATGTAAGGGCAATCAAATCATAACCTTAAATTCGTCCCTATCTTCATCGTGATAAGCAGTTAGTTAGATGTACATAATAGTATGACGAACCGTAATCTCGTCAGCAGACGCAGTATAATAAAAAATATAGCATTCACCCTTATATGTTATACTAAGTAAAATACTAAATCCATAATCTCCGAGTACAAAAGATGAACTTTAGTTTTATATTTTAAACACAGCATTCATTGCGTTCTGCAGCTGGCACTAAGATGCTCGCACAATTCCTTTTGTTTGCTGCCACAATAAGGCTCATTTCGATGACAAGTATACAGGCATCAGGAAAAATACAAGAGTTTTACATTGAATACAGTATGCTTATTTTACAAGAGGTGGTAAATTTAAAGGCGCGTATACTTTCGTTTGTATCTATATAAACATAGGTATGTAAAAGGCATTGCTGGAATTTTCTGAGAGAAAGAAAGACTAACGTACAATTAATTAACTATTAACAGAGTTAGTTAATAGAGTTAGAACTAAACAAAATACAGACAAATTGATAAACTTAAAGTGACACAAATGCTGTCTTAGATTGGCATCAAACAGATATCCAACTTAGTATTATTATACCAGACAACTAATGTTCGGAGCTATTTTTTATATAAACTGTTACAAGGATCCGTTTCGGACACTAACACGCCATTCAAATAAGACCCAACTTATTAATAATCTAAGTACTTAATAGACAATAATTAATATAAAATTATCTACATCACGCCTTGCTGCTCGATATCGTCCATCTTGTTTCAAAACCTACATTAGGTAAGCAGTTCTATTAACAAACACATTTGACAAAATATGTACAAAAAGGTACATGTATACCACATATATCCCTTAAAGGAAGAACAATGGCAATAGTTATCATATAGGCCTAGTAATCCACTGCTGGACATAGGCCTATCCTATTTACCATCACAATAGCATTGAGAATCAATAAGAGAATGTGGCTTAACATACTACGCTGGCCAGATAAGTTAGTACAGCGTTTGATGTCGAGTTTTTCATCTTTTCGCAAAGATATTGCTTGCTTCGTGTATTTTTCTTAGTCACCTCTTACGACATTCACGGAATGAAATGAGATAGTGACACTTTGTATTCTTAATCTATCACCACACAGACGATAATCACGGGTATTAACAGAATTAATATCTAATTGGGTCAAAGCTACGAAGACCAATCGAATTTATCGAATTTAAATAAAATTTCGTTTGTATTTCCTCACAATTGTTACCGCAATGGTATGGGTATATACCCTGATGTACGACTGATGATGTCGACGTGTTGCCAAGGCGATGTAAATGGACCCAAAAATGGTCTATGATTCTTTCAGTAAGGATCACAGTATACTACGATCCTATAATCTAAGCTTGTATTGTAACATCAATTGTGGTCACGGTGACCACCCCTAGTGTAACCCATGTTAAAACGTCAAGCAAATATAATGTATTTCACCTTTAATTTTATTATCAAATAATTGCCTGTGCGATTGCGACCCGAAAGATTAATAACATATTAACTGATACGTTGCATTAAAGTTTGTCTTCTCTAAGTGATTATATTTTCTTCTTATGTTGCCTTAAGGCGCTTCTCACGACACCCACGGAATCAAATTGGGTAGTGACACTTGGTGCCCTCAGTGAAGTAACTATTAGTAATCTGTGCCTCAGTCCGCCACCGCAACGCCATATCTGTACGACACCACAACTGTAAAATTAATTTATACTTAATTTATGTATCTTGATCTACATACCTCTATTAGTGTAAACCTCATACCTTATGTATTGTGCGATATTAATCCTGAGGTTACACAACATAATTGCGGTCGACGGCTTACCGCGGCACTTACAAACTATTACAGACTTCAAGTTGTTATTACCTGTATTATTGGGCTCTTAGACTCATAGTGGATTAAAGTGAGATCAGTTGTCTGTCTAGAGAAGCTCTAGCGAAAAATATATGCGTATGAAGGGTTGTCCTATTAGGTAATAGTGAAGCTAAAAATTGTATTAAGGGTTTTTGCAATTGCATTCATTAGATGGCTAAAGAAGCAAGGAATATCGTTTACGAGTATAGAAGTAGCAATACATAGATATAAAGGAGTTTTAAAAATCCTAAGAATTTATTTGAAAATTCGCTATTAGTAATACGAGTAGGTCAGTAGTTTGACAGTTACTTACGTAGTCTTACATAATATTATATGTGCGTTTACCAAATGTGACCCCAGGAACAAAGCACAAAAATTGATAAATTGTCATTCGGACCACAGCAAAATTATGCGAGGCGCCTTTGTATATAAGGAAGAGTTTGTTATGTTTGCATTCACTAACCTTCACGAACCCACGTGTCAGTACCTACCAATAGCACCAGTGGTGTAGTAGAGACATGGAAACTCGAAAACGGGTGCCTACTCTACTACTACTACATGCCTTTCGTATTCCACTGCTGGGCTAAGACCTCCCATTATTTGTCTTACAATAGCATTGCGAGTCAACAGAATTTGGCCTGTTTTACGAGGTGGAAAATCCCTTCGGATGGCCGACAAGAGTCGGCTCTCATTTCCCCCAAGAGGGGGAAATGAGAGCCGGAGTATGTGGCATCATATCAGCCAAACGACGTCCACTGCTGGACATAGGCCTCCCCCAAGGTTCTCCACACAGACCGGTCTTGAGCCGCCCGCATCCAACCTCCTCCCGCGATCTTGACAAGATCGTCGGTCCACCTTGCGGGGGGCCTAACTCTGGTGCGTCGAGTATGTGGTGTTTCCACTAAAAACCACCTCGAATTTCTCATGTACCCGTGTGTCGGAGGGTAGGGCATCGCCGAAACATTCGTCGTCACCCTTCGACGGGCATTGGCCCGCCAGATGGTCAGGCAGGCCCCGAACGAAATCCCCGTGGCGGCGGATTAAGGTGTTGGGCTCTGCCGCCAAAACACCCAGTGGCCGCAGAGGATAGGGAGAACGGCAACGCAACACCCCATCTCCTCTTCCTCTGCGGCCCCACCGCGACGCATCGAATGGTACGCCCCCATTGGATCGCGGGAGATAGGGCGCGCGGCAACGCAATACCAACACGCCTCTCCTCCCGCGATCGCACCCGACTGCGAGGGACAGACAGAAATGTCCCCCGCACCCGCACCGTTGGACGCATCCTGCGCAGGCCCCTCCAAGCCCACGCGGAGCATCCCCTCCCGGGATCCCTCTCAGCTTCACCGCAGGTGACCAATCCACGGTTACTGAGCCCCCCCCCACGACAAGGTGGAGATCCCACGGGGGGGAGGATTTGCCCTACCGTACCACGCTGGCCAGACTGGTTGGTAATTACAGGGCTTGAGGTTGAAGTTTTTTGTCTTTGCCATAATAATATTTGCTTCTGAGTATTTTGTATACTAGAATGAAAGAAACACATTTATTAGACACACTAATAAAAACACAAGAAAGTTTGACAGTAAAAACAAAACCAAAATACAAAAAAGAAAAAAAAACAAAGTGAAAAAAAAATTGTGCAGTGTGTCCAAAAGGTCACAGCTCAGCCTGTGATACGGATGACCGCGGCGCTGTTTTTCAGGTGACACCCAAGACCTGGTCACGAACGATTACCAGAGAAGGTACAGTAAATACTATAAAAGTTAGGCTAAAGAAGTATAGTATAACACTAGTGTATATTCACAGATGATGATAAAACAGCAAATAATAAAATAGTCAATATTGTAGATGATTATACTAAATATATTATACTAGCTTTTGCCCGCGGCTTCGCCCGCGTAATTCAGGGTTCTCTAGTTATAGTTTGTCATCTATGTTCAGAGTGACACAAATCTCCTTTATTGGGCAGATTTTTCTATAGTTGTTCGTTTAATGCAAAAAGTATTTACACATACAAACTACTTAATACTAAGACTTAGTAGTACTCAAAATGCTATCCGGTATCTGTGACGTTCCGCTAGAGTGGCCAATGTGGCGACTGTGATTTGTCTGTCAGAACCATTAAAGTTTAACAAAATACTCGACAATCCGAATTTTGAGGATATATGTTGTCGACTCGAAATCATTATTTATTATGTTTTATTATTCAGGTAAGGTACCTATTCGATGTACTCCTTGACGAAATTATAAGATTTGACACTGCGGTAGCAGCGCATTCCATCGGTTCCAATGTGAAACATTCCAAAATCCACAACCTCTTACAAATTAAAAATTTAGTAAAAATACATTTTCCAGTGGACTAAATTGTGAATCTAAACCATTCTCAAGTCCCCTTGAACACACACAAAAAAAATCATCAAGATTTGTCCAGTCGTTTAGGATATATATATATATATATATATATATATAGATAGAATATACAAACAAGAACAAAAATTACGTGCTGGATTGATTTTTGTTGAGATAAAAACCACTTCTTCAAATTTCTCCTAAAACTACATACACCACCTAGTTTGCGCAGTGGAGGTGGCAAATTATTCCAGCCCTTGGTAGCATTATACCGAAAGCTGCCTCTAAATGTCTAAGTTTTGTGCCTAGGTATATGCAGTGGTCACCCCAGTTCTCTGCTAGCATATCTTTTATATTCAGCCATCCATTCCAACTTTTCAAACAAATATTCAGGCACTTTGTCTTTGACAATCCCAAACATAAGAGTGGCCAAGTGAACACCCCTTCTCCACTTTATTTTCAATATATTGCCTGCATTTCAAAATGGTGTTACATGACCACGTCTCGGGATGTCAAAAAAGAACCGCGCACCATGCATTCTGCACTCTTTGAATAAGGCTGGAGGTTTTCGCGAATAATCTGGGCCCGTACACCACGTCCAAGCCTTTATTCAATTGGGTCACAATGTGACGCTTATTAACGTCAAAACAATACATTTATTAAATAATTACTTAAAGACTCTACATTTACATTTACTGCCACGTTCGCAAAGCAAGGGCGTAGAACGATGAGAAAGACCGGGCAATGAAACTCACGGTCACTCTTTTTCATCGCCAGGTTTTGCGTAATACACATAATTTACATTTTGTAAGGTGCTGCAACTGTTACAACTTCTATATCACATGTATAATTATATTTACTGTACATAATCATCATCATATCAGCCAAACGACGTCCACTGCTGGACATAGGCCTCCCCCAAGGTTCTCCACACAGACCGGTCTTGAGCCGCCCGCATCCAACCGCCTCCCGCGATCTTGACGAGGTCGTCGGTCCACCTTGCGGGGGGCCTACCTCTGCTGCGTCGTCCGGTACGTGGCCGCCACTCCAGTACCTTTCTGCCCCAACGGCCATCGGTTCTTCGAGCTATGTGCCCTGCCCACTGCCACTTCAGCTTGGCTATCCGGAGAGCTATGTTGGCGACTTTGGTTCTACTGCGGATCTCCTCATTTCTGATTCGATCTCGCAGGGAAACTCCAAGCATAGCTCTCTCCATCGCCCTCTGAGTGACCTTGAGCCTTCTGATAAGGCCTTGAAAACATCCTCCAGCGCAGTGGTAAACAATTTCGGGGATATGACATCCCCCTGTCTCACCCCTCGCTGGAGTTGAATAGGTTTCGAACTCTGGTCCTGGAGGCGGACTGACATAGTGGCGTTTTCATACAAACTTTAGCACTTCGATATATCGGTAGTCAATCCGGCACCGTTGGAGAGACTGTAGCACCGCCCAGGTTTCGATCGAATCGAAGGCTTTCTCATAGTCCACACACGCCAAGCATAGGGGCTGGTTATACTCCTCGGACTTCTGTATAACCTGCCGCAGCGTATGTATGTGGTCTATGGTATTATAGCCTTTACGGAAACCGGCTTGTTCGGGAGGCTGGAAGTTGTCTAGCTTGCTCTTGAGACGATTCGTGATGACCCTCGAAAACAGCTTGTAGACGTGGCTCAGAAGTGTGATAGGTCTGTAGTTCTTTAAGAGGGTTTTATCCCCTTTCTTAAAGAAAAGCACCACCACACCTCTGTGCCACGCCTGTGGCGTTTTACCCTCGAGAATGACGGAATTAAATAGCTTCCGGAGGGCTTCTCTAGCGGGTGCACCGCCGGCCTTCAGAAGCTCGCTCGTAATTCCGTCATCACCCGGCGCCTTGTTGTTTTTGAGCTGTTTGAGAGCCACACTAATCTCGTGCATGCTGACGTCCGGGATATCTTCGGTATAGTGTCGGGTCAATCCAGCTCTAGGGTCTGACGCTGGAGTGCTTGCGGGTTCTTGCGTTGTCGTGTATAGCTGTCCATAGAACCTTTCGATCTCCTCCAAGAGCTCAGGCTTGGACGATACGATTCTGCCATCCTCCGTCTTCAGCTTTGTCAGCTGACTCTGCCCAACAGACAGATCCCTCTGGAACACTTTGGAACCCTTATTCTGCTCGATCGCCTCACGAACACGTTTTGTGTTGTATTGGCGGAGATTGCGAGTCAGAGACTTAGAGATCTGTCTGTTGAGGTGCCGATATTTCGGCATGTCGTCGGAGGATAGCAGAACCATCTTGCGCCTTTCCTCTAACAGCTCGAGGGTCGGATCCGAGATCTTGCTGGTTCTCTTGCTTTTCTGGGGCTTAAAGAATTTAGCCCCTGTTTTATGGACAGCATCCACGAACCCGTTACTGTACTCGTACACATCTACGCATTCGCCCAGGCATTCGAAACGGTTCTTGAGTTCGAGCTGAAAGCTCTCGGGGTTTTGGATATGAACCGGGGCCGGTCGGAGCGTGGACTTTATCAACCTCGACCGTTCGAGGCTTGTACAGATATTCAATGTGCCTCTTACCATTCGGTGATCGCTCCCCACTTTAAGTGAATTGATCACGGAGACATCATTGAATATCTGCCTCTTCGTCGACATGATAAAGTCGATCTCATTTTTGGTTGCACCGTCTGGCCTTACCCAGGTCCACTTGCGGCATTCTCGCTTCTTGAAGAAGGAGTTCATCATATAGAGTCCTTCCTTCTCCATAAAGCTAGCCAGCAAGTGACCCCGGGAATTCCGATGCCCATAACCAAATTGCCCCACTCTCAGCTCATCACCGTCGCGTTTGCCCAGTTTTGCGTTAAAATCTCCCATGACCACGGTGTAATGGGTTTTGTAGCCATGTATAGCCCGAGATATATCCTCGTACATGGCTTCCACCTCCTCATCGGGATATGATATGATATCCCATCGCAACTTGCTCAATTCTTTTTCCAGCTCGACAATCTTCTCGTCGGTCCGCAGTGTGCGCGTGTTCAGTGTTGCCAGGGCCAATTGTCGTTGGTGGTGGTAGCCCGATCTCTTCCGGAGATTCTTCGCACCCCTTGCCCCGCCGTTACCATGGCCGCTACCATAACCAGGACTAGCGGGGCCGCCGGGGACTAGGGGCCGGTTTTTATAGGAGTGGTTCATGATGGGGGGATTTGCCATAATCGCCACGCTTGGCAGGCGTATTGGCGATCGCAGTGGCGGAAGTCTTTAGTGCTGGACGCTGCTGCCCATCTAGCATCTAGGATTTTCTTCCACCAGGTTCGGATGGTTTGACCGCCATCTTTCGGTTGACTGCTTGCGCTGGGGGAGATACCATGACGAGTATCTACTCGTCAGATTAACTCTCCCAGTGGGCGGTGGGGTCGTCACGTCCCGACGCCGTACATAATAATACCCAAGCATAATAATTAATTTTAATTTTGATTTTCATTTAGTTCGTTTCTTCAGAATAGACATGGTGAAACAGGAGCATCCACTTACATTATACCATTAAATATTAGTATATAGCTAATAATGCAGGCAAATCGCGAAAGTGATCAGAACCATGATAAACATATCGCTTCTAAACATATTGCTTCTCAGACTTCATTGAGAGTAGACGTGTACTAATTTAGTTTTTGGATTTGTTTTAAATTAATTATATTAAATTCGTGATTGGTCAGATCCTAAAATTGGTGCCTCTCGTTTCTTCTTGTGCAATTCTTGCGAAGAACTCCTCCCAGTGGGCGGCGGAAACGAGATACCAAATTACAAGAAACACCCCTTTGTCAACCTGGTTGTCGCTAGTAGCTGACAAGTTGGTGAGAATTGCATGAAATATCAAATTTATAATTACAAATTTGAAAAAGTGACTGTGGAGAACACGAGGATTCGAACCAGAGGTTGCGAATTTACAGGCGGAGGCCTAAGCCATTGCGCCACCCAAGTTGGTGCCGTTGCGCGACAAAATTAACACTCACATTCGACGAGCTACTGCTGAGGTGCTACTAACAAAGCGACATCTGTAATTTGTTGCGATAAACACTTCGACGTCCCACTGTGTAAAGCAGACTTACTTACTGCTGCGTCACCCATCTAGTACTTCTGGAAGCACACAGATGGCGTCGAGGAGCATTATCTGTGCTGGTTGTAAGAATGCTGTCGATAGTCGGGAGTGTTTGAAATGCTATAAGTGCTGTAAATACTATGACCTTCCTTGCGCGAATATCCTAGATAAAAAAATCTATGCCAGTATGACCAAAGAGCAGAAAATCAAGTGGACTGCCATGAATGTAGGAGTAAACAACCAAAGCTTGGAATCATCAATACACCAGTACGGAATGTCAAGGAAGGTGAGACAAGTCCATGTAACTTATATGATGATTCCACCGGTTCGGACAACATTACTATAAGAAGGAAGCAAGGTGATGATTGCACAAAAACACCTGTGTGCAGCCCATATTCTGTTAACTGCACCGCGCTTGACAGAGATGATGAATTTATTTCTGCTGTAAGCAATAAAGTTATTTAAGCACTTAAGGCCAAACTACCTGCAATGGTTTCGTGTATTCTAAAAACTGAACTGTCTTCAATCAAGAACGATATCTTAGAGTTTCGCCAATCAGTTGACTTTTTAAGCTCTATGCACGATGAAATGAAGAATATGATTGAAACTTTAGTTAAGCACAATGCACTGTTATCTAAGGAAAACACCACCCTAAAAACCACGGTAGCTGAATTATCCGATCGCCTTAATAATCTCGAACAAAATTTACGGGAAAACAACCTAGAGATACAAGGCGTACCCGAACATCATAATGAAAGTTTACCCACTCTCCTCAATCAATGTTCTAAAGTCATCGGTCTCGACTTGAAGGAAGTGCACTAGATTATACAAGGTTATATAGCGGGTCTTACTCGCGATAAATCTTATATTTAAGGCATAAATACCTCGGTTTTTTGCCAACGTTTCGGCTGACTTGCTTCAGCCGTGGTCGCGGCGGGACCATGGGGGAAGCAATTCAGCCGAAACGTTGGCAAAAAACCGAGGTATTTATGCCTTAAATATAAGATTTATCGCGAGTAAGACCTGCTATATAACCTTGTATAATGTATACTAATCGCGAAAGTCTTAAATCGTTTAAGTGCCTAGTGCACTTAAACGATTTAAGACTTTCGCGAGTTGCAAAAATGAACAAGGAGAGCAAATATCCCCGCACTATAATTGTAAAGTTTAACTGTACAAGAAAGCGTGACGATTTTTATTCTGAGGTGTACAGATATAATAAATCAAACCCAACTAACAGACTTAACACGGCGCTGCTGGAAATTGCAGGCGAGAGAATGCCAGTATACGTGTCTGAGCATCTATATCCAGCGAATAAATCTTTGCATGCTGCAGCACGTAAGAGGGCGAAGGAGCAAGGCTTTAAATTTGTGTGGGTAAAAAGCGGACGTATATTTGTCAGAAAAACTGTTGATAGCAAATATATTTTAATCAAAAGTAAAGACAGTCTCGATCTTATTTGTTAATCCATATTAGCTTTTTTATGTGTATTTGTTTGTTATATGTACTTATAGGCTTACATCACAATGTATTTGTCAATATATTACCAGAATCTAAGGGGTATGAAAAGTAAAACCATAGATATATATATAATACTGTATTAACAATTTTGATATAATTTGCTTATGTGAGACTTGGCTTGATAAAACGGTATTGTCTTCTGAATTATTTGATGACAGATATTGTGTGATACGCAGAGATTGAGATGCTGGGTTCCGCGCTCGGTATGGTAAGAGTCACGGTGGCGGTGTACTTGTTGCTTATTCCAAAAAACTCCAAATTTCATTGAAAAAAATGAGTGATTGTCTGAGTCCCTAGGGGATCTTTGGATAGAACTTAGGGTGAATGGCTCTCGTATCATATATTTATGTGTTGCCTACCTTCCTGAGTATCTATCTGCCTACAGATGTTGGCTGTGATTATTTTATGAAATGTTGCAACATAATCAGCAATAATTTATCGAATCACATGACTTGTATACTGGGAGACTTTTATCTTGGGGATGTTAATTGGTCGTATGAAACAGGATTCCCATTAAATTATAACTGTGAAAAGTCCCAATCACTACATGATCTTTTTCACTCGACTACGATACGTCAACTCAATCGAACGGCAAACCACAATAATCGAATACTTGATTTAGTTTTTACAGACAATCCTGTTTTATTAACCGTGACACCTGCACTACCCATAAGTCGCATCGACTTGCATCATCCACCATTTGAACTTGTATTTAGAACAAGTATCACTACAATGCCACATAACACCTTACTAAAAAAAATATGCTACCGTAAAATGAATTATGAGAGCTGTAAAAGAGACTTGGCAGTTATTGATTGGGAAAAACATACGTGGGAACTGGAATGTAACGAATTTGTTCAACTTTTTTATAATGAAATCTACTCTATAATAGAAAAATATACCCCTAAAACTAAAGTCTCTAGTAATAAGTATCCAAACTGGTTTTCAAAGAATTTAATTAAATTACTCACATCTAAAGACAAAGCCCATACAAAATATAAGCGTTATAAAAATTCCAGAGATTATGACATGTTTTCCATGCTGAGAGCTAGAGAGCTCTCGGAAAACATTTTGAAGCATTGGCTGAGGACAGCTTTATCTATTTAAAGCTGTTCTCAGCCAATGCTTCAAAACATATATTGAGCTAATTGAATGTGACCTCAAGGTCAATGTTAAAGCATTTTGGCGCTATACTAAGAGCAAGCGTGTCACAAACAGTATTCCAAGTCGGGTATATTATCAGGACAGGGTTTGTACCACAGGTAGTGATATTGTCAACCTATTTGCAAATTAGTTCTCATCAGTTTATTACCCCAGTTCAACAACAAATTTCCATCCCAACTTTCAAACTTCGAACTATACCATTACTAATTTACATATAACAGATAGTGACATATTGCATAAATAAAAAAACGTAGATTTAACAAAAAATGGTGAATTTGTTGGTATACCCCCTATCTTTATTCGGTTATGCGCGACCAACCTTGTAACACTGCTTTCGATAATATTTAGCAAATCTCTTAAAGAGGGTGAGTTTCCCAATGTGTGGAAGATTGCTAAAATCACACCAATCCATAAATCGGGTGATAAAAGGGGCGTTGCTAATTATAGGTCAATTTGCATAGGTACTCAACTGGTTTGCCAAAATATTTGAGGGCTTTGTTTATAGACAAAAATATACAATCATTTCACTCATTTATTGAATCCGCGACAACATGGATTTATCTCTGGCAGATCGACTAGTTCGAAATAAGGGAGTGAATAATCAGATGACGGGTGATAGGAGAGAATGGAAGCGAAAGACATTCTGCGCCGACCCCAAGTAATATGGGAATAGGGCAGGCAAAAGAAGAAGAAGAAGAGATCGACTAGTTCGAACCTACTATGTTACACTAATTATATATGCGATTCATTCAATTGTAGGCAACAAGTAGATGCTATATATACGGATTTTCAAAAGCCTTTGATCGCGTAGATCATTTTGCTCTACTTTCGAAGGCCCAACATGTCGGAATACACGAAAATCTGTATAGGTGGCTAACATCTTATCTCTTAAACAGAACTCAATTTGTTGCGCTTAGCGGGTAAGAATCAGTTCCATTTTTAGCGACTTTTGGGGTCCCTAAGGGCTCAAATTTGGAGCCCTTTTGTTTCTCTTATTTGTCAATGATCTGCTGGGTAAAATTGATAGGGAATGTTTAGCAGACGCTGACGATATTAAAATTTTTAGACGTATCTCTGATCCCCGAAATTGTGAGGTACTTGAAGCGGACTATGGCATCTTGGGTATGGAATATTATATTCCATCCACTGACGTTTCCAGCAGCAGCAAAGTACGGCCCTGGTTCGATCGCGAGTGCGCCGATGCTGTTAAACAAAAACAGTCGTTTTACCGCGCTTGGATCAGGGCTCGGTCTTGTAGCGATCCGAATGTCCATCTCATCAAGGCAGCCTATAATAGAGCCACCAAGGTCTGCAAGAGGGTATACATGAGAGCGGATGCACAGCGCATTGCACTTGCTTTGCGCAATTTTTTGCATTTGCTGAGAACATTTATTATAGTAATGTATATTTTTTACACCACCTATAAGTAGAGATTTTAACGAACAAAAAACCTCCAGATTTTTTAAAAAAGCTGGTATTTTGACGTGAGAATTTTCGATTGAAAATAGGGGTGCTTTTTTGATATTAAGTTAAAATAGGGCGAAAAAATAAATATTTTACATCAAATAAATTACAGTGTATTTGGGACATAATAAGGTAAGTTTTCACCAAATGTCGAAGAAAAAAATTTTTTTTTGATAGAGATAAAAATAAAAAACCAAAAACTTGGTTATTTGAATTTTTCACCCAAATTTTGAGGTTATGTGAAAAAATCGTAAAAACAAAAGTTGTAGATCCTTTTATTACCTACAACTTTGCTATTTTAACTTTGTTCCATAGGACTTGTAGTTTTGCCGGAAATCAAGATAAACCACTTTTTACCCTTAAAACCTCCCCCCCCCCACTTCCCGAACTCGGATCGACAGTAATTTATTTTTCCTTTCATTTTTATCATATTCCCCTCCTTTTCTAATGGGTTTCATCCTACTGTAATTTTTTTCATTTTTTACCATTTTTGAAGACATCGGCCCTGGTCTATAATTGGAGTACAGGTTTAAAAATGTTGTATTGTAAAATTAGCTCTTAGTACTAACTTATCTGTAATATGTCACTGTACCTGTAAATAAATAAATACATAAATAAATGATGGAAGTGATGCAGTTAAATATTAAAAGGACTATAGGCAAAAATGTATGGACTCCGTCCCCATATACCAACACATATGGAACTGATGCCAATGTATACCTTAAGTATCCACTATTTGATTAAAATCCAGTTTTTACTTAAATCCGTGGCAAATATAAATAATAAACAATTTATTCTTATTAATTAACCTATATTTTCATTTTACACTTAAAGTTATTTTAACATTATGGTGATATTACAGTCATCATCTTCAGCTCCTTGTAGTCCACTGCTGGACTAGGCCTAGCCTTTGAAAGGAGGATTTGGACAACTATACCACGCTGGCCACACGGGTTGGTATAGGGTTTGTTACAAGTTTTCCTTCTCTTACAGTGCTGTTCTCTGCATAGTATGGTACCTATTTGATTAAAATCCAGGTTTTACTTAAATCCGTGGCAAATATAAATAATAAACAATTTATTCCTATTAATTAACCTGTATTTTCATTTTACACTTGAAGTTATTTTAACATTATGGTGATATTACAGTCATCAACTTCAGCTCCTTGCAGTCCACTGCTGGACTAGGCCTTGCCTTTGAAAGGAGGATTTGGACAACTATACCACGCTGGCCACACGGGTTGGTATAGGGTTTGTTAAAAGTTTTCCTTCTCTTACAGTGCTGTTCTCTGCATAGTATGGTACCTCTGTCGGCTCTTACGACACCCATGGGATGATATGGGCTGGTGACATATATTACAATACAAAACCTGATTTAGTAACAATAAAAATGAAGAATTATGTATTTTTAAACATAAAAATTTAAATGATTATGAATGGATAATAGGAAAATCATTCTCCTAGCGTTATCCCAGTCTCAACCTGGGGTCCGCTTTCTAATCTAACCGGATTTGGCGGAATATTAGCTTTGCCACGGAGCGACTGCCTGTCTGACCTCCGAAACCCGGAGGGATAGCGATATTCCATGGTTTAGACTAGTTTCAGCTTATTTTAGAGGTACTGACTGACAAAGATCTTCACGACAGCCGGGACCGACGGCTTAACGTGCTTTCCGAGGCACGAGACAAGCGATAATTAATGATTCAATGCGCACATAACTCCGAAAAGTCAGTGGTGTGCGCCGTGGATCCGAACCCGATACCATCTGCATGGCAGTCCGTTGGTATCTCCACTAGGCTATCGCTGCCTTTTATAATGATATATGCAGCAATAGATAATAGGAAAATAACGAATATAAATGAATCATCATCGCCTTGCTTTATCCTGCTTGCATCCAAGACTTACAAGCCTTGGAGCCAGAGGTCCGCTTACTGGTCTAACCAGATATTACATAATATCAACTTTTTCACAGAGTGACAGCCGTCTAACCTCCGGAATATTATATGGTCGATATATGATCGATGGGCGATATTCTATGGTCTATGGACAAAAAAGCAATGACTCTGAGTTTGTCTCGGCCTTTGTTCTCAAGAAGTCATTTCGCTAGGAAAAGCTGGCGTGATCTAGAATAGGGTTTTGACTTATAAGTGTGGTAACCAACCAAAATGCAGAAATAAATATGTTTTGTGTCTTTACGAAAACACAATATTAACTTCATAAAGCCCCTTCTTAGGGTCATCTTTCCCTAATTATGTTTAATAGGTGGTCCGGAATTGTACGCTCCCTGTAAAATTTTAGTGTTTAAGAATCAGAACAAAATTTCACTTTGGAAGTTTTGACAAATATTTCCTTTGTAAAATATTTTTACGATTATTAATATCTCGCTTTAGGTAAATAGAAGTTTAAATTATACAATACATATACAATAAAATTTACAATACATATACAATACAGACTATGATGAATAAACATTTTTTTTTGTTCTTGTAATACTTATTACGCCTCTATCTACCTCCGTGGACCTGTGGCTAGCGTATGCGATGGCTCATTGGAGGTCCCGGGTTCGATTCCTGGGCCTGGCAAAAGTGTAACTAGTTTTTCCCTGTAGGAATTCTTAGTAGCAGCACTGAGTCTGGTGATGTACCCGATAACGGCAATAGGCTCGCCCTACTATTACGTGAGACCTAAAAGTTTATGGCGAAATGAGGGTGTAATATTACACTTCTGCCTATCTCTTCGAGGTTACGGTGTGAGTCTATGAAAAAAAATTAAAAATAAAATGCTTATTACATCATTTTTATACTGACGTATTGTTAAACATGCGTGGGTCCATGTATATACATTAAATGTTGGACTATTATTTACTTTATTAAGTCTACTTCAAAATATCAAAAATAATGAACTAACATACCGTCGTCAACCACATACCGTGTGGTTGACGGCATAGAATACAAGTGTCACCACCCCCTATCTTCCCGTGGGTGTCGTAAGAGGCGACTAAGGGATAACACGATGCAAATACCATCTTTGCGTAGAGACGGAAAACTCGACATCAAACCCTATCCGACTGCCTCGTTGGTCTCGCGGCAGAAATGTGCGCGTGGGATCGGGAGGTCCCGGGTTCAATTCCTGGGTCGGGCAGTGTTATTAGGTTTTTCTGTCACGAAATTCTCAGTAGCAGCACGGAGTCTGGAAAAGTGCCCGGTACGGCAATATGCTCGCCCCTTATTACGTGGGACTAAAGTATATCTGGCGAAAAGTGGGTGTAGAAATACACCTCTGCCTACCCCTTCGGGGATAAAAGGCGTGACGTTATGTATGTATGTATGAACTAACAATCTCTTTTGTTCCAAAACAAAACATAGAATACCAAACAATGCAACTGTCCCACCGAAGACATCGATGTCCAATACATTCACTGAACTGAAATAGAAAAGAAAAATAATCGAGGTACAAAGGTCGTATGTGGTGGAATTATTTCATACCAGTGCAGTGCATGACAATACAACGTTTTAATATACGGTCTTAGGGAACGCCGGGCAAATGTAAATAGTATTCACTGTTTAGACTTTATTAATTAATTTACCCAGGGACTAATCCACGTTAATTTTCGAAGATATAACAATGGGCTTCGGTTTTGCAAAAATGTTGGGGTTTGTGATTAATTGCCTTTGGGAAAGGATCGGGATTTTTTACATTTTGGTGTGATTTGTTCCAGATTTGGTTAAAATAATGTCCAGGTACTGTACTGCCTTTAAAGTTTTGATTTCAGATTTGCAGCGGATGATATTTTGATTGTTCCTTGCATGATGAACCTGATGCATCTAGCATAATATTGTTTATATTGATTATGTTAAAGCATAGCAGTCTTTTGGTTTGCTTGGAAAATCAAGCAGACCAACTAACTGCAAGGCGAGGTACTTATTCCAAATGTCTTTTGCTACGTACCTGCAAGAGCACCTTAAGTCATAGGTCCTGGCTAACATAACACCTTTGAGTTTTGAATTTTAAATTTTTATGTAATTTTCTAGCGCACGACGAATTTTTATTTTCCGCAAAAGTTCAGACCTCTCAGATAAATTATTATAAAATCATAACGAGAAAATAAACAAATCCAAAGTTAAATTAACTATTTTGTTATTTGTCTAACCAATGGAACCGCAACGTTAAAACCTTATTCTTTTTCGTAAAAAAATTTTTATTCATCATATTTTTTTCAGTTCCTATCCATTTGCATAAATTTTAAAATCTAATATAACTAAGCATAATTTTGTTTGGCATAATTATATTTTCGCATAATATAATTACGCATAACAGCTTATGCATAATTTTTTTAAGCATAATTTCTCTAACCGTTAAAACGATTAAGTATAATATTCTAAAGCATAAATTGATTAAGCATAAAGTTCTAAAGCATAACTTTTTTAAGCATAATATCTTAAACCATAAATTTATTTACGTATAATGATTACAATACAATACAAATTGGATATAACAACTTTGGCAATGTATCTTTGGCATATTTTTCGCTGTAGGAAGCTTGAAGCAAGCAAGCATACAGCATGCAAGCAAGCATGCAAGCAAGCATGCAGCAAACAAGCAAGCATGCAACATGCAGCAGGCAGGGTTTCTGTCACGGCTCCGGCGCTGCGGGCCTCCGGCGGCCCCACGCGCCTACGCGATTTTAAATAACACTCTAGGGGTAGGACAAACACGACCACGTGGAGTCGGTTTTGCAGCAATTCGGTTCTGTCACTAACTTTTGTTGCACAGCATATAAAAATTTTACAAGTTAAATATATAAATATTATGCTAATAGTTATTAGGCCTACTAACGTTATGCGAATCAAATTTATGCCGAAACAAATTAGACTTTACGATGATTATGCCAACATTAAAAGTATGCCTAAAAAATTATGCCGAAGTATTATTATGCCAAAACAAATTGTGCCAAAATCGTTATGCCGAAGTATATTAGGACACAGAACATTATGCGAAAAGAATGGATCCCATTTTTTTCGCACAGAGGTTGGGACGCGCTCTCAATTTCACAGATTTCTTTTTTGGTTAAAATATACTTTTAAATAATTTGAGGCATTTTGTACTTATTCATAACTAACAAGGAAATTTGTGTTCTGCTCATTTAAAATCCCCGATCAAATTATTAACTATTTCCAATTTACACCTTCAAAAAGACGTTGAATCTGTATATCATCGAGGTTGTCGATATTTCCTCCCTTTAAAAGAGGCCTAGTCCAGCAGTGGACTGTTAAAGGCTGATGAAGAATGACGATATTTCTGCCATATGTCACTAATTTTGGAAGCTCACTCGTCGCAAATATATTTTGGTATTTTGTCAGCTTTTTAAGCTACGTATTACGCAGTACGTAATAGCAGCAAACTTCTGACAAAATGCCCAGGACGAAAATACGCTTCTTTATGATGCTGATACTATTGAGCATTCACCTGTAATGACACCATTCTCGCGAATGTTACAAAACAAATAAGTGTGTTTCAGCGAGCATTCTTACGAACATTTGGGCGAGCCTAAGAATATAGATAATACATAGAATTCGCGCTACAATGGCGGTTGAACCCAATCTATTTATTTCACTTTGACTTATGATTTTAATCTAGGGAAGAATTTGCGTAGTTTGTCACTTATTTTAACTTGACAAGTGATGGGCTTACTCAGAATAAATATCGATAATATTTACAATAGATCCTCAGTCTTGGTATACTCAGAATACATTTCAGTAAAATGTTCATAAACTCTCGATATTGATCAATAAATTTGAACGTAGGAACAGACACTTGTGTGATTTATTAAACCTGTTCAAATTAAAATCTGCATTTTATTATTAAGAAACGTCTTTGTTTATGTATCTTACTCTAGAAATATAATAAATAATATAATATTCTGCCACTTTCACTCAACACCATATAGTCCCAAACTAATCAGAGCTTGTATCATGGTTAAATATACTTATATACTTTTTTTTGTAAATACATACATATTATACATAGAAACACCCATACAAACATCTATGTTCACGCACACAAATATTTGATTTGAGCGGGAATCGAACCCGCAACCTACAGCGTTGCAGTCACACTCCCGCTGCGACAACCGGTCGTCAAGAAATAATTCATAAGTGAAACTGAAGTAAACCTATTGGGTAAAACTGCTGTTGTAGTGCGATTTCTATATCTTTTCGATATTCTACGGACTATTTGAATTAAGAATATTCGCTAGAATGACCGTGAAAATGTTCGGTTCGACAAAACAAAAAACGGCGAATTCTCGCTGTTCTGTTACAAGTGAATGCTCAGGTGCATCAGCACTATTATGTTCCTTCAAAAATGTGCAAAAAAATCATCTCCAAGTTTGTATATATCCGATGTTCTAAGTTGTGTATACACAAGTTGTGGGTATACGCTTTTCTTTAAATTTTCGATGATCCTGCTACGCCATATTTACGCACTCTTTCCATGCCATAAACTTTCCTCTTTCAGCTACAATCTTTTTTAGCTACAATCTCTTTCAGTCGATTCTCACCCTAACATTACTACGGTGCAAAGGCTTTTTCATTTATTTTCTCATCGCCTGTGACATTTTCCTAATGATCGGAAAATGTGAGGATCGTTGAGAGAGGCCCCCGTGTCACGTTCACCCCGCATAATAACTGCGGGCGTCTTGCTGCAATTAGTTGGGAACTCATTGGGATCATTAAAGCATTTTGGGGGCTTGATTACTAGTGATATATGCACGTACGTTAGGTCGTCAGTCGGAGACAGTGTTTACGAGAAAATATTAACTTTGGGCTCTTGTCATTAATTTTTTGGACATAATAAATTTGAGTTTGTATATTTAGGTACGCTGTTTACAAGAGATGGTAAGAATGTAGAAGATAGCAAAAACGTGTCCAAAAAGGCACGTTTGGCTGTGCATAGAGGGGTATTAGTGCCTAACCTTATGTACGGTAGTGAAAGTTGGGGATGGCAGAAGAAATTTGAAAGTAAAATAAATGCTGTAGAAATGAGAGCACTGAGAAGTATGTGTAGTGTATTTTTGACCGACAGAGTAAAAAATTGTGAGATAAGAGAGTGTTGTGGGGTAAAATAAGAGGTAGTGACAAGCATTGAGAAAGGCATGTTAAGATGGTTTGGGCACATGGAGAGGATGGATGACGATAGACTGACAAAAAATATATATAAGACAAGTGTGAATGGGATAGGACAAAGGGGAAGACCTAGGCGGACGTTCTCTGACCAGATTGGAGATATCCTGAAAAAGGACAATTCAGAAGTACCCTTAACAGAAGAGCATGCACGAGAAAATTGATGGGAGTGAGTGAAGCAAGAAAGGTATGTCAGGATCGTTGCAAATGGTGTTCCGTAGTCTATGCCTTCCCCTCCGGGAAACAGGCGTGAGTCTATGTATGTACGTATGTACTATGTACTCTAATGCAATACCATATGATATTAACAGTAAAGGGGAGTCAAATACTGTTCTTAATGCACTACATTAATAAAATTGTAAAGTTATGGATTATAAACACGATTTGACATAAAACCCACTAGATTACAATACCACATAATGATATGGTACTGTAATGTAGTGGGTTTATGCAGCGTTGGATTAACCCGATAACTTATTTGCATTTTACGCAAACGTAAATCATTGGACACTGGACTTATTTCTAAAAATATTAATTGCCAAATAATTACTGTATCAAACATATCCTACTGATAGACGGTCTATTATTCAGAATAAAGGATCGGCTTAAATTATGATCAGAACAATACCGTATGTGCCTTTTGATGAAATAATAATGTATCGATTTATTAGAGAATGTGCTGTTTTCAAATGTATTATTTATAACCTATAATCAAATAATATTTCTAAGAGAAGCTTTGTAAGCAAATACAAATTAATAATGGATCAGTTTTGGTTCTCAATAATGTATTGAAAAACTATAAGTACACATAAATAAAATCGGAGTGTATATTTGTAATTTTAAAATAAACGCTTTTTACTCAATGCATAAGAATGTATACACGGTACATATATTACGTAATATCGAAATGATATTGCTAATTTTGGCCTGTCTGTTTTTTCTCGCTTATCTCTGGAACGTCTGGACCGATTTTGACGAGACGTTCACTAGCGGATAGCTGATGTACTCAGCAGTATTTTAGGCTATAAACGAACTGGGAACGCGAAGTAGTTCCCACGGGACGTGGGTGAAAACGCGGGAAACAGCTAGAATGAAATAAACATAATTATGAATGAATTCGACATTAATGTTAAACAGATGTTTATTATATATTCTAGTTATCAAAATTCTCTGAGGTCGTAATAGTATGATGTTTGGGAATTCTATACAAATTGACTGTTTTTTAATTATCATACTAACCTAATGCTATTTGTGTTCGTCAGTTAAATTGACTACGTATTTAACTAGACACACAAAATAAACAAATCAATCATCTCATTGTTTTTGGTTTTTCGTGTGAGTGTGTGGCCAACACTGGGGTCGGAGTTTTCAGACCACCCGAAGGCCGCCAACATGGCCTAACGATCCTCATCCTTAGACAAGAACCGGGACTGACAGCTTTACGTAATATAAAAAAATGCCACATTGTAGTTTGATATCAATTGACTTAAATATAATATTATGTAAATTTATCGATATTTACCTCCTGACTGCCAGGCTCCTGGTACAATAGAAAGCGTATGCGACTGCTGATCGGAGGTCCCGGGTTCAATTCCCGGGTCGGGCAAAAGAGTAACTTGGTTTTTTCGAAAACTCAGTAGCAGCCCCGTGTCTGTTGATGTGCCTGGTAACGGCAATAGGCTCGCCCCCTATTACGTGGGACCTAAAATTCATGGCGAAATGTGGGTGTAATATTTACACCTTTACCTAACCTTTCAGGGATGAAGGAGTGAGTCTATAAATAAAAAAATAAAAATCGATATTTGCCATCACATCACTAGGCGATAAGTCGGCAGCCTCACGAGATACAAAATATCTTGATCGCAGTAAGTTGGTACATCAACTTCAACTGCGCTGCTATTACATTTAACGTTGTAAAATGTTTAGCTTCAGTATTTAGTACAACATAATTGACATGGCTATCAATTATTTCGTACTACCTTATTGGGATATTAATTGTATGTATTTATTTATTTTATTTTTACATTTTAATTCTAATTTTAATCTTTCTTCTTACACAATTTTTACTCTCTTTATATCTCTTATTCTTAATGGCCAACTTTCTGTATTTTACCCTACTGAAAGGAAACTATAAAATCATAGTAATGTAAGCGCAGTTTAAAGAATCTGAAGAATAGGTACACTTAATATTATATACATTTTTACTTAGTATTTTCTACATTCCGATTCTTTGTAAAATTGTTGTTTTCTCTCTTTTTTGCGTTATATTTATTTTATAAGAGTAATTACTAGTTGTTTTTGTTTACCTTATAGAAAAAAACCGATAGTCTGTATAATATTAGAGCTATGAACCCATTCCCAACATCAAAAGGTACAAAAAATCTCACAAATATTCTCTAAGTAAATTCTCATTACAAACATTATTCTACACTGAGAACATTGTTTACCTCGCACTCTTAGCAAGCAGCAAAGTTCAATGCCTTTCTGAATCAAAAGTCACATAAGTTAGAGGAAGTAGAACGTGTGACCACATTTCGAGATACCAAAATAAGGTGCTTTAACTTCTACGACTTTGTGTCGTACAGTGAGAACATCTTTATTTCTCACTGCTCAATTTAAGCTTGCAAATTTTTATTATCTTTATAATTATAATATTTGTTTACAATTAACAATATAATTAAATTAAATCTTAAAATAATAAAAAAACGAATTCATATATACAAGGGAAAATTCAAAAAATTAAAAATTAAAATTTAGAAGGCGTCATGAAACTCATCCGCATCGCAATCAATTGGAAGCGTGCCCAGAAGACTGGCAGCATTGCCTCGTTGAATGGCTATACTTATTTTTTGAGCCAAATACGTGCCAGCCCTCTGGTCACGCGAGGCGTCTATAAGTCTCTTTGCGAGATCTCTAAAAAGTGATCGCGCACTTGGACCCCATGGCCCCAATGTTTCGACCCCAAACGGCTCAAATACATAATCTCCTATTAGATTTACATATTTGCGCCGTTTGAGTGTCTCCGCTGTAGCAGCAGCAGCGCCCGCACAACCTGCTGTGCTGGGAAGATGAGATGGCGCAAGGGTATCGACACATGTTGCGTCCCATACCAAAAGCCTACCCAGCTTCCACGGCAGTAACGACATCCCGTCTGGTCTTTTGCCATCGTCGCGTGCCAAGCCTTGAGGTTCAAGTTGGGCTGGAACGCCAGCGGTGGCAAGAGCACGGCGCAGTATGTCATTGAGGTTGGCGTGTCGAGAAATACGACCCGCGCTCCTGCTGCATGACAGGCCATGGTGACCAAGGCTATCGACAGCCTCTCCACAGTGACAACGATGCGGAGAGACACATGACGCACCTAAACGGAGGCAAGTAGCGAAGCGGAAGGTCGTATCGTCCAACATGGTACCTATATTGGACGAGAAATAATATGAGAATCACTATATTGTGTAAAGATGTTGTTGTTCTTTCACGCCAAAATGCTGCGCGAGGTTTTGATGCAGCTTTGAACAATACAATTTATATAGGCTACGTGTTATTGCGATGGCCATTGCTTATAAGGTCGGAGCCACAGGTATAAGCTTGTATTTTATAAATGGAATGTTAGCCTGTATGTTTGTTCATAAAATAATCACAAAATATTCAATAAATGTTGTGGGAAGATGATATTGGGTGGTCATGTAAAACACAATCTTGCCTGTGATCAGGACCTAATAATTATAATAAACTTGAGTAATTTTTAATGAACAGATGATAACGCGATTAAAAGCAGTAAATAAGCAATAGTTAAAAAAAACAGAAACACAACAAAAGGAAAATCTGAAAGATTTGTCATAAAAATATTAGGTACCACACCGCTCATATAATTCACCGTGTCATTGGTCAAATAGTGGTTTATTTTTTTGTTGATCGTGAAGTCCAGATTTTAACAGGGTTAGGTTGATGGCGTATTAGATACTAAAATATTGCTGGAATTTTCAGTACCCAACATATCGGTTACAGGAAATCGCGCCAACATTTGGTAACTGTGTCGTCCACGTATTCATTAGTAAATAACTAACCGATACGAAGTTCAAAGCAGCAGACCCCTTTGGGTATGTTTATGTAATATATTCTTTTAGATACCAAATATTTAATTTATAGTCATCTCTCAATTCGCAACAATAATTGCACCCCGAGACATTTCAGTTTAAAGACAAATCGGAATATTGGAATATAAATCAGAAAAGTTAACTAAATTTAATGTTAATCTTATGACCGACGCTTTATCTTTTTTCCGTCCCAACCGTATAGATTTAAATTAAGTTACAAAAAGTTTTAATAAATTACAGCAAAAGTATACGGACGCCGTATCCACAATCGTAAATCTTAAGTCTTACCCATATCGTCTAAAGTCTGCAGAGAAGCCAAAAGTGCGGAAAATAGGAAGAGCGTCGATAAATAAGTTACCACAATTGGAAAGCTAACATATAAATCAATCGCGGTGCCAAAGCACAAAAACAATTGTGATCTACTAACGATGTCAGTTAGCAAACAATCGGTTTTTGAGTTACTAGCGCGGTTGTATTTAGAAAATGAATGTTGTACAGTTTTAAACTTCAAAGAAGTACACTCGCGGTCTAAATGTTCGTTGGTTTAAGGATTAAAACCAAAAGCATAAAATGGTATAAAACAGGGTGTGAAAAGACTCTAAGAAAAACTGAAATCCCATGTAATGTTGTACCAATCACTACAAACATTTTTTATATATTGCCCGCCTCGCCGCTTGACACTGCGCCGAGTGTTGTGGGATCGATCCCCACACGAGAAAACACTTTGTGTGATTCATAAATCGTTGTTTCGAGTCTGGATGTTCATTGTGTCCGTTGGTTGTATCTTTGTAAAGTTCCCCGCGACACAGGATTAAGTCCTATTGCACGAGTGGTCTTAAATATATATATATATATACCTGGGAAATTACTGGTTTAGGCGATATACATATAAGGCTCAAAGTTAGTATGGATTTTTTTCTAATTAGGTACAAAATTGATACATTTATCCCCCCAATATGTTCTGTAGATGCCCTATGGCCCCGTGAATAAGTAGGTATTTCGAGCATTGCACGCGCGCGCTTTTATTTGCAGTTTTGAAACTGTGAAAACTTAAAAAATGAATTGTTTCCCAGGCATTATTTTTGGTTAGTATGACTTGGCATGATGTCCGCAACGAGTAGACTTCGGCTTGGTGATGGGTCTTGTGACACCCTGTATATGCCAACACATATAAACACGTAGGAATAGAGCACAAATATTCAGTTAGATTTTTGCATTTCTTATGGAATGTAAATATCATTATTTTGTAACAGATGAGTTAGGTACTTACACGTCCGTGATAAACTACTTGAGAAAACATTTTTCACTTGAAATGTTAAATATATGTACAAAATTCATCATCATCTCCCTAGCTTTAACCCGGTTGCATCCAAGACTTTCACGCCTTGGAGCCCGAGGTCCGCTTACTAGTGTAATTAGATATGACAGAATATCAACTTTTCTACGACTGCCGTCTGGCCAGTGACAGTGTTTCATTATTTTAGTTACCAGTAATATGATGATTTATAAAAAGTTTTATCAGTACATAGTTTATATTGCACAAAATCAAAGACTAGTCTAATACACAGTGTGATCGTTTTCGAGGTTTCTTCCCTTCTGGTGATTTCGATCATTCTTCAAAAAGCGGACCAGATTTGAATCCAAATTTGACTGTATTATTATTTTGAATCGATGTTTTTCGTTTATTAACAAGGAACACGTGACTAGATAAAGCATTGCAGGCTTTCTACAGGTTGATTAAGGTTTAATTTGATATCATCTGGTATCACTTTTATCCACGACTGTACATCATATAAGTAGTCAATCATGCAGAAAAGAGTATTTTAGGGATATTCCTAGCCAAAAATGCCTCAAATCGTAGTGTTTTATTTCCAATCTATTAATTGAAAACTTTGCTTATTGTATCGCGTAGTGTATTTAGTTTCATTTAAATTAAAATGTGGAAATTGGTAAATGCCGTAATTAATATTCGTCTAAACTACAAGTATTGTTTTTATTTTGTAATTTCATCATACAACTTTTTCGCAATCCATTACTTGACATAGGCCTTTTTTAATTTGAGTCACAAAAACATTGCAAGTCTATAGGATTTTAAGTTCAATACCACATTGGCTAGGCGGGTTGGTAGATAGGGTTTGATGTCGAGTTTTCAATATTTTCCCTTAGAAGAAAACATTGAAAACTTGAAAGAACTAAGGAAAATAAACGAAGCAAATATACTTCCTTTATTTTTCCAAGCCGCTTTTAAGATGTCGTCGATGACAACATCTCAAAATCATTTCGTTGGTTGGAATATCACTTTCAAAAGTATTGAACTTAGCATGTCTTTTTATACTAGACTTATCAAAATATTACAGCATTTGCCTCTTTCACGTTAATCAATTCTGTATATACGGTTTATTTATAAAAACTTCTTAGCAAAACTCCCCGCATTAGCACCATAATTAAACAGAGCATATCTTCCTTGAACAAAGAGGTCGACTATTGGGCTATAAATAAATAAATTAACCGGGCCATTTGCGGGCCGCGGTTGGCTGACCACAAAGTTACACTTAGAGTACGCCCAGTTAAGAGTCGCACTGTTGTATAAACTGGACTTTGGATGTAAGAAAAAAAATTTGAACCAAACATCAACTATTCGTTTAGTATGCAAGGGTAGACCACCGAAAATCTTAGTCACTTTAATTTAGGCGATTTTTATCATTGGTCATCAAATCCTGGCCTGTATACATGACTGATACTTAAAATTCATACTATTGAATCTTAACTACAAGTTAAACTCGTAAAAATGACGATCTTCCCTTAGCTTTTTCCTTAAATAGAAGCATTCTGATAAAAAAATACTTGCCATATTTTTAATTAGCTACTACATTCATACATAGTCTCACGCCTGTTTCCCGGAGAGGCAGGCAGAGACTACGGAACGCCATTTGCAACGATCCTGACATATCTCTCTTTCTTTATTCACTCCCATCAGATTCCTGATGCATGCTCTTCTGTTCAGGGTACTTCTAACCTGTCCTGTTTTTAGGATGTCTCCAATCTGGTCAGAGAACGTCCGCCTAGGTCTTCCCCTTCGTCCTGTCCCTTCCACACTTGCCTTACTGCTTGTTCAATCTTTCGTCATCCATCCTCTCCACGTGCCCAAACCATCTTAGCACACCTTTCTCGATGCTTGTCACCACATCATCTTTTACCCCACAACACTCTCTTATCACACAGTAGTAGAATATTTTCAATTTGAAAATAATATACCAAAGGCACTAATAATTCGTTATAAAATAGAAAATTATAGATAAAAAATGTACAACATAAAGGAGATGTACCATTTGGCCATACATTATGGGCCTGGCACGGACAAACACGACACCATGAGTGTTTTGAAGATAAATGACTACTCTATTAACCTGTATATATTTTTTTTAATAGTTTTTGGTGGAAATAAAATACGAGATATTTGAAATGGAAATTATTCCACAACTAAATATACCTAAAAATTGAATTTTAACATAAATATAATACCTAGATGTAAATAAAGGTATTTCTTTGTGTCATATAGAACAAAAACTACATAAAGAGAGGCCAATAATAATGAATAATCAACTGTGTACTGGGGAACCTCGTACTATGTATACTCGTCCAAAAAAACTAACCACAATCACAAACACCGCTGCATATTCTTGGCATGGGTAGAAGGTAGTGATCATTATTATTGAATTTATATTCAATTACATTACAATTAAAACCGTACGAAAACACCAATAAATCAGAGCAAAATATTCACCATGCGCAGTAGCAACACGAATGACATAACAGATAAAAAATGTGTTGCATATAGTTTGAAAAAATATTTCTAGTATCGATTGAAAAACAAAACGATTTTTACCGATTAATAATTACGGAATATAATTCGAGGGTTCACGGGCAAAATGTATTAAGCGACATCCTGGCCGATATTGAGTTATATACATATTCGGAATCGCCGGATTTTTCTGCGTCGTTTGCACTCGGTTTCGTGCTGATCTGAGCACTTTTTAGGCGCTTAAAACAATAGTAAATTTAGGGGCAGTTCGGAGTACCTTTGATTGAAGCGACAACATTTTTTTACAATTTAAGAAAAAATGGACTTCATACAGGCGAAATATTTAGTGTTTTTGACTTGAGCTATTTTCCCCGGCATAAGATTGGTAAGATAAGGTGTTTGAATCGTCTTGCCTGCGCCTAAAATATATACATACTGTCGCTTACAGCATTTTGCTTGCACCTGAAATTCATACTTGATATCGCTTAAAACATTTAGCCTGCTGCTGAAATCCATACCTTATGTCCCTTAAACCATTTACCATGCGTCTGATATTAATACACACAGGCGCTTAAATCATATTCATATTTAATAAAAATTCTTTATACTCGGCGGTTAAATCCTTCTTCTTGAACTGAATTAATAAAGACTCGTCTCATCAGACATATTGTATTCTAAGTGGTGGAAGTTAAAACATTTTTACTCTACTGGAATTAGGAAATCTATATTCGTTAAGATAGTCAAAATGTTGTATAAATCGTTTATCCGTTGTCGGGTAAGACATATCGTTTCGGCGCCAGAGTCTTTGATTTACGTCACTGTGAGTAACGTGCGTGCCCCCGCGGTGCTTCAGTCACCGTGAACCGTGTACGAGTATGGACATGTTATGTTATTTGGACAAAATCATCACCTGGTTATTGAAATATTGCGTTGTTGTGGCGTAAAATAGTGCATAATCTATATCTACACTATATAATTATATATTATTTATTATTATTATTATTTATTTATAATATTATAAAGAGGAAAAATTTGTATTTTTGTTTGTTTGTTTGTAATGGATAAACTCAATATAATACTACAAATGTCCTGTTATATGGCAGTGAGACGTGGCCTGTGCTTGAGCGACACAAGCAGAATCTGCGTGTCACGGAGATGAACATGCTGCGCTGGATGTGTGGTGTCACGCGGAAGGACCGCATTAGGAACTCCCGCATCCGGGGTAGCCTTCATGTCCGTGACATTGCTGACAAACTGCAAGAGTGTCGTCTACGCTGGTGTGGCCACGTCTTACGTCAACCGGCATCTTACGTGGGTAACAAATGTCTTGCCATGCTACCTCCGCTGGGCCCCGGTAAACGGGGAAGGCCAAAAAAATGCTGGCTTGACGTCGTAAGGGATGATATGCCTGCCAACCAACTAACCACCAGGGATGCTGAAGACCGTGCGAAGTGGAGGAGATACCGAGATATAGCCGGAAAGCGGACCCTGGGCTCCAAGGCGTGGGTTTTGGAACGCAAAAAGGACAGCGCTAGGATGATGATGATGATGAAACTCAAAAACTACTGGACCGATTTAAAAAAATCTTACACCATTAGAAAGCTACATTATCTGCGAGTAACATAGGCTATATTTTATTTTAGAAAAAATAGGGGTCCGTAAGATATTTGGGTTTTTCGGGTACGCGAAGTAGTTTCCTCAGGACACGGGTGAAACTGCGGGAAACGGCTAGTCTAATTATAATTTGAAGAAATTCATAAAGAAATGATCAATACATTAAAAAGGTGAACTTTTAGGGACCTAAAAGTTTATGGCGAAATGTGGGTGTAATATTACACCTCTGCCTACCCCTTCGGGGATACAGGCGTGAGTCTATAAAATAAATAAAAAATAAAAAGGTGATTAATTTATTGTATTATTAACTTACTGTAAAATGTATTCGAAATATAAACAGTCTACACGGCGTGTCTCTTACACTCGATCAGACAGTATTAATTATTGTGAATTAGAATGTTCATATTGAATAAACATAATTTTATTATAGTACTATTTTGAGAGCGTAAATCTGAATTGAAAGTATTATTTGCCATATACATTTCGATGCTTAAACAAAAAAATATTATAGATAAGTACTTACTTACATCATTGTTTCCTAAATGTTTCCTTAATAAATAGTAGGTAGTTGTTTGTGTTTATTAAAATCTATAATTAGTGTTACTATCAGCAGAACTATTACTGGAAGGCAGCGATAGCCGAGTGGATATACTAACAGACTGCCATGCAGAGGGTATCGGGTTTGAATCCACAATGACTTTTCGGAGTTATGTGCGTATTGAATTGTTAATTATCGCTTGTCCCGTGCCTCGGAGAGCACGTTAAGCCGTCGGTCCCGGTTGTCATGAAGATCTTTGACAGTTCTTACAGGGCGTCAGTACCTTCTAAATAAACTGGCACTAGTATAAACCATGGAATATCGCTGTCCCTTCGGGTTGCGGAGGTCAGACAGGCAGTCGCTCTGTGGAAAAGCTAATATTCAGCCAAATCCGGTTAGACTAGAAAGTGGACCCCAGATTGAAACTGGGATGACGCTAAGAAGATGATGATCAGCAGAACTATTACTGACTGCCTCGTTGGTCTTGCGGCAAAAATGTGCGCGTAGGATCGGGAAGTCTCATGTTCGATTCCCGGGTCGGACAATATGTTATTGGGTTTTTCTATTAGGAAATTCACAGTAACAGCACGGATTCTGGAATGTGCCCGGTACGGCAATAGGCTCGCCAATTATTACGTGGGAATAAAATAAATCTGGCGAAAAGTGGGTGTAGCAATACACCTCTGCCTACCTCTTCGGGGTTACAGTCGTGAGACTATGTAAGTGTATGTATGCGCTATCAACTGAATTGAACACAGATAGTGCGATAGTCTAGGGGTGAGACCAACAGACTGCAATGCAGAGGGTCTCGGATTCGAAATCTGGCACACACCAATAACTTTGAACAACTTGTAGTCTTATTAACGTTATGTGCGTATTTACCTGAAAATTATTGCTTGTATAGTACCTTGGAGGGCGCGTTAAGCCGTCGGTCCCGACTGTCATAAAGATGTTTGACAGTCGGTACGGAGAGTCAGCACCCTCAAATATCCTGACACTAGTCTAACCAAAGAACATAGTTATCCCATAGAATCCCGTAGGTACATATTGCACCTTATCAGGTTCGACAAGATATCGAGCCCTGGGCTCCTAAGTAAATAGCAGAGGATGCAACCATGAATAATGCTAGGATAATGATGACTGTTATTACACATAATCTAAAGTCCTAAACTAAGTAATTGACATAACACAAATTTACGCCTGTATTTCTCTGGAGAGGTAGAAGTGTAGAGGGCAGAGATATTTGACACACTTTTTTACCAGTTATATTATCACATGAAACATGGGATGTCCCTGTTGCCACTAACTAGGCACAATTCCAAACTGCGGTGCTACTGAGAATTTCTAAATGGAAAACTTGAGAACACTGTTCTCGACCTGGGAATCAAACCCCGGGCTTCATGCTAAGCAATGACATTGGCATGCGTAAACTAAATTCTTTTTTGGAAATTTCTGCTTACAGTGACATCCACGGATATAAATGAACATACAAAAATACTTTAAACAAAAAAAATATCTTATCAGAATCAAATCATCCAGGAATAATTGTGGTGTGATGAGTACGATGATTTTTCTGGGTGTAATTTATCTAAAAAAATATGTATTTCTTGTAGCTGAATATTTTTCAAAAAATAGCGAAAGATGTTAATCCTTGGCCACTATTATAATAAAAACGATCACTTGTCTGATTTTAAACACGCATTTGTTTTATTTTAAAATTTCTTTAGATTTTTCATTGGTAGGAAATAAACCATAGTGCAAATTAATGTTTATCTAACCGCCAATCCTAATTATACATACAAATTAATGGTTATTTCAAACAATTTACTTTTAGAGAAAAGTGCTACATAAATCATTTTAATCTGCAACTACTTTATGATATTTCGATTGCTTAAACCGATTAGCCTGATTTTATTTTAGTATTCCAATGGTTGTTCATATATTTAGCCTTACACACAATAATGCCAGAGTGTCGCTTAAATCGTTTTTCCTATAACTGTATTGTGAAATTTATGGCACTTATATCATTTAGCCTGTTTCTAAATAAAAGTAAACTGGGGTAATATTGTATCAAGCGACTTTTATTTCCATTAATAGTAGCTTAAAAGAAATGAAAACTATACTCAATTATGCAGCTTTTGTCATGGAAATCAACTTCGGTCACTTTTTCGTTTATAACCTTATACTTTTTTTATACCGATATTTTTTCGTAAAATTGAAACTTTAAAACGCTCTCCTGTAAAGTTTAAAAAATGTCGCTTAATACATTTTGCCCGTGAACCCTCGATATGATAAATTACATATTTCTTGATTCTTTTTACAAATATATTTATAAAGTAAATAAAAGATATTGTTTTCTATTATAATAATAAAAATATTATTTCCTTAAAACAATTTCTGCCTACCATACTTCATTTTATTTTTAATGCTGGCAACATAAGACATTCATCCGCTATTACCATAGCCTATTCAAAATAATAATCTTTAAAAACTAAATTCTTTCACCGAAGCTCTATCAAGAAACGAAAACGATGTATAAATTTTAAAAATTATATGTTTAATTTCCACGATTCACAATTTTCTGGCCGCTACAGGCCGTATTTGGTATTTCTCCTTTCATTGAAGTCCGAAATACAAACTCTCCAGGTGAGTAGAAACAGGTACTGCTTGTAGTTCAAGATTGAAAAGTGCGCTGTGACGAATGGCACGCTTTAAAGTTTCACGTCAAGACTTATTTATCTTTAAACTTCATGTTTTTTTGAAGTGTTAAAAGATAGATAATAGTGATATAGAAGGCCAGTCGCTGTAGAATGCATCAATATTAATTAATGGTAATTAATATTTAATTACCAAGAAGTTGAAAATATTACACTATGTTAGGAATAACTACCACGTCCAAATTATTTTTTTCGATGTTCGTGTTATGCAATAAAATGGGATAGCAGTCATTAGCTAATGTACAATTTAGTAGTTCTTATCTCTGTCAATGATCGTAGTTTTACCTTCTTCCAGCCTATTTTGAGTAAAGAAGATAACTCAATACTGGTCTAGATTATGAACATAAAATTTTACGAGAATTTGATTATCAGAAATAACTTGACTTTAACTTGAGTCTAAGACTCAAATCGAAGTCATTTTCCTGTCATTTAACTCGATACGAAATAAAGTATACTGACCGAAAAACTTGCAAGACTGAAAAATGTCGATGCTTTTGAATTTTAAATTGTCTCAATGATTTTATATCTCAACTCAGTACGCGCATCTTGTGAAAACTGGCAGTGGAAAGGCGAGCTATTTGGCAGCCTTTTAACTATATATATACCACTAGGCAAGACAATATCTTACGTGACATAACTTCTACTACCCAAGTTAACACACTAAAGAACCTTAAATTAACCGTTTAGTAAAGTACCCACAAAAGAGCAACACCCTATCTCATCTACCTACCAGAGAAGCTATACAATTTTATTTTCGTTTCAACAGTTTACCGACGAACGGTTTAAACAATTTTATATGACAACTTTATTATCTTTTAGGTGACTTACTTTAATAGCTATACGTACGAGGCATCCCAAGGTCCCTCGGTCCACTAGTGCAATAAGAACGAACTCTCATCAGTTTTGCAGCATGAAATTTTACACTTTAGTACGCCTGGGTGTAAAATTACCTTACCCAATGATGCTGGTTTGTAGTAATTCGGTAGTTATTATATATAATTGTGATATAAACCTACTTTTATGCATCTAAGTTTGCGTAAATGTTTTAAACCGGAATCGTAAGCTGTTTAGTGAAACTTTTAGCTTTGCCTTTGTACAATTCAGTTTCCCCTCCAGGGATGAATTTAAACAGAGCACCTTAGTATTTTCATAGAGTTCGAGTTTATTCTGAAGAAAATTTTCACAATAAGTTCAGAAGTTAAGTCATAAAAACGTAAAGAACAGATATACAGCATATCTGCTATGCTTACGTATCCTTCTTACTAAAAGAAACCGGTCAAGTACGAGTCGGACTCGCGCACCGAGGGTTCCGTATAAATCTGTAGGTATATAAGTAAAAGTTCACCAGTCATAGTTATGGTATTTTAATTGCCAAATGAAATCCATAAGATTACAGTATGGAAAGCTGGAGGAGCATAAATTAAAGAAAAAGAGGTCTTTGTCGTTTGTAATCAGTCATCCTTTATTTTATATTAACATATATCGCTTATTTTATAATATAACTTAAATACCTATACCAGCCTTGTAGCAGCCTTGCAAAAGTCTGCTGATGAATGATGGTAAGATTTTTTATCAAAGTTATTGATTTACAAAGTTTTAGTGACTATTAGAAATCTGTTACAAAAATGCTTATAAAGTACTGAATAATTAGCAAAAAGGTTTGAAGACTATGTAATTATTTGAAACCTCAATCTCAATCAGCCTATCGCAGTCCACTGCTGGACATAGGCCTCACCCAACACGCACCACAGCACACGGTCCTCAGGCTTCCGCATCCTTTATCTGGGCTATAAGACGTTGCTTCGTACCAAATTTCAAGATTTTGAGTTCACGGGAAGTACCCTGTAGGTTTTGATTCCCTTGCGAGTAGTCGCGAGTTTGAAAATATGCTTATATTGCTCTTTCTTTTGATTGCGTAGACATAGAAGTTTGATTTTGTTACAGCCTAACGGTGTTATATACCTGAGTATTTGATATGAATTTCAATTTAATACCTCTAAGCGTTCAAGAGAAAGGGGTAGTAACTTTAAATTTATTAAAAATATTTTTTTATATGCGGTAACTAAAAAATTACGGTTTTCGCAATTTTTCCTTTATAAGTGATATAAGACGTTGCTTCGTACCAAATTTCAAGATTTTGAGTTCACGGGAAGTACTCTGTAGGTTTTGATTCCCTTGCGAGTAGTCGCGAGTTTGAAAATATGCTTATATTGCTCTTTCTTTTGATTGCGTAGACATAGAAGTTTGAGTTTGTTACAGCCTTACGGTGTTATATACCTGAGTATTTGATATGAATTTCAATTTAATACCTCTACGCGTTCAAGAGAAAGGGGTAGTAACTTTAAATTTATTTAAAATATTTTTTTATAATATGCTGTAACTAAAAAATTACGGTTTTCGCATTTTGTCCTTTATAAGTGATATAAGACGTTGCTTCGTACCAAATTTCAAGATTTTGAGTTCACGGAAAGAACCCTGTAGGTTTTGATTCACTTGCGAGTAGGCGCGAGTTTGAAAATATGCTTATATTGCTCTTTCTTTTGATTGCGTTGACATAGAAGCTTGATTTTGTTGCAGCCTAACGGTGTTATATACTTGAGTATTTGATATGAATTTCAATTTAATACCTCCACGCGTTCAAGAGAAAGGGTTAGTAACTTTAAAGGAGGAAGACCAAATACGGCCTGTAGCGGCCAGAAAGTTGTGAATCGTTGAAATTAAACATATAATTTTTAAAAATTTTACATCGTTTTCGTTTCTTGATAGAGTATCGGTGAAAGAATTTAGTTTTTAAAGATTAATTATTTTGAATAAGCTATGGTAATAGCAGATGAATGTCTTATGTTGCCAGCATTAAAAATAAAATGAAGTATGGTAGGCAGAAATTGTTTTAAGGAAATAATATTTTTATTACTATTTTAGAAAACAATATATTTTATTTACTTTATAAGTATATTTGTAAAATGAATCAAGAAATATATAATTTATTATACGTTCCATAATTATTAATCGGTAAAAATCGTTTTGTTTTTTAATCGATAGTAGAAATATTTTTTCAAACCATTTGCAACACTTTTTTTATCTGTTATGTCATTCGTGTTGCTTCTGTGTATCGTACATATTTTGCTCTGATTTATTGGTGTTTTCGTACGGTTTTAATGTAATGTAATTGAATATAAATTCAATAATAATGATCAGTACCTTCTACCCATGCTAAGAATATGCAGCGGTGTTTGTGATTGTGGTTAGCTTTTATGGACGAGTATACATAGTACGAGGTTTCCTAGTACACAGGTGATTATTCATTATTATTGGCCACTCTTTATGTAGTTTTTGTTTTTAGGGTTCCGTACCTCGAAAGGAAAAAACGGAACCCTTATAGGATCACTTTGTTGTCCGTCCGTCTGTCAAGACCCTTTTTCTCAGGAATGCATGGAGGTATCAAACTGAAATTTATACTAAATACTCGAATCTGCGGTTCCATAGAGCTGTAAAAAAATCAAACTTCTAATCCAACGCAATCAAAAGATACAGCCGTATATGCTGCAAATTGCAGCATATTTTCAAACTCGCATTGGAATCAAAACCTACAGGGTACTTCCCGTGAACTCAGAATCTTGAAATTTAGTACGAAGCAACGTCTCATATCACTTATAAAGGAAAAATTACGAAAACCGTAAATTTTTTGTTACAGCATATAAAAAAATATTTTTAATAAATTTAAAGTTACTACGCCTTTCTCTTGAACGCGTGGAGGTATTAAATTGAAATTCATATCAAATACTCAGGTATATAACACCGTAAGGCTGCAACAAAATCAAGCTTCTATGTCAACGCAATCAAAAGAAAGAGCAATATAAGCATATTTTCAAACTCGCGCCTACTCGCAAGTGAATCAAAACCTACAGGGTACTTCCCGTGAACTCAGAATCTTGAAATTTGGTACGAAGCAACGCCTTATCGCACATATAAAGGAAAAAACCGGTCAAGTGCGAGTCGGACTCGCGCACCGAGGGTTCCGTACAAACCTGTAGGTATATATGTAAAAGTTCACCAGTCATAGTAATGGTATGTTTATTGCCAAATGAAATCCATTACATTACAGTATGGAAAGCTGGAGGATCACTAATTAAAGAAAAAGGGGTCTCTGTCGTTTGTAATCAGTCATCCTTTATTTTATATTAACATATGTCGCTTATTTTATAATATAACTTAAATACCTATACCAGCCTTGCAGCAGCCTTGCAAAAGTCTGCTGATGAATGATGGTAAGATTTTTTATCAAAGTTATTGATTTACAAAGTTTTTAGTGACTATTAGAAATCTGTTACAAAAATACTTATAAAAGTACAGAATAATTAGCAAAAAGGTTTGAAGACTATGTAATTATTTGAAATCTCAATCTCAATCAGCCTATCGCAGTCCACTGCTGGACATAGGCCTCTCCCAACACGCACCACAGCACACGGTCCTCAGCCTTCCGCATCCTATATCTGGGCTATAAGACGTTGCTTCGTACCAAATTTCAAGATTTTGAGTTCACGGGAAGTTTAGTACCCTGTAGGTTTTGATTCCCTTGCGAGTAGTCGCGAGTTTAAAAATATAATTATATTGCTCTTTCTTTTGATTGCGTAGACATAGAAGTTTGATTTTGTTACAGGTGTTATATACCTGAGTATTTGATATAAATTTCAATTTAATACCTCTACGCGTTCAAGAGAAAGGGGTAGTAACTTTAAATTTATTAAAAATATTTTTTTATATGCTGTAACTAAAAAATTACGGTTTTCGCAATTTTTCCTTTATAAGTGACATAAGACGTTGCTTCGTACCAAATTTCAAGATTCTGAGCTCACGGAAAGTACCCTGTAGGTTTTGATTCACTTGCGAGTAAGCACGAGTTTGAAAATATGCTTATATTGCTCTTTCTTTTGATTGCGTTGACATAGAAGCTTGATTTTGTTGCAGCCTTACGGTGTTATATACCTGAGTATTTGATATGAATTTCAATTTAATACCTCCACGCGTTCAAGAGAAAGGCGTAGTAACTTAAAATTTATTAAAAATATTTTTTTATATGCTGTAACAAAAAATTTACGGTTTTCGTAATTTTTCCTTTATAAGTGATATGAGACGTTGCTTCGTACCAAATTTCAAGATTCTGAGTTCACGGGAAGTACCCTGTAGGTTTTGATTCCAATGCGAGTTTGAAAATATGCTGCAATTTGCAGCATATACGGCTGTATCTTTTGATTGCGTTGGATTAGAAGTTTGATTTTTTTACAGCTCTATGGAACCGCAGATTCGAGTATTTAGTATAAATTTCAGTTTGATACCTCCATGCATTCCTGAGAAAAAGGGTCTTGACAGACGGACGGACAACAAAGTGATCCTATAAGGGTTCCGTTTTTTCCTTTCGAGGTACGGAACCCTAAAAATTACGAGAACCGTAAATTTTTAGTTACAGCATATCAAAAAATATTTTTAATAAATTTAAAGTTACTACCCCTTTCTCTTGAACGCGTGGAGGTATTAAATTGAAATTCATATCAAATACTCCGGTATATAACGCCGTTAGGCTGCAACAAAATCAAGCTTCTATGTCTACGCAATCAAAAGAAAGAGCAATTTAATCATATTTTCAAACTCACGACTACTCGCAAGGGAATCAAAACCTACAGGGTTCTTTCCGGGAACTCAAAATCTTGAAATTTGGTAGGAAGCAACGTCTTATGTCACTTATAAAGGAAAAATTGCGAAAACCGTAATTTTTTAGTTACAGCATATAAAAAAATATTTTTAATAAATTTAAAGTTACTACCCCTTTCTCTTGAACGCGTAGAGGTATTAAATTGAAATTTATATCAAATACTCAGGTATATAACACCTGTAACAAAATCAAACTTCTATGTCTACGCAATCAAAAGAAAGAGCAATATAATTATATTTTTAAACTCGCGACTACTCGCAAGGGAATCAAAACCTACAGGGTACTAAACTTCCCGTGAACTCAAAATCTTGAAATTTGGTACGAAGCAACGTCTTATAGCCCAGATATAGGATGCGGAAGGCTGAGGACCGTGTGCTGTGGTGCGTGTTGGGAGAGGCCTATGTCCAGCAGCGGACTGCGATAGGCTGATTGAGATTGAGATTTCAAATAATTACATAGTCTTCAAACCTTTTTGCTAATTATTCTGTACTTTTATAAGTATTTTTGTAACAGATTTCTAATAGTCACTAAAAACTTTGTAAATCAATAACTTTGATAAAAAATCTTACCATCATTCATCAGCAGACTTTTGCAAGGCTGCTGCAAGGCTGGTATAGGTATTTAAGTTATATTATAAAATAAGCGACATATGTTAATATAAAATAAAGGATGACTGATTACAAACGACAGAGACCCCTTTTTCTTTAATTAGTGATCCTCCAGCTTTCCATACTGTAATGTAATGGATTTCATTTGGCAATAAACATACCATTACTATGACTGGTGAACTTTTACATATATACCTACAGGTTTGTACGGAACCCTCGGTGCGCGAGTCCGACTCGCACTTGACCGGTTTTTTTAAGACGCAAAGACATACTTTTATTTACATCTAGGTATTATATTTATGTTAAAATTCGATTTTGAGGTATGTTTAGTTGCGGATAATTTCCATTTCAAATATCTCGTATCTTATTTCCACCAAAAGTTATTTAAAAAGAAATTATACAGGTAAATAGAGTAGTAATTTATCTTCAAAACACACATGGTGTTGTGTTTGGCCGTGCCAGGCCCATAATGTATGGCCAAATGGTACATCTCCTTTATTAAAAATATTTTTCTTATATGATGTAACTAAAAATTTATGGCTTTCGCAATTTTTCCTTTATATGTGCTATAAGGCGTTGCTTCGTACCAAATTTCAAGATTCTGAGTTCACCTGTAGGTTTTGATTCACTTGCGAGTAGGCGCGAGTTTGAAAATATGCTTATATTGCTCTTTCTTTTGATTGCGTTGACATAGAAGTTTGATTTGGTTACAGCCTAACGGTGTTATATACCTGAGTATTTGATATGAATTTCAATTTAATACCTCTAAGCGTTCAAGAGAAAGGGGTAGTAACTTTAAATTTATTAAAAATATTTTTTTATATGCTGTAACTAAAAAATTACGGTTTTCGCATTTTTTCCTTTATAAGTGATATAAGACGTTGCTGCGTACCAAATTTCAAGATTTTGAGTTCACGGGAAGTACTCTGTAGGTTTTGATTCCCTTGCGAGTAGTCGCGAGTTTGAAATTATGCTTATATTGCTCTTTCTTTTGATTGCGTAGACATAGAAGTTTGAGTTTGTTACAGCCTAACGGTGTTATATACCTGAGTATTTGATATGAATTTCAATTTAATACCTCTACGCGTTCAAGAGAAAGGGGTAGTAACTTTAAATTTATTAAAAATATTTTTTTTATAATATGCTGTAACTAAAAAATTACGGTTTTCGCATTTTGTCCTTTATAAGTGATATAAGACGTTGCTTCGTACCAAATTTCAAGATTTTGAGTTCACGGAAAGAACCCTGTAGGTTTTGATTCACTTGCGAGTAGGCGCGAGTTTGAAAATATGCTTATATTGCTCTTTCTTTTGATTGCGTTGACATAGAAGCTTGATTTTGTTGCAGTCTAACGGTGTTATATACCTGAGTATTTGATATGAATTTCAATTTAATACCTCCACGCGTTCAAGAGAAAGGGGTAGTAACTTTAAAGGAGAAAGACCAAATACGGCCTGTAGCGGCCAGAAAGTTGTGAATCGTTGAAATTAAACATATAATTTTTAAAAATTTTACATCGTTTTCGTTTCTTGATAGAGTATCGGTGAAAGAATTTAGTTTTTAAAGATTAATTATTTTGAATAAGCTATGGTAATAGCAGATGAATGTCTTATGTTGCCAGCATTAAAAATAAAATGAAGTATGGTAGGCAGAAATTGTTTTAAGGAAATAATATTTTTATTACTATTTTAGAAAACAATATATTTTATTTACTTTATAAGTATATTTGTAAAATGAATCAAGAAATATATAATTTATTATACGTTCCATAATTATTAATCGGTAAAAATCGTTTTGTTTTTTAATCGATAGTAGAAATATTTTTTCAAACCATTTGCAACACTTTTTTTATCTGTTATGTCATTCGTGTTGCTACTGTGTATCTTAAATATTTTGCTCTGATTTATTGGTGTTTTCGTACGGTTTTAATGTAATGTAATTGAATATAAATTCAATAATAATGATCAGTACCTTCTACCCATGCTAAGAATATGCAGCGGTGTTTGTGATTGTGGTTAGCTTTTATGGACGAGTATACATAGTACGAGGTTCCCTAGTACACAGGTGATTATTCATTATTATTGGCCACTCTTTATGTAGTTTTTGTTTTTTAAGACGCAAAGACATACTTTTATTTACATCTAGGTATTATATTTATGTTAAAATTCAATTTTGAGGTATGTTTAGTTGCGGATAATTTCCATTTCAAATATCTCGTATCTTATTTCCACCAAAAGTTATTTAAAAAGAAATTATACAGGTAAATAGAGTAGTAATTTATCTTCAAAACACACATGGTGTTGTGTTTGGCCGTGCCAGGCCCATAATGTATGGCCAAATGGTACATCTCCTTTATTAAAAATATTTTTCTTATATGATGTAACTAAAAATTTATGGCTTTCGCAATTTTTCCTTTATAGGTGCTATAAGGCGTTGCTTCGTACCAAATTTCAAGATTCTGAGTTCACCTGTAGGTTTTGATTCACTTGCGAGTAGGCGCGAGTTTGAAAATATGCTTATATTGCTCTTTCTTTTGATTGCGTTGACATAGAAGCTTGATTTTGTTGTAGCCTAATGGTGTTATATACCTGAGTATTTGATATGAATTTCAATTTAATACCTCCACGCGTTCAGGAGAAAGGGGTAGTAACTTTAAATTTATTAAAAATATTTTTCTTATACAGGGTGGCGCTACCATAGGGGCACTTTTTGAACAGAGGCATAGCGTACAATATTTTGAAGCCTTGTCCCAAAAATCAATTAAATCGGTAAAGTAGTTTAGCCACAATATCGATTTTAAGTTCCGCAATTTTTGCACATGCTTTGAATTCCACACAACTGATACAAAACGGTCAACGACCCTACATCGCACGGCCCGACTCGCTCCGACGCGACGCCTCGACGTCATCCGAAGTTAGGCTCAGCGCAGATAAAACGGAGCGCAGCGGAGAGGATTTTATTAACGAACTTGAAAATAAACTATATTTTTTTACAATTAAGTGCATAAATGCTTGAACCTGACAAAAAACATTCGCGCGTCCTCGAAGATATGCGGGAATCCTCGCGCGGCGTCGAGTCGGCGCCCGCATCGTAGTGAGTCGCGGCGCGCAATGTAGGGTCGTTGACCGTTTTGTATCAGCTGTGTGGAATTCAAAGCATGTGCAAAAATTGCGGAACTTAAAATCGATATTGTGGCTAAACTATTGCACCGATTTAATAGATTTTTGGTACAAGGCTTCAGAATGTTGTACGCTATGCCTCTGTTCAAAAAGTGCCCCTATGGTAGCGCCACCCTGTATGATGTAACTACAAATTTATAGTTTTTGCAAATTTTCCTTTATATGTGCTATAAGGCGTTGCTTCGTACCAAATTTCAAGATTCTGAGTTCATGGGAAGTCCCCGGTAGGTTTTGATTCCAATGCGAGTTAGAAAATATGCTGCAATTTGCAGCATATACGGCTGTATCTTTTGATTGCGTTGGATTAGAAGTTTGATTTTTTTACAGGTCTATGGAACCGTAGATTCAAGTATTTAGTATAAATTTCAGTTTGATACCTCCACGCATTTCTGAGAAAAAGGGTCTTGACAGACGGACGGACAATAAAGTGATCCTATAAGGGTTCCGTTTTTTCCTTTCGAGGTACGGAACCCAGCAGGGTACAAAGGACCATGGGCGGAATCGTCCCCACCTACCAACAGAAATTAAATGAAGCTCAATCGACACATCAAATGCATGGGTTGCCCAAATGCATGGGGTTGTCATAGTAATCAACGTTCAAACAAATATTTTGTTGACGCATTATTAACGATTAATTGTAAAATACCTACTCATTTATCTATTATAGGAAGTTATGGTACATTCTACCACATTCACACAACACCATCTAGTCCCAAACTAAGCAGAAGCTTGTAATATATGGGTACTAGATAATGGATAAACATTCATATATATTTAATTTTTTGTAAATACATACATATTATATATAGAAACACCCAGACATACATCCATGTTCATGCACACAAATTGTTTGACTTGAGCGGAAATCGAACCCGCGACCTTCGGCGTAGCATTCACTTACACTCCCGCGGCGCCAACCGGTCGTCAATATAGTATATAAAAATAGACCAATAATATTAACACTCTAATACTATTGTTATTTGCTTACTAAGTATGAGCATTGTAAGAATGAATATTAGAAGACAATGAATTTTAATTATTCATTCATATATATTCGCTATGTTCAAATTTTTCTTTAGTCTTCTGTACTGTCCCACTGCTGGGCAAAAGTCTCCCCCAGATCTTTCCACGCTCTTTTGTCGCCTGCAATCTCAAGCCAACTCTTGTGGTAGGCGCCTAGGTCATCTCGCCACCGTTTTCGGGGCCAACCCCGGCGACTACGACCATTTTCTGGCACCCACAGTGTCGAGATGTTCGCCCAACGATCCTCCTGTATATGGCTGACATGGCCCGCCCAGTTCCATTTAAGGTTAGCAGCCTTTGTTCCACATCTTCAACTTTAGTTATTTTTTATTTTCGTATTATTCGTTCATAATAATTTAAATGTAAAATCATATTTAAAAAGACATTATTTTTATTTTGTATCGTTACTAAATCATGTTTTGTATTGTAATATAACCATAATGTTAAAATAACTTGCAAGGCCGTGTGGTTGACGGCATAGAATACAAGTGTCACCACCCCCTATCTTCCCGTGGGTATCGTAAGAGGCGACTAAGGGATAACACGATGCAAATACCATCTTTGCGTAGAGACGGAAAACTCGACATCAAACCCTATACGACTGCCTCGTTGGTCTCACGGCATAAATGTGCGCGTGGGATCGGGAGTCCTGGGTCCTGGGTTCGATTCCTGGGTCGGGCAGTGTTATTGGGTTTTTCTGTCACGAAATTCTCAGTAGAAGCACGGAGTCTGGAAATGTGCCCGGTACGGCAATAGGCTCGCCCCTTATTACGTGGGACTAAAGTATATCTGGCGAAAAGTGGGTGTAGAAATACACCTCTGCCTACTCCTTCGGGGATAAAAGGCGTGACGTTATGTATGTAACTATCTATCTATCTATCGTCACGCCTGTCTCCCATTGGGGTAGGCAGAGACTATGGAACGCCAAACGCTCCGGTTCAAACACACCTCTTTCGCTTCCTCGACATTCATTAACCTAATCATACATGCTCGTCGGTTATGGGTACTTTTAATTTGGCCCTTTTTTAGTACGTCACCTATTTGGTCGGCGTACGTCCGCCTTGGGCGCCCCCTACCGACATCTCCATTCATTCTTACACGATACACTTCTTTCGTATTTCTTGTTTCATCCATCCGTTCCAAATGTCCAAACCATCGCAACATTCCTTTTTCAATCTTTATCACTACATCTTCTTTCAGACCACACTTCTCTCGTATCACACTGTTTTTCACTTTATCTATCAGCCTTACTCCGCACATACTCCTTAAAGCTCTCATCTCCACAGCATTGATTCTACTTTCATGCTTCTTCTGCCATACCCATGATTCGCTACCATACATCAGCGTTGGCGCCAAAACTCCCTGCAGTACAGCAAGGTGAGCCTTATTTGGAATAATTTCGTTACTGATGATGGACTGTAAGGCACCATTCATACTATTTCCTGCTTTCACTCTCCTTTCAACATCTCTCTCACATTTGCCATCTCTCGTAAACATAGACCCTAAATACACAATCTCATTCACTTGTTCCACTTTTTCATCTCCTATCATTATGTTACATTCAGTTATACTGTCTTCCCTCTCTATGACCATGACCTTAGTCTTGCTTACATTCACTTTCATGCCCTTCTTCTTATACGCCTCATTCATTACGGTGACCATCTGCTGTAAATCCGACGCCGACGACGCAAAAAGAACCAGATCGTCAGCGTATAACAGGGTCTTAAACACAGATTCATTCATTCTTAATCCACATTCAGACTCTTTTAGATCGGTCAAACAACTGTCCATGAATAGATTGAACAGCCAAGAAGACGCTACACATCCCTGTCTAACAACACGATCAATGTTAAACCAGTCCGTGTAGGCCCCGTTTATTCTGACACAGGCACTTGAATCCCTGTATAAGGATTCAAGTGCCCGTATCAGACTGCTGTTCACTCCATACACAGAAAGTGTTGACCAAAGTTCACCCCTCAAAACTCGATCGTAAGCCTTTTCCAGGTCAATAAAGGCGCAGAAAACCTTCTGGTGTTTACTTAAGATTTTCTCTGAAATGCACCTTAAGGAAAAGACTTGATCCGTACATCCCATTCCCTTTCTAAATCCCGCTTGCACATCCCAAATCTTACTGTCCGTTTCAGAGATCACTCTTTCAATCAGTATCTTTGCATACAATTTGCCAACAACACTCAGGAGGCTTATACCGCGATAATTTTTGCATTCCTGCTGTGACCCTTTTCCCTTGTACAGTGGCACAATTACGGCCTTGTTCCAGTCACCTGGTACACGACCGGATCGCCAACATTTATTGAAAAGTAGGTACAGCAGGCTTGCGGTGACGCCTTCGCCTACCTTGAGCATTTCAGCAGATATCCTGTCATACCCCGCAGCTTTACCCGTTTTCATACTTTTCATTGCATACCGTATCTCTTCCATACTTATATTACTTTCTCTATTATCTTCCTCATTCGCTACTATATTCCTAGTTTCACTTTCTCCTCGTTCAAACAAATTCTCAAAATACATCTTCCACTGATCCAAAACTTCCCCATGCTCTCTTATAATATTTCCATTTACATCCCTTATCACACCAACTTTCGAGTCTCCAACTTTGCCTCGGGCTGTTCTAACCAAGTGCCAGAATAATTTTATATTGGCCCGAAAATGCTGAGAAAACTTTCTATCAACTTTATCCTTACATTCTTCTTTCTTTCTTCTCACTGTCTCTTTTACTTTATATTTCAACCTGTCATACTTTTCTTTTACTATCCTCTCATTGACAGTCACACTACCTTGTATCCTTTTGTTGGCTCTTACGGCCAGCAAGTCCATCCATGCTTTGCGCTTTTCTGCGACCACACTACTTACTTCCTGATCCCACCATTCATTACATATCTTCTTAACATGCTTCCTCTTGCTTACGCCACATACTTGTGTAGCTGTCTCTATTACTCCATTCTTAAACTCTTTCCAAAATTCTTCTATCTCGCAATCATCTTCCTCAAATAATTCTTTAAATCTTTCTTCCAATTCCTCTTTATACCGACTACGTACATCCTCTTCTTCAAACCTTTCAACTTTCACTCTTTCTATGGCAGGTGAGTGTATGCGAGGACGATGGCGCCATTTTGTGGTTAGTCCCGCTATGCGGCTAACAACCAAAAAGTGGTCAGTACCCACGTTTAAGCCTCGGTACACTCTAGTATCTTTCACTTTTGCTTTCAATCGTTCGTCTATCACAACAAAATCTATCATACTTCGGTCTGTCTGCCTTTGCCATGTATACGTATGAATCATCTTGTGACTAAACAGAGTGTTTGTCACCACAAGCTTTCTCTCCATACATATACCCAGTAAACTTTCACCATTTTCATTCACCCTCTCGTCACCAAATCGCCCTAGAACCCTTTCATAGCCATCACGACACACACCTACCCAACCATTAAAGTCACCTAACATAATTATCCTTTCATTATTCTCACACTTAGCAAGCACATCTCTTACATTATCCCAAAATTCCTGTCTTACATTTGACGGTTTGGACATGTCTGGAGCATAAACAGACATAACAAAGACTTTAGTTAAGCTGAGTTTTAGTCGCACCCAAATAAGCCTGGAGTTAACAAATGCATATTCTTTCACACACTCATTCATCCTATTTGATAGAATCATTCCAACGCCTTGGCTAGCTCTCTCAGAATCAACAACTCCAGACCAATATGCACTATATCGGCCATGAGTAGTTGTTGAATAACCTTTCTTCTTACTTTCACTCACTCCTAGTATATCAATTTCCCTTATATCCATCATATCACACAATTCATCAATCTTACCATCCAATCCTCCACAAACATTCACCGTTGCAAACAGGCATTCCCTAGCCCTCCTTTTGCCTCTGTTTGATGGGGAGACAAAACGTGACGTGTGGCAAAGCGCGTCGCCGTTGGGAATTTTGCCCCCCCCAGATACGATGGGGCAGTCTGAGCGAAGATGCTCAGAGAGGGATTCTCCGGTAGGTTCGGTACCCTCCTGGGGTAATGTAATATTTAATCCCCTAAAACTCATACTGCCATCTTCTCCACCTGTACTTCGGATTGGGAAGGGAAAGGAATTTAGGACAGGGTAGGGGAGTGTTACAGGAGGTTGGTGTTTGGAAAGGAAGTTAAAGGTAACAAAGGATACCGCAATCACTGAAGGGATATTGGTAATAATTGCGGCAGCTCAAGGAAGCCGGGGTCGCGTACCCGATGCTTCTTCTCTACAATCGGACAGATGTGTAGAGCGAAAGCACACCTTGGCTGGAGCTGTTACACTGCTCACGTTTTCCCATAGTCGCCTTGTACGACACCCTCGGGACAGAGTGGGGTGGTGACCAATCGTATTCTTACTCCGTCACCACACGGATGTAATATAATGTATGTAACTTGCAAGTGTAAAATGAAAATATAGGTTAATTAATAATAATCAATTGTTTTTTGGATATAGATAGATAGATAGATAGATAATATTCTTTATTGTACACCAAAATAAAGTACATTTCTAAGGTATCTTAAATTTATGTACAATCGGCGGCCTTATCGCCAAAGGCGATTTCTTCCAGGCAACCTTAGGATGGACAGAAATGATGTTACATGTTTTTCGACGGTGGTGTAGCTATGTAACTAAGTCTATAACCAAAAATTACAATAACATACTAAAATACACATAAACAATTATTAATTATACATATACATATATACACATATATATAAATATATACATAAATATATACCAGTATCCATAATGGTTATACCTACCTAAGACAGTACAGATAAATACATACTATAAGCACGTATACAATGAATATGAATATACTAAATAATACAGATACAGCGAATTTAAGTATCAAAGATAGACGATCACTACATTAATGTTCATACCTACATATTAAGTTACCTACTGATTTAAATACTGATTTTTTATCATTCCTTTGAATATATTTAAGGAATCTGCTCTACGAGTTTCTAATGGTAAAGCATTCCACAAGCGCACAGCCTGAGTAGTGAAAGATTTGTCGAAATAGTTGGTAGAATGCTTCGGTATCTCCAGCGTAAGATCTTCAGACGACCTCAAGGACCTTAGATGTGTGTCATGAAGGAACTTAAATCGTTCTTTGAGATAAGAGGGAGAACTAGGATTAAATAGAACATTATATAACAATGTAAGAGTGTGAGTATTCCTGCGAAGACGAATTGGCAGCCACTTGAGTTTATTGCCAAAATGAGAGACGTGATCATATTTGCGCAAACCAAATATAAATCGAATGCAAAAGTTTTGGAGACGCTCAAGTTTATCTAGTTATATCCCATGGATTTAAGTAAAAAGAAGGATTCTAATCAAATAGTGGATACTTAACCCTTGAGGTGCGATCAAACTAAAGGCAAAGTGCCACAAGTGCAAAGGGTTCCGTTGCTGCAAATTTTCATTGGCATAGGTTACCGGAAAAAAAATAATTATGACACCTTAATATAATTATATCACATAAATTGCATATCATTGTGTTGGTTATAAAGTCAGCTATGATAATAATAACATAAATTATTACTAAATACTCACCTTTCCGGCAAAACAAGCTTACAAACTTAGAAGTTTGTTATTTTTCACTGGTTCGCACAAACATTTCATCACATATTAATGAATTTCATTACTTGTTTGGTTCATAAACACAAAAACATTATTACATATACCTTTAGGTTTTCACACAATACATTATTTATTTGTAACAAATGAATCTAACGCCACTAAAAAAATTATAATCCGAACGCGTAACAAAAAGTTCGCCGTGCCGGGCCGCCATGTTACTGTAGCGAACACTGTGGCTGTGAATTATTTACCATTTGAAACACGATAACAGTGAAAACGTACAACAATACTAGTATTTAATTGCTAAAATATGTTTTCAGATAAATAAACTGGGTACTTTTATGTCTTTCATAACTATTAAAAGAGTATTTATCATAAAACTATTACGAAAATAGCAAGTTTCAAGAGTAGAAATAGCCGTTCTTAAAAGTTTTTGCCTTTTATCACTGTATTTCTTGTCTCTGTCACGAATAATGTCACTTCACAATTAATATTTATTTATTTCTGAGTAAATCTATATAAGTATCTTTATAAAATATTCACCGGTTTCTTCCACGAGACAACTTTTATTATAAAGATCGCGGAACAAAACACAACAATGGCGGACGCTTTCGCAACTGAGACACAGATAATTATATTTCAATATTTTTTGGCACGTTTCGTTTCCCTCACCCTTCTAAAACGATTTAGTTGCATAGAATATTAACTATTCTAATAGTTACTACTTTCGTTTCTTGGTTTAAGTAAAACAAAACGTAAAAAATCCGCGACCAATAGGACGACTTTTGTAAACACATGGGACCACTTGAATTAGAGCACGACCGTGCGTGCTGTAATCACGTGGGGGGTTAGGTACACATTGGCATCAGTTCCATGTGTGTTGTGTATTACATAGTCCTTTACGTATAATCATTTCTCTTATAAAATTTAAAGAAACTACACTTCCCCACAAAAACTGATTCTCTTTTAACCTTTTAGTTATTTATACATCGACTTCTTTATGAAGATTATTCTTCTCGTTTTAATATTTAAATAGTTTCAACTTCAACCCACAAAGGCAAGATTGAAGCAAGTATAGATTGTTATTATTAATTCAACTGGGAAATCTGTCAAAAAGGAAACGGTGTCGTTAGCTGGCAACGTAGACAGTTTTAAGTACGCTCCGTTCGAGTTAAAGAACAGTGGCTGGATGTACGTATTTCCGGTTGACCGACCCGAGATTTTATCAAAATTCTTTAAGTTTGTGACACACGGGTGGTGAAATTGAGACAACTTGTTGGTTATCCGTAATCAGGAGAGAGTAGGCAATAATTTTCGGTATAGTGCTGTAGGACGATCGTTTAAGAAAAATGTAGTAGAGGACCAAAAAATGTTTTAAAGTCGTTTGAGTTACGGTTCATGATAGTAGTGAGCAAATTTATAAATAAGTGAAAACTTATATAATACGTAACTGATCAAACGAATTGAAAATGTATACAGGCTGGACAAGTAGAAATACTTGCAATAACATCTAAATAGGATGGTTTTTGCTGGTGCTGTTATTCGCGCAGATCTGGGAATAAGCTTATTGCCCTTTAGGAATAATTATAATGACCTACGTTTCCTTTCCATACGGTATCATTCCAATTATTATGTACAATTCAGCGAGCTAAATACATTTTTAAACTAGTTGATCCAAACAATTGGCTCCAGTATTCAATTTTTTTTTTTTAAATATTTATTTGCTTTCAATAATTTAGCCTTAGGAGTTATATAGTGCTGAGAAATATGTTAGGATAGGAAAGGGTTCTGTCATGCTTCACAGAAGCCATGTAATCAACAAACTATCATACACTTCAAACAACAATAACTTATTATTTATATTGGGCTTATACTCGAGACAATAATAAATAGCATAAATAGCAACAAAATAAAAATGCCAACAAAATGCTGGCGAGTATTATGAACTGTATCTTAAACGCCTTAAAGGCGTGTTTTGTTTGTGTTTCCACCTCTCAGCGCACATCCGGACTCCTTGAAATCTTCTCGATTTGTGTGTCCAGGTCTCCGTTGTATAGTCATGCCTTAACCACAGCCATTATAACTGAGGTTTTAATTTTTTATTAAAAGTACTGTTAAGGGGCGGCTTGTTTATAAAAGATTTATTAATATTTGAGTTATTATCAAGAGTTTTTATTTAATTCCCTTTTTTTTCAAGACCCTTTTCCAAAGTTACATTGACTTAGCGCTTAATTTCTTATCATTTCAGAGTCTATAAATGATGAACAAACAAAGACAAGAAAAGATTTTTATATAATATTGAATTCCCCATTCCTTAAATTATCGGAGACGATACCCATATCGACTTAAAAAAAATCCCGTCCGCCATCTTTGATTTCCTATTCGCCATCTTTGATCACGAAATAGATGTTGTATTTGGATTCTCCATTCCTTAAATCATCAGAGACGATACCCATATTGATTTTTAAATATTTTCCCATCCGCCATCTTTGATTTCCCATGCACCATCTTGAATCACGAAACAGATGTTGTATTTGGATTCCCCACCCCTTAAAATACCGAAGGCGATACCCATATTGATTTTTTAAATTTTCTCATCCGCCATCTTTGATTTCCCGTCCGCCATCTTGGGTCACTAAATAAATTTCATATTATTAATCAGCGTCCCGAAAATCTCGAAAACGATACCCATATAGATTGTATCCTGTTCGTTTAGCCTTTTTTTGCCTTTGACCCAACCCTCCCCCTTCTCGTTTGACCATTTTATTATTTTAATTTTTCGTAATTTTATATAGCCTATAGCCTTTCCGACTGCTAGTTCCTGAGATTAGCCGCCATTATCTTTTAGCCTTTTGCCCGGCCCCAAAGGGTCGAAGCGTTATGTTATATAGCCTATAGCCTTTCGGAATAACTGGGCTATCGTATACAACAATATTTTTTCAGATCCGGCCGGTAGTTGCTGAGATAAGCGCGTTCAAACAAACAAACAAACAAACTCTTCCGCTTTATATTAGTATAATACAAAACTATTTTTTCAGATCCGACCGGTAGTTCCTAAGATTAGCGCGTTCAAACAAACAAACTCTTCCGCTTTATTATATTGGTATAGATATGCGAAAAATTTAATCAACATGCACAATATCATATTATGTAGGTATGACGTGACAGTACTGGCAGATATGTGATAGCACATGTGCAGCAATCAATTATCAGCGCATGCGTTCTTACTTCCAAGAGGTAAATTTGCGCCGTACAAACTTCTACCCTTCCTACAATCCCTCCCAGTTTAATTTTTACAACTTCTGGTAGCCTAAATTGAGTCTCCATGGTCCAATATATGTATCTCTTCATTAAAATTCAACAAAATTGGTTCAGCCGTTTTAGCGTGAAAACGAAACATACATACTTACATACACAATTTGGAATTTATAATATTAAGTAGGGATTATCAATGGGTTTCTTCTGACATGAAGCCCTCTGGGTGGCAGCACTGAGACTTCAGGTCCGCAAACCTGTCAAAACTGCCATCAAACAAAGAAGTATATCAACGCACACGCGAATTTGAACTTTATGCAGCGGTAATAAATTACAAATTGACTCTACGTTTTAGTTAGTAAACGTTTGTGTGGGAAAAAGAAAAAAGCTGTTTTTAGGGCTTTTCCGGCAATTATTAGAATTTTTCTCGCTGTAAAAACCATCTTTGAACTTCAACGAACATTTGAAAACAAAAGAATTGGCCAAATTGTTCCAGGCGTTGTTGAGTTGTGTGCTTACCAACACATTTTGCGATTCATTTTTATATTATACCTAATTAGAAAAATTTTATAGTGACAAGCCTCAATATCTCCTAAGCCAGCAACTTCCCAGGTATGGTGATGAAATAAAAAGAAAATCAGATGGGTACAATATGGTACTTCGATTCTGGGTCTTTTTACACCCCATAGATGAATTATGAATATCTTTTGTGAACACTGAAAGAAAATAGTCTGATGCTCAAGTTGTTTTCGCTGAATAAAGAAAACTGTCTTATTTTTTTAGTGGAACGAAATGTGAGTCAAGTAGTTATCATATTATATTACGCGTGAACACAAAACCTACTGTATTAGGTAATCTAAGAAATGAAAATTCTGCCTTAACTTACAACTATAAATAATATACCTAATATGTAGTAACATTTGATGTTTGTGACGAGACTCTGCGTTAATTAACCAGTAATCAATTAAGACAAATCATTTTGATAAAGATAATTATGAATTAGTGATCCAACTTCTTATATCTGCTATTGTCCCTACACTTTATATATTTCCATAGCAATAACCATTTAATATCAATGTAATCAGCACTCGATAAAAAAATGACAGGCCTAAACGTTGAAAAAGTCTCGACACAAAGTTAATTCCAACGACTGCACCTGCACTAAAAAGGCATTGCTGGAGGCACACTATGCAAAGCTAACATGCTCCCAGCTGAAAAATGACTTTACTTGCAAACAAACCTAACGGATAAAATGAACTCTCCGACTCGAAACAATAATTTAAGGATCATACAAGGTGTTGTGTCCGTGTGGTGACGGATTAAGAATACGGAATGTCACCACCCCATATCATCCCATGGGTGTCGTAAGAGCCGACAGAGGGAGCATATTATACAGAGAACAGCACTGTAAGAGAAGGAAAACTTGATACAAACCCTATACCAACCCGTTTGGCCAGCGTGGTATAGTAGGCCAATTCCTCCTTTCAAAGGAGAGGCCTAGTCCAGCAGTGGACTGTTAAAGGCTGATGATGATGATGATGACAAGGTGTTGCCTCGTGTGGGAATCGAACCTACAACACTCTACGTACTGTCAAGTTGCGAAGTGGCCGCTTAAACCAATACGCCAACCGTGCAGTCACGTTAACAAAAACATTAAATACATGTAATCGTCATTACATTTCATTTACTTCAATCAGCTTTGCATCTATGGCATCTTTTTATTCATTCATTATAATGCCCTCAAAAACAACCCAAATATAATACCTGCGTACTCTATAAATTCTCCGTGCAAGTTTCGTACGTCGTACTCCGCGCGGCTCGCGCTCACATTATATTCGTATAGAAGTTTTAACAAACTCGCTAGCAACAAATAATGTGTACGAAACGTATACAAGACTTCGCAGTTAGTTTGCCGCTAACCTCGACAGTGAAGTTTTGCTGCGTAGAAAAGATACTCAATTTGAATTATTGTGAATAAGTTAACTATAAAGTCAGCTAAATGAACTTTAAGATCCTTGTATAAAATAAAATAAGAATATGTTTATACACCACTATTTTTTAATTAGTACAAAAACTTTAAGGACAGATTAGCGAAGATATTATAAATTGATTTTAGCGAAAAAAGACATTTTGACAGCTGAACGGAGCGGAAGGAAAATTTTTATATTCCGTTAAAATATTATTATTTTTTTCATTTTGCTACAATTATTAATAGCCAACAGAGTGGTGACGATATCTGGTTGAATAAACATAAAGTGGTTTCACCCGCTCCAACGTTTGATCACTAAGAAAAGTGAATAGAGCCAAATACGTCGAAACCGTTGCATCGGGAAAAAATATTTCTTGCTGGCTGGTGTGAGGAGCGCCGTTTCGGGCTCACCGAAGCGCACCGAAACGTACAGCTCTAATGTGCCACCATGCTGGCCTCCGCTAGCGCACTGGCCGATGGCAAAGGACCGCCGCCACGGACAATAAAAATATTAAAGTGCTTGACAAACGTCAGTGTCTATTTTGTTGATTGTTTTTGATATTATATTTTAGCTATAAGTTTATTTTTAGTGAATTGTGTAATTTATGTCGTATAACGGTGGCAAAAGCGATGAGGAGGTAAGTGCCAGTCAACTTTACACACCGACTATCCTGGTGCGCTGCCCCATCTGTCCCCAAGCACGTTTGTTCAAAGGTGAGCGGGGCCTCAAAGTACATTTAGGAAAAATTCACAAAAACCAAAATGTACTTTCCGGCCCCACTACTTCCACCAGTACTACACAGAACAATCCCACAGACGTCCCTAAAATTCCCTTTTGGCAGTATTTAAGTCAGCTAAAGGCCTATTCAAACCTGAGCGATATTCGCTGACGCTGTGGTTAGAGGTACATACCGCGTGGGTTTCGCTCAGGTATTTAGTATCAAGTACCGCGGCTAGAGCGACCTGAGCGATATTCGCTGCCGCTGTGGGTAGAGGTACATACCGCGCGGGTTTCGCTCAGGTATTTGGTATCAAGTACCGCGGCGAAACTCGACTATCGCGCCTTATTCTACCCACAAGGTTAGCGAATACCGCTTAGGTCTGAACAGTAATATTACCGCATACCCACTGGGTTTTCTCTGCCGCAGACGGTAGCGAATACCGCTTAGGTCTGAACAGGCCTTATAAAATTCCATTCCTATCCTGAAGAGAATTCCCCGTGGTGCGAGGCCTTCGGTGGCTCAAAACCTAGCACATTGCATAGGCCTTGTCATCCGGGAGAATTCTATTACGGCTTGGGAACAGCTACTCACTTTCCCTTATAGAATTCTACATGCTCAAGGAGACCGGCTTACAAAAAAAACTTTAACAACAAAAATTAAAGAAAACTGCAATATTTCGGCATCAAAATTAGAAACCATCCTCCCAAAACTCACCGCAATAGCACCATCTTCCATCATGTAGAGTCGAAACTAAGGGAAGGTGACATCAGGGGAGCGTCCAGGCTCTTATTCAGTAGCGATGTGGTGGCGCCTTGCTCTGCCGACACACTCGCAAGTCTGCAGAACAAGCATCCAGCGCCAGGGGATAACCTCTCCTTTCCTGAGCCACCTAGCTCTGACTCGGGCTTTCTCAGCATTACAGCCAAGGACGTGGTTGGTGCCGTTGGCTCCTTCCAGAGCGGGTCTGCTGGTGGTCTCGACGGCTTGACACCACAACATCTTAAAGATCTTGTGTGTTCAAGCGCCGCGGCGGCCGGCGACTAGCTTTTGAGTGGGCTAACGGCATTAACTAATCTCATGCTCTCCGGCAATGTGAACGATGCCATCGTCGACGTTTTGTATGGCGCTAATCTGTGCGCCTTACGAAAGCGGGATGGTGGCATTCGTCCCATTGCCGTGGGGTGCACGTACAGGCGTATGGCAGCTAAAATATGCTGTCGCCATTTTAACACCGGCTTTTCTTGTAAATTTCAGCCACAACAGCTGGAATTTGGTTCTAAAGGAGGCTGCGAGGCTGCTGTACATGCCTTGTCAACGTACCTTGACTGTAATGGAGGTGAGGTTGTCTTGAAGGTTGACCTAAAGAATGCCTTTAACTCAGTCAATAGAGACACCTTGTTGACACAAGTTAAATTGGAAACACCCCAAATCTACAATTTTCTTTGGCAATGTTACAGACACCCTTCTAAATTAATATACAAGGAACATCTTTTAGAATCTGCCGTCGGTTGTCAACAAGGTGACCCTCTTGGACCACTAAATTTTTAGTTTGGCCATCCATCCAGTTATAAACCAACTAAATTTAAAATTAAACATCTGGTACCTCGATGATGGAACCCTGGGAGGTGACGTAAACACTGTATATCAAGATCTGGCATTCCTGAAATCGAAATTTTTATCCATAGGCTTAGAGTTGAATACAAGCAAATGCGAAATTTTTATTAATGACAATTTAGATAAATCCTCTATTCTTTCAAAATTCCAATATCTGGCACCCAATATCACCCAAGTTGAAAAAAGTTCTCTTCGCCTCCTGGGGTCCCCCCCAGGAGGCGAAGAGAAGAATTTTAGACGACGGTTTTGATTCCTTTATACAGGAAAAAATTCAAAATTTTAATGATGTTTCAGACAGGCTACTCAAAATGAATATACATTCGGCTTTTACTATTATTCGATATTGTCTTTTTGTCCCTAAATTTACACACGCGTTACGGTCTTCACCTTTTTGGAAAAATCCGACTCCACTCATTCAAATTGACAAAATTATACAGAATACCCTAAGTAAAATTTTGAATGTGGCTATGAACGACCGAGTGTGGCAACAGGCGTCCTTACCTGTGCGCTTAGGCGGCCTCGGCGTTCGCAAAATTTCTGACGTAAGCCTGCCAGCGTTCTTGTCATCGGTCCACAGCACTGCAGAATTGACCAGGAAAATCTTAGCACCTACACTGGTTGATTCTGAGGTGCCGTGTAAGGCTGATGCCATGAACGCTTGGAGAAATTCTTGTCCAGGAACTGAGTTACCCCGAAACTTGTTCTCCCAGAGGCAATGGGATGGGCCGCTTTGCAGCGTGGTACGAGAAATACTCCTGAATACATCGGCCAACGCTGCGGAGCGTGCTCGCCTGTTGGCAGTGGGAGAATGGGAATCGGGCCTATGGCTCCAGGCACTGCCATCGTCCAATATAGGTACCATGTTGGACGATACAACCTTCCGCTTCGCTACTTGCCTCCGTTTAGAAGCGTCATGTGTCTCTCCGTATCGCTGTCACTGCGGAGAGGCTGTCGATAGCCTTGGTCACCATGGTCTGTCATGCAGCAGGAGCGCGGGTCATATTTCACGACACGCCAACCTCAACGACATTCTGCGCCGTGCTCTTGTCACCGCTGGCATTCCAGCCCAACTTGAACCTCAGGGCTTGACACGCGACGATGGCAAGAGACCGGACGGGATGTCTTTACTGCCGTGGAAGCTGGGTAGGCCTTTGGTATGGGACGCGACATGTGTCGATACCCTTGCGCCATACCATCTTTCCAGCACAGCAGGTTGTGCGGGTGCTGCTGCTGCTTCAGCAGAGACCCTCAAACGGCGTAAATACGTAAATCTTGTAGGAGATTATGTATTTGAGCCATTTGGGGTCGAAACCTTGGGGCCATGGGGTCCAAGTGCGAGATCCCTTTTTAGGGATCTCGCAAAGAGACTGATCGACGCCTCGGGTGACCAGAGGGCTGACACGTATTTAGCACAAAAGATAAGCATTGTTATACAACGAGGCAATGCCGCCAGTCTTCTGGGCACGCTTCCGATTGACTGCGATGCGGATGACTTCCATGACGCCTTCTAAATTTAATTTTAATTTATTTTATTTTTCGTATTGTATATATTAAATAGGCTTATTTTAATTTTAGGACATAATTAAGCTGCTTTATGTAATAGTTGATTTTGTTTGGAAAATAAATATAATAATAATTTTAAGATATTATAATCATATATGTGACGTAAGAATTTCATAATATCAATAAAGAGCAAAGTTATTATCATTTGTTTATTGTAGAAAATCTCACTTCAATCATAGTCATATTTTACAATCCATTAACTAATTCATTGATAATATTCCATCCTGCTCATTCGCATTCTCTCTGTCGCACTTATGATGTAGGTAGCCATAGAAAATAAAATGAAGAAAAATAATAAATGTAGGTAGTTATTTTTTAATTTTGTTAATTCTACCCTCTCCTTCATACTTCATTCGGGCTTTGGACCGGTAAAATTTATCGTTTAACAAGTAATGAAATACGGAGGTATGTAATTAGAAAACAAACAAATATCAAAATAAAAAAAGGTGTTCTGGACTAAAAGAAAAGAGTAATTTTGGCGTATTTATGAAGTTAGAATCATCTGCTATTTACAAATATTATTTTATCATCATCATGTCAGTCTAGAGACGTCCACTGCTGGACATAGGCTTTCCTCAAGGTGTGTGGAGAACACAGACCGATTTTGAGCCACCCGCATCAAATTATTATTTACTTAAGTACGTATTATTTACTAAACTTGCAAGTATTTCCATTGTCCTTCGAAATGTCCACCACCGTTGTCAAAAGCATCCAATATGCACTGTTTTAATTGTTTGACACTGACCGGCTCACTTTTGTACACTCACAATAAGATGTCCATGGGTACACAGCTGCACTCGCGATTTTTCCACTCAAAAAGTACGCATGAAGCATAGCTACATACTCCCGTGATATGATAGGCCATCGCGTCGGGCAAACGTAGACAAACAATTAACTTTTGCAACGAAATTAGATACGCTCACTTTCGCTAGCAATTTAGTACTGTTTGTCGCATCGTCGGGGCGTGGCGCAGGCGCAGAGGGGCGGGGGGTGGGTGAAATTTATCGATGGTTAATTTTACTATGATAGTACGCGGGTCGGTCATAGTATTAGTATTGCATTTACCAATTATCACGTATTTTTGTGGACAGTTTTGAGACAGTTTTGGGACTTAGTGTTTTTATTTTTTGACTACATAAATATGATCAGTTAAAGAAACTTAGTGCTGTGTTAAATTTTTTGTACTAATTAAAAACTAGTGGTGTATACTCGCGCCTCGTAGCGGTAGGCAGATGTGAAATACTACATCCACATTTACTTGTTGTAGTCTTTGCATTTGATTGCAGATGGATATGGTAAAACTATCAGAACTAAGAGGCTACAAAATCTACAATGTTCATTATATTACTCATTCAGTTCTTGAATACTTATAGTACATTGCGGATGGAAATTTGTGGCGAAACTAAATGGGCAGGTAGTATCTTACTACAGAAGCAGATCTTACTGATGCAGTCAGCTTAATTTTAATCATCTTTTTGCCATCGGATAAAAAGGGGATTTTCTAAAGCGCTACATATATTAACTTTAAATAAATTCTCTTTGAATATAAAACAGAGTACTGAACAAAAATATTAACAGGGAGTATTTCATGTCGCAACGATACAGTATTCTACGAAAATTATTTGCGTAAATAGAGGAAAAAAGCTAGACTTTACAGAAGGCTATTAACTGTTTTGAAAAAACGAATGCTGGCAACACCCGCTTAGTGGCTAGTATAGGAACAAGGAAAAAAATCGTTTACCCATCGCATAACAGAGTTAATGGTTGCTCTCACCCACCAGTGTGCTGTGTGGTACAAGATGGAAAATCAGGTAGTTTTACTTCGAAGCTAATTATAATCCACTCATTTTAAATAGCTTTGAAGTGTATGTGCGGAGTAAGGCTGATGGATAAAGTGAAAAACAGTGTGATACGAGAGACATGTGGCCTAAAAGAAGATGTAGTGACAAATATAGAAAAAGGAATGTTGCGATGGTTTGGACATTTGGAACGGATGGATGAAAGAAGAAATACGAAAGAAGTGTATCGTGTAAGAATTAATGGAGATGTCGGTAGGGGTCGTCCAAGACGGTACGTCCGTCTTGGGCGACCCCTACCGACATCTCCATACGCCGACCAAATAGGTGACGTACTAAAAAAGGGCCAAATTAAAAGTACCTATTACCGGCGAGCATGTATGATGATGTTAATGAATGTCGAGGAAGTGACGCGAGCATTTGGCGTTTCATAGTCTCTGCCTACCCCAATGGGAGACAGGCAAGCAATAGATAGATAGATAGATCACTTTAAATACAGACAAATATTTTCTTATGTAATACAAACGAGCAGACGGATCGCCTGATGGTAAGCGATTACTGCCGCCCATGGATACAAGCAAGACCAGTGGAGCCACAAGTGCGTTTCTAGACTTTGGGTTGACAAAAAGGGATAGGAGGAGGAGGCGAATAAGGGAGAAGGAATAAGGGAAGGTGTCTGCGGCATTCTCACTCGCCGAATGAAACGCAAATTAGTATTTTTTCTATAAGAGGGTAGTACTTCCTCGGTAGTGCCGGCTCATTCATGCTGAAATCAGCAAGTCTACCTATATAAATATTATATATCTACTCGCGTATGCTGTTTTGCCTTACGTTTTACCAGTACTGCTTTAATTCACAATGTTTGTGGTATTATTATTTTATTCCTTTCCAAGTGACAGATGTTACATTTTCTGTTCAATGCCCAATCTATGCAGCAGCGGTATGATCCCGTAATTTTATTTAGCTTAGTAGTATGGTCGCACTGGTTTGTTGCGCGTTGAATGCCGCGAACTTACTACGTAAAGCGGTGTGATCTCGGCATTTTATTCAGCGTATATTTACGTGTTTTCTGGCAACGCCACTATTATTTAAGGAGATTGCAGGCTCGCATTTTATATCATATAACATTTAACCAGCAGTTACCAAATTGAAATGTAAAAGATACCATTCATACAAACGCAGAACAGAATTAACGCGTGTTAATAGTCAGTTCTTCACGATGACTCTTGTAAAGCTGTCGAAAACATATGTATTTTTTTATGTTTCGATGTATGTTAATCTATAATGTATATAAATGGGTCTATATGTGAGTTGTTATTATTATTAATTAAATAATTTAGCTACAACCTTAAAACCTGTTAAATAAATTTCGATAATATAATGAAATTATAAATTCATTTTCCTATAACTTGCACCACAATATCGGTATAAGTTCCAGTTAACTTAGCTATACAGTTTAACTACTGGCTGCCGTGGCCCTTTGGATTTTTAATTAACACGAGAAACGTTAATAAGAAATGATTAAATCTTAGGTGTTTTCATTAGCTTACTAACAACTATTTAATATAATGATATCGTTCGTTCTGTTTATAAAGTTATGTTTGTTAAGTTCTGTTTATAGTTATCTGTATATATCTTATTATTGCTAATGCAGTTAGTAACCTATCTGACAGACAATGTACAGCTAAAACTATTAGGCACAGTAAGCTGAAATTTGCCGTATATATTCGTTGGGAACCGTAGGGGTGCACTATGCAGGGATTTCCCGAAACTGTTAAATTAAATTAAAGACTAGTTAAGTGTCAGTTTGTTTAGAAGATACTGACGCCCTGTAACGACTGTCAAAGATTTTCATGACAACCGGGACCGACGGCTTAACGTGCTCTCCGAGGCGCGGGACAAGCGATAATTAACCATTCAATACGCACATAACTCCGAAAAGTCATTGGTGCGCGCCGTGGATTCGAACCCGACACCCTCTGCATGGCAATCTGTTGGTTTATCCACTCGGCTATCGCCGCCACGCGGTGGTCGGAGCTTGTTGTCTTGCAGAACTTGCCTGACATGTTGAAGCTCAGCGTCCAGGTGTTTCTTGTCACAGATCCCGCGGGCTCTCTGAAACAGAGACATTCCTACAGTAGCTAACTGTTTAGGATGGTGGTGAGATTCACCGTTTAAGTACCTATCTGTATGGGTCTTTTTCCTATACACAGTATGGCTTAAGGAGTTGTTTTTATTCCTGATGATAAGTACATCTAAGAAAGCTAAAGAATTGTTTGCCTCTAATTCCATTGTGAATTGTATTTGGTTATTAATAGAATTAAGATGGTTTAGGAAAGCATTAACACTATCTGTTGGTAAAATTGTGAAAGTGTCATCTACATACCGCTTGTAGAACCTCGGTGTGATGGTGGCAGGACATCTTCATCTTCATGGAGGTCTTCGAGGCGCGAGCCCTGCAGACTGCCAGATGTATTCATCGCGATAAAATCCGTAAACTGTAGTTTAATTTCAAAATCCACAATTTAATTCATCCATAATCCATAATGATAAAAATTATCATTTAAAATATACTAATTTCGTATTTAAGCTGTTATGCTCAGCTTTCCCTGATTTTTCCTTAGTATGTGTAGTATTGCTCATGAATTGCACATAAATTATACATAATTATGTAGATTTATTTCTACACTATTTGAATTACCGTATACAAATTAACGAAAAATTTGCTGCTTTAGCTAACTGAACAGCACTGGGTAACTTTCTCGTAAAAGCCAGGCATGCCTTAGATAATGAGATAAGTTAATTTTAAGAATATAACCAATATGCTTTGGTTGTTTTAATTCTATGAAGCGAAAGTCACCAAAGTACTGTTACAAACGCCTTTTGAACCCTAAAATGCCAACACAGTTGCCTATCCATACTACTCATCACAAATCCGTACCAATGCCTAAATCTCCGCGTCAGTACTTTTGCCTTCCTTATTCATTCAGTCCCTTTCAACCTCAGTCTGCATCCATCATCTAACGCGAACAGTTCTACTATATCCTTAGTGTGCCAGTCTCAAGTCCTAAATCTTTGTTCTATTTCTAAATCAGTTTCTACTATATCTAATATTACGTGTGTGAACCGTGTTCCAATAAATTATTTTAGCTAGTTCAAATATCTTTTTTTTTAAATACACTTTCCCGGTCCCGCGTAACATTTGGTGGCAGCGGTGGGATTCCTCAGAAATCCCCAGTCTGTCTCCGTATCTCGCTCCGGTAATACTCCGCCGTCTCGCATTCGTCTCTGCATCGCATTCGCCATAGTTCGAAAATCGCGCTATCTCTCGAACCGTCCATCCGCCGCATACTGCGCGGTGAACAACACCCGAGTTCCCGAGTTCCAGTCCCCGAGTGGCCCGCAGACCAGCCGCCGTGCTCCAGGTTCCTAGGAAGGGACATACTAACTCTACACGAGGTGACCATGTTCATTCTCCTCATCATCGTCGCCAGCGTCCTGTAAGTGCAAACATTTTTATCCAGTGCAGTGCTATATTATTCCATTTCAAAATCGAAAGTGCCCAAATTCATAACACATAACATAACATATCTTCACGTCTTTTATCCCCGAAGGGGTAGGCAGAGGTGTATTACACACCCACACTTCGCTAGATATGTTTCGGTCCCAATGTAATAGGGGGCGAGCCTATTGCCATCTACCGGACACATTATTAAGCGAGCGATAATTAACATTTTTAATACACACATAACTTCGAAAAGTTAGAGGTGTGTGCCCGAGGTAACTGGGGATCGAACCCGAGACCATCGTCTCGGCAGTCCGCTACATGCACCACTGGGCTACCGCCGCTTTTTCCCAAATTCATAAAGTGAACAAAGTCCACACAGTGCGTTACAATCCCATATTCTCAGTACTACATCGTTATCAGTTCCGGCCGCCCGACCGTCGTCGCATCGAGCTACAACAAACTCCATTGTTACTTACATTGTAACACTATACTAAATCTTAGTCAAGCTTTGTACTATCTAAGTAACCCTTTGTTCTAATTCTTACTATAAGTTCTATATCTTTCCATTGCCTTTGTGTATTTCTGTGTTTCTTTGTACTATTTTTAGCCGTGAACAATGACGACAAAGAAGGAAGAAACCGTTCTCCTTGACCGTATCGATATTAATACATTATTCAAATTCATTAAACCCTACGATGGGTCTCGCGATAAACTAAATTCCTTTATAAATAACTGCGAAAACGCATATCGATTAGCTTCAATAACTCAAAAACCAATTCTTTTAAATTTCATACTTTGCCGGCTTGAGGGCAAAGCTGAATCCGCTGCTTCAATAAAAGATTTCGACAGTTGGGAGTCACTTAGCTCTTTCTTACAATCGCGATTCGGCGAGCGTAAACATTACGCTCACTTATTCAGTGAATTACAAGAAACTCACCAATCGCCGGGTGAGTCAGTCAGCCAATACTCAACCAAAATTGAAACGTGTCTCTGTGGAGATGACTGTTCTCACCACAGGGTGGTAAATCAAAGATGGTATTCGACTTCACAATTTATTAATGTTCCTCACACACTCAGTACAATATATTTTGTATAACGCGACAATAGCAACGTTGCCTCATGAAAGGTACGGAACGACTAACTCCTGAGTGAGACGAATAACGTAATAACGTCATAATAATGTAGTATCATATTGTCGCTACATTATTCCCCACTTAATTAAAGAAAAAATATATATATATATCTTAAGCTTAATCGTTGAATATAACAAGAGATAAAAAAAAGAAAATACTGTGCATTCCCATGTGCCGCTGGCCTAATGTGTGACGTAGCCGATTCACTTTGCGGTGATGACATATTGTTTCATGTTACATTGGAATGCACGTAATGTTCTGGAATGTTAAAATATTACACGTTAACATGATAAAACTAAGTTGACTTTCTTAAACCTATTTATTAAATGTATTATCATACCTTACTTCTACGTGATAACGACGTTGGACAGTGGGATTGGTTTCGACACTGTTTGAATACTTTCGTTAATCGGTGATGCAGCCAGCATTTGTTTATTTATCCAGTTCTTGGTTCTAGCATTACACTTCTTATAAATGAAATATAAAATTATGATACTTAAAATTCCTAAAACTGCCACTAATATCATATTGAACTGAGATAATTGCTTCTCGATATCTGATATGTTAGAGCCTCCCTGGGCAATGATAACTTGATCTTTACTTTGGGTTTTACCCATTGTTCCGAATGATACTAGACTGCGTACTTTTCAATAGTAAATGAACGAAATTAATTTGAAACATGGGTTTGATGTATATATATTGCCTAATGAGCAAGTCCAAGGTCTAATTATTGTTACTTACAATATTATAAATGCATAATCAACAATATGCATCCATAATGTTTCGACATTTTGTATACATACCTAGGCACCAGGTGCATTACAATACTTATATTTTACGTGAATGAAATTTAACACCATGCCTACAAAGTTTATAATATCTATTATTATACATTAAACCTTACTGGACGCCTTATCGCTCGGCCAAAACGTGTGGTGCGAGTGGTAGCGGTTTCAGTAGCGTTTTTATTAGGAGCGTTTTTATTGACTAATATGCCCTTATAACTTATACCTGGCATGGTTGCATTTTCTGACTCTGAACTCTCCGAACTATGATTATGCTGCAATTCAGTGGGCGATGGCGACGACAAGTTTAGTGCTTCATCCGAGTTTAGTAAGTATGCGGGTTTGAGACGATCAATGGATATATTACTTATTCTGTCTGGTAATTGTACTCTAAATACCTTGTCGGTTCTTCCAATGACTTTATACGGACCTTCGTATGGTGGCTGAAGCGTTTTAGATATAGTGTCCCGCCTAACAAAGACATGACTGCAGACTTTGAGGTCAGGGTGTACAAAAATTGTCCTAGAATCCCTTTGTGTCATAGGTTTAGGTTTTAAACTACTGATGATTTCTTTTAAGTGTTGTACATATTCATATGAGTCATAAGTTTTTTTATTCGTGGTATCATAAAATTCGCCGGGCAATCTTATAGTGGAACCATACACTAGTTGCGCCGCGCTAACACTAGTATCGCACCTCGGTGCGGCTCTGAGGCCTAATAATATTGTTGGTAATAAATCTAGCCAATTTTCATTGTCTAACTTTGCTTTGAGTGCCGCTTTGAGAGATCTGTGCATTCTTTCACATGCGCCATTTGACTGTGGATGATACCCGGTAGTACGCAACTTTTCTACTCCTAAGTATTGCATTAAATGTTTGAAGATCTCACTCTCAAATTGTCTGCCCTGGTCGCTCGTTAATTTCCGAGGACAGCCAAAACGAGCGATCCAGCATTCAAAAATTACTTTTGCTACTGACTTTGCCGATATGTCTGCTGTAGGAATAATTTCAGGCCAAGAAGTGGCTCTGTCTGTTATTGTAATTAAATACCTATGACCTTCCTGTGAAGTGGGTAACGGACCTACGATATCGGTATGTATATGTTCGAAACGATCGCAGACAGGAAATTTGCCCAATTCTGATAGTGTATGCCTGTGAATCTTTGCTTTCTGGCATCGTACACACGCTCTTGACCATTTACCAACGTCCCTATTCATGCCTATCCAGAAAAAACGATCGGCTATCATGCGTCTGGTAGTCCTGATGCCGGGGTGGCTAAGATTTTGTATCATTTCAAAGACTGATTCCCGGAATTTTACAGGTAGGTACGGTCTGGGCTTACCGGTAAAATTTTCACAAATAACGTAATTTTCGGTACCAGTTAGATCAAACTTCTTGAAATGCAAACAGTTGTTACCCGAGTGACATAATAATTCCGAGAGCTGCTTATCGGACTCCTGCGCTTGAGCGAGGTCTGTGAAATCGATACCCGTGGCACTAGTTATGGTTTCTATACGAGACAACGTGTCTGCTACAATATTGTCTTTACCGTTGATGTACTTTATTTTATTCGTGAATTCACTTATAAACATGATTTGCCTCGTTCGTCTAGGTGTTTCCTTTTCACTGCCTAATTTACTAAATATAAATGTTAGAGGCTTGTGATCTGTATATATGACTAAATCGCGACCTTCTATAGAATTCCGGAAATGTATTATAGCTAAATATATACCTAATAATTCGCGATCATAAGTACTGTACTTCCTTTGAGAGTCTGTTAATCGCTTAGAGAAAAAACCTAAGGGTCGCCAGTTATTACTTACGCGCTGTTGAAGTACCGCTCCCACGCTGCTATCTGATGCATCTGTCATCAATGCTAGCTGGGTGTCTGGTAAAGGATGTACCAATAATGTAGCATTTTGCAGACATAACTTACTGTTTTCGAACTCGCGTTTCGCCTTATCCGTCCACTCGATAACCGTTTTATCTCTACGTTTGGAGTTGTGTAAGTATTTGTTCATCTCAGCGTGCCCCTGCGCCGCGTTAGGAATGTGTGCCCTATAGAAATTTAGCATGCCTAAAAACCTGCGTATATCTTCAACTGTTTCTGGTCGTGGAATATTCATAATTGCCTTAACAGAGCTGTCAGGGAAGACTTCCGCTATGGAAGATCTAGCCTTACACTCTTTCCTAATGGGTCTTATACCCAAAATCGGCAATCTAGTTCGCATGAAAAGTCCTTCTACGCTCAACGAAGCTATTAACTATGCTATATCCGAAGAAAAGATACAAATGATGAATATTATCAAAACGTAATCCTTATCAAAATCGATACTCACAAAAACCTTCCAACTCCCAAGATCGTCCTAAACCAATGGTCCATAACGTTCGTCAGACGTCCAACTCTACACCACCTACGTGTCGGTATTGCAAGAACGTAGGGCATACCATAGATGTCTGTCGGAAGCGCGAATATAACAACAATAGGGCTAGGAATAACAACACCTACCCCCAACGCTCTAACCCTAACACGACTCGTCCTCCCCAACGTCCAAACTTCCAAAATCGGGTTCACAACACCCAAGACGACTCTACCTACGAGGAAAACCTTCTTTTAAACGAATAGAGGGCTCACGACGGTGTCTCGTGAGACCCCAAAACCATTCAAAATCATCTCAATCCTTTCATAATGACACCCTTTCTAAATCCACTGTATAGCCACAGGGTAACCAGCTCCAAAAGGGAAGCTCACTCATTTCTAAATCCACTGTATCAAGAGCTACACCGCAGGGTAACCAGCCCCAAAAGGGAAGCTCAGTCACTGTATCTACTAAATCCTCTGTATCCAGAGCTACACCGCAGGGTAACCAACCCCAAAAGGGAAGCTCAGTCACTGTATCTACTAAATCCTCTGTATCCAGAGCTACATCGCAGGGTAACCAGCCCCATAAGGAAAGCTCTATCTCTGTATCCTCTGTATCCGCTGTTCCTACTAAATCCTACGCATCCGCCGTATCAGGGGTTCGACCGCGAAACTCTACCACTGCATCCTCTGTATCCACTGCATCCCGAGATAGTCTTACTAGATCCTGTGAACCTTCTATATCCACTGTATCCTCTGCATCTCATAAAATACTTACCAAATCCTCTGCATCCGCTGTGCCCCTTACATTCACTGCATCCTCTGTATCCACTGCATCCCGAGATAATCCTACCAAATCTCCTAGACCTCCTACATCCACTGTATCCTCTGCTCCCTCTGTATCCTATAAAATACCTACCAGATCCTCCGCATCCACTGTGCCTCGTACATCCGCTGTATCCTCTGTCCCCGCTGCATCTTCTACGTCTCGTTATATACATACCAGATCCACTGTTCCCACTGCATCCGCTGTATCCTCAAAACCTTACCATTCACTTACCAAGTCTACTGAATCTTGCTTTATACCTGCTAAACCTCCAATTACCAATAGACCTACCAAATCCGTTGCGACTACCAACTCCTCTAAATTCACTGCATCTACTACATCCTCTGTACCTCCTAATTCAGCCAATTCCATTCCAACCCCTACTATATACGAAATCAGCTCTAATAAACGATACCTACCTCACGTCAATATCCGAACCCAAGTCAATAACCGCGACCTCTCGTTCTTAGTTGACACCGGTTCCTGTGTCAGTCTAGTAAAACGATCTTCAATGAACGTGATGCCAGCTCTGAAAAATGAAACCATTCAATTAAAAGGTATTAATACCAGTGACGAAACCGTGTCTACTAAAGGTCACTTCCAATTAAAATTATTCACAGATGCTCATTCCGATCTTACTTATAAATTCCACGTAATTGAAGAAATAGACTTGAATTACGATGGCATCATCGGCACCGATCTTCTCAATGACTTAGATGGCATTATTGATTACAATTCCGGCACATTACAAATCAGACACTTCGTGGTTAGATTAAAATATTACGAACTAACCTACAAAATTCCGCCTCGCACCGAAACAATAATTGAATGTGCAGTTACTATAATCCCGAATATCGTGTAGGACTCATTCTAGATCAACATATCTCCGACTCTCTCCTAATTGCTAATTCCCTTGTCACTGTAAAAGACAACAACATAGTAAACGTATCTGTATTAAATACATCTGAAGACACAGTCGAAATCAATTCCGATATTAAAATAAATCTCCAACCCTTCAATGCTAATTCCTCCTTTATCTATAACTCCGAACCCTATAATACTAAATCTTCTACATCCCGCAGAAATCAAGTCCTAAACATGCTTAGGATAGAACATTTAAACGACGAAGAAAAATCTCGACTCCTCGACATATGTTCCTAATATTCAGACATATTCTAATTACCTAACGACAAACTTACTACCACTGACTTACTAGAGCATGAGATAAATACAAACTCTAGCCCGACAAATGCGAATTTCTACGCAAAGAAGTCGGCTATCTTGGTCACATTATTAGTGACAAAGGCATAAGCCCAAATCCAGACAAAATCAAGGCTGTAACACAGTTTCCTATTCCTAAATGTCCAAAAGATACCAAATCCTTCCTAGGTCTATTCTCTTACTATCGTCGTTTTATCCCTGAATTCTCCAAAATCGCTAAACCCCTAACTGTTTTACTAAAAAAGGACATCACTTTCTCCTGGTCAAACGAGCAACAACAAGCGTTTGACGAACTAAAAGAAAAACTCGTTTTTGCCCCTATCCTTATTTACCCTGATTTCACTGAACCTTTTGTCCTAACCTGCGACGCGTCTAACTATGCTATCTCCGCTATCCTATCTCAAGGAGATATAGGTAAAGACCGCCCTATAGCTTATGCTTCAAGAACACTAAATAAAGCCGAAACTAACTATTCCACAACCGAAAAAGAATGCTTAGCCATAGTATTCGGAACAAAACCTTTCCGTCCCTATCTATGTGGTCATAAATTCACTATTGTCACTGATCATAGGCCATTAAAATGGCTTTTCAACTGTAAAGACCCAGGTTCCCGTTTAGTCAGATGGCGTCTAAAACTAGAAGAGTTTGATTACAAAATCGAATACAAGAAAGGCGTAATCAACAGCAATGCTGATGCTCTATCCAGATTCCCAGTGAATCCTGTACAACCATTTCAAGACTCAATAGAAAATTCATACGATAATCCTATTCCTTCTACCTGCCGTCAAGATATTAAATATCCATCACCTGCGTTTAGCGCTATAACTCTTGACGACCTCGATATCCAGATACCCTCTGTTCCTCTAGGCTCTAACGAAGTCCCTTCGATAGACCTGTTAGAAAACGACGACGCTTTATCAGATATCCTAAATCCTGAAAGTAATAATCACTCACCTGATAATTCCAATCCTCTGCTTCCTCCCACCGAATCCGCTGATCCCGCTGAATCCACTGAGCCCGTTCTAAACCCTCACTCACCTTCTGGTTCCACTGCTTCTCCTGCTAATCCCGTTCCTCCTTCTGATGAAAACTACAGCAAATTCCTGAAAATCATGTCAGAAAAACAATTTAATAGTAATACTAAAATCCTCGAATTTAACGAAAGTATTCTTAAAACTCCTAGCAAACACATCGTTATTCCTACCTCAATCGACCTTGATACTTCTAACCCGTATATCGAGGAAATCCTAAGCAACGTCCCAGATCCTAGCAAATTTCTAAATAGGGAAAGAACCTTATACACATACAATTATCTCTGCTCCACCCTAGGTTGACTGGTAGAGAATGCCTAGGGCATTAAGTCCACCTATTGTACCACATTGTTTGTGTTGTGCAAAAAAGTTAAATAAATAAAAGTAAAAAAATATATACGTTTATATCCTTAGGGCACAAAGGATCCACTATATACTTTCTATTTACCAAAGTATACCATTTCAACAACTGTTCCTATGAATCTATTTATAAAAGCCTAATCTATCTTAAAAATCAATTCCTTGCTATATCCTTATCTCTAACCAACGAAAGCTTAGACATAGCTATCACTGATTTTCACGACCCTTTCGATAAACATATTTGGTCAAGAATATACAATATGTTCTGCTATATCTTTAATAACACTAATATAAGCATCAACGTCTATCACAATACTCTCCTATTTCCAACCCTCTCAGAAATACCTAAAATCCTTCGTGAAAATCATGATATCCCTATTGCCGGTCATCTTGGCACAGCCCGAATGCTAAATAGAATTAAAGAAAAATACTATTGGAAAAACATGCGTTCAGACATCGAGACCTATATAAAAACTGCACACTGTGTCAAAGCAATAAAGCCCTCAGACAAACTAATAGAGCTCCTATGCAAATAACTACCACTTCTACCAAACCCTTTGAACGCCTTAGCATGGATCTCGTAGGCCCTCTGCCAGAAGCAGGGTTAAAACAATTAAAATTCATACTCACTATGCAGGATGACCTAACAAAATTCTCATTTGCCTATCCTATCGCTAATGCTACCTCAGAAGATACATGCGAGTGCCTAGTACACTTTATTTCTCTATTCGGTATCCCTAAAACTATCCTAACCGACCAAGGTACCAACTTTACCGCAGAGATGTTCAAGAGAACCTGCGAATTTCTCAAAATCAAACAAATATGGTCATCCCCGTACCATCCTCAAACTCAAGGCGCCTTAGAGCGTAGTCATTCTACCTTTAAGGAGTACCTTAAATCCTACGTCAATGTGAAACATACCGATTGGCACAAATTCGTCTTCACGGCAATGTTAGCCTATAATACCTCTGTTCATGCGTTAACTAATTTTACCCCTTACGAACTCTTATTCGGCCACAAAGCCTTCATCCCTGACTCTATCTACGAACTACGTCCAGAACTAACATACCCCGAATATGTAAAATTCCTACAACATAGACTCAAACTCTCAAGAGACAAAGCTCTCGAAAATATTCAAAGGTCTAAAGAAAGATCCAAAGAATATTATGACAATCACTCACGTCCCATTCAATATAAAGTAGGGATTACGTTTACCTGAAAAATCATGTAAGACTGCGCAAAGCCCTATCGCCAGTGTGGAAAGACCCTTACAAAATCGTGAAGATAAACGGCAGAAATACACTAACCCTTCTAATAAACCGTAGGCACGTTAAACTCGCTTCTAGATCTAGTGCTGAAGATTAATTCACTATATCATTATTCTATTCTCTTACAGCAACCCTTCAACGGGTCAAGAATTCGTCAAACCCCTCACAAACAGTTCAGGAATATATTTCGACCCCTTAGGATCGTTAAATTTAGTTGATAGTTACCTTAGCGTAGTTATACCAGTAGACATATTTTACCTGTTCCCACATATAGATAATTTAAACAAATAATATATATACAACAGAATAAAACTACTTATGCAACTAAACTATCCTAAACTAAACCATTAAATTTAAACTATATTCTCAACATTTCTAAATCACTTTGTGAAAATGATAATGCATTAGATAACGTAGAATGTTTCAATCTCTTTCAACCCCTAATTACTCGCTTTGAAGACCTATATCGTAACACTGAATCTATCCTTTACCATGTCCCTCATCAATCTCGGAGAGCCGCACCCCTATCTATCATAGGATCTATTTCGAAAAAGTTATTCGGAACCATGGACGAAGATGACGCTATCCGGTATAATAATGCCATCCAAGAAGTTGAGTCCGATCAAAAGAAACTAGCGTCATTAGTAGAACAGAATATTCTCATTACTACCTCAACCCTCAAAGCCTTTAACGAAACCATTTATACTATAAATCATAACGAGCATGAATTAAATGTCGCCATCGACGGTCTTAACCAAGACGTCAAAAATATAACTTTTATCGCCAGAGAATTAGGAATAAGATCACGTATCCTAGAATTAATTTCCATGATAGAGAATAGTCTCTTAACACTATCCTTCAAAGTCGAAGATATTATAAGCTCAATAATGTTTAGTAAATCAAATATACTTTACCCTTCTATTCTAACGCCTAAAGAACTCTATACTGAGTTGATGAATAATTATAGATTCATACCAAATTCTAAACGCCTTCCAGTCCTTCTAAGCCTAAATAATATACAAACAAGTATAAATGTGTCTTCTATATCTTGTTATGAAAACGAAAACAAAATAGTTTTCGTCTTAGATATTCCATTAGTCAATCCTGCTAATTTCCACTTGTATCATAATTTACCCTGTCCAGTACCCTATGAACCTCGTAACCCTGTATCTTATACTACTATTGTTCCTTCTACTAAGTATATAGGTATAAGTAAAGATAAGTCCACTTATTGTAAACTTAATAATCTGAATGACTGTAAAATGATAAACCACGAGCATTACCTGTGTAACACTCCGATATCCTACTCTACTGTCGCAATTCCATCCTGTGAAACAGAAATTATCACTAAAGTACTTACCGAAATAATTTATCCGATAGAAGTAAGCTAAGTATAGAATGTAATACCTCTACTGTAGACCTAGATATAAGTGGTAGCGGATTATTGTACCTACCCCAAGGGTGTGTCGCCTATTGTAAAGACACACGGCTAGTCTCTAAGAATACTATTGATATTATATTAAAACCTATAATCGCTAAATTAAATATCCTTAACGACTCCTGCTGTAATTTCAATAAATATACTAGTATTGTATCCAACTTACCTCCTGTTAACTTGAAAAATGTAAATCTAGATTCCATTGCTTTTGAAAATCCTAAATTACTTAAAGAATTAAACGAATTTAATGAAAAAACCGCATATTCTACTCTATGAGAAGTACTATACTTCCACAATCTATGTAATTCTAATTCAAGTCTTAATTTGTAGTATTTTTTTAATTTGTAAAACTGGCATACTTAGGAAAATTTTAAAATCTCGTGAAACTCCTATCCCTGAACCCGAAAATGATGAAGTTGAACTTCCCACTATAACATCACCTACTCTTCGTATCCGCAACTCGTAGTCCTTGCTATTTCTTTCCTTTCCCGTAAACTTCATTTTTATCGTGAAATTTACACTAAATCGGGGGGCTGTTACAAACGCCTCTTGAACCCTAAAATGCTAACACAGTTGCCTAGCCATACTACTTATCACAAATCCCTACCAATGCCTAAATCTCCGCGTCAGCACTTTTGCCTTCCTTATTCATTCAGTCCCTTTCAACCTCAGTCTGCATCCATCATCTAACGCGAACAGTTTTACTATATCCTTAGTGTGCCAGTCTCAAGTCCTAAATCTTTGTTCTATTTCTAAATCAGTTTCTACTATATCTAATATTACGTGTGTGAACCGTGTTCCAATAAATAATTTTAGCTAGTTCAAATATTTTTTTTTAAAAAGACACTTTCCCGGTCCCGCGTAACAGTACGCTATCCAAAATTTACTCCAATTCTTTTCTCTATTCGACTGATTTTAAAATGTTAATAAATAAACTGTACTCAAAAACCGTATCTATATTATTTCCCACTAGGTTCAATTGAAGTGTAATAATAATTTTGTAGGGTACCGCAGAGGCGTTCAGCTTATATATTTTGATAAGTGCTGCACTAGGCAATTGTTGATTATTTATCGAATCAAATGGAGAGGTTGATTATTTACAATGTGTTCACTAGAGCGTGGTGAACCGATGTCTGTGTCGTAGACTGAGTCAATCTGTTAGTAAATCTTGAAGGCATTTGACGTGGCATAGTGATTGACGAATGTGATATTTGTAATGTTAATAGAATACCCAACGTAGTAGCAATAAAAACATGTACTAATTAATTAATTAGAAGAAAATTGTATAATTTAAGACCTCGTATTAAATACTTAGATAAATTTCATACTATAAGAGAGAAATACCTTTTCTTCATAGCTACCTTTAAGCTGCAAGGGTGAATTTGGAAGTGGAGAATGTTACTGTACAATAATTCTAATATTTTTCTAATTTTATAGGCGAACATCAATTTTATTAATTAATTTCGGCAACATAAATGTTATAACATCGAAACAATAGGTATTGCATTTGAATTTTAAATAATCATTTTAAATTCGCTAAAGCTTTTATGGACCATGTGAGTATGTTTTCGAAACCTAAAAATGTTTACACTAGAATGGGATCCTAGACTTAAATGCTTTCATTTATCAATTACACCGATATAATTATGCTTTTAAAGTTGTGTGTGTTTGCAATTCTGCATTATGTATGCAAATAAAATACAAACTAAATGCAACAAGGTTGATATGAATCCAAACCTCTACTGATACAAATACTTTCCTTGCAGTTGTAAATTGAGATGCATTTCTTATTGTGTCAAATAAAGTAGTCGTGACATACGGATAAACAGACATGGCGAATCTATAATTCCATACACAATAACTGTTCTGCTTGTAAACAAGTATTTTTTTTAGACATATTCATGCAAGCTCCTTTGTCTATGCTGTTGTGATCCGCTTCTATTTCTTAGGACGCGTTCTCCTATTCATCTATTTGTATTCAGGCGTCTGTTCCCTTTGTGTATCTTTGTTATCTACTTACACCATGGTGTTTGTTTGTTGTATGTTTTCTTTCTAGAAAAAGGATTAACTTTAAATTGACAAGTATTATTTTGTTCGTAAGATTATGTTTCTTTCATCGTCCTAGTATTATCCGGTTAACCACCAAACTTCGTTTTGCACTGTGTAGTTTAACCTATGCACAACCTATGAGATAGCTACTTTTCTTGGCTTAGATCAGTATTACGTATCAAAGATACTGAAACGACACAACGACTGCCAAACATCTACATAACAGCCGGGACCGACGTCTTATAATTAAAAATTTTATACATAAAGTCAACGGTGATCGTCGTGGATTTGAACCGCATACCCACTGCATGGCAATCTGTTGGTACCTCCACTAGTACATACACCTTTCAATGAAATGAAATGAAATGACTTTATTCGATTGAAATGGTACATAATAGATGTTCATATTTTTTACAGTTCACATTTCACCTCTATCAGGCATACGAATATTGTAGGGAATGTGGTAAGTATTTATTAGCTAGGTAAATAACTTAATTTGGAACATAATAATAAAACATAATTTTGTAACTGAAGCTTAATCTAATCTAATCTAACCTAATCTAATACAAAAGGGATATAAATATTGTAGGGATAAATTTATAATCATATTCATCTTATATGCAAGGACATGTTAACATTTAATTTTAATTATATAACAATATTTCTTATATTTTATCCGTATAAATTAAGTCATAATACTCATAATATTATTCAAAAATAATAATAGTAATCAATAATGTCAACATCTTAATGTGAAAAATTGTAACGAGATATGAATATAAATTAATGAATACGATTTTACAATTTTCATTCTACAATATGAATTACCTAATTTTTTATAGTTAACAGCTTAGTGATGTATTTCTTAAATATGTATGTACTATATTAATTACCTACTTATTTATTAATTTGTAGTCTAAGAATTCTTTGATTGTGTAAAAACTTTTATCTATGAGCCGCAAAAAAACTTACCTAGATACATTATAAAGACATCATACCAAATTACTGTCTAGGTAAGCATTATTTTCAGCCTTATAAATTTTGTTTAAAAACAACAATCCCCACTCAGGAATAAAATAAATCGTATGTCGCATGGTACTTTACAAACAATTCCATTGAGCACAAAGTATACCCAAATTCGAAGATAAAACTTGTTGTTGATCACACGAACCTACAATACTCGCCGCAGTTCTAAACGGCAAGGCAACCGCTTTAAAGCACCTGACCATACGTTCAAACTAGTCTATAAATATTAAAAACATTAAATCTTCTCCGGTACGGTAGGACCATATCCTACTGTACTCAACTGGAGTGCATATCTAGAATTAAATCGGTTAGTCTAAGAGACAACAATTTGCGGTGCTACAAACACGTCTCACGGACGTTGCGGTGTTGAGTTCGCAACTTTACTAGTTGGCATGTGGTTGGGAGGCATTTTGTTGGTTTAGTAACGTCTTTGGAAAACATTATTGTACTGTAGGTATTAAAAAGCTTTACTATCCCAGACAAACCATGCTGCTACGGGGGTAATTGAATTAGATTAAGAAAAAAATATATGGTTATTTTTATAATTTAAGGTATTTACAGAATATTAGTACCCTCTGGTCTCACAAGAGGGCATTATGCTGCTTTACACGTACTTCTGCTTTAAGCTTATTAGTGCCTCTGACTGCTAATTAAGAGCTCGGTGATTCCATACACACATGCAACGCCTTTAATATCAAGTATTAAGTCAGGCTTTAAAACATGTTGAAATCATTTATAATTTTTGGCCGACTTTTCTAAAAGTTCTGCTTTCAATCAGACCCCTATTTGCGCCTAATTATTTTTTTTTTTTTTTTTTTTTTTTTTTTTTTTACCTCTAAAAAATATTTATTTATTTATTTATTTATTTCAATATCTTATAACTATTATTACAGGTCATTAACCTAATGCAATAGCAAGACACTTAAAATAATATTTAAAACATCTTATAAAAAACAAAGAAGATAACAATGAAAACAACAAAATAAAAATATTATATAACAATCAAACAACACTGTGAAGTGAGTTTAACACAACAAAACTACAAAAGAAAATACGAATTATACATTACTCTCTCTTATACAACCCACCACACTATTAATTATTCATAGCATAACTTGTGCATTAGTAGCTTTGTGAATTCGCACCATTGACACGTAATGATGTCAATTTCATCATGTATGATATTGGTAACCCGAATTGCTCGGGTAAGAGAAGATTTGGCGAGCAGATTGGTTCTCGCTGTCGGTATTTCTTACGATAGGTCACTGTATTAGTTTTGTTAAAGAATTAATTTATAAAAAGCTTCACACTTATTGTAGTCTACATCTTGACTTGTCATTCGTAACAAATCGGTAAAGTCAAAGAACGTTGGTTGTGGTCACCAATTGAATGGATGATCACTTGCTGTGGTAATGAGATAAGCGTGCTACCGTGCTTCGGTGTGTTGCGTCTTTCAACTCTGGGGTAGAGCCTACTACATGGTTAGCGCAATACCTATATTGCGCTAACCATTTTTGAGTGAGGCAGGAACCAAGAGTGACGCCTATACGTTATTGTCTCACACAAGAATAACGGACGTGTCAGAAGCTTTCTACGCACACGTAAAAGAAAAAAGGCAATCTTCAGACCCGTATAACCATACCAATGCGTTCAAATTAACAAGAGAGAGAAACATACCGTAAAGATGAAACGAAAACAACTCGTTTAAACATTCGTTAATTACGCACACGAAATCAAATGTTTAATTTACAAGATGTGTGCAAATAAATATATACGCGAAAGGATTTCATTTTGAAATCATCACGAGCTTTGTTCTAATAAAGTGGGGCTCATTAAAATTGGTTGGTTATTGCGTAACGTTATTAATGAATCATTATGTTAACAATGTGTTCCGTGAAATTTGGTGTTATGGATTATTTTGGCTGACTTATTTATTTATTGTTTTGTATTTGTTGTTTATATTATAGGCCTAAGGTTCCTATAACTAGTGACCCATACACTAGATTATAGGTACCTTAGGCCTACCTAAGGATCCACATTTGATTAGTTGCTTTCCCTGTAGATGAAGTTCATACAAAGAATTTTCAAGCGTCATCGTCATCTTAGCGTTATTCTAGTTGCATCCGAGACATATCGTCTAACGCCCGAAGTCCGCTTACTATACACAGATTTGACAGAATTATTTATTATTTATTTATTTATTTATCTTTACATCACAAGGTAAGTATCTTATTAGCTAAGCCCCACAAAACCGTTGCAATGGTTTGACTGTGGGAATTGTAATATTCTAAGATCCCAGGCCCACCAGACCTTACTTATTTGCTCAGAAACTATATGTATAGAATAATGTAGTGGTAGTATACACATACTAACAGTACATTATTCATGAGTGTACACATACTTGTTATATATAGCAACCTCATGACTAAAAGTTAGCCCACGATCCAAGCTAGCAAGTATGCGTACACTCATAGCAGATACTAACACTACATCTTTATATATATATTTCTTGTGTGCGTGTGTATGTCACTGAACTGCTCCTAAACGAATGGACCGATCTTGATAAAATTTTTTGTGTGTGTTCAAGGGGACCTGAGAGTGGTTTAGATTCACAATTTAGTCCACTGGAAAATGTATTTTTAGTTTGTAAGTAGTAGTAGATTTTGGAAAGTTTCACATTGGAACCGACGGACTGCGCTGCTATCGCAGTGTCAAATCTTTTATTAATAATTTCGTCAAGGAGTACATCGAAACCTTACCTGAATAATAAAACATTAAAAAATAAAGATTTCGAGTCGACAACATATATCCGCAAAATTCGGATTGTCGAGTATTTTGTTAAATTGTAATGGTTCTGACAGACAAATCACAGTCGCCATATTGGCCAGTCTAGCGAAACGTCACAGATAACATTTTGAGTAGGTACTACTAAGTCTTAGCACTAAGTAGTTTGTATGTGTAAATACTTTTTGCTGTTATCTATACTAATATAATAAACCGGAAGAGTTTGTTTGTTTGAACGCGCTAATCTCAAGATATACCGGTTGGATCTGAAAAATTGTTATTGCCTAAGGCTATATTAAATTATATAAGGCTATATTAAATTACGCCAAAACTTTTAGGGGCCAGACAAAAATAATAAAATGGTCAAACGAGAAAGGAGAGGGTTGGGTCAAAGGCAATAAAATCTATAAATATAAAAAAATATATAAATCTATATGGGTATCGTTTTCGAGACTTTCGGGACGCTGATTAATAATAAGAAATTTATTTAGTGATCGAAGATGGCGGTTGGGAAATCAAAGATGGCGGTTGGGAAATCAAAGATGGCGGATGAGAAAATAAAAATAATCAATATTGGTATCGCCTTCGATATTTTAAGGGGTGGGGAATCGAAATACAACATCTATTTCATGATCAAAGATGGCGGATGGGAAATCAAAAATGGCGGATGGGAAAATAAAATAAAAAACAATATTGGTTTTGTCTGCGATGTTAAAAGGGATGGGGAATCCAAAAACAACATCTGTTTCGTGATTCAAGATGTTGGATGGGAAATCAAAGATGGCGGATGGGAAATATTTATAAAATCAATATGGGTATCGTCTCTGGTGATTTAATGGATGGAGAATCCAAATACAACATCTAATTCGTGATCCAAGATTTCGGATAGGAAATCAAAGATGGCGGACGGGATTTTTTTAAAGTCGATATGGGTATCGTCGCCGATATTTTAAGGAATGGGGAATTCAAAAACACCACCTATTTTGTGATCAAAGATGGCGGGTGGGATGTTTTTTTAAAATCAATATGGATATCGTCTCCGATTTTTAAAGGGATAGGGAATCCATATACAACATCTATTTCGTGGTTCAAGATGGGACATCAAAGATGGCGGATGGGAAAATTAAAAAAAATCAGTATGGGTATCGTCTCTGATGATTTAAGGGATGGTGAATCCAAATACAACATCTATTTCATAATCAAAGATGGCGCATAGGAAATCAAAGATGGCGGATGGGATTTTTTTTTAAAGTCGTTATGGGTATCGTCTCCGATATTTTAAGGAATGGGGTATTCAATATTATATAAAAATCTTTGTTTGTTTATCATTTATATACACTGAAATGATAAGAGATTAAGCGCTAAGTCAATGGTAACTTTGGAAAAGGGGCTTCGAAAAAAGGGAATTAAATAAAAATTCTTAAAAAGGCGATACGGAGTTCGCTGGGTCAGCTAGTCTTTATATATATATATATATATATATATATATATATATATATATATATATATATATATATATATATATATATATATATATATGTGTGTGTGTGTGTATATATATATATATTTCTTGTGTGCGTGTGTATGTCACTGAACTCCTCCTAAACGACTGGACCGATAGTGATGAATTTTTTTGTGTGTGTTCAAGTGGACTTGAGAATGGTTTAGATTCGAAATTTAGTCCACTGGAAAATGTTTTTTTAGTAAATTTTTTATTTGTTAGTAGTTTGTACGGTTTACGTACATTTTAATTTGCATTTTAAACAAACTGCCGACTCATCGATGTCGCAACAAATTATATTGTAAGTAGTGTGCATTTTAACTAACGCGCGAGACAGACGTATGTGAGAATCATCAACTTTTACGTAACTATTTGAAACGAGTGAATAATAAACCTAAATTTGGTGTCTAAACGCGTTTATCTTTTAGTCACACTCACAACCAACAACTACTACTTAAACTAACTAACAAACACAACTAACTATAAGTGTACAGTCAACTAAACTGTACATTTTCTGGTCCTTCCCGGATAAAACTAAGTGCTTAGTAAATTCTGTGTGTGCTTAAGGGTGATAGCGAATCGGTTTGGGTGGCCTCCCACAAGCGGGTCTCACCAGTCCAGATTGAGAGTCGAGTGTCACAACTGAACCACAGGTACACTGACCATCGTACTTCAAGATTCGCCGGAGCTCGTAAACTGGGACGGGCAACGCAGGAACCTTGAAAGAACCAGCATACCGGAGCTTCCCAGTCGTCTACGTGTCTAGGAAACAACTATCCTGGTAACGGCCACTGAACTAAACTTACTTCGAAGTTAAGGTACTGTACTTAATTTTAATTAACTATTATTTTTAACATGGATCCGCTTACAAAACAAGTAGGTATCTTTGAAGATATTAAAACTTTATGTAGCAACTACAAAAAGGACAGCGTAACCAGGAAAACCGTGGATTACTTGGAAAAACGTTTACGTATTTTAGAAACCCTATGGGAAACTTTAGACCAACAACACAAAATACTTTTGGATACGATTAAAAACAAAAATTTCGGCTACTTTAACAATGATCTCTATGAGAAAACAAAGAGTATGTACGAATCTACTAAGAAACATATGATGGACTTATTGGTAGTCCAACAGAAACAACAACAACAAAATGTGGATTTTGACCTAACTGGAATTATGGATGAAGAAGGTGACGACAACTTGAAGAAACTTATTAACCAACAAGAGAGAAACTTTAAGGCGTTATCGAGGAATATGTCTAAGATAAACATTGATTTTATTACCGAAAAATGGGAGTTTGAAGAGCATTTAGCAACTTTAAAATCTAAGTGGGAATCCATAGACAAAATTCACTGGGAATTAGAAGATGAGTTAAAGGTGTCCAGTTTGAAGGAGGAGTATAATCAAATGTTTGAAGCCATTGAGCAAAGATATGACAGTTTGAAAAGGGATTTGAACAGCAAGATATGGTCCAATATTCACTAACAATCGGCACCCAAAATCAACATTCCGGAATTTACGGGAAACTACGTTCATTGGATTACTTTCAAGGACATTTTTATAGAAACAATCCATAACAACCCAAGCATTTCCAAAGCTCAAAAAATGCAGCACTTAAAGACAAAACTTAGAGGAGAGGCGGAACGTCTTGTACACCATTTATCGATTAGTGCAGACAACTATGACTCATGCTGGGAAATACTCTCGCACTGTTACGATAATCGACGCCTTCAATTCACCTCTTTCATAAGCACTATGCAACATTTGCCCACTATTCAACAACCCAACGCAAATAATCTAAAACGCATGCATGGGGTAATAACTGAATGTCTCAACGGCCTTGGTAACATTAGTATTGATGTGTCTAGTTGGGGACCCATGATTGTTTACTTTATGTCTCAAAAACTGGATCCTATGACGCTTAACGAGTACACAAAGGAAACACAAAACAATAGGGAACTACCAGACCTGCATGAATTCTTGAACTTCTTAGAAGCCAAGTTCCTAGCTTACGAAACCGCTAAGAGTTGCTTAAAGGACCCTGGGCTCCCGGATCCCAAAACCATTCTTTCGCCAAAACGACTCAGAAACCAAATAACAAGCCCTGGATAAACTACAAGAATAACAATACTATTAACAACAATATACAAAGAAATTATCGACCTATGAAACTAATAACCATCTGAAAACCTTTCATACGTCACACTACGGACAATGCCCTCTGTGTGCCAGCGATCACGTGTTGATGCAATACGATAAATTTCTCGACATGGATATACCGCAACGAAACAAAACTGTTTTAAAATTAAAAGTTTGCAAAAACTGCCTGTACAGTCATGGCAACGTAGCGTGTAATTCTTGGAAAACGTGCCGGGAATGCATTTAAAACATCACACTTTATTACACATGAAACGACCTTCCGAATCTGAACCAATTACAAAAAGGGATCAGGATTCGAACTCTAACTCACGTCCTTCGACATCAAGTCAACAGGGAGCCCACCACTTAGCGATCAATGACACGGAAATTTTATTAACAACGGTTCAGGTCAAGGTAAAATCAGCCGACGGAACCTATATAACCCTCCGTGGTCTCCTAGATCAGGGATCATAAACTAATTTAATTACAGAAAACGTCGCTCAACTGCTACGTTTGCCGCGAACAAAATTTGATGCAGCTGTAACTGGAATTGGAGCAACATCCTGGAACTGCCAAGGACTTGTGCATCTCCAGTGTCAATCCATTCATTCTAACTTCAAATTCAACGTACAAATTTAAGTCTTACATAAACTAACAAACAAATTACCAAGCGGTACTTATGACAATGCTAGCTGGACACATGTACAAAACTTAAAACTCGCTGATCCGCACTACAATGTGTCTAGCTCAATAGACCTCCTCCTAGGGGCTGACGTATACGCAGATATAATCCTAGATGGAGTCTTGAAAGGTCAACAACATGCACCTATCACCCAGCAAACTCATTTAGGGTGGATATTGTGTGGAAAACTCAAAACATTTAACTGTCACTTAACTTTAATAGACACTGATGATTTATCAAGATACTGGGAATGCGAAGACATAGTTCAAGGTCACGAAGATATAGAAAAAAACAACCAATGTCAAATTTACTATAGAGAAACTACTAAGCGTCAATGCGATGGAAAATACGTAGTAAAAATGCCAATGATCCAATCTTTCGAAAAACATCTCGGCGACTCGAAATCATCTGCAATAGCTCAATTTTTGCAACAAGAAAAAAGATTAGCCAAAAATAAGCAACTTTCACTTATGTATACAAACTTTATCAACGAATACATTGAATTACAACACATGAAGCCTTTATCCCATTAAACATCTAATCAAATTGAAAGTTATTTGCCGCACCATGGAGTAAAGCGAGATCAATCCACAACCACTAAGCTCAGGGTAGTCTTCAACGCGTCACAGAAAACGTCGACTGGCAAGAGCTTAAATAGCTTGATGGAAAAGAGTCCCAACTTGCAAAAGGACATTCAAGCTCTTATTTTGAAGTGGAGAACCTATAAATATGCATTTACCGCTGACATAGAGAAAATGTACAGATGCATATGGATAGATGAAGACCAACATCCGCTCCAGAAAATTATATGGAGAAACTCTCCCAATGATCGACTTCAAGAATATGCTCTATGCACGGTGACATACGGTACAAAGTGTGCGCCTTGGTTAGCCATGCGAACATTAAAACAATTAGCTATCGATGATGGTCACCTGTACCCGGATGCTGCGAAATTACTTCTAAATGAATTCTTTGTCGAAGATTTGATTAGCGGGCATAATCAACTAACAACTGCCAGAAACTTACAGACCGACCTAATCAAATTACTTCATGGTGGTGGAATGAACTTACGAAAGTGGACGAGCAATTGCAGCGAATTACTTGAAAACCTTCCCGAAGAAAAAATTTCTAAGACGAACTTTGATTTCAAACAGGAGGATTCCATGAAAACCTCAGATACATTTACTTTTAACTGGAATCTGAAACAAGACTCAAAAAAGGGACTAACCAAGCGGTCTCTGCTATCTCAACGGAAAAACTAGGATGGGACGAACCTTTACCTATTGACATACAAAACGAATGGCTGAAACTAAAAAGTCAACTACAAGAACTGAATAGAATAAAAATTAATCGTTGGATTGTAAGTGCACAAAACAAGATCGAACTCCTAACCTTTTGCGATGCAAGCGAGAAAGCATACTCGTGCGTCATCTATACACAAACATTGAATGAAACCGGACAACCTGTACTAAGTTTGTTCGCTGCGAAAACTAGGGTTGCCCCACTCGCGCAAAAATTATCTCTGCCCCGACTCGAACTCAGCGGGGCGTTACTTCTGTCGCTCTGTGTTTACATACTACCACAATTGGAAAAAAGGACTGTAGTGCCAACCCTAAGTAGTTCAGAAAACGTTATAAATAACTTATTAAATAATCACAGTTCATTGCACTATGTAACGCGTGTCATCGCTTGGATTATGCGATTTAAAACAAATGCACTCAGTAACACAATAACAATGATGGAATTTGACACCCGACGACAGGCACTTGCTCGTAAATTGCCTAACAGCAAGCGAACTTGATAAGGCGATAAATATAATAACAAAGACTGTACAACAATGTGAATTTACTATTGAATATAATATGTTACTCAAAAATCTTCATGTAAACATCAAAAGTACCATTTCTAAATTGTGCCCTTACCTTGATAAGGATGGTATTATGCGCGTGGGAGGTCGACTAAACAAAACGAATTTACCCCCTGGAATGAAAAACCCAGCAATCCTACCAAGGAACAGTAGACTAACTGAACTGTTGATAAACCAGGCCCATGCGACAACTTTACATAGTGCAGCCCGGCTCACGCTCGCTTACATACGCCAACAATATTGGATCGTTGGGGGTAACAGAGCAGTAAAAGCTCAGTTACGTCGATGTGTTCGGTGCAACCGTTTCAGAACGACAGAGAACTATCAACTCATGGCCGATCTTCCATCTCAACGAGTGACGCCTTCCCGGCCATTCACGCACTGCGGCGTAGACTTTACAGGCTGTGTCGACATTAAACTAAACAATGGAAAAGGCGTTAAGACATCCAATGGATATATAGCGATATTTGTTTGTCTGTCAACAAAAGCGGTACACATCGAGCTAGTATCGGATTTGAGCACAGAAACTTTCTTAAGTGCATTTCAAAGGATGTGCGCAAGACACGGGACACCTAGCCATGTTTACTCCGACTGCGGCACAAATTTTATTGGAGCCTCAAGAATGAACAACGAATGAACAGCGAGTACGAACTTTTTAAGACTGAATTGCCCGCAGATTTTTCGACAAAATAAGTGGAATGAAAGTTGAATGGCATTTTAATGCCCCCGCATGGCCAACTGCTGGAGGATTATGGGAAGCAGCCGTGCGATCTATGAAACACCATTTACGTCGTATTTTGGGGGAACAAAAGCTAACTTACGAAGAGTTTTCAACACTATTAGCCAAGATAGAAGCGTGCATGAACTCTCGGCCGCTTTGCCCTCTTACGGAAGATCCAGATGAGTTCTTCAACTATTTAACACCCGGTCACTTCCTTACTGGCAGTCCTACCATTACTCTGCCTCTCTCTAACTATGAAGATGACCGATACTTAGATTTACGTAAAAGGTGGCAACTAACCGAGAATATGTACCAGCGGTTCTGGAAACTTTGGTCTTCTGACTATTTAACATCATTGCAAGCACGCAGCAAATGGTTAAAACCTACTCCCAACATTGAAATAGACAGAGTGGTTATGGTAAAGGAAAACGATCTTCCACCAGGAAAGTGGGCCCTTGGCCGCGTAATCGAAGTACACCCGGGCAGCGATGGTCGCGTGCGTGTTGCAACAATAAAAACGCAAGCAGGCATATTGAAGCGACCCATAACAAAACTGTCGCTGTTGCCAATTGAAATTACGCAACAACAATACAAGTCGAACAATATAATAATAACATTATTCACTTATCGTAAGTCATACTATAGACAACTAGAAAATAAAAATTCTTTATTTTTATATTTAGCGACCAGCTCGAGTGGCAGAGTTACGCCAACAGACGCGTCATCAACCGTGCAAATTACAAGTCTCGGAATTGATCGCCCTATCTACTACGATACGGTTGGGAAAATGCAGCTGATTCATGACGAGTGGAGATTGCTGATGTACTACAATCTATCTACGTACTGGACTGCTGTACAAAAATTCGAAAACTAGTTACAAGACATCCAGAACCTGTGCGAAAGTGTGAACCCAAAATATTGTGAAACTACTACTCAACAGCTTACACACGAGATGGACCTTCTGCGCTATTACAACCAGGCGCTACTAGCTCCACACAAGCATCTATCCAGCAAGATGAAAAGGGGCCTAGTCGACGGCGTAGGATATGCAGCGAATAGTTTATTTGGTATCCTGGACCAGAGGTTCGCCGATCAATATCAGATCGACATTCAGAAGGTACAGAAGAATGAAGAATATATCCTACAACTCATACAAAACCAGACTTCTATTGCCGAAATTGATAACAATATCTTAAAGAAAAATGAAGAAAATATTGATCGACAATTTACACTTATTGACCAGTTCATGAATGAAACGGACAGAAGATTAGTACGTGTTGAATCGGACATTGAGATAGCTATGGCTTCGAGCTATTTTAGTTCAGCTTCTCTCGCTGCGCATTTACTTCTCGCAAACTTAAAGAATATTCAAGAAACTCTGTTCAACACGTTAGTCGACGTCTACAAAGGAAGGATGGACGTTCACTTGCTCACCCCTGTCAACTTGGTACAACAGCTAACGATTATCTCAGGAAGATTACCAAAAACACCAACGTTACCAGTAGATAACATCCAGGATGAGAAAAAGGATATCTACAAGTTAACGTAAATTAACTTAAAAAATAAAAAGTGTAGCTAAATAGTATTAAAAGGCCCGAGTTACCAACAGCCACTTCATGTACGAGCTTTACATTCCATTGGCAAGCGACGAGGACTTTATGCTGTATCACAACATACCTCTACCTATGAAGAATCCGCATAAAGAGAACAAGGCGGTTGCTTTATTAGTCACAACAAAGTATATTGCAGTTAATCTCGAGAAGAACTCTTACGTGGAATTAAACAAAAATAAGTTATCTGACTGTATTCAACGCCGAACAAACATTTTCGTATGTATTTTGAATTTGCCTATTTTCAACTTACAAAATGTCAACGCTCCATGTGAAGCAAAATTACTTGGTCATCAAACTACATTGCCATGTATAACAAAGAAAACTGAATGTGAAACTACCTGGATTGAATTACATACTACAAATACATGGTTGGTACTGACCTGTGACACATGCATTATACGTACGGTCTGCAATAATGACGTCAAATCTCACATCATCAATACGTCATCGATTGTGTCATTGAAACAAGGATGCCTTCTGCAGACGAAGGATCTAAAAATACACTCGCACAACAACTACGACAGCAATGCCAGATTGGACTACGATTTGAAAATACCTTCGCTGGGTAACACAATAAGCAGCATAGTTAACACCCACTCAACGCCGTTGCTGAAGGTATCTCACGATGAAAACATTGACTTAGTTGAAGAACGGTTGCGGTACTTAAATAATCATGAACATCTCCCAGTCCTGACAAATCACGATATTCATCACTATGCAATATCTTACTTACTTCTGGCTGTTACTGAAGTCGCAATAAGCGTGTGGCTAGCGAAAAAGTATGGCTGCTGTAACAAGAACACGTCAGTATCAGTCACAACAAAGTACCGCACCCGTTGATGTCGAATTACAAGCCAATAAACCCACTGTCACGAGGAAGACGGTGTACCGGTCGCGTTCGCTGCTGGAGCGCCCACGTCCCAAGGAGTCACGACATGGGAATACACTCAACAATCAAGCATGCCCCGAGTCTATCAAGGGTTCGGCGGTTCCTGATATTGAATTTCATTTCTAAACGTTCACATTATTTTTTTTACTAGTTTTATACTTTTATTTCATTTAACTTAATATTTTTTGCTTTGTACTGGTGATTCTCATATGTTTATTTTATCTTTTCTTTTCTCGAGTTGGGAATATGTACGGTTTACGTACATTTTAATTTGCATTTTAAACAAACTGCCGACTCATCGATGTCGCAACAAATTATATTGTAAGTAGTGTGCATTTTAACTAACGCGCGAGACAGACGTATGTGAGAATCATCAACTTTTACGTAACTATTTGAAACGAGTGAATAATAAACCTAAATTCGGTGTCTAAACGCGTTTATCTTTTAGTCACACTCACAACCAACAACTACTACTTAAACTAACTAACAAACACAACTAACTATAAGTGTACAGTCAACTAAGCTGTACATAGTTGTTGACATTGGAATGTTTCATATTGGAACCGACCGACTGCGCTACCATCGCAGTGTCAAATCTTTATTAATAATTTTTTCACGGGGTACGGTAGACTCGATCAAAACCTTACCTGAATAATAAAACATAAAAAAATATAGATTTCGAGTCGACGACATACAGCCGCAAAATTCTGAGTGTCGAGTACTTTGTTAAATTCTAATGGTTCTGACGGACAAATTGCAGTCGCCATATTGGCCACTCTAGCGAAACGTCACTGATACTGGATAACATTTTGAGTACCTACTACCATAGAGCATAGATATTTATTTATAGAGATGTTTTTCTTATTGCCGCTTTTAAGACAAACTTTCTGCGACCCAAATGGCCGCTTGGCGGCGTAACAGTCGCGAGAGTGTCAGTGCAACAGCTGTCTATTTCTTACGCCAAAGCAATGCAAGACAGATGGCGAAAGACGCTAGCGCCGCCAACGGCGCCAACTACGAACTACACTAATGACAACCGTCAATACGCCAACTTTAATCGGCACATGACATCCTTAAGAAATAAGCTTCTTTAATGTAAATCATCTGTATTCATTGCTACTACTCAGTCTTACTAAGTAGTTTGTATGTGTAAATACTTTTTGTCGTTATATTTCACAAACAGTTAAAACGACAATTATACGAGTAGAACTATCCGCCCAATAAAGGAGATTTGTGTTACCCCGAACATAGATGATATACTATAACCAGAGAACCCCAAATTTACGCGAGCGAAGCCGCGGGCAAAAGCTATTTATTCTATAAATTTTATTTCTGAGAAAATAAGTAAGTTGGCGGCCCTGGGATCTTACTCTATAACTTTAAGAATTATGATGTATCCAACGGCCAATTCCAATATTTCATCTACGCATTGATTTGTCTACTAGAGATACATATTTGACATATTGTGTACAAAGCTTATAACAAATATATGCTAGATCAGTAAATAGTGGTGGAACCACGGAAGACTGATGTGACATTAGTCTTTGTCATAAATGTCTCAAAGAACCCGAACTTTTTTCAACTACTGCTGTAACTATCTACGCAGAATGAGCTCTCAGTGTCCTGATGTGTTCTTGTACCTTTGAGCTTCTTCGGTTTCATTAGACTGATGGCAGCATCCCTAGTTGGAGGAATCAATTCAATACGCACTTGGTAATATTATAAGGGAGCTCAGCGGCGAAGGCTGTGGATCGCAACCGCGATAGCGCTAGGATGATGTTTAGGTATACAGAACGATTGAACTTTGGAATAACAGAATTGCGTCTTGGCCTCAGTCTGAGTCTTCTCCATGGCCACTGTTGGAAGAGGATATCGCAACTCATGCATTGAAAAATATTTACATGCTTATATTACTTACATTTCAGTAAAGTACCCGTATAGTTTAGTAACAGATGGCCACTGTTCTACCTATCATTACAGTCCCAAAACTACCAAAAAATCCAGTCATTGTTTTCAATTTCAGAAAATTATTCGCTCAACAGTCAGAGGGAAGCATTCTAGTAATAAACTGTGAATTCTGACAACATTGCACTGCGTTGCAGGGGGCTTATGTTGCGGAAAATTCAATGTTCCTGCTGGTACCATTAGATTACCAAATGCAAACCGGTGGATGGTATTTCATGCTACGAGAAACAGAAACCAAATTGTTTTGTGTAGCTAAGAGTTTTAAATTAGTTATTGGTGCAAAATAATATGAAAGCCGATCTCTATGTTTATAGGGTTCTTTTAAAAAGTACTTCGAGTCACTGTGGTTGAAAGATTACTACGGAGATTTTTTCTTCACACGATCTTAGCTTGTTATGTAGATATGTGCTTTACATTCAAGTATACTTTAAATTGCTGCTATTAGAATGTAAAATGTTTTTGTTATTTTAATCTCAGCCTAGAGACGTCCACTGCAGGGCCTCCCTCAAGGCTTTCCACAAAGACCGGTTTTGAGCGCATCTAACCGCTACCCGTGATCTTAACCAAATTCATTTAAATTATAGCGTTCTACAACAATATTTTAAAAAATATTACAATGTACGTTCTCCAAAAATTTAAATAACAAAGTGTAGCTAAATAGTATTAAGGTCTTAATAGTTTAAAAAAGTGTTTTTATATACTTTATTGTTCTCTTAAAGTTCGGGTAGCATTCCTAGTTATATTTTCTGGTGTAATGCAAATTGTTAACTACTATATAATACAAGATGTTTGATGTCTTGTGGTAGTACTGACCTAAAAGTAATCTCACATTTTATTGTGATATACCCATAATGACCTTAAATTAATTTAATATCGCGAATAAGACCCGTTTTAATAAAATTGTATGATGTACCCATAATTTATTTTATGTTTCCACCGGTCTAAAAAATGTCATGTCAGAAGTACCGTAAACAGAAGAGCATGCATGAGAAAATTGATGGGAGTGAATGAACGAAGACAGCTATGTCAGGATCGTTGCAAATGGCGTTCCGTAGTCTTTGCCTACCCCTTCAGGATACAGGCGTGTATGTATGTAATATTTATTCACAGATACTTACTTTTTCCACTTTAGTTTTAATTCCACCACGGCAGCTAATTGCTTACCCATTGCATAATATGTATTCTTTGCAAATATAATAGGCTACTATATAACAAATCAGGGAAACTATATAGAACATACTAAAATCTTTAACTGATACCTGAACCGAAATTAATCGCTTACACCATTATATAAATATAGCTGCTGTTTACAAGAATTTCAATACTTCTTATTGGACAAATATCTATAATATTCCCCTTTGTATTAATCAGCGGCTGCCACACTAATATTATCGTTGTTCGAGAACGGGATTACACGTTATACATTTTCTTCTAACTTATAAGTTTGCTTAAACCTATCACAATTGTGTATATTTTTACTATTATTTCAGAGGTGTATTTAAAATAATTACCCAAATTATGCATGTAAAGTAATTCATTATTTTGTCAGTACTGTAAAATCCTATTAAAATTCAACTTTCACTCTGTTCATTTCAAAACTGTCCTTGATGTCATCATAATCTATTGTTACCATTTCGAGAAGTACACTTATATGCAAGTTTATCGCAGAGCGGTAACATCTAGGCGTATCAGTTCCCGACACTCCAATCCAAGATAGTGCCGTCACAAACAAAACATAATCGCGTACATTTACAACTCATTTATTCCGAATAATACTACTATCTAGACCCTTATACAGAGTTAATTCACATATCCCTTGAAATCTTCCCGGGTCTCGAATGAAATTTATGGGCCCAGCTTAATTATGTGCCTTTTAAACGTGATTTGGTGCGACAGGGGCTCTGACGTCATGGTCCGCTTTGAAGAAATTTTTGGGTGTAATGTATCATCCCTTAGGGTATGGCTAGTTCTATGGTAGGCATGGCATTTTAGTAGTGTTTGTGAATGTGTGAGTTCGTTTCTTTGGTATGAGTTTTGTTTAAAGTTCGTGTTGTATGACTCTTTTATTAACAGAGTATGATTTGATTATGTGATTATTTGCTGTCATGTACAACTTTTAAATTATTGTTTTTGCCTTGACCAATGTTTCCAATATTATAAGGTAACGATGTATTAACTAATTTTAATTTTTATTGGAATTTTAGAAATCTTTGAGATTTAAATAAGTAAACTGTAAATTAAGTGAAATACACTAATCGAAACTTCGTTCTAAAAAACTTTAATTTTAAAGTATTATTTATTTACATATCAAATGAAGAGTAACTACTTTGAAAAATTTTTTTTCATCGCAACTGTAATATATTGCAAAGAGATGATTCATGTTATTGCAATACTATGTAGTCTTTCCTGTCAAATATACTATCTCTATTATTGTTAACACGAGAACTTAGTCCTCATCGTTATGGCTTATTATGTGGGTTGAACCCTCGTGTTGAAATGTGAAGAGATATAATTGATGTGAAGATAATGTTTAAATGTTGGTCTTCAATTGGGATAGAAGAGAACCCTATAGGCTTATTATTTATAGAACAAAGTTAATTTAAGCGACTGCATGGACGGCGTAGAGTTTTCATTGGTCACCGTGCTATTGGTAGTGAGGCGCCTGGCATATAATTTTTTGACCTCCTTCTGGCAAAACTTTTTATGATTCATAAATGAGAAGATGTTAAAGGTCTGTGTTGCTGAATGTCTGTCAAGCCCTCACAAAAGTGCGGTTAATGTATTTATATATAGAAACAAGGTTATTTCAATATTTTGTATCACTAAATTAAACCTATATTTTATGTGTCTAAGGGCAGATTGCTTGATTCTTCGCCGGTATCAGCACTTCACGTCACAGTTTGTTTATAAGTTCACACCAAATCAAATTTAACAAAACTAACTAGTACTGAACACGAAACGAGTGACAGTTTCTAGGTACTTGTTGCCCGCCCGGAGTCTCCAAGTGAAGTGATCTTTGTTCTGTCGCTCCGTTGAACGTCAACCGTCACCCCCCTCTTCGACTGCAGCGAATGTCACTAGACTCTGTCGAAGCGCGCCATCTATGCGCTTCCGTTTCGTAGTCAATTGACGTCCGTACTGATGACCATTCCGTTACGGCCATCCTACAAGACACACGTCCGTGCGTGTTAATCTGTAAAAAAAATTTATACGCACAGTATCACATTGCTCGGTCACTCCTGACTTAACCCAGGTAAGGGTTGAATCAAAACAGTGTTTATTATAGGAGTTGGATTCAGAGCATTACTGACAATACAGTCAATTACCATAGACTCGCGTTATAATCTAATCAAATAACTAAAGCTCTACATGTGATTCATAATCGTTCAGTAACCTCCAGTTACTAAACCAGGCACTCAACCAGCCACTCGCTTGCCCCCATTCAGTAAACTCCAGTTACTAAACCAGGACTTACACCAGTCCCTCGGTTGCCACCCATTTATCTGCGCATCCTCACAAGGATCGCCAAGTCTCTCCTGGACTTTATGGTTTCCTACGAAACCCATTTCTCTGCGCATCCTCACAAGGACCGCCAAGTCCCTCCTGGACTTTATGGTTTCCACGAAACCCCCAACACCAGAGTTGTCTGCCTACCGCGTACTCACGGACAACTGCCTTCACAGTTGTATTGAATCCGATCTGTACTGATTTGCGGCTACAAATCAACCCCTGACATTGAATCACAACCAATCAAACACCAGAGTCATCTGCCTACCTACCATGTACTCACGGACAACTGCCTTCACAGTTGTATTGAATCCGATTTGTACTGATTTACGGCTATTACGGCTACGAATCGACCTCTGACATTTAATCACACAACCAATCAACATGTAAGCTTTCTACTGTAACTTTTCTACCGTCTCGTCAGTATTAAGGTTCACAATTTGCTCTCTTTAAGATCGTCAGTTATGCTCCGATCCTCTGGCACAAAGTTTCAGTATCAAAATCAATAATCAGGAAACTCAAAGTAAAACTGACATTTCACTATCGCTGTATCTCTCAAGATATTATTTTAAACCAAGTAAACCATAACATTTAAGCTCTACATGCGATCATGGCTATGCATAGCCCTTTAACCTCCAGTTACTCTACTTTATGCGAACCCCACATGGGAACGCCACTGAAACCCTACCTCCACCAGAGCTGACTGCAATACCGCCTACTCACGGACTACTAAGTTAGCAGACGCCGATTTCTACCGAGCTACGGCTACACGTCAGCCTCTGGCACGGTCCGATCCGATCATCATGTAACCTTAAACACTTTCTTCAATATCAGAACTACTTTGTTCTACCTCAATTTCGTCAGTTGTACTTTGACCTTCAGGCATTTTTCGCAACCTGTCGAGTGCGTACTTACAGTTACGCTTAGAATTATGGGCTGTGCGATTATAACGATCATCACAAAGAACTTCTGTGACCTCAAATGGGCCTTTATACTTTAAGATATTTCAAACCAAGTTAACCAAAACATTAAAGCTAAGGTCTTTGGACTCTACATCTTCTAACCAAATTCCTTTAATAAACTACCTTCACTTTCATTGCCAGTTTTGGCCAGATATGCTTTATACCTTTTATATTACTACTTTACTAAGAGCAGTCGTGTTAAACTCCAATAGCATAAATGGGAAACCAACTCACGACCGCTTGATCGCAAGCTCTGTCAAGTGACTAATTGAAGCACATCGTTTAGATGAAGGGTGTTCATGCTTCATTGGATGCTGATGACAGCAATAAAACAAGTCGTCATCTACTCGTTCGATTGTGATATTTTAATTCTATTGAAGTTCAGGTGTTAGATTTCTGTATCCCTATACCAACATATAATATATATATGATGTAGTTTAACGACAGGAAAATAAAATAACTTTCTTTCTTTTTGACAGGTACTCACATTATTATGATTATAAGAGATCCTAATTATATTGAGCATAATTTTTCGCTCAAGTATTTGTCATCAGGATGACGCTGTCATAGATAACTATTTATTTTGGTACGTGGTTTGGTGGGGGCAGTTCTCCTCCATTGCTGGCAAGAATATACACGTGACATACACTTGAGTTAAGCAGAGGCAGCAAAAGCCTAGTGGAGATATCAACAAACTGTCGTTCATATCCATGGTGGTTTGTTGATATCACTGCGAGCACCACTGACTTTTTATAATCATGAGTGTATTAAACTGTTAAGTATAATTTGCCTCATTGCTTTGGAGAGCACATTAAGCCGTCAGTATCGGTTGCCACGAAGATCTTTTACAGTCGTTACAGGTTGCCCCAGAATAAAATAATACTGGTCTAAACCACAAAATATCGCAATTGCTTTAGGTTGCGAGGTCAGACGGCAATGATTTTGTGGAGAAGCTGATATTTTGTCAAATCTGCTTAGGCTAGTAAGTGGAGTATTCCTCCACTGGCACTCAACCAGCACTTCTGTTGAGTTGAAGTACTTTAAGATATTATCGATCGTCGTGGACTTTGAGAGTTTGATTATCTTTTGATGATGTTGTTGTATTGGCAAGGACTTATTGTTTAGGAAGCTGCTAGTTTAGGATTTAAATGAAGGTGAGATAAGGAAATCGGAAATGCTAAGTAACTGGTTGACTCAAAGCTTTTGTGATATCTGAAGTTGGTGATTATCAAGAGTGAGTTCTTGCGATGTTAATGTGTGAAAACATATATTGAGTGCAGCTCAGCGATTGTAATATTTCGTAGGTATTTATAGCAATTGAATAGGAGTAATCATTTATTTATGAAGGATGCAATATTTAGGCATTGTTTTCTTCAAATTGATAGCTTATCACCCGTGTTACTCTATCTCAAATTATGGTACTTAATAGTGCAAAAAATGGATTCGAATCGGTCAGACAAAGATGATTCACTGCACGGTTGTTGTAGTGGTTTAAAGGCCCGTCTCATCGCTTAACGCTGCGCCCAGTGTTGTGCGTTCGATTCCCGCAAGAGACAACACTTTGTGTGATTCATAAAATTGTTGTTTCGAGGTATGCATTGTGTCCGTTGGTTGTTTGTTAGTTAAGTCCCTCGCAGCACATGATTTATTCCGAGTGCGGGGGTAGCAAAAAAAGAAGACTTACATTAAGGTCCATTACAATAGGTACATTCAATTCAAAGTCATCATAACAGCATTTCGTAGTCCATTGTTGTATATAGGCCTCTCCTTATTAGTATTACAATGGCTGGTTTTACTTTAATGTGGCAAAAGAGCAGACGGATTGCCTGATGGTAAGAGATTACTGCCGCCTATGGACACAAGCAACGCCAGAGGAATCACAAGTGCGTTGCTGTCTAATTAAATGGAAAAACAAGAGAATGAGAAGCGGGATAAGGGAGAAGGAAAACGGTATGGAGCGTCCGGTACTCTCACTCTTTGAACGAAACGCAAAAATATATATACTTTTGCCTTACTTATTTATTTAATTTATGTCGATATTCTGTGAGAGGGTAGTACTTTTCTGATCTAGCCGGTTCATTTACGCTGAAATCAGCAAGCCCCCAAGTGAATTGGAGAAATGACCTGCTATGCCAGACTGGCCAAAGTTTCGTATAGGGTACTAGCTCTTGCTCGCTGATTCGCTCGCGTGAATTTCGCTTAGATAAAATGTTTTGTGGAATAGAAAGGATAGAATATGCATTTATTTTTTAAATAAACACAATAGTTTGTACAAAATTTTACGCCATTTGGTTTGCAATGCTAATTCTCAAACAAATTTGATGATTGATGTTTTTATTGTCATACAAACCTACAACGACCTTTAATTATTTAAAAGATTTGTATAAATTAGGACCTTTTTTTGAGCCCCACGCCCTAAGTGTAATTTCATTAATGGCATTTGAATAACAGATATGCAATGTTTCTAGTGAATCCATTGAAGAATTTGCTTGATTAAATTGAAAATATAAAAGGTTTTGACTGGTCATCAAACGTGGTTTACGGAACCATTATACAAAGTTTGACGTTAATCCATTAAAGGAATAAAAAGGTATCATACAAATTCTGACTCTCCTTTTTACCCCCTTAGAGTAGAAATTTCTAAAAATGATTTTCTTAGTGCTAAATAACTTTATTTGAGGAACCAGTATACAAAGTTTAAAGTTAATCCATTGAAGGAATAAAAAGTTTCATACAAACATAGAACCTCTGTTTTACCCCCTTAGGGGAGGAATTTCCAAAAATCCTCTCTTAGTGCTACCCTACACTCCCCACGGAACACACATGCCAAATTTCACCAACTTACGCCCAGTAGTTTCGGCTGTAGCGTGTCTGTCAGTCAGTAAGTAACGCAAGGATTTTATATATACAGATGAAGTCAAGTTTTTGCTCTTTACAAAAATATTATTTGCGGCGTGTTTTTTCTGTGGGCAGTGACACTTTTTTATTGTTAACTCTTCATTACACGGAGAGTTTAGAATACAAATAAGTCAAGGTCATATATTACATACAAACTAGACTGCCTCCCGAATGGGTAGGCGGAGACTAAGGAACGCCATTTGCAACGAACCTGACATATCTCTCTTCATTCACTTCCATCAAACTCCTCATGCATACTCTGTCGTACATGTCGTATATTAATAAACGGAAATAACGTTCTAGGAGGCTGTTACTTCACGATTGAAACATTCTACTGTTGAGGTAGTATTTCTTCAGTGCATTAGCACAGACACGCATATACATACTTACCACATAAATATTCATCCATCTTATGAAGCATAAATGACCTAATCTGTCGCTCCGCGCTTCGTAATCCTCACCTCAGATATCAAAAGAAAATCGACACGATATATAGGTTTTAATATTATAGTCACATCAAAGGCATATTAATTCACGTTCGTATATTAGATTGAGATCCAATTTTAATGAGGTTGTGGGCTGAACTAGATCTACTCAGGCAGAGAACATTATATGTATGTGGCTATTAGCGTTATTAAATGTTACTGAAGCCTTTACTTAAGATATTCATTTTGTCACAAGAATATTGTACCTACCAATGAGATTTTAGGGTAGGGTCTCGTTGACAGCTTCGACTACAAAACCTTACCAGTATCCTGACAAGAGCAAACTTCGTTCCAGTTGAACTCCACTAGCCAAAATTTCATTTACCGGCATCACAACAGTAATTTTGTATGTAAATGTAACTATTTTTCGTTCACGTTACTCCATTTTGTCATCTGTTGATGTCGAATTGGAAATAAAACGAGATTGGTTTAAAAAAATGTACACCATTATTTTTTATTCATACAAAAATGCTTTATCAAAATACTTTTTACAACGTTATACACAATTTATGAACGTAAATGATATATGAAGAAGAGATGTGAGCATTTCTTTACTATAATAATTAAAACAGGTATATGAAAACATGATAAATAATTTAAAACCGAGTTGACACGTATTTATATAGCGGGTCTCAGTTATCCCTTGACCACGACTGGTCCCATCCACCCATGGGGTCTGGACCCCATCCGTCGAGGGATATAGAAGATATTTCACCTTTCAACTTAGCACGTAATTTAAACCCGTTACAGAAATACATAGGTATAAATACTTATAACTATGTATTTATGTACGACTATAAAACTGTTAGCCTATAAAAGTCATTTTTTATACAAAAAACTGACTTTTATAGTCTTACAGTTGATACTATAACAATCGAATATTATTGACGATATTTTCTAAAGTCTATTTGTTCATTATCGCTAGATCACAATTATTACAGTAATCAACAGAAATATATTGTTTTACAAATGGAACTTTGAACTGAACCGATTGGAAAGTGGTTTAAGTGCCTACTTCGCCGTTCAACCCTGTGCTGAGAGTTGTGTGGGCGATCTTCACAAGAGACGTCGCTTGTGAGGTTCGCAACATGTAACGCAACACAGAGGCAACTTTTGTCTCCTTTGAGTCTGTAAGGTGTATGTTTGTAAAGTCGCCTGTGACACAAGATTTATTCAAAGTGTGAATAAATCCTGTATCATTCTATGAGTGATAGGAATAATATCTTAAAATTATCATAGAGTTGTTGTCAACCTAATAAGGTTAAGACAGTACACAAATAAATAAATGTGAACTAATTTTCCTGCCATTAGATTCATAATAAGATATTGCGTAAAATACTTAAGCAATATCAAGACTTGAATACAAAGTGGGTGTATGGAGTAAGTAGCTGCAGAATTTAATATATTTGTCTAATTTATATGATTTTACATTTGTATGCAAGACCATGGTTCTATTTATTGCCCCTCTTTGCTAATTGTCTCTATAAGACATTACAGAAACACAATAATTGCAAGCGGAGTAATATAATTGCCTTATTGGGGATATTTAGATGACGGTGTATTTTAGATGTTGACTGGGATATCACTTGTTCTAACTTTCTACTACAAGATCTATTAATATGTTATTAATTCAGAAAAGGATAACGCATTATTAAATGAGTTACAAAGTATGAAATTGGCAGCCCTATTACTTTTATCGCTCGCTTAACAATGTGCCCGGTAGATGGCAATAGGCTCGCCTCCCATTACATTGGGACCGAAACATAACTAGCGAAGTGTGGGTGTGTAATGCACCTCTGCCTAACCCTTGGGGGATAAAGTCAGTAAGTAGCTAGTAAAGGCGTGAAGTTATGTTATGTCATATTACTTTTTTGACTGCTGTCCGAGTTTTCAGACCGCCCAAAGGTCTACGACATTGCGTAACGGTTCTTGTCCTGAAACAAAAACTGAGACTGACAGCTTTACGTGTTCTCCGAAGCACGGTAGCGCTCTGATATCAATAACACACGTGGTCACCAATCCAAGTGGTGACCTGCGCAAGTGTTGCAACTTTGCCGACCTATTACGTACCGCAAGCCAAGTCTGGCTATAAGGCTTACATAGCTTACATATTGAAACAAAAAATATTTAAAATATTCAGGATCTACTTCGATTTCGAGAATACACAAACAGAATTTGAAGAATTGCCTTCCTGAGCTATGTACTGAACATCTACCTCATTATCATTTCCTTTTTCTTTTCTCATCACTAATCCGATATAAGCAACCTAAAGCCTGTAGTAAAATTGAATCACTAGTACGGGGACTTTGTTTTATTTGCGACATAAAACCAATTTTCCTTTTGCATTCGCTGTACTCATCTCTTTCTATGATATTGACACTTATATAGCTGTGTCTTTTTCCCTCTCGTTTGTGCTGTAACTTAAAAACCTTAATTTAGATATGGGATTATAAAGCTATAATGTTTTTCTTTATTATCTCCTTCGAACATTTTGTTTCAGAATGTCTCTTTGTTAATACATTTCTAAATACTTGTATTATGTAAAGATGTAATGAATTTTGGGTCACTACTGAAGTTAACACTATGCTATAATGTTTATCTAAAAGAAACATAATCTGTCAGTATGTCTTTATTAGCATAGGTGATCCACCTTTGCTTATAATAATATAGAAAATAAATGCCTCCACTTTTTTATAAAGTGTCAAAACGTGTATTTTGTCATAGCATATTTTCTTTGATCGCTTGATTTTAGGCGATTTCCCAGTTAAGGATAGTATTTCCTTCCCAGGTCTATTCAATGAGCACAAAGTGTTTTTGCTTAGCACTATCTGTGATAAGACTAAATAAATTATTAGCGTTTTAGTTCATGGTGTGCACACTAAAAGAGATTTGACATTTGAAAAGGTTTTCTTTGGGATTAGTGACGAGAATAGAAAACACATACTTATTATAAATTATGATAAACTTAAATGGTATCCAAACGTTTCTCAAATTATCTGAATTATGGCTTGATTTCAGATGGTATATTGTATTGATTGTAGAAAATTCAATTAATTTGATAGATCCCTAGTCTGGACATTCATATAGTCCACAGAAAAGTGTGTACTAAAACCATTCATATTTACAAATATCATCGAATATTCTCGAAATACGTAACCAAATCTATAGTTGTCTTGTATTACCATAACCAGCTCACCCTATGTATGAACTTATAATTTCTTTACGATGTTATTAGGGCGTTACTCCTCAAGATCCCCTGTGTAATTCCTTAATCATAGTTAACTATGCTCATGGAGAAACGGTAACGATATTTAAATCATTGGGGGAATGAAGATTAGAATCTGCAATGGTTACATATAATAGACTTTGATATAGGTATCAGGTTATCTACTTGATATACGCGTGACAAAAACGATATGAGACCTCTTAATTACTTAGTAAATATAATGAAATCCAGATACAGAAGGTTCTTAAGTCTTTTGGCTCCTGAAAGCTTCTAAAATTAAATATACATTAATGGAAGCCGATAACACCTCTTGTAATACTCATAGGAGTAAATTAATTTGCTCATCGTGTAAAATAGGTGTGAAGTTAAGCAACGTTGGCGGATGTCACCTATGGATGGGTGACCGCTCGTGTGGGGTTTACATCAGACGTTGTTAAATTATGAATTATAAATGTCAGTGCTGGCTCTTATCGTAAAGCAAGCGTCATCAAACGTTCTGTTAGACCTTCCAAACGTGAGTTGTCCACTAACACAAATAATTAGTGGCCAACTCTGGTTTCCAAGAAGAAAAGACAAACAAGTTTTTATACAATCATCCCAAACATGGGACTTAGCAAAATTGATATTATTTATCATATTCAAATGAGATAGACAGAGTAAGCAAACGTTATAATTCCGGCTTTACCAATCTAAACTCAGTCGTTCAACAATCTAAAGGGAATAATGACTTTATTCTAACAAGACTAAAGCTTATTATTCAACGTAGATATCAATCAATTGTACCACACAACTGAACAAATTGCTTTTATCAACAGTTACCCAACTTAGCGCTGCGAGTTTGTTGTGAATGTAATTTGTTAATACCGTGTAGGGGGTTGCACTAATGCAATTGCTGCGAGTTCGCAACTGCTACGAGTTTAATTGTGAAGAACGGTTTGATGGGCTATGGCTAATGCTAGTAGTAGCGGTAATAATAATATTGATCAGCTCCATTATGTCATCTGAGCTCAAACTAGGCAGTTTGTCAGATGATTAATAAACACAATTCTATTTATTTATTTTATTTATAGACTCACGCCTGTATCGCCGAAGGGGTAGGCAGAGGTATAATATTACACCCATATTTCGCCATAAATTATTTTAAGTCCCACGTAATAGGGGGCGACCCTATTGCGGCACATCACCAGACTCCGGGCTGCTACTGAGAATTCGGGAAAACCCTGTAACGCTTTTGCCCGACCCGGGAATCGAACGCGGGGCCTCCGATCAGCAGTCGCATACGCGATCCACTAGTCCATGGAGGCCGTCATATATACTATTCTAACCGCATATGAATTTATTTAATGGGTCTCAGTCACGTAAAGAAACTAATTTGAGGTATAAATACCTCTATTTTCTTCTACGTTTCGACCAGTTTCCAATGATGATCGCGAGGGACAGGATAAACTTGTATGTTGTTTCTTAATACGGACTTATTATAGATTACATACACCCCGACACAGAATTAATGACCCATCATGCTTAGCACACAAACATTTTCTTGCTCGAGAATCGAAACCGCCACTATCAGTGTAGCATTTAGAGTTACTAGCCATAAAACTAGCAGTCCAGTCGAATTATACTTAGGATGTCTATCCTCAAACTCAAACTCAAAATCATTTATTCATTTAGGCCAGAAAGTGACGCTTATGAACGTCAAAAATTAAAGTTAATTACTAGATGATTCTACATTTACATTTACTGCCACGTTCGCAATGCAATAGGTAGAACCACGAGAAAGAACGGGCAATAAAACTCGTGGCCACTCTTTTTAACTTCCAGTATAATGGTTTTACATGTTATATTTGTAAGGAGCTGCAACTGTTTCACATTGTGAGTTATCTACTATTGCAAAAGTTAATAGTTATTGATATCATACTCAAGCAATAAATTATGTTCATTTAGTAAGCCTCCCAAAGTGAATATGGTGAAACAGGAGCATCCACTTACGTCTTTTGATGTAAGCAACTCGCGAACATAACTGTTCTGATCTATGGTGGAACAGTATGTTCCGAAAAGTAATGGTATATGAACCTGCAGCAATTTACAATCTATTAGTTAGCAGTTCATGACCACGAGTTATCCTCACCCTACAAATGCTACAAATTATAATAAAAAGAGTAGAACAAGAATGCAAATGTAGTATAAAAGAGAATACGGTAATTAGCTACACTATAAAACTGCCTATTGACCTAATAATAAAAAGAAATTGACCTAATAAAAGAATATTTATTTCCAAGCGCACTTGTCGTCAAGATACTCATTTAAATTATAATATGCCTTTAGTAAAAGATTATTTTTAACAATTGTCTGAAACGACCTTAAAGGCAAGTCTAAAATATTACTCGGTATTTTATTATAGATTCTTATCTATGCGTTTTGTGTAAACGGAAATATGGTACACATAATTTGTGCCTGTTCCTAGTATTAATATTGTGTATGTCACTATTCATTTTGTAAGAATTTATATGTAGTCGTACATGCATAACACTGGCATAAATATATTGTGATGCTACAGTAAGAATACCAATATCTTTTAATTTTTCTTTGAGTGAGACTCTTGTCTTTAACTGGTAAATGGCCCTAACTGCTCATTTTTGTAATATAAAAATATTTTCGATGTCAGCGGCCCTACCCCATAATAATATGCCATATGACATAACACTATGCAAATAGCTAAAATAAACCAATCTAGCCGTATCGACATCAGTCAACCTACGAACCCTCTTAATGGCATAAGCAGCTGAGCTAAGCTTCCTTGAGAGATATATAACGTGCGCACCCCACTGTAATTTCGAATCAAGTGTTATTCCTAGAAATAATATAGATTCAGATGTTTCGAGAACATCGTCATTTAGAGCTATACTAGGACCAAGGTTTCTGACATTAGGCAGAGCAAACTTAATACATTTTGTTTTTTTTGGCGTTCAGTACTAGATTGTTTTGTCCGTGTGGTGACGGATGAAGAATACGGATTGTCACCACCCCATATCATCCCATGGGTGTCGTAAGAGCCGATAGAGGGAGCATATAATGCAAAGAACAGCACTGTAAGAGAAGGAAAACTTGATACAAACCCTATACCAACCCGTTAGGCCAGCGTAGTATAGTAGGCCAATTCCTCCTTTCAAAGGAGAGGCCTAGTCCAGCTGTGGACTGTTAAAGGCTGATGATGATGATGACTAGATTGTTTACATTAAACCATTTAGTTACTTGAATGAGCGCACTGTTTATTTCGTTAAAATGTTCCTTATTTCTATCTACTTTGAATATCAAAGAAGTATCGTCAGCAAACAGTACAACGTCACAAATGTTTTTCAAGTAAAAAGGTAAATCGTTTATGTAAACAAGAAACAGGAAAGGCCCTAGGATGCTGCCTTGCGGCACTCCTAAATCAACAGGTAAGCCACTGGATTTCTGCTTTACCTGCAGAAAATAATTTACCGAAATCCCTGATGGCAATTCGAATGGCAGACATTTTGATATTGCTTCATTTGCAAACGACCTCCAGACTTTCTTACGTTGATGAATTTATCACCTTCAATGTAAATTATTCCTGACTTCATTGCTTTAAATTATTATGCTCCATTGAAATTGGTGACATTTTTTTCAGGATCGTAAGGCGAAAATATGATTATCCAGATCAAAATTTCGAATTCAGAATGCTAAAATATTTTTTTTAGGCTTTTACTCAATGAATGATGCTTAAGTAAATTATCTTGCATAAGATAAATTCCATCGAAAATTCCATAAATTTATTTCTCCGCAGACACATTGGCTCAAATAATCGCTGAGCTAACATTAGTGTCGGACTTAGATTAGATTGCAGACTACTAGTATACCAGAGCCGACCAAAAGAGTGCCAAAGTTCTTTGTTGAACAAAATTACTTAGTGGCGTCCGTCGACAAGTAGGATAAACTTACGTATTACTAGCTGTTTCCTGGGGTTACACCCGCGTCCTGAGGGAACTACTTCCCGTATCAGGTTAATTTATAGCCTAAGTTACTCCTTGGTACATCAGCTATCCGCCAGTGAACGCCATCAAAATCGGTCCAGCCGTTCCAGTGATCAGCGAGAACTAATACACAGACAGACAGACAAAAATTGTAAAAAAATTCATTTCGGTATATGTAATTCGGTATACATCCATATGCATTTAGTAAAAAGCGGTTATTTTAATATAACAAACAGACACTCCAATTTTATTTATATGTATGTATAGATGGGGCTACCTAATATTTCTGCTGAATTAATTTATTTGTTCACTGAAACTATTTTGCTAGTAGTTAATCGCAGCTACAATTGAATGGGGGCTTTCAACCTTGAACAGTATCCTCTTATAGTTGCAACTGACTGGTAGAAATTACAATTATTGGACTTACCTATTTTATTAAATTATGACTGTTACATATCCAAAGATTATTATCGATCCAATTCTCAAATAGTTTCGGCAAACAAATTAATGAGCTCATTTTAATAAAATTTGGTCGCTGGATTATTCTAATTCTAATTAAAAATGACTTTCGACGTAAACATTCAGTAAAACAAAGTAAGCTTTTCGAATAAATATGATGAAGCTATTCAAAACATTCAAATTAAACTTTTATAACTTAAAAAAATGCTCACATCTCTATAACGAAATATCTTATGAGTGAAATTTGAGTGCGTAAAAAAGAGCTTTATACATTAAAACTACTTATAACTATTTTTATAATTTACAACATTAATACGGTGGTTAATTTTATTGTTTGCATATATACTGTGTGCTTATAGAAATCAAACACTGGCAATGAATTCGTGGCCTATTTTTAAAAGTGTAAATTTTATTTAAGGGCTCTCGATGGCTGCTGGCGGATAACTTTTTAAAGTCTTTTTTTATTTCACTTGATACCATATTGTCACTTTTGAAGTCTAAAATTTATGAAGCAAGCTAAGAAGTACCGACTATAATTTACCAGTGTGATAAAATTATGGAGTATGTAAGTAAATATTCTATTTTTTTTTTCTGCCGAACAAATTGACTCCATGCTGCCTGATGTTAAGCAGTCATTGAAGTCCCATAGTGATGGACATCATCCCAGCAGCCAGCATGGCATTATGGTATGATGGCCCTCACCTTGACGGCCTTGAGTAAAGCTTTTTCACGCCCCGCTTAAAGGACCCGGGATCATAAGTGGAGGGAAACACGTGGACTGGTAAAGAGTTCCACATCTTAATGGTACGGCAGAGATAAGAAGCGCCGAACCGCTTGGTGCGTGACGGTATCTGTTCTACCGTGTAAGAGTGGCACCTCAACCCAGCACGTGTCGTTCGGAATAGGAAAGGAGAGGGTGGGATTAGTTGAAAGAGCTCTTCGGAGCACACACCGTGATAGATGCGGTAGAAGACAGCCATTTTATTCTATTGTAATAATTGACCACTAGATAAGACATGAATATAGATTCCTCCAAGCTAAGCAAATTAAGTTGCTACACATTATGTTTCTGCTAGATTACTGTTGGCTTTGACCACTACGCGAATAAATAATTACAAGCAAAATGCTGTTGCAAGACAGCCTTTTAATATTTCTTCTAAATGTTCAGCAATTGCCAAATTCTCTAACAAAAGTATATTGCTTATTATTTTCCGGTTAGTTACTGTAGAAACAGATAGGTACCCTGTTTTTTAAACCTCCAACTTTCCTTGATATTAGATGAATTTGATTTAGATTTTATTCTGGAACAATTTTGCTTTTATACAAATAGATCACGTTTTCATTCCATACACTCGTAAATCTCCCCTGTTCATCTCAAACAGGACTCAGTATAGTGTTAGTCATTATATCCGCGCGCAGCCATTAATCGCCGGCTCAATAGTCGGTATCTCACTTAGTTTAACGACTAGATTCGTCTCTTTCCTAAGTAAAGAAAAATCTAAAACAAACACTCCATAACACTAAGAAACTAGAACTTAATTTAATATCAGCCGAATTCATTTCATGATATCTATACGTCTTCATTTCATTCTGTATTGGAATTACAGGATCTACTATATACAATGGCATCTCTGTTGTTTTTATAGCCTTTCTAGGGCACGGAAGGGTATCAGAAGGGATTTTCAGAACAGTTCTCTTAACACCCTTTTTGGTTATTTCATTACCGTCGTCTTTAGCCAGATCCTCGGGTAAAATTTTCTTTTCCGTAATATTCATTTTGTCATTCAAGGTCTCAATAGTTAAGCCAGCGTGTAGTATATCTTGGTTATAATCGAGTTTGTTGTCATCCAGTGTGTTGGGCATTTTGTTGTACGCCGAACTCACGATGGGAGGATCCATTTTGCACGTCACTGCGTCCAAAGAATCCTTTGTATTTTGACTTTTAGTGTCGTTGCGCAGTGAATACATCCATTTCAATCTACAGTCGCAAATGAAGTTGTTTTCTGTAAACAATAAAGTAGTATTTTAGTATTCGATATTTACTTTGACATTTGAAATAATGGCATAAAGTTTTTTGGAAACAGGACGGCCTAGACTGGGCAAGTTTAAACTAATTTACAATTAATTAATATAATAATAATAAGGGACTATACAACATTTTCCACTTCTATCTGCCCCCATTACATCCCAACTAAGAACACCTATAGGTATCATAAAATAACAAACTTTCCAAGTGTGTTAAAGTTAATATTAACGACACAGTTTCTACGCGTTTAATATTCATCGAGTGTTTTCAAATCAAGTTCATGAAACTTGACACGAGGAAGTATTATATATTTATTATTACCTTCGAGTAGTAGATTACTGTTCTGCGGTTTCAAGTTGTCCAATATAGGCTTGATATTGTCGTAAGTTAACTCGTGTAGTTCATTGGAGCGCAAGTCCACTGAGCTAAGGCCCCTCACGCCTTCGAACAACCCCGAAGGGAGAGTAGCCAGTTTATTATCATCAAGGGACAACTTTCGCAGTTGAGACAGCCCGTCAAATGCTCGCTCCGATATATACCTCAAATCATTCTTGCCCAACAGTAATTCTTGTAGATTCCACAACTCAGCGAATGTGAATTCCGTCAAATTTTGTATTCGGTTTTTTCTTAGATCCAATTTCTTTAGATTTGCGAGTCCGTCGAATGTCCTTCGATTCAAAAAGTAGATGTTGTTTTTATTCAAATCCAATTCCAGCAGATTGAAGGTGTGTTGAAACGTTCCATTTCTGATCGTTGTTATGTTATTCTTCGTGAATACTAGCTTCTGTAGTTTTGGCAGGTCGTAAAACGCCTCAGCATTAATGTCAATAATCATATTATCTTCTAAATTGATCGTTGTTATATTCGGCATGTGAGCAAAAGCGAATTGCTGTAGGTTTTCAATTTGATTCTGGGACAAGCCAATTTCCTTCAAGTTGGTTAGGTTGGCAAAAGAATACGGTGTTATATCAACAATGTTCCCATACTTTATACTGATCAACCTCAAGCGGGGTAAATAAAATAGTGCCTTTGTAGGTATATAGCCCAAAGCGCCATCGACTCGAACGTTAAAGGACAAAGTTTGCAGAGCTGGTTGGGACGCAAAACTCTGCCACATGAGGTCGTCTCGCGGTATTCCACCGTTGAACACCCAACATTCCGCTTTGGTCGCATTCCTAGGTTCTCTAGTGTTCTCGCAATAGCAGTGAACTTTTGAGCCTCTGTCTGTGATGTCACAAATATTCTTTTGGAAGCCTCCGCTTTTCTCTTTGGGTCGTCGTTTATTATTGTCCCTGGCGCACACGTTTATTGACATTTCATTAACGAGAGCGAAAGTGATCAGTATGTAGATTACGCCGGCGATTCGTTTCTCCATTGTTATCTGGAACAAGCGAGTGATAACGTTAGAACAACGTGTTTGTTGAGATTAGATTTAATTTGTGTTTTGCTTATAATTAGAGGATTGTGTTATATTTCTGTTATGATTGCCTGTATGTATGTGTGTGTTTGACAAATATGTCGCTGAGTTTTATGTATTTACTAGCTGTGTACATATTAAAGGGCTTCAATTTTCAAAAGTTTAGTATAAAATCGAAAGATGTAATGTAATTTGGCTGTCTCGTCACGTATAAATAAATACGTCACGTATGACGTACTATTTTAACGTATTTGATTATTTATTTAATAGATAAACTAAATTGTATTTTACCACAGTTGTGGTGGTATAACGTTGAAATAAAATATATCTAAATAGTTAAAGTACTACCCATTTACAGACATAGTTCGTTTGATAATTATTATAAACTACATACTTTCTAGTATAAAATTAACTCATTTTATACTAGAAAGTATGAAGTAAATTATCATAAAGGCCACATGGCTCTTCTGGGCAATTAACTCATATATTACTATGAGACCACCATATTTTAACTTATGTATATAGTTAGGGTTTCTTAGAATGGGTCAGTGTATATTATTCGCTTCAAAAAAGCTTAGGTATATCTGAGTTTCTTATTTTTTTTAAAAAGACGGTGATTGCTTAACGTATTATCAGGCTAACACCGTTCACAGAAAAGCTGTATGCGCTAAATTGCAGACTTGCTTTCATTAGTCAATCTTCGTTTATTTTTAGTACATGTCTATACACATAAATATTTATTATAACATGAAGTCCTTGGCGCGTCCTGTCTATCTGTTTACATGTAATAAACTCAAGAACACAGAACCAAACAAATTTTTGTACAGTTTGCTCTAATAGTGAGAGGCTTGAGGAAGGTTTTAGTATGTAAATCATACGAGTGAAGCGGCGGCCGAAGTTTAGTTATTATACCTCATTCATATCATTTAATAGTCCACTGCTGGACTAGGCCTCTCCTTTGAAAGGAGGAATTGGCCTACTATACCACGCTGGCCAAACGGGTTGGTATAGGGTTTGTGTCGAGTTTTCCTCCCCTTACAGTGCTGTTCCATGCATAATATGCTCCCTCTGTCGGCTCTTACGACACCCATGGTATGATTTGGGGTGGTGACAATCCGTATTCTTAATCCGTCACCACACGAACTAGTTATTATTATAAAGGAGTTAATGAAATCCACCAGGTCGCGGTCTAAAAGCGATAAACTCAAAAATGCCGAACGTACTTTTGTCCGGTTTTTACCAATGGATAGGGTGATTTCCGAGAAATGTTTAGGTGTAGTCAACCATTTTTTTTATAGACTCACGCCTGTATCCCCGAAGAGGTCGGCAGATGTGTAATGTTACACCCACATTACGCCATGAATTTTTAGGTCCATGTAATAGGCCGCGAGCCTATTGCCGTTACCGGGCACATCACCAGACTCCGTGCTGCTACTGAGAATTCAGGAAAACCCAGTAGCACTTTTGCCCGACCCGGGAATCGAACCCGGGGCCTCCGATCAGCAGTCGCAGACGCTATCCACTGGACCACGGAGGCAGTCCATTTTATATTAATCAAAATGGTTTTTCCAGCGTCTAACAAAATGTGCTCAATTGTTACCATTTAATCAACTAATTTGGATCAGGAACCGTTGAACCACTATAATAAAGCTTATATACTTCATTACGACATTAATTTTTACATTCTTCTATATTAATTTGCAGTGATTGATACTAAAACGATATACCTATGTATATTTAGAAATATGAACGAATACGTGGAAATATAAATATGAAAAAGAAACACCAAAACGATGTAAAATGTATTGAAAACTGGAAATAATACCGGTTAACCGTTCAACTCTAAACAGAAAAATACTCTCAAGATTGTATAATTATATATTCTGTAATCAAAGTAACCCTTAACCATCACATTGGATTCCATATGACCGTTACCACTTCCGTAAATACTTTTCTCTATGATCTAGTTGTAATTCCTGTGTGGATATACTTGGCAGTATTATTAAGTGGAGAGAAAATACAAAACAGTTGGAGTTAGATTTTAAATAAAATATCACATTCAAACTGTTAAAGAGGGGCTTAAGTCCAGCAGAGGACTGCAAAGGCTATAGAAGATTTCAAGATGGAGAATTATTTGGGTCAGTATTATCTACTTTGAGTCTTTCATATTTCAAATTTCAACGGATTGTAGTTTGAATGTGATTATCTCAAAAACTACTAATACGATGGCTTTGATAAGGTTTTTAGTAAGAAAAATAATGTTACACTGCAAAATATTTTAGTAATAGGTACTTGAATTCAAACAATTTGAAAGATTCAAAAGGCTTAGAAGTCGTGTTATATCAAATAATATAGTTAGCACCTGCTAAAATGCGTTTTTAATTTCTATCAAATAATTGTAATTAATTGAGTTGTTTTGATGAAAAATAAATAAACCAGAAAATCAAACATCTATGGAAGGAAGTCTTTATGAGTAGAACATTACCGTGACGCCTGAAACGACAAAATGAAGAATAAAATGTTTGCCAATCTCAGAGCTGTAATGTCATTATCAACTGCACAAAGCCAATAATATCCACAGTAATAAAAGGTTGATAAAATAATCCTTCAAGCAAAAATATAAAAGCTTTTATTTCAAGTAGTTAATTTTCATTTTACTCCTTTTGTTCTGTATAACTTTTATAATTTAATAATGAACCTTTAAAGACGACAAAGAAAATAAATCATGAAAATGTAAACGAATTGAAGTTCTTGAGAGGCAAGATAGATACTGGTAAGTATTTTATGATATTGTTTAACTTTAAAAAACTTTAAATATTTAATGATTTGAGTGGTAGCTTTATTAATTTCAGAACGAAGTCAAACAAAGAAAATCCTACTCTCTCAAAAAACATTAATAAAATTGAAATTGACAGTATCATAATTGATGCGTTGTTTAAGGAATGCACACGTGGCAGGATCCATCATTAGGCGAGTCCACACAGAGCGAGCGGCCGCGCGTGGCATTTGCCGCGCTAGGAAATTCTGTAGGAAGGTAGTACTTCTCTAGTCAAGTTGGCCCAGCCATGCTGAAATTACCTACCAAGGCTCAATCGCATAGATGGCGCAATAGTATAAATGGTCTTCTCACTAATTTCTCACACCTTTAACATAGAGTATTATAATCCAAAAAAAGGGTACACATTTCAACAATTATGCTGTTTTAGCTGTTTAAGAAAAAAAAGCAGCGATAGCCGAGTGAATATACCAACAGACGCTATGCAGAGGGTATCGGGTACGAATCCACGGCGCTCACCACTGACTTTTCTAAGTTAAGTGCGTATTTAATCGTTTATTATCGCTTATCCTGTGCCTCGGAGAGCACGTTAAACCGTCGGTCCCGGCTGTCATGAAGATCATTGACAGTCGTTACGGGGAGTCAGTACCCTCAAATAAACTGATACTAGTCGACACCATGGAATATGGCTATCCCTTTGGGTTGCGGAGGTCAGACGACAGTCGCTCTGTAGAAAAATTGATATTCTGTCAAATCTGGTTAGACTAGTAAGCGGACCCCGAGCTCCAAGGCGAGAAGGCTTGGATGGAACTGGGATAACGCTAGGACGATGATGAGCGTTTAAGGAAAAGATCAGCAACTTACACAGGTAACTAAGAATTATATAAAGTTTGTCAAGTCCCCGCGATACATAAATAATGTATTTCCAGTGCCAAGGTTATCTTTAATAAACTAATCAGAAACAGCCACATCCAATCTTTGATTGCAGAGCCCTTAACTAATGCTTAGCGAAACACCTTTCACATTTCTACATATGTTCGTACATACATAGCCTCACGCCTGTATCCCGAAGAGGTAGGCAGAGACTAAGGAACGCCATTTGCAATGATCCTGACATATCTCTCTTGCTTCGTTCTCTGTCATCAAAACATTGGTTTTATGTATAATATAGTTTTAGCTACTAGTGCAATCTTATCTTTCTTCATAAAAATGTTCAATAAATATATTGCCGATTAAGGATCGGCACATATCTGACGGAAGATGCGTCAAACGTATCTTCGGTCGCGTCTATTCCGTCAAATGAGTACCGACTCATTTGGTACGCTCGAAGCATTTTCCGTCAGATGTGTACCGACACATCTGACGGAAAATGCTTCGAGCGTATCTACATCGGTCGCGTCTATTCCGTCAAATTAGACCTGCTACATAACGCGTCTAGTCAGTTTCTGTGTTCAGCAACTACAGTGTGGTTGCTTTGTATGACATTTAATTTTAAAACGTCACCCAACGCGTCAGTCAAAATTCACGTGGTGCGTGGTGCGCGCGACGTCGACTGATAATGCGTTGACGGAAACCCAACAGACGCTGAACGCTCGACGTACTAACGGATCATCGGTCAGGTGTGAAAATTTGAATGTTTTTCTATATATTTGTATGTTTTGGCGTTACGCGACCAATAATACGCGACGCATCTTCCGTCAGATATGTTCCGACCCTAAACCAAACGGCTTTACTGCTTTTAACATGTAAACAATATTTTCACTTTCCAAATTCGAAAACTCCTTAACGAAACCGAATTTCTGTCCAATCAACATTATTCAAGTCAGTCGAACAGCGATCTTCAAATACAAATGCACAGTAATCCTATTGAGGCTTTACAGTAATTTCAAAATGTAATTTAATTCATGAACGCATCATCCAAATGAGTTTCAAATCATGGATACGCGATACCGAGTGAGTTCGATTTGAATTTGTTAAATATTTAATGTGATATGGTTGATTTAAGTTGTACGTTCTACTAATGTTGTAAATGGGGAGTGATTGCTTTCTAGCAGTAGTGATATGAGTGTTATATTATTTGTAAACATAGTATACAGTCAGAGAATAAGAATTATGGATAGTGTGGATAGTATAATGTTTTACGTAGTCGTAGACTGTTTGTTGTGGGCCAATGCATTCCAAAAACAACAATTTGTTTGACTTACTCCTTAGAATCTGAGTCATCCTCATCATGCTCTTAGCGTTATCCCAGTTCCAAGCTGAGGTCCGCTTACTAGTCTAATCAGATTTGGCTGAATATTAACTTTTCCACAGAGCGACTGCCTGTCTGACCTCCACAACCCAAAGGGATATCAATATTCCATGGTTTAGACTGGTTTCAGTTTATTTTAGAGGTACTGACGCCCAATGACGACTAAGATCTTCATGACAACCGGGACCGACGGCTTAACGTGCTTTCCGAGGCACGGCACGAGTAATGGGATCGATGATAAAAAATATTCCTTAGAAGAACCTACCTTATAAAAGAAACTCACTGTCCAATTTTCGTGCTTAGAGCTTCAGTAGTTTATTCCCTGCCATGATATGTCAGGACATTTGATTGTATATATGAAATATAAAAATATTATAATTATAGCAATGTTTAGTGACAACGTATAAAACTATGTTATTTTTTTACGCAAAGACACTTATTTTCAATAAAGTATGGTACTACTAATAACACACATAATTAACATTTGATTTACTATTAATTATTGATACTGATTAGTATTGATTTCAACCGAAATAACGAAGGGTTTTGTACCTGCTAAAACAGTTATTGCGAAAGAACGGAAACTGTTATTTGCTGTCTTCTGTTAGTCGATATCTTCGTTACTCAGACTAGCATGTTCCAAATTGAAACTAAAATGCTTCCCTATTCTTCTAGTGATAAGAAAGTGACATGGGACTGTTTTACGTAGAAGTTTGTTTTCCTATATTATTTGACTGATAATGACGCCAAAATATAATACCGTTCAGTTTATCCGATCTAAATTCTCCCTAATAATAGGTACCAAAAATTCGCTAGTATAATATAATATTTTTATATCACGTACAAAAGCGATATATCATTTCTTTGGTAATCAAGTTAGAACTTAGTTTAGGTTTGCCTAGTGTTTATTTTTGAATAACTGCCCCTGATATATCGTTGAAAGAAATAGGGTATCTATATGATAACCTTTGTGACAGTGCAATGTGAGTATAATTTATAGACTCACGACTGTTTCCCCGAAGGGTTCCCACGTAATAGCGAGCCTATTGCCGTACCGTATAATTTATGTTTTGTAGTGTTTGTATATTTTTTATAGTTTTATTACAATTTGCATCAGCGGGGCAAAATGTATGTCAGTAGGTAGAACAGAATAAGACAAGACAGGGTAATGCGTAGTAAGCTTAGTGAATACTAAATAAGTAAAATGACGCACATGTCTTGATACGATGTAAAGCTGTTTCGTCGTGTTTACGTCTCAATTCCTAAGCTAATAATGTAACCATATAGATCGGTATTTTTTATAATTATTTACAGTCATTCATTAAGTCACTACAAGTCACTTGTAGACTAAAAATATGATATTTCACTAAATAATTATGACGTCTGAAGTTCGATTATCTGATTTTTATCTCATCAGCCTATTGTTCCTATCTGGGGTACACCTTTTCTATTCCGCAAGCCAAGCCCTACGAGCCACACTCCGCGAGTCATCAGTCAACATGACCGAGGCCACGTCTTAACGTAGTGTTGTACAACACTACACTGGTTAAGACGTGGCCTCCATTGGATAACCTACTTATTCTAGCGATCATAAGTTAAAGTGTATGTATAACATATGTTATGTGTTGTGTTATGTGTTGTCGCGCGTGGGTGGTACATCATAGCGCGATGTTAAGTATATAGCCTATAGCCGTCCTCGATAAATGGGCTATCTAACACTGAAATAATTTTTCTAAGTGGACCTGAGATTAGCGCGTTCAACCAAACAAACAAACAAGCTCTTCAGCTTTATAATATTATAATATTAGTATTAGTATAAGATTTTAAGATGCATTTACACCGAAGCGTAAGGTTAAAATAATTATACAGTTACAAATTTCACCTCAAAATTTGTTGGCACTTTGAGCTCGCATGTTTTAGATGCGTTTCACATGCAACTCTTCTGAACTGTGTGTTTTGAAGTATTTACACGCTTATTTTTTTATTTGTAGGTACATGTGGTATCCGATAACGAATCTAAAACGAATAAAATAACAAATCAATTCTTTTTTTTACGAATACATTAAAATCATACCATCATCCCTATTCGCGTTTCCTAGTTCTAAGACAAACACCAGAAATTATAGAACAATTATTATTTTATTGCCAATTTCTTCAAACAGTGTAATTTTCTATTGTTCGATATTTCTTGCCAAAGTTATACAGTAAAAAACCTTCTTGCTATCCAGCACACCTGTCGCTGTTGGCAACAACTACCAGTGCATGCGACTAACTTGCCAACAGATAGAAATTTGAGATACAAATGCAAATATACCTACCTGTTTTTATAAAAATAAAGGGGTGCCGAAAACTTGTAACTTTATTATCTGTTTGTTGATATTCTATTGTCAATAATTAAAATCAATATTTAGGAAATTTTGTCAAAAAGTAAAACACAAAGAGTGACGTATGTAGTTTTCGCTATTAGCAATTGCTTCTAGGTAATATTTGGATGGATAATACAATTATTCTATGCAATACATCTACTACATACCATAGGCTAAATGTGCCAGTAATAATATGGGCAGTAATAAATGAGACTATGAATCCTAGTATATCAAACAATCGCTTGTTTGGTGTAGACTACCAAGGCTGCCGAACTAACACCTCGAATGACAAAACGTTTGACAAAAAGTAACTCATGAAATATATTTTTGATTGAATGTTTTGTGGTTTCAAAATGATTGTTTTAGTTAGGCCATGAATATCAAAACTCTGTGTCTAATGGTCACGGCCTACAGCGGCGGGCGGCAGTGGCGAGCGTCTTCGACGTACATGGCGCGTTTACTGTGACGCGGCGCGCGGCAGCCTCAGAGTAAACGCTCCATGTACATCGCCCCTGCCGCGCCGCTCGCCGCTTAGACCGATCTCGCGACCAGGCATGGTAAGGTGCCTTTATACTCCATTTTGATATTCTAGACTGTTAATGTCGTTAGGTTAGGTCGATAGCACTAATGGAATTTAATGTTTATATGTAAAGCTTTAATCAAATGTAGTTAAATAAAAGTGTGGCTCTAGAATTATATTATTGAATTACAGGATTCAAAATATACGAACGAAACTATCTAATAAAAGTATATACAAGTATCATGAAACATTGACTCACAGTATCAGTCATTAAATAATTTAAATCGGACAAGGAGAACTAAAATTATATGAACGTAAATTAATATTTAATGGACCGTAGAATATAATATAAGTCCAGTATCAAAAGATAGATAATAATATATATATATATATATATATATATATATATATATATATATTGTTATTCTATGTCAAAATTATAAGTATGTTCCAGTGTTTGCAATTTATTAATGCAAAAACGGATGCGTGAATTTCGATAAAATGATACACATAATATATTTTTTATCCACATAGTATCCGAGCGTCATTCAATAAAATACAAAAATCCCAATACAGTTATTTATTGTTTTTATATTCAAATTCATTACGCTACATTGACTATAGGAGGATGGGTTAAAACAAGCCCTTTGTTTTCAACTCCTCGCCTTAGGTGCATTTAGGGTTACTAACGATTACTCGTTGATTCTGCAACTTTAATGGGGGTAAATAGGGTGAAATGGACCACTTGTGACATTGTTTTTATCGGATAGATAGGGTTATTGATTTCAATAAGTTTTATTTATGTGTGTTTGAAATTTAGGGAAGCTTTATATTATACATAAATTATTGTAACGTGATAAGAGTGTTTCGCTGCTTTGTAAAGTAAATAAGATGCTAAGGTTGGTCATATCAAACATACGCTACATGTTCTAAGAAACATGTAGCGTAAAATGACATTTAAAAAAAACAAACAAATAAAAAGCATAGGTTCTAGTCTAACGTGATATTTTGGAGTTAACATAACACATAACAGAACTTCACGCCTTTTTATCCCCGAAGCGGTAGGCAGAGGTGTATGTACACCCACATTTCGCCAGTTATGTTTAGGTCCCAATGTAATAGGGGGCGAGCCTATTGCCATCTACCGGGCACATTACTAAGCGAGCGATAATTAACATTTTTTATAACACAAGTAACTTCGAAAAGTCAGAGGTGTGTGCCCGGGGTACCGGGGATCGAAACCGAGACCATCGTCTCGACAGTCCGTTACGTACACCACTAGGCTATCGCCGCTCGTTTTGGAGTTAAATCTAATATATTTATCTAATAGATGGACCTATATTCTGATAACCACAACACCTAACGGATAAACGCAATAGAACCCTCATAAATACTTGAAAGCTAAAATTACGGTCAGGTTTGGCCCTGTTTTAGGATCTATATATTCAAAATTGCTCCGTATATATAAACGTAATATTATTTTATATTTGCTTTAGGTCTCGTGCTTACAGACTTCACGTTTTGGTATGGCGTGGAGAAGGGCTGATTATTTTTGATCATAAAGAAACTTCTCTAGGTGTTCCAATGACCCAAAATGGTAACTGACGGCGGACTGGTCGTTGTGGTGTGGCACATGTTTGGAGAGGCCTATGAGAAGCAGTGGACTGCTTGGCTGATGGTTGCTATGGAAACTTAGAATTGAAATTACTTTATTTTACACTGTGATGGAGCGATGTATCCCGCATGATATAGTGGCATGTAGTAGCGCGCTACGGTATGCCACAGCTTTCGCATACTACGCAAGCAAATCCATGATGAACGCTAAATGATTATAAAAAAGTTGAGTCTAGTCTTTTTCGGTGACTGTTTCAATCAAGCACCCACTAACCGACCAGGTCTTCACTTCTTTGTTTGATTGTACCCCAAAATATAATGATAAAGGATCTCACAGATTAAAGATAATATATCACTGTGTGATATAGAGTGGCACGGCATACCACCGGCTGCCTGAAGATAATTTGACTTACTGTGCTAGACTATAACATAATGTGGCAAACTACCTGCAGCCTATGTGAGTAATGCCTTAGATATAGAGGCTTTACCTAATATAGAGACTTCACCGTTTGGGTGGTATTTATATCAGGTTGTTAACGTGTTAATGGCACGAACAGCCGTCGGTCCCAGTTGTTGTCTCAGGATAAGAATCGTTAGGCCTTGTCGGCGGCCTTCGGGCAGTCTGAAAAAGCTGGTACTTGAGTTCACTACACACTTACACGAAAAACACAATATCACTTTTGGTAAAAGACGAAAGAGTTTAATTTGAATTATGTATAATTTTAGCGTTGTACTTAATGAATCAAAACTAAATCAAATAGATAATTGAATTGAAACTCGAGCAACCAGTTTCTAAGTTTTTGTCCCAAGTCAGTCAGTCTTCTATTTCAAACGACACCTACTGGAGTCGTTTCACTGTCATTTATAACGGACATAGTGACACCGCTTTGACTGCATTGCACTTTGAGAAATGGAGGCAAATCGTATGTTCCGGGTATTTTGAGTGCAAGTATAGAATAGTGGTTTAAGCTGTCATCTTGCTGTTCACCACTGACGGCCGGTTTCTATATCTGATTTATCCATGGATTTAGCTACAAGAGATACATATATTTTGATATATGCTCCATTATAAGAAATATGCCAATTATGTATCTCTAGTAGCCAAATCCATGGATAGATTGAATATTGAAACCAGCCGTAAGCCTCAACATGTTTGTTACTCCGAGGCTGAATTAGCAGGCATGTTCGTATATTTCCTTTTTTATTCCAAGAAGTATTACCCGCTCTAAGAATACAAGTATATCGCGAGGGATTTAAAAAACATTCGTCTCACGGACGAAACAACAATTTACGGGTCCCACAAAGTATTGTCTTGGGTCGAATTGAAACCCCAACACTCGGCGCAGTTCTGAACTGTTGCAATATCATTGAACGGTTTATCTCGCATTGTGCTGTTCGTGTGTCGGATTAGTTTCGATCTCTGTTGGAGATACAACGCATCCGTATGGGGAGCCATAGGTACGCAAAAACTTATTGATACTATTAAATTCTCAATCTGAGTTCTGCGATTTGTGATGTAGTATCTACACAGACATTTATTGCTGCATTTTGGTTGTTTACAACACTTATACAAGTCAAAGCCCTTTTTTTTATGTCGGGTTGGAAAATCCTCATTGAGTCCCTTCGCCCTGGGAGAAGGGCGAAGGGGACTGTTAGACTCTTACTGACTAAAAACCAACCCGTGTCCCTCATGTACCCGTGTGTCGGAGGGCCGGGTATCGCCGAAGTATTCCTCGCTACCCTCCGACGGGTCAGGCGCCAGATGCCAGATGGTCAGGCGGGCCCCGAACAAAACCCCCTTGGCGGCGGATGAAGGTGTTGGGCTCCGCCGCCAAAACACCCAGCGGCCGCAGAGGATAGGGAGGACGGCAACGCAACACCGCATCTCCTCTTCCTCTGCGGCCCCACCGCGACGCAACGATGGTGCGCCCCCATTTGGTCGCGGGAGATAGGGCGCGCGGCAACGCAACACTGACACGCCTCTCCTCCTGCGACCGCGCCCAGTCGGGCGTGCGCAGTCGCGAGGGACAGCAGAACTGTCCCTCGCATTTGACGCATCCTGCGTAGGCCTCCGTCAAGCCTACGCGGAGCGTCCACTGCTGGGATGTCGCTTAGCTTCACCGTAGGTGACCTAACCACGGGTACTGAACCCCCCACCACGACAAGGTGGAGATCCAACGGGGGGGGGTCAAAACCCTATTCTAGACGAAACCGTCTTTCCCTAGCTCCTGATAACCCCTTCAGAAGAAAAACCTGACGTATAAAATAATCAATCTCAAAAATCATCCAAATTATTAGTCGCCGAAACGTAGATAGATTGACTTTTAAATTTGAACAGAATGTCAATAGCTATGACAGATCCTAATTGGATACAATCTTAGACTTTACTTCCTTACTTTATCGATACAATTTTAGACTGATACAATATTCAGTTGTCGTTCCTGTTCACGTAAAACACATCTGCTATCTAAATAAATCTCTTATTCCTTTTAAAACCGTATAAAAGACTGTGTTGAAAGAAAAAAAGATAATAATTATTCCTGTACCTTAATAACTACCTAGTATAAAGCATTTCTTCATCCCACACGAGGAAAATTATACCAAAATTTGACGGCCATCGTGTTACGCAATATCTCCGAGAGTAATTACGGTACATTCACAGGAGCTTTACCTTTGACAGCAGTTATCTTGGGTTCCGTGATCTGATTGACGGGATTTGTGCAATTTAAACCTGCTATTAGTTATATGGGATTCTATAAGGTCATGGTTTTCGTAAGGGAAATTAATGGGCAATTTAGTTTGTATGTGGTATCGCAATTTCAGTGTTGTAGCTTTCTGAAGGAGTTTTGAATAAAACAAATTCTATCATCAAGAAATCTTTCTACCAATTTCAATCCGAGATAAAATATTAGCTTCTTTGTGAAAGCCACTGTCAACTGAGCTGGCAAGATTAACTATTTCCTGAAGTTTAGACCAGTGTCAAAATATTTAAGGCGACTGTCTTCCCGCAATGATTGTCACAAATCTTTGTGACAAGTAGGACCGACTGAACATGCTTTCTGAATACGGCAAGCTCAAACTGACAATATCATGGACACATTTCTTTGAAGAGTAAGTCAGAGTTGCTCATAGTAGATTCAAAACCCATATTAATTTTTTTTAATCTGAGCGTAGAAAAATTATGATGTTCAAATAAAAGTCACAAAGTCTACTATTTAGAGTCAGACATTCTACATTACCTTGCCTATACGTGACTCAAGCTTACCTATATTCATGCATCTCTAAGGCCGAGATGGTGACGTAAAGGTTTGACTCAATGGCCCAAAGAGGCAAGTTGAACTACTTAGCTTAAAATCAATGGTATAAAGATATAACAAGGTGGTTGCCATTGACATCATGTTGGTACAGAGCAAAATAAGTTTCTAGGTCGAACCTGTTATGTAATTACCGTGCAATGTAATTATTCACTCATCTAAATCGCTGGAATGTTTTTCTGCTTCTATTTCTGCTTGGTGGGTATTTCATTGTTCTGTTTTGTAGTTCCTTTGTTAATACAGATATACTTCATTCGGTGAAAGTATAGACTAATATGTTATCTAAGGCTAGTCTTGAGACCCTACTTAAAAGCTATTTGGCCTTTTAGTGTCTTCTGGGTATATAATTAAATTGTGAGAGTTACAATTTTGCCGTGACCACAAACTATGTAAGTTAGTAGTGGTCAAAACGTCGGGAAAAAAACTATAACCCGACTACGTAAAAAAGGGGGTCTAAAAAGGACGAAACAAGAAAATAGGTCATTCAGCTACATATCCAGAAAAGTATAAGTACATAAATGCTCAAGTTAGGACCGTGGTCGCACCTATTATATATTAGTTACCTGGCATGTTTATTTAATGCAGGTAAGTGTTGCTGGCATCCACATTTGGTATACATTATATTGTAGTTTTTAAACTTTTTTTTTTATTTAATAATTTTCCGTGTCCCGATGGGGCTTGTAATGTCACCGTGCAATATTTTCATTGTCACATTTGAAGGAAGAAAGAAAGAAAAATAGGTAACTCAAAGCGTCTGAACCGCGTGAATTTTAAGTACAACTCCATTTTAGACTTATATTTTGACTCAAAAGTACATAGGGTTCCCACCAAGAACTTAGGATCCCAAGCCAACCTCACCTGCAAGTAGTGCACCTGCCGATCAACGGACGAGGCTCTGGCAAACAAAATATCCCGATAAGCGGCAATAGGCTCGCCACCTATTACGTGGGATCAAAACACTGGCAAAAAGTGGGCGTTTAATATGCCTCTGCCTACCCCTTCGGGGAAATAGGTGTGAGTCTATGTATGTATGTATGTATGTATTTTGACTCAAACAGTATAATATATGTACAAATTTGTAATGTGCCTACCAAAACCTTTCTTTTGATACCAAACACGTTATTATTATCTCAGGTTTTTTTTAAGGTTGGAATCAGAGGTATTAATTCCTTATTAGAACATTTCGATAAAATTTATATAGCCTATGTCACCCGGGCCATTATATTACACCTCATTTATTAAAATCGGTTCAGTAGTTTAGGCGCTACGGTGGCACATACAAACATACAAGATGGACATAGAATGTATAATGCCAAAAACATTACCCTTCCTTTTGGCTTTGCCGTAGTCGGGTAAAAAAATATTAATACCCTAAAAATAATTTCATGATTACCTGATTGAAACTAGTATGTATACAAATTGCGAAATATCAAAAATATTTCACAAGTTCTATTCGTGTATAATAAAGTAATATTTGTATCGTACTCCTAAAAAATGAACTTGTTAGCTAAACCAAGCAGACACTCCACATAAATAAAACTATAAACATTAAATCACACTAAATTGAGTTTCGCTTTAAAATCAATGATGCAAAACATGATTTCTGACCGACAATAAATTCCTATATTTGATCACTGACTATGGCAGATATTGGCGATTGAAATGCAACAAAATAGTTCAAATTCGTTTCGTGAAATTTAATTAGCCGCACGTAAATTCTAACTGTGTTACAGATGGCTGACAGTAATGCATTGTGAAACGTCCTGCGGCATAGGTGGTGGTCGCGTTAGTACCTAATCAGTGTTCAATTATAATGCCTCCGATGTAAATGAATTTGGCATTAAAATGTTGCGGCTGACGGGATTTGAACCGCAGCTCTAGAGGAATTTGAATGGAACGTGTCAGTGTTTAGGACAGTGATATTTATAAAAGTGAAGAAGATGAAGTGATATTTTATATACAAAAATCAAATAGTCCTATATAGTATTTGTGTGTATACACAAGAATTTTATGTTACCGTAAAAATAGTGTTTCAGCACACGGCTTACTTGCTAAATATTCGTGTTTTATTTTGTTCTGTGTTTTGTTGTTTAATTAACTTTTATGCAGTATGCCAAAAATTAAATAAGCATTAAACGTTGGAAATATTTCACGCGATGTTGCATCCCAGATAAACTGCTGTTTGCCATTTTCCGGAATTGCGAGCTTTCTGGTTACGTTATTAAATTAGTCGTCCAGTTTGAACTGTACTAGCGGACGACTGTATTATAATATTTGATAATATATTTCATTTTAGATTTGAAGTTTACTGCATTTTATTTATTCATATATGCAACAAATTCGCAAAATGGCGGGTGAATAACGCTTTCATCACCCGACACAATCGCGGTGTGTGCGAGCAAGCCATACTACACTTGTGGCAATGCTCTAAATTGCACAGCTGCACTGAAGTTGACTTGGGGTATGCCACTGACACTGATTGCAGTGTCTAACTATCAAGAGGAGACATTAAATGTTTAACAGTGTAGTCGGCACTTACACTTTTAAGTATGTACATATGGGTCCAAATCCACATGATGTGACGAATTAATTTGTTTGATCATGGATTTGTATGGAGCGTTCTGCTTCCTAGGCGAAGGAGATTTTTCAGAGGACTTGCGATCAAACATAAATTCGGTGTAGGTACAAGCGATTCGTGATCATTGTGGCCACATATTGGGTCGGGATTGTCTGACTTGTGCCAATGATTCGTAAAGCCTAAGGGCCTCTTTAATACCTTTCCTTGCCCATAGAATTTATTTTTGAGGGCAACTCGACTGACAAATCTCTCCTCTCTCTTTCTCTCACTCTCTCTTTATCTCACACGTGTATGGTATAGTTTCCGACCCAGCTCGAGCCTAGCAAGCAGAATGTTCTTAACAAATCCATGATAAAATTAATTATTTCGTCCCGGTATGCTTCCTTGAGCCTATATGTACATAACAGTATTTAAATTAGTGCTGATTACACTGTTTAAAATTTCAAGACATGGCAGTCCATTTCTGAACTAGAATGATACTTTCTTACGCTACGTATTCACAGTGAATTTTTTGTAACTCTTCTTTATAAACTACTATATTCTGCTCACGGTTTTGCCCGCATGAGTGTCAGCTATTGAAGCATAAGGTAGCCGATGTGCGAAGCAAATGTTTTAACTATATTACTATGAACTACCACCAAGTACCATAAAAATGTTTTAGCGTGCAAAGACGATAGACTTCCATCCATCCAAACATCACGAACTTTCATTTGTATGCTACAAATGAAAGTTCGTGATGTTCTGATGTGTACAAAATAAATCCCTAGACGCGTATCTTTAAACAAACCAACCACAACATAGAACCGAGAATCGACTCACATAAACGTTTGTCAGACAATTGATTCTGCTGCGTCATCGCAGTTTCTAACTAGTGTTTGGCAATCTACGTGACTCGCGTTGCCAATATTGTGTTGCTCCGGTCACTGAAGTTGTATGAACTATCGTGTTTCAATAGTTACCGATATAAATTTATTGGGGGATTATTAGCTGTTTGGGGGGGAATCTATTACGGTACACTTGTGTGGTGTTAATGATGAGGGCTATTCTGAACGCGGTTTGGTGGTGAAGCATCTTTAGATGAATGTTCATAGTAGGTTCCGCCTGCGGTTTCGGATGCGTCAGTTATTGGAACAAACGCCGAGTTGTGTAAGTATTCCAATAGCACATGGAATATAACCTATTTCAACTGCTATAAGTTTGGAGTTTCTCTTAAGGATCGAATTCGTAATGAAGTCATCTGACAGAGAACCAAGGTAATCAACATAGCTCAAAGAATTAGCAAGCTGAAGTGGCAGTGCGCTAGTCACATTTGTCGCAGAACCGATAACCGTTGGAGTAGTCGTGTTCTAGAGTGAAGACCGCGCCTTTGCAAACGTAGTGTAGGACGCCTCCCGGCTAGGTGGAGTGACGATATACGCAAAGTGGCTGGCAGCTGCTGGACACGAAGAGCCGAAAATCGGGCTCAGTGGCGTGCCATTCGAGAGACCTATATCCAGCAGAGGACTACGGCAGGCTAATGATGATGATGATGAAGCAGATTTGACCTATTATACCATGTTGGCGAGATTGATTGGTTTTATGTCTGTGTCAGTTTTCCCTGTTTTAGCAAAGACACCATTTCCTTGGTGTATTTTCTTTATTTGCCTCTAACGACACACATGAAATGAAATGGGGTAGTGACACTTTGTATTGTTAAATCCGTCACCACAAAGATAATCGAATCGAAGTTAACCCTTCTTAAACATGTATGAAACTATACACACATAATGTAATCAAATCAAATCAAATCATCTTTATTGTGGATCATAGGTAATTGTACATAATACAGATGGTCTTAATTAAATATTCTGCGAGCAGCTATGTCCTACCCTTAAGGCGTACAATAATTATAATGTAGGTAAGTCATCTATACTGATTTTACATCATATTATTATAATATATAAAAAAACATGCATGTCAACAATAATAATTATAATAACACATCGCAAATTATAGTTAATTAAATATTAATTTTAATAAATTTCAGTAAACAGTTTTGTAACTAAAAGGACTTTCTACTTCATCAACTCAAAAAAACATGTTGCTCATCACGTATGTATACAAAACGTATCATGACCCAGGCAGATTATATTTTAATAGTGATTTGTCGGCAAAGAAGTCTTTCATAGAGTAATAGCATTTGCTCACTAACAGTTCATGGAGTTTATTTTTAAATGATTTTACTTCAGTAATTGCTCTTATAGGTCTTGGAATATTATTGTATATACGGGGAGCCGCGCAGAAAATACTTTTGTGTAAGAAATGAGTCTTACTAGGAACTATGTCTAGCTTGTCCTGATGCCGTATAAGGGTTCGATATTTAAATAGAGCAGTATTATTTTTGACAAAAACTGCGACCTCAAAAATATACAGACACGGTAATGTTAATATGTTCATTTGTTTGAAAAATGGTTCACACGATTCGGTTTTCTGTAGGTTGAAAATTGCCCTGACACACCGTTTCTGTGCAATGAACGCGCGTTCCTTATCAACACTATTGCCCCAAAATATCAAACCGTATCTAAGGTTAGAGCTGACGTAACCATGGTATGCCGTTATTAGTGTTGGTAGGTTTGCAATTTTGCTTAATCTGTGAAGTGCATATGAGAAGTTGCTTAATTTTTTGCAGACATAGTCGACTTGCTTTTTCCAATTTATTTTGTCATCAACGTGTAACCCTAGAAATTTTGTTGTTTCTGTTTCTTCAATGTGTTTATCTTGATACTTGATGTTTAAAGTACCCGTACGTCGAGTTCTTATGTTAAAATTCATTATTTTGGTCTTGTCAATATTAATCATTAATTTATTTGAATTAAGCCAGTCATTTACTAAAACTAAAGATTCGTTAATGTCAGATTCTAATTTAATTGTATTGTCATTATTGAATAGTACAGTGCTATCGTCAGCGAATAATGTCATGTCGTGATTTATTACCGAAGGCATGTTGTTTATATAAACCAGAAAGAGAGGAGCGGATAAGATACCTCCTTGTGGAACGCCAAGTTCTACCGTTCTGGATTCAGACGTAAAGGTTTCTTCTATTTTCGTGACTATGTTTACTTTCCTTATCTCTGTAATCTGTTGCCTATTAGATAGATATGATTTAATGAGATTGTATGCATTGCCTCTCACACCGTATGCATATAGTTTTCTCATAAGAATATTATGGTCAACGCGGTCAAAAGCCTTTGACATTGTCCATATATATTGCTACAGCCGGTAGTCCTTTGTCCAAATTATTCATAATTTTTCCTAAGAAATTATATATTGCTACGTTAATCGACTTATTTTTCCTAAAGCCATATTGACTTGGAGAAAAGATGTCATGGCTTTCGAGGAAAGTGTAGAGACATTTATAAATGACCTTTTCAAAAATTTTGGCAAAGATAGGTAATAGCGCTATGGGCCTATAATTGCTCATATTTGTTCTGTCACCTTTTTTAAAAACTGGCTTTACAATTGAAATTTTCACATGTATTGGAGAGTGGCGAGACGTACTTAATCTCATATTTAGTAATCTCTTCGACACTGGTGATGAGTAGTTTCTTTGTTGAGAGGTAGTGCAGGTTATTTTCTTCAGTAATTCAATTTGCATTTGCTGATCATGAATATTTTGTTTTAATTGAGAGTTTTCGAAGTTAAGATTTTCAATTTCTATATCTGCGCTTTTTAATTTTTCCTTAAACTCATTTATTTCTCGTCTTAGGTCCTCAACAAATGATTGGTCATTATTTTGTGTAGCACTCTGTATACTCAACATAGTCGAATCTAACATAGTTGAGTTCAATATGTCTTGACTAGTCGATAAGTTTACTTGTGATTGGGATCTCGTCAGTTTGTTTCTCATAGTCACGTTTTCCATCTTAATTGCTTTTATTAAAAAGAAAAAAATATATATTTGTAGTAATAACAGCTTCTGAATGCTAAGTTGATCGTGTTTCAAGTAAGTAAATCGTCACGAAATAATTGGACGAACAAAAAGTAAATTTTCCGGTGAGGTTCGAACTCGCTGCTAAGTACTCTTCGGTCGCCACAGTTTTGAATGTGCTAAGTGAACACTTACATGATTTGGTCAATTTATCGACTACTAGTTTTTTTTTTTTTTTTTTTCAGCCTGTCTGTGTGTCCCACTGCTGGGCAAAGGCCTCTCCCTTGGACCGCCATGCATCCCTGTCTTGTGGTAAGCTCGTCCAGTCGCTGTCAAATGCATCCAGGTCATCCCGCCATCTTCGTTTGGGTCTTCCACGTCGTCGCCGACTGTCATGAGGCACCCAAGTGGTAGCTAGATAGGCCCACCTTTCTGGGTGCATACGACAAACGTGTCCGGCCCAGTCCCACTTCAGTCTAGCAGATTTTAATCCGACGTCAGCTATGCGTGTTTTGGAGCGTAGCAAAGTGTTTCGAACATGGTCTGTTCTTTTTACACCAAGAATGCTACGCTCCATCGCCCTTTGGCAAATCTTCAATTTGGACTTCTGGATTTCGGTCAGGGACCATGTTTGGGCACCGTAGGTTAGGACGGGCAGTATGCACATGTCGACGAGTTTACGCTTTAGTGACAATGGAAGGTTGCCCTTCAAAAACTACTAGTTTAAGACTTTTTATTTCAAATTCAACAAAGACGTTGATGGGACTCATGCAGAAAACATTTTTGCTTCTTGTTCACAACAACACTCGTCACTTTTTATGTTTTTTGCACTTTGTTATTAATTCATTCGATTGCTCACGTTACTTGATAACTTAATTTGGTTGAAGTTGGCCGTTATTTTTGTGGAATAATTTTATTGTTTGGACGACTTTTTAGGTAAGCGCCACCTGTTGAGTTCTGTGGGAACTAGTAGTACTGTTCTATGGAATGGTAATATTGTTATGCAGCTCTCGTGATGTTGCTACTTGGCGCTAGATGTCAGTGTTATGTATTGTGCTGAGTTTTTGGCTATTCGCCACTGGCGTCGCTAGGTTGTATGGCACAAGTTTGAAAATATTTTTCACAACGGTCTTGTATATTGTTTATTTTGATATATTAGAATAGAGATTAACTTGCTTGGTAATAATGCACTGCGTACCTTTTATTTTGATGTTCCAATAATGAGTGCAGGCCGTTCGTGGTTGATTTAATTGGTGTTCGGTAGTATTCACTTATAACTTGTTTACAAATACTTCTTCTTGGTTTTTTCACTTATAGTTGATGGCTGTTTGAGATAACACTTGTAGGTACGAATCATGAAATAAATTTCACAGTCGTTATAACTTTTGCTGATGAAATGCAACTTTTACTATTTTTTATGAAAATAAACACAGAGCAGTTTTATATCAACCTTTACTAGATAGTGGCGCCGTGTAACCTCCTTAGTTTTGAAAATGTACCCAAGTGTCGGCCAAGTTTGACATGGTATGATCTGTTTGGCAGTATTCCAGTGGATTAAATGTTTTGAACGCCAGTTCAAACGTTTTAAAGTTGTATGAAACCAAACAAGATAAGATTAAAGAACTCTTGAATAAGTCAGCTTTCTAGTCAAGTGTACAACTCAAGGTATCGACCTAGTTATTGTGATAACTTTTGAATATTTAATGACATTGATATTCTGATTCGTTCTATAGTGTAAGTTTCATTCCAAGGTCTGTCTATGTTACATATTAGTAGGCATATTGAGGTTCACTCGCACCATAGAGCATTTTGTTTAATTTTTTAACAAATCTTGATATTAAGTTAAATATAAAAACGTCATGCCCTTTATCATGAATGAAGCCAAAAAAAAGAAGACCTCAAGTCAAAACAGATACTCACACATAATACACGTATATGTACAAAGAAATGTTTTAACGTACTTTCATGAGTACACGAACATTTGTGTGTTACCATACGTATTTCTTTTATTTATCAAAAGCATAAGAATCAGCTCAGCCAAGTCATTCTTAGCATACTGTGTCATCCGTTATACATAAAACACCAGTGGAGCATCAGTTATCTTTATATTATTCCCCCAAAATCTACCACCTTCATTAATCTTATCACTCTAAAGCCACAGTTTAAAACTTTTATACCGTCAATTCACACTTTACAACGTATAAATCATGGCTGGATTATACTACTAAAAACCTTTTTGGCATCGCCTGTTCTGCACGCTGCCAAAGGAGACAGTTGGGCTATGTTATCATAGTTGGATGTCCATCAAAAAGTTATTACTGACTTCGGTCGCTGAGTAGTTGAGTAGTTTTTCACATTAAATTGTTAGAGACAAGTGGCTAAATGTATAGCTACTTATGACGGCTAGTTGCTGAATTGTCTGCTTTAAGTGTTTGACGGACGTAATTTGGCGATGCTATTATGAGGGACATCACTTAATACGATTTGAACTTTTATGACTTCATTTATGCTACATGGAAATTTAGGTTAACTAACGTTTGCCATAATTTAAAATGCCATAATTTCATATGCCATACTGGTATTTGCCATAATTTCATTAGAAATAACGCTTCAGTTGCCATAATCGTGAAATGACATAAAATTACTTTCACTAATTCCATTAGTCATAATCGATCAAGTGTCAAAATAATTTAAATCCATAAATGTATTTGCTATAATTTTCGTTTTCAATAATGCCATTTTCCATAACTTTTATTTACCATAACCTTCTGCCAACTTCCACATTTTTCACACTAGTTTAATAAACTGAGGTTGACGGAGCCCTACGGTTGAGGGCTCCTATTTCAAACAGAAGGTATAGAAACTGGCTGCGAATAAAAGAGTACTGCTTAACATTAACTTGGACAGCATTTAGGAGAAGAAAAAAGTAGAATTCTAACGCAACTCAAACATTCCAGTTAAATTAAATTCAAGGAACCCAACACAATAGTTGTTTGAAACCGGACGATATTGTACTGGTAATATGTTTGAGAAAATTAAACAAAATTTGTCTAACAGATATTGTTATCTATGCGTATGTGTGGAAATTTATCCCAATACTCAGAGTGGTTAGCAAAGTGTTTCATGGCAAATGATCATACTTGTAATTATTTATTAAGAAATAAAATATAAAGTGTCACTACCTCATTTAATTCCGTCGGTTACTTGTGGTATAGAGTAGTAAGAGGCGATCAAGGAAAGTAAACAAAGCAAATAATATCTTTGTGTAGAGACGTCCAGCGTGTTGGTACAGTAATAAGTTTACTCCTCATATAGCCTCACAATATTACTGAGACTCAGATTAGTACAGTTTTACGTCCAGCAGTGGACTGCGAAAGGTTGTATGATGATAATTATGACAAGTTTGTTATAATTATTACCTACTAAGTGAAATACTACTACCGTTATAATATACAAAATTACAAACCCTTAATCTAACTGAAAGGAATTTCGTATCAAGGAAAAAGTGTTTTCCAGTTATTCTCTCGACAGCCTACTATATAAACAAAAAACCAACCTCGAAAACGTGACCTTTCACAACATACGTACAGTATCAAAAACATTCAATTCTCTAGACCAAAACCACACTACTTCGATAACCATAAAACTATACCAGCTTCATCTTTTTGGGAATTCAATAAACAAAAACCGTGCCCCCGATACCACATGATCATACACGAAACACCGCCAGAGTCCTCTATTTATGTTCAATAAATCATGCGGAACAAAAATTCAATCAGGCACCCGTGGATCGTAGCGGGTTATTTAATATCTCTTATATTATACTGCCTCCGTGGTCCTGTGGATAGCGTATGCGACTGGTGATCGGAGGTCCCGGGTAGGGCAAAAGTGTTACTGGGTTTTTCCGAATACTCAGTAGCAGCCCGGAGTCTGGTGATGTGCCCAGTAAGTAACGGCAATAGGCTCGCCCCCTATCACGTGGGACCTAAAAATTCATGGCGAAATGTGGGTGTAATATTTACACCTCTGCCTACCCCTTCGGGGATACAGGCGTGAGACTATAAAAACAATATATATATATAGTTTTTATGAAGCTTTTGCACGTTTATTGGTATGAATGTTGTAATGGATTAATTATGAGTTGTGGTCTGTCTGAAAATCAACATTTTCGTTTCATGTTACTAGATGTGGCTATGTTTCGAAAAGTATTACCAAATATGGATAAATTTGCTACACAGATTATTTTATTATGCTATTTATTTGTATGTTGCTTTAAACTATAATACAAAAAAATACAAAAATAATACATAAACATTAAATTATACATTTAGGGTTTATGGTTATGTTGTTAAATTGATAATAGTTATTGTGTTATCATCTTTGCCTAATAAATATTCATATTTTGTAGGTTTTGATGTAGTTTTTGTAATGAATAAATGACTAAAGTGTACATACCTACTTTTTTGCGTCGATATTATAACTTTGCAGTAATTACCTATCAAGATAATTGTAATTCATCCTCAAATTAAAATTAATTTTAGTAATTATCTGCGCTATATTTCATAATTGCTGATCGGTAAGTTCACTCATGAGTTAAATTGTTTTATAAATACTGTATGCCAAGTGTGCTGAGTTGACGCTGTTCTGCTTAGAGTTAAAATAGAGGTTGCTAGTGCGGGTTGGTAAATGCACTGATCACAAGTATTGACCCTGAGATTATTCGATCCGACTTGCTGAAACTTTGTTTTTATAGACTCACGTCTGTATCCCCAAAGGGTTACGCAGAGGGTTACACCCACATTTAGCCATGTTATTAATTTTACGTCCCACGTAATAGGGGGCGAGCCTATTGGCGTTACCGGGCTGAGAATCCGGAAAAATTTAGCAACACTTTGCCCGACCCGGGAATTGAACCCGGGTCCTCCCGATCAGCAGATGCATACTGGACAACGGAGGCAGTATGATTGAGAAATACGACCATTAATTTTCTTTCCTACGGTATGTGGTTACTTCTTCTGATTTTAACGCTTGATCCTTTCCAGTACAAAGAACGTAGACGTCTATATATCGTTATGACTACTGACTTCAATTTGATAACTTGAAACGTTCTAGGACAGAGGACTTGGTCGACAGACAGTCGAAAAGACAGATAGACAACAAAGTGATCCATACGGGCACAGTAACCTTTTTATTAAACGGTTTTATTTAGCTTGACCTGTTTATTTGTTTGTTCGTTTGGGTCAAATTTAGTAATTGGAATTTTACCCCCTTCCTGATGGCAGATTGATCTGATATTTGGTACACACTCGTAATCTTGATGACTATACAACATAAAATATTCTTTATGATTGTAAATCGAAGATGACCGCCGATACAAAATGGCGGATTAAATATTACTTCACAACAACCTCGATATGGGTATCAAATAAAAGGGCTTGATTGGTAGAATAGAGCTCAATATGAAAAATCCAAGATGGCCGCCGATACAAAATGCGGATCACATATTTCTTTACAACAACCTCAATATGGGTATCAAATGAAAGGGCTTGATTGGTAGAATAGAGCTCACTATGAAAAATCCAAGACGTCTTCCGCCACAAAATGGCGGATAACATATTTTTCACAAATACCTCAATACAGGTATCGAATGAAAGGGCTTCATTGGTAGAATAGGGCTCATTATAAACTAACAACAAAACTAAAAACTTAAAAATAAAATAAAAATAATTTTTATGTTAAACGGTTTTATTAAATAAAAAAATATGTAGTTAGGTTATGTACTAAAAGCTAAAAAATAATTTGGCAAGTCCTAGCTACCAGATCGCACCAATTTTCTCATCAATCTGGGGTATTGATCAGATAAATATAAAATCGTTGGGCGCGTGCATTTTCTATCAAAATGTTTACTCTGGATACGCTACGCCCAACGATATTATATTTGTCTGATCAATACCCCAGATTGATGAGAAGATTGGTGTGATCTGGTAGCTAGGACTTGCCGAATTATTTTTTAGCTTTTAGTACATAACCTAACTACATATTTATCATTTAATAAAACCGTTTAACATAAAAATGTTTTTTTTATTTTATTTTAGGTACGGATTCCTACAAGTATAGTACTCAAATACTAGAACAGCTGATGAATCATGCTTTTAACATACAAAAAATGTATTGATTAAAGATACTGTAAATGATTATTAAAGTATTAAATATACATATATGTTTAAAACTAATTAAATATATGTAGTTTCAAAATCAGCTTACCAAAGTGATACCAAAGCACGTAACATAACATAACCCACCTATTATCCCCGAAGGGGTAGGCAGAGGTGTGGAACACACCCACTTTTTGCTATAAAGTGCAATTTTAAAATGTCTTCATGACGTAGATATTTTACCTACCTTAACACTGCACATGAATTATTGTTACCAGTCAAGATATATTCAAATATATAGTTGACCTGACTGAACGCACGGGTTCTATTCCCACCCATGACATTTTTTATGTGGTGATTACGATATTTTTGCAGTGTGAGGTGACATTGATTTATCATATTGTGACGGCCGGTGTCATGTCAAAATTGTCATCACAACGGTTGTCAAGAACTACTGACGTCTACACGACAAACTAGCCGGTCGTCAAACACAATAATAAGCAATGAGGTTTGAAGACTATTTTATTATTTGGAAAATTACAGTTTTTAGTTCGATGACGTATACACTCTGTCAAGTGTTCGCCAAATTCACCAGTCATTGACAACAAGGCGATGGCCGTGCGGATAACACATACGCTGCACGTTCTGAGGGCGTGGGTTAAAATCCCAGTCATAACAATTATGTGAATTTTGGTTTTTGTGAAATTTGGAGAATGTTTATGAATATTTGGCAAATATTAAAAAAAAAGATTATTTAAATATTTCGAATAAAGATCATAAAATTCTAGAAACTTCAGGAAGGAATGGAAAGGTTAAAAAGAGAAAAGAGATGGAAAAACAATTGAATAATGAAATGACAATCGAAATTATGGGATCTAGAACATTCCTAGGGGTATATAAGGCGGTGTAGACGCGCTGAGCGCCAGTTTAAGTGGTAAAGTGGAGAAGAAAAGGAAGAAAGAAGTAGTAGTGAAATAAAGTGAAGTTAAAGTATAGTGCAGTGAAGTGCAGTGAAGTGCAGTGCAAAAGACCTAGCGTCTGTTGTTGGTGCTGTCCGCGTCGAAATTGAACGACGCGTCGTGTGTGTGAAGGCGAATAAAGTGTCATCAGTGCTACTCGGTGTTTTCTTCCAATCCCGTAACCCCGTCCGTAACAATATTAATATGTTTGAATGTAAGAATGTATAAGTATGTTTTCAATTTATCTGGCTTTGCTTAGTTTAGGATCAGACAGCCTTGAACAATGTGTCCTAGGATAATAATTATTATAGGAGAGACTAGTCAGAATGAAATGTCTGTGTTCAAAACTGTTGTGTGAGTGAATTATAATAGAACGTATAAAACAATATCAGCTTACCATTGAATGTGTCCCAGTACTGAAAAAGTCCTTGGTCCCAAACAAAATGGATTATGTTGCGTAAACTAAATACGAGAAAAGAGAGATTATACTGTATTAGGCTTTTTGAATGCACGTTTCCACATGACATTTTCCTTATCCATTTTACTTAGTGTTACTTATTATTAGGTTTTATTTTATTTCAGCCAACTGAAGAGTACTAGACTAGTTAGTGTTATACCTAAGGGTCCTTGGTCGTGGGTCAATGGCTGAATCGTGCTACCAAATTGAATTTATATTCTCACAACATGGGAAGATACCAATAATGGAATACGTTCCATGAATGGAACATTGGTATATTTCTATGTCTACGCGACGCGTATGTCAAAAATTTTATATAATAATATAATTTACTTGGGACGTATTCCATGATTGGTACTGCCCTCTACTAAAAACATTCAAAATATTTGTGACGCTTAGACTTACTACACTAGAATATAACGGTATTCCACATCAGAGATGTATTCCATAATTGGTACCTTTTCTGTACAAAATATAATAACTAGATTTGACTGAGATTTTCCACAGAGTGACTGCCTGTCTAACCTCCGCGACAGTTCCATGGTTTAATCCAGTCCAGTCACGATTGTTAAATTAATAATAAATAAAGTTTTATCAATGACTCCCTGTTACGATAATTTAATTTAACAAACTCAAACTACACACGCGAATATTATTTATAATAAAATGAAAATTGCGTAACATAAAATTTAAAATGTTGCCTTGTTAATTGGTTTATCTTTATAATTTTGGGTCTTCGAAGTCTAGAAATTGTTTTACATGGACTGGTTTTTGTAAAATAAAAAGTCTATCGAAAAGAGTTGTCATAATTGGAGGTAAAACGAATGTATGAAAAAAACCTGATGACGACATATAATTATATGTATGATGTAATGTCACATCAGACCCTCCGCAATTTAGACCGCCGATCTTATAGGGATCGTGGGAAGGGGATGGTTACTGGCAGTCCAAGTTCAGTCCATGTGAACAGTCTTGGGGAAGACCCATATCCAGCAGTGACCGTCTTTTGGCTGAGAAGATTTGAAACAATGCGTCGGCTTAGAGTATAGACCTGCTAACTGCATATCAGGTAAATTTTCAGGATAGACAAAAAACATTCTTAAAAAAAATGTATTTATTTTATGGAAAGACTTTTATATTTCTAAACATCTATTTATATTCCATATAATTTGAAATAAAAAACAGGTAATTTAATTCAGTACTTATTTATTTATCACCACTTTTGTAACTAAGCAGGTTTTCTTAACTTTCTGTAACTTAACTTAGCAGAAAATTAATATTTAAAAAGATAGACTACTAAGAGGTTATAAATTGCTACTGAGAAGCTTTCGACAATTCGCTATACAACAGCTGGCGAACTCTAAATTTGAATGTGGCACGCCTAGTGGACGTCCTAACTTCGGGAGGGAGAGCATTCCAAAGAAGGATGGATTGGATATTAAAAGAAGAATGTACTAAACTAGAAGTGTGAGATGAAAAGAGAAGAAGAAGGCTATTAATAAATCGCAAGTTCTTATCATGGTTGGAGCAAAGATATTGAAAATAAGGTACTAAATATGACGAACTGTTAGGAGAGTAGAGAAATGAGTATAAAGTCGTCAGAGTACGCAAATTTCTTCGCTGACGAATCGGCAACCATTTTAATTCCTTGCGAAATTTAGAAATGTGATTGAACTTACGCAAATTAAAAACTAAATTAAAATTTAAGTGGCCAACTCGCAGATTTAAATGCCTCTTGTGGTTCCACTCATTTGTTAAAATACGGTGTCCGATCATTTGACAAAAAACAAACGAAAAATTTTCATTTGAAAAATAACATTTGACAAAATTATACTTGATAAGTTTATTATTTTACAAACTATTGTTTAATAAACTACTCATTAGACAATATACTTACTAAAAAAAAATATTATGCTAAAACATTAATTTACAAATTGATTATTTTTTAAACATGTTAGTTGGCAAAACGTAAAGCATAAATAACATTAGACAAAATGCATTGCTTGGTAAAAATTTAAAACCAAAATCTACGTTAATATAACAATATTTGTGTAGGGTCAACTGAAACAATGGCTGGTTAGGTTAGGTTAGAACTGCAACCACAACGAAGCGCTAGAACCGAATTCTACTTATTTCACTTAATTCAGGCAGTGTGTATTTTTTTTAAGTCTCTGTGGAAATAGTATTAATACAAAATTATTACTTGCCTATAAATAATCTATCCAAGGTGAAAATTGCAACCATGCAATTTATTATTTTCAAAATTTCGCATATGTATTGGTTAGAAATTAGTTATTTTTTAAAAATAATAATTTATCTTCAAATTTTTTGTACAATCACCATTTTGGCAAACGAATTATTTAGTCGTATGATTATTTTAAAAATAATTATTTAACATTTTAACTAACTTCTAAGTAAAACATTTGCGAAACCTGTATTATGTCAAATGATTGTTTTTAAAGTAATATGTTTGCGAAATGAAAGTTTTTCAAATGATTAGTTTTTCAAACGTTGTTTGTAAAATGATCTTTTGTCATACGTTCTTTGTAAAACAATAGTAAACCGTTAAAATACGAATTGCAGACAAATCGTTGTACTTTTATTTTAAACCGTCGTCACTCAAACATTTTAAGCTCCCGTGAATACTAAAAATCAAATTTAATGTAAATCTTTTATTCATTTTATTTTTGTTGTCATTTGAATTTTCATCCCAGTTTTGATTCATTTCTCGACATTAGCGTTAACTACAGGGTTCAGTATTTTGAACCACCCAAAAAGACACTGTACAAGAGTATTAAAATCGGTCCTGCGGTTTAGTAGTAACGTAAAACACATCTATATAGATATATCATATTAGCCGCGATTCCAAATTTTCTGTTACAATTTTCTGTTTAGTAAGTACCTATTTATATAATGCAAACAATACATATAGTCTAAAAAAGTATCACGAGTACAAGCCTACCCAACTTTAATATTAAAATATAAGACGTAGACACAATAAAACGTCGCCAAAACTAGAAGAATAAACTTTAAAGAGAGGCTGGCACCTCGGTAATAATTAAGTTTAAAAACTGAAAACTTTTATACGCTTGTAAGTTTTAATAGTTATTGTAATGATATTTACTGAAATTATTCATAGTTGAGTAATTTATTTAAATTTCTGTTGGAATTTGTAAAACTGTTTTTCAAAATGTTTGACTGCCAAACTTGTTACTTTAAAGTTACCTAATTGCTTAATTTAAAACCAGTATTTCTTTTTTTGTATCCATAGCTTATATACATGTAAGGAATTAGAAATAGTATTTTCTTGGGTTTACGCGAATGTTACACATTGAAATTCAACTAAAGTTTACGGATTTTATCGCGTAATATTGGTTTCACTGAGTTATTACATTTAAACCGAATGATCTAGAAACTATTTTTTCATTTATTAGTTTTTCTGGTAACTAGCTTTGTCCTTCTTGGGTTTCTTTAGCCTTATGACACTGTGAGCTCATCATCATCATCAGCCTGTAACAGTCCACTGCTGAACAGGCCTCTCTTTTAAAAGGAGGAATTGGCCTACTATAGTGAGATCATTCTGCTTAAATAGTAACACCAATACTTAAAAAATGTCCGGGTACTTTGAGATAACTTATACATTCAAGAAGGGACAAAGATCACCTCAGTCTGCCGTGACCATGAATCCTGTAAATAATTCGAAACGTTGGCAAGTAATAAATAAAAACATGTAGTTTCTATATCATTGGGTTTAAATGTAATAACTTAGTAAAACCAATATAACGCGATAAAATCCGTAAACTGTAATTTAATTTCAATAAGAAATAGAGTTAACAGACATTAGACTACGGACAGGCCAGCAAGACAAAGAATGTAAACAAACTTAACAAGGTAGTAGAGCCTTGCTGATTTCAGCATGAATGGGCGGCTCGACCGGAGAAGTACTACCCTCTCACAGAAAATCGACGTAAAGTAACAGTACCTAAACTGTTGCGTTTCGTTTGGTGAGTGAGAGTGCCGGAGGCCCTATCTCCTATTCTTTCTCCCTCGTCCCTCTCCTCATCCTATCCCTTTTCCGAACCCCAAGGGGCGGCAACGCACTTGTGACTCCTATGGTGTTGCTTGTGTCCATGGGCGGCGGTAATTGCTTACCATCAGGCAATCCGTCTGCTCCTTTGCCGCCTAGTAACATAAAAAAAAACTTTGAGTGATTCATAATACAAATGTATAAATTGTTGTTATTTTACGGTAGGACTTTTAAGTTTCCGGCCGGATAGGTATTGCAAAAGAAGATCACATGAAAGGAACATAGGAACAAGGTGTGACAGATTTAGACCTCATTCTATTTTAATTGCAAACTCAATACATTGATACGTGATAATACACTGATTGACGAGGTATGCTCAAAAAGATGTCATCTGGCTTTTAGATTGGCTAAAACAATTTATTAGGAACCTAAGTAAAAACTCCTTCATACCGCTTTAATAAAAAGCACTAAACCTTAATATATGCAATATATGCGCATATACTGCTGGCGTAAGTATCACAGCATCTGTTCACTTCGTATCTTATCGTCTGCAGTACCGATCAGCAATTTTAAAGGCACTTCACTCTTTGCCTGTATACTATATTAAAAACTTCATTGAATGACAGTGCTCTGGTTTAAGGAGTAACCTTGCTACTGCTGTATGTAACTTATGACATAAATATTTCTACAAAAAACACTATTATATATATTACATTATAGTACGCTGCCGCGCCACACCTTTATCCCCGAAGGATTACACCCACATTTCGCCTTATGAATATTTGGGTCCCATGTAGTAGGGGGCGAGCCTATTGCCGTTACCGAGCACATTGCCAGACTCGGTGCTGCTACTGAGAATTCGGAAAAGCTCAGTAACACTTTTCTGGCATCGAACCCGGGATCTCTCGATCAGCAGTCGCATACGCTATCCACTAGACTACGGAGGCAGTCCTGTATATAATACTAGCCATTTGCCGCGGTTTCATCCGCGTCCTGAGTGAACTACTTTGCGTATTCGAAAAACCATATAGCCTATGTTACTCGCAGATAACGTAGCTTTCTAAAAGTGAATGAATTTTTAAAATCGGTCCAGTAGTTTTTGAGTTTATCCACTACAAACAAAAATACAATTTTTTCCTCTTTATAATATTAGTGTAGATGGATACAATTTTTCATGTATGTATGTATGATTACACAAATTAATCGGAAGCACACGTTCAACCAATGTCACATGATCAAAGAGGTTTCATATGACAAAAAACTATTTTTAATTTACATTGTTGCTAACTTCAATAGTGCCTTTGGTCATCCTCATCGCCCTAGCGTTATCCCGGTTGAATCCAAGACTTACAGCCTTGGAGCCCAAGGTCTGATTACTGGTCTAACCAGATATAACAGAATATCAACATTTCCACAGAGGGACTGCCATCTGAGCTCCGTAATCCAAAGGCATAGCGATATTCTATGGTTTAGACCAGTATCAGTTTTATTACAAATAGACATCCAATATATTTATCACACATAGACATCCAATGCACACATACACAACAAGTTTATTTGAGGGTACTGACTCCCCGTAACGACTGTCAAAGACAGCCGGGACCGACGGTTTGACGTGCTCTCCGAGACACGGGTGTTCTGGTTACGATGTGGTTAAATAAAAATCGTGGTTTTAGTTACAAACAAAAATCTGTTTAATTCGTTAAAGAATTTAAAACATCCTTTAGCAAATGTTTAATTGAAAATTATTAAGGAAATTCTAGCACAGTTACAGAGATAGAACATGGGTCGCGTGATTCGGTGTAGTCTTCGGGAATCTTGGGAATCTGCTTCCGGAGTCGCTCAGGAAGAACAGCTAATGTACTTAGCTTTGTCCGCCGTCCAGCCGATGAAAAGGGCCGAGCGCTCCAACGTCTCGGTATTTATTGGAGCCCGAAGTGTGGTGTCTGAGGTGAGGGGGCCATCTTCCAGTTAAGTGGAGTGGGCGGACGGTCGCGACTTCACACGGGGCAAGCGATAATTAACAATTTAATACGCACTTAACTTCGAAAAGTCATCGGTGCGCGCCGTGGATATGAACCCCTCTGCATTGCAGTCCGTTGGTATCTCCACTAGGCTAGCGCTGCCTTTTAATTTCTTGCTTCAAGAATACCTTTGGTAATACCCTTTAAAAATAGAATTTCAGAACATTTTCGATTAAAACTAATAAACTTACTAACTAATAACGTACCTCATTTCCTCACCACCTACTTTGTGTCGTGTTGAACTAACACTTTATTTATTATCAAAGAATATTAACTTTTAAAAGTGCAATTAGGTAAGTGAAATGACGTCAGACGCACGGAAGCGGAAAAACTTAAAGAATGTAAAAGCCTTTGTTAAAATCACTATCGACATGCAAAAACCTTGTTAAATCCTCCACGGAGTAATTTTCAGGTGCATTTTATATAATTTTATGTTGCAAAAGTGGCGACTTTGCGTAAAGAGGTAATTAAAGAAAACGTGAAGCAATATTGTTCTTGCAACAATAATGTGACTCAAGCACTAGTTTTAAATTTAAATGTTAGTTAATTATAAAGTGCAGTTAATAATATTGAAGTGTATGCTTTAACTGTTATGGGTCTTTATTCCACCGTAGTGTGAAAGCGTTAAATGAATTATTACATTATTTTTGTTTAATTACTCATAAGTGTAATACAACTTCTTTGTTACAAGTGAAATGATAAATCAATACACGTTCTACATCAAAGAATCTAGAAAACTCGCAACATGTCAATGTACCTATGTCTTGAGGTTAATTTTATTGGTTGTGTGTGTGCGTGATATATTTTTTGGAAAAGCTGCAGTGGGTCATAGATTATCTAGGCTTACTTACTATAAGCAATGAAAGGTAACTTCTATTCCGGGTATATTTTATAAATATAGCTGTATGTTACTAAAAAAGTATATGACTAAGTCATAAGTAATACATATCTTCTTATATACTCAATCATGTTTTACTAGTATGTGGTCGCGGGTTCGGTTTCCGCTCAAGTCAAACATTTGTGAGTGTGAACATGGGCAGTCTAAAATTTGTGTCAAAAACTTCGAAGCACCGTTAAAAACTAAACCAAACTTGAATACTACACTGTTGTATAAAAATAGTATCGGACCAAGCCTATACCAAAATATACCGACGATCATTTGTATTCATTGAGTTCTTCTTTACACGCCGAATACAATGAAAAGTTTCATCCGACATTAGTTTGTTGTTGTTGATAGTGGTTCGTAATGGGTGCAGTGGATTCGATGCTTACCTATACAGTGCGCCGTTTAGTATGGTCTACAAAGTACTGTTCAGAGCCTCGACAATCTTTGTGTCTATTATGGATTGTTTGTAGTCTGCCGCGATACTGACATTTATTCAGCTCAGGAACTTCTTCGAGTCAATAGCAATCATATTTAAAATATTTACGGTTTCAAATACGTTTGATCGATAACTAAATATAGTGATGGTGAAAACATCACAATCGCCAACGTCAAGAAACAACATGAACAAAGAACATTGAGCCACCATTACTTTATTTGCAAGTTTTTGTTACCACCGAATGAAGGAATGTACCTGATCCAATGCCAACGTATGTTACTGAAATTTATTTTATCCAGTGGCATATTAATGCGGACAATACGCCAGTACACAGGCGTGACATCATTTAACGACCTGAATGGCCAGTTTTATTTTGGTAAAAATTACATTTATGTATAAAACGTTCACCATTTTAGTTTACATAACAAAAGTGTCACTACTCGTTGAGGCCTTCTCTTTATAAAATAAGGTCAACACATAAGCCGTGTAATTCGCCTGATGGCAATCAGATGTCTGTCGGCATGATCTAATACCAAAGAAAGGCAGAGCCTTGGCTATTCTTGCCATTTTCCTTCGATCCTACTTTCCTCCTTATTTCTTCTTTCACCCACAGAATTCTGAAGAAAGAATAAGAAGGGGTTCAAATTGAATGCTGCAGAAATATAGCTAGTTCATAAATCTTCTTTGAAAGGATGATACTCCCTCTGCCAAGCAAATCTATCCACTATCCACAAAAGTAACTCAAAATAGACTCAGTATTTGACAAAAATACACAAAGTTCTAATTAGTCAACTTATAGTAAATTATTTTTACAATTATTATCCATTTTACAATTTAAAAAACAAAGCTACCAAAAGGCAACAGAAGAGAGAAGTTCAGAAAAAAACTTGCCTATGATTATTATTAGTATCCCACAACGTGAAAAATGATGAGATCAAAAGCAATAAAGACAGTGTTTGCCGCGGGAAATGATATCCATTGAAACTTACAAAGGAAACTTGTTTACACAATGCTTCGGGAGTTCAAAGTGTATTCTGCGCTACACATACTGAATATTCATTAAAGTTGACTTTTCTTTTCAGATGTGAGAACCGTGGTGAGCAGTGTAAACTGCTTTAACGGATATTGTGCTAAGCTTATTGAAGCAGTTTAGAAACAATGTTTTAGAAATACTTCGATGGTTTTGTGGCATATGTGCTTATTGAAGCCGATGAATGAGTGTGAAGTTTTTGTTACTTAGTATTGGCACTGAGACGCGTTAAATTTTTCATCGAAATTAAAGCGCCTACAAAAATAACAACTATATAAATAACGACTACCTCCGTGGTACAATGGATAGCGTATGCGACTGCTGATCAGAGGTCCAGGGTTCGATTCCCGGGTCGAGCAAAAGCGTTACTAGGTTTTTCCGAATTCTCAGTAGCAGCACGGAGTAGGGTGATGTGCCCGGTAACGGCAATAGGCTCGCCCCCTATTACGTGGGACTTAAAAATTTATGGAGAAATGTGGGTGTAATATTACACCTCTGCCTTACCCCGAAGGGGTCTTCGGGGATACAGGCGTGAGTAGATACATAAATAAAAAAAATAAAAAATAACAAGTATTAATAATATCTTGGGACGGCACATCTGGGGGCTTATTCACTATGACCACTAAAATACCCTGTTCAAGACGGGTGTCGTCGTAACATGCACTAGACGTAAACGTGACTCAGTAACGTGACGTACCACGACAATCAAAATATTGTATTCAGTATGCCATACGACAGCTTGTCAATGCCTAGTTATCAATTTCACAACATTCGTTCATAAATCTTAATGCCGGTTTTACCGGCTCAATTTCGATTTTATAAATATTATTTTACTAACTTGTAATTTTCACTATAAGCTACAGTACAAATAAAAAAGTCAATTTTTGAACGATAACATATATTATGATGACATTGATGACATTTGCAGTCGCGCTATAATATAAAAAAAAATATTAGTGCGGTTAGTGCAGCAAATAGCCCAATTCAAACAGAATCTTATGAATCAAAATGGATTTATAATTTATCCGAAGACGAGTGAGACGCTGGCGCCAACGACAGGCGTCAATTTTCATTAACCATAATATTTAATTAGACAACTTTGACACGGACACTGGAAAATAAAAAAGCAAATAAACTTAGTATTTAACCACTAACGGACACTGAAAATAATATAAAACAAATAAACTTAGTACTTATTTATCCACTATCGTTTTACAATAATCGCGTTACGTGACCTCTTAGCTCACGACATTTTGACAACTAAAACCGCGTCCGAAACATGCACTTCCGTGCTTGTCAAACTTGAAATTGACATAGTGAATACCGTTTAAGCCAATACCGTGCCTACGTGGGTAACTAGCACCTTAAAACACGTTAAGACTTCAAAATTGTCATAGTGAATAAGCCCCCTGTATATGTCAATACTATCCCTAATGATCGAACCATCTGATGACTCGACTCTCGCGACCTTTTCATTTTAAAATTCTCTTAAATATCAAACAGTTCATTAGTTATAAGCATGCCTATTTCCAAAATCATCAACAAGAGCCTACAATCTTACCTATAAACAATTTTCTGCCTTTATAATTAATAAATTACGAAAACCGAAGACAAGACGATCTGGTTATCTCTGACTTTCATATTTTATAGGCTCTTAAACACATAACGGTATTAAGCTTCCATCATCACGTTTCTCGAGCGTGCGCTCGGTGTGCGCCCGGCGTGCGTTCGGCGTGCGCACGGCGTTTATTTTTTACTGCATTGAGAACGCCAGCCTCCTCGAATACCTTGTTTTTTTAGTAGTTAGTTTGCATGGCAACTATATAAGCTCTATGGTTATACCTTGGTTTTCTACTAGTAAGTTTGCATGGCAACTATATAAACCCTACGCTTATACCGCACAGACTCCGTTCTGGCCTTAACCGTCACAAAATTTTGCTTTCCTGATAAAGAAGGCTAATTATTCACCTGATTGTGATATTTGCGGCACCATAGAAAATTTTGAACATATTCTCGCCAATCGTGTTAAATATCAAAGGCTTAGAAATCATAATTATTGTTAAGAATTTTAATATTTACTAATATGATCAGGTAATATTTTCGAGCACATTATAAAATCGTATCCGAAGCCGCAAAATTTAATATAGAGAACATTATTTTTAACCTACGATTCTGTAATCTTTTGAGTATTAATTAGTAGGTAATTTAGTTTAGTATGTAATAGTTAGGCTCTCTCTGAAACGCAAGGACTCGCTTAAACTTTACAGGTTATATGCCCCTAAATATATAAAAACTAGATTAGCCCACGGTTACACCAGCGTTATTTAAGGCTACTGCTCAGCTTCCGTGGCTCATATCGTGATGTTATATAACTTAAATTCCCTTCCTCGATAAATAACACTGACATAATTCTTCAAATCGGATCAGTATTTCCTTAGATAAGCTTTATACATTAAAGTATTAGATTTAAAAAAAAAAGAGTGTCGGGCACACGCCGGGCGCCCGTTTGAGGAACACGCACGCCCAATGTGAAATCGGCCTTACAGTAAAATCTTCATATTTATTTATTAGGGTTTAGGCCATCTAAATCAACAGTTCACTTTGATACGTTGACATAAATTTACTTACTGTTTTTTGCGTAAACATTTGGATGTCGTTTTCTGTAAACAACCGACTGTTATTGAATTTCAACTTTATTTTTATGTGGGATTTGTTGAGACCGTTGTTGAAGGTTGTGATTAGGATTGATCTAGGTATAATGGTAATAAATAACGTGTATTTCATGTCAGTGTTTTTTTCGAAAAGTACATACTCAGTCCATGATATAGAAGCTACTATAGCATTTTTTTACAAAATATCAAAAAAGAATTCAAACGTGAGGGGATCACAAATTAGAGCTCACGAGCTTATTATGTTCCAATACCTTTCAAAATCCAATCAACAGCTACAAATAATACCTACTCAGATTCGAGACAACAATTTGGTGTGAGACTATTTTGTTAAAATAAATACGTAAAACCAATTAAGTAATCTGTTTTCTGTATATACATAAATACGAGAAGATTCCGCACTTGCTGTTTCCCACGGTTATGGTCGCATTGTTTTCTATATCTTGTCAGCAGGTCAGTTATTTAAGAATTTGTGAGAGATTTCAAAATCTGGTCCTGGATTCGTAGAGGTTCCTGGGATAAATTATAAGATACTAGACTTCGCCCGCGGCTCCGCTGCTTAACATAGATGCTGAGAAAGGTGTATATGTATACCTAAACACCTTTCTCAGGAATCTGCAACTGTTGCTATAAACAGTACCTAAATTCGTTCGGTATTTTTTGTGTTTATCGCGTTCATACAGACACACGAGACGCGCTAGGATTTATCTTATTATCTGTATAGATAGATATACAGGATAATTGGTAATTCGACCAATTCCTTGAACTAGGTTATATTTGAGGTCTTTGCATCAATTTTATCCCCAACAACTAGGGGTCAAAAAAAAACGATTTCTGAGATATCGAGCTTTAAAGATTTTCTTCACATTCTCCATCTTGTTATCAAAATAATCGAAATTAAAAAAACTATTCACTTTTTGGTTCTAAATTGTTACTTTTTGGAAAACTTGTCAACTAGCTACTAAACAAAAATTTTGGTTAAATTAAGTTTGCCGCGTCATTTTGGATCCTTTATTTCTAAAATCTTGATATAATTATTTTAACCATTTTTTTTTTATTTACGGTACCCATATCTATACGCTGTCAGGAGTCGTAATAAAAATGTATGTTACGGCTGAAAAAAGTCCACGCCTGCAGTATTAGGGTTGGATGCCTTCCAAAATCTGAAGGCTCGACTGCTCTAGCGAAATCAATTTTATATTAGAAACTACTATTATTGAGGTAGATAATACGCGGCACGTGATACCAATTTTTGGTCTTTAATTCGGGATTGTTGAAGCAATGTATTCTGCGGTTCGCTTGTGGAGCAAAATAAGAGACCAAAATGATGCCAGACTTTAAGAAATTTTGAAATATAATTTCAAATTGCAGAAAACGTAAGGTCGAGGTAGATGGGCAAGAAATACATTATGTTGATGAGTATATTTACTTGGGCCAGTTAGTCTCTTTCAAACACAGGCAAGATAAAGAAATCGACCGCCGGATTGAAAACGCCTGGAAGAGCTAATGGTCCATGAAGACGTATATGAAGGGCAACCTTCCAATGGTACTCAAACGCAGACTCATCGACATGTGTATGTTGCCCGTCCTAACCTACGGAGCCCAGACGTGGTCACTGACCGATTCTCAGAAGTACAAACTCAAGGTTTGCCAACGAGCTATTGAACGGAGCGTATTGGGGATCAAGTTATCAGATCGAATCTGCAACACAACCATACGCGCCAAGACTGGCATCAGTGATATTGGCAAGAAGGCCGCGAAATTAAAGTGGGATTGGGCAGGTCATATCTGCAGAATGCATCCCGAAAAATGGGCACATATCGCCACGTGGTGGACACCGGAGGGAAGTCGTGGTCGAGGTAGACCCAGGAAACGTTGGCGAGATGAGCTGGATGCCTTCTCAGGATCCTATTTGGAAGGTAACAGCTGGAGACAGGGACCTTTAGAAAAGTGTAGGGGAGACCTTTGCCCAACAATGGGACGATATAGGTTAAAAAAGAAAAAGAATTTCAAATTATTATTAGGTTGATTTTATTTAAGGTAAATGTTTTATAGGCGCACATCTTAACTATAAATCGTTTATTGACTCTTTAATACATAGAGAAAGAGATGGTGTCAGTTAAGTCAGTTTTCTAACTTTACTAGGTACATTTACGGCGTAACGTACATTTCAAGTTAGACACATTAATCACTGCCGAATGGATACGAAATTTATTTTGTGTAAAATAAAAATAAATAAATAAAGAAAATCTTCAATAAATATAGAAAATTATGTATAGTTGAGTCTATCTAGAAAATTAGACCCAAGTATGTATGTCTCAATGTTCACCTGGATATAATTTGTATAATATATTGTTACGAATTCAAAATAACGCCATCTATCAGTGAATGGGAGAACTACATGAGATTAGATGTATCGGTTGTTTAAAGCTGTTTCATCTATCCTCTAATAGATGGCGTTGGTGTAAATAGAACAATTACGCAAATCTAGAAACACGATACACGTTTCCAGAAATTTTGTGAGTCGTCTCGAAAAGTCTAGTTATGTGTTCCGGCCGGTATAAATACCAGGCAGACGCGCGAGTCAGGACAGTAACAATTGAATATCGAAGCGATAAACAAGAAGCGAAGGGAAGTAATTCGGAAGTGTTTAGTGGTGTTTTTATTAGTGTTGAGAATTAAGTGTGAAATAAGTGTGTTTTTACTAGGTGTGTAAATAAGTGTGTATAGTGTTTGTGTATAAATAAAGTTCAGTTTAAGTGGCATAGTGAGTTATAATTTTTCGTCGAACCCCAGCTCGTAACAAATTGGTGTCAGAAGTGGGATAAATTATGCCGGTTATGCCGAAGGAAGAAACTGACGGAGTGCGTACCAGGAACCAGCGCCAGCAAGACCTGGACCAGAGACGCTTCGGAGACGTTCCTTCTCCATCGTCTGGTGGATCAGGCGACTCCGCGGCTGCAGTGGAGCCTGCAAGCGCACACTCCATGGCGGTGCCCGACACCGCGGCTCTGATGGCGTTCATGCAGGAGCAGGCCCGCCGTCAAGAGGAGCACGCGCGCTGCATGGAATAACACCGACAGCGCGACAAGGAGGAGCAGGCCTGCCGTCATGAGGAGCAGGACCACCGTCAACAGGAGCAGGCTCGCCGTCAAGAGGAGCATGCGCGCCGCCGAGAAGAACAGCTCCAGCGCGACAAGGAGGAGCACGCGCGCCGCCTAGAAGAGCAGGTGGTGCTTATGAAGGACTTCAGCGCCGCTGTAGGGAAGGACTTGAAGGCGGTCAAGGAGGAACTTCAGCAGCACGAGGCCCGTATCAGCGACGTAGAGATGCTCGTACACGACAAGCTTGAGACTCGCGTCGCCTTTATAGAGAAGCGTGTACACGACCACCACGAGACCTGTGTTGCTGAAGTGGAGAAGAAGTTGCGTGAGCTCGAAGTGACACCAGCGGCTGTAGCGACCTCACCTCGTGGATTTAAGGTTTCCACCATTTGTTGGCTCGTCATCATGGTCTCCATATAAGATCCAGTTCGAGGCTGTGATGCGATCGAATGGGTGGACCAAAGAACAGGCCTTAACCGCCCTAACCTTGGGCCTTCGCGACCGGGCCTTGACAGTGTTGGAGACACTCGGGCAAGACGTCACCTACGAAAAGCTCCTGAAGGCGCTGGAGGCGAGATACGGTGACGCGCACCTTGACCACTTTTATCGTGCTCAGCTGAAGGACAGGACACAACGCACCGGAGAAACTCTGCAGCAGTGGGCTCTAGAGGTAGAAAAGCTGGTCAGGAAGGCATACCAGTCGTCGCCTGCGTTTATTGACGGGAACCTCGTACAGGCGTTTACGGATGGGATCCGGGACCTGGAGGTAAGAGTAGCAGTGAGGCTTGGGCACTTCAAGGACCTCAAGGACGCTTTAGCCCACGCTCTGGAGGTGGAAGCAGTGCGACGCGACGATCGAGGTCACCGCATCAGGGAAGTTGTGTCGTCACCTCGGTGCTACAACTGCGGAGAAAGAGGCCATATCCGCTTGAGCTGCCCAAAGCGTAGGCAGCCTGGTGACACCCTGTCTCCACCAAAGGGGTTGCCTGATATGCCTGCCAGGCAGCGAGAGCAGGGAAACGAGTAGAAGCCAGGACTGCGGGGCGGGTGCTGGCTGGTAATGGAAGAGGCCCAAGTATCTCGATCTCGCAATCATGTGACGGGAACAGCCTGATCATTGAAGGCGAAATTAACAGAACACCATGCAAGCTGACATTGGACACGGGTGCTTCTCGGACAGTCATCGGTTTCCATCTGGCAAGACGGGTTCTTCGGAGCTGCTTCAGGAACAATGAATGTGTGAATCTGAGAACAGCTACCGGTCAGCACATAACCGTCCGAGGTGAAATGGAGGTGGATCTGAAGCTAGGCAACAAAGTTTACCGTCACAAAGTCATCGTAGCCGATATAGTGGACGACTGCATCCTGGGCCTAGACTTTATGAGGCAGTATCGCTGCGAGATCGATGTTAACCAAGGAGTGTTGAAGTGTGGCTCGGAAGAAGTCTTCATGGAAGGTGCAACTTCAGGAAAAGTGTACTGCCTGAAGAATGTCATTCTTCACCCGCGGTCGGAAACTGTTGTACCAGTTTGTTTACCAGGGAATTCTGGTCGAGGGAACCGCTGCGTACTAATCGAAGGTCTAAACTACTACTAGGTACTAAAGTTTCATCAGTACGCGCACTGAATGCAAGTGACAAGGAAGTGTCGCTCAAGAAAGGGACGGAATTGGGCACCTATGAAGGAGCGGCTTGGATGCGTAGATGTCAAGAGCAACCTACCAGCGCCAAGGTTCAGGGTGCACGATTCGACGTGTCTACTCTTTTAGAGGACTGCGAAAGTACCCTATCGGAGGAAGAGAAGACCGAGGCTCAGAAGATGTTGAACCGGTTCGCGGATATTTTCTCGACCAGTGATGCCGACATAGGGAAGACAGCACTAGTCCAGCACAAAATAAACACGGGAAGTGAAGCATCGATTCGCCAGCGACCAAGACGTGTGCCAGTAGCACGGGAACGTGAAGTGGAAGCTATGATCGACGGTATGGTGAACGAAGGCGTAATCGAGCCTTCGTCCAGCCCGTGGTGCTCTCCGGTTGTCCTAGTTAAGAAGAAGGATGGCAGCATGCGCTTCTGTGTAGACTACCGCCGATTGAATGACATCACGAAGAAGGACAGCTACCCGCTGCCAAGGATCGATGACACACTGGATACGCTGACGGGGATGAAGTGGTTTTCTACCTTAGACCTAAAAAGTGGCTACTGGCAGGTGGAAATAGATCCTCGAGACAAAGAGAAGACGGCATTCTCCACAGGCAAAGGATGCATTGCGTTGCACAATCCAATGATTGTGCAACGCTCCGGCTATTTTTGAGAGACTGATGGAGCGAGTGCTTATGGGACTGATTGTAGACGCCTGCCTGGTCTACCTGGATGACATCATCATCGTGGGGCGCACCTTCCAGGTTCACCTTCGAAACTTGGAGAAAGTGCTGTCAAAGATACGAGGAGCTAATTTGAAGCTGAGTCCGAAGAAATGCGCGTTATTCAGACGGCAAGTGAACTTTCTAGGACATGTGGTCTCGGAGTACAGTATTCAAACTGACCCGGATAAGGTCATGGCCGTGAAGGAATGGCCAGTTCCAGAGAAAAAAACGCAGGTCAGAGCATTCCTCGGATTATGCTCCTACTACCAACGGTTTGTGTAGAACTTTGCTGACATTGCCTGACCTCTTCATAAGCTCACCGAAGACAGAGTACAGTTCTGTTGGAATGAGAGCTGTGACGTTGCATGCCAGAAGCTCAAGGAACATCTGTGCACTGCACCTATCCTAGGCTACCCTGACAATGAGCATGAATTCATAGTTGACACAGATGCCAGTAATACTGGGAATTGGCGGCGTGCTGTCACAGAGGAAGGGTGATCAAGAAGTTGTTATAGCGTACTTCAGCAAGGCCTAATCCAAACCCGAAAGAAACTACTGCGTCACCAGGCGGGAACTCTTGGCTGTAGTAAAGACATTGCAGCATTTCAACAAATATTTGTTGGGGCGTAAATTCCACCTGCGAACCGACCACGCTGCGCTGAAATGGCTACTTCAATTTAAGGACCCAGAAGGACAAGTAGTCAGATGGATTGAACTACTGCAAGAGTTTGATTTTGTAAAACAACATCGCAGCGGCAAGTTCCATGGTAACGCAGATGCCCTATCGCGTAAGCACTGTACCCGACAGGAAGCAAAGCAGGCAGCATTAGTGAGGATGTTGAAGACAGATCTGAGCGACGAATAGAAAGAAGCTTTGCAGAGTGCTCAGCAAGACGACAAGGATATACAGCCGATTCTCGAATGGAAGAAATCAGACGCTCCTAGGCCCAAATGGAGTGATATCGCAGCAATGAGCCCTATCACCAAGAGTTATTGGGCACAGTGGTAAAGCTTGGTCGTCCAGGAGCGCATAGCGTTCTGTGCCGCAAATGGGAAAACGCTCGCGGTAACCAGTGCCATTTGCAAATGGTTGTGCCTAAAACTAAGGTGCCGGAAGTCTTGCAGCTCTATCACAATGGTGCTTCGGGAGGTCACATGGGAGTTAAGAAGACGCTTACTAAGATCCGAGAGCGGTTTTATTGGCTCCACTGTCGGAATGACGTCGAGGATTGGTGCCGCAAATGCACAAGTTGTGCGGCTGTGAAGGGGCCACACACTCGTAGCAGAGGTGCATTAAAGGTGTACAATGTAGGAGCTCCATGGGAGCGCATAGCGTTGGATGTCGCTGGGCCGTTTCCTGATAGCCAGGAAGGAAACAAATACTTCTTTGTTGTGATGGATTACTTCACGAAGTGGCCTGAAGTTTTTGCAATTCCAAATCAAGAAGCTATCATAGTGGCCGATATGCTGGTGCATGAAGTCTTTTGTCGGTTCGGGGTGCCCTTGGAAATCCACAGCGATCAAGGCCGGAACTTCGAATCTGAGGTGTTCAAGGAGACTTGTCGCGTAATGGGTGCACATAAAACCAAGACCACGGCTTATCATCCGCAATCAGATGGCATGGCTGAACGGTTTAACCAATCACTGCAAAGGTACCTGGCGAAGGTCGTGGAGAGCAAACAAAGAGATTGGGACAAGCACATCCAACCATTTCTCCTGTCATATCGCAGTGCGGTCCACGAAACTACAGGAGTAACACCAGCTTTTGCCAATTTCGGTAGAGAACTCCGTTTACCTGCAGACCTTATCACCGGTATTCCACCATAATCTCCACGCAATATAACGGATTACGCAACCGAGCTACGCAACAGGATGAACGACGTATACGAGCACATCAGGGAATCTGGACAACAGATGTCTGAGAAGATGAAGACTCGCTACGACCGGAAGGCAAACAACAAAGGCTTCGATGAGGGATCATTGGTGTGGCTTCATAACCCAGTACGAAGCAAAGGAAAATCGCCTTAGTTACAAGCCAGATGGGACGGGCCATATCGCATAATTACCAAGATGAACGACGTCGCCTATCGAATCCAGAAGGGGTCGCGAGGTGCACCGAAGATAGTTCATGTGGACCGGTTGGCTCGTTACTATGGGTCCAACGATGTTCGAGACGAACACGTTTAAGAGGGAGGCCGTGTTACGAATTCAAAATAACGCCATCCATCAGTGAATGGGAGAACTACATGAGATTAGATGTATCGGTTGTTTAAGGCTGTTTCATCTATCCTCTAATAGATGGCGTTGGTGTAAATAGAACAATTACGCAAATCTAGAAACACGATACACGTTTCCAGAAATTTCGTGAGTCGTCTCGAAAAGTCTAGTTATGTGTTCCGGCCGGTATAAATACCAGGCAGACGCGCGAGTCAGGACAGTAACAATTGAATATCGAAGCGATAAACAAGAAGCGAAGGGAAGTAATTCGGAAGTGTTTAGTGGTGTTTTTATTAGTGTTGAGAATTAAGTGTGAAATAAGTGTGTTTTTACTAGTTGTGTAAATAAGTGTGTATAGTGTTTGTGTATAAATAAAGTTCAGTTTAAGTGGCATAGTGAGTTATAATTTATCGTCGAACCCCAGCTCGTAACAATATTGACAGCAAGAAAGATGTAAAACTATATAATAATAAACCCTCTTCATGTATTGAATGAATCATAGTGGCACTTTTGTAAAATACATAATGTAATAGTGTATCGTTAAAATCGTGTAGGTACTTTTGTCAAAGTGTAAGAAAATGTACCTTTTATGTTATGTTAAGTACTTTCAAGTATTTAATGAATACTTACTAACTCACTCTCCACGGTTCTCCAGAGTAAATATCTGCAACAAAAAGAGAAAATTAAGTATACTATTATTATAGTGGAAGTTGCTCTGCATTCATAAAATAAAAAAAATTATAAAGGCATTTGTAACTTATTGTTTTTAGTATAATACTAGATAACTTAAGATGGTTTCACTGCGATAGAAAATATGTTCCTATTGAAAAAAATATACGACCAAGATACTACATTACATAGTTAAACATCCAAGGACAACTAAATACAAAGCTTCGTGATGACATGTACTACGTGCAAGTGAATAATATTAAACATATTAAAATTCAATTTTAAACTTTCGCAATTTGTATACACCATACAATTTTATTGAAACTGGTCTTATTCGCGATATCTAATTAATTTCATCAGTCCCGCCGCGACCATGGCTGTTGTAAGACGGCCGAAACGTCGGTAAGACAAAGGTTTTATACCTTAAATTAATTAAATATCGCGAATAAGACCCGTTTCAATAAAATTTTATGATGTATTCAAAGTCATTCAATTCGAAAATCACTATACTTTGTAATCATCAGGGACACTACTGTAATAGTATATAAGTATAGAGTATATATTTTGATACACAGTAAAGGTATTGGCACAATTTCTTAAGAATCCATAAACAAGATGCAAATAATCCTCTACCACAACAACACAATTTTCCATCACGCCTAAAACATCTGCCCCGTTCACGAAACCCCTATAGGGTTTCTCCAAAGCCGAATTACAAGGGTTGCTTTTCAATGTAGAGAAAATTCATCACTAAAATGCTTGTACATTTTTCATTCTGCCATACCTCATTGTGATTCACAATAACTCGTATCACTTATAATAAGAGGAGCACCTAAAACATCCCTAGAAAGCAAAGAATATGCTGTACGCACGAAGGTAAAAATGTCACGGATGTAAGATTGAATTTGTACTGGAAGGGTCAGGCAAAAATAATTTTTAATATTTTTGTTGCGGGAATGGTGTATTAGTTTAAGTGGTCGCCTTATTGTTTATGTGTGTTACCGTGTGTAATGGGTTTGATGCCTAGAAGCGACAATACTTTGTGAATTTTATGAATTATTGTTCCGAATATTAGTGTTCTTTGTGTCCGTTGATTTATTTTTAACAAGTCCCTCGTAAAACAGGATTGATTTTTAGCTCAGCAGTTGTCATTTAAAACCCAGTAATGTATGATAAAGCTACAACTATTTAATATATTAATTATGTCACTGATACAGTTTTACAAGAACTTTAGGGCGCTTTTGGTATTTCTTAATTGGGCAGGCAGCCCCAATTTAGTCCCGTCGCAAAATCCGCGTGACTCGTAGTTGACGTCATCCATCTAAAAACTACGTGCGAGACTTTCTTGACAAAACAAGTTTAATAGTTGTAAGATTACATATTTAACCAATAGGTGGGTCCACACAGAGCGAGCAGCCTCGCAAGGCATTTGCCGCGCGAGGAAACAGTCCCCGAACGAGCGAGGCCATAGAATAAAGCTGCGTTCACATTTATCTGACGTGATCTCTCGTGACGGTCTCTGTCGTAATTACTTACCGTTCACATTTGTCTGTCGCCGTCTGTCGCGATCTGACACAATTTTAAATCAGTTCTGTCTTGACTCTCGTGGAGTTCACACTTTCGCAATGTTTTTGATGAATTATCCGATTCAGATAAAGTAGATATCCAATTATATCCATCAATTATTTACATAGGATTATATTATTTCGTATTCAATTAGCTCATCTATAGGTACTGTATACGAATAATATTATAAAAAGGAAGTCAATTAGTTCGTCGTCCATTGCGCACAATTGCAAACGCGCGTCTGACGCTTTACGACAGACAGTGGCGCGTCCACATTAGTCCGACGAGTTGTGTCGCGCGAGGTAACTGTACGAAACCCAACAATGTTAGCTTCGTCAGCACATCTCTCCCCACCAAATTATCTAGATAATCCTATTGTCATCTTAGAATTAATTTATTATAAATACCTTTGTAGATCTAACATTAGCGATTACTATTTTATATTTTAAATATACTGTTATAATTAAATAAATGTTTTTTACAATTAATCTGAGTCCAATCTCTTAATTCGCGCTGTACCGTCCCCACACCCCTTCCTCCCTCTCTGTCGCAGACCAGGACATTGTCTGTCGCGACACGAAAGACGACGTCACGACAGATTACATCAGACAAATGTGAACGCAGCCTAGAGCGCGACAGCCTCGGCACCGTAGGAAAAAACAAAACTGTAGTTGTCATAAAGTTTGAATTCAGAACATGAAAATATACAGTTCGTTCACAGTTATTTTACCTCTGACAGATGTCGGTGTTTATTTTCTTTATGTTGGAATTGTACTCTGTGATGACAGGAAAGTAAAATAGGGTTACCCGTGCATAACATTTTACCCAATATTAGTGGAAATGCTTCAAAAATTCAAATGCTTGAAGCTCATGGCCGCAAAGTGGTTAGATTACCGCCATTCCACTGCGAGCTAAACGCAATTGAACTTATGTGGAGTCTCATTAAAAGGCGAGTCACAAGCAAAAATTTAGGACAAGAGGCAACCAACATTGTGAATTTAGCTGAAGAAGCTTTTCAATCTATCACTGCAGAAGACTGACAAAAACAATGCAAACATGAGCGCCACATTGAAGACAAGCTTCGTGAAACAGATGGGTCTACGGATGCTGAAATGGACAGGTTCATAATAGAATTAAATTCTGAGTCTGATACAGAATATGACAGCAGTTACGAATCATCATAACATTGGCAGTCCACATGGATCATTCTTATAGACTCACGCCTGTTTCCATGCAGGGGTAGGCATAGGTGTAATATGACACCCACATCATTCTTATTCAAAATAAATATGAAAATTAAATTTACCGTTTTTGTATTTGATAATTAGAACCTCACGTTGGCGTAATTATGATGCGTTTACATTTATATATTAAATAGACAACATTTTTATTATAACTACTTATCTTCATAGGAAATTAGTTATTTCGCAAGAAAATAAATGTACTTACATGCATATAGCCATGCCAATATCAAGAGGTTTTGTTACAAACATTACTTCCAAATATTTAATACGATCGCTTAGGCAATAAAAAAATAAGTACATTTTAGCAATAATGTATATTTAAAATGGGAGTATTATATACCAAATATAGCAACACAACGCCCAGGTTGGCCAATCTAACAGCTAGAGGTAAAATAACTGTGAACGGACTATAGTTGAAAACTATTATGTATTGCGCATGTATCAAATTGTCGACTTGTGAATTAGAGTGAAATAGTACATTTGCCATCTATCGGTCTACGTATCAATGTGAGATTGTAGGTCTCTCCTCTCTCTTATTTTTAAATTTTGTTTATAAATATAGTACTTGGAAATGGTCATACTGCAATAGGGTTGTGGCATGTGTTTTTACTAGCCGGCTGCATGACTGACGCCAATTGCTGTACCTACTTTGGGTACTAGACAATGGTAATAATGGGCCATAATATACATATTTACTTATACTTACTTTTTTTGTAAATATATACATAGAAACACCCAGACCAAGACAAACATTCATGTTCATGCACACAAATGTTTGACATGAGCGGGAATCGAACCCGCGACCTTCGGCGTTGTAGTCGCTTACACTCCCGCTTTGCCAACCGGTCGTCGATTATTGTTATACCTAAAGGATGGAATAGGTAGACATGGAAAAAAATATAGAATGAATTATAGGAAATGAATATCTGTAGGCAAGGATACTGTAACCGAAGCACAAACTGAAGGATTATTATTCGTACAATAAATAGCGTCAAAGATGAGAATGTTATGATGAATGTATCCTCCGTCATTCAGTGACCAGTGGATAGGGTATGCGACTGCTGAGCGGAGGTCCCGGGTTCGATTCCCGGGTCGGGCAAAAGTGTTACTGGGTTTTCCCGAGTTCTCAGAAGCAGCATGGAGTCTGCTGATGTGCCCGTTAACGGCAATAGGCTCGTCCCCTATTACGTGGGACCTAAACATTTCATGGTGAAATGTGGATGTAATAATATTATAACTCTGCCTATCCTTACGCGGATACAGACGTGAGTCTATAAAAAAAATGTCCAACATACAAACACACTTGCGAATTTATATTATTAGTAAGGATTATTATGTTCGAGCAAGGCACGAAACAGCGTACGGACCGCGGCAAAACAAAAATCCAAACTCGATGGCTCGGCCGCTCGGTCGCTCGCCCGCGGCGGCACACGCGCTTGCCTCGGCCGCGGCACGTCCACACAGAGCGCGCAGCCTCGCGCGCCAATTCCTCGCGAGGCTGCGCGCTCTGTGTGGACGTGTCTAATTCGGTAGCTCGGGCGCACGCTAAGCTCGGCCGCGGCGGCACATGCGTTTTCCTCAACCGAGCCACGTCCACACAGACCGAGCAGCCTCGCGAAGCATTTTCCTCGCGAGGCTGCTCGGTCTGTGTGGACCCGCCTAATGAGTGCCTGAGTGGGTAAACTTTTGCTCTTACATTATTAGATTAACATAGAAGTGCTTGTATATAAGTGTTTAAAATGCCAACCACGTTTCTGACAGTTAATTTATCTGGTAATCATCATCGCCATTTTCATTAATTTATTTGATCTTCGCCTTCACATTGGCAAAATCGTTGTTGAACTATGGAGAATTTTTTATTAAAATTGAAGTTCATCATCATTATCACCATGCCATTTCTTAAACTTGCTTCTTTTACTATACATTTAATACTGGTCCTACGAAATTTATTTGAATATCAGTTTATACGCTATTAAAACCACCAACTATAAGATATAAAATCAAAATTCTACGGCAACAACTGTTCACACCTGTATTTTTAGAGCCATCCTCTAAGCCTACACAGGAAGTTTGTATATTATACATACATACATAACGTCACGCCTTTTATCCCCGAAGGGGTAGGCAGAGGTGTATTTCTACACCCACTTTTCGCCAGATATACTTCAGTCCCACGTAATAAGGGGCGAGCCTATTGCCGTACCGGGCACATTTCCAGACTCCGTGCTGCTACTGAGAATTTTGTGACAGAAAAACCCAATAACACTGCCCGACCCAGGAATCGAACCCGGGACCTCCCGATCCCACGCGCACATTTATGCCGCGAGACCAACGAGGCAGTCATAAAGGGTTTGATGTCGAGTTTTCCGTCTCTACGCAAAGATTGTATTTGCATCGTGTTGTCCCTTAGTCGCCTCTTACGACACCCACGGGAAGATAGGGGGTGGTGACACTTGTATTCTATGCCGTCAACCACACGGCAATTTGTATTTGTATTGTATATTATACTAGAAAAGTAAACTAAATATCAAACACGGTCTCACATTCTGAACATCGCTATATTGCTCTCGTACCCGTATAGGTGTTTTGCATCCCGTATGAGCGAACCTACAAATCAAATCACGGGTGACCTGCATTTATGAATTACACTCTACTTTTGAACATGGGCTTGGCAGGCTGAATTGTAATCGCAGCAAGATGTCAGTTCAAACATGTGAATTGCAGTTTCCCGTCCGACTGTTACTGTGTGTTGCCAGATTGCTGGTGGTATAATAGCAGAGATGTTAGGTACGGTTTGTAGCTTTTAGTGTCTGCAACTGTTGTGTAAGATTAATATTTTTGTTTTTGTTTGATTCTGTGCCGAAAAGGAGTCTTAGGTATAAACATCTTTGTCTTTTTTGGAGATTTGAATGGATATTAATGTACATATGTATAAATGTGTACCATATTATGTATAAAATTAACACACAAAAATTATAAAGATCTGACGAAATAAGATATAGAGGAGTCCTATTTGGTATATAAATTTCTTCGTTCATAATTATTGAGCAAATGTTTGTTGATATCATTATGGCAAGTTATCTAGTCTTTATAGTTGTTTGGTTTTGAAATCACGATGACTTGACTTGATGACTTGATGGCACGGGCTGTTTCCGCAACTCCACGTCTTGGCGTGTATTTTGCGTGCAGGTGGGAATGGTGTCTTCATTCGAGCCACCCCAGCTCTTCGAGGAAGGCCAGCAGACTCTTGATGTGGCCCACTGCCTCCCTCAGGGTACTGTATCTCGTCAGGTACTGCTGCCTGTACTGTGCGACCTCAGGGCAGTCGAGGAGCAGGTGGGCTGCCGTCTCGTCTGCTGCCATACAGGCCCTGCACAGCGGGCTATCGGTGATACCTATAGTAAATAGGTGTTTATTAAAGAATCCGTGTCCTGTGTAGGCGGCCGTGACTGTCCGCAGTTGTTGTTTGGACAGCCGGAGGATTTGTTTGGCCATCTTACCGTCTACTGCGGGAAGAGCCTCCTTGGCCTGCCTACATGTTTCAATACCAATCCAGGACTGGTTGTGTTGGGTCCTGGTCCTATTCCTTACCAGGTTGCGATAAAAACCAGAAGGGAGTGGAACAATGGGCTCGGGTCCCACCACCTCTAAAGTGGCCCCTCTTCTGGCAAGTACGTCGGCTGCGTCATTCCCTCTTGAGCCACTGTGGCCCTTGATCCATTGCAGTGTTAATTTGTTTTGTTTACCTACCTCTGTTAGTTTCTGGTGGCATTCAAGCGTGAGTGCCGAGGTGATAGTATGGCTTTTGAGGGCTGAGAGGACAGCCTTACTATCTGAGAGGATCCTAATGGATCGTTCCCTTACCTCACGTGCCATGATTGCTGTGGCAGCTAGGATTATGCCAAAACATTCGGCCTGGTAGACCGTGTTGTAGGCTCCCAGCGGTGTTGCGATGTTGATGTTAAGGTCCTCGGAGAATACTCCTGAACCCGTACCTGTATCCGTCTTAGACCCATCTGTGAAGATCGTGAGCTCGTTGTGGCCAACCGCTCTTCCGCGTAGATCCTCGTACAGTTGGATTTTGTATATCTTATCGAAAACAAATTGTTTCGGTATTCGGTCGCCAATGGCTTGTGTGAGAGGACCTTCTTTAAAGAGTGTGTTTAAGTTGCTAGTGTGCGGTGTGTTAGTGTCTTTCCAGAGCTTCAGAGCTCTTAGCCGGATCGCCGACATCGTTGCTTCCTGTTGTATGAACAGGTGCAATGGAGGCAAGTCCAGCAACACTTCGAGTGCCGCTGTAGGTGTAGTTTTCATGCAGCCCGTGGCCGCTAGGCATGCAAGTCTTTGAAGCTTTTGAAGCTTGTTGGCGGCCGTTGTTAGGTTGGTCCGAGGCCACCACACTACTGCGCCGTAGCTTATCATCGGACGTATTATTGTCTTATAGAGCCATAAGACAATTTTGGGGGATAGGCCCCATCGTTTACCTATCATCTTCTTGCACTGCCAGAAGACGATGCTGGCTTTATTGAGCTTATTTTCCATGTGGCTGTTCCATGTCAATTTGCTGTCAAGAGTGACTCCCAGGTACTTTACCTCGGTGGACAGCTTGAGCTCTGTGTTGAATAGCCTGGGCAGTCGGTAAGTACCCAGCGCGCGTTTGTGTGTGAACATAACTAGTTCGGTCTTGTTCGGGTTTACTGATAATTCGTACTCATTACACCACCACTCTACTATGCGTAGAGCCTGTTGAGTTAGGTCGTACACTGTACTAGTAACCTTACCTGAGGTGAGAATGGTCAGATCACCTGCATATCCTATTGTTTAAAAATATCTCGCGTTGAGTTTGTCAATGAGTTCTCCTTCTATGTCAATGAAGGTGCCCAGACAGATGCTTTTTTGTTGTATAGCAGCTTCTATCTGGTTCACGACCTGATGTAAGGCCGATTCCGTCGATTTCCCTGAGCTGTATGCATGTTGATTGGCATGTAGGGGTAGGTGTTTAAGTGCCCCACTTCTTAATTCCCTCTCGCATAGACTTTCCAAGGCTTTAAGCATGAAGGAGGTCAGGCTTATTGGTCTGAAGGACTTTGCATTTGTGTAGTCTATTTTGCCTGGTTTTGGTATGAAAATTAGTTTGACTTCCCTCCAATTCTTCGGTACATATCTAAGGGCCAGGCTAGCCCTCATGATTGCCAGAAATCTTTTACGGACCGGTTCACCCCCCCATTGTAATAACCCAGGGAAGATGCCGTCCAGTCCGGCTGCTTTGAAGGGATGGAAGCTATCGATGGCCCATCGGAGTTTTTCTTCTGTGACCACGGTGTTTGCGTGTCTCCACTCGTGTTCGGTCGCCACTGTTGGTGTATCGTGCCACGTTATTACCGGGGTGAGGACGCAGCCTGGGAAGTGTGTTTCTAGTAGGACGCGTCTTGTCTCCTCCTCCGATGTGGTGTATGTGTTATCCGGTTTACGGAGAGTACCTGGTGCAACCATCGGTTGCTGAGCCAGTAGTTTCCTTACCCGGTTTGCTTGTTGGCAAGATTCAATGCTCCCACAGAATTTTTGCCATCCCATGGTGCGTCTGAATCTGAGGCATTTCTTGTAGCTTGATTTGGCCGCTTTATAAGCGTCCCAATCTGCGTCCGCGCTTGTGTTCATTGCCCTGTTAAGGGCCCTTCTTACCTTCTTGCGCTTGCGTTCAAGCTCAGCGCCCCACCAGGGTTGTTTACCTGGGGTTGAGGGTAGAGTGGTTTCTGGGCATGCTGCGTGGTAGCTGTCTAGCATCGACTGCATCAGTGTACATACCTGCTCGTCGATCTGTTCATTGTCACCTAGTTCCGTCGGCGTAGCAGTAAGGGTAAGTTTCTCTTTAAGTAATTGGACATACTTTGCTTTGTCAGTGTTGTGTGGTTTCCTGCGTGGCTGTGTAGGTTGTATAACGACTTCCATAGAGAAGCTGATCCATCTGTGGTCTGAGCACGATGCCTCTTTCGAGACGTTGAAATCACGATATATTTAGCGATGATCTGATCGGTGATCTTGAAAGTCTGTAAATAGGACTTAAGACAGTACATACATAAACATTTTGGGTTGTAAACGTTTGAGACACCGAGATTTTTATCAATAGATTCGTTAATCGTAAAAACCAGATCTGATACTAAAATTCGAATTTTATATAATCGTTTCATCCTCGTTCCATCCATACACAAGATCATAATATTAAAAACACTACAAATGACGACAGATACTCTAATTGTTTATTCCTTTGGGTAACCTACAGGCCAATAATAAAGATCATGTTTTACACCCCTGTAAGAATCCGAATAGGGGATGATTCGGGTGCTATCCTGATGTGTGGGCATCGTAAATATTGCACTCCGTATTGGAAACTGCTAAGGGTTGCAAACATTTTTGCCTGATTAATATTTGATGGTTTTGGTAAGTAATTTTTGGTAGTAGTGGATTATTACAGGGAGGGTCTTAAGAGGTCTAAGAAAAAGTAAGAGAAAATATCCTTACTTTTTTAAAGAAAAATTTCAAAACTTATTCGGGCAAGATTTCCTCAGCTGGGTTTTATTCTTTATATTTTTACCTCACGGATGGAAGTAAAATATAATTAAGATATTTTCTTAGAAATTATCCGAGTATTTATAAAACAGATGGACTCGCAATTACGTTTTATTAATTTCACTCTCATTGTTTTCATTTAATTATTCGACAAAAAGTAAATTAAACAACAAGTACATTCAACATTTGAAAAAGTAATTTTATAAGTAATTTCATTATTTTAGAAACTTCCGTGCGTAGTAAGTATTCATTAAATAAACAGTTATAAGAGGTGAACAAGAATTTTGGTACCAAATGACCATGAATATAATCTTGTAATGGTGAATTTACTAAGGTGACAACTTTGCCGCTAGGCTGAGTTGAATAATGTGGGTTCGACACCCATATTCGATGATAGTTGGATCCATAAATAGTTGTTCACCTAATATTGTATTTTTGCTACTTTTTCTTCTTGTCGTGTCAATGGCGATTATATCATATGCGACCAGTAATCTGCCGCAGCTATAGCGTTATTAGTAGCCCCATACAGCTCTCCCAATGAACACTTGGGTGGACAGGAGGGACAGGACAGCAACTGTGGCATATCCTGCTTTGTAGCCTCGCATCCGCATCACAAGGAGTCCTCGGCCGCAAAGCTCCATTTTTGCTACTTGTTTTATGAGAGCCCTGCCTCCAGATTGTATTCTGATGCAATACAGCCTCGACAAATAAATTACCGGTCGTTGTGAAGGAAAGAAGGCAGGAATAGGTCGGAGATTGGAAAGGAGGTTATTTTTCGTTGAAGTCTATAACAGCAGTACATGAGCAGTTAAATCTAGATAGAACAGGGTGGCACAAAAGTAATGACCCTATAGAAATTCCTTATATATTTTTTACGGCATCTCCCGTCATTCTGATATTGAAAAATTTATTTATTTATTTATAGACTCACGCCTGTATCCCCGAAGGGTTAGGCAGAGGTGTGGTATTACACCCACATTCTGCCATGAATTTTAGGTCCCAGCCTGCGAGCCTATTGCCGTACCGGGCACATTACCAGACTCCGTGCTGCTACTGAGAATTTCCTAACGGAAAAACCCAATAACACTTAGCCCGACCCGGGAATCGAACCCGAGACCTCCCAATCCCACGCGCACATTTATGCCGCGAGACCAACGAGGCAGTGAAAAATGTTGTAGTAATCAAATGTAAAATTCACTAAAGATAATCATGGTCCGCTTTACTTCCCAAGAACGTGGAATAATCGCGTCATAAACCTCAACCTTGAAGAGGATATTTTTTTACATTTGCATAAGGATACTGTTGTTTGCGTAAGGTACTTTTTGTATGATTATTATATTTAATGAAAATTGATCAACTTAAATATGCATTCTGGTAATATCTAGTACAGATAAAGATGTTATTTATTGCCTGATGTATTTACACAATATAATTGATATAAATTATTAATTAATAGCAATAAATTTAATAGCTAGTATAGTGTAGCTATTCTCATCCTCGTTTCTATAAATTGCGCATGAAGAAGCCCAATATTTACCAGTAACATGGAAAGATAATATTATATCACTGTGTATGGAATAGAACTAGGATCTCGACTTACTTCATCTATTTAAAACCCAATTAATAATCCATTAGGCATTGAAGCAGATACATCCAAGTTTATGGTGCATTAAAATATCGTATACCGTATCTGTAAAACCATAATGCCATATTGGGTGACGTTTAAAAATATCTTGTAGAGGGTACGCCAAAAAGGTAAGCACAAATTTACGATCTGGATGATAAAAAATTTTTGGACATTTTTATGGTGGATTTAATGAGGGTCTTGCTGTATTAGTTGCTATCCCTATAATAATAGTGCATTATGTTTTTGTTTATTATGGGTCTGAAAAACACATAAAATAAATCGTCGTATCGTTGGAGATTCGCAGTGGTTTCGGCACGCTTTCGGTGTAGATATGATGTATTTAATTTGGAGCTAATGTTGTGGGTGAATTTTGATCATTTTATATTCTTAGTTGTAAAACCAATACATTACTAAAAATACGCATAGTAGCCAAATTCATAGATAAATTAAATATTGGAACCAGCTAACAAAACTTACGACAAAAAAGCACGGATTATGGATAAAGAAATAAAATATTGGAAAAATACTTTTTAAAACAAAGAGTTAATCAATTATAAAAATAAAAAATGTCTTGCAATTATGGAGTTCCTTGCTCCTAAGATAATTCTGGATGTGATTAAGTCATGCTTGTCATAAAACTGTTTAGTCATGACAACTGAATTAACATACAAAATTAACTTTGTAGGATAACGAAGTGGTTGTACTTGAGTTTGCAAGAATTGGTCCGCACACCTGCCGACCTAAAAGTTCTTGAAACTTTTAGGTCGAATGAAATAAAAGAATAGAAACACTATAAGCATCAGGTCATGAATATGATAATTATTACGCAATTTCATTATTTTCCACTGCTCACTAATATGGATTGGAATCCCATACATATCAAAATCTTGTGTGGTCCGTAAATGATGATGTAGTGCGGGAAGTCATTATGTTCGTTGTTAAGTCATATGCGACACAAGCTTCACCTTATAAAATGCAAATTGTTTTGTACAGTAGTAGCAATTGACCTATTGTATACAGGTACCTAATTATTTAGTTAAGAAGCCAAAGGTTCGTCATCATCATCATCATCAGCATTTTGTAGTCTACGGTACTGCTGGACATAGGTCTCTCCTAATTTACGTTATCATATCACATCATCATATATGTACCATACCAAGGCAAGGGTTCATGAAACTGTTTAATTATTTTATCAAGCTACAGAGTCTGTTATTACTTATATATATTCTGAATATATGTAAGTTGTTGACAAATAAATATTATTATTATTTTTGTTTATCTTATGTTTTGACCTTATTTTACACCTGTCTTTGTGGTATTATGAAATATATTAAATTTTATCTCTAGTTCTAATAGAAAATTTACTTACCACCTACTTCTATCCCCCACTGTCACTTATTAGCGGAATATCCTAACCACGTAAGGACATTATTTATCGCAGTATGAAACGATAAGCCGTTCCATGTATCTGTTGCTCCCTTTATCTGTTACTAGGTTATACTGAGTTATAATAATGTTTAATGTTATTACAGTAATAGTCTATACGATTATTATAACTGTACTAATAAGGGCAGTTTTCTATGTCGCAGATTATTTTGTGCTAAGGACTTGTGATCTTAAGGTGTAAAGTAATACTACACGTATTGCGTTATAATATCTCGCAGGCGCTTAACGCCAGCTTAGTCGTTCGCAATATTAACAAATATGGTCATGTTCACTAGCCAAAGGCAGTTGTGAGTCATAGGCCTATATCTATATAAGATGGGTGCGTGATCTAAGTCGATCACTTGCCCTACACACCGTCTCGCTGATGGTTGTAGTAACTACAACTACAATCCTACTTCTCTTTCTACTGTCCCGCTGGGGGTAAGCATATTCTAGTTGTCTGTGTGCCTATACGTTCTGTCTGTAGTATCTGTGTCTCCTAAGCATAACAGCCGATCTAGGGACCGCCTGTTCCTGACCGGTTGTTGTGTATTCTCTATGCTGTTTCCAGTTCTTCCTACGGGCTCACTGCACCTGTCTTCTCTCTACGGGCTACAAGCCACGAGCTGCTGGCGCCGTGCCGCTACTAGCCAGCTGCCACCCAAGCCTCCGTTCCTGCCTACGAGCTCCTACAGCCAGGCCACGGACGCCTGAGCCTGACCGCTCGGCCCACATCGGCTGCACCGCCTGAGACCCCGCTCAGCCTGAACCTCGACCACAGAGCTGCCTGCGCAGCGCACCTTGGCCAGCTCATCGGCGAACCTACGAGCAGCTACCCTGCGAGCGTCGGAGAGCAGCAGGAGTCTACGCTCCAGCCCTCAGGCCAGTGCTTACCTAGTTCGGTCATACTGTATGTAAGCGGTAGTGAGACATAATAAAGAACCTGTTCAGCCTAGCAGTGTTTCTCTCGAACCCCGACATCCTACCTGAGATCCTCCGTCTCAAAGGTAAAAGTTTAATTAAGCTGTATAAATAGCATAATAACACTGGGACGTTTCTTGTAATATAAAAATTGTTGTTGTCCGTCTGATTTACAGCTAAAATACTGAACTTGTTTTAAATGAATGTGGTAGATGTAACATTTAATGTGTAGGATTTTATTAATTCCTTAATTTACCCGTAGTATGGTGACACAATTGATCCAGTTGGACATAATGCAATATAAGGCTACCGTAGGTCCTTTTGTTTGTTATTTTAACACATAAAATACTTGATCAATAAATAAACACAAAATTTTGAAATACTTATTTCCAGATATAATATAAAAAAGAATATAAGGTACTTTTTAGTGACGTACTACGTAATCGTAACCACGCAAACAAAGCCAGTATTTGAATTTAAATAAATGTGAATAATTACTATATCCCCACATAAAAATATATTTGCTTTATTTATCTTAAGCCTGTTCAGGTTGCCATACAAAATTATAAATGATTATGAGTGTGGGACTATACAAACAGCAATTTCACCAGTTTTGCCGGCTTGACTAGCGCACACCTTCGCGATGTGTTGAATAAGAATAATTAATGTTCACACGGTGACTTTTATTTGTATTTAGTTTTTGGCCAGAATAGTTATAACTGGAAAGGAGGGGCATGTAGGTATATAAATCCAGTTTATAAGTAAATTTTTAATTCAGTAAATTCATTTTGCTTGTATATAGAGCAATTATCATAAAAAATATGTGACTAATACCGGTAAACCAAAAGACGTTACCCAGTATAATCTGACCTGTCAATCCTTTTCTTGTCTGGATTATTTCTCTTTACAAGAAGTTCCAACGTAAACTGGTGTTATGTAGGCAACATCTCCCTACTTGCTTTATGAAGTTGAATATCTTTTTAGTATTATTTGGCTTTTTATTCATGTTTTATTATTGAAAAAAAATATTTATTTCTTTCTTCGGATGAGAATAGGTTTTTTATTGTAAGAAACGGTCGAAATGTAAGCGAGAAGCGGCGATGTATTGTTAGGGAGCTTTTACATCAGAATCGTATGCATAAATAAGAGGTTTTCATTCACCAGGAATTTGCACTCATGAATACTATGGGTCTATGTTTAGTCATGTTATTAGAAAGGCAATACGAAGTAGAGTAAAACATCATAACTCCATCTTGCATAAAAAAATTGTGTTTAAGAATGCAAAATATTACTAAGCCATATCATTCCGTATGTGTCGTAAGAGAAGATTAAAGGAAATACACGAAGTAAGTAGTATATTTGCGAAGAGACGGAAAATTTTACATCAAACCATTTGCCAGCCCTTCTGGCCATAGAGATACAGTAGGCCAGACGGACTCCTAAAGACACACATTGCTACTGCATAGCTCATTAAGAGATGCTTTAGTCCAGCAGTAGACTGCAAATGATTTTGAAGGTTCGTTATGACTAGGTACCACTGAAACCGCGTTAAACCTTTTCCCCCTGTCCGTACCGTAAAAGCACATACTGATGTATACCTGCATGCAAAGTTTTGCCATTGCAGAACACTCACTCAAACTAAGGAACTCACTAGATTGAATTACTACGGTAGCATATCATCTTCACAACTCACCGATATAGTGCCAGTATTATATTAAAAGTGATTTAATTCTCAATTAAATCCCAATATTATTCATTGCGCAGAGGACTTCAATTGATCAGGATCGAGGAATCTAGCGCTAATATTACACACCGTTACAGTGAGTTTCATAATACGAAATCAAGGTTAGTGTAAAGGAATATCTGAACTTATAAGGGGATTTGAAAACAATGTTTCCTCAACCGAAGATGTGGCATTGCTGCATCGGTTTGCCCATCACCACGAACAGTGTAACCTGGTTGATATGGCAAACGTTTAAGATATATAAATGTTTAAATGCGCCAATCCTGTCGTTAATAATAACTTATGTGAATATTAAAATTTACTAATCCTAAGTAATAATTAATGAGGTAATGTAAAACCTTTGCAGCGGTGATAGCTCAGTGGCGTACGTAATGGACTGCCGAGACGATGGTCTCGGGTTCGATTCCCAGGTACCCCTCTGACTTTTCGAAGTTATGTGTGCATAATTAATAAATTATCGTTCGCTTAATGATGTGCCCGGTTGATGGCAATAGGCTCGCCCCCTATTACACCTCTGCCTTCCCCTTCGGGGATATAAGGCGTGAAGTTATGTTCTGTTATGTAAAACCATAAATTACGGATGCGTCTCGATAAGTAGTTTACATACGAACATTTATCCATCTCCACTTACGGCCGATTCCAATACTTTATCAATAGATGGCGTTCGTTACTAGAGGCATAATTATTTTAGATATTATTATGGATATTTACCCATTGTCTCGTACAAGCTGTGCTTAGTTTGGGATTAGATCATGTTGTATGTATGTGGTAGAATATTATTTTTAATTTAATATGGAGATTATTTTAAATTATGTGTCTCTAGTAACCACATCCAAGATAGATCAGATATTGGGACCGGCTGTTAATCTACAATATGTAACAAACAACGATGTCACTCAAAAATGGCTTTAATTGTTCTACCAATGGTATAATATTATATGTTTACCTAATTATGGTTTTCACAACATGGTAGTACTTTCAAGTTGAAAGATAAACATTGTTTACCAGGCCCACCTTTTCGGTTAATTAATATCCTTAGCCGACCTCACGAGTTAAACCGGATTTCCGCCAAACTTATTTAATCTCCCATCCGAGGTTTTTTAAAGGTTCTAATCGATGGCTTTGCAGAAAAACTAACTGGTTGTTTAACTAAGTTGTTTAACTAAATGTATCGTTACTAGGAAAAATATTTACTATTTATTTTTGAATAATATGCCAGATAAATCAGGAAGAGAAAAATCAGTCATCAGGCAGCTGATGTTAACTACTATAACTAAGTCATAATCTAGGCAGATTCTAAAAGCCAACCAACCAAGTGCGTTACACTATGCTCCAGTCTTGAGTTACTCCATAAATATTTGCTGGTTATTAATAAGCTTATTTAATCGGAAATATCTGGGCGTCTCTAAATAAAAGTATTTTAGGTAGATACGTCACATTATTTTGGCACTTTGGTATTTCGAATCTATTGTAATCTATCAGTTTATTTGTCAGCAAACAATAAGCAACAAATTAACCGTCTTTCGAAATATCACCCAGAAGCATGTGTCTAAATCCGGAAATAATGCGATTGATGTTTTTGTGGACATACATGTTTGTTGACCCTCCGGGTGTAGATTATCTGTATTATTAACAGACGCCATAGCGTCTGTTAATACAACATATTGTTGTTTAAATAATGTATTACCACTCTATCATTCAATTGGACACAAGCAACTCCGCCACTTTATTGAAGGTACCAAATTCAACCCAAACTAAAGCCTGCAATCTCTCTAACCCAAATGGCAAGTGCGCCTGTGTCTGATTCCGTTCGTAAAACAAGGAAATCCTCGTATTTTGGTGCACTGTGCCTAATGTGAGCCCACCGTCCTTACTCATGGCTTGTCGATGTACCTTTGAAACTTTGAAATTAACTATTCCAACTACGATATGTTGTTTTTTGCTGATGTTTTTTTTTATAAGCTATAAGTACGTAGTATTGTGTGATTGAATTTCTCTAGATGAATAATAGAATAAGTGGTATTGTATAAGATGTAATGATTTATTTCAAGTGAGGTATTTGAAATGCTCACCTACTTACATTATTGTTACAATTCACAGACTTCAATTAATTCCATTATTTTCAATGGAACTGGTAGGTTGTCAACTTTTTATGTTTTTACCGAGTTCTTTTAGACACGATTTTCTCATAACTCATATATTATTTTATACTGGCAACGCACTTGTTACCTCTCTGATGTTGCTTGTGGACATGGTATATAGGTAATCACTTACTATCAGGCTATCCGTCTGGTCGTTTGACAAAATATTTGAAAAATAAACCAATTGAAAGCACATCGGATTTAAATCACTAAAATACATATACCACTTTACTATCTGTTTAATGTTGCAACTTACTTCATGAAAGCAAGTTAACAATACAAGCAAGCGACTTATGACATCTAATTTGTTACAAATGGCTTAGTATTTCATGAACAAGGAAATGCACTAAGTCGTGTGCATCTCAACAGATTAGTTGTGTTCATGTATTCTTACGCTCACAGTTCTGGTTGAAGGCACACAAGCTATTTGTCCATAGCTAATGCTACATTTGAGTTGACTGTATCATGGGCTGTTTAACCATCTCAGCGGAGTGATGATATAATTATGATTATTGCTTTAAAAATTGACTTGTATTGACAATTATTGAGTGAAAAGTGATCTTACAAGTATTAGGCAATGAGGAACAGAAAATATGAAGTATACAATTTTTCTTAAGAACTTGGTAGATTTTACTTAATTCCAAAGAATTGCTAAGATTTGCAAGTAGGTCATTGTCGATAATAAGTCTTCAGTTTGACGAGGTGTATAATTTTTTTCTTTATCTACATTGTTTAAATGATTGTATTGATCATCATAGTCTTTGTTTATCGGTATATATTTTAGTCTAAATGTTATCTCAGTTAAACCAATACCAAAATCACGATAAAATCCGTAAATTGTATTTTAATTTAAGATATTAGATAAATGTCCAATGATTATTGCCATTATCACACATGTCTGGTTACTAGTCAGTAAATGGAGGCCGGGCTCCAAGGTGTATAAGTCTTGGATGCAACTGGGATAACGCTAGCACGATGATGATGATGATGAATTATTTGCTTTATAGAAGTAAAGTATACAGGAACCAAATTGACTACGTCCTAATAGATACACGTTGGAGATCCTCTATTACCAATGCCAAGACCTACCCAGGCGCCGAATGTGGCTCTGACCACGTGCTACTTGTAGCATTGTTCACCATGCGGCTCAAAGTACCAAGGAAAAAAACCCACTATCCGCCTCTAAAAATCTCGGCCAGGCTGAAATATCTGCTATTAGTCAAACAGTGGACAAAAAGCTTCAAACTGTCCCACCACCCTCGCCGGACGACGCCAAAATTCTATGGGAACATCTCAAAACCACTATTAACGACGCAACCACTTCTCTACCAAAACCCGAGAACAGATTATCACCTAAAAATGCTGAATAACTGAAAACACTTGGGACCTCATTAAACGAAGAATGGAAATCAAAACTCGTGGGTTAAAAAGTGACAAAGCCAGAGATGCCTACAGCAAACTAAATAAACAAATCCAAGCCAGTTGTCGTCGAGACAAAAACGGTTTCATCAACAATATCTGCACTGACATTGAAAGACATGCCACTAAATTGCAAACAACAGATCTCTTCAAGAAAGTTCGCTTGCTCTGCAGAGAGTTTAAACCAAAATCTTGGGTGGTGGAGGACGAGCAAAGTAACGCATTACATGAGCTGGACCACGTAGCCCATAGATGGCGTGAATATTGCGAGGAACTGTACAAAGATCCACTGGCCAATAACTCGGATTACGCATGTCACCCAGTTGGCTCAGGTCAGGAACCGACGATACTCAGAAGCGAAATCGACGCTGCCATAAAGCGTCTGAAACCCAAAAAGGCATCGGGTCCTGACATGATTACAGCCGAGGTTTTGAAAGCTCTCGGGGACACAGCTATTGACGTACTACACCGTATCTGTGACATGGTTTGGCGAACCGGCAAGTGGCCTCAAGACTGGTCAGAATCCGTAATCTTACCACTCCACAAAAAAGGCTCCACGAGGAAGTGCGGAAACTATCGCACTCTCGCTATCATCTCCCATGCCAGTAAGGTTATGCTTCACATAATTAATGCCAGATTACGTCCCTTTTTGGACTGGCAAATACCTCAGGAGCAGGCGGGTTTTGTCAGGGGAAGAGGTACCCGCGAGCAAATTCTTAACATCCGCCAGATCGTTGAAAAGTGCTACGAGTTCAACACGCCTGTTATCATGTGCTTCATAGACTACAGTAAGGCCTTCGACTGTGTCAGATGGTCTTGCTTGTGGCAGGTTCTGTCTGAGTTTGGGGTACCCCAGCACTTAATCGCTCTCATCAGCTCCCTATATACGAATAGCCGTGGGGTAGTTAGAATTGATCAAACCTTGACGGAGCCTTTTTTAAGTTCGGAAAAGGAGTCAGACAGGGCTGCATTCTATCCCCGATTTTGTTTAATATTTACGGCGAATATATTATGAGACGAGCTTGCGACGGATAGGAGGGTGGTATTAGCATAGGAGGCATGAAAATCACAAACCTCAGATACGCTGATGATACTACGCTGTTTGCTGCGAATGAATGCGAGATGGCCTAGCTCATTGATAGAGTGGAGCCAGTGAGTCAACAAGTATGCCTCTCTATGAACAAAACTAAGATGAAAGTGATGATCGTAGATCGATCCAAACAACTGGAACCCACAGGAAGCCTGCAACTAGACATCGTCGATGAGTTCACCTATTTGGGTTCATGTATAAGCTGTGACGGCTCATCGGAGAAAGAAGTGCGGCGCAGAATCGGTATGGCTAAAACAGCTATGACACGGCTCCTAAAGATCTGGAATGAAAGTAGCATCACTACGACAACTAAAATGAAACTAGTACACACACTCGTCTTCCCTATATTTCTTTATGGGGCTGAAACGTGGACCCTAAGAGCAGCTGACCGCAGACATATCGACGCCTTCGAGATGTGGTGTTGGCGCAAAATGCTACGGATACCATGGACTGCGCGCAGGACAAACGTCTCAATACTTAATCAGCTCAGGATCACCATCAGACTCTCAACCATATGCCTCCGCCGCACTCTGGAATACTTCGAGCATATTGTAAGGCGTAATACTGACAACCTAGAGAGACTTACAATAACTGGCAAAATCGAAGGACGAAGACCTAGAGGACGCAGCCCCACACGATGGACCGATCAAATTCACACCACCCTCGAGACCGGTATCCATAATGCTATCCAAGCTGCTCAGGACCGAAATAAGTGGAAGACCATCATAAGAGACAACATCCTGAAGGGAGGTCGCGACCCTCAGAAATGAGGAATCGACACACAGAGAGATAGAAGTAAAGTATGAATGGCGATTATTAAGTGAACAGCGATTCAAAAGTTTACATGAATGAATTGCATCATTCATGTTGTCAATATATTATACATAATAATATGTATGTGTATGGTAACCGGAAACTCGTTAACAATTGAAATAATTCTCCATAACTTTACAACTGTCATTGTCGTCGCGATGACATCTACATACAGGAAATTTCACACATTTCAGATTGTTTTTTGTTTTTTATTTTGCATAGGGTTCCCACCAAGTGGGTGCATAGGGTTCCCACCAAGAACTTAGGGTCCCAAGCCAACCTCACCTGCAAGTGGTGCACCTGCCGATCAACGGACGAGGCTCTGGCAAACAAAATGTCCCAATAAGCGGCAATAGGCTCGCCACCTATTACGTGGGATCAAAACACTGGCGAAAAGTGGGCGTTTAATATGCCTCTGCCTACCCCTTCGGGGAAACAGGCGTGAGTCTATGTATGTATGTATGTATGTATGTATTTTTTATTACGTTCACCAACAACTATTACACTTGTATTTAACACATTATATTACATGCACATACTTAAATAAATAGCATAATAGTTACTTATAGGTAAACACAGCATATACAATACAAATCAAGAATTTATGAGTTCAAGTAACACAAAAACATAAACTTAGAGTAAAAGACAACATAATACCTACTACAATAAATAATTTAGAAATGCATCTAGGTAAACTACTAGGTTACAAAAAAAATGGTTTGAAATTGAGTTAGCAAAAAAGATAATAAGATTAAGTTAAATAAAGCCCTGTTCACAAACAATAACTTTTGAGACAACATTTTTTTGCTCACTAGGTGTTTTCGAGTGCACATCAACTTTATAGCTAACACTATTTATTACTCTACAGAGCCTCGCACATGATGAATTAAAACCTACAGTTGTTCTTCTTAGTGGTGGACAGAGTGGTGTGATAGAAGCACGTGGTATTCTAGAGCGAACACGCGATTTAAAAAGTGCCAGTAGCTTTGGAGACTCAATTTTGTGTTTGACGTTCAAACCACAATAATATACGTATAGATGGTATTTGGAAAGCATTATGTACATACACATGAAACTATATCAGTACAAAGCAAAACGCATATACATAGACACACACATAATAAGACAAAAGACAAAGCAGACTTGTGTCCAAATGAGTGAATGAATTTAAATGAGTAGTTTTATTGACGGATGCTTCTTTTCTAAAGTTAATTGTATTCTCTTATCATGAATGCATATAAAAAACATTGCTTCCTGAAACAAAAAGTATGTGTGAGACACAAAAATCCTATAGGACCCAAACAAATAACATTTAAAGAAGTTCTAAAGAACGAGGCCCATCTTAATATATAAAATCCTTGCGTTACTGACTGACTGACAGACACGCTACAGCCGAAACTTTTGGGCGCAGGAAGCTGAAATTTGGCATGTATGTTCCTTGGAGACCGTAGGGGTGCACTAAGAAGGGACTTCCCACGGGATCGGCCAAAACGGGTAAATTAAAAAAAATTGCAGGCGTAGCTGCTGGCGTCCTCTAGTATTTAAATAATTCTTGAATTGCTAAGTCTAGTTCAAGGTGATCGTGAAGGAAAGGTTGTTTAAGATCCGCAACATTTACTCGCCGATATAAGCCAAACTTAGCAATTCGTTGCGATATATGTATTGCATTAAATGATACTTTGACAGATTCTCGTGACTGCCTGGTCGAGTTGTCTATTGGTTGCTCAAACCAGTCATTTTACATTTGGAGCAATGCTACATAAACTTTAAGATCTCGAAGCTGTATTTCTTAAATTAAGAAATAGTAAATCTATGTGACTCCTTGGTTTGTACCGTGACCTTGTCTTTGTTGCTACTAGGTAGTAGATGCTTGGCTTCTGTTTATAATTTTGTACTTTTGAAATCTGGAACCCCTTACTATAACTGTAGGAATGTGAACCATTATATAAGTTCAGTGAAACAATGATCTGCTGCACTGAGCGTTTGGTGAGACATATTAATTAGATATGTCACACCAAACGCTCACAGAATATCCCTGGGGTATAAACCATTAGCAACCGAAACGCCCCGTGATAAAGATATGCAGGGAAACGCCCAAATGTCCGCTTTTATGGTTCCTGCTTGCTTTGTACACAGTGCAGCGGTGTAAAGGCATAAAACATTTAGGTCAAAGATTGATTTGTACTAACTTGTAATTGGCATGTATTCACTCATATTTATATCTTTTGCTAGCTTTGTAAGCGTTTAGGCCCCCTAATAAGATAAATAGAAGCGACAAACATTTGTTAACTAATTGAACGTTTTTGTGTCTCGATTGTACTCTGAAGACTTGGGACTAGTAAAATACAATCACCGAACAATTTTTTCTATTCAGTGCGATAAAGGCATCGGTCACCATTTGGTTTATAGATGAGTTATCACTAAAAGTCAAGTTCCTCCGTGCTTTGTCGCAAAGCCTAGCTACAATTTAGATGATAAAAATTTTAATTCACTTTATTAGCTATTAATAATTCATGATCTGGCCGATTTTTTTGCAGAAAGAGCATTCTATCAAAAAACAACACATAGAACATGGCGTTCTCTGAGAAAATATTCTGTAATAAAATAAGCATATAATAATCATGTATTACAAGAAATAAAAAAGATTATTATTTAAGTAAAATTTGCAAGTAGAACTTTCTACTTTTATGTGTCTAACATAATTATGCGTATGCTTGACCACAACTTGTTTTGCGCAAATGGACTTTAACATTGAATACCGCACGTTTCGTGACGTAACATGAAGGTAAAATGAAGGATTTAGTGATAATCAGAAGTGGTGATTGCAAATAAAACATGTCCAAATTTCATGCAATATTAATTTGACATCGACGATTCAATTATTTGCGATCTGATTGCGCTGGTCGCAATCAAGTTGCATTTTTTACCGTGCAAGAAAAATTCCACGTATGAAATATAAACCCAATCCTCACTTCTACTTTGAAGGACTTGAAAGTTTATTCTGTTTATATTTGGGCTCAAAAATATACTCATATTTCGAATCTCAGTTTCTACAAAATATTTTGACCCCTTAAGGTGTTAAAATCGTTGACATTAAGTACTTAACGAATCAAAATACTGTAATTTCGCCAGTAATTGCACCAATCGAATGCATTAACTCCATACAATCATAAGATAATATCTGTACACCAGAAACACCAAAACAAACTTGAAAATCTATTCTGCCAACGTCACTTCCCTCCGCACAATTTACTAGCAAAAATTAATATGTCCCCGCAAAAAGAAGTCCTTATTACAGCCGTATCTCCAGAGGAGCTGAGGAAAAACACAATATATGTCCGCCAGCATCTGGTCGGTGAACTATCTCGTAGGTATCTTGCCGGCGATATTTTTTACTGAAGGAACGAGCTTACGAGAAAAATTGTGAGATTCGAGTCGAGAGTTTGATATTCTTTTTAGTAGGTTCCTTTTTGTTGTTTGACTTTAAATTTGTGATGTTATGAATTGTATAAGTACCTACTTTTTTGTATACTTACGAGGTAATTTTAATAATTTTAAGGTTTTCGCTTCGCTGAAACACCTATTTAATACTCTTCGTACCAGTCTGTATTTAATATTTGTAAGCTGAAGATTTGGTTTGTTTATGTTTGTTTGGTAGAATGGGATCAGCGAGAAAGTAATAATATGGAACTCAATGCTTGCTTCGTTTCGGTTCCATATTAATATAGATTTTATCATATGATTCTTACATAATCAATCACACTTTTACACAATTTTTACAGTATAGCTGAGAAGAACGTTTCAGGCTTCCTACGATACGAAGTAAGAAAGGTGATCCCTCTTTTCACAGTCTGTGGTACTATCAATTTCAGTCGGCGTGTTGCAGTCCCTGAAAAAAGTCTTTACCCTTACAACATGGGGTTAAAATAACCCCTTAGTAAATAAAATAATAATAATAATGTCCTCCCGACCGATTTCGGCCACGGCGGCTTGTCTATATATGAGACTTGCCATCTGCGCGGAACATATTATAGTGCACAAGTGTGTGCGCGTACACAAGTGCACTCTCTATTCCCTAACTCTCATAGTCCGATGGGACGCCACATGCGACACGACCGGAGAGAGATTGGGCGCAGGACTAACGGCTTTAACGTGCTTTCCGGGGCACGGGGGTGTAACACCGCCAACTCCCTGACTCCGAACTTCTATTGGATAATTCCTACCAGAAAAACCTAATATCACTTTTTGTTCGACCCGGGAATAGAACCCGAGACCTCATGATCTGCAGTCGCTTACACTACCGCAGGACCACAGAGGTATTTAAAATATCTATGTATTAAGGGTATTATTTTAATAAAACGGCGTACATTGGGTTTTTGGCTTAATGAGTTATAAAGCTATCTCTAAACTCAACATAATTTAGAAAATATACTTTAGTCATATAATAAACAAACACAAAAAGCAAAAGTATTCCTAAAATTCAACGAATTTTTCTTAAACCAAAAAAATAACGTGGGTTTTTTTATTTGTAGGAAGTTTTAGTCTAAGCTAATAATAAAAAACTAGACTTATAGAATATTATATAAAAAATAAGAAATAACTAACTGTCGATTCTAGCGAATTAATTCGTTATCTAAATCAGTAGAATTTTGACTCATCATTGGATTTGGGTGTTCGTGTACGTATTGCATTTGAAACAACGGTCCTTCCTATCTTTATTTCTTTGACAAAAAGAACATTTTTTCAATTTCCTTTGATGCTTTCGTGGCGGATCTGGAAACACTTCATTCAAAAATCTGCTGATATCTGAAGAAACATGAGGATTATCTTTTTTTGTCAATTATTATATGATACATTGTCTTCAATTAAAAACGTAGCAATATCATCATCTCATATCCTATTTACCATCTTAATGAAACTATATCTTTAACAAAAAAATAACTACATTAAATATAATCAAAATTATATTAAAAATAACAAAAAAACTGCCTCCGTGTTCCAGTGGATAGCGTATGCGACTGTTAGTCGGAGGTCCTGGGTTTGATTCCCGGGTCGGGCAAAAATGTTACTGGGTTTTTCCGAATTCTCAGTAGCAGCACGGAGTCTGAATAAATCTCTGTATAAAAAAATAACAAAAAACATAAGAATCCATACATACTATTAGCACCGTCCCATACAACGTGGTGTTAAAAACACCCAGGACCTGCTTTACGCCAGTGCACAAACGAGCACGAAGAACGAGAACGAGTTTGACGCCCAGCTACTGGGAATTTCAATGTTATTGCTCGATTATTACTCATAAATCGACGTATTTTTCTAGAACTGGGGTTAAAAATACCCCACATTGTATGCCTAAGGCTAAAACTTACTTTAGTTTTTAAATTCAAACATCTCTTTATTAGTTAATGTTGTTTCCTTATCAGATTGTTCAATGGCGTTTCAAAAAGATATAAACGCCATACACAGTTATACAGTTTTATGTCACGGGACCATAAGCTTTGCTTTTTAAGTAGGTTTTTTATATCTAGTTTACAGCCTGCCAAGTAGTGAGCGTACGTCATTTTATAAGATAATGAAAATATACGAGCGAGTTTCGGTCTTATTTTACTCGAGATATAACAATCTCGAGTAAAATAAGACCGAAAAAGAAAACAAGGTGTTAAGAAATTATATGGTTAGAAAACGGAGTGGAAATATAATATTTACAGAAATAAGGGAAATATCTTTCGGTTCAAATGACATAACCGTAAAACCAAAATAAATCGTGCTAAAACCGTAAATAGTCTTTTATTTTTAAATACAGAATATTAGTTGGTATATGGACCAGACTACGTTAAATCTTATTACTTTAACACATGCAAGTAACATGCGACTCGATAGCCCCAGAAGTCAAATAATAAATATTGAAACCATTTCACGTACAAAATTCACAGAAATCCAAAACACTTTAGATTACAAACACTGCTATTTTTTAGCTTCACAAAAATATATCTGGAAAGGATACATCAAAACATTGAAACACGGCTCTAAAGAGACATCAAATTTTCTGTTCAAAAGCTTCACGGCACGTTCTTTTAATGCCTATGATGGGGGCTCATATGCGGGCTTATACATAAATCATCGGCGCGAGAATGATACAATGATACAAGGCAGTTTATCATCCCCTCATGTCATATTTACTCTTGTTTTTTTTTAGGTTGGTTAAGCGAAATGCGTGCCGAATACAATAATTTGACCCAGTACCGCAATCACATACATATTTCAGGTTCGGTAGTTGATTAGGGTTTAGGTATTAGGTTTATTCATCGTTTTTCTGTTTATTGTTATTGTATTGTGCAATTCGGAAAGAATATAGTGTTGTGTTACCAGACATTTTAGGATAGGCTTTCACGGTTAGGGTTCAATGTTGTTGTAATTTTGGAATACTATACAAGCTTTAGTTCAAGTTGAGTTGATATTTTTTTCGTGTTTCTTAGAGGTTTTCTTGTTTAGCAATATTCGGATGAGTGCTTATTTCTCTTTACGCGTAAGACAATGCTGTTCTTGCGATTGCGTGGAGAAAATTTTCGCTATGTTTTTGAGAATTGTGGAAATAATTCTTTATGTTTGTGGAAGTTTAGGGTACTGTTATTAAAGTGCAATATATCTTTGATGCGCAGCTGTATGTATGTAGGTATATCTGGGATTGAATACCTTCTCTCATCTAGTTAATACATAAACCTATCGATGTCAAATCTTGTTTTAAATAATAATAAACTTAAGATTGCAACAGGATTCTGTCAGATCAGGGATTAAGCGCTCATGTTCACGTTCCGTGAGAAATTACGTTAAATTCACTGCAATCACGAGAAAGTCTACGAGCCGATGGATATGGAGCACTGCTGAAGCTTCTCTACGGACACAGTTTAAGTACCGGTTTACTTAAGACGCGACGACGTTGTAGCTAAATTGTGATAAAATAGTGCACTAAGACAGGGCCTTTGTACACAGCACTGACTTTTTGGAGTAATGTGTGTATTGAATTTTTAATGTTCGCTTGCCCCGTACTTTGGAGAACAAGAAAAGGTGTAGGTGCCCGCAGTCATAAAGATCCCCGATTGTCGTTATTAGTCATCTTCATCAGCCCTTTATACTGTCCCACTGCTGGGCACGGGCCTCTTCCCATTATGAGAAGGGTAAGGCCATAGTCCACCACGCTGGCCATGTGCGGGTTGGCAGACTTCACATGTCTTTCGAGAACATTATGGAGCACTCTCAGACATGCAGGTTTCCTCACGATGTTTTCCTTCGCCGTTTAGCAAGCGATAATTAACAATTTAATACGCACATAACTCCGAAAAGTCATCGATGCGCGCCGTTGATTCGAACCCGGACCCTCTGCGTAGCAGTCTGTCGGTCTCTCCACTAGGCTATCGCTGCTTTCGTTATTCGTTATTAGTACCTGATGCGACGATAGCTCGATGTATTAAATAAAATAAGCGTTGTGGACTATATAGATATGTGTATATTATTGCTGATTGACTTATCGTATTACAAATTAGAAAATATGATACGTTAACAATATTATGCAGCGCGAGCGCGGGTATGTCATCGTAAGTGCTAAGGCCGACTGGTGTGAGCGGGGCCGGCGCGGGTGACCAGTGCAGTCCGATGTTGTCGTCTCGCTCTGGCGGCGCGGCCCGGCCGGTGTTGATATATTCAACATACTCCCCCGGTTGAAGAGTCTTCTTCAAGAGTAGAGGTCACAGGTAAAGGACAGATGGTGTTAAAGGCGCGCCGAATAATACCCTTGCGTGTCTTGATGTCGGCGACTCTGGCGATGCCATCCCTGCCAGGAAGCACCTTCACAGTGCGTCCTAGAAGCCAAAGTAAGGGCGGTGAGTTTTATCAATTATCACAACAAGTGTCCCTTCCTTCAGCTCTCCCGTTGATCGACGCCATTTAGTTCGCTCCTGAAGCCACAGAATATAATCATGGGAGAAGCGAGCCCAGAAATGCTGCTTCAAGCACTCAACACGACGAAACCTCTGCAAGTTGTTGATGTTGGCAGTCTGAATCTGTGGATGAGGCAACATCACGATTGATCGACCAATTAGATAGTGGGCTGGAGTCAGTGGAGTAAGGTCTGAAGGATCGTTGGAAAGCGGGGTTAGAGGTCTTGAGTTTAAAATAGCCTCTATCTGAATTAAGCAGGTCGCCATTTCTTCAAATGTCAAATGTGTCAACCCAGGAATACGTCTGAGATGATGTTTGACAGACTTAACTGCGAACTCCCATAGTCCGCCAAAATGTGGGGTGTACGCAGGTATAAAGGAGAAATTGATACCAGGATCAATTGAACTGAAGTTCAGATCTTGTGACAGAAGCTTGGCCAACTCGTTGAAAGCACCGACAAACGTTGTGCCATTATTTGAAAAGACGTTACGTGGCTTCCCCCTTCGAGCAATAAAACGGTTCATGGCGGATAAGAAAGCCTCCTTTGTCAGATCAGACACAAGTTCAAGATGGACAGCTCTCGTAGCCAAACACACGAACACACATATTAAGCTTTTAACAAGCCGACATCCTCTGCCCCTTCGGTCTGCTATCATGACTGGACCAGCATAGTCCACCCCCGAATCTAAAAATGGAAATTCTAAGTGCAGTCGTTGCTTTGGAAGGTTACCCATCATAGGTTGGATGGTGCTAGCCTTGATTCTGCAACATTTCACATACTGATGCGTGACCTTTTTAGCTAAGTTCCTGCCACCAATAGGATATAAGTGGTGACGAAGCGTGGTAAGTAGTAGTTGAGGCCCTGGGTGTAAAAAGCCGTATGGTACATGTAAAATAATAATTAGCAAATAAAATTAGAACTAGATAATAGTATTGGATGCTTAACATTGAAGTCGTAAAAGGAGTTAGTTAATCTACCTCCAACACGAATTAGGTTTGAAGTTTTATCAAAGAATGGAGACAACGTAAGAAGCTTATTTTTACTAGGTAGCTGTTTTCCTGAATCTAGAAGGTTGTATTCCTCAGGAAAAGACTCAATTTGGCTCAATTTGCAAAAAAAAGTACAATTAATTAGTTAATTCAGAAGATTTAAGATGCTCGCGATTAGATGACTGTCTTCTACATTTGTCTATAAAACGTAAAACATATGCCATCATACGTTGTAGACGATATAAATTAGAAGAGAATTTAGGAAATAAATTATTAATTATGTTTTCAGTACTATTTGATGTGTCAACATGATAACATAATAATGTGTCAGGTAATATTAATTCCTTATGATTTGATTCAGGAAATTGAGGCCACATATTTGAAGGCTTCTGAAGTCCTGACCACCACAAGGAAGACGACAATAGTTTGTCCGCTCTGAGTTCACGCGAAGCGAGGTCTGCGGGGTTTGAAAGAGAAGGAACATAGTGCCAAGGCCTTCCCTCCACAGCTTCCTGAATCTCAGAAACTCTATGTCGGACAAATGTCTTTAACTGCGTTGGCGTGGCAGATAACCAGCCTAAAACGATGGTTGAGTCACACCAAAAATGTACTTCATGAAAAGTAAGAGTGAGTGACTGCCGAACCTTTGTATATAATCGTGAACCTAACAATGCACCACAGAGTTCAAGGCGTGGTATGGTGGTTAGTTTGACAGGAGCTACCTTACTTTTAGCGGTAAGAAGATTTACCTGTACCTCTCCACTCTGAGATTCACTGCGAACGTAAATACATGCACCATATGCCTTTTCAGAGGCATCAGTAAAGATATGTAATTGAAGCGAAGACGCTGACTCACATGTGATCCAGCGTGGTATTTTAAACTCATTTAGAACAGACAGAGTATCTGTAAATTCTCTCCAAATCAGCTGAATCTCTTCAGGAACAGGCTCATCCCAAGAACATCCTGTAAGCCAAAAATGTTGCATTAGCATCTTGGCCTCCACAATGCAGGGGACAACTAGACCAACGGGATCGAAGATTTGCCCTATCACTGATAAGATATGACGTCTAGTGATTATATCAGTTGAAGCAAGATTTGTGGAGAAAGTAAACGTGTCAGCACCTCCAGTTTAGCCCTATTAGACGTTTCGTTATCACTATGGTTAACAAAGTCCGACCCAACTCTATGTTCGCAAAGAGCTTGCAATAATTAATTTGAATTAGATTGCCATTTACGGAGGTTGTATTTTGCTGATTGAAGAACAGCGATGACCTTTCGGCATTTGTTCAACGTCTCCGGGACGGAAGACGTTGAACAAATGCCGAATATTATATTTAATACATCGAGCTATCGTCGCATCATTGGTCCTTCTCCCGTGCAATTGGACCAAAGAGCATCTTGTAAACAAAGAAAAATTTCAAACGTCAACGGTTTGCAAGTCATACAAGTTTGTTCGCCGTGTGTATGAAGATCTTCCACGTTCTGCCTATCTGCATCAACACTTTTTCATTGTGTCTGCATCGTGTTTGGACGTCGTGAACATTTGCACGGTTACAAGATTTAACCGTCTTCGCCTATTCGAATTCCAACGGACACATAACATTTGAAAATTGTTTGGGAAATCGAAAGATCTACTCATCAAATCATTGCTGGAAGCTAAGCCACATCTTCAGATTACCGACGTGCCTTGAGAATCAACGTGAAGAATCTCCACGTCACAGATCAACAGTGGTTTGCGCCAACAAAACCGTGAGATCGTTCCGATTATTTCCTTTCATTTCATACTATCATAATCACAATCAGTTTCATCCTCATCCTTCATCCATTCAGTTCATATTCAACTCATTTGAGGCATTATTGCAATTCATCAAATCATTATTTGAGTCAATAATAGTCTTAATAATTTCTTCACAACATTTAAGTAAATTTAAAACTATACATTGAAGTGTTATATTGTGATCAATTCACCATACATATCGTCGTGTTCACCCATATTTTACTGATACGTTTAACGAGTTCTAGAATATTCATTACACTTGTACCATAACGAAGCAGTTTTGATGTGTAGCTAAATACCTACGTACCTACAAAAAATAAATATCTTAATAGCAATCATTGCTTATTCCGAGCTTAGCCAAAGCATTATTTTACAAATTATTAAGTTTTCTTTGTTTAAAATTTAGATTTATTTAGTTGCCTTAATTCTTCCGAACTTTTTTTAACATGGCTGACATCAAAAGCTACATTAAAAAACGAGCATCGCTTAAAGCTAAGCTTACGCAATTTTCTTCATATTTAAAAACAGCTCAATCATGTGAAAAGTTAAGTCCAAGAGGTCCAAGTTGTTGAAGTCGAGTATCGACTTAATACATTCGAAAATTTATATGATAAATACGACACTTTACAGACCGACTTGGAGGCGCTGATGGATGAGCGAGCAATATGCGGAGCGTGAGGAATTTGAAAGTCAGTACTACAGTCTGGTGGCAACTGCACGTCAAATGATCAGCAACGCTCGCAAGCTTCTGATGGAAAAACCCGACGCCGAGGTTGTATCTTGTACTTCCCAAACACACAGACACAACACAATTCGTTTGCCTAAAATTGATTTGCCTAAATTTTCGGGCAGCTATCATGATTGGCTCGAGTTTAGGGACACTTTCATTTCCATTATACACAATAACGAAGGCATAGACAAAATAAATAAACTTCACTATCTTCGGGCTTCCTTAAAAGGTAGCGCCGCTCTGGTCATTGATAACCTTGACATTAGGTCTGATAATTACGACACTGCCTGGCAGTTGCTCTGCGATAGGTATGACAATAAGAGACTTCTTGTTAATAATCATGTGCAAGCTCTATTCAATATACAGCCCATCAACAAGGAGTCAAGTAAGTCGTTGCGTTTCATAGTAGACACTACTAACAAAAACTTAAGAGCTTTGTCTACTCTTGGTCAGCCTGTCCAGCACTGGGACACGCTCATTATTTTTATCATGACCAGTAAGTTAGATCAGGTCACAAATCGAGAATGGGAAGAGCACAGAAATTCCTTGTCTGACGCTCCAACATTAGCTTTATTTATTTCCTTTGTTAGCAATAGAGCTGACTTATTGGAAACGCTTGAAGAATCTAGGTCATTACAATCTAGGAATGACATGCATTTTAATTTGAGCCCTAAAGCTAAAACCTTTGCATCCTCTAATACAAATGACACTAGATCAGTATCATGCCCTATGTGTCATCAAAGTCACTATATTTTTCAGTGTGAAAAATTTAAAATTTTGTCCGTTCAAGCTCGCATTAAAAAGGCTCAAAATTCAAATGTCTGTATGAATTGTCTAAGACCAGGTCATAGTGTTGAAAAATGCAAATTGGGACATTGTAAATACTGTCGTGAAAAACACAATACCCTATTACACATTGACAATGACATTTCAAATAACCCCAAACAAAACATAGCCTTAACTGTTAATCATTACAGTACATCTCGTATTGTATTACTTTCCACAGCAGAAGGCAACCTTCACACTGCTCGAGTCTTGCTTGATAATGGGAGTACCGCAAACTTTGTAACAAAGGACTTGATCCGTAAGCTTAACCTTCCTATTTATACTGTGAAGTCCAAAGTAAGAGGCATAAACAATCAATTTACCGATTGTTCACAAGGATGTACAGTTTCATTAAAATCTGTTAACAGTGACTTTGATCTGGATATTGATTGTTATGTCTTGCCTAAAGTATCTTCATCAGTACCCAATACTTATGTTGATACTCGTAATATGTGTGTACCTACGAATATAGTACTTGCCGATCCCCACTTTTATGCTCCGTCTTCCATCGACATACTTGTCGGCGCGGAAGTATTTTGGGGAGTCATAGGCACTAATCGTGTTTCACTAGGGAAAAACATGCCTACTTTAGTTTAAACTAAATTAGGATGGCTAGTTTCAGGTGTCCTTTGTCAGTCTAACTCCTCGTCTCATGTTTGTTTACATAAAGACAATTTACAGGGAAACTTAAATCGATTCTGGGAGTTAGATTCAATATCACCACGACACAAGCTTACCAACGAAGAGCGATCTTGCGAACAGATTTTCTTAGAGACCACTCATCGCGACTCGGATGGTCGGTTTGCTGTCAACATTCCTCTTAAGGAGTCACCTGACGTCTTGGGTGACTCATACATAATGGCTAAGCATCGTTTTCTGTCCCTGGAACGTCGCTTAGCTAGAGATCCGGCTCGAAGGACCAATGATGCGACGATAGCTCGATGTATTAAATAAAATAAGCGTTGTGGACTGTATAGATATGTGTATATTATTGCTGATTGACTTATCGTTATACAAATTAGAAAATATGATACGTTAACAAAGGCCGACTGGTGTGAGCGGGGCCGGCGCGGGTGACCAGTGCAGTCCGATGTTGTCGTCTCGCTCTGGCGTCGCGGCCCGGCCGGTGTTGATATATTCAATAGTACCTCTAAATAAACTGACTGTCTAAATCATGGAATATTGCTATCCCTTTGAGTTGTGGACATCAAACAGGCAGTCGCTCTGTGGAAAAGCTAATATTCAGTAAAATTCGGTTAGACTAGTAAACAGACCTCGGGATTACACACGAACAATTGGAATAACGCCAGGAGGATGATGATACTGACAGCAAAATAAAATGATCTGTAACATTGATGTGACATCCATAATTTTTTTTAGAATATATATTTTCACAAAATAGCTATTTATACCTAACATATTTTCATTCATATATAAATAAAAACTATACTCACAGAACTGTTACAGCTTACAAATAAAGTAACATTTTAACGGTCCTCTCAGGTACCTCTGTAATCCCATTCCCACGCACTTCTAGTTTCAAACCTCCCACTATATTCTTATAACAAAATCCTTATCATAAACTTATTCGGTATGTAATGTAAGAGCGAGGAGGATTGTTTATAGTTGTAAAAGTTATGAACATAAAACGTATAAGTTTATTGGGTTATTAAGTTGTGTAATAAATTGAGAAGAACTTGTAAGAAAACATGAGCAGGGTAGTGTGATGTGAGTTAGGAAATTCTGAAGCTGGCATCAATAAAAACGTACAAAAGGAACAAGTAACCTTAATACTGATATTTTCAGTAGTAGATCACGCCTTTTTTCCTGAAGGGATAGGCAGAGGTATATTACACTCCCAGACTTCACCAGTTATGTTTAGGTCCCAATGTAATAGAGGGCGAGCCTATTGTCATCTACCAGGCACATTATTAAGCGGACGATAATTAACAGTTTTAACATACACATAACTTCGAAAAGTCTGAGGTGTGTACCCGGGGTACCTAGGGATCGAACCCGAGACCATCTTCTCGGCAGTCGTAACGTACACTACTGGGCTGTCGCCGCCTTTTTCTTAATATGAGATAATACTTCATAATATTATGCTCTGAATTTGGTAGGAATGCCACTTTGTGTTACTTGTTCTTACTCTGCCTTAACACCAGATGACCGCACATTGTAGTGCTGGTATTTTTGGGGCTGTCTTATCTTTTTTAATTAAGAAACATCTCATCTCATATTGCTTAGAAATAAGTTACCGTTACGGGTTCATTTCTGGTCTATTTCGGTATGTACAAAAATGTTGTTCTAGGTACACGTATTATTGTTTCTAGTCTGATGCGAGAATTGTCTTTCAAACAACTCTATTCGTGTAAGTACCAGTAACCCCCTATTCACAGCGTATTTATTAAGATCTAAATAAATAAATATACCTATGTCGATACAAAAACAATCAATCGTCCCAAATAAGCCACTTACTTACTCGAACCTTATACATATTAAACTGAAACCCGTTCATAATTATCAAAGAAAACCGAGCCTACATACGGACTACCCAACGTTATTTACTGGGGTCCATATTTACACTACCTACATTAAGCCTAGCCTGCTTAATATTGTACAGTACCAAGTTGTTTTACTAATACTGGCCGTACCTTGTAGAATTAGGCTTGCCATATACCTCCCTTGAGTTATGAATGTTGTGTTAAAACTATATGTTTAAAATTTAAAATTGGTGTGTTCGACCAACCTGTTATTGTGTGAGGTTCGCCTGGCTAATATCAATGTTGGAATGAAAGTAAGCTGGTATGTTATGTTGGTAAATAATGTCATTGTTGGTTGCTTTAATGAAACAGCGGTTTTGATGCTGCAACCAAATCCTAATACAGCAGTGCTGAAATTGCATTTTGGTACATATTTTCATGGATTTGGGTAGCTTGGTTGAAAATCTAACACATACAAACATTCATCTAAAGAGTAAATAATAGTATATACTACTACGCCGAAAAATAATTCATCTGAATAATAACAATCAATTTTAAGTAGAAGTCAGTGCCAAGATTGAAAGTAATTTTGAAAATGTTCTTCCTTCAATTTTCAATTAATTTGAGTTAATTAACACTTTTCAATAGGGCTCATAGAGCTCACAATTATTAGCAGAATCATTCTTCAGCGAAATAACTATACATAGAAATCAATGTTCGCCCGCTCGTCGGTACAAAGAAATATTTTTTATTTGCAATTTTATTCCACTGAAGGTACGATTTGCCGAAAGAATGCTAGAAATAATAAATGTTTTACCGGGGGTGTGATTAGCAGATAAGGCGATATACCTAAAGCTCCACTGATGAATTGATTTTAAAACGGCATAAAGCATTGCAAAATAAATCATCATCTTCCTAGCGTTATCCAAGTTTCAACCCAGGATACGCTTACCTGTCCAACTGGATTTGGCTGAATACTAGCTTTCCTGCAGAGCTACTTCATGCGACCTAAAAATTCAAAACGTGGCAAAAATTGGGTGTAATGTTATACACCTCAATACTTTTATCTCTTTCCACCATGTTTCCTAAGGTACATTTCCGAAGGTAGTATGTATGTAACAATTACTGATCATGTCGGGCACAGCAAAGTCAAAGCCTCTGCCCCCAATGAGGAAGGTGCCAGTGTATAAAAACAGAAAAATGTTTTTTCACAACATAATTAATCTAAAACACAATATAACTGTAAAACAGAACTCGTACATAACAATTGATCTAGCTTGCTCTCAACGAGTTTCAGGTTGACACTGACAAGTCAAGTTGATACGACTCGTGTAGGCTTCTTGTAGAAACGCTGTTTAGAGAGAATTTATCTCTCATCTTGCTTAACAATAAAGGCGTTTGATGTTTTTGTTGCTTTGAAATGGAGATTTGAGTAGTGGGTTTTGTATAATTGTGTGTGAAATAAAAATCTTTCAACTATAATAAGAGAAAAATGTTGTGAGGATGAACGGATGGATAATTGTATGGATAAATTGTTGTTTGTTATTCTTTAAAAGTTACTGAACAGATTATTTTACTAAAACTATGCATTAAGAAGTATAGTTTACAAATCAAAATAAAACATAGGATACCTTTTTTGTTGGAAAGAAATTTAATTCAATTTCAAATAGTAACGTGACTTCACCCTAGATACTATAAACTGTTTATTTTTTATTATTCTCTAACGTTTTGATCATTGCTCAACTATTATTTATATCCATCAACATGAAGTTTTGAATATACCTACTTTATCGGAAACCATGAATGACACTAAGAGAAAGATATACCACAACGATGTTCCAAAATCTACATACATAGGTAATTATTTTACTAACACAACAGGAAAATATATTTTCAATCTTTATCAAGAAATAATTTGCGTGCCTCGTCCCAATCAATACCAGTACATTTAGCGCATAATAATTGCGAAAAGCCACTTATTGAATTTTAGACAGTCTTTTGCACGTTTTACGTAACATGATCATAGCTTTGATAATCCCAAAAAAGAATTATAAACGTAGGTACTCACACAAATGAATTATAATATCCCTATCTAACAAATCTCAGCCCAAAGCTTCTTACAGTAATACTAGGCCACCCCTTCACGAAAGTTAAAAGAATGAATTAAGCCCCAAAATCACACATTCAAAACTATAATACTCTTAACATCCCCCACTCTGACTCTCGAAGCATAAAATCTCCTTAGAGACTATCCATGGCCCGAGTTTTTAAATGCGAGGGATTTTAAGAACAAAGTCTTTTTCAACTAATGCTTTTGATGATTTAGGGAGGAATGACAATATTACTTTGGATTTGGTTTTAGTTTTGTGGAGGGGCATTAATTTTATTATGTATGAGATATGGAGTTAGACGGATTTAATTTCAAAAAGATGCTATATTAGAGCATAAATAAAACATAGTGATTGTGGATTAAGGATGAATGAGTTACTTGTCAAATGCCTTCTTTATGCTGATGATCACGTTATACTTGCGTCTTCAGCGGAGGAGTTGCAGGAGATGGTAACAATCATGCATGGTGCGTTAGAGACGAAAGGAATTAAATTGAATGTAAGTAAAACGAAACTTATGGTTTTTGAAAAGGAGGAATGCGTTACGGCTTGTAATGTTATGATCGATCGGTAGAAGCGCCTTGCTGATTTCAGCATGAATGGGCCGGCTCGACCGGGGAAGTACAACCCTCTCACAGAAAATCGACGTAAAGTAACAGTACCTAAACTGTTGCGTTTCGTTCGGTGAGTGAGAGTGCCGGAGGCCCTATCCCCTATTCCTTCTTCCTCATCCCACTCCTTATCCTATCTCTTTTCTCAACGGAGTCACTTGTGACTCCTGTGGTGTTGCTTGTGTCCATGGGCGGCGGTAATTGCTTACCATCAGGCGAACCATCTTCCCGTTTTCCGCCGATTATTATAAAAAAAAAAATCGATGGACAACAAGTGGAGCAAGTGAATGAGTTTGTATATTTAGGTACGCTGTTTACAAGAGATGGTAAGAATGTAGAAGATATTGAAAGAAGTGTTAATGAAGGTAATAGAGTGAATGGAGCTCTGAAGGCGTTTATGAATAGCCAAAACGTGTCCAAAAAGGCACGTTTGGCTGTGCATAGAGGGGTGTTAGAACCTACTCTTGTGAATGGTAGTGATAGTTGGGTATGGCAGAAGAGTCATGAAAGTAGAATAAATGCTGTAGAAATGAAAGCACTGAGCAGTATGGATGGTGTTTCTTTGACTGACAGAGAAAAAAATTGTGAGATAAGAGAGTGCTGTGGGGTAAAAGAAGATGTAGTGACAAGCATCGAGAAAGGTATGCTAAGATGGTTTGGGCACGTGGACAGGATGGATGATGAAAGATTGACCAAGCAGATATGCAAGGCAAGTCTGAACACATCCTAAAAAGACAAAATTGGACACATCCTAAAAACCGGACAGGTAAGAAGTACCCTGAACAGAAGAGCATGCATGAGGAATCTGATGGGAGTGAATGCAGCAAGAGAGATATGTCAGGATCGTTGCAAATGGCGTTCCGTAGTCTCTGCCTACCCCTCTGGGAAACAGGCGTGAGTCTATGTATGTATGTATGTAATTATGTGAAGATATATCTTTTTTATTTATTTATTTCACACTTTATTGTACACTAAGTTGGACATTAAAAATGGATCATTTTACAAACATAGTACAATAGGCGGCCTTATTGCTAGTAATGATCGTTATTACAATAACAGTTATGGTAATGCATTATTTGAGCGTAATGAATAATGAGTTATTGCATACTGAGTTATCCTGTTATCATTATAAACTGTTATCGTGCTAAAATGACAACAGGATAGGTAAGAGTAGGCATGCAATATGCACACCACGAGTGTATGAGAGAGATGACGATAGGCACACGTGCTGTTATCGTGCTAAAATGACAACAGGATAGGTAAGAGTAGGCATGCAATATGCACACCACGAGTGTGTGAGAGAGATGACGATAGGCCCGATCCCCGCGACTATCGCCAAGCCGTCCAGCGCCAACCTTACGGCATTATAATCTTTCACGAAACGTAATAAAGGTCATACTTGCTTAAGTTATTTTTGGGAATCTTATTAATTTAGTTATCCTGTTATTGTTATGGCTTGTCAAGTTGTCAGTTGTCACTGTTGTCTGTTGTCGACGTTGTCGTTGTCGTTGTCGTGAAGTACATATTTAATGTATATATCGGACCATTCGGACCAATGCTTTCTTTACAGTGTTTGTGAAACAATAACAGGATAACGACAACAGTTTAAAATAACAGTTATTACATAATAACGCAACAGGATAATTCATTATTGCAAAACAACCGTTATTGCCATTACTACTTATTGCTAACAGCGATTTCTACCAGGCAACCTTATATTGAGATGTAAAAGTATAATTCACCAAATTTAGTACGGATAACCTGCTGAGCAGATTTTTTTATAGGCTTGCAAAGGGTTTTTGTGTGGTTATCGGGCCGCACTTTTTACGACTTGCAATACATCTATTTCTTTGAGTTATATACCTGAAAATCTCACTAGATTTCTAACATATCCGGAAAACTACACAAAATCATTCCTCTGATGTATAATTAACATTTCACTCTTCACATGAAATATGTATAACCTCAATTTAATCTTTGACTGTCATATTCGCCTGCAAAATAAATGTGCCACTGCTGTGTACTGCGGACACACAAATAACACTTACCAGCAGTCAACACATAGCAGAGTAATGACACTCGTGGGATGCAGTGAAACGATTTATATGAACTACAGGATTTTGTTTATTTTTAAAAAGCTTTTTGACGAAAATATGTCTACTACGATCTCGCCATAAAAATCTTCTACTTACTGTAGTTAAGTGTTAATATTAACTGAAAGACTGATAGAATGCACGGTTGGCGTTGTGGTTTAAGCGACCGCCTCGCAGCCAGCTGACTGTTGTGGGTTCGATTCCCATATGAGACAACATTTTCTGTATTCATAAATATTTGTTTCGAGTCTGGATGTTCACTGTGTCCCTTAGTTGTATTTTTGTAAAATTTTAGTGCGGAAGTTATCTTCTTAAAACAAAAAGAAATCTACTAAAATATAATAAGTATAACCAGTAAGTTAAATATAGCACGTACGACGCACGTCTCACAGTTGGTAGTTGGTCTCGATCTCTCTTTCGTATTCTCTTTCATTTCATCACCCTCAAAAACAAGCGGAAATTATTCGACTATTACTCATTAATAATTAATCATTATAACAAAATAAGGCACTTTTATATTTTTAGTAGCTTCCGTACTTTATCACTTTAGCAAGTAGTGAATGGTAAGAAGGCCTAAGATAAATAATAAGATAAGATTCTCGTATTTTATCTGAAATCGACACTGCATTATGAACGAAATGCGATTAGATTTTGAATTGACTCACAATAAAATTGGTAGTCTGATAACTTATAATATTATCGTCTCATTTGACATTAATAGTACGGTGGTGGCACATAGTTTGACACGTTGTTCAATTTAGGATCTAGTCGCGATATTATTCAAATGTTGATTTAGGAGAAAAACCTTTATGACATAAATTTGACACTGACATTAGATCGAAACTGCATTTCGAACAAATGTAATTACGGGAATTGGCGCTCAAAAGGTCAATTACTGTATTTTATATGACATGGAAACTATATTTTGAACGAAATGAGATTTTATTTAGAATGGAATCAGAATCGATATTCTGCTAATTTAATTTCATTATCATCTTATTTGACTTCTATAGTTCGACTTTGACACATTGATCAATTTACGATCTAGTCACGATAACATTTAAATTTCAGTTAACTTAGGAGAATACCATTTGTGACATGAGTATGACACTGACATTATATCGAAACTGCATTTTGAACAAATATAGTTTAGAGAATTGGGCCTCAGTTTTATATCTATGGTCACATGGTAACTCCCATTTTTATTATTTTAAGTGTCACGTACACTTATTGCTTGTCGGCTTTATTCAGTTTATTATTATAATTCTGCAAAACCAAGGCCGCTGGCTATTATGATAATTTATTTTTTCAATTCAAGCAGGTCGTTAGTGTCTATATAAATTTCTTCACAGATTTCGGTCCAAACTGTGTAACTGTCCAATTTTAGCAACATTTCGTTCGAACCGATCGTTATTCGACAATTGATAGTTTACGACAGTTGACTATATTATCTTGAATTATACTATGAATAGACCTTTGAGGATTAATGCTTTCAAAATCAGAAGTCCATGTTCTTTTTAAATCTATATTAGGACATAGGTACCTTGCCGTTGAGTGGTTCTACTATATGCGATTTAATTTCATAATTATGTGCAAGTTAAAGTATAGAAAATGTTACATACATATATTAATTTTTATATGCTTAAAAGTAAACTGCAGTTTACGGATATTATCGCGATATATTGGTTTTAAAGATATTACATTTAAACCCAATGATCTTAGTAACTACATTATTTATTACTATGAGACATTTTGATATCTTTACAGGAATGGAAGTAAATTGTAGTTCAATTTCAATGTGTAACATTCGCGTAAACCCAAAACGAATCTTATTTTTTTCTCTAAACTCTTCGGCTGTATTGCACCTAATATTCTTTATCAAATCCCAAGCTATATCAATATCAACAGGTAATTTAACAAGGGGTTAAATATAATGACCACCATAAAATGCTTTGATGCCCTTAGTTCTTTAACGAAAAATATATATGTTACGGTAAGAGTGAATAATTGAAGATTATTAATAATTATCTATTATTATTAATAATTACCGAAAGTCGAGGTTAAAGTGATAAATTAATCACATTTGTCGGTTTTTATTAATAATTTAACCCTAGTAGTGATAAATGTAATAAGTGGCCAATTTTAATAAGCTGAGTTGACGGAGCCCTGCTTCGCAGGGCTCCTATTTTGGGTGCAGGGTCACAAGTGAACCTAACATAACCTATTAAGTTTTCTGAGTGGATAAGTTTCCTAAGCGGACGAGACTTTCATAGTCGTATTTTTAATTAGACGAAGCCAACTGACAGTAGCTAATGTCACAATGTAAAATAATGTTGTCATATTTAAAGTAATAGTGATGCGTTTAGTTCTCGTTCAATCAGATGCTCGAACATTGAGTGTGAATAGTTAATCATTTCAAACTATAAAAGAATATTATTTCTATATTACAATAAATGTGCTCTGATATAAGTTACTAGTAGTTATGTAAGTAGTATAAATGATTATATTTTATACATCTACAGGGTGTAAAAAGACCCTTATCGAAAACTGAAATCCCATGTTGTACCAATCACTACCATCATTTTTTACTTCAGCACCATGCCTGGGAAATTACTGGTTCAGGAGATATTGAGGCTCAAAGTTAGTATGGAATTTTGGTCATAGGGTCGTCTATGCCCTATGACCCCATGGATAGGTAGATATTTCGAGCATTGAACGCGCGCGCTTTAAATGGCGGTTTAAAAATGTGAAAACTTAAAAAAAAATTCGTTTCCCAGGTATTATTTTTGGTTAGTATGACTTGGCATGATGTCCACAACGAGTAAACTGCGGCTTGGTGATGGGTCTTGTGACACCCTGTATAGTTTCAACTACATGATGTATTGAAAATAGAACAGTCTTACAGGTTTTCTCGCAATGTTTTCCTTAATGTTTAAAACACTCGGTATTCAGTATAGGTAAATACCTAAATACTATAGGAACATAGTCTTCGAAAACTCGAACACCGTACCCGATATCGGCCGTTCGGCACACTAACTATTCACTAGACAATCGATGCAATTTTATTCATTCAAGAGATTTTTCAATCATTCACTTTGTCACAACACTATTTTTATTTCATCATAAACTGACAACACAGTAAACGTCAGTTGACTTCGTCTAATAAAAAATACGACTATAAATGATATTTTGTAGAACGATCGGCATATTATTATTTGGTGTGCAATTAGTATTTTAGTGAACGAAGAAAGTATTTTGCGTAACGCACTTCAGTGTGTCCCTAAATAAATACCTGCTGGTCAAAAAACATTCGGTTTTTATTTATTTTATAACTTTTACCAATATGTACATACATACATACATAGACTCACGCCTGTTTCCCCGAAGGGGTAGGCAGAGGCATATTAAACGCCCACATTTCGCCAGGGTTTTGATCCCTGAATTATTAATAATTACTACTAAAAGTAATAAATTTCGTTCGTTTATTCACATTTACCAAAACATGTGGTTATTATTAATAATTTTGTAAAAATATTAATAATTTTCAATTAATCAGATTTACCGTCACATATACATAAAACCAGAAAAATTTAGTCTAAAATTACAATAGTACTAGCTATTTTAGTCACGTTTGTCCTTCAAATTGTATTCGAACACCAAATGTAGTAAATGATCACCAAGAAAATAGGTTATGTTAGGTTCTCTTGTGACACTTAAATCAAAAATAGGAGCCCTGCGAAGCAGGGCTCCATCAACTTAGTTTATTCAAGTAGGTAGGTGGTGTAACCAAATCCAGTTTATGTGTTGGTATTTCATACAACTAACAAAAAAACATTGGTTATAATTTTACGATAAAATGCTGGTTTAATTTTGGTGATCATTTACTACTTTTTGGTTAGCAATGATTAATTTGGAGTCATTTTGCTTAAATCGGTGGCATTAGGAAACTCATAGACATATGTGAAAGATACGCAAATGTGAATCAGCTTACATACAATGTAAATAAATCGGAAGTGGTGGTCTTTCGCTCACGAAATCACCTTACTCGCATCTTACCTGTCACCCTGTATGGGACGCCGCAAAAATGGTTAAGACCTTCAAATATCTAGGACACATACTAACTGAGACTCTAATGGACGACGATGACTTAGAACGTTAAAGACGCAATATCGCATGTAAGAGTAACATGTTAGCCAGAAGATTTGCTCACTGTTCTGAACAGGTGAAGATTACGCTATTCCAAGCGTACTGTCAGTCGTTCTACACCAGCCAGCTTTGGTATAGGTACACGAAAAGCGCATATAACGCGCTACGTGTACAATATAATAACGCATTAAGAGCTATGTTCAACCTACCGTGGCGCTGTAGCGTGACTGGCATGTTCGTGGACAGTAGGGTGAAGGACTTCTATGCTTTATTTAATAAACTTAGAACATCTTTACATTTGCGATTAAGTAACTGCAAGAACAACATTGTAATCGCCACTTTTCGCACTGTTCATATACTTAGAGCAAAGCCTAATTTATGTTGACTGTACCACCAGCAAAAAATATACAAAATTTTATGCAATTTATATACTTTTTAATATTTGACATTTATTTCATAATTCTATGTACGTAATTAACTCTTTATTTGATTTTAAGTTGTTATGGCTATAATGTGTTTTTCTTTAATTTTGCTATGTGAATTTTTATTGTGTTATGTAAATTTCTATGGGTGATTTGCCTGATCAATCAATCAATCAATCAATCAGCCTATCGCAGTCCACTGCTGGACATAGGCCTCTCCCAACACGCGCCACAGTACACGGTCCTCAGCCTTCCGCATCCAGTCTGTCCCAGCCACCTTTTTCAGGTCGTCGGTCCACCTAGCCGGGGGCCGCCCTACCTTACGCTTGCCGAGACGTGGTCGCCACTATAGGATACGCTTGCTCCATCGGCCTTTCGGATTTGCCTGAAATAAAATTATATTATTATATTATTATTACTATTACCAAATAAATAAATAAATATTACCAAATAAATAAAATAAATAAATATTACCAAATAAATAAATAAATAAATAATTATTAAATAGGATAGTGAAATGTTAAAACTTTGGTTATAATTTTACATTAAAATGCAGATCATTTACTATTTTTGTTTTTTTATATGTTACTATATCTGGTGGTAAGTTAAACATAAGCCATTTAAGAATTGCCGTCTTAGGGTATGAAAAAATCCTGACCTTAACCGCAAACACCACATAACCAACTGGATAGCTATTTCTAATTCACACATGTAACGTACACAAAATGTAAAAAGTCACAGTACAAAAACCACAAGTAAATAAAAAGCCACAATCTGATCTAACATATAGGCAGACACCAAATTTATCTACGTTAGAAATATTTTATTACGCTTATAAGTCTCTGGAGTGGCAATTGTAGAGCTTTTGACAAATCGTAGGTGTTATTTTGGTTTGTTCAGACGACTGAGCAAAGAAAAACCAAGACATATTTGACACTATTCATAACGGTGACACAAAAATCCTACTGCCACGCTTCCCAGGCGTTACATAACGTAAATCTCGACGAAACGCCACGATATTTCGGTTGAAACATATCAAACAAGGAAAGACTTTATGTTGTGGGCGATTAAATGTGTATTGCACTTTACTGCAAAAGATTTAAGTCATAGTTTTTGCACCAATAACTTTATTTATAATAATTAATTGCCTCAAAAATTACTATATACATATATTTTTAAAACATCATCATCTGGCTAGCGTCATCCTAGTTTCCATAGACTTTTTACTTTGGAGTCCGGGGCCCGCTTATTGCTGCTTACGCTTACGCTTATTTTTCTATCTATATTTGATAGAATAGTAGTTTTGTTCCCTTAAGTTTATAAGTTTTACGTTTTAAACGATTTTCTGTAAACAAGGGGTTAGAGATTAAGTTTTTAAAGAATATGTTCATATCAAAACGTTTTTCTTTACATTATTTAGTAGCCAATAATGTAGTATTATTAGTAAAATAGTTTTCACACGCTATGTACGGGAGATTCATGAGATATTTCTTCACTATATTATAGCTAAGGATATTGAATCGCCACTTGCCAATATATCAAAATGACAATTAACAGGTTTAGTTTCGAGGAAACTATAAATAAAGTGAAGTCATATTTGCCTACGTAAGGTTCACGGTGTTTTGCTCACGAAGCATATCTCCAAAAGCCGTGTTTGAAAGGAAATTGTAATATTACAAGCTAGCATAGTATTTCTTTTGAGATTATTTTCTTCTTCTTCTGCATTACAATGAACATTTTTTTATAGATGTTTTCAAATTCAAATTTATTTATTCACATAGGTTACAGAATAACACTTATGAATGTCAATTCTTTTTTTTTACAACCAGATTCGAGATGGTAGGGCGGAGAAGAGCTTGAAAGAAACTCATGCCACTCTTTTGAATCAGATTCTTAAATTTTATATTAACAATTTTATGGTTTAGTTCGTACGTTATAATAAAATTTGATAGACCGTGACTATAGTAAATACATAGCTTTTCTTCGATGTTACTATCGCATGAAAGATTTTGAATTTTAACTTCAAATTAAGTCTTATTTTCGTTCGAAAAATTACAAAAAGATTCTGATTACCTAAGCGATCTTCGATTTGTATTTAGTTTACATGAATACATGTATTTTCATAGCGTAATTAGCATTAAACTCTAAAATGACTTACCGCTGAATTCAATATTCGATCTTTCAATTGTTTATAAGATTTTAGATTAATTTTTGACATAAGCTCCATACAAAATATGTCGAACATGTATCTCGAATCACTAAATCTGGATCATGGGTAGATCGAAATTTGTAACCGGCCGTTAGGCAAACAGGTGACACTCTCCATAAAATAAATCTATCAATCCAAATCTGATACTAGGAATCCTTCGTACCACAAAAACAAACTGGCGATTTCTAAAAAAGATGGCTCTAATATATCCGCCCGTAAACTTCAATATATCTTCGGCTGACAAATATTAAAGTTTGCAGCAGTAAGATGATGTAGATATACCGCTTGGAGACTCGCCAACAGTAAGAATTAGAAGTGCTATATATCAGAGCAAGTTCTAAAGGCATGAAAGTGAAAGAATGATTGTAAAGAACTTGTAAGGAAGATGTATTTTTGAGGCTTTTTTGTGGCGAATTAGTATCTTTTGCCCTTTGTGAAAGAGTATCGATGTATCTTTACTAGGTGTTAGATTGTACTCAATAAAAATTAATATTTATTTATGTTGACTAACAGTTGTTACAGATTCATTTTAGATAGCGTAGAAATTGGGCCTAACAACAATATTCTTAGATAACATAACATGTCATTTGTGAATATTTTGAATGATTATCTGACCTGGTCAAAGGATCCTTCCCCTATTTGAGAAACATTACTCCCTGTTCTTCCATTATTCCAATAACTGTACCTAAAGACAACTTTTAAATTATAAATTCAAAAGCAGTACCTCAATATTTTACTGTGTGATATAATAGTTTATACTTACATGTTGATAAACTTTGATCGTAACATACTATTAAATGTTGTACATTAGCCAATATCTCCCTCTTTATTGCAATATATTGAGTAAAGTTAGCCAGAAATTGTACAACATGAAAGTCTTAACCTCCAAGTATAGGTCTCTTGAATACTTTTGTCCTAGTTCTTGTCTTCCAGTTTTTGCGAATTACATTACTAAATTTTTCGAACCATGTTGACTAAGCTTACCTAATAAAATCTCTTGCCTTTTCCCTGAACTTCTTTACCAACGAAAATCGCAAGCTTTCATAAAAATAATAATCGGAAAGCTTTTCAATATTTTACTGAATCAAACATACTTTAGGAACAGCGCGCATTGTATGTATTGACGACAAATTACATTTTTATGATAAATCTCGTGACACCGTTACGCAATTTATAAGTAGTTTTCTTGATCGATTTCAAATCGTGTTGTTCTCCAAATCTCAGTCTATTCAAATTGTACATTAGCGATCCAATATAACGATCACAAATCCGTTAAAACTTCGTCGAATATTTATTTCAAATGGTTGATTTTACTAAGAATTTACTCTATCGAAGGGGTAAACAAAAACTGTTCAAATAAATTCTTAAAAGCATTCAGTCATCTTTCATAACGTAATCTTACTCTAAAATATTGAGAGACTTTCGCTATATGGAAAACGTATTCGTCAGAAATAACACACACATTTTCTTTGAGAACATGGAGATTAGAAATTGGGAAAGTTATTAAATAAGATTGAATAAATATATGAGTCATACGTTTCGGTCTCTTAATAAGGTACGTCGGCGAACTTTTACCATCTTTGGAAACCTAATTCCGACCAAAATAAGTTTTTTTCTCGGCTTCCCGTGGTCATCTTCAGGTGGGGGAATGATAAAACTGGCATATATCTCTTGTTGTTTGGTGCTCTCGACAAAAACATAGGCAAAAATATTTGACATAACGCGATATAAGGAAAATGGTAATGTGTGTAGTTTATGGCTTCTTTTCGGGTATGAAGACCGTTTCTCTCGTAAATATAAAACAAAGCGAACGGACAGATAAAAGACGAACAGTTTTTTGGTTGATGAGGATAAAGGAAAGTTTTACGTTTAGCTAAAATGTTTAATGATAAAATAATATCACTAAAGATTGGAACGTCCGTGTTGAGTTGAAGTATTCAGTATGGGAAAGTTTGTTCTATGCAGGAGCCGTAACGATCTGTGATATTATTATATAAGTGGGGCACAACTGTTGCCGAGTCGTTCAAGGTTTTCAATATTAAAAGACACGGCTTCCGATATTAAAAGCTATGGATTATCATTTAAGAGATAGTAAACCTTCGCTTAACTAATTATATTTGATTAGTGTCTTGTTATATTGAAATTCTCTCAGTTTTCTATGTAATTATAAGACCATACGCAGAAGGAATTATGCTACTTTAGTATATTTTACTGTAAGAGATTAGTTAGTAGTCCGCGGCATATAATATTTTCCAAGAGTGGGAGATAAGTTTTAAAAAATGCAATGAATTATGAGTAAATAGATAGTCAAGCTCATTTCTTCTTTATTATTCTTCTTCGTGTTCTTCATTCCTGAAGGGCTTGCCTGTTGGGTTCATCCGAGGAGACGACCAGCCGCTTTAACGCCATCCTATCGGCCGCGTGATTTAGAGCTTTAATTCCTTAAAGCTCTAAATCACGCGGCCGATTGGATCCTCCTTTTATTTCTTTTACGGTATCGGACAATCGGATTTGTGATCGGCCTTAAGGTGTTTTATGTCTTCCGGCTAACAGCAACCATTTTGTTGACCTTAACTCATAACAAGAAATTAATTTAAAAAAAGCTAAATTTACATTTGATGACTTTTAATTAACTTTTATGTTATAAATATATTCATTCACTTAACTTCCTGGTGAAACAGAGTTACTGTGTATATTTAGTTAAGTGGAACAGGGACTCAGAGAGTAATTCCATCAAAAACACTAATGTGAAAATTGAAAATGTAAGCCAAGAATAATATGCGTTGTAGTTGACTTAGCCGAAGAATACATTGAGATTGGAAGGGGTGCCAAGCTCTACTGCTATTCCATAAATTTATAAAAACAATTTGTTTTAGTGAATAATTAGGCCGTGTATTTCTGCTTAAGCTCACAGCGCGCACCACTGCCTTTTCGAAGTTGAACATATTGTATTAAATTGTTAGTTCTTTATAATGTTTTCGAAAAACACGTAAACCCTATCAATCCGCACCTAGAGGAAACCTTGTATGGCTGTGAGTAAAACATAACATTTTCTAAAAATACGTGAAGATCCTGGCCGATCTAGCAGATCTAGCTAGCGATGGTACAAATTAAAACTAAGGCTGATGATGATCATGAAAAGACAACAACAGACTAATTTCAGCTAAGTGAGATCAAAATCTCATATTCCAAAGCAATATTTCACGTCACTCATGAAGTGATAGCGTGAACGCTTGATAAAATATTATAATTCCGACATAGGTCCCACCCTGCGTACCCCCACTTTAACATATTATGTTACGAAAATATTTTCCGAACACGACAAGCCACGGGTTGAATTTTTATCTTAGTAAGTGAGAGGTTAGTGAGGGGATTAATGTCGCCTAAAAGTATCCAGAATTTGTAGAATGGTAGATCAATTTATTTGTTGTCTAATGAATGATATGAAGATAGGCATAAATATCATTATTAATTTATTATTGGAAGGTTCGAAAATACTTATACATTGTTGAAGGAAATAAATATTTTTGAGCACGTATTGGCTATTGTAAGAAAGACTACTTAATCCAATATTTGGTACACAGTTCTACGACTTTCCTTCAGGAGAGAGAAGGGGTCACCGATGCTAAGCGATCATTTTCAAATATCTTGTTACAAATATTGTCAAAATGTGTTGTTGGCTTTGCCTTACTCTAGTATTTCAAAGGCATCAAACGTATTAGCCAAATTTTCAAGCACCTACAAATACAGATTACATAAGATAACATAAGCACAACACAAAATAAAAACCTTCCCTTAAGTGAAATTTGGTATATGGTATTAGAATACCAAATTGCGACCATATTTTCACATCACTACGCAAGATACGGACAAATCTGAACTATGAAAGAGTTCGCATATAACACGGGCCCTTAAACTTGGGCCCTAATAAACCTTGCGGTGCGAATTCCTCTTTTTCTTTTTATGTCATTATGGTCTAGGGGCTAGATGCGGATTAAAGCTTAATGAAGTAAAATAAAAAAAAAAACTTTTTACCTTTAAGACTTTCTCCAATGGGGTTGCCAGGCGATCACAACTTGCTGTTTAAAAAAGTCTATTACTGTAATATTAATATTGAAAGTTTCATTATACCACATTTATTTATTCTCCCTTACATTGCTTACAAGAACAGTTTACTGTATTACTGCTTAATATAGTACTTGGCCCAGATTTTTTACTTATTCGTTAATTTGTAACAATTTCAATATAAGTTGAAAAATTAACATCCAAAATATGAGCTTTAGATTAGGCTATTTATAAAAAAATTGTTAAAGATTGAATTCAATGCAGCATATTTCTTTCTTCTTTTTCAAGTGAGTAGGTGGTCAATTCAATAGTGTCAAAGTGTATAGAACTATTATTCTAGACCACTCGAAGGCGTCCTATATGGCCTTTCGATTCTTGTCTTAAGACAATAACCGAGACCGACATTCTCAATTTATCCTATCCATAGCATCTTAGCGCTCTGATATAAATGCCACCCAAACGATCACCCATACAAATTTCATCCTCCGAGAACGTTACTTAACTTTGCCGATTTATCACGAGCGGCAACTCAAGGTACTTAGTGTTGTGCAGTAAAACCAGTACATATCTTAATAGACTTATAAACTTTGTAGCTTCTCAGTCCACTCCGAGTAATAAAAAGTTACGAACGCTACTCAGGGCAGATTGAGTCTACTTACTTTTACATGCAGGAAATAAGTATTAGTACTTAACTTATCCTGTCAATGAAATAAAATGTAGTCTCGACTGCGAATCAAGCTGACGCAGATGCCTTATCCGATCTCTATGTTTTTATTTGTATTATGTTACAAATAATTATATATTTTAATTATGAAATTAAAGTAAATGCTTTGAAATGTATCCTAAAGTAAATTGGTTTCTTTCATCACAAAGTATGTAAGACATATATTTAAATTTTGTAACTGAACTATGTATGTGAAAATAAAGCATGCATAGAGACTGACATCTACTCAAAGTATTTATATCTTAGTAACCTGTCAATTATTCTCCTTAAAGTTACATTAGAGTCATCGCATTCATAGTCCAAATACCTATATCTGAGAATGTATTAAGAGAGATAATATTATAAAACTGTCATATACATTAAAACAACATACCCTGTACTCATTAAAACATCCCGGTCGCCCGGTTTGAATAAAACCACGATCCGTCAAATCCAGTCTTGTCCGGAGCTCAATGGCTAGTCGATGTCATACTACTATCAGCTGAAACGCAACAAGCAAAATTTGCCCATCTCTTTTATTCACCAGTCATACTGAATTAAGCTGTCTTATTTTCGTCCCATTCGCTAGGGTTGACTGCTGTACGTTCAGACCTAGATCTAGTCGCATGGAACTGACGGCACGGAAATTACGGCACTTTGAATAATCACAATATTCATTGCTGTTTGGACGTAGCTAAATTGTTTTTGTTTTTTTTTGTTAAATCCATTGTATCGGTTTTTCTTGTCTAGCAGACAAATAGAATTGGTGTTTTAATTACTGGCTATTTAATAATTGTCTGAGCTGTAACTAGGCACTTTGCAATGCCAAGTCGCTTTCGGAAATACTTTATTTTGAAAATAAAACCAAATGGTTTTTATTTGTACAATGTTCCCTATTCTCTTATCAATGGAGATCGTTTTTGTTCTGCGTGAAAAAAATTACAGACAATAATTGTTTTGGCTCGTACTGAGAAAATATTTGGCAAAGTTTTGGTGCTAAAATTTTATTCACTATATTCTTTTACGTATTCTGTGAATTTGACTTCATTTTTAACACTAAGACTTAAATCACAGCTAACATAACTGTGTCTTGGTTTGCACAGTATTGTATTTGTGATCAGAAAATTACCTAAAAAACCTGAAATAGTAGGCGAATTGATATGAACAATTACCTTGTTGGACAAATGAAACTAAATCTGGCGCTTTATTTTGTTTTTTTTATAGGGCCTGTCATGCACATAATATATACAAACCTGCTTGTTGTTGAACAATAAAATTTATGGTATTTACATATAATATTTTACTTTATTCATGCAGTGCTAGTATTGTTAGTGGATTATCAATGCTTTCTATTCAGAATAGTAAAGCAATTTTACTTGTGTGTATAATTAAACATTTTAGTGCTAGCTGAACTACATTCATACCACGGAAATTGTTAGCTTTATCTATGTACTTACACGTTAAACAAAGCATTTTTAGGATAGTTCTGTGTGCTTTTGAACAATGGAATAATTTATGTGCTGGGATGACTCAAAATAAGAGCTTTAAACTTCAAATGAAGACAACTCTAGAACTGGAAATAAATTCCTTGCGGGAAACATTGCAAACTTCGGACCAACCGACAAAAATATCACTCATAAGTAGCTGTATGATACTACACTACTCCTTGGTCTTCGGAAAACACTATTTCTGAACACGAATAGTTGGCAGAACGCTGCTAAAAGACTTTTTAAGAATACCGCTGCCTACCTTAATGATAATATTTTCTTGAAACCTCGTTGGAAGAAGTTACGATTGAAAGAAACTGGTTAAAAATCTGCAGCATGTAGGCAGGGTATAGAACTTTTCCTTGTTTTTTGCTTAAAGCTTCAGTCTAGAAGAAGAAAAGAATTAGATCGCTTATCGTGTACAATACGCTATATAAATGTTTTTATATAGCGTTCAAGGTTATGTTTTGTTTTTCTTTAGTTTTATTACAAATCACAACCATACAATCAAATTACACAAAATATGACATGAAGCAACTGTTTATGGATCACACAAAGTGTTGTGTCGCGTGAGGACAAATCCACAACACTCGGGGCAGTTCTAACGGCTGAGGCGGCCGCCTTCATCCCTACACCAAGTCACTGCACTTTCACTGCATACAGTCTAAATTGTAAAAATAAATGATGAATTGATACAAAATAGAATCTTAAGCCCGCAACATTTCACACATAGTGTAATGGTGTTGCTCGCTACACCAAATTAAATAATAATATACAGTCCTTAGGTCGCATACTTGTTTCCACATGTGTTTGTCTTATCGCTACGCTGGCGCCAACGTTATGCAATTAGGAAACTCATAAATCCCAAGAGTTTGACAAATTTATAAGAGTTATGTGACAGGCATATAAGTAAAGAAATAGCCATGAAATGTGAGAAAATATTGGCACTGTAGTGTTCACATGCTGTATAGTTGAGGATCATAAAAAAAGGGGATCAACGATAAGAAACGGACCCTTGTCAGGTAGTAAGGATTTGAGAGGCGTTGAGTAGTGGTGGTGTTGGATGGGACAGTCAATGTTGGGACGCGGAACCGGGCGGATCTGGGACAGTCAGTCTTAGGGCGCGGAAGAGGCGAGTTCACGGGAACGCTCTAGCGCGGTGTTTCAGACAGTTGGTCTTATGGCGCGAGAGAGATCGGACCTGGCCTAGCGCGTAAGAGGTCCGGTGTTGATCGATAATTAGTGCTTAGTGATATCGAAGAACAAGGCGAGCGGCTTCAAGAGAAGGTGATCAGCACAGGGCAAGGGGTAAGTTTGGCAGTGACGCAGCTAATAGTCCGGTGAGTGTCTGTTATTCACTTTACTGTAATTTATTGCATGAACTGTATAACATTAATAACTCTGTTGTGTATCTATGTCTATATCACACCATATATATATACCAGGCTGACTAAAATATATAGTTCTCTATGAGATATTGTACATAGTTATATTATTAATAATCGCGTGTACCATTAGTAGTGGTTCGTACCTTGTTGATGATGGATGTAAAGACGAGCGATGTATGATGGGAGTCTCCGTATTCGCGATCAGGTGGTAGAATGCAGGACTTTCACAATCGCTGTCTAAACCTGCGTACAGGCCAGTACATAGCAGCTGACAAGGTTTTAAAGAGCGAAAGAAGAGCCACCTGTCGGTCACGCGGTATCAGTAAGACCTAATGCGGCTAACCTAGCGGCGATTGTAACGAGAGCTCCTCTGCAATCTATGCGCGATGGCTTAATACGTTTTAATTGACTATGTTTGTATGGGCTTCAATGTTGTGACTTGCGGCAAGGAGGCGTTTTGTGACATCAGTTCTGAGACTGTTACTGTACGCTCAATACTATACACTGGATATCGCTGAAATACTCGGCGCCGATAATACTATATGACTAATATACCTGGATCAATGTCTCCGTCTCCCTGGAGCTGCCGTCTCTGAGATACGCTGCCTTGTACACAAGTACCAATATGTGAAGCATGAATATATGGAGAGTGATTTTGTGTTGACAAACCAATACTAATGTATCGCTGTCTTTAGTATTTTGATGTCCACTTTCATTCAATTATAAGCATTTACGTTTGGTAAATGCTGTCAGTAGAGGAATATAGAGGAGGGACGAATTCCATAGTTCCTGCGCGGGCGTAGGGGCGCGGGAACCCTGGCAACAAATTGCTTGGCTGGCATCTAAACCCAGTTATTAAGAAAACTAAAATTTTAATCAGCCTGGGGTACATAGGATATCGTTACATTTGGTGCCGTGACCAGGATCCTCGTCATAAAATGTTCTGATTCACTTCAGAACAACGAGGAATAACTAAAGAGTTACTACACAAACACGACGTAGAAAAATACAAACACAACGTAGAAAAATACAAACACAACGTAGGAAAATATCGATCTAATTAAGCACAACTTGTTATTCGATAATCGATAGACGATCATGTTCATTTTAGCAAGACGAAATAATTTAAGTCACGGCAATTATCACAATATGTAATAGTCCGAGGGGGGCGATATTGCGCCTAAGTGCCACACTTTTGCACATGTGTTATTTATTCTTATGGCACTGTGGTTCATCTTATAATATCGCTGTATCTTGAAAGTAAACATATAACTGACTACATATGTTGAAACGCTTTACATAAATGCTGCTCATGCGTGTCATTTATACTGTATGTCGAGTTCGAGTCTCGACAGTGGTTATATTATTGGGTACATAGAAATGCTTTTGATAAAGCGCGGCAATCATCTTAATATTTAATAATCGGAGGAGGGCTCTCTCGCACGTGTTATTTATTTTAATAACACTTTGGTTCCTCTTATAACATCGCTGCAATTCGAAAGTAATCATATAATTGGCTACATAGATCCACCGCTTTACATAAAGCTCATGCGTGTCATTTATACTGGATGTCGAGTTCGAGTCTCGACAGTGGTTATATTATTGGCTACAGAAAATGCTTAACGTTTAAATATCTCGAGTTCGACTCTCGATAGTAAGCATATTATTGGTTACAAGCACTTGCGTATCAGGTTCGCTGTTTGAGTCCGATTCGTGATGCGGACTAGCGATGGTTAGAAGTGTTAGAACTAATTTTGGATAAGGAAAGAGAAGGATTATATTTAAGATTATATGATAAGGATTATATATTAGATGATATATTTATATCTGGTGTAGGACATAAACATGGCTTGGGAGATATAAGTACAATGCACACCAGAATAATCCGTGCAATATATAGGTATTGTTAAATCAGGTTAGACTCCTGAGCAATGTCTGTAACGATATGTAGTTGTGAAACGTCGGCGACGTATTGTTGATAATATGTTCGATACCTGTATGTAACAAGAGGGAATTATTTAAGGATATATAATGTGTAATATTTTGTTGGAGTTGCGGGACAGGAATTTATTACACTAACGTACTGAAATAGCAGGTTCGATTCCTGTTGTTACGATATATTGACATGGTTTCTACAAGCTTACTGAGATAGCGGGTTCAATTCCTGTTGCTACGATGTTTTAAAATGTTTTCAACAAACTTACTGAGATAGTGGGTTCGATTCCTGTTGCTACGATGTTTTAAAATGTTTTCAAGAAACTTACTGAGATAGAGGGTTCGATTCCTGTTGTTATGATATATTAAAATGGTTTCTAAAAACTTACTCAAATAGCGGGTTCAATTCCTGTTGCTACGATATTTCAAAATGGTGTCAACAAACGTATTAAATTACGAAATCTAGTAATAATATCTATCTTATACATACGCGTACTTTGGACAAACATGTATTAGTTTATTACATTGGTTGAGTTGAGATGGTTACAGAATGCATATGGGTTTTTATTGATGAAGTGTATACGAGCTATAATTGAGAAAAGGATTATTCTTAGGTCATATATCAGTAAACTTAGTTTTCTAACGTGTTAGTAAGTAGATAAGGGTAATATTTGTCTATTGCAGTATTTTGGTATACCTTATAAAAGCTCTAGGTTCGATTCCTGAGCATTGGTGAAAGTCGGCGGATATTATACTCATGTACCTAATGATCGGCGTCGGCTTTATAGAAGTCGTACAATGTGATTTTAAATATTTTGGGTTCGATTCCCAAACATAAAAAGAATGCACACTATTGTTGAACACGAAACTATTTTGTTAATTGTTGTTATTATTGTCTGGAGCTGGGTTTAGTGACCATTATTTTAAAATGTTTTGTTTTAAAATTGTTTCTCAAACTAGAAAGGCAATGCAATAAGCCGACATCTGGCACGTTTTGTTTCCAAATGCCAGCGTGTGAAATAAAGGGATAAAACAAAAAAGGGAAGCACATTTTAGATGTTTATTAGTTAAGAGAAAGAAGGCTAGAAAGAAACTATTGTTCTTTTGTATTATTGATGTGCTTTGTCCAGACGTGCCAACGCGCACGTGAAAAGGACAGGATGGGCTGCTTTGTTAACATATGATTGCGCATGTGGCGCATTGTTTTAAGGGACTGAATGGCTTTAGTAAGTCATTTATGCCGTTTTTTAGGATGGGTTCGATTCCCATCGTGAAAGGAGCCATAGTTCTTTTGTATTATTGATGTGCTTTGTCCAAGGGCCAAGATCGGCTACTTTGTTAAGATATGACTGCACATGTGCTGCATTGTTTTGAAAAACTGAATGGCTTTTGTAAGTAATTTCCGCCGTCTTTGGTATGGGTTCGATTCCCGCCGTGCGTCATATGAAATATTCTACACGTGTTAATTCTAAGCATCAGTATTTTACCTAACTGTTACAGTTTAGGCTATCTCAGATTGTAGTTTAGCTGAGTATTTACAATACTTATTCATCTGCGTTACAATGTGATAGCCAGTGGCAATGATGTATGCATATGTTATGCCTGGTATATTGTACACATACCTTTTAAGAGCGCTCAATGTACCAGGGTTCGAGCCCCAGGTTTGCTTAGAGCTTGACATTGAGTTCATATTCCTCATGAGATTCGAGAGGTGTGTAAGCAGTATGCTAACAACGTCTTGATACATACTAGACTCATAGACATAGTTTAGCCCTATCGTGTGATATTCGTAAACAGCTAACTTGATCCTGGAGTTCAAATAAAAATAATATTTTGTTGCTAGACTCATGCAAAAATACTTATTACGCATCCGTACGGAAAAATATTAATTGGTGATCCGCAACACATCTCTAATTATCTGTTAGTTTGTATCCGGGCTTAGCACACAAATAGAAGTCGTATATTATATGACTAATCTTGGACGTTTGATACTCGTGCCATTTCATTTAAAATTCCAGGACCCTACGTCGTCTACCACACGTGGTGTTGCGGTGCGTGGAGCTGTGATTACAAAGCAACGACTTTCAAGTAAAGTGCAAGACAGCTGCAGTATGCGTCAAAGGACATATCTCACATCGGATCATCTTACACAGAGCTAAGTTCCATTATCTTTACAAACTATAAACGCGAACATCGAGTACCTCCAAGCAAGTGGACTCCCTCTGATCCGAACTCGCAGATATACAATATTAAACGAAGGTTTAAGTTACAAAGGCCCTTATGTGTATCGTTCGTTATATAGAACTTTTCTTTATGACAATATATTTGGCAACTGCATCCAACTGCACGACTAATAATCGTTATTGTTATTTACGTTAACTAAAATCAGAGCCATGATAGTGAAGCAGATATCATGTCGATACGTTTGATGATCCGAATGAAGAACTGATTGGAGCGGCCATCTCGCCAGACGTTGTGGGTTCGATCCCCGCGCGTACAATTCAAGCTAAATGGGAATCATTCCTAGTGTGGGACCAAGTTGAGAATTGTTTAGTTGTAGGGACTGTCGAGCTATCGTCTGGGGAAACCGACTGCTGCACTATACTATTGTTTACGACTATTTAGCTCATTATATAAAACTATTGCAGTTACTTGTCTGTCAATTTTGATAAAACTAGTCTCTTATACGAGTGTGTGCGAACTATTTCAGCCACTGCTACCTGCCGCTATATACACCTACTACTGAACCCGATTTCGTCGAGCGAGAATGGCGAATCAGGTACCTTGATCATACCACGCTGCCCGTTTATCAAGAAGACATCTGGTATGTACACTTCCATTCTAAGCATGGATAGGATGTCTTATAGATTATACTACTATTTTGAGAATTTATTGCTAAAACGCCATCTGGCTTATTGGAATACATAGGTTACGGGCAACTGGTGATCTCGGTTATGTGCGCTAGTTCTACTAAGATGTTTAGGTCTAAGGAGAAGTAGTATGCAGATGGATAAGAATTTTAATAATTTCTCATAGACAAAGCAAAACATTCGTATTTGATTAGACACAGTTGAGGCAACAATTGCTACAGGATTCTTATAAGCATCAATGTTGTCATAATATGGAGATGGGCGGAGTATAGTTAGTTAGTGTATCGTACGGTGCGGCCTTAGCAAGGGTATAGTAGGGTTATTATTATCAATCAACTATAAGTTAGGATAAGTGGTATGAAGCAATGGATACTTATTGGAAGTTGTATGATATTTGCCGGCAGTTAAATGGTGGAAAATAAGATAGAGTTTTAACTGGCGTACTCTACTACATATGCTATTGTATCTTTAGTGAAAGCTCATACGCTATGACTTAGTCTACGCGTCTGATTTTCAGAGGGGGGAATGTAATGGTGTTGCTCGCTACACCAAATTAAATAATAATATACAGTCCTTAGGTCGCATACTTGTTTCCACATGTGTTTGTCTTATCGCTACGCTGGCGCCAACGTTATGCAATTAGGAAACTCATAAATCCCAAGAGTTTGACAAATTTATAAGAGTTATGTGACAGGCATATAAGTAAAGAAATAGCCATGAAATGTGAGAAAATATTGGCACTGTAGTGTTCACATGCTGTATAGTTGAGGATCATAAAAAAAGGGGATCAACGATAAGAAACGGACCCTTGTCAGGTAGTAAGGATTTGAGAGGCGTTGAGTAGTGGTGGTGTTGGATGGGACAGTCAATGTTGGGACGCGGAACCGGGCGGATCTGGGACAGTCAGTCTTAGGGCGCGGAAGAGGCGAGTTCACGGGAACGCTCTAGCGCGGTGTTTCAGACAGTTGGTCTTATGGCGCGAGAGAGATCGGACCTGGCCTAGCGCGTAAGAGGTCCGGTGTTGATCGATAATTAGTGCTTAGTGATATCGAAGAACAAGGCGAGCGGCTTCAAGAGAAGGTGATCAGCACAGGGCAAGGGGTAAGTTTGGCAGTGACGCAGCTAATAGTCCGGTGAGTGTCTGTTATTCACTTTACTGTAATTTATTGCATGAACTGTATAACATTAATAACTCTGTTGTGTATCTATGTCTATATCACACCATATATATATACCAGGCTGACTAAAATATATAGTTCTCTATGAGATATTGTACATAGTTATATTATTAATAATCGCGTGTACCATTAGTAGTGGTTCGTACCTTGTTGATGATGGATGTAAAGACGAGCGATGTATGATGGGAGTCTCCGTATTCGCGATCAGGTGGTAGAATGCAGGACTTTCACAATCGCTGTCTAAACCTGCGTACAGGCCAGTACATAGCAGCTGACAAGGTTTTAAAGAGCGAAAGAAGAGCCACCTGTCGGTCACGCGGTATCAGTAAGACCTAATGCGGCTAACCTAGCGGCGATTGTAACGAGAGCTCCTCTGCAATCTATGCGCGATGGCTTAATACGTTTTAATTGACTATGTTTGTATGGGCTTCAATGTTGTGACTTGCGGCAAGGAGGCGTTTTGTGACATCAGTTCTGAGACTGTTACTGTACGCTCAATACTATACACTGGATATCGCTGAAATACTCGGCGCCGATAATACTATATGACTAATATACCTGGATCAATGTCTCCGTCTCCCTGGAGCTGCCGTCTCTGAGATACGCTGCCTTGTACACAAGTACCAATATGTGAAGCATGAATATATGGAGAGTGATTTTGTGTTGACAAACCAATACTAATGTATCGCTGTCTTTAGTATTTTGATGTCCACTTTCATTCAATTATAAGCATTTACGTTTGGTAAATGCTGTCAGTAGAGGAATATAGAGGAGGGACGAATTCCATAGTTCCTGCGCGGGCGTAGGGGCGCGGGAACCCTGGCAACAAATTGCTTGGCTGGCATCTAAACCCAGTTATTAAGAAAACTAAAATTTTAATCAGCCTGGGGTACATAGGATTCCGTTACAATAGGCAGTAACCATTCAACTATTAAACGAACAGCATCGATGCATTCCGACAAGAAATGAGTGGTCAACAATAGCACGCCAATTTTGAACGCACTATTACCCAAATGTCGTGCGTGTAATCTGCATTCCGGATTACGTGGTGACAAAAGGGGGAGGGATATTAGAACAGATTTTGAAGTGATGCAATGGTTTTAGGACGTTATTGCATTGCCTTTGTGTTGCAAAGGATTACAAGTACATTTATGAAATAGAAAGCTATTAGGTAATCCAGTACGCTACACTGCGCGCTTAAAATTGTTGCTGATGCAATGGACAGTTAACAAAGCAGAGTTGTTTCAAAACTTTATTATATTTTTTAGGTCTTTGGTTGATTGACTAAGTAGGTATCTAAATGATCGTATGAATAGTTTTGTCTTTGGTTTTTATTTCAGTCATGCTCTCTTGTCAGAGTGGTCGTGCTCATGCGTCGGTATGTCTTTGATTGCATGGGTGTAAATTATAACAAAGACCGCAGATATTTTTATTGCAGTCTTACTGCCAAGATGTTGTCAATTTGGAAGAACATTTGCGAGATATTTCTGAAGTTGGTCAATGCGTAATATCCATTCAAAATTAGAATATATATGTATAAAAACATCATGGTAATTAGAGGTGGGTACTGCCAATCTGAAATTTATCTAGAAGATAAGTAAAAAATGTATAATGGTCATCTAGACATAGGCCTCTCCTAGTTAGCATCACAATAGTAATGGGGTCATTAGAAGGATTTGGAAAACTCTACCAAGTCTGCCTCCGTGGTCAAGTCGTTAGCGTATGCGTCTGCTGACGCAGGTCCCGCGTTTGATTCCCGGGTCGGGCAAAAGTTGTACTAAATTTTAAGTAGCAGCACGAAGTCTGGCCAAGTGCCCGTTGGCGCCAATAGGCACACCCCCTACCCCTGTTACGTGGGACCGAACAATTTCATGGCCAAAATGTGGGTGTAGCATGTATTACACCTCTGATTACCCTCTAGGCCGCCCTAGTTGATACAGGCGTGAGTCTATATATAATAAAAAAATACCATGCCGGCCAGTAATGGCATCGTGTCTGATGTGTAATTTTCCATCGCATTCCGTAAGCACTATTTGCTTGGTGTATATTCCGCAGTAAGTCGACAATACCCAAGGAATAAAACGGCGTAGTAAAACTTTTTATCCCTAATCCATCACCATACGGAAAGCAACATACTTATCGAGAATAAACAACCACTGAGTTCTACTAGGTAATCAGAGCAAGCCATTAATATTACGGTGATTTCACTTCTGATACATAATCGGTGAGGTCTTAGAGAACAGCGTTACTGCAACGTTATTTCAACAGATTTTCCCCTAAGCATCGATTAGGAACAGGTACACCTAAACTCAAATATGAAAGTCAATCTGCGTTCGGAAGCAGTAAAGCAAAAGACCTAGCACGGGTTATGTTATTTCTAATTAACAAGTAGTTCCTGGAAACATCGAGCCCGGTGTTCCCATGCTAAGATTATCTGGCAAACAACAAAGCCAGTTATATCGGCCGAACGTTCAGCGATCTATAGAAATTTTTGTCGAGTATTTTTTGGAGAGTGCTTTATGGCACAGTCTTTTAACAATAATATGGACTGTTAAGACGAAAAAACGCCTTATCTTTATGTTTATCACAAGACACCAAAATAAATAAAAATACCGACTCAAATTAATCAGGTAGTTTAGCTTTATAAAGAAGTACGTTCAAAGATCAGGCTTAAGAAAAGTTAAACAGAGTCAGAGTAGACTGAAGATATGATTGAGATTTATTATAAGATACCCAATTAAACTGTGTTTTTACTTTTCTCCCGTTTCTGCTGCTTGATAGGCAAATTCAACTGAAAATCGTGAAGTTATTATTCCATGATCGTCGAAATTGATCGTTATGCCGCACTGATAGCTAGGACATAAAGCTCAGCAAAATAAAAATTATGATAATAATAAAATTTGTCAGTTAATAAAATTCCATCATAGCATTTGGATACTGTGTCATTCGAATTTATGTAAATCTAATTACTAGACACACCGTCACCCTCTATTAAACCAAAACTCTGATTTTCAAAATAAATTCCAGGGAATTTCGAACTCATTATCCCATTAAACATGTTTATAGAATGGAAGATATTAACACCGACAGCCATTTGAACCAATAACATGGTTATACCTGATATTCCAAAATCCGACTGGAGATAAACACATTTGTTCCCTTTCGGCATATAACGGGGTCATTGTCTGTTGGCCACATTATTGCTACAAACGACATGGACAGCCTTGATTGGCTGTTCAGTCGTTAATGTCCCGTCTGGGTATTTTATGAAATGTTTTTTGGATCTAATTTGCATTTCAATTTATGGGTTTATGTTGATGGAACGAGTTTTTGTCTCTGTCGGTGTGGCGGCTTTTTGTTCGGGGTATCTGCGTTGGATAAATTTGCTTACATTTAAAACTACATATCGTAACGCATATTTTGCCTTAGAAATGTGTGCTTGAATTCTCAAACATACATTTCTAAACCATTATATGCGTAATTTTAATTAAAAGTATTTAATTATAGTAAATTAAAATTAAACTTTTACAGACTTTAAAGCGGTTTATTTTGATGTAATCTCTAAGCGTGAAAAAGATTTTTTTAAATATCTATTGTGTAAATAAAAAAGGTAAAAATAGTAAAAACATGTAGTGTTGTCAAAAACATAAGATAACACTTTTTCTAATTATATAAAACCTTATTGCCTTATATAAAATCTTACGAGTTGTATATGGAAAATAATTGTTACAAAATATTCATCATCATCAGCCTTTAAGAGTCCACTGCTGAACTAGGCCTCTCCTTTGAAAGGAGGAATTGGCCTACTATACCACGCTGGCCAAACGGGTTAATATAGGGTTTGTATCAAGTTTTCCTTCTCTTACAGTGCTGTTCTCTGCATGATATACTCCCTCTGTCGGCGCTTACGACACCCATGGGATGATATGGGGTGGTGACATTCCATATTCTTAATCCATCAGCTCAGTGTGTGTTCAGAGCCGTGTTCAGTGTGTACTTATACTTTTCTGGATTTATATCTGAATGAGCTATTTTCTTGTTTCGTCCTCTTTAGACACCCTTTTTGTCGTATTCGGGTAACCTATAGTTTTCAAACTTTTTTTTTTATCCTTTTCCGTATCCTGTTTGGGCATGTAAACTAACCGTACAATATTTACATTGTCACATTAAAAAAAACAAAGAAAAAGGAACCTAACTCCAAACGCCCGAACCGCGCGAATTGTAAGTACAACCGCGTTTTAAACTTGTATTTTGACTGAGCAGTATAATTATTCATGTATATATTTGTAATGTGCTTACTAATACCTTTCTTTTGATACCAAACACGTAATGATTATCTCAGTTTAATTTCTTCTGAGATTGGAATCTGAGCTATTACTCCCATAATAAAAAAAATACACAAAAGTTATATAGCCTATGTCACCCGGGCCATTATTACGAATCGATTGACACCCCATTTATTAAAATTGGTTCAGTAGTTTAGGCGCTACGGTGGAACGTACAAACATACATACATAGACTGCCAAAAACATTACCCTTCCTTTTGAGATGTAGGTATTATACTATTTGAGTCAAAATATAAGTTTTAAACGCGATTGTACTTACAATTTGCACGGTTTAGACGCATTGCATTACCTATTTTTTTTTCTTTCTTCATTTAAATCTGACAATGTTAATATTGCACGATTAGTTTACATGCATAGGGTGCATAGCGTTCCCACCAAGAACTTAGGGTCCCAAGCCAACCTCACCTGCAGGTGGTGCACCTGCCGATCAACGGACGAGGCTCTGGCAAACAAAATATCCCGATAAGCGGCAATAGGCTCGCCACCTATTACGTGGGATCAAAACACTGGCGAAAAGTGGGCGTTGAATACGCCTCTGTCTACCCCTTCGGGGAAACAGGCGTGAGTCTATGTATGTATGTATGTAGTTTACATACCCATGCAGGGGATACGAAAAACGATTAATTTATAAAAATAAGTTTAAAAATTATAGCCGACTACGTAAAAAAGGAAGTCTAAAAAGGACGAAACAAGAAAAGTATAAGTACAGAAATGCTCATGCTAGAGCCGTGGTCACACCTATTGTATACTGGCACCCACATTAGTCACGTCATTTGACGATACTCTATCAGTTACAAAATTCACACTTAAACGTACAAACCCAGCTTGTTTTCTCCCATTCTCAATACCGATACGTACAACGTATGACATAGGACGGAAATTACAGTGGCAAAATGTAACTACAATCTCAATATCCTAAGAGCTCCTATGATGGTCATCCTACATGCTACAAAGGCAGGCAATAGACCTGATTGGAAAGGCAAGTAACTATCAAGTAATTTATGACCAGTGACGCTTGCTCGGATCATTCTGGTTTGCGACTACGCTACCTTTGAGTTAAAAGCAATTGAATAAACTTAGACATTGGTTTCTTTCATTTGTATATTGAATTATTCTCTTGGAGATACTGTGTAGGTTTATTCAGGTTTAAGTGGCAGACACTTACGTTTTTAAATTGTTTTATTTTTAAATTCTATGTAAACATAGTCATACATAAAATAATATAGTTTTGAGTTGGTAGTTATTGAATTAGCTCAGACTTTAGTTTGTTTCATTTGTATTCTGAACAATTCAATCAAAAATAGTAGTCAAATATATTTACCTTGTGGTTTATAGATATCTCGATTCTAAATGATTGATTTCATATAAAATTATATTCAAAACTAGTCGAAATCCTCAAAGTTTGTCTACAAATTTGATGTTCTGCTCCAAGTTTGATAAAAGTTCATGTGATTATACGAAGTAGATTGTGAATTGTTGTCAAAGAAAGTTGAGAACCACGTCTTTGTGGTTTTTGGAACTTATCAATCTTGCATTCTCATTACCGTTTTATTCACATATTTAAAAAAAAAAATAATTGAATAGAATAGATGATTTTGAATGAATGAATGAATGAAATGAATGAAAAGTTATTTTATTGTTAGCAAAAAAGATACATGCACAAGTTATAAACATGATAATATTATAAATAAGCAGGTATACAGTGCTCCTCAAAAAAAACAAAAAGCATAAGTAAGTACACGTTAACCGCTTGAGAAATAAGCACCTACATTATATTATAATATTTATAATAATTACAAGCAAAAAATAAAGAAATACAAAAATAAGATTACAGAAATTTCGCTAACAACGGGTCGTTTTATTCAGCTTTTTGCTGCAATATACCTACGTATAAGTATACTACAGCGCTGGTTTTCAATAAAACGCCCTCTATCTAACGTTACAACATCAAGTCAGTGCACTTTATAAAAGGTAAATAACAGATTAATACAACGCACATCACAATATCATCTAAAACCAAGAAAACAACAATAGGAAGATGCCTATACATAGTAAGTACTGAAATAAGTCTTTGCATGATTAAGCAGCAACATTACAAATAGGTATATAATAAAAAGTGTTTAGTGACACTATACCACAGTGTGCGGTGTTGTATGCATGTGTCCATTGTTCCCACTCGCCTCGCCTAGCGGTTTAGAGCGGGATGCAACGGAATGAGTCTATGTGTTTCGAGTTGTGTAGGTACGGCGTATAAAATTCACACAATGTCACAAACTATCAATATTATTATGCGATCGTTCGAACGAAACTAGCTTCGCGCAGTCTGCGAGTGCCATTATGGACTCATCTTAAATCTGGACAAAAATATCCAACACAGGCACTGAATATAAAGGTAAGATGATTATTTTTTATGGATAGGATAATATTATTGTTATATTATGTAGTTCAGTTTATTGATGCCTAAGCGGGTTTGTTGATAAACATAGTTTAGACCAGTGTCAGGATATTTTAGTTTACTCACCTCCTGTGACAACTGTCAAACATCTAAATCAATATGCACATAGCTTCGAAAAGTCAGTGGTGCGCGCCGTGGATTAGAACTCGAGACCCTTTGCGTGGCAGTCTGCCGGTCTCTGCACTAGGCCATCGCTGCCTCTAGCCGGAGTGATAACATAACGTATCTATGTAAAGAAGTCATCACTTTATTGTGTACTTTTTTGTGTATTCAATAGAATTCTCTTGTATAAGTTCTTAAAGCCTATCCTGCTTATTTTAGATGCTACTGGAGGTGGTAATGAGTTCCAGCATTTGGTGGCCGCGAATTTGAAACTACCTCTAAACGCCGTGGTCCTATGCTGCGGTATTGAAAGCGGTTTGGTCATGGAACGCGCGGGGTGTGCAAGGTGATTCTGCCTCCAGTTTAACTTCTCGTATAAATATTTAGGCGAGCACGTTTTAACAATGCCGAACAGTAACGAAGCCAAGTGAAGCTTTCGTCTGTTACACATTTTTAACATATTAGCGTCATTTAAAAAAGGCGTAACATGGCTACGACGCGGGATGTCAAAACAAAATCTGGCGGATGCGTTTTGTACTCGTTGTATTAAACATTCAGTTCTTGACAGTAGACAAGGGCCATATACTATATCGCAATAGTTAAATTTAGAAAGGATTAGACTATCTACTAATCTTTTTCTTATCATTACACTGAAATATTTTCTAAATCTATACAATGTCTTCAGCCTATAAAAACAACTCTTAACCACATTGCTAATGTGCGCCTCAAAACGGAGTTCAGGGTCAATTGTTAGACCTAGGTTACAGGCTGTTTCTACCCTGTCAATAATTTTATCCTTAATCTTTATCTCTGGCTTAGCAGAAATAATTGCGTTTACTTGTGTTTTGCTCCCCAGAACAATAAACTTTGATTTTGTAGGATTCAACGTTAGGCTGTTACGCTCCGACCACGAGACGATTCTATCAAGCTCTTTATTCATCCTATGCACCGATGCCGAAGTTTCGTTAGGGCTAAAGGGCATGTATAGTTGGATATCGTCTGCGTACATGTGATATTTGCAGTATCTAAAGCAATCAATGATATCTGCACTGTAAATAATAAATAAAAGAGGTCCCAACAACGAACCCTGGGGACTACCTCTGGTGACGGATTGCGAAGCAGAGGAAGTCCGAGACCCATCTTTTTTCTGTATTTCAACAGACTGTGATCTGCCAGTGAGGTAGCTACTGAACCATTTCACAGAGTTTGGGTCAAAACCGTAGTAGGCTAACTTTGACAGAAGCAATGTTGTGTTTATGGCATCGAAAGCTCGTGAATAGTCCAGCAAGGCAACGATGGTACCTTCACCCTGATCCCTAGCCTCTAAAATATTGCCGACCACATCCGCCAAAGCAGTTGCAGTTCCACGTCTATGTCTGAATCCAGTTTGGAAATCTGGCAAAATATTATTAGCCTCTAAGTAATCAGAAACCTGTGTATATACCACCCGTTCCAAGATTTTTGATAGATATGGAAGTATACTAATTGGACGTAAATCTTTGTAATTTTCAGGATTGCTGGTCTTTGCCAATGGTCTAACAATCGCACACAGCCAAGGCTCAGGAAATGTGTTGGTGATAATAGACCTGTTAACGATTGCGGTTATAGGCGCCAAGGACCAAGGCAGTGTAAGATCAATCATTTCTTTGTTTATACCATCAGCCCCTCTGGCGTTTGTAGAAATACTTTTAATGATTTTGAGGATAGTATTTTGATCAACTAATTTTAGGGAGAAGGTAGAAGTCCCATGTCTGTGAAACTCGAAATATGTTAATTCTGATATAGTTGCCGGTCGTCCCCCAGGCACATCCAAAAAGGCGTTATTAATGACATCGGGATCACTCAGATGTTCGGGCAGCATATTATCTTGAGTTGTTGGGTATACATGCTGTTTCAAGTTTTTCCATAAGGCCTTGCTGTTGTTAAGATTTTCGTTTATATGCTTAGTGAAATATGCTTTCTTTTCATTATGCAGTGGTGTAACCACCTGGTGCTTGAGCTGGAGGTAGTATTCTTTTTGGCTTAGTGACTTGGAGCAACGGTATCTATCCCTAGCCTCGTCGCGGATCCTGCACATTAATTTTATGACGTCAGTTATCCAAGGCGTAGGTAAGCATTTAAACGACCTCTGCTTTATTGGAGCGTGCGCATTGAACAAGTCTAGCAGGTAGTTATTCAACAAAGATACTATTGTGGTCACACACTGAACATTGCATATGTATTCCCATGGTATGGACTGTAGATCGCTTTCAAAATTGTCAAAAACTATATCCCTGAGTGGACGATATGTTACCAATCTTTTAGCTGGACGATCCTTCCTGAAAATAAGTTCACAAGTAACGAATGAATGATGTCCTAGTTCGCTAATATAATCAATAGATACATTTCTGTACCGGGCATCAGTACAAATAATGTCAATCAGGGAACAACTTTCATTTAGAAAGTGTGTTGGTGCATTCAGAACTTGCTCCAGGCTACAGTAATTCAAAAACTCTTTCAGTCGTTTTGATTTAGGGTCGTTCTCATGCAGTAAATTCACGTTACAGTCACCTAATAATATCACATAGTCGTAGGGGGCAAGAGCGTTCAAGCTGTCTGTCAAAGCGTCAAGAAATCTGTCCAAGTCAAGCCACGGTGGTCGGTACGCGGTGCCTATGAGAAGTCGTTTGCTCCTTATGTTCATACTCATCCAAAGTTGTTCGACGTCAGGGTATTCAGGATGTGGCTTGATTCTTGCTGCTATACCAGTTCTAATGTAGAATGCGACTCCTCCGCCGCGCCCACCGCGCACAGTTACTGGTCGTGGAACATGCTTGAGGCGATAATTTGGAACAGACGGGGCACGCCCATCTTCACCCGGTCGTAGCCATGTTTCATTAATTGCTATTATATCAGCAGAATGTTTAATCATGGTTAACAAGAACTCGTCGTGGCGAGTAGCTAAAAAACCCGCAATAAATAAACCTAACTTCAAAAACTTACTGCTTACCATTTATGTATAGGTACATCATATTTTTTGATTACCCATTTAACAAAAATTTAATACGCAGATCCTACTGATAGTGCCCAGACTTGTCGTGTATAAGTAAGATTTAACCTATGTAATCTCTGCAGAGAGGCCATTCTAAAAAGTATGATACTATAAGTGTACAGTGTCGTATGATGTGTGTGGTATAGTGATCTATCTCGTGTGCGTGTGCTTTGTATAGGAATGATTGAAAATAACATGTAATTTAGTATAATAAATAATAACAGAACGCATAAATAGTAGAATGGCGGCACCCTAGTCAAATAAATATAGCTATATAAATAGTGTATAAGAAAGGTGTTTCCAACAGCAATATCGAGACGCACAAGCCCTGATACAATAACAAATAGACTAAAATTAAGGCTACTGATTGTTTTCTGCTTCAGGTCCTGTTCCAAAGACTTGCTGTATGTCGGCCTCACATGAAATGAGACAGGCCTTGTCGCCCTGCTTACGCCTGGCAAGGATCCTTCCACGGCTTGACCAAATAAACTGCCAACCTGAAAGCCGCCCCGCGTCTCTAGCCTGCCGAAATAACAGTCGGTTGCGTTTGGTAAGACGCTCATTTATATAAAACCGCTTCGCGGGTCCATTTATGTCCAGATCTTTAGAGGTGATTCCACGCTTTACTCTGGCTGCTCGTATAATTGCGCCACGGGTATCTCGACGTGCTAGACGTATCACTACTGGCCTTATTCGGGTCTCTGTTGGGCCTGAGGAATCAGTTGCATTTAAGTGACGACCACCAATTCGATCGACGCTTACTATATCGCCTTCCGTAATGGACACACCGAGTTTGCTGGCCATCAGACGAACGGTATGATTAAGGTTTTCTCCATTTTCCTCGGGCAGTCTGGTTACCTCTAGATCATTTGCCAATAAGTCTTGATCCCGATCGTTAAGATCTCGTCTCAATTGCGCAACGACTTCTTCCATATAAGTGTGGGGTGTATCCGGCCGGCAGATTTACTTGCTTGCCTCCAGAGCGGCTACTCTTTGTTCCAAGGCATCCATGCGATCACCAAGAATTCTCACACTGGCAATCTCCTCACGGAAGGCCTGAAACTCGCTCCTTACTGTGCGCAGCTCATCTCTAATCCGACCTAGTTCTATATTAATATCCACAACGGTCCCTTGTGCAGATTCCGGTGAAAACTCTTCCGGAGAGTAAATAGCAGTAGTTTTAGTAGACTTTTCTGCACTGTTGTCTTTGAGCGGTTTTTTGATGCATTGCGAGCAACGCCATGTCGCTGATATGACACCAGATTGTGGCAATGTCACGCAAGAGCGATGATATGACACGCCACACTTACTACATTTATAGCCATCTGTAGATGACATGTACTTACTGCAGAGGCCACACTTTACACTGGGCATTTTCAATAAACGATAAGTACTGGTTTTGTAATATAGTATCAGCAGTGCACAAGATGTGGTGATTTATAAACTTTTATTTAAAAATAGATTTGTAAACAATTTTTAATTTAGTTCCTGCGTTACGTAATAGATGGCGCTAAAATCAGTCCGGAGTTTTATGTTGTTTACGGTTATGGCATAATTAGTATAGTCTTTACCGATCACTTTTGTTTATATAGACACTACAGGCTGCACATCTATACAACATGTAACAAATTTAAATGCACTTCCTGAAAGTAGTTTGTTCAGAATCGGCTACTGAATCCATTACTGTCATTTTTAATATTGTTTATTTTTTGTTCTAAAATAATAAAAATTACGTAAATTATAGTCACTCATTTATTTCAAAAGTTGAAATATACGAAAATAAACCTTAAGTCAAAGCAGAACGCCTTCTTTTAAAATGCATTTGTTTAATGGTTCGACGTTCGGTCACACGAACGCACACATTAGTACAACGCAATAGCGGCAAAAGACAATGTACACAATTTACCACGAAAATATCTATCATCTATCTTTCGCTTACGTAATAATCAACAGGCAAGAGCGAGACGTAATGTGTCGCCCGCGCTGGCCAATGACAAGCGCTGGCGATGCGCTTTGACAAGTTATGACAAGTATCTAGTCATCCATCGGGAATCTGTCAGCGAGAGTTGCGAAAAAATATTTTAATTGTGTGAATAAAATTGTAATTATCAACATGACGGTGCTGGTGTGGAACGTTCTCCATCATCAACTTGTCGCCCCCGGACTTTTTCACTGTGGGAAAATGTTACATCACTAGTTTATTGTGAGGAGACAACAAGTGCCTAGGAGTTAAGTTGATACATATTAGCTGCTTTTGAAACAGTGAAAAGATGTGATGCGTGAGGGAACAGTGAAAGTGGACTAAAATAATGTGATTTTATCCTGTAAGTTATTTGATTATTCTATTAATGTAACTATTCATTTACAACTTTAAACACGTCGATCTTGCTTTATTCTCTCATTGACATTCTTTTACTTTATCTATCAATAATGCTAGGTAACTAAATAGTCATTTACAATATTATGAAACAATGGATCGTGTGCATGTTATTAACAAACAATAAATAATTTTATACAAAGTCGACTGTCCACTCCAAAGCCGAAAAGTGTGATGGAAAGAAATAGGTAGTCATATCTTTGGAAATATCAACAGTAGCTGACAAATTACTCAAACATCATTCTTGTAAACCCCACTCTATCAGAGTGTTGTATTAAGACTAAATTTGAAACATTTTGTTTATATCGTATCGTATTTCGTTCCTATCAGATCGCAAATTTATAGTGACCACGCTTTTTACTTTTAATCGAGTTTATACTTTCTTCAAAAAATAATATTTACGCAAATAAAAAACAAAATTCAATGCATGCATTATGATTGTAACAAGTTATTCTAATTGGGGTGTCTGAGGATGTGCGTTCATTTACACGTTGTATACTCGTATGGTTCGCGTTATTCACTATTAGTTTTTGTCTTTTTGCACTTATTATTTATAGAGTTAAGGTAGTTTTAAGGGTTCACTGTAGTGTTTTATTTATATTGAGATTTTTGCAACAATCAATGCACAGAACCACTGTATAATAGTTTATGTATTATAATTTTGAGATTTTGTTTTGTAAATGTATAACATTCAAATCTCTAAGAAATATTTTTAAATTTGACGTTAATAAATGTTACATTGTGACCTAAGTGTATAAAGGATTTGACTTCACTTAATGATTATAAGGACTGTCATCAAATGATATAGCTGCTGTACATACTCAGTTAATACGAAAATTTTCCCCCAGTAAATTTCAAAAATATCTAAAATAAACAGGAAGTTGTTTCAATAGAAGCATGATTATTTTATTGTAAGTGGACGATTCCCAGTATAAGCAATTTTGCTAGACATTTATCCGTTGGTCTTTTGCCTTTATAATGGACCTTGTGTTACAAATTTTATTCTGGGAAATTCAAAGCTCGTAAAACAGCCAAAGCTTTTGCACAAGTACCTATTTATGATGCATAATCTATTTACAAGCAGAACATACAAGCGAGTGTAATTATTCCGAAGCTCAAAAATGAAGACAAGAATATAAAAGTAAGAGCGAAACGGACGGGTTAAAAAGTCACAAAGCGAAAAGGTGTCGACATGTTAGCAAAGAGCCTATGACCACTTTGAGTTCAGAAATTCTTCCAAATAGACTAATAAAACATCTAAGGGATCCTCGGTGAAGAATGTTATACTATGTATCGTGCGAATGCTGTAAACAAAATTACAAAGCAAAGAAACGCAGTAGCAAATGTTTCGTTTTACGTTTTGGAATAACTTTGACTCCATTTGAAAAATACTGTTGCAAGTTTTAATGAAGGAAATGTAAATATGAAACACAGGAATATATCGGAAATATGAAAGAAAGAAAGAATCATTTATTTGCACGAAATATGGTGTATAACATAGGTGGTGTATAAAATAAATGTGCTCAGCATATTTCACCCTTTGGGCATGCAAATTTCATAAATAGACTAGTCTATTATAAACGTTTAACTTATATTAACTTACCTAATAAATAACAAAAGTTATTATAAATAACAACAGTTATAATTTAAAATTTTAGGTAACATTATAAACTATTTAAACTAACAGATAGGTTGTTATTACTTACATATATTTGTAATCATCATTAAAATGAGTCTCATGAGGACTTTTCAAGTATTCCTGAATGGTATAAAAACATTTTTCTACTAGCCATTTATACAGTTTAGTTTTGAATTCAGACAGTAGCAGATCTCGTATGTTATTTGGTATTTTGTTAAATATTTTAATTGTCATAGTGTAACAGTTGGTATTATAATATTTGGTCTTTATATTTGGTAATCGAAGCCTGGATGGATACCTGGTATTAAATTTACAATTTTCACCAAAAGCTTTATATAATTGTGGATGTTTTTTTACAAATAAACTACTTTCAAATATGTACATACAAGGCACAGTTAAGATGTTAAGTTTGATAAAGAGAGGTTTACACGAAGACAATGGTTCAGCATTACACATAGCACGTATACATTGTTTTTGAGCAATGAATACTCTACTTATGTTAATAGAATTTCCCCATAGAGGTATACAATATTTAAGGTTCGAGGCCACATATCCATGATATGCCTGTAGTGCAATCTTAATATTACATATTTTTGTAAGGCGCCAAAGTGCATATGAGAATCTATTGGTTTTAGTGCAGATATTATCTATGTGGGAATTCCATGTACATTGATTATCAACATTAAGTCCTAAAAATCTTACACTATAAGCTTCAATTAGAGGTTTATTGTTGAAGGCTACATTTAAGTTATTAATTAATTTGTGTCGGTTGTAATATTGTATGTATTTAGTTTTTTCTATGTTTGCTCTTAAATTATTAATGCCCATCCAATCTATTACTTTGGAAATAGTAAGGTTAATTTCCTCATTGAAAGAAAGTGTGTTATCTGCTGAAATCACTACAGCTATCTTCTTCTTCTCAGCATGTCTTTTTATTTGTTTATTTTATTTATTTTAAACTTCTTGCACAATTACAAAAAGTAATGCACAAAGGCGGGCTTAATGCCAGAGGCATTCTCTACCAGCCAGCCTTTGGGTGATGCAGAGATGATTGAAGTAGGTGCTTAAAGAGGGAGTAATTTAACAAATAATATTAATTTTAAAGCAACATAATTAAAAGGTATCACACTAAATAAATATGTAATAACAGACATAATAACAGTTACATATTATTATAAATATATACATACAAAATATAATACATATATACACATACAAGTATAATAGATAATTATTTTATATATAAATATATACATAGACAAGTATCCTTTACAGAGTCCATTATGCTTCTACCAATTCAGCCATATAATGCTGGCGTACTCTAATTTTAAACAGTTCACGAGATGTAGACTTCCTGATTTCGAGAGGGAGTGCATTCCAAAGATGGACAGCCTGTATATAGAAAGAAGAATGAACAAGGCTGGAACTATGAGAAGGGCAGAGAAGAAGAAGATTGTTAGTGGAGCGGAGATTTCTGTCATGAATGCTACATAAAAGTTGAAATTGAGGAGACAGATAAGCAGGAGTATGAGAAGAGTTCAAGAAAGAAAAAAGAGTCGTCAGTGTACGCACTTTGCGACGTTGACGTATAGGCAGCCATCGTAGTTGGGAACGGTAAGCAGATATATGATCATACTTACGGAGATTGAAAATGAATCGAATGCAATTGTTGAGAAGGCGGTCAAGTTTATTGAGCAGATCTGCATTCAGGTCGAGATAACATACATCACCATAGTCGATTATAGGAAAAACTAACGTCTGCACAAGCATGGTTTTGATCTTGGTTGGAAGAAAGTTCTTCAAGCGATATAGAGTCCGCAGGGTTCCTGTGACTTTGCGACTGGTATTTGCTATCTGTGTTCTCCAGTCAAGGGCAGCGTCGATGTGTAGGCCAAGATCCTTGACACTGGGGCTGACGGGGATGACAGACCCATTAAAACTAATAGGTGGTAGCGATTTGACATCCACTCGGCACATAATACGTGGGCTACCAATTAAGATTGCCTGGCATTTAACGGGATTAACTGACAGACCAAATCTATCTGACCAGCTTTTGATCGCATTTAGATCCCAGTTGATGTTATCGATTGCTGCAGTAAGACTTTCTGCACTTGCCTGGGTGTAAATCTGCAGGTCATCGGCGTAAAGATGATACGTACAGCGAGGATCATGTGTGAGAAGATTTATAAACAATGAAAAAAGAAGAGGAGATATTATGCCGCCTTGAGGAACGCCAGAGTCCGAATCTCGCCAAGTTGACGAAGTTTCATCAACACGAACAGACTGCTGACGTCCTCGAAGATAAGATGAGAACCATTCCAGCGCGTCCGATGAAATCATATAGTAGGAGAGGACGGAAATAAGGAGGTCGTGGTTGACGGTGCCAAAAGCATTTGAAAAATCCACTAAGACCAGCACTGTGATCTTAGTGTCTTCCACGCCCGCCCTCACACCGCCAGATACTTTTAGCAACGCTGAGACTGTGCTATGTCCGGGTCTGAATCCTGATTGTAGAGGAGATAAAATATTGTTTTTGAGTACAAACCCGGACAGTTGTTTATAGACGCATGCCTCAAGCACCTTAGACAGAAATGGGAGGATGGAGATAGGACGGAAATGGGAAGGAAGGGAAGGATTAGAAACCTTTGGCAGTAGGCGGACGAAAGCTTTGCCCCACAATGAAGGAAACTGGCCGGGTTCAAGAGAAAAGTTAAGGATATGGGTTAAGGGAGAGAGGAGAAAGTCCAGAATAACGGTGATCATATGACGACTGAGGTTGTTACATCCCACCGCTCTGGACTTGATAGATAGGATTACCTTTTTGACTTCATCTGACGTGACTGGAGAAAACTTAAAATAATTAATGTTTGGCCGCATTAATCCGGTCATATAGTTAAGAGTCTGACGCTTGGTTAAATGATCTAGGGAGCATGTGGAGGTAAAATGTCGATTAATGTCGTCCAACTCGATTGTCCTTGGAAAGTCTATATGACGTTGCTTACCAATACCAAGAGACCCCAGAAAATTCCATATACTAGCTGGGGAAGAGGAATCAAGGTTGTCAAGAAAGTGTCGGCGTTTAGCGTTACGAATCATCTGATTACACCGATTCCTAGCAGTCTTAAAAGAAGTCCAGTTCACATCACACCGATCCTTCCGGTATTTCCGAAAAGCTCGGTCCCTGCGTCTCATCGCCATCCGAACTCCCTCCGTAATCCAAGGTGCTGGTGGACGCTTCAACTTGACCTTCCTAACCGGAGCATGGACATCGTACAATTTGACTACAGCCTCGTTGAAGAACTGGACTTTGGCATCCACTGTAGTTGCGGCGAACAAGATATTCCAGTCCATTACTGAAGCATCAAGCCGTAATTAGTCCACGTCCATCCGAGAGAAACAACGCTTGTGCAAGACTTTGGGCGTAGATTTGGGAGGTTTAAGGATATATGAAAGGAATATAAGGTCATGATGGGAAAAACCAGGAGCAGGATACTGACCATGGGAAGGAACAAGGGAAGGGGTAGCGGTGAGAATTAAATCTAGCCAGGTGTCCTCTCCGTTGGAGTTGTGGTGAGTGGCCTGAAGAGGTAGCACATGGATACTGGCAGATTCAAGGATGTGGAGAAGCTGAAGTGTACGGGAGGATTGAGAGGATAAAAGTTCAGTGTTAAAATCGCCCATGATAATGTAATGTGCATACTCCGAACCCAAAGATTCCAAAACCAATTCTAAGTCGGTGAAATAATCAATGGAGGGTGGACAATATACTACTCCAAGAACTAATTTAGTTCCCCTGACCCAAACCTCAAGAAAAAGAAATTCTGCAGAACCAGGAGATTGTGAAGGAGATGAAGCGATTATTTTGTGAGGAAGGTTGCTGCGCAGATATATAGCTACTCCTCCCCCTCTCCTATCAATTCGGTCATTTCTAACTAAAATAAAGCCAGGAAGAGGGTAGGCAGTAGAAAGAAGATGAGGTTTAAGCCAGCTCTCAGAAATCAGAACGGCGTGAACATTAGTACCTGGAAAAGCTTCGAAAAGGTCACTGAAATGGCTGGGTACGCTCTGTGCATTAATGTGGCATACATTAAATAACCGACTTGCAAGGTGGTTAAAATTTTGCCGTAAAGTATCGCCGAGAGTCAGGTCATCTAAAGAGCAAAAACTGTTATTAGCAGATAAATCAGTAGAATTATTAGCTGAATAAAATGAAGAATCTTCTGAAGTAGACACACTTGATAATAATATAAAATAATATATATTATATACATAAAATATATATAATATAATAAAATACAGTATTTGTAATAATATTTAGGGTAGCTTAAAGTCAATAATCCCTGCACCACCCGCCAACCGACTCTTACAAGTACAACTTAAATGAAATTATTTAATTAACCCATATATGCCCAAGAGCACAAGAACGACCCAACGGTACATGTTCAGTGGCAAAGCGCCATAAATAAAAACCGTATATTATTTTCATAGTTTAACGCTATCTACAAGTTGTCGGAAGAACTACGTACGTTGTAAGAGCGTTACATTATGTAAAACTAAAGCAATAACAGTTGAAAATTAGGAGAAAAGTAGGGACACGTTTTTTTGGTCGAAAATTTAAGACCTTCGCTGACAAAAATGTAATTACTTATTTATTTGCTTGAAATCTTGCAATTATTGTTAATGAATTAATAAAATGAATATATTTTGTATGTTGGAAACATATCAAATCTGTTCAGGACTATCTATTTTTGCTAATTTTGGATGAAATGTTTGTTAGGGTCGAAATCGACCCCTTGGGCAAAAATGACATAGAGTGCACCTCCCCTTCGCAGGTCACGGCGCGTGCCCCCAACGCATGAAACCGCTGATGTCTTGGAGAACTTGACTAACAGTGATGACTTTGGTGGTGTTGACATATATTTGGACCCGCCCCTAGGTGGTAAAATATCCGACGGTGACTCAGGGTACTTTTTCGTCCACTGCTGGACGTATGCCTCATGCATGGCCCTCCACTCCGCTCTGGATGCGGCGATTCTTGTCCAGGTCGGCCCAGCCGTCTTTTTGATGTCGTCCGACCATCTGGCTGCTGGTCTGCCCACACTTCGGCTTCCCGTCCTGGGTCTCCAATGCAGGGTTCTCTGGCTCCATCTGTCGTCATCTCTCCGGCATATATGGCCGGCCCATTGCCACTTTAGGCTCGCAACTCGTTCGCCAATATCAGTGACTTTGGTGCGTTGGCGAATGTCTACGTTTCTTATTTTATCTCGCAGAGAGACGCTGAGCATTGACCTTTCCATAGCCCTTTGTGCCACTTTAAGGCGATGGATTAACGCAACGGTAAGCGTCCATGTTTCGCAAGCATAAGTCATTACTGGGAGAACACATTGGTTGTATATCCGACTCTTAAGTGTCTGTGGGATTGTGGACTTAAGAACATAAGCGAGCCTGCCAAATGCTCCCCAACCCAGTTGTATTCGCCTGTCGATTTCCGCTGATAGCGAGTCTTTATTGAGTACAATTTTATGACCCAAGTAGATATAGCTGCTAACTTGTTCAATCGTTGCGCCTTGTATTGAAATTGGTGCACTGCTAGTGGAACTCATCCACTTCGTTTTTTCCAAATTCATTTTCAGGCCAACTCGTAGAGACGCCTGACTTAGATCTCCGAGCATTACTTCTAGATCTTTTGGCGACTCACTGAGTAGAACGATATCATCGGCGAAACGCAGGTGGTTTAGATACTGACCGTCAACATTGATGCCTCTGCCCTCCCAATCAAGAGTCTTAAATATATCTTCCATGGCATTTGTGAATAGCTTCGGAGATATTACATCTCCTTGGCGTACGCCCCTCTTGATCGGTACGGTGGTTGTTGTGCCCTGGATTTGTACCGTCATTGTAGCTGCTCGGTATAGGCTTTTCAGAATTTGGACATAGCGGTAGTCGACACGACAGCGCTGTAGTGAATTAAACACAGCCCAGTGTTCCACAGAGTCAAATGCCTTTTCATAATCTACGAAGGCAAGGTAGAGTGGCCGGTTATATTCTTGTGATTTTTGTATCACTTGCCTTAATGTAAATATATGGTCGGTTGTGCTATAGCCGCTTCTAAATCCCGCTTGTTCCTTGGGTTGGTGTTCATCGAAACGCTTTGAAAGTCTTGATGTAATAACGCGGGAGAACACTTTATACACTTGACTCAACAGCGAGATAGGGCGGTAATTTTCAAGCTTGGTTTTAGCACCTTTCTTATGGAATAGGACGACAATACTATCTAGCCATTTGGTTGGTATGCTACCAGTGAAAAGCGCTTCGTTGAAGAGCAAACGGAGTTCCTTTAAGATGGTATGGCCTCCTGCCTTTAGCAGTTCCGTGGTTATACCGTGTTCTCCGGGTGCTTTATATTGCTTGAGTTGCTTTATTGCCTGTTTCACTTCGTAGCTACTTATTTCCGGAATATCCTCAGTATAATGTCTTGTCAGAGGGGCTCGTTTATCTCTAGTATCTACGTTAGCGGGTTCACTGGTATAGGTGTTATATAATTTTGAGTAAAATTGGGCAACAGTACTCCTTATACTTGTGATATCCGAGACTATTTCACCTGCATTATTTTCTAGTTTACTCAGCTGACTTCTGCCACTGCTAATAGCCCTATCAAATACTTTAGTTCCGCGGTATCGTTCAATAAGACGTTGTATCCTTTCAGTATTCCTTTTTCGAATATCGCGTCTTATTGCTTTGGATATTTTCTTGTTCAGATTCCGATGTTCCTGAGACTTGTAACTCGCTGAGCCTAAGTTTCTCCGATGTTGCAGCAGCTGTTTTGTCTCCACTACAGCTATATCATCAATCAAGAGAAGTGGCCTTAGAATGTTTCCTTGTGGAACGACTATCTGACTGTTATTTCTTAATTTTTATCATCAATTTCCTTAATTTCTACATATTGCTGTCTATTGTTAAGGTAACTATGCAACCATTTTTCAGCTAATCCTCGTATGCCATATTGATTACATTTTTGAAGCAACGTGTTATGTTCAACGAAATCGAACGCCCTGGACATATCAAAGAACACTCCTACTGTTGGTATTTTTCTGTCTACCTTTTCTGTTATGGTACTGATAAGTTTAAAGGCAGCTAAGTTGGTGGATTTACCTTTTTGGAAACCATGTTGTTCTGGTTTTATAACATTGAATTTATCTAGAAAATTTGTAAGTCTTGAATGCATTATTTTTTCAAAAACTTTAGCAATTACAGGTTTTAATGTTATTGGTCTATAATTATCAATACATTCCTTAGGTCCTTTTTTATGTATAACCTATACACTGATATTTTAAATTTTTCAGGAAAAGTACCTTCTTCTAATGATAGATTCACTAAATGACATAATATGGGCGTAATAGGTATTGCACAGTGCTTCAATATAAATGTAGGAAACTCATCATATCCTGTTGACATGGTTTTATTGAGGGAAGTAATTGTTCTATAAATTTCTTGATGTGAGGCAGGTTCTAGATAAATAGTAGCATCTATTTCATTTAAATTACTTTGTGTTTTTTGTTCAGGATTATTTTTAGGTGATTCATTTGTAATTTCTAAATAAATCATGGTAGGAGTTTAAATTGATTGAATAGAGAACTGGGAAATGGAATTGATGCACTAAGTTTTTTTAAAGAGCGGACTTGGTTGCACATTGGTAGTTCTCGCGCACCGATTCGACATCAATTTCGGACGTATATTATTGAGATCTCAGTTTTTATTTCATATGGAAACCAGATAAACATTATCTTTCTTTCTAAAATTAATTCCCCATCGCAATCAATTAAGAGTGTTAATAATAGTATTTGAGTGTCGCTGATTTCATTGAAATCACACACAACAAAATCAGTTGATAAGTTTAACTTTACATAGCAGTATGGAGTAAGAAGGCTATGACTGTGTATCACTAATTGCCAATATATAAAGGATAGCAAATTCAGTTGAAAATGGTCCTTTTTACGCCATGACTTTGACTTTGAATTTTATTTTAAAAATTCGGCCAAGTGCAAGTCTGACCCGCGCACCGAGAGTTACGTACGCAGTTTACCTTATTTGAGGTTGGTGCTAATTACGATAATCCTCTAAATCTGTATGAGCGCCCATACAACTTAGAGGACTATCTTAAATGCAGTCTACTATGTATGTATGGGAACGCCCTTAAATTTTCCACTTTTGTTATTTTTTTGTAATTTTTCCTTAGGCTGTAAGACCCTTCTTTTGGCCAAATTTCGTGATTCTAATTCAACGGGAACTACCATATAGGTTTTCGCCCCAAAACCTACAGGTTACTTACGGTTCACCTAGAATTGTAAATTTTGGTTAAAACCAAGGTCTTACAGCACAAGTAAAGGAAAAATTCCGAAAATTAAAAAAAGTTGAAAATAAAGGTTAATTTTGGTACTTACAACAAAAATCTAAATTTGACCATATCTTTATATCAGGTTGACCCAGGACCCTGATTTTTATATACCTAATAGGAACCATAGACCTCAGTATCTGGTATAAATTTCAATTTGCTAGGTCCACCCGTTCCTGGGAAAATCGGTGGTGACACACGGACAGACAGACAGACGGATAAGAAAGTGATCTCATAAGGGTTCCTATTTTTACCTTGTGAGGTACAGAATCCTAAAAAGTACACGCTTTTCCAACTTAGTACATCGCTCAAAATCCATGGCGTTTACTATTTTTAAAGCGGGCATAGTCTACATAAAATCCATATCCGTACTTTCACAAACTGAAAACCGTAGTAGGGGCTAAAGTAATATCCATTTCGCTTCGTTCCGAGTAGACTCGTAATATGTCGTAAAAATGTGGTAAAAAGGTCGCCATTGGTAATCGTGTTGACGTATACTTTCTGTTGTTTTGTTGTTTATGCGTACTCGTTCATGCTGTGGATACGTTTGTGTAGATATGATAGAGCGTCCACGTTTAAACTTTATGTAAAGGGTTGTTATAAAATAAAATTGTGTTATTTATGTGGTCATCTTGTAGAAATTACTGTTAGTAACATTTGAGGCCGTTTTAAAGACCTCATAAAAATGTGAGATAAAGTAGTTTAAGTTCGTAGTCATTTTGACCTTAGCATGTCTAAGTGCATACTTTAAATAAAGTTGCAGTTGAAGTTTGTTTTGGGTTGTGGAATGCTTTAACAATATTGAAACAACGGTTGTCGAATATACTCAGATTCTGAATATCTGTTTATGTATCACACACATTTTTGTGTTGACTCCTGCATAACGAACAGACAGACAGTTAACTAACACACAGACCAAACGCTTACACGACTCTAAAACTTTTTTAAGATTGGCATGTGAATAATGTTCTTTGATTCATCATGGTAGTTGTCCTGCATAAAAAATAAAATCTAAACAGGACGTACAGACCGACGGTCTAAATCAAATACAATTAGTATTTTATTTAGACCGTCGGTCATGACACATCTCTCTCTCTTTGTTCTTGCTTTAAAAAGTTTTGTCGTCTCGTAAAATATTGGCTTTTGAAAGCACATGGTTAGACCGGCTTCGCGAATTTTTGCGTAAATACTTGTAACTGCCGCTTTTTCTTCTTTATTTTCTATTTGTCTAATTTAGCTCCAAGCGTGACATCAGTGAAGATACCAGGTTATTGATTTGTTTAATTTCATCGCTGTGAATTACAGTAATATATGTTCGACTCTTGTCTTGCTTAGAACAACTGAATGAATACGATCACGCTTCCATTGCCCTCTGCAAACAATTCCCAGTCATCTCGGTGTCAATGTCCCAAACATCTCGGTCGTAAGCTTACTTTATGTTTTTGTTTTTATGTCCCGTATTTTTACATTACATTAACTCAATACCGATCTAAGAATAAAGAAAACAGGTTGTTTCAGTTTATTTGACAGCGCTGTAAACATGAATGGATTACGCTTGTTTTACGATTAGTTATACATTTGTGTAAAGATATATATTTTGTACAAGAATTATGAAAAACAACATAAAGTTCTAAAGCTCGTTTAATGGGAAGCAGTACAGCTTGTAACCGCTAACAGGTGTAGTTGCGTTTTTGTGTTTATTATATATACTGAATTTCTAAGAGAATTGGTAGGCCTGCTGTATTCTATTTTTTTATGGTAATAGGCGACAAACGAGCAGACGGATTGCCTGATGGTAAGCAATTACCGCCGCCCATGGACACAAGCAACACCAAAGGAGTCACAAATGCGTTGCCGCCCCTTGGGTTGGGCAAAGAGATGGGATGAGGAGTGGGATGAGGGAGAGGGAATAGGGGATAGGGCCTCCGGCACTCTCACTCACCGAACGAAACGCAGCAGTTTAAGTACTGTTACTTTACGACGATTTTCTGTGAGAGGGTAGTACTTCCCCGGTCGAGCCGGCCCATTCATGCTGAAATCAGCAAGGCTCTACTACCTATACAATATTGGCTAAACGGATCAGTACTTAGTTATGCTAATGTCGGGTTTTCTGTGTCTTTGACAACTACTTAAAGATGAAAAGGGGTACTGATATTTTCTATTCTCAATCTATTACCACACGGACAACAGCAAACAAAGTTACTATTGCAGGCACTGTGTATCATGTTCAGCTCTTCGCCCCACGTCTTCTGAGCTGCATTTGTTAATATGACAAAGGAATTGGAGCAATCATGAGAAGGGTAATGATAACAAGCTGCTTATTAGCTTTGTGATGGCCTACGTTACGAATTCGTTATGGCTTCCTCTTTGCTTTTACTTTGTAGTTTCCTTTACTTTTTTAGATTCACATTTTGCGCTTATCATGTTAAGTAATTAAAATGTATAGCAACCAATAAAAGCTATTAACCTACTATGACTTTATTTTTAAATATATAATTTAATTATCTAATTATTCTTAACTTTTTATTTTTATTTAAAATAAATCAACGCAATACTGCATTACCGAAACCTCGTAAATTGTTCCGGACTACCTACAACCGTCCACTCAAGCAAAGCACCGAATCATTCAATTTATCGTCTTATCGATATTCGATGCCAAGTGGCTACGCACTACTCGGAGGAAGTAGGTGCGAGTCAATCTTGCACATCGTCTGCTCTGGTGCGCTGCCCTGTTTGTTCCCAGGCACGTTATTTTAAAGGTGAGCGGGGCCTAAAAGTACATTTTGGTAAAATCCACAAAAACCAAAATGTACTTTCTGGCCCCAACACATCCACACATCACAATTCAACTAATGAGCCGACAACCCCGTCTGATATCCCTTTTTGGCAGCTTATAAGCAAATTAAAAAATTCCATTCCCATCCTGAAACGAATTCCCCGTGACGCAAGGCCTTCAGTAGCCCAAAATCTAACCCAGTGCATAGGCCTCGTGGTACGGGAGAATTCAGTAACGACTTGGGAACAACTACTCACTTTCCCTTACAGAATTCTACATGAACAGGAAAACCGGCAAACAAAAAAAACCTTAACAGCCAAAATTAAAGAAAATTTTAATATTTCGGCCTCCAATCTAAATTACAAATATCCAAAAACACATCGCAATAGCACCATCTACCACCATGTAGAGTCCAAGCTAAGGGAAGGTGATATCAGAGGAGCATCCAGAATCTTATTCGGTAGCGATGTGGTGGCGCCTTGCTCTGCCGACACACTCGCAAGTCTGCAGAGCAAGCATCCAGCGCCAGGAGATAGCCTCTCCTTTCCTGACCCACCTGACACTAACTCAGATTGCCTCAGGATTACAGCCAAGGACGTCCTGACTGCCGTTGACTCCTTCCAAAGCGGGTCTGCTCGTGGTCTCGACGGCTTAACACCCCAACACTTAAAAGATCTTGTGTGTTCAAGCGCCTTGGCGGCCGGGGACGCGCTTTTGGGGGAGCTAACGGCTCTAGTCAATCTTATGCTCTCCGGCAATGTGAACGATGCCATCGTTGACGTTTTGTATGGCGCAAATCTATGCGCTTTACGAAAGCGAGACGGTGGTATTCGTCCCATTGCCGTTGGGTGTACGTACAGGCGTATGGCGGCCAAGATTTGCTGTCGGCATTATAACTCCATGTTAGGCAGCAAATTACAGCGACTACAACTTGGATTTGGCTCTAAGGGTGGCTGTAAGGCCGCCATACATGCCCTGTCAACGTACCTTGGCTGTAATGGGGGTGATGTTATCTTGAAGATTGACTTAAAGAATGCTTTTAACTCAGTGAACAGGGACACCTTGTTGACGCAAGTTAAATTAGAAACCCCCCAAATTTACAACTTCCTTTGGCAGTGCTACAGGCACCCATCAAAATTAATATACAAGGAAAATCTTTTGGAGTCCGCCGTTGGCTGTCAACAAGGCGACCCTCTTGGACCACTCATTTTTAGCTTAGCCATTCATCCAGTTATTAGCCAGCTAAATTCTAAATTAAACATCTGGTACCTAGATGACGGAACCCTAGGAAGCGACGTAGACACTGTCTATCAGGACCTGGCACTTCTGAAGACCAAATTTTCATCCATCGGCCTAGACCTTAATCCAAGTAAGTGTGAAATTTTTATCAACGATACTTTGGACCAATCCGCAATACTTTCCAAATTTCAAACCCTGGCACCCAGTATAACGCATATTAAAAAAAGTACTCTTCGCCTTCTTGGGTCCCCAATATTTGAAGAAGGTTTTGATTCTTTTATTCATGAAAAAATTCAAAATTTTAGTGAAATTTCGGACCGCTCGCTCAAAATTAATATACATTCGGCTTTCACTATTATTCGATACTGTCTTTTTGTGCCTAAGTTCACACACGCTTTACGTTCATCGCCTTTTTGGAAAAACCCAAGCCCACTAGTCAATATTGACAAAATTTTACAAAACACCCTAAGCAACATTTTAAATGTGGCTCTGAACGACCGAGGCGAACAGGTAATGTCGCCTGTAGCCATTACAGGCGACATTACCTGTTCGCCTGGGTGGGCTTGGCGTACGCAAAAATTCCGACGTGAGCTTACCAGCATTTCTGTCATCAGTCCACAGCACTGCAGAATTGACCAGGAAAATCTTAGCACCCACACTGGTCGATTCTGAGGTGCCGTGTAAGATCGATGCCATTAATGCTTGGAAAATGGCTTGTCCAAGCACTGAGTTGCCCCGAAATGTATCCTCTCAGAGGCAGTGGGACGGGCCGCTTTGCAGCGCAGTACGAGAAAATCTCCTTAGCACATCGAACAATGCTGCAGAGCGTGCTCGTTTGCTGGCTGTGGGAGAGTGGGAGTCGGGGCTCTGGCTTCAAGCACTGCCATCGTCCAACATAGGTACCATGTTGGACGATACGACCTTCCGCCTCGCTTCTTGCCTCCGTTTAGGTGCGCCGTGTGTCGCTCCACATCGTTATCACTGTGGGGAGGCGGTCGACAGCCTTGGTCACCATGGCCTATCATGCAGCAGGAGCGCAGGTCGTATTTCACGACATAGCAACCTGAATGACATTCTCCGTCGGGCTTCTGTCACCGCTGGCGTTCCAGCCCAACTTGAACCTCAGGGTTTGGCACGCAACGATGGTAAAAGACCAGATGGAATGTCTCTACTGCCTTGGAAGTTGGGTAGGCCTTTGGTATGGGACGCAACGTGTGTCGATAACCTTGCGCCATCTCATATTCCTAGCACAGCGGGTTGTGCGGGCGCTGCTGCTGCCACAGCGGAGACTCTGAAACGGCGAAAATACGTAAATCTCGTAGGGGATTATGTATTTGAGCCGTTTGGAGTCGAAACGTTGGGGTCATGGGGTCTAAGTGCTAGATCTCTCTATAGAGAGCTTGCGAAGAGACTTGTCGACGCCTCGTGTGATCAGAAGGCTGGCATGTATCTAGCACAAAAAAATTTGCATTGCCATACAGCGTGGCAATGCTGTCAGTCTTCTGGGCACATTCCCAATAGACGGCGATGTGGAGGACTTTCACGACGCCCTTTGCATATACATTTTCTTATTTATTTGTATTGTACTTTAATATTTTTATTTAATTTTAGTTGTAGTATTTAAGTAGTTATAATTGTGTTATCCTAATATTAATTTATTTTGTTATTTAAATAAATCTTTTTGTAGCTAAAAAAAGCAATATATTGTAAAAAAAAAAAAAAGAACTCAAAATATATCAATTAAAAGGAAAAACAGTATGAAAATGGATACTAAGTACCAAAGTAAACGTGTAAAATATATTTACACTAAACCTAAGCCTAGTACACATCTACCATGTGCCACACGCTGCAATCGTTTAGTTAAGATGTTAGCGGGCATATCACTTGATTTGATATATTTTAAGTTTACCGAATTATCACTAATATTTTCTCTAATAAAGTGATAGTTGGTATCTATATGCTTCGTCTTATGGTGGTGTACCGGATTAAAAGCCAAACTCTGTGCACTCTGACTGGTAGCGCCATCTACCTTCCTATTTATAACTAATCGCATCAACATCAATCGTTCCACATACAAGTGTGAGCGATACAATATTTCCGTCTCCCTCTCTCCCACTCCCTGGAAGAGGCACTGCCTTTCGCCTGATTCGTCGCCGCGATCGTGGACGCGAGTGACAGTCCAGAACATTCCGCTCGCTGAGAACGCCGTCTCGTTCGTATCGCGCCGCATCGCTTTGTGATTATTATCGCATATATAAACCGCTCGCAAGTGGGAGTGACGGTGAAGTGAAGTGAAAAACAAGCAGCTGCATCACGAAACCACCAGGAGACTGCCCTACGGAAACGAAGAAGGTTGTATAAGGTAAGTGCCCTCCATCCTTGAAATATCCTATACCCACTCAATCACCCCTTCCCGTAACCATCTCCTAGGCGGCGAAGAACCGCTATCCTCTGTATACAGTCCATTTCCTTCTCCAAGTTGCCTAGAACCCTACGGTTTCGGTGTAACGCCGAACCATTTTTTTGATCCATACGAGTCGGATTCATTTACGTTTTATACGTTATACCGCTATACCTAGGCAGTTATAGCACCTAGCTATACTCCTAATATATTCACATAACCGTCACATGGTTATTTCCGCCCGCATCAGTAGGTAAACTTTTATGTAGCTACCTACTTATTAAATTATTAATTCTGGAACTATCATAGTTGTCTTATAAATCTCATATTTCAAGCAACTTTTAGTTCCTCAGCTCTAAAGTTTTGCCTACTTAGCCTACTTAGGTAAAATAATAGATACATTAGATATTCTTATTTTGTTTCGTTCTCATTAGCTTATACTTACGTAAGCATGTCACAACAAAAGAAGTCACGCGTGTCGGAAGACAAAGAGATGACAATCTTAGAAGCGAAACGCAATATTTTATTTGAGCGCATTCAAAACATATATGAATGCTCAAAAACCGCGTCTATGTCTGACAGTAAAAGCGAAGCATTTCTCAGTTATTGTATGACAGTAGATAGTATTCGAACAGATTTTCATAAGTTGTTAGACGATTATAACGCAAGATTACTTTCTATCAATCCTGATGAAAAACCGAACTATCAGGCGTATACCTCATTCGAAGATCTTTATTGTATTATTAAGCGTATACAATCGCAATTGGAGGGTAAATGTTCAGCAGAGCCCGTTGCCCGCAAACCGAGATTACCGCCAATCGAGATTATGTCGTTTGACGGAGATATACGAAATTGGCCGTTTTTCTATGCGAGTTTTAAGTCTACAGTGCACGATAATGGTTCTTTGACAGATGCTGACAGGTTGTACTATTTAATAGGTAAACTGTCACCGAAAGCCCAGTCCGTATTTGCAGGTGTCACACCCAGTGCTGAGAATTATCAGGTCATATTTCAGTCATTACTTGACAGATATCAGGACACGCGCGTCCTAGCGTCTACCTACTTTGACCAAGCTTTAAATCTCAAACTGTCCGGCAACGCGTCTGTCTCGAATTTCCAGCTGTTTATTGATAACTTCGTAACCGCGGTTAATTCTCTTAGGAATTTAAAATTAGAAGATCTCTCCGACTTTATGTTGCTTCAACTCCCTTTAAAAAAGTTTGACACTGATACAATTCGCGCATTCGAGATGACGGAACGCAATAATAAAATACCTACACTAGATAGTTTTATTTCGTTCATAAAAGATCAGTGTCGAATATTTCATAATACACAGTCTGGTTCACCTGGCCCGTCTAACACTAACAACAACAAACAAAGGTTGAATAAATCGCGAAATAGTATTAATAACTCGGTCCCTAATCCACAATCTTACGTTACATGTTCGGAATCTAATAGTAATAATTCACAGAAGTGTCTGTGCAGTAATATAGTGCACGACCACTTATACAAGTGTCCCGCCTTCGATAATCAGAATGCAACCGCTCGTTTTAAATGCGTAAAAGATAACAAAGCTTGCATTAATTGCTTAAGCATAAAACATAAAACGAGTAATTGTTCCAGTAGAACGAGATGTCGCTCGTGTAATCAAAAACATCATACACTGTTACATTTCGATAAAGATAACCCGTTGTCAAGCCAAGCCACTAACCTTGACACACTTGCGCCGCAGGTGCAGACCACGGTAGCTGCGCCTTCCGCGTCTGAGGGTGAAGTATCGTTGTGTATGACATCCATTGCGCGGGCGACGCGCACGCGAGGACGGCACTCGCGCATCTATAATGATCCGCGCAGGGCCAAAACGCAGTGTACGGCGTCTAAGGCGGTACTGTTGGCGACAGCGCAAGTTATCGTATATGATGTTAATGGGTCGCCACACATGGTACGTTGTCTGCTAGATAGTGCATCTCAAACCAATCTAATAACATCGGAATGCTTCAAACGCCTCGGATTATGGAATAACTTTAAAAATACTAACTCAACCGTCAAAGGGATTGGCGGATCAGAAAAGCATTGCAGGGGTTCCGTAGATATTAAAATACATTCGCGTTTTGATAGGAATATTAATTTTAACATTTCTTCGCTTATCGTGGAGCGTATCACGGACGCATTGCCGGACGCTAATGTAGACGTAGCATCACTCACTCATCTCGAGTCATTGCCGCTAGCCGACGCGGAATTTGCGAATCCGGCAGGCATTGATCTTTTGATCGGAGCTTCAATATTTCCGCACTTGCTACTAACTAACATAGTACGTAGTGAGCGATATGATTTACCGCCCGCTATTGAGACGGTACTTGGGTATGTGATTATGGGTACCGTACCTACGTTACATACTTCTCATTGTATTACGTCTTGTTGTTGTTCTGCTCTTCAAGAGATCAAGGTAGGTGCTAAAACTGTGTGTAAGATTAAGCACTAATTAGCTATGCTATGCTATGCTATGCTATGCTATGCTATGCTACGCCATGCTATGCAACGCCATGCTATGCAACGCTTTGCTACGCTATGCTATGCTATGCTAAGCTACGCTACACTATACTATACTACACTCCCGCTTTGTATATGGATGACACTGCCTGTAGTGTCATACTCGCTCCGCTAGCAATTTCGCTTAGTGAAGAGCTTATTCAGCTTTTCAAGCGAGGCCAAATTGATCTTGTCGAATGGACAAGCAACTCTAAGGAGGTTCTCGCACGCATACCAGATTCTCATAAAGCTTCTCCAGACATTGAGTTTGAGAAGTCTGTACCGCATAAAGTTCTCGGTTTACGCTGGGACAAATCCTGTGATAGTTTTTGGTTTGACGTCTCACCACCAGATGATAAGTGCACCAAACGCACTATGCTGTCCACAGTGGCTCGACTATGGGACATAATGGGTTTTGTGGCTCCCACAATTTTGTACGCCAAGCTCTTGATCAAAGAGCTTTGGCTATCAAAGTGTGAGTGGGATGAAACACCCCCTGACCATATTGTCGCCGCTTGGGGCCAGTTTTGTATTGAGCTTACCGCGCTCAATCAAATTACTATTCCACGTCATCTTGGGTTGGTAGATGGATGTACCGTCAACTTAATAGGTTTCGCTGACGCCAGCGAGCGTGCTTACCGCGGAGTCGTATATCTGCAAGTCCGCATTGGTTCTAACTACTCGGTGCAGTTAGTTTGTGCCAAGTCTAAGGTCTCGCCTGTTAAAACCATTTCGGTTGCGAGACTGGAGTTGTGCGCGGCCCTTCTGCTGTCTCAGTTGCTCCGCAAGGTTCAAGACACAGTTTTGCCCCACTACTCAATTAAAAAATATACGCATTTTCCGACTCCAAGGTAGTGCTCGCTTGGATTTATTCTTCTCCTCACCGCTGGCAGACTTTTGTCGCCAACCGCGTTAGTAAATTGATTGAATTTGTTCCCGCTACTTGTTTCAATCACGTCGCGGGTTATCGTACTCGTCTTCAGAAAGAACTCTCCATAGATCATATTGACTAGAAGTTTATTCCACCAGCATCACCACATTTCGGTGGATGTTGGGCAAGCATGGTCAAAGTAATTAAAACGCATCTCTTCAAAGTTATAGGTCAACAGATCCTCTCTTACGAAGAGCCTTTAACTGTCCTTGCATAAGTCGAGGCACTGATCAACTCGCGTCCGCTTCCAACTCAGTGAGATCTAGCCTGAAGTTGGACCTACCTCTTAGTTTAAGTATTTAGTTAGTAGTTTCGCTATTATTGCGTTTGTAGTTTTCACTAAAGTTAATTTAGATTAATTTTATTGTCATATCGCTGTCTTAGCCTATTGATGGGTTATGCGGTAGTACACCCAACATAGCTAAGTTCAATTCTATTTTTTTTTAAAGGCAACCCTTTAGGGCCGGGGGGTTATGGTAGCGCCATCTACCTTCCTATTTATAACTAATCGCATCAACATCAATCGTTCCACGTACAAGTGTGAGCGATACAATATTTCCGTCTCCCTCTCTCCCACTCCCTGGAAGAGGCACTACCTTTCGCCTGATTCGTCGCCGCGATCGTGGACGCGAGTGACAGTCCAGAACATTCCGCTCGCTGAGAACGCCGTCTCGTTCGTATCGCGCCGCATCGCTGTATGTGTTTATTATCGCATATATAAACCGCTCGCAAGTGGGAGTGACGGTGAAGTGAAGTGAAAAACAAGCAGCTGCATCACGAAACCACCAGGAGACTGCCCTACGGAAACGAAGAAGGTTGTATAAGGTAAGTGCCCTCCATCCTTGAAATATCCTATACCCACTCAATCACCCCTTCCCGTAACCATCTCCTAGGCGACGAAGAACCGCTATCCTCTGTATACAGTCCATTTCCTTCTCCAAGTCGCCTAGAACCCTACCCTACGGTTTCGGTGTAACGCCGAACCACTGACTATCAGTACAAACAGTTATAGTATTAACTTTTGCCTTACCATAGGATCTGAAATTAATTCAGTGATAAATCTCCTGAAATAAATTGCTTCCTTCGTAGCTTCAGTTATTGCCATATACTCGGCTTCCGCTGAGGACAAAGCTACGGTTTGCTGCTTCCTTGAGGCACATGAAACCGGGCTGCCTGCTAATTTAAAACAGTAACCCGTATAAGAATCCAGCCCAATCGTCATCGCAAAATCCTACAAGTGGCATCAGTTTCTATAACAAATCGAATAATCTAAAGTGCCTTTTAGATATTGTAAGACTCTCTTCGCGGCTAACCAATGAGTCTTGTTGTACCGAGTATTGAACTGACTCAGGTAACTAGTCGCGTTTGTGATGTCTGGACGAGTATTAACACTAAGGAACATGAGGCAACCAATTAATTCTTGATAGGGATATACTTCTAGATTATGATAACTATCACTAACTAGTCGCGTATGCGATATCTGGACTAGTATTAACAATCAGGAACATGAGGCAACCAATTAATTCTTGTTAAAAATATACTACTAGATAATGATCACTATCACTGCTGGTACTGACCTCTAGTTTTCCAGATATTGGAGTTGTACAAGTTTTACAATTCTCCATTCCAAGCTTTTGTAAAAGATTATTTATATAACTTTTCTGATGTACTTTTATTTCATCATTTTTCCTAGTTATATTTAAACCAAGATAATAGCTTAAATAGCCCAAATCTTTTACTTAAAAACATTTTTTCAAGTCATTTTTGACAATGTCACACGTCTTGTCTTTTCTATAATAAAGAATTATGTCATCGACAAAGACTGCAACTATAACCAACTCTTTTCCAAAAAGTTTGGTATACACACATAGTGATGGAGTTTTCACAAAACCAAAAGACGATAAAGTTTCATCTATCTTTATATTCCAGGCACGTGGAGCTTGTTAAAGTCTATACAGGGATTTTTGTAAGAGAAACACTTTGTTCTCCATACCCTTTACTTTCAAACCTTGAGGTTGCTCCATTTAGACTTTCTCTAGCAGATCCCCATTTAAAAATGCAGTGTCAACGTCCAAGTGACGCATCTTCAAATCTAATTCAGCTGCGAGAGCCACATAAAGAGGAGTGCCGCACGACAGGAGAAAATGTCTCAAAATAGTCTACACCTGGCGTCTGGGTGAATCCCTTAGCAACTAATCTTGCTTTGTACTTCACAACATTTCCTGCTGGATCTTTCTTTAACTTATAGACCCATTTACATGGTATACTTTCTTGTTTTCTCTGTCAAACAATTTCCATGTCTTCAGCTTCATCAACGAATTATATTCATCTGTCATTGCTATCTGCCACTTATCAACATCATCAGCCAATATAGCCTCATTATAAGTTCTAGGCTCATCAGACATTTGACTAGACACTCGGTATGAGAAGTAATTAGGAAGTTTTCGATCTCGTGATGGATATCTATGTCCATCATTTTGACTAGTAGAAACTACTTCTTCCTCAGTTGCTTCAAAGAACTGATCAGCTTCAGCAGTCTGATCTTCAGTGACAACAGTATGGACTGGAGCTGGTTCAACAGTGACCACTGGAAATTGATCAAAAGACTCTTGAACTGTTTTTTTCGGTATAGGCAGACTATTAGACCGTACTAAAGGTTCAGTAGAAGTCTTAGTATTGTTGACATTTCTATTATTTAAACTAGAAAAACAATCTGCAAAAAATGTTACGTCTCTAGACTTTTGTAAGATTCTAGGACAAGATTGCTTTCTAAAAAGATACGTATTAGGGTCTTCTGTATAGCCTACGAATACAGCTTCATCAACCTTAGGATCCAATTTCTTACGGTGACAAGAAGGTATATGTATAAAAGCTCTACACCCAAAAACTCTGAGATTACCTAGGTCTGGTTTGCAACCATTCCACAACTCGTAGGGAGTTTTATTATTTAAGGCATGGTGTGGGCACCTATTCTTTAGGTATATAGCCGCTTGAACAGCATCTTCCCATAAAACTTTAGAAATTTCGCTTTCAGCTATAAGAGAGCGTACCTTTTCTACAATTGAGCGATTAGTACGCTCGGCAACACCATTCTGCTGAGGACTATATGGTACCGTAGTTTGATGCTTTATACCACAAGATCTAAGATATTTTGAGAATTCACTATTTACGAATTCCTTTCCATTATCAGTCCTTATTGTTTTAATTTGAGCCCCAGTTTATCTTTCTACATTGACTGGAAGTGACAAAATCTATCCTTTACAAATATAGTTCTCGAAAAATCGTCAATAAAAACTAAAAAGTATTCATTACCCTGAAAAGAGCTAACTGACATTGGTCCACAAAGGTCAGAGTGGATCAGTTCTAATATTGAAGTTGCTCTTTTATTAGTAATCGGCTTAAACGGTTTTCGAGCTTGTTTCGCTTGAACACAAGCAACACATGGATTTTTATCCACATCTTTATAATCAATAACCTTATGACTATTTTTCAGCAGATTCATACCAACGCGACATAAATGACCTAAACGCTTATGCCATACCTGATACTTAGAAAATGAATCAGAGTGCACATCATAGGCTCTAAATTTGGAAATATTTACGTCACAATCAAGTGTGTACAATCCACCACTGGGCGAGCCATGTAAAACCGCATCACCTGTAAAGGAGAAGGTTTTTGAATTAAATAAATTACAACCCGACTTATCAAACATTACAGTAAAATCTTTTTCAACTGCTGTCTTCACAGATAAAAGATTTGTTTGCAAGTTAGGTACACACATAACATCATTAATTATATTGACGTTGCTTTTGGTATTTATAGATATTTTACCGATCTTAGGACCGTCAATCTTAGTACCCTTTGCAACTATTAACTTATTATCAATAGGTTTTATGTCTACAAACCAATCTCGTCTTGAAGTCATGTGTTTGGTCGCACCTGAATCAATGTACCATTTATCTATGTCATAATTATTTGTTGCTCCTAAAGCAGACACAGAGGTCGAGTCCTTATTAGAGGCATTCTTCCTCTTCATGACCTTCTTTTTCTTCAAAGGACAGTTTGGTCTCTTGTGACCGGGTTCTCCACAACCATAGCACACAATTTTCTTTGCCTTTGACTCAACAGAAGTGGCATCAACTTTTGACTTCATAGCTGTTTCCAGTTTTATCGAGCTTTCCTTGAATATTTGGTTCAGTAATTTGGACTTTACCAGTTCGGTTGTAACGTTTACATTACTATTTTCAAGAGACATAATCAATGGGTCATATCTCGACGTTAGACCTCCCAACAGAATAGCAGCAATGGACGTATCATCTATTACTTTGTCTATATCTGCCAAATCTTGAGCAGTGGAAATAACAGCATTGATATACGACTCAATATTATTATCAATATTTTCAGGTCTCAATCTGTATAATTTCCGTTCAAAATATAAACGCCTACCCATACCTTTGTCCTCATAAGCATTTTGTAGAGCTTTTCATGCTTCAGCTGCAGTAGTTACATTTCGGACATGCGTAATTGCAGATGATTCCAGGGTAAGACTAATTTTTGTTAGTGCCTTCTGATCGCTCCTCATCTTTGTGACATTAGAAACGTTCATCCCTATTGGGTAGCCACTGATAGTTTCCCACAACTCTTCATGCATAAGATTATTACGCATTTAAAACTTCCACGTACTATATATACCCTTCTCTATTATGTAGGGTGAACGTTGGAATAGAGGAACTACGTATACCTCGCTCATTTGTGTCTCCGTTGGGTTTCGCCATCTCAGAAGTGTATGCAAAGAACTATTATGTTTCGTACCCAAAAAAAAATCACATAAATATGACTTCAACGAATTATTATGAATACATAAATTACTTTTCTTTTATATAAACAAATAAAAGAATGTCGTGCTAATAACGATTTGTTGTAATTAATTTTTGTATTTGAGAATAAAAGATGTGTTTCATCTGGTTGTTATTTTATTGAAGTAAGTGGTAACCTAGTTACATCGAATAAGAAGAATTTTGAATACTTTGTAAAAACACTATAAAGCCAGTATTATTACAACAGTACCCTATATCTTAAAGAGAGAAACGAGAATGAAGTACCCATGGAAGGTGTCAGTTACAATCGATCTATGTAAACAAGACGTATAGTAAAGTTCCAATACGTCTATCTATAAAGGTTCTAATTAATGGTTTTAAGTATCAAATATAATTATGTACTGTAAGTAATGTCTGAATTCACAGTTTTAATTTTTTAATAACTTTTTTTTTATAGACTCATGCCTGTATCCCCGAAGGGGTAGGCAGAGATGTAATAATATTACACACACATTTCGCTATGATTTTTTTTTTGGTCCCACGTAATAGGGGGCAAGCCTATTGCCGTACCGGGCACATAACCAGACTCAGAGCTGCTACTGAGAATTTCCTAACGGAAAAACCCAATAACACTTTGCTCGACCCGGGAATCGAACCCGAGACCTCTCAATCCCACGTGCACATTTAAGCCGCGAGACCAACGATGCAGTCACAGTCTGATATGAAAAATTTGAAGCTTCGTCATAAACTTACACTTGTTCTACGTGCACGTGACGTACTTAGTTGTGATGACATGCTGATTTAGGCATTATCGAAGCAAATTTAAACACCTAACCTACTGCCGAAATGCCATAAGCAATTTGATCAGGTCACATAAGTGTTAGCTTATGACGCTCGTCAATTAAATTATACAATCACACCACGACACAAAATCAACCCATATTTTCCGAAGCAAATAACCAATTGTATATTCAGCCTTAGGCCAACACGTTTCAGTTTCAGAGGTGACGTCACGGAAATTGGGAGGGAATAAATTTACGTTCAAACGTCATGCTTTGAATGGCTCTGTTGTGATAATCATGGGAACTGAGAACCGATTTTGGTTATGTAATATTGTTTATAGAATACAAGCAACCTTCTAAGATGTTATTTGTAGCCAATATGGATGTTTTTTGTACTTGAAGAGAGAAATGAGTTTTTTCAAATGATATATTATCTAACCTTCCTTATCTTATTAGAGAACCGCAAATAAATCTTTGTTATTTCCGCGTAATCATGCCAGTAATAAAAGGAATACGGTTTTATTTTGTTTTAAGACTTGGAATTATTTATTTATTTATTTATTATCTTTATATACACATAAAGGTATAAAGGTGGACTTAATTATGTGATAAGTCTTAAGATTTCTTTGTCTGTTGTATGAATATGTTTCTTTTCTGTTTAAAAATATTTAGGAAATGGTGTAATGTGAAGTTTATATACATACATTTGGAATTAGGTATAGATACCAGGATCATTGCCGCTTGTTAATTATTGCCACCATACAATTCAGTTCCCAGACTGACTTATTAGATACCTGTTTTGAAATATATGTCAGTTTATATTGAAATTTTAGGCTAGCTGGAATGCAGCTTTTTAATAAACATGTTTTAAAGACACAAATAATAAAATTGAGTCAGTTAAAATGATTATTTTCTATTCATCATCATCAGCCTTTAAAAGTCCACTGCTGGACTAGGCCTCTCCTTTGAAAGGAGGAATTGGCCTACTATACCTCGCTGGCCAAGTTTTCCTTCTCTTACAGTGCTGTTCTCTGCATAATATGGTCCCTCTATCGGCTCTTACGACACCCATGGGATGATATGGGTTGGTAACATTCCGTATTCTTAATTCATCACCACACGGACGTTGTTCTATTACGTGAAAAGATATAAAATAGGACTGTTTTGTGTATTTTTATGTTGTTTTTATTATGAGCGTCATTTTATATTGCCTATGCCTTATTGAAAATAACACTGAATGAAATGGATAAATAAAGACATTTGCAGAAACGAGAACTTCCATCACATACAGTTGTTATGATAAATGTCGAACATTCCACTGTCCCTAAAATTAATACAACTTATAAACATTTTAATGTCTACAAAAAAGCCTCGTCCATAAACTAACATAATTTCTCTTCCCTGCTTTTCCCTGATTTTATGGCGTGTGTGGATTAATGTCATGTAGTGTCGTGCTCGTAACGTGAGGTATGTATAAGAACATACTATTAGAAGAAATTAGGGTCACATACGTTTGTTATACAGAAATATGGAGAAAGGAAGAAGGGGCTGAAACGGTCGCTGTAATTGCTAGTACGTAATCATTTGGTGTTTGAATTTGTGGACGTCGTCGCTGGTCCGGCTTTTGTGCTACTTTCTTTTGGAATGTGATTTCTTAACGTAGAAAGATATATTTTCTAAATCTTGGGGTTTTCTACTGCCAAAAGGTTACTATGTCAGTGTTGCTAAAATTTAACGTTATCAAAACAACGGAAAGGTCAAACAGGACATACCATGTTCGAACTATATGTAAATATAAAGATACATATGATTTAAACTAGGTAAACGATTCATGGTTTCAAATCCGCCTTGCCGCATGACACAGCTTTGATTGCATATCCGCACACAGACAAAATTTTGTTTCATCTATTAATTTATTACCTACTGCGACTCAAAGCCCAACAACTTTTTAAGCTGTAAATACTTATAGTATTAGCCAAAAAACACAAAGGAAAATTATCTACGCTGTCTGTATAGGCATTCATCGCCATCAGCTTAATAAAAACAAAAGCAAAGAGAATTATAAACAGGTTGATCTAATCTACATGCTACGCCATCCATTCAACTACATTAAAATACACATGACAATCTCCCAGCAAAATTAGTATAATCGTATTTCCCAAGACTTCAGCCGATCAGTAAAGCACTACACAGATTAAATAACTGCATACACAGCCACTGATTGCCGTGCTGAATTATGAAGAGTTACCGGTGTAATCTTGATTGCAGAATAATGCTGTTAGTGTTGTTCCTCTGGTGGTTTTACTGTGTACTGCTGATATTAATCTCGTGGTATGTGGGACCGCTAAGTGAGACTTGCTAGCTTATGTAACAAGCTCGCTACCTCTAGCTTAAATCTACGTCTAGTCTAGGAGACTACTGGTATATACTGGTGTAGTATAATGGGCTTTTATTAAGCTCAACTTTTCTGTTATCACTGTGTATAGTAAGTAAGTATTGTGGGTAGTGACGTAATATGTGGTCTAATATTGAGCGTACGGGCTTCTCGAGTAGGCGCGCGGCGTGTGCCAGCGTGTGCTTGGCGTTCACTCTGTAGTTCAAAGTGAATACCGGGTGCACGCCGGGCGCATGCTCAAGGAACTCGTATCTCCAATGTGAAGGAGGCCTTAACATTGTTCTTAACAATTTTTTTTAGGCCAGCAGAAGTTAAATTACGAAACGTAGGTAGTGATTTGAATATCGACGATCAGTGTAGGTCAAGCGTGAAACTTATATGATTTAATGTTCGAACCTACCACATTCATCGTAGTACTAAATGTATAGGTAATAAGCAAGAATCACTTTCCCATGTGTGCATACTACATTTTTCAATAGAGCCATTTGTAAACTGTGTAAAGTGACAGGTACTTTGTATACCGTGTGGGAATCGAACCAACAGTTCTCGGAGCAACACCAAACTTTACAGTTTAACATGTCACCATTTATGATTCATTCACTCTAGGTGGTCATCATCATCAGCCTTTAACAGTCCACTGCTGGACCAGGCCTCTCCTTTGAAAGGAGGAATTGGCCTACTATAACACGCTGGCCAAACGCTGGTATAGGGTTTGTATCAAGTTTTCCTTCCCTTACAGTGCTGTTCTCTGCATAATATGCTCCCTCTGCCGGCTTTTACGACACCCATGTGATGATATGAGGTGGTGACATTCCGTATTCTTAATCCGTCACCACACGGACATGGCGGGTCACTTTCCTGCAATTATGACTTGCCAGAACTTGCCAGAAGGAAGAGGCTTAGGTACATACGTCTTTGGAGTAATCTACTTACGCACGCCGTATCACCAAAACTGCTCACCCGATTTAGACGAGTGAGATTTAAATTTATTTAACTACAATGCAGACGATGACAGCTACAATTTCTCTTCCGATTATGCCTTTTTTAGGTCTTATTTAATGAACGTCATACAACACTTACTGCATACTAGTTGCCTAATTTTAGTGGTTTTCACGTTTCATACGAATTCTCAGTTCACTACAGTATTAAATGATTCATTGCTCGGAAGCCAGTTGCAACTAGATTGCTTGCTCGGATCATTCTGGTTTGCGACTACGCTACCTTTGAGTTAAAAGCAATTGAATAAACTTAGACATTGGTTTCTTTCATTTGTATATTGAATTATTCTCTTGGAGATACTGTGTAGGTTTATTCAGGTTTAAGTGGCAGACACTTACGTTTTTAAATTGTTTTATTTTTAAATTCTATGTAAACATAGTCATACATAAAATAATATAGTTTTGAGTTGGTAGTTATTGAATTAGCTCAGACTTTAGTTTGTTTCATTTGTATTCTGAACAATTCAATCAAAAATAGTAGTCAAATATATTTACCTTGTGGTTTATAGATATCTCGATTCTAAATGGAATGAAAATGGAATCTCGAGTCGAAATCCTCAAAGTTTGTCTACAAATTTGATGTTCTGCTCCAAGTTTGATAAAAGTTCATGTGATTATGCGAAGTAGATTGTGAATTGTTGTCAAAGAAAGTTGAGAACCACGTCTTTGTGGTTTTTGGAACTTGTCAATCTTGCATTCTCATTACCGTTTTATTCACATATTTTAAAATAAATAATGGAATAGAATAGATGATTTTGAGATTTTGTTTTGTAAATGTATAAAATTCAAATCTCTAAGAAATATTTTTAAATTTGACGTTAATAAATGTTACATTGTGACCTAAGTGTACAAAGGATTTGATTTCAGTTTATCATTATAAGGACGGTCATCAAATGATATAGCTGCTGTACATACTCAGTTAATACGAAAATTTTCCCCCAGTAAATTTCAAAAATATCTAAAATAAACAGGAAGTTGTTTCAATAGAAGCATGATTATTTTATTGTTAGTGGACGATTCCCAGTATAAGCAATTTTGCTAGGCATTTATCCGTTGGTCTTTTGCCTTTATAATGGACCTTGTGTTACAAATTTTATTCTGGAAAATTCAAAGTTCGTAAAACAGCCAAAGCTTTTGCACAAGTACCTATTTATGACGCATAATCTATTTACAAGCAGAACATACAAGCGAGTGTAATTATTCCGAAGCTAAAAAATGTAGACAAGAATATAAAAGTAAAAGCGAAACGGACGGGCTAAAAAGTCACAAAGCGAAAAGGTGTCGACATGTTAGCAAAGAGCCTATGACCACTTTGAGGTCAGAAATTCTTCCAAATAGACTAATAAAACATCTAAGGGATCCTCAGTGAAGAATGTTATACTATGTATCGTGCTAATGCTGTAAACAAAATTACACAGAAAAGAAACGCAGTAAGTAGCAAATGTTTCGTTTTACGTTTTGGAATAACTTTGACTCCATTTGAAAATTACTGTTGCAATATTTATTGAAGGAAATGTAAATATGAAACAAAGGCTATCGGAAATATGAATCATGGTAGGAATTTAATTTAAATGAATAGAGAACTGGGAAATGTAATTGATACACTAAGTTGAGCGGACTTGATTGCACATTGGTAGTTCTCTCGCACCGATTCGACATCTATTTTGGACGTATATTATTGAGATCTCAGTTTTTATTTCATATGGAAACCAGATAAAGATTATCTTTCTTTCTAAAATTCGCCCCATCGTAATCAATTAAGAGTGTTAATAACAGTATTTGAGTGTCACTGGTTTCATTGAAATCACATATAAGAAAATCAGTTGATAAGTTTAACTTTACATAGCAGTGTGGCGTACTACGTGCACATACCTACTTGCACAGTACGCACAACCCTACGCAGCGTAATCAACAGATAAGTGTGATAGCTGATAACTGATAAGAGCTGATAACGCTTAGCCGCGTCGCGTACGCGAGCGCGAGTGCGGCGAACTGCCTCGCCAACGCATTACATCTAACTGGCGACGAATGTCGTGGCCACCGAGTTTTGTTCAGTGTGCCACTTTATTATAAAGTGTGCGTGAAGGACAGAGCGCTAGTTAAGAGTGAGTTGACCGATGTAAATCAAATTGTGTTTATAGCTAGTTATAATATGTAGTCATGTAAGAACCGTTAGTTGAAAGTCTCCTTTTATTGGTCAATATCGATATTCTGCTCATCGCCACCAGTAACCTCTCTGAGTGTATATTTTTGTACTTAGCTTGCCATTATTTGTAAATAAATTATTACCACTTACCGATACCGATCTTCAAGAATAGTTTTATTATACTCGTCACGTCATCAGTCTGAACAAGTACCTCGTCACTCTGCCAGTACCCAGTAAACCCAGTACCTAACATACCTTCTATCCTACCATCCAGGAAAGCAGTATGGAGTAGGAAACTATATGTATCACTAATTGCCAACATATAAAGGATAGCAAATTCAATTGAAAATGGTCCTTTTTACGCCATGACTTTGATTTCGTATTTTATTTTAAAAAATACACGCTTTTCCAACTTAGTACATCCAAAATCCATGGCTTTTACTATTTTTAAAGCGGGCATCTACATAAAATCCATATCCGTACTTTCACAAACTGAAAACCGTGACTTTAGCCCCTCAAAAGTAATGCCCATTTCGTTTCGTTCCGAGTAGACTCGTAATATGTCGTAAAAAGGTGGTAAAAAGGTCGCCATTGGTAATCGTGTTGAAGTATACTTTCTGTTGTTTTGTTGCTTTTGCGTACTTGTTCATGCTTTGGATACGTTTGTGTAGATATGATAGAGCGTCCACGTATAAACTTTATGTAAAGGGTTGTTATAAAATAAAATTGTGTTGTTTATGTGGTCATCTTGTAGAAATTACTGTTAATAGCATTTTGGGCGTTTTTAAAGACCTCGTAAAAATGTGAGATAAAGTAGTTTAAGTTCGTAGTCATTTTGACTTTGGCATGTTTAAGTTCATACTTTAAATAAAGTTCCAGTTGAAGTTTGTTTTGGGTTGTGGAATGCTTTAGCAATATTGAAACAGCGGTCGTCGTATATACTCAGACTAGCGTTTGCTCGCGGCTTCGCTCGCGTTAAGAAGTTTTATTATTTATTAAGTATATTTTTGCGGCTTTGCTTTTGTTTAGCGTGTGTAAAATATTATGTCCTACAAAACTTCTTTGTACACAATATTCTTAACTAATCTGTCATAAGGCGCTAAAACTATCAAGCTATTGGGTGAATAGTCGTTAGATCTAGATTCAGTATATATGAGACCGTCTCTACATATATACATAACGTCACGCCTTTTATCCCCGAAGGGGTAGGCAAAGGTGTATTTCTACACCCACTTATCGCCAGATATACTTTAGTCCCACGTAATAAGGGGTGAGCCTATTGCCGTACCGGGCACATTTCCAGACTCCGTGCTGCTACTGAGAATTTCGGGACAGAAAAACCCAATAACACTGCCCGACCCAGGAATCGAACCCGGGACCTCCCGATCCCACGCGCAAATTTATGCCGCAAGACCGACGAGGCAGTCGTATAGGGTTTGATGTCGAGTTTCCGTCTCTACGCAAAGATGGTATTTGCATCGTGTTATCCCTTAGTCGCCTCTTATGACACCCACAGGAAGATAGGGGGTGGTGACACTTGTATTCTATGCCCTCAACCCCACAGCAAACCGTTTCTATGAGCTTTAAACTTATATGGGAATATTAATCCTGCTGCTATTAACTCACAAAGTCTGCCATAAGTAGCATTTTTCATCATATCAGCAAAATATTCGTCAGGTGTTAAGTAGTTATTACCTTTCCCGACGTGGGTCGTAATTGAAAACTTGCTTCAGTCATTAACATATCTGACAATGTCTGAACGCACCTCCATCGCTCTATCTTGTGTTCCGTACATTAAATAAGAGAGAGCACGAAACAAACATGCAACGTCACCAACAATAGGGACGACAGTACATTCTTCAACTTCTCCATTAACGTTCAGATTTTTTTAGCCATTTTAAAAAAGCAGAACCGACAAAACCTATGATTAAGCCAAACGAAAACAAATGCCAAATACAAAGCCGAGTCTATAACCAAAACTACTAAACCGAAACAAAGCAAATGCAATCCAAAATATGCCAAGATAGAACAGCCAAAATCGTCAAATAGAATTCGCTAGAAATATTTAGGTATAGTATGTACTATACAGCAACAAAAACAATTTAACAACCAACAACATCCAACCAACTGCGTACAACTAACCTAACTGACGACGAAAGTTAAATAATAACTGGAGAGGGTCATTAATCCGCGGCAAATCTTAACACCACGATTCAGAAAAATGACGTAATTGCACAACGCCATCTCTTGGCAACATTTAGAACTAAAATTATTTTGTTCGTCTTAATTTATTCGTTCCATTAGATACTGATAGTTCAAACTAATACATTCACATCCTCCATCATCCCTTATTTTATCCCCATGGGGATTGAATTTATCAAAATTTTATTTAAGCGGACGTCTTAATCATAGTACCTCCAATATTTAATTTCAGTTCAATTAGTCGAAAATCTAAGAAGATTCATACAAACCTTCATCCCCTATTTTATCACCTTAGGGGTGGAATTTATCAAAATTCTTTCTTAGGGGATGCCTACGTCATAGTAGCTATATGCATGCAAAGTCTCAGCCCGATCGATGTTTCTAGCAAATAAATAATTATTCTATTCTATTCTATTCTATTCTATCGGTTTAAAATTGGCAAAGTTTCATACAAATTTTCATCCCCTTCTTATCCCCTCAGGGGTGGAATTTATGAAAATTCTTTCTAAAGGGATGCCTACGTCATAGTAGCTATATGCATGCAAAGTCTCAGCCCGATCGGTTTAAAATTGACAAAGTTTCATACAAACTTTCATCCCCTATTTTATCCCCTTGGGGATAGAATTTATCAAAATCCTTTCTTAGGAGATGCCTACGTTATAGTAGCTATATACATGCAAAGTCTCAGCCCGATCGGTTTAAAATTAACAAAGTTTCATACAAACTTTCATCCCCTATTTTATCCCCTCAGGGGTGGAATTTATGAAAATCCTTTCTAAGGGAATGCCTACGTCATAGTTAGTAGCTATATGCATGCAAAGTCTCAGCCCGATCGGTTTAAAATTGACAAAGTTTCATACAAACTTGCATCCCCTATTTTATCCCCTTGGGGGTAGAATTTATCAAAATCCTTTCTTAGCGGATGCCTACGTCATAACATCCACCTGCATGCCAAATGTCAGCCCGATCCCTCCAGTGGTTTGGGCTGTGCCGTTGATAGATCACTATGTCAGTCAGTCACCTTTTTATATATGTCAAAATAATCAACCGCAACTCACGTGAAGTCCAGTTGGTAACGTTACTCACATATTATATACAAAAATGTAACTCACGGAAAAATTAGGAAGCATTCAGATTGAAACAAATTCTTTAAAAAGAGTAACTTTAATTAAAGAATATACGCATGTTGAGCATATAAATGAGTCTAATAACTGAACGTTTATTGCTTCTGAACATTATAATTAGTATTATTTATCATACTATAATATTTATTTTAACGTATTTTTTATCAGCTTGAGGCTAATTTTTTATTGTATGCTATATAATATACAGGGTGTCACAAGACTCATCACCAAGCCTTCGGCTACTCGTTGTGGACATCATGCCAAGTCATACTAACCAAAAATAATACCTGGGAAACGATTCTTTTTTAAGTTTTCGTTTTTTTTAAACCGCAATTAAAAGCGCGCGCGTGCATTGTTTGAAATATTTTCTTATCCATGGGGTCCTAGGGCATCTGAAGAACATATTGGTGGGGTAAATGCATCGATTTTGTACCTAATTAGAAAAATTCCATACTAACTTTGAGCCTCAATATCCCCTGAACCAGTAATTTCCTAGGTATGGTGAAGAAGTAAGAAATGTTCGTAGTGATTGGTACAACATGGGATTTCAGTTTTCGTTAAGGGTCTTTTTACACCCTGTATATATAGCACCTATTTTTATATAATATACTATCAGTAACATAATCAGGGAACTTTAAACATAGGTAACCTAATAATATGGCATTTTGTTAAATTTTCATAATTAGGTACATTGCAGATGATTAATAAAAACTATATACATTACTATCTTAAATAATCATACTGTCTAAGAATATATATGGACATAAAACTAAATATAAAAAGTAAAAATAGATACTTATGCACAGGTGTGTTTAGGCGTCGTAGAATGCCTCCGCATCAATATCATCGGGTAACGTGCCCAGAAGGCTGGCAGCATTGCCATGCTGGATGGCAATGCTGATTCTTTGAGCAAAGCATAAACCAGCCTTCTGGTCACGTGAGACGTCGACTAACCGTTTAGATATTTCTCGGTATAAAGAACGAGCGCTCGGACCCCATGAGCCTAGCGTTTCCACCCCAAACGGCTCAAATACGTAATTAGCTACTAGTTTACTGTATTTGCGCCGTTTGAGGGTTTCCGCAGATGCAGCAGCAGCGCCAGCATGGCCTTCCGAGCTTGAAACATGGGATGGCGCGAGGGTGCCTACGCAGGTTGCGTCCCACACCAAAGGCCTACCCATTTTCCATGGCAACAGTGACATACCGTCAGGTCTCTTCCCGTCGTCGCGTACCAAACCATTTGGTTCAAGTACAGCTGGTACACCAGACGCGACAAGAGCACGACGGATTATGTCATTTAGGTGAGCATAACGAGGAATTCTTCTACCAGCGCTTCTGCTGCAGGATAGCCCATGGTGTCCGAGGCTATCGACGTCTTCTCCACAATGACATCGATGCGGAGAAACACACGGAGCTCCTAAACGGAGACAAGTGGCGATACGGAACGTCTTATCGTCCAACATGGTTCCTGTATTGGACGATGGTAGTGCCTGAAGCCATAGACCGGATTCCCATTCCCCCACAGCCAGCAAACGAGCACGCTCTGTAACATTAAAAGATGTATCCAAAAGAGTTTTCCTCACTATGTTACAAAGCGGCGCGTCCCACTGTCTTTGGGGAGAATAGGTTGGTGGGCAAATCAGTGTTTGGACAAGCCATTTTCCAGGCGTTTATAGCTTGGGTTTTGCACAGCACTTCTGAGTTAACTAGTGTAGGTGATAATATTTTCCTAGTTAACTCTTCCGTGCTGTGAACCAAAGACAGGAACGCCGGTAAACTGACACTGAAAATTTTGCGAACGCCGAGCCCACCCAAACGTATGGGTAAAGATGCTTGTAGCCAGGCTCGGTCGTCCAAGTCCACATTAAATTTTTTTTTTAAAGTAACTTGTATAATTTGGTCGATTTGTCCTAATAGTGTTATTTTTTTTCAAAGTTGCAATGATCTTAAGGCATGAGTAAATTTTGGGACGAAAAGGCAATATCGAATAATAGTATAAGCCGAACGTACATATATTAATTTTGAATAGACAATCTGAAATTTCACAAAATATTTGTATTTTTTCTTCTTAAATCAAAAGCTTCTTCAAATACGGGCGAACCTAGGAGGCGAAATGAACTCATTTCAATAATTTTGATGTTTGGTGCCAAATGATTAAATTTAGATACTTTCGAAAGTTTTTTGTAGAGTCTGTTGTATTTATAAACAACTCACACTTACTAGAATTTAGTTCCAAGCCAATAGATGCGAATTTATTTTTAATAAAAGCTAAATCTTGTAATACAATGTCTAGATCTTCTCCTAGGGTTCCGTCGTCTAAATACCATACATTAAATTTAGAATTTATTTGTCGAATAATGAGTTGTAAAGCTAAGCTAAAAATGACTGGTCCAAGAGGGTCACCTTGTTGGCATTTAACTGCAGATTCCAAAAGATTGTCCTGATATAGTATCCTGAAATTTAACAAAATAAATACTGATATATTAAAAGAGCTACTTTTAGCTCTATTATATGGCATTTATTTATTTTTATAAAAACCAGCTTCTTACTTGCGCTGTTTCACCCGATTTTAAATAATTTTTCAAAATAATAACCTATCAACTATTCAACAATAATAACCTATCTGAGATCTCGAAAATATTAGCTACCAAATATTGTATTGCCTAATATGAATGAGAAATCTTAAGAACCAAACTATAATTATATGGATACTAGCTTTTTCCCGCGGCTTCGCTCGCGTAAATTTGGGGTTCTCTAGTTATAGTATATCATCTATGTTCTGGGTAACACAAATTTCCTTTATTGGGCGGATGCTTCTATAATTGTCGTTTTAACTCTTTAAGAATGTCAGCTCTTGTAGCGTGGTGGCTCTCAACAACTCCTTTAGAAATATAACTGCAAAAAGTATTTACACATACAAACTACTTAGTACATGTACTAAGACTTAGTAGTACTCAAAATGTTATCCGGTATCTGTGACATTTCGCTAGAGTGGCCATTATGGCGACTGTGATTTGTCTGTCAGAACCATTAGAATTTAACAAAATACTCGACAATCTGATTTTTTTTTTTAAATAAAGATTTCGAGTCGACAACATATATCCATATGTTGTTGACTCGAAATCTTTATTTTTTAATATTTTATTATTCAGGTAAGGTTTCGATGTACTCCTTGACGAAATTAATAATATAAGATTTGACACTGCGATAGCAGCGCAGTCCGTCGTTTTCAATGTAAAAAATTCCAAAATCCACAACTAATTACAAATTAAAAATTAAGTAAAAAAACATTTTCCAGTGGACTAAATTGTGAATCTAAATCATTCTCAAGTCCGCTTGAACACACACAAAAAATTTCATCAAGATCGTTCGAGTCGTTTAGGAGGAGTTCAGTGACATACACACGCACACAAGAAATATACAGTGTGTTTCATAACCCCCTGTCCGATCCGGAAACCACATATTACTGACTTGCAAAGCATACTAGGAAAAATAATAAAAAAGTCCAGGTCTTCATAAAACATCACAATTAATTTCCTTAGTACAGTATTAACGAGAAACATTACCCCGAAATTAGGGAAAATTCCCTAAACTAGCAACACTCCACTCAGCGGCGGTATCCTTTATGATTCTATTAATTCTATTAAAATATTGTCGGCTTTTTGTGTCAAAGGGCATGCCGCCTTTAAAATAGTGCAATTTTACCGCCAAACGACCCGCGCGACCCAATACTGAAATGCGGTAGAGATGTTTACGTTCGATGGCAGCTCATATCGATTTAATAAATTTTTACATGAAATGTGACACAACATTCATTTTTCAAAGAATTATTACATTAATAATATTACGATATCGACACATTACGTAAACAAGACTTAAATAATACTTCTGTGTTACAGAACTTAATAGAAGACTATCATCTACTAATTTCGGTAACCTAAATCAAATAAAAAAGTTACATAATTTTTATGTTATAACAATAATTTAAAAACAAACAACAATTTTGCGTTGGATACGTGCCCATCTCGTACTGGGACAATAATAACATATCGATAAAAACAGAACTCCAATAAATATCATTGGTTACATCCCTAGCTGACTATTTTTTACGACTTTAATTTGCCTACTAATCACTCAGTCTTGCGTTAGGATTATTTTCGTTCGGACTTCCGGAATAACTTATGTTGTGAAATAGTTACGTCGTCGGTCGTATTCAAACTCTGAATACTTTAAACATTTCGATGTGTTTAGGTAGTAGTGAATGCAATTCATGCATGTGCACATAGTGATAAGGAGGAACAGTTCGCAGGACCACCAGGTCTGCCAGTGCCTTTGGAGCGCGTTGTTCAACGGCTTCACCAGCTCGTGAACTATAGTGTGCTAGTTAGTGTGCTTTCAAATAGGTACCTTTGATAAAAAGGTACCGTACCTAAGTACCTTTACGGTCGACATGTGGAGCACGATCGTCGTACGCAGCTTACAAGTAAGTTGATGTTTTTCGGAATTAAAGGTAACCTGCCTAAGTAAGATTAAAAACAATTGTAATTACCATAAATACTGCAGCGCTCATAGCGTAACTAAGCTTTTGGATCGTAATAGTTTGGCAAAGTTAAGCAACGGTTGCACAGGTCATCACTTGGATGGGTGCCTACGTGCTCAAAAGGCACATAAAACTGAATCTAAGAATCGTAAGGTCATGTCGTAGGCCTTCGGGTGATCTGAACTTTCTGAATACACGGACACCAAAGTTGGCTACGCACTCTTACGAAACAAACAAACAACGTAAACAATACCTTCCGTTTTACCTAATGCAATAAACCAGCTGTTGCAACAAACTCATACATAAAATGGGTATACCTACCTACCTAAAATGATGGCACGTGTAAAGTTGACGTTCGGTTTTTGTCAAAGGATTAGATAACTAGACGCGGCCGCCGGCGGCGCCGGCCGATGCACTCAACGATCTTTTATGAACTTTAGGTACCTAGTTATTACGATTTATGAGTCTTCAGTGTTGCCATGGGTAATCTGATGTGATATTATTTAAAGTTAATTAAATTTACCAGGGAAAATTTTATCTTAAATTGCCGTGAATTAATGACAAATACCTCATCATTTTAGGGTAGAGCCCTACAACCCCTTCATTGATCGGACGGAGGGTTATGAAACACCCTATATATATTAAGATAAAAATAATAAATATAAATATTAATATACTATTTACCTACCTCGTGTTAAATATCAGTGAATAATTTGTGTTATTCACAAGTCCTGTGAGTAACAGTGTGCAATATGAAGTAGCCCTTAGTTGTGTTACGTTATCTACAGGAACAAAAAAAGGAATAATCTCTAAAATGGATACTCATGAATAACTTAAAACATCTTACCTTGACCATTAACCAGTGCGTCGTACAATCACTATAGTATGCTCTAACTGATACCGTATTAAGATTTCCTGAATTCACATCAAAACTCGAAAAAACTTCTCGTTTCTCGCCGGGATATTTTTTGATATTTTTTGTGTGAGCACACTTTTTCATCCAAAACTCAAAGACGCGTCAAGATGGAGTCTTGAAAGTCCCGTGATATTTAGAAAAGTGTTGCTAAAGGATAATAAAAGTTCGAACTGGTAGTTTTTATTACTGGGTATAACTAAAACGCCGTTATCTACCGGGAGTTATTCACAGGATCATTATTTATACTTTTATTTTAAGTAAGAATTTTATAATGGAATAAATGACAAATTACAATTTTATATAAAGAAAACATTTGTTGCGCTATTGATTTACATTTTTATTAAATAAACGAAGCATAAAACTGTATAATTTAGATCATTTTATATTTTTTTAATTGTCAGACCGTGCGAGGACACTTTTTATTTGTATGGACCAGAAATTCTTGACTTATGTTAAATATTATTTTTTCGGTTTAATTAGATTCGAACCATTACAGAAACGATTTTATTATATAGAATATTAATGAACTTTAAATAAAAATTGGTTAATAGAAGCTTTTGATCTCTCTTGATCTTCAAATAGGCCATTAAAGATAGAGGACATGCGATTTTTTAACCCATGTACGATTATTTTGACTTCTACCCATATATTAAGATTCAGAATATCTGTTTATGTATCACACACATTTTTGTGTTGACTCCTGCATAACTAACAGACAGACAGTTGACTAAGATATAAACCAAACGCTTACACGACTCTTAAACCATTTTACGATTGGCATGTGAATAATGTTCTTTGATTCATCATGGTAGTTGTACCGCATCAAAAAAAAAATTCTAAACAGTACGTACAGACCGACGCGCGACGGTCTAAATCAAATACTTATTAATGCCCCAAACATCTCGGTCGTAAGCTTACTTTATTTTCTTGTTTTTATGTCCCGTATTTTGAGGTTACATTAACTCAATACCGATGTTGATCTAAGAATAAAGAAAACAGGCTGTTTCAGTTTATTTGTCAGCGCTGTAAACATGAATGAATTACGTTATTGATAAGCAATTGCGTGCTTGTCAGAAGCTTGTGTTTTACGATTAGTTATACATTTGTGTAAAGATATTTATTTTATACAAGAATGATGGCATAATAACATAAAGTTCTAAAGCTCGTTTAATGGGAAGCAGTAAAGCTTGTAACCACTGACAGGTGTAGTTGTGTTTTTGTGTTTATTAATGCTGAATTCCTAGTAGAATTTGGCCTGCTGTTTACCATATTGGCTAGACGGATCAGTACTTAGTTATGTTCATGTCGGGTTTTCTGTCTCTTTTACAACTACTTAAAGATGAAAAGGGGTACGGATATTTTCTATTCTCAATCTATTACCACATGGACAACAGCAAACAAAGTTACAATTGCAAGCACTGTGTATCATGTTCATCTCTTTGCCACATATCTTCTGAGCTGCCTATGTTAATATATGACAAAGGAATTCGAGCAATCGTGAGAAGCGAAATAATAATAAACTGCTTATTAGCTTTGTGATGGCATACGTTACGAATTCGTTATGGTATCCTCTTTGCTTTTACTTTGTAGTTTCCTTTACTTCTTTAGATTCACTTTTTGCGCTTATTATTGTTAAGTAATTAAAATGTATAGCAACCAATAAAAGCTAAAACCTACTATGACTTTATTTTTAAATATATAATTTAAATATCTAATTATTCTCAATTTCTTATTTCTATTTAAAATAAATCAACGCAATACTGCATTACCGAAACCTCGTAAATTGTTCCGGACTGCCTAAAACCGTCCACTCAAGCAAAGCACCGAATAATTCAATTTATCGTCGTATCTATATTCGATACCGAGTGGCTACGAACTGCTCGATTCTAATTCCGTTGGTCCAACGCGTTTTAGTTAAGCCGGGTGTGTACCCGGCGAACCTGCATTAAACTGTGTATTAAACCTGCGAATATTTAATACGCAACGTGTGCAAAAGTTGTGAATACCAATCCTACTCCAGGGAGAGTAGGATTGGTATTCACAACTTTTTTATCCCAGGCAAACCATTACAAGTGCTCTTGTAACTAACGAGCCAATTATGTTTTACAATATCTGAGCACGCCTTCAGAACTGGAATGTTTAAGATCACGTCTTAGTTCTTAGTAGCTAATCCACGAAACTACTCTACAACGGGCATGTTAAGTAAATAAGTCTTAAACAAAGGTATGAAAGTAAACGGCGCAGGAGAAGTACATTCATTTCGTCGTCTTCCAGTAGAGATGAAGCCATTCCTCGCAAGTCGCGAAAGATGACCAGTAAGCTGTCGACTCGCTATTTAATTAAACTTATCAAAACATAGAATGGAGAATCAAATTAGTGGGCTTAGCAAAGAAATGGTATGAGGCTTTACCAACAGTGGTATAATTTTACTTGGAGTGAATGGCAAGCAAAACTTCGAAAGGCCTTTCGAAGTGAAGATAATTCTTCTTCTTATAGTTTTTATTTTGAGTAAACTAGTTATGGTTACATAAAGAGTGCAATTATAGGATCAATGTGTGGACAATGGACTGTTAATTTAGTGGAAGTGTTATCTTTCGCGTTAGTGAACTTGTTAACCTTAAAATTAAACTCAACTTCAAAACTGTAACAACAAATAAATTGAAGTTAAAACTATCAGTGTAAAACTATAAAAAGCAGTGAATTTGTGTGAAAAAGTTATCACTGGCATCAACAGTCACTGTGAATCAATGAAACAATATATACATTGCTGAAAGACCTTTGAAATCACAGTTATTTATGAGTTTGGTATGGGAAAATAAACAATACTTGTCAATCCTGTCAGAAGTGTCAATTGGCATTGTCACTACAAAATGTCATTGATGTCAAACTAATATCAGTGTTGCCATACGATAAATTACTAAATCTTCGTTGCGTTCCAGTTGTAGCACTAAAAGTATTTGAAACATAGTGTATTGTATAGAAATATAATATTTAAGACTTAAGTGCCTACGCTAACAAACACCAATGGCATCTAAAAGCGTTACATATGCGGACTGTCGGAGTAATACTGATATCCAGGAGAGCTTGAAATGTAGTAAATGTCGTAAATTTTACGACCTCGCATGCGCTAATATTTCTGATAAAAAATATTACTCATCGATGACTAAAGACCAAAAACTTAAATGGATGTGTCATGAATGCAGAAGTAAATTACCGAAGGTGGGCAACATCAATACACCCGTGCGCAATCTTAAAGAAGATGACTGTAATCTTTGTGGTACCGGCGAAGAAAATGCGGAATTGGCCAATATCACAATTCGAAGACAGCAAACGGATACTTTTCAATCTGCTACCCCTGCCAGTTATGCCTCGGAAAACCCTTCTAAAAGTGACCAAATTTTATCCTCTAGAGCTCCATCACCCAATAATAATAATGTGACTCTTCGTAGCATCAAACCGTCGCTAGGCCAACAACCAGGTCTGCCAACCGACAAACAAGGTGATACTGCTACAATGGGCATTAACACCGACGCCCTTCGCCAGTTAATAAGGCAGGAAATGGAACGTGCTGTAATTGGTACCATAAATGACTTAGTTAAGGAACACCTAGATAAAATGAACCAATTAATAATCAATTTTTCAAGAATCTCTATCATTTTTTAATGTAAAGTTTGAGGAAATGAAATCGACGCTTGAAGAAAAGTCAACCACAATACGATTTCTTGAGAGCGAGAATTCAGCGTTGCACAATTCTGTAAAGACCTTAGCCAATCGGATGAACATTTTGGAACAGCAAGCTCGATCCAATAATATTGAATTGCAGTGCGTTCCGGAACATAGATCAGAGAACCTACTTTCTACAGTAACTCAACTCGGCAAAATTATCAAGTGTAATGTAAAAGAAAATGACGTTCAGCTTTGTACTCGTATAGCAAAAAAAGATAAACAAAGTAATAGACCAAGGTCAATACTCGTGAAATTTAGTAGTCCTCGGCTGCGCGATACATTCTTAGCCGCAGCTATTAATTTCAACAAAACCAATAAAAAGTACACTAAATTCAAGTCACCTGGGCATTGCAAAGGACAACCCAACACCAATTTACGTGGTCGAGAATTTGTCACCGGAGAATAAATTAATTCATGCAGCAGCAAGGACTAGATCTAAAGAATTAGGATACAAATTTACGTGGGTTCGTAACGGAAGGATTTTTATTAAAAAAGATGAAACATCCGATACTATAGTTATTAATAGCATTGATAAATTAAAATCTTTGACATAGATTGCTGTTTCAAATTATACAATCATGCATGATGTGTTGTAGTTAGCCTTAATATTCGATTTCCTAAAGTGGTATTTTCAAAATACCAGAGGTCTCCGTACTAGTCTAGTAGATGTACGACAAATGATACTAAACTCAGAATATGATGTCTATGTTTTTACTGAGACCTGGTTGTGTAGCGATATATTTGATTCGGAACTTTTTGACGACTGTTACACTGTTTATAGACGTGATAGAGAGACAGCTAATCTAAGCAATTCTAAAAAGACTGGTGGAGGTGTCTTAATAGCTGTTTCAAATAAATTCCACTCATGTCGCAGGGAGGAGTGGGAGAGTGACTGCGAGGATTTATGGATTACAATAGAGTTGTGTACGGGTAAAGCTACTTGCGATTTGTTAAAACTATGTGGTATTTATTTGCCATCGCCGTTACGCTCTGATGTATTTGAAACATTTTTGAATAATTGTAATACTGTGATAGATAATAACTCTAATAGTAAGACACTTTTAATTGGAGATTTCAACTTAACCTCAGTCGACTGGATATCACTGGACAACAATCAGTCCTGTGAATTATCGCCGTCTTTTAATTCAAATTGTAACAAAGATATGTTTGTCGAGTTTATTGCACTCAACAATTTGAACCAATTCAATTGGGTTAAGAATTTCCAGGGCAACATCTTGGATCTAATACTTTCTGATCTAGATGAAATTAAAGTAGTTGAATGCTGTAATCCAATTAGAAATATCGACAAATATCATCCTGCCTTTGAATTTATGCCTGTAATACCAATTAAAATCAAGTGTAAAAGTAAATCACAACATAAGCTAAATTTTTATAAGGCCGATTATCAAAGCATTAAAACTGCACTAAATTGTATCGACTGGGCTAATGTTATTGGTCTAGACACGGACGTGAATATCATGGTTGATAAATGTTACTCTTCGATCCGAGACGTCATAAAGACTTATGTACCATTAAAACCACCACACTCTAATAAGTATCCGTCATGGTACTCAAAACGATTAGTATTGTCTTTAAAATCTAAACATAAGTTACACAAGAAAATAAAAAGGTATAATAATCCTTTAGACATGATTGAATTTGGTTATTTGAGAAAGGAGTGTGGCTTGTTGATAAAAGACTGCTATGCAAAGTACATCATAAATATAGAAAATGCCATTAAAAAACATTTCAAGTATTTTTGGACACATATTAAAAATCTTCGCAGATCCTCTTCCTCCTACCCCGCACGTATGACATTAAATGGAAAGATTGCTAATGATACAGAGTATATTGCTGACTTGTTTGCCGAACATTTTTCTTTAAGTTTTGCTTCTACGACTCAAGGAATTAATTTGACGTTTTCCGAATCAGTTAAACTTATTAACTCTGAGCTCAGTCTATATTTGATATCTCAAGATACAGTAGAGAAAAGGCTATCTACCCTTGAACTTTCCAAAGGTGCCGGGCCGGATAATATTCCTCCAATTTTCTGGTCTAAATGTGCTAGGTCATTGTCTGCGCCGCTCGCACATATTTACAATGTATCTTTATGCTCAGGTGTATTCCCTATGGAATGGAAACGAGCGAGAATAGTGCCCATATATAAGACTGGCAAACGGGATGTTATACCCAATTACCGTCCAATATCGATACTATCCACTTTGTCAAAAGTCTTTGAATCTCTGGTACACAGAATATTATATGGACATGTAAAACACTGTCTGTCAGTTAATCAACATGGTTTTGTTGCGAAACGGTCAACCAACACAAACCTAGTTACTTTTATATCCCAAGTATCATCTGCGGTTGATCAAGGCCTACAGGTTGACGCCATATCCACTGACTTCACAAAGGCCTTTGATCGGGTTAACCATGAAATACTTTTAATAAAACTAAAATCTTTAGGTATTACTGGTAATGCTATAAAATGGTGTCAGTCATATTTGGACAAAAGGCCGTCATCGGTTGTGATCGATGGTGAAGAGTCTAAGCAATATTTAGCAACGTCTGGAATACATACCACAAGGCTCGATTTTAGGACCTTTATTCTTCAATATCTTCATAAACGATTTAACTGATGTCTTTATGCACTCAACTCCATACCTTTTTGCAGATGACCTAAAACTGTGCCGCGTGATTCGTGAAGAAAGAGATGTAATTGCGCTGCAGACTGACTTACATAATCTGAATCAGTGGTGTGAACGAAATAAAATGCATCTAAATTATTCGAAATGTAATTATATAAAATTCACTTGCAAGCGGCAACAAATCCCATCTACTTACCACATACAGGGTAACACATTGGCCCAACTCTGCATTGTACGTGATCTTGGGGTTTATCTAACTCTGAGTTACGCTTTATTCCACATATAGATAAAATACTTGCTTCAGCTAATAGGTCTCTTGGATTTATTCTTCGAAATACTAAAGCTTTTAAAAATCCAGCAACTTCTCTTCTTCTGTTTAACAGTTTGGTCCGTAGTAAGTTGGAATATTGTAGTACGGCATGGAATCCATCCTACCAGGTTCACAGCATAAGGATTGAAAGAATACAAAAAAGACTAGTACCTCAATTAGCGTATAGAACTAGGGTTCCACCATCTGTCACAACCTATGAGGATAGAATAGCTCATTTCAAAATGACTTCTCTCGAGTCAAGGCGAGTTGTCGCAGACATGGTGTTTTTATATAAGTTGTTAAATAACTATATAGACTGCCCAGATCTCCTAGCCAAAATTAACATTAACGTACCTTCTAGGCACCCTCGCTATTCCCGCTCTTTACTCAGTGTACCTAGTCATCGAACTAATCTCGGCAAACATGCACCATTAGTTAGGTTGACAAAACTTTACAACCATATATCAGATATTTCGGAGGACATAGACATATTTTATAATAAACTTAACGAATATAAATCTTTGATTTATACTCAAATTTAGCTACATATTATGATGTGTTTTTTATGTTTTAATAATCTTTTATGATGAGTCTTTTATGTTGTAATTTCCATATAATTTTGCAATTTTATAATATATATATTTTTTAATTTCATTTTATTTTTATTTTGATTTGAAAATTTGATTTGATTTTTTTGATTTTATTTATTTTAAATACACAATTTAATGGAATTAAATATTATTATATGACTGTATTTTTAAGGAAAAAGAAGAATACTGTATTTTTAAGGTGTCGTGTTAAATTATAAATATATTTTTAATTATTTTCAAATGTATTTCCAATTTTGATATACCTATTTTATTTTCTTGTATTGTAATATTTTAATTTCGTTATTTCAATTTTATATAATGTACGTTTTAACTATAACTATTTTATGACATTATAATAATAATATGCATGATGTGGTCGCCTGTAATTGAGAATGCACCAGGTTTTGTGATTGTTCAATGTTAATAAAATGTATGTGTTATTTCTTGTTGGTGATCCAAATAAATAAATAAATTATAGACGCCTGTTAGAAGAGATGTTAAGCCGCACTTCAGCCGTGATAGATTGTAATTATTATATATATATATATATTACCTTCTCGATTATCTTAGAAAATATGGAAATTAGAGCTATTGATCTAAAATACGAGACATCTTCATTTATGCCTTTTGAATATTGGTTTAATGACAGATATTTTAACTTGGCTGCGAAAGTACCATGTTCAATGCATAATAATGTTGATTATGTAACTCAATATGGGAGTTATTTCAGTTACCACATATTTTATAATCGATGTACAGATGTAGTCATAGCCCGTGCTTTGAATAATTGATTTTATTATATTCAGAACAGTAGTTGGTATTGTCAGATTCATAAATAAAGATTGTTCACTATTATTAATCAATGTCCAAGTGGTATATGATATCAAATTTTTGTTAGATGTCAATGAATTTAGTGTAGAATTAGATATGTCAGAGTTAATTGGTTTCACTAGGTCAATAAAATTATTATTAAAAACTAAAGTTATATGTAGCTGGTCTGTAACTGTACTTCCTTTGACATTAATTTGAATATTTTCGTTGGGGATATTGCGTTTGGAGGCATTTAATCCAAGTTGTCTTAGACTTGTTAATAGAATTCATAATATAATAATTATCATTGTGATTTTTATGTCAAATTGATAATGCGTTTGAGCGTTAAAGAATACTTATGTTGATTTCTTTTTTCTTGATAATTTTGCGTAAAGTGCATTTCATTATAGTATTTTTATATCTTAAGTAAGTTTTAATTGTTTGTTTATACATAATACTTTGCAAGAATGTTGTGTACGTCTGTAATTGATATACATATAAAATAGTATTCAGTGCCTTATTCTTAACGTATTTTAGTATGTATATTGTTGATATAGTTATAAGTAAATAAATAAATGTTTAAATTTGGTTTGACCAGATTCGTTTCCTGTTTTGCGATATGTCCATAACAGTTCTCTTTTTTAACGGCAGCGCCATCTATCCGGCAGCGTCATTTATTTATAGTTGTTGTTAAAAGATGCTTGTTTATTTATATAGTAATCATTTTTGTATTGAATATAAGTTTTTATTCCATTAAAATAAACATAGTCACGTCTATTAACAATTTTATAATGATTAATCTTGATTTGCAATCTGTGTGTTATTAAGTACTTTTTTTCGCTTGTACATAAACGACCGAATGTCATATTTCATAAATATGTAATTCACGATTGTAGTAAGTTAACCATTGTCTTTTAACTATGTATGTTAATAACTAGAATGTTGTAAATACGTGCGCCAGGAGGCAGCACGTTATCGGATGGCCGAATGTCATATTTTTGGTTTAGTTTAATATTAATTACGAGAATTATTTTATAGCGCATAAATCAATCGAGATTGATTTATGGGCTATACGTCAGCACACACCACACTTCACTAACTACCCACTCTTTTTGATTGTTATGAAGTGAGACGAGTCGAAGCGAAAGGCGTAAAAGAACGCCACTGTCAGTCTGATAACAACTCTCGGACGTAACGGACGTAACGAAGTAGCTACTTCACACACACTGTTACAATAATTCCCGCTAGCTGCGGGAATTATTGTAACAGTGTGTGATTGTATAAAGTGTACCAGTAGTAATTGAAATAAACGAGGAGTGGTTTATACCGGACTTGGTGTTTTCTTCAAAGGACCCTGTCATAAGGCTAATGAAACCCAAGACGGACAAAGTCACCAGAAGATCTAAGGACACTGTGAGCTCATTCTGCGTAAATAGTAACACCAGTAGTTGAAAAATGTTCGGGTACTTTGAGATAAATTATACATTCAAGAAAAAGACAAATATCACCTCAGTCTGCCGTGAACATGAATCCTGTAAAGAATTCGAAACGTTGGCTAGTAATAAATTAAAAATGTAGTTTCTAGATCATTCGTTTCAAATGTAATAACTTAGTGAAACCAATACATCGCGATAAAATCCTTAAACTGTAGTTTAATTTCAGTATGAAAGAAGTCTCATTCGCAACGAGTGACTCACTTCGCGGCGTGTAAAGGTCCCATTCTGTTGCCACGATGAGTTTGCTGGTATGCAGATTCAGATGGCAGCACACTAAGAGAATTTTTTTAAGTAGTGCGCGCAAAAGACGCTTTGCTAAGACGTGTTTTGGATGTTTCTGTGGCCTTTTCTGTGTTTTCCATGCTGCAAGGCAAGGCTCTATTTAAGTTTTGTATGTATGATACTCTCGTATTCTATAAGAATCAGACCGTGACTAATACATAATTATATACCTCCTAGATACCTTTATTAGAACATTATGACTATCTTAACTAATTATTTGAGTAACTCTTAAAGTTTAGTTATAGTTGATTGAATCAGGCGTTATTTAGCGGAACTCTTTTGTAACCTAGTGGAAAGAAAGAGGAAAATACCACCCACCCTCGGATTGACCACCCAAACTATTGCAATAGAAAAAAGTTGGCTTAGTCGTTGTCCATCGCTCCTGACGATACCTCGTGCAGAGGCGAAACACGATCGCAGCATAGTCGGCGCATACAGCGGGATACTGCAATTCAGGTATCTTCCTGGAACCCATACCATTCCTATATATTATATCCCTTATCCTTTCAGACGAGTTCGGTATTGTCAACCTTTTCCTAGTGCAATGGTGGTCAATCTAAGGGTGCATGGTGGGTTGCTCTTTCTTTCCATTAGGTTAGAATATTTAGTTTACTATTTATCAAATCATTTTACAGTTATTATTTAAAAAACATTGTGTACATATACAATCTCTATTTATGTAACGAGTAACACCAATCCCGTGATTATGACAGTCGTCATCATACTTAAAAGTCGTGCAATCCGAAGGTCCTTTCATTCATGAAGGTCATTGCACTATTGTTGTTAATAAATGCGCGATTGAGATCCGTTACATAAAAAATAAGTCTAAGTATGTTATATGAATGACGTAAATGATCATACTTCACTGCATTTGCCGTATGTTTGTTAAAAAATATATTTGAAAAAAAAATTAAGAATTGTCCGTCCATAGTTCAGCTTACATTACTTTCTTTTCCTCCAATATAAAGAAAAACTAACCAGCTGAACTGAAGACAAATATCTCGTAGGGTCAGATTCTACTTGTAGTTTTTACTTTTCTTTCGAGCACTGTAGTGCATCAACAATACAAACCAGACAGGATTTCTCAGTCGCTTTTATTTAAACTCGCGACTTTTTTCCGATAAACTAAACTTCGCAAACTTAGTAATTTAAAGGGTGACTTTTAAGTTATTTCTCGATATAACAAGAAATTCCTGACAATCGAATCAAGGAAGTTTTAGAAACTTTGTTTTTTTAATCAATCTTCATAATTGTCGTCTTAGTGGTTAGGATTAAAAATAGAATTCGATTTGTCAAAGTGATGGGCTGGATAGGTAATTAAAAAGATGAAAGGCCTGTGAGATTACAGACGTTTAATATGACCGATGTCAAAAACTCGACTTATTTTTTATGGTTCTGGAGTGGACTATTAGCAACTCTTATAGTTTTGCCTATATATTCAGATACAGAACGCCTCAACTTGAAACCTATATTATTTTGGCTATAGCTTGGAGGGCAAAGGTGAAAATTGGGCATGGTTCAATCACATGTAGTTCAAGTGATGAAATAATATATTGTTTGTAAGAGCAGTAGCGAGTAACATATAAATGTTATTTTAAATTAGTTTTTATGTTATACGAAAATGGCCAGACGGGCTCTTTAACACATTAGGAATTTGCTAAAAGACATGTCTATTCAGAATAATTCCTGGATCTGTCATTTCGGCTCATGTGAGGTTGTAACTCAATAACAGTACCCAATAGCGTAGCCATCGTAAATCGTTACGTCGCTTCAATAAGGCACTCAATTCGCAGTTTAAGACAAAAACAAATCATCCTCAAATGACGTCACATCGAAATCTTTATCCAAATCACTCAGAATACTAAATATGGCTCCCAACTACTGCCAAAAATATCCAATAAAGCTTTGAACGTCCGAACAGGATTATATCGCATCGACAGTGACACTTGGACGTTCAAACCGTTTATCTATATCTCATAGAATCAATGACCTGGAAACGGTACAGTGGAGCGGTTATATCCGTCGTCTATCTATCTATCTTTGAACTGCATGGTGTCAGAATTAATGGTTGGGACGTAATGGTATGATATCTGTAGTTATTTGCTATGTAAGCAGAAAGACTATCAAATTTCAAAAGGCTGTTTATTTTCTTATTCAGAATTTTTAAATTTGAACAAGTTCGACATTTCACGTAGTCATTTAAGTGGTCGCTGCGCACTATGATATTTCTCTCTCACGGGACAATAAGAGTACTACGTTAGCATTTCAAACTACTGTACCGAGTGTGGTTGTTATTGTGTCCATTACATAACACTACAATACCAGAATACGCCAATAATTATAATCGGAATGCTAGAATAGCTTCTTTACACGAAATTATTATACGAATATCTTAAACACTGGACAAAGTTCAGCTTATATCCAAAATTGGCCAAGTGCGAGTCAAACTCGCGCACGAAGGGTTCCGTACCATCATCTATAAAAGAAAATCATGTTTGTTATATGTATACTTACTTAAATATTTTTTAAGTTTCTACCTGTTTATTAAGATCGAGTAAAAAATTGCTTAATTTTTATTTTCGTTTATTGCCTGATATATAACTATTTATTTTGAAAGGTAATATACAACTATATATTCTGTGAAAATTTTATGCGTCTACCTGTTGCCTTTAGTAATATTGAGCAAAGAATACGGAAAAAACACGATTATTGTATGGGACCCCCCTTCATATTTTTTTTAATTCTTTGTATTTGTTGTTATAGTGGCAACGGAAATACATAACTTGTGAAAATTACAGCTTTCTAGCTATCACGGTTTATGAGATACAACCTGGTGACAGACAGACAGACGGATAGACAGACAGCGCAGGCTTAGTAATAGGGTCCCGTTTTTACCTTTTAGGTACGGAACCCTAAAAACCAACTCCAGAATGACAGTCTCTCCATAAAACAATTTGTCAACATAACAATTTTATACGTCATAATGGAAATGTTCACACAAAGCGTTTAAACTAACATCAGCTCATTCCATGAGACGTTTCCAGCAGTTAACATGACGCCATTAATTTGTTGGACACATTGACCCACTTTACTTAAATACCTGCGAATGATATTTTTTATTTGCACCGCTTCAGTTTATTTCGTAGTAATAAATTAGATAATTGAATGTGGCGTGTTTTGTTTCGTTTGTTAATTTGATTTATTATCGTATAGAAATAAAATGTAGCGTGGGAAATTTTATTTTATAAACATATAGACTTCACCTTCGGTGCCATCCACGTGACTTGGATTGTACTATTCAAGTTCGCCTGCGTAGGGAGCTAGATGTGGCCTGAGTTGAGTGTTGAATATGCGTATATAACAGACCCTGAATTAGACCCGAATAAATTGGACCTGAAATAAATTTATTAAAGGATTTTTTTGTGTGTGTTAACTGTTATTAATAGTGGCATGTATAATTTAGGTTCAAAAAACAATAACTATTACAGCTAATTAGGCTTTACTCATAAATGATAATACTAGATCCTGATTACCAAAGTCAAAGTCAAAATCCTTTATTCATTTAATTCACAAAATGACACTTATGAACGTCAAATTTTAAAAATAATTACTTAAAGCTTCTACATTAACCTTTACTGCCACGTTTGCAAAGCAAGGGCGTAGAGCCATGAGAAAGAACGGGCAATGAAACTCACGGTCACTCTTTTTCATCGCCAGGTTTTGCATAATACATAACAATTTCAATTTTGTAAGGTGCTGCAACTGTTACACCTTCTATGCCATTTGTATATATTTCCTCTACTTACGAGTAATACTCAAGCATAATATAATAAAATTTTGATGTTCATTTAATTAGCCTCCTGAAAATAGACATGGCGAAACAGGAGCATCCACTTACATTAAGTACCTAATAATGTAGGCAATCCGCGAAAATGTTCAGAACCATGATGGAAATGACGCAGGTAAATATTAAAAATGTAATACCAGCCCGTAAGACCGACATCGACCAGTCATCGCAAGTAGCACCCGTTCACGAGTATGACGCATGGGCCAACCATCATCCCTCTCGCCATATCAGAGGGCCAGAGATGACCCGACACACGACGCCACCACAAGAAATGACATTTTAGTGAGCGTGACAACAACGGTACCCGAACCGGTAGTAATTAATAATCTGTTGGTATACTGACCATGAACGCGAATTACTTCCATTTTTCATACATAGACTCACGCCTCTCTCCCCGAAGGGGTAGGCAGAGGCATATTAAACGCCCACTTTTCGCCAGTGTTTTGATCCCACGTAATAGGTGGCGAGCCTATTGCCGCTTATTGGGACATTTTGTTTGCCAGAGCCTCGTCCGTTGATCGGCAGGTGCACCACTTGCAGGTGAGGTTGGCTTGGGACCCTAAGTTCTTGGTGGGAACCCGATGCACCCTTCCATTTTTCAGATCATTAATATTATCATAAATTTGTGGAACGCGTGTAAAATGCAAATGTAGTACCTATATTTGATTGACATGATACCTGTCTTTTCGGGGACGAAAATAAATATTATAATTGAGTCCTTCTAATATTACAAAATAACATTATATTCTACCAAGTACCTACACATAATAATAATTATCGTAAATATGTAATAGCCACAAACTAGCAAAACTTCTATTAAAGATACTAGACCATCAAAAATATAAACATATATAATTATATATACTTTTTTGTAAATAAGTAGAAATTTATTACACATGACTCGAAACTTCAATTTGTGAACTACAAAGATAATATCCCACGTGGATTCACAATCGAGGATCGAATCTTGCATGAGATTAAAATATATAAAGCGGTAGGGCGGCCGCTTCTACTGCTACAACCGTGCAGTCAACTTCAAACTTTACTATCTGATGATCACGACAGTGCTGCCAAAGATACCTCCCATGTTTATCAATGAATAAATGATATAATAAGCTCTCGGTGTAACCCCATCCTTGCTTGAATACTGAGATACTGAGGCACATGTCGTCGTCTTCTGTTTAGACTCGTACAGTTTTCATATATTCAGAGTTATTACTTAACTTGTTACGTAAAACGAAATATTTACCTTGGGTTTTTAATTATATATTCTTGTTGAAGATGTATGCTGTGCTTATTTATGTATGTGACTTCGAGATTTTTGGATTTATATCTCTTCTTGATGATGACTCTGTTTTTTGGCACTTTTGAATAGGTTTGTATTTAGGTTTTGGTTGACTGTATATAAAATTGCGGCAATTTTTATTTGACAGAACGGCCTACCGAGCACTGATCTTTCGATGAGTAAAATTTTACTGTATATAGGTATCACGTGATCGTAATCCGAAGAATTAATGCATGATTGTCTTGTTGATCTAGTACAATTATTTAGTCACATTGAGTGCTGGACATTTCGGGTTCGATTCCCACCTAAAACAAATCTTTGTATGAAGGTAATGATAATTTCTAATATGTAGAGTGTAAGTTATCTAAGATATGAATGATTTTCAGAATATGTAAGCATGTCTATAAGCTATCGATTGTCTAGTACTGCCCAGACTCTGCCTATTTTGGGCTCAAGCAGTTGCGTATGCTGTCCTAAAATATTTAATTATTGTACAAGGAAACTTAGCTTGAAAATAATCTCAGCAGATTTCACTGTAAATTTTTATTTTTAATTATTACCCACGTAAAACACTGCGAAGACCTTGTTCAAATATTTTTGCGAGCAGTTTATTTACCAATTAACTCAATTTTGGCTGCAAACAAAACTATCATCTTGTGTTTTCAGCAACAGCCACTATGAAATTCATATTTAATTTACACAGCTTCCAGTGAGTTAATATTTTAAGAACAATTACTCAATTATTTACTCGCCGAGATTGCGCTACTAAAAATGGCTAGTAGAAAAAACTTTGTTAACATTTAGGCTTGCGGGTAATAGGAATTTTTAGAGAAACTCTGCGTGAAACTGAGATTTTCTGAGAATTAAGCAATCTGTGTAGGAAGTATCATAATAATTTTTGAATAATATTAATTCTGTTCTAGTCTCTTATTACTAGTATTTTCCTTGTTTAAAGTTTATTTATAATCTTTACTAGTATAATTTGTGATAGGTGTCTGTAATATAGCATTAAGGCCTCCCTCACATTACTTATGAGCGTTCCTCAAGCGTCCGTTCGGCGTGCGCCCTGCGTTCACTTTGTACCACAGAGTGAACACCCGCCGGCGCCGAGCGCACGCTGGTCGTACGCTCGAGGAACGCTAACGCCCAATGTGATGTCGGCCTAAATGCACACATCGCTCAGTGGTTTAAGCAGCAGAGGGACTGGAACTCTTCGTTGATTGGATATTTGTAAAGTAATCGATCAACTATGTAAAGTATATTTTTTGAGATGATATAATAAAAATCTATTGGCAAATCAAAATAAATCTGTATTTTCATACAACTTTTTTTACACTAAATAAATGTATTTTCGTTGAAATTCAACATCCCAGCTAGAATCGGTATTTATCGATCTACACTACGGGGATTAACAAACATTGAAACTAAACTACGTACAAAAAATGTTCAGATACGGTCTGTTTGTAGATTAAAGCTGTAATCCTGCAGGGATTCTTTGAAATTTGTTGCACTGTTAGATAGTTTTCAAAAGGAACTCGCGCAGTAGACGATCCTTTATTGGCCACAGCAACCAGATAATCTAAAGATGCATATACGAATCATGCAGCTAGTTATAGGCCTGGACAATATATAAATTTTGAGAAATAAATAAAATTTCAATTATTATCGTATTTAAACTCATGCTAAGAATAAAGCAAATATGCAAACAAAACTTACAAACAATAAAGATTTTATTGATTGCTTTTTATGAAGTAAAGTGTAATTGTAACAAGCTAAGGTAATTTTGCAAATGATGTATACAGACGTGTGTATACGTACACAAATTTTGAATAGAAAGTACTTTATTTCTGTAACGTGCAACATATAACAATATCAACAATTCCAATATGTACAAGACGTACTGTATAGCTTTAACAATAAATCTCCAGAGGTCTGGCCAAATAGATTTCATTTGTACACCTAGTGCTTCAGCTAAATAGAATCCTTCCCACACGTTGTCAAGATAATGTAGGGGATGGGGCATTATGTACGAAAACTGCGTGGACGACTGTATCGCGTAACATTTCTTAATTTACTTTTGGTATTACCCTTCGATATTAGTTTCGGATTACCATATCGCTTTTGTAATATGACGGGTATTTTCTATATTAAGATGACTTATGAAACATGTATTAAGAATAAAACAGATGTTTCTGATATCTTGCTTTAACGCCTATTTCAATCTTGAATGTGATTAAAGCGTAGTTATTTAAACATCCACACTGTTTAACTTTGAGCCGAGTATTATGTGGGTAGTTGAAGGATCAACATCAAATGTTTAAAGCTCTACATTTAAATATTTAAATTAATTAGTAAATATTTTTTTTTATTTTTTTTAATGATAATATCTTATTAAATACAAGTAGTACCTACCAGTATAGTGTTAGCACTCTCCAAAATACACAATTTTATATTTTCTTCACATCTCAAAACAATGTCTCAATCCCTGCAAGAATCAATGAACAATTCGAAGGATATGTTCTTCAAGCAGATGTCAGAGTTTGAAGCTGAGCTGCCAAGATCTCAAAGCACTCCATCATTGCCAGGACTGACCGCCGAGTACAATTCATTCAAGACATTTGTGATGGAGGCTCTGAATAGATTTCAACACCAAATTGAGCTTCTTGCACACACCGTAGACGCAATGGAAATGAGGACCAGACGGAAAATATTGCTGCAACACGGTATTCCTGAGGGCAGCAAGGAGGACACAGCCAAGGTGGTGGTGGAGGTAATCAGGCAACACCTCAAGACTGACATATCTGTTGCTGATGTACGGCGCTGCCATAGGATGGGACGCACATCAGGTAACCTCCAACCCAGGCCCATAGTAAATAAGTTTAATAGCTCCTCCGTGCGAGACAGTATTTGGTTTGGAAAAACAAAGTTTAAGGCCACCGGAGTTACAGCGTCGGAGTTCCTAACCAAGCAGCGGCATGGCACTTTCATGGCTGCCCGTCAGAGATTTAGTTTGTCTCAATGTTGGACCAAGGAAGGCATAATACACGTGCTAGCGTCTGATGGTTCGTGTCATCGGGTGGTCAATCTCGGCGAATTGCACAGGATTGAGCAGAAGGATGACGTGGAGAAACCACCACTCACAGCAGCGAAGCTAGCCACAAAGTCCAAAAGAACTGTTACCCAAAAAAAATAACTCATTGTTTGTCTTGGTCAACCGTCGGTCCGGGTAGTAGTATGTAACATTATTTTTCATTATCAAACTTTAACTTTGTACCCACTTATTTACTCTCACTTTTTAACTGTTTTAAGTAATTGAAACATCTTTTTATTTATCTAATAACTGTCGGTCACCGATACTTTTAATTTGTAAATGTCATCTGCCTTGCCTAATGTGTCAAATCTGTCAAATCATCACTTCTTTGGGTACAAGGCTTTTGAGATATCCTTTTTTTTCTTTTTCTTCCTTTCTTTTCTTGTTATTCTTTTTATTGAATTTGTATCTGACCGATGCTCAGCCTTGTTTTATTTTATACAATTTATTTTTATGATGTCCCTGTATTATTGTTGGCACTGCTGGCAGGTGGAATATTATTGGTTGATTTTAAACTCTTATTATATTATCACATTATATATTTACATATAATATTTATTAAATTTACATTACGTTTATTTATAGATAGATATCTTATTATTTATATTTAAGTCTATCATATTATATTATCGCCATTGATATTAACGACATAAGCGACAATGATAGTTTTCACTCATTAAGTAGTATAGATAGCTTTTCCAGTATACCGTTACTTGCCAACAGTCAGATAAGGCCGCCCTTTGTACTTACTTGTTCAGAAAATTTATGTAAGTGTACAATAAAGTATAAAATAAATAAATAAATATGTGTTCGATCCTGACAAGCGACAATAGTTAAATTGTTGGCTTGCGTCGGTAATTCTTTGTGACCATTTTAACGTTTCTGAATTTTTATAAATTCACCTGCGATAGTCCTATTTCAAAGACGTAGATAGAAGTATAAATATACATTTTATCTCCTTTTACAAAATAAAGCTCATCCTAAGGTTACATGTATATTATTATACTCAACTATACTCCAATATCAAACCCAGGTCCTCACAATAACCAGCTCCATTAAAACAGGTAAGAACCTCACACGAACCAAAACTACAAAAACCACAAACTACAAAAAGCGTTTCTACAAAACGTTCTGTGTCTTGATCCAATATTTGCGAATTCCCACAGAAGTATTGTATCGTATGGGCACCAAACAAGACAAAGCATGTGATATACAAATTCAGTACTGTTTAAAAACTCTGTAATTATGAACTGAGCTGACCCAATTTCCTTTGCGCTGTAAGATATTGAAAGTATGCGTTGAGATACTTTCCTTTCTTCGTGGTTTCGCTTCGAAGTTATGTCTATCAATAAAAATAGTTTCTAAACTGAACTACTTAAAACAAAGAAAATTGTATTTGCAGATTTGTTTGATATATACAATTCCTTTGAATATTGAACTAACCATATTTGACTTCAAAACTTTGTCAGATAAATAAGAAAACTGCTAATATTTATTGAAAAAAACTTACCATGTGGTCTTTGATAGCGCTGAGATTTAATAGCTCCTTTCCAATAAACCAATTATTAGTTTAATTTATCGGTGCAGGCACCCTGTGAACAAAAAAAAAACATTACAATCTTACAGTTTCTATGAGTAATCTATGCATAGGTTTATCGTCACTCATCATAAGCTTTTAACAGTCCACACATAATAATATAAGCCTTTAACAGGCCCACTATACCACGCTGGCCAAACGGGTTGGTATAGGGTTTGTATCAAGTTTTCCTTCTCTTACAGTGCTGTTTTCTGCATAATATGCTCCCTCTGTCGGCTCTTACGACACCCATGGGATGATATGGGGCGGTGACATTCCGTATTCTTAATTCATCACCACACGGAAGATATCTTCACTAAATAGTATAAAAAAAAAGTGTCTTCTGTCTGTCTGTCCCTATATATGCTTAAATCTTAAGAACTACGCATAATGATTCAAGAGGAAGGTTTATATGACATATAGTTTTTATATATCATACATTGTATGATTGACGCGGGCGAGGCCGCTGGCGACGTCTAGTAATGTATAAAAGCGACTGGTCACTCATCATGAAATCTCAAAAACCGCTGGACGTATTAAGATGAAATTTGGCAGCAAAGTAGTTTATGCATAGAAGGCGTCCGCTAAGAACGGACTTTTGAAAGGGCTGGATTACGACGACCGGTTGGCGAAGCGGTAGTGTAAGCGACTGCCACGCCGAAGGTCGCGGGTTCGATTCCCGCTCAAGTCAAACACTTGTGTGTGTGAATATGGATGTTTGTCTTGGTCTGGGTGTTTCTATGTATAATATGTATGTATTTACAAAAAAAAAAAAAGTATCTATGTATGTTTATCCATTGTCTAGTACCCATAGTACAAGCTCTGCTTAGTTTGGGACTAGATGGTGTTGTGTGAATGTGGTAGAATATTATTATTATATTATTATTAACCCCTCACCTGATCTATAGTCATATTATGACCGAAGAAAGTAGGGCGATTTTTGATACGTAGTCATATTATGACCATTTTTTATGTTCGCATTTCAAGTCTGTTTTCTCTGTTTTACCGATATGTAGCGGCTTGCGATTACATTAGGTTGGTAGGACAATAACACGACTTGCGTATTGTAAACGAAAACAGACATGCTCCAAAAAAAAAAAAAGTTTCGTCTAATCAAAAGAAAGTTCCCGCGTCGCTGTGCGTGTCCTGTCGCAATAATAAATTTTGATACCAAAAAAACGCTGCAGCATCAGTAAGAAGCAATTTAATCATGCCTTAGTAAGTATTTTTTCGTTTTATGTTTAAGTTGATAATATTCGTAGTGTAATTTAAGATTAAAGACACTTTTCCTTAGGTAAGAACCAATTCGCCCCGCACCCGTATATTTCATATGATTTTACGTATTGTTTCTGCACTTGTTGGTATTTTTTTTGTTGTATTGTTTGAATAATTTCATAAATAAATAGTATATAATATGCAGAAGTCCTTAAATTCATGTATTTTCTAAATATTCACGAAAAATATAATGCAGGTAACAGTCGGTCATTTTATGACCAGCTGTCAGGCCGAGTCATTGTCCTTTGTTACTGCAATTTTTATTTAATTAATAATTATTTACAATAACTATAAGATTGTCCTTTGTTGAAATTTAAAGCTCCTTTTATACTCTTTAAGACTCATAAGTCTTTATTTTGTATTTTGGTTTGATTTTGTTATAATGAGCATAGTTTTAAATATGCCCTGCTTTGGACCGCCTAAAACGAGGGTCTTGTTCATTTACTTTTTGATTAAAATTTATGCTATTCTGTCGCCTAAATTTATTGTCATTCTTTTAACCATCAAACAAGCTTTCTAAATATATATATATCTCATGAGTTTAATGAAATATGTTGAACAAAGTGAAGGTGCAAAGTTCAGACATTTTTATGCAGTTTTTAAGCGTACGGTATGAAAACGACAAAAACCGCTTATGGAATTTGTTGATTTACGTTAGATATTATTATGAAAAGGTGTAAATGTTTTTCAATATGCTTATTACTTTATAATAGCAGGTTAAATAAAAAGGAAAGAGAAAACTACAATTTGTTTATTTTTTTATATATTTTATCAGAAAGTCAGCATTTACCCAATTTCATAACATTTTTATTTTTCTCTTGAATACAGTTCGGTCACAGTACGATATAATGTTACCGTTGTACTGTAACATTGTAGATAATTTATCAAGGATCCCATCAATATATAATGTGTCAGGTATTTATAAACAGAAAGGCCATAAAATGCTAAATATGTGACCCACTCAAATCGCGCCGCGGCGCGTCTCAATTCGGCGATCAAATTACGGCAACATAGCCGCCGCGACCGTATCAGGTGAGGGGTTATTAAGGGACACTAAGGGCTCTCGCAAGTTTGTATCTAAGTAAAGATATTAAATAATTTGTATCCGCGGGCAAAGTTATGAGCCACAGCTAGTATCCAATATTTCCATTTCGCGTGGCATTGCGGTTTAACGTCACTTTTGTCACTGACGCAGAACAATGCGTTATTGTTGAAATTGGGCAAATTAAGCACGATTGGCTCAGTGGTCTAATTCGACTCTAGCCCCTACTAATGTTCATTAATGAATGAATAAATGAAATATTTATTTGCAGAAAATGTGGTACAGATTCAGGTGTTACAGTAATATAGTTTCGACACATTTTACCTTTTAGGCATGCAAAATATATTATAAAATAATCAGTAGATAATAAGTTTTCTTGCCTTAACATATAAGTACATAATGCATTATATTATTAACATTTTAAATAATAATAATTCGTGCATAAAATTATAATTATATATGTATTGTCAAAATATTATATTAGGTACAAAATGTCAGAAAATTAGATAAAGTAATTATGTCAAAATCATAGAATAGAATGCAGAATTATTACGTCAACCTTTAAGCTCAAAGAATTCTGTAATTGTATAGACTGAATGTTGAATTAATAAGTTTCTTAATGGCTTTTTCATTTTCATTAACGGAAGCTCGCGAATACGCACATGACATAATTTTTATGGAACAATGCAGATTTACAGGTAGGCATTAAAAGCCGCGTGGGGTCTCGTTTACCTAATATTGAATTATTACGTGCACCAATAAATCTTTTGAATATTTTTTCACATGAGTACAGATTTCTAATATATACAATCCTGTTAGAGTTAGTATATTATTTCTTATAAATATAGGTCTACATGAGTCTAATGGTCCCATATTAAACAAAGCCCGTATGCACCTTTTTTGGGTTATAAATGCTTTACTTATGTCCGGCGAGTTGCCTCATAACAATAGTCCATATCTCAAAGTAGATTCAACATAGCCATAATATGCGATAAGCGCCACAGATCTACAGTCAGGGACATCCTTTATTAGTACCTAATGACTTTTATTAATTACCAGTGTTAACAAAATAAGAACTATGTAAGTAAAGAATTTTTAATGAAAATAATAGTAGCGTATTTTAGTTTTAGTAGACGAATAGACATCGCATCGCGCATCGCGATGTCGTGTTCTCCACCTCTTCTGTAAGATGCAATTTTCTTCCATTATTTCTATAGTCATTTCTTACGACACCAACTGAATAAAATAGGGTGTAGGTAGGTATATACACATAAACATTTAAATTATAATATCACGTGTGGTGTCATGAACGAAGTCACAAAGAAGATGTTTGCACAAGAAAACGTTTGCTAAAGATGAAGAAACATCCTCTAGGCACAATGTATGTCGATTACAATTTATGTTTTATAGATGAAGCTCGAATACGTTTTGTTGTCCGAATTAATCGGTGTACACTAGGATTTTAGGTCTTTTTCTAAATCCAGCAATGAGATACTTGGTTGTTTAAGTAGAAATTAAGAGCAAAATTAATGTATATAACTAACTTCTAATGTAAATGTTGGACGGGTAGCCAATTTACTAATCTAAACATTGGACGGGTAGACTATTTACTTCAGTGAAGAGACTGATTTATACCAATACTAGATTAAGACCAAAGGAGTCAAGAATATCAAATATTGACTTAATATTTGGTATTCTAATAAGATTTTTTTAATAAAGGTCAAGAATATGAACATATTAAGGTAATCTATAATCTGTCATTATTGAAAAGTAATAATAGTATAAAATTTAAAAAAATACGTATGTGCCACATAAATATTTACTGACGTTTCAAGTTTAAGATATTTTTAATATTAGTTGTTAATAAAAAGTATCACTAGGTGGCGCTATTGTATCCAAGCTGGTGTCTTTATAATATTCAATATAATATATCTGAACGCTACCAAATATGAAAGCTGTATGCATTTTAATCTGTTCTAGAAATAATATACTTCCTATAACAAACTTACTAACTAATGTAGCTAGACCTTAATCAAGCCATATGGTACCTACCTACATGCATTCTAAAGTTGAACAAGACAGAACATACGTAATTGAAGAAATAGCTTGACATAATTTAATCCGACATTTTTACTCTCATGAATTTTGCAGCAAACTGAAAAAAATATGCCAATTTTAAACAAACGTCTACAAATTCCAGCGCTCCCGCTAAAAGACGAAACTAGAGGTCCCGCAGGTCAGGGCTGTTGCCTCCAGCAACTCGTTGTAGGTTGCGAAGAGCAAATACAAATTTATTTAATTTAATGCATACATTTTCAACATGCGTTTTCCAGTTGCAATATTGATCTACATGTAGTCCTTAGAATTTTGTGTCCGTTACTTTATTTAGCTTTTTGTTATTATATGAAATATTCAACGACTCATGTTTGGTTTTATATAAATTTCGTTTTGTCTTTATTAGCACAAAGATTATTTGCATTAAGCCAAGCCATTACTGATTCTACTTCTGTGTTAACGATAGTGTCAAAATGAATAGATTTGTCTTTTTTTGGTATTATAATAGAAATATCATCTGCAAACAATATTGATTCATAGGCTGTGACAGTTGGGAGATCATTCACGTATATTAAAAAAAGAGGGGCCCGAGTATGCTACCCTGAGGCACACCATATTTATTTTGAAGGAAATGTGACCTGTACGACGTTAGGATACTATTTTCATTTCAACGCGACACTTCTACGCATTGTCGACGGTCCTTTAAGTAAGTTTGTGTCCATTGCAGAGCCAGGCCTCGAATGCCGTATCTTTCACATTTATTTAATAGGATGTCATGATCTACACAATCGAATGCTTTGGACATATAAAAAAATATGGCAACTGCTGGTATTCTTCTATTAATATATTCGGTTACTTTATGCATGAGAGAGAAGGCAGCATTCATTTGGATATTAATTTGAATACTGTCACTAGTTATAAAACATAATATATGTACATTTGCATTATATTTTGAATGGAAATGTTTAAATTTACACATATATTCTTGAACTAAGTATGAAGCTACATACTCAATAGGGCTTAATGGCAGAAATTACCACAGCGTGGCAAACTTTTTAGTAAATTGTGACGAGCCTCATAATTTTAATCTTTTTAAACTATTAGGTTTTCGCAGTTAGCAATTTCATCTGTCAGTAAGCAATAATAACAATATAATATAATAAATACTAAGTACTTCCCTTCCACTTTCTATTAAGTTTTCCATTATTTATGACAAAAATACTTGTGTGAAATGAAAATCCTCAAAAGAAATCCGAAATGTTTTTTCGACGTAGAAATTCATAGACATTTTGATTTATTGTATAAAGATTATATATTTTGTATTGCTAACAAAGATCATCATCATGTCAGCCTAGAGACGTCCACTGCTGGACATAGGCCTCCCCCAAGGTTCTCCATACAGACCAAGCTTGACCTGCCCGCATCCAACCGCTTCCCGCAATCTTAACCAGATCGTCGATCCACCTCGCGGGAGGCCTACCCTTGCTGCGTCGTCCGGTACAAAAATATAATAACTTAAATATTTAAAGCAAGTAATAAAGAAATTACGAAACATAGAAATTAGGTGATGATCTTTTCCATTAGAAGACTTGTATAAAATCCTTCCGAATATTATTCTGTGTTATTATATTCGTAATAAACAAAGCAGCAGTAATTAACAATAAGATATTATCACCACGTACTATGCAGTAACCTATTATAGAAACAGTTTCGCCAGTAGCTATTGATAATCTAAGATTAGATTTAAAGATTGTTAATGTACTGTGACAAATAGCTGATAGTACGGGTTCCCGCGACAAATTAGTACCGTAACCGAGATTTTTTGAATCTTTGAATATATTGCCGTGATGTAGACGATATTTTATTTAAAAAACAAGTGAACGAAACTTTTTCTCAAAAATAAATTACCAAATTTGTTTAAAACTACTTGCGGCCACATTTTAATAGGTAACGTAGTAAATATGTTCTCCTCATCATACATATAAATGTATGATGAGGAGAACATATTTCATCATCATCAGCCTTTAATAGTCCACTGCTGGACTAGGCCTCTCCTTTGAAAGGAGGAATTGGCCTACTATACCACGCTGGCCAAGCGGGTTGGTATAGGGTTTGTATCAAGTTTTCCTTCTCTTACAGTGCTGTTCTCTGCATAATATGCTCCCTCTGTCGGCTCTTACGACACCCATGGGATGATATGGGGTGGTGACAATTCGTATTCTTAATCCGTCACCACACGGATACATAACGAACGAGAAGAGAACATATTTACTACGTGTTATATAAATAAAAATTTGGTTTTTAGCGAACACTCGATGAGTGCACTAATTTGCTGCGGGATCTTAGACTATGACCTAGAATGCGACGCGATTATTAGCGATGTATTTGGCTCAAATTGCTAAGGTCGTGATTTCTTTTGTACAACATTACAATGGTAGCAAAAAGATCTTCTAGAAGATAAGCAGCAATATTAGGCTTTCTCTTTTGCGATATCAAATATTTGAAAATAGGAAACTATTGGTTGTTTGAAAGAATTTGCAGTGAGATAGTATTGTAACTCTATATTCCATATTCACCATCTAGTCCCAAACTAAGCAGAAGCTTGTACTATGAGTACTAGATTATGGATAGACATACATAATACAATTATATTATACTTTTTTTACTGTAATAAGTAAGTAGATTTCATAAGATTTCTTACAGAAACGCTCTGCTGTCAGCAATAGTAACATATTTTTGTTCAGGTGAAAATAAATTGACTACTCCTACAAGTTACAGCAGAAAAGTCGTCTCACATACTCTTGGCGAAGTATCATTGTGGTACAAACTAATAGTTCTTATTTTTTTTTTATTATATATAACAAAATAAATTAATATTAGGATAAACCAATTATAACTACTTAAATACTACTACTAAAATTAAATTAAAATATTAAAGTACAATACAAATAAATAAGAAAATGTATATTCAAAAGCGTCGTGAAAGTCCTCCACATCGCCGTCTATTGGGAACGTGCCCAGAAGACTGGCAGCATTGCCACGCTGTATGGCAATGCTATTTTTTTTTCCTTTTTCAAAGAAATTTCAAGCAAATTTACTTTAGAGGTCAAAGTCTTATCTAAAATAGTATAGAAGTAAATATTACTACAGTATCTAACATATCGAATAGTTTACACTATTGACAGGTCTACTTGCGACAACTAATACATACAAGCAGGATGTGGTCGCTGGTCGATTTAACACGATTACGACTTTTTAACATAATTATTTTACGTATAATGTGATGAATAATCAAGTAAATTTAAATACCATTAATTTGCTTCAATGTAGATACGAATTTAGTTGAACGAGAAATTAATTCAGTAAATTGTCACGGTTTAGGTTTCCAATTATAATTATTAATAATAATTGGAAGGTTGTTGCATATTTTTTTATGGCCAATATTATATATATTTCCATGAAGGTATAATTTGACCAGAAATGAACAATCATTTTATTTATTTGGTTAATCTGTTAATAGCGCATATTACGGTCCACTAACTCAACCATAGTCATAATACTTCCTATCTATTACATTATTATAACTATTTACGAAGGTATAAATAGAATGGTAAGATACATTTATAGTGTTATTTCCAAACCTGGACTAGAATTAATTGCTTACCTTGTTGACGTTCCATTAGTCTAATTGATATTTACTATAATTATTTTTAAATAACAACAATCGTGCTAATGTGTGTTCAAATGTTACAAAATTTGTTTATGAAATAAATAACAATTTAGTCTATATAATATTAATCATCATCAGCTCTGTACATTGTTCGTCTGTGGCATTAATTCAATACGCTGGCAAGAGCAGGACGTTTTAGACTTCACATGTCTTATGAGAATACCATGAAGACATGTAGGTTTCTTTACGATATTTTCCTTCACTATTCAACCATTTGAAACGCACATAATCTTGAAAATTCAGTAGAAATCTGGGTTTGATTTTGAGACCCTATGCGTAGCAAAATGTTGTTTTTGCCACTAGGCTGTAGCCCCTCTTTATTATAAGTGTGATGTATAAATTAAAAAATGGTATAATCTGGTCTGCCGACGTTTTACGGGATGAATGTCGACGTAATGTTTCTACGTCATAATATGTAATAGGATTATGCTCATGGAAATCCTTTAAAACCGACCGGTCTCTTTGTGTGGTATACTTTACACATTTAAGGTTATACTTAGTTCTATTTATAATTTAAGTAGATATTTAATCTAGTTGTGGAAGCTTAGCGCTTCAGACGTGGAACTTGGTTTTCATTCTTGTTATTTCTATAATAATGGAAAACACATCTAATATCATAATAGGTAGTTGTTTTACTTGTTTTTAAACAAACGTATTGATTTATTTTTGTTTTATGTTTTTAAATATGCAAATAACTCTTTTTTAAACTCGAGTTCTCATATCTTATGTCTGTTCCTAACGTATGATAAGTGCTAAAACATATACATTTAATATTTGTTTAATTTTCTACATCATAACAAATGTTTCGTTATTGAACTGCTTGAAATATTTCTTATCAGTGCATATTCCCACGTGACCATCCAACCATTATCATATACTACGTCCTTATGTCGGATTAAGTGGTATTTTCCTGTGATAAACATGTTCTCAGTAAAAAATATATTAGCCGCCTTTCTTGTGAGTAATTGCCAAAGATTGTGTACGTAAACCTTTTTGTTTGTACGGTGTGTGGCTTGGTTGAATGTTGAGTATGTTGTTGTAACTAACATAAAACCATTAAAAATTTAAAAGAGAAATTGCTGCTTATAAATTAATAAAAAATATGGGTTCGTAGCAAGTGTGTTAAGATCAAATGCCTTTTGATTTAACAGGTACCTTAGCAATTTAATTTTGTTCTCAATTGATATTTTGTCCAATCCAGAAAAAGTTTTTCACTTTAAGTGTTCTTTGTGTCTTTTAAAATGTTTACAATTTCGCTAAAAAACTCTGAAACAACTCTGATAACGACAGCTTGTCTTTACGTTGCTACACCTACGCCGTACTACGGCGTAGACTCAGCTACGGCGTCGTGGCGACTGTGTAGAGTGTAGAATTGAAAACTGAACTACAGTACCTAAAATGGCGACTGTATGGTTCCGTATAAATGTAACAAATGCGTAGTTGCAATTGTTTATTGTTACAGGTTAAATAGTTAAATATTCCTTAGGATTGATTTGGACAATACAAACTTTATGGCACGGCACCATTATGTTGTAGGATTGATCAAAATGAACGTAGTTACTGAAAAGTTTACCAGCAATCATGGATACAGGGAGGGATAGGCAGGCGTATAAATACCTTTTAGAACTTTATTAATATATTGATGTACTAATTGATTGATAGATAGAGGGGTTTATTGATTAGTGTACTGATTGATTGATAGCTTCAGAAAGAGAACAGCTACTACTTCATTTTATTAGATGATCGTCTTTATGAATGTGAAAGAACTCAGTACTAGCAACGTTCCTTAGAACCCAAACCCTCTGTGTAGCAGTTTGTTCTTTCTCCCTAGTCGGATATCACTAGTTAATGTCTAGTTTTAATTTTGTTTAGAAACAATATTGACTTTTCGTTTGCTTACAATGTTAAACAAATAACCGGAATCACCAAAGATGCTTTTTTGATAGCATCACATACTACTATTTTCGTTATGTATGTATGATGTATCTCATAATAAAAGAATGATATTTTTATGTTGGTTATATTTTAATAATTGTTTCTGTGTAGTTTTATGAGAATCCTTTGTTATAAAGACTTTAATCGGAGTTGCGGAGGCACTCCCTCTGTGGCAAAGCAAATATTCTGTCAAGTGAACCAGGGTTCGTCCAAATTACCTAAGTCTTGGATAAAACCGAGGTAACACATGGATAAAGATGATGTATGACTCAAAGGTAACAATTGTAATATAATCAAACCGATTTCTTTTATGCTTGTTTTGAATCGAAATTATTTAGCCTCTCACTATCAACAGGATTTCATTTGAGCTACTTTGTTTTGGCTTGAGTTGCATGAGCCTTGTTCACGAGACGACGATTGACCGATGAAAACCTGTTATATAAATAGTACAATGCACATCGTGGAAGTTTGAAATAATATCGTACCGTCTAATCCCTGTAGAAGAGCCTCGTAAATATATCTTTCAAAATGTTGTAAGTTGGCAACAGTCTGGCACTTATGACTTAGAGGCAACGTTTGGCGGCAAATTTACGGCAGACATTACTTTACCATTTTCACTTTTTTACCATTACATATATTTTTTATTACGATAACGTCGTCGTGTTACGGACTGCAGAATTCTACTATTCTGCAGTCCGTAACAAAAGTCGTTTGTTATTGTCTATGGGCCGGTTTATTTTTCTTTCGAAGCTATTATAGTAAAATTTTGAGATTATTATTAGTTTCCTGTTATGGGGAGGCGTGCTCACGGTATGTTATTAAGTTAATGTTCTTCTTATGAATTGAAAAGTTTGAATCATAAACCAGTACTTCAGGAGTTATAACTTTTATTTTAATCTAAGTGTGTAAAGCACATTAGCTAAACATGACTTGTAATGTTTGTGTTTTCAATGAGAATATTGTATAACATACTGCTCATAATGCCCAAGTCTACCAGCATTGCAAAAGACTTGTAATTTTTTTATGCTTCTAGAGATCTAAACCATATTTTGAGCAATCGACCATTAATTTAAATTTCAAGTTTCGGTGTCCTTTATGTCTATTATTTTCTTGTTAGTAAACTCTTTGAAGCACGTGGATTGAAAAAATATTGCATGAATATGGTAGGTCTTTTCCCCGAACACAGTAATACTTACTACTAAAAATTCTCAGAAAATTCAAAATCTTTGCCTACCAATTAAGAATAACTTCACCAACAATTTAATACAACGCCAACAAACAATTTTTATTAATTTCGAAATTGTATTTTCGATATCTGTCCAAGTTTGTTTAAATACCAATAGCAGACTGGTCGTTCCAGTGCAAAGTTTCAGTAGCGAATTCTATTGGGCCATTGATTTTGATGATTCTAAAGTAAAGGGGATTTATATAAATATTGTTGTTGTGTTTGTAATTACCAATCAATATTGCTGTTAACTTTGATTTTGTGATTAGATTTATTTGTATTAGTTATGTTCTTTCAAATTAATTTTAATTAAGTATTAATATTTTTGTATAGGCAGCTTTTTTAAGCTAAACGCGCTCTACCTATGAATTCTGCGTCACATGTCATTTTTAAAACATTCAATCAACTGTCACAATGCACACACACTAATTTATAAGTCGAAAACGAAACAATAATTTATAAGTCACGCATTTGTTGTCCCATGTATTTATCGAACTCACGGTACATGACGTGAATACCAAACGAAGAAGCCGCTTAAACACTATACCAACTGTACAATTAAATTTATCATATTCATCTTACATACATACATACATAGACTCACGCCTGTTTCCCGGAGGGGTAGGCAGAGACTAGGGAACGCCATTTGCAACGATCCTGACATACCTCTCTTGCTTCATTCACTCCCATCAAGTTTCTCATGCATGCTCTTCTGTTTAGGGTAGTTCTGACCTGTCCTTTTTTTAGGAGGTCCCCAATCTGGTCAGAGAATGTCCGCCTAGGTCTTCCCCTTCGTCCTGTCCCATTCACACTTGCCTTATATATCTTCTTTGTCAGTCTTTTGTCATCCATCCTCTCCATGTGCCCAAACCATCTTAACATGCCTTTCTCGATGCTTGTCACTACATCTTCTTTTACCCCACACCACTCTCGTATCACACAATTCATCTTAACGTTGCTTATTTCCCGGTTGTTTGTTATACAAGACTTTCATCTGGAAGCCCAAAGTCCACTTACCGATCCGTCTGAATACGTTTTTGAGAAAATCAAGCGCCTGATTTACATACATAACTATAGAACAGCTTTAGAGAATTTCACGAAATTTTCAGTCTGTATTAGATTTCCAATGTATTCACAATCATTTTCGTATTCTAGAAATATTGAGTATAATAACGCGAGGAACTGTTAGGACAGGATTAATCATATTCTAAATGCGAAACTGAGCGACTAATAGCAGTCAAACTATTGGTCTATTTCTAAGTAAATTAGCTAGACATATACCTATAAAGCTAAAGATAATATTGCCACTAAGCAAACTCCTGAACATTACATAGGGTACCGATAAATTCCATAGTTCTAAAATACCCATTAAATATTATTATAGGATGGAAAGAGATTAAAATTTACTTAATACCTTCATTTTGAATACCATTAAGCCATTTAGGAACAGAATTATACTTTTAAAACACATTATGTAAGGTTTAAAATATTGGATTAATATAGCAACTGTTAAAAGTTTTGAGCCAATATACGTATTATATTTTGAAACTATATATTCCCGATAGCCTTGTGAAGAGTCTAACGGTCTGCTAATCAGAAGCTTAAATCCATAGTGCACGACTGACTTTTCGAAGTCGTGTACGTTTTAAATTGTTAATTATCGTTTGGTAAACCGTTAAAGCAAACATAGTATGTACTAACTAACCCGCACTTGACCAGCGTTGTGGACTATGACCTTACTCTTTTCATGATGAGAAAAAGCTCGTTCTCGCAGTTTATAATTATAATGTCAGGCCGGATAATATGACAATTATTTTCATGATAGCCTCGTGGATGGACAGACTAAAGTAACAAAGATTTAGGTCCACAACCCACTCAGTTTTCGAAGTAATATGCTTACTAACTTGTCAATTATCACTAGCTAAACGAAGAAGGTAAACATCTTGAAGATATATGCATATCTGTGAGGTCTCCTAAATGTTCTCGAAATGCATACATGCATGTTCTAATATTTTCAGATGGATCTAATCAGTTTTGATTTGATTTACTTTTTTACATACTGTTTGTACTACAGTTCAATAAAACCCTAAAAAGCAAACCAAAATAAATGAAAACCCACATAAAACCCGAATTTTTTTAAGACAAAACTAAAGTTTATCAACAACTTTGTGTGTCAAGAAGTCCTGTATCTTACACGAAGGTGGCTATGACAAAGTATATTGAAAGAAATAAAACAACTATTGCTCACTGCAGTTGCTTACTTGGCTTGAGTCGTATTGTCTACCTAACAAATTTATAGTTTTCTAGTACATTTCATAATGTTCTATTTTTATGTACTTACTTGGGAAAATAGTTCATAGTTATTTTAAAATTCAATTTCCGAATGAATTACCTGGCCATATCATTTAAGAATGACTGAAAAGAATTTTTGTAATATTTTGTTTCGATTTACAATTAGGATCTAAACTACGCAATTGCTGGATCAGTGGGTCCCATCTCATAGTGATAAAGTCAGCTCAGTTTAATTCACAATTATCTTGAAGGTGTTTTTGTCGAGATTCAGAAGTTACGAAGGCGAGACATCTAGTATTATTAGGTTAGTGTTTGATAATTTAATATACGCATTCTCGAAAACAAATAAAAGGGAGCGAAGATGCAACAACAAGCTGTTAACAATTAGGTACATTATATATGTATGTACCCAGTTAAGTAATAGAGTTTAATTAGTTTCCTGTCAATTCCTTAGACGTAAAATAAAGTGGTTCAAAGCCACAACTTACTACGTGGTTCACACTTCCAAAGCAGAAACATTTTACACGTTAATAGTAAGAGTATGTTATTACATTGAGATCATATGAAAATAAAACTCAATGAGTTTTCTTAAAAAGTTGTTACAAGTCTGTAATAAAAATAAAATACGGTTTATGTTGATTTCTCTTCGCATTACTGTCTATTTAATTGTTAACCAGAAGACCTAACATATAAAAAATACAAAGATAATATTTATTGTATACAAAACAATAAAATTGTAACTTGTTTTACAGCAGACATCATAATAAATTATTTCCACTAGTTTGATGAATACTCCAAGACTATTCAAAGCAATTTCCTAGAAATAGCATTACTCCTTGCTATGAGATGTTTTCTGAGAAAAGAGGTTGAGAGCCGTTTTATTTACACCATCTCGCAAAGCGACAGATGTCGCCTGTATCAGAGGAAATTAAGTGCATCTTCTTAATGTATAACGGGGTAAGATACGAATATTATTTAAAAAAAATCTTGTCCGTCATACGTAATAAGCCAGCGCTAGATATGTGACGTATTTTGTGTAGGCGTAAATACATAATATAGACACATGTGTAAGGTAGGTAAAGGCGGAAAAGTAAGGACACATACTATTCTCTTTCCATATTACTGACTTATTAGTTTGTCAGCTCTAAGCAAAACGAATATTTAGTGACTGGACTAGTATTTGTTTCACAAAATTGGCTGAGCAATAAAATCTCGTATATTTTACGAAATGTAATTTCTCGATTTCTTATCATCGTTTAGAAGAAAAGGCATAATATGATATATTGTAAAAAGAACAATGCTAATGTATATAAATGATTTCGGATACAAAATTTGTTGAAGAACATAAATTGATCTCGTATTTTTTTCAAGCTTTGGACCAATTATCAACGTACAGCCATTGAAATATAAGATACTTATTCATTTAAATGCTTTACAATTATAAAGATTTCAATACTCTCTTTATAAGGCCGTACTCACACTATAAGAAATTTAAATGGAATGAATCCTGCTCTGCTGGTAAATTACGAACAGTAATTACAAAGATCCAGAGGCACTTGCACTGTAAAGGACTCTGAAACATGTCGCTAAAAACGGTTTAATTCTGAAAGTTTCGCACGAGGAAGGCGTACAGGAAGGGAGTGCCGTGAAAAAATGGAGATTATGAGTGTCACTAATTCGAGCAACACTCCAGTGCCGCTACTACTGGTGTGAATCTCGATGGATTCTCGCGTAAAACAAGTTTTTATACTTCTGAATGATTGTTGTTTGAATCTCATTTTCTTCTCACGAAATTGTAATAATTTTTTGTGACGGCAGGATTACTTTTGGTGAGTATCGTATTTGATTCGATTAGCTAAGGACTTAATTCAGTAATTTATAAGAAGTAATGTTTTCCTGTTAGATATTTTGTGCTTAAGCAATAAGGTCATTAATATACACGTCTTTTAATAGTTTTCTAATACAGAGGTCCTTGCAAAGAGTCACAAGTACGTACTTTAAAATAAATTGTAGTCAAACAGTACCTGAGATTTGCCTGTCCACCAAGTAAATAAAAAACTCTTTGACTTTATGATATTAGTATAATATAGATTATCAAAAGCAATAAATCATAAAACATCCAAATTCGAAACTCGAAATCGACCATTTACTCGTAATACTTAACATAATCCTTTAACAAGAGCCCCGTTAACCCTCAAATGGTCGATTTTGAGTTTTGAATGCAAATTAATACAGTTTTAAATTCTCTATCTTTTTGTCTAAGAACCATATCTCTATCACTTACGGTTATAGAGATATTAAAATATGGTTTACCGTTAAATGACAAAATATACAACAAATGCTTGACTAAAAAGTGACTATACCACGCTTCTTAGTTTAATGCACGTTAAAGTACCTTAGTTTTAAAATTCACCTAATATTTTTTTCATTTTTTATAAGCTTAAACTACGTTAATTGAATATTCTTGACTACATAGGTACTAATATATACATGTTATAGGCTCTTAGTGTATACTAAGAGCCTATAACTTGTTTATAGTTAAGGATTACATACATACATACATAAACTCACGCCTTTTTCCCGTCGGGGTAGGCAGAGACAACGGAACGCCACTTGCATCTATCCTTACAAACCTCACGCGCTTCCTCTACATTCAATATTAATACAGTTAAGGATTAATTTTGATAAAACAGGAATAAAAACAATGCTATAAACTATTTATGATGAAAACCTTATCTTAATTCTGGTTAGACGACCGGAACGGTATTTTTGCCAAGTAATCAATATTGCGATGTGCTCAAAACAATTCGTTATTTACTTCGAACATGGAATTTGTTCAAAAAACTATTAGTAATTCTTAACTTAATAACGGCTAGCCCACGTTCCCTAACTAGAAACACGTTATCCGTTTCTCGTACTTCATAAATTCTGGGAGTGAGCGGGGATGCCATATGCGTGCGAGGATGGGATATGCGCGCAGGGAGATTTGCCATTCGGCTCGGAGAGTTTATAGCGTGCAAGCGTGCGTCATCGCATCGTGTTCCCGCAAAAACTCAAATATGTCGGGGAACATTAAGAGGTAAAATTCGAATTTTTTTGTGTAATACTTTAATAACATTATCTTCCTTAATATCTCCACCAAGTTTGAGGGAAGAATAGCAGACCAACGAATTAGTCATATTTATGAAATTATTATGACTGCCTTGTTGGATTGCTATTATCCCTCAGACTAACTAGGTGGAGTGACTACCTTTGACGGGCAGGAACTGAATGAGAGTAACCTCGGATCCACCATTGCAGTCTGTCAACCGGAAGATGGCAGTCAAACCACCCAAAGTAAGGCGAAAGTAAAAGGCAAGATACTATATAGGCAGCAGCATTAAGTATCAAAGACTTCCGCCACTACGATCGCCAATCCGTCTGCCAAGCGTGGCGATCAAAGCAAAATCTCCCGAAAATGAGCCACACACGAAAAAAATGGCCACTATTCCCCAGCGGCCCCGCTATTCCTGACTCAGATAGCGGCCATGGTAACGGCGGGGCAAGGGGTCCGATAAACCTCCGGCAGAGATTTGTCGCAATATTTCATTTATTTCATTTCATTCATCACACTTCGATGAGGATGTAGAAGCTATGTATGAGGACATATTATCTCGGGCTTTACATAGGTTCAAAACCCATTACACCGTTGTCATGGGAGATTTTAATGCGAAACCGTCAAATTCCGTTAAGCAACCGCGATCTGATCTTTACTACTCAAAAGCTTTGCATAATAATATACTAGTCAGATAGTTAGCCAGTAAAACATGGCATCTTCAGCATCTCACGCTGCGATCACTTCAATACCAGAAAATATAACACCAAAGTATGAAAAATAAACAGTGTAAAGTAACACATGAGTGAAAGATTAAAAAACATCAATACAATTGACTCTAGTAACGAAATAAGTGCTGCAGGCAGTCGCTTATTGTAACAAAATGCACCAATATGTGCGAATTAATTCAGCAACATATTTTAAGCAATATTAAAATTGGGCATGTTACTACTGGAATTGAAGGGTGGCGCCGCCAAATTGTGCATAAAAAAATGCAGTTAGCATTATTTCGATATTTGACGGGGACCGTTTCGACACTGTGTATCTTGCATATTTTGCGCTTGTTACATTACACGATGGTAGAAGTAGGAGTAGACCAAAATATTTATATTACTTCACCGATTGTATTAAATTGAGGTGCGATAAAAGTAGATATAAGGTTGCTATTCGTAGGAATAATAAATATGATGTTAACTTAAAATTTAGGTCAAATTTCAAGCTGTATCTGAAAGTAGTAATTTCTTTTACAAGTTTTCTCTCCCAGGCTTAGTGTGCGTACTACTTATATGGACTTCTATAGTTATTTCCACTTCGGCATAAAAATAAGCATACGTTTTAGTGTATTTTGACCCGAGTAACCGTTTACTACTTATATACTTAAGATATTCACATACATTATATTTTATCGTATGTCTGCAGATCCATTTAATCCATTAGCAACTTTTACGACATTTAAATGTAATGAGATGTTCTCCTGATAACACGTAACGAAGTGGCACTAGAGTTTTACCATTAAAAGCTATCTGCTTAGAACGCCACGTTCAGCGACACATTTTAATATTTAACTACCTGCTTTTAAGAAAAGAAAATTCTAAGGTAGATATTATTAAAGCATATACCTACTTATGTAGAATGAAAGGCATTTAGAGTTTATTTTGCAAGTCTCCTTATAACTTCTTTAATAAAAACATACAAGATACATCGATTACAATTTTCATTAATGTATTTAGGGTCAAAGGTCATCGACAAAAACCTTTTACTGATTTTCATGATCATCGTCATCTAGCGTTCTCCTGATTACATTCTGTAACTTTACTTGGAAGCGTGATTTATTAGGATTAGTATTGAGGCCCTTAGATGTGAGAGGCCCTTTGGTGTATGTACACAAAGCAAGTGGTTATATACAGAGTATGTATATTTGTTAAGAAATTGAATTCTCTACATTAAGCCCCATACCAACTCGACTGGCTCGGGTGGCATAGCAGGCCTAATCCTCTAATTAACTTTCAATGGTATTGTTATGCAAATTAGTAGGTAGAGGCTTATGTCCAGCTCTGGACTAAGAAAGTATGACGATAATGATATTATTATAAACACATTGCTAGTAAAACCTTACTTACTAAAAGCATAATGTATCACAATGACATACGACTTACGAAGACGAGAATTAAAATTCAACAATTTGTTACCTGCGTCGGCTAAACTGTGTGTCACTGGCAACTCGTGTGGGCTATGATTGATTGAATGACGTATTTTTGCTCTCAGTTTTTGTGCAAAGTTGTTTACTAGATCTGGAGCTAAAGCGTTTCAGTATCGACAGGTGAAGCAGCCAGTTCCATTGTGCTAGCCAAAAAGACATGTTAAAATTGGAATAGGATTTCAGAGCAAAGCTTTGTACTTTGCAGCTATATTAAAAGTAAAATGACTTTTTGAAATTTGAATTCTGATTTTATATAGACAATGGTTTGGAGATTGGAGAAAGGATACCAAAATGGTGTCTGACAATTTTGGGGAAGTAATGGCGCAATATAGTTGAGGTTATGTGACATGATATATATTTTATTATGTTATAGGCGGCAAATGAGCAGACGAACCGCCTGATGGTAAACAATTATCGTCGCCCATGGGCACAACCAACACCAGAGGAGTCACAAGTGCGTTGCAGCCTTTAGGGTTAGAAAAAGGGATGGGAGGAGGAGTAGGATGAGGGAGAAGGAATAGGGGATGGGGTCTCTAGCACTCTCACTCACCGAGCGAAACGCAGCAATATAGGTACCTACTGTTACTTTACGTCGATTTTCTATGAGAGAGTAGTAATTCTCCGGTCAAGCCGGCCCATTCATGCTGAAATCAGCAAGGCTCTACTACCTGAATATTATATTTGCTTGATGCACAACGTGAACGTGCGTGTCTTTACAGTAAAACAGGTTCTCACTCATCTCCCTACTGAAATAAATGCATATGACATGTAGCTGTTAATTCAGCCTTAATTAATATTTAACTGCCTCGTTGGTCTCGCGGGATAAATGTGCGCGTGGAACTGGGACGTGGCTCTCGGGTTCGATTCCCGGGTCGCGCAAAGTGTTATAGGGCTGTTCCGTTAGGAAATTCCCAGTAGCAGCACGGAGTCTGGTAAAGTGCCCGGTTCGGCAATAGGCTCGCTCCCTATTACGTGGAAAATAAAAATTCATGGCGAAATGTGCCCTTCGAGGATACAGGCGTGAGTCTATAAAAAAATATTTGATGTAATAATATTTCAAGATAATACACACATCACAAGATGTATTCTCTGAAATGATTACAAAGGTTCTTATTTAACCATTTGAACCGAAACCGAATCCTCAAATTGTCTTAAATTCGAACACGCTAATTAATGTTTCTATACATATGTAAAAATAAAACTGTTATATAGGTACAGTTTTTGAGGTTATCCATTTCTAAAACAGTATTAGACCACACGTTTCAACTCCCATCTACAAAAACAAGTTACATCAACAACGAAACCACAAAGAAACTAAAATAAAACATCACTGTCGAACCAAAACGCTTCAATGTAGTTCACCTGTTTACTTATTTTAATGAAATACAGACCGGAACATTTCTTAACTTCATTAATATTTATAGCCAGCCTCAAAGCTTCGAAACCCTTGTGTTTGTCGTACTTATCTCGTCGCTTTTAAGCTTGACATAGGTATCTTGACTATTAAGACGATATAAATTGTTTACATTATTCAGCAATCGGAAAATTGGGCGTCTGTTATGTTAGATGGCGAAATAATCAGGGTTTGCAAGTAGAAATTTTGCGAAAGGGATTTCGGGAGGTAAGAAATGAAGATGGTGGAATCGGGGACAGATTTGCTTAATTGTAGTCGTGCAGGTAGCTAAATTTCTGAAAACTGATGCAGAAATTGTGATAATATGTTTTCTCGCTGGTAACGTAGATGAAATAAAATAACAGAACTAACTTTACACAAAGGCAAAGTCAGAATAATTTAGTTTGTTTCGTTAAAAATTCTAGCACCAAAATCAAAATCAAAATCATTTATTCATCTAGGTCACAAGGTGACGCTTATAAACGTCAATTTTAACATTAAATTACATGCTTCTACAGTTACATTTACTGCCTCGTTCGCAAAGCAATAGGTAGAGCCAGGCATAACGTTAATAAACGCAGAGTCAGATATCGAAGTATAGGCGACAAAAGAACTAAAACAAGTCTCAGAGTCTAATTCTTTCATACAATATTTTATTTTACACGCCGTTTCATACTTAATGACGTTTTTGCTATCATTTATAAATTGGACGTCTTATTCCTCAGAGTTGTATGGTGTATGCTAATAGAAAAACACAGAACTTAACCCATTAACCTGATTTTCTATCAATAAATTTCACGACCAATAAATATTATTGATACAACCTTGCCTCTATTATGTACGCACATATTTTACACTAAGATTATTCATAAATAACATCTTGTATGTCACCAATAAATCTATTAGCTATAGAGTTGCTACAATAATAACGCTATAAACGAATGATATTAATGAAAGTCGTTATGTTATTAATAGCGAAACTTTCTTTCCTAATCTCCCTACATCACTTTTACAAATAATCTTCAATATTTACAGCTGTAATAATATTTTATATGTAAAGTTATATGATCTTAAAATAATCATAAAGTATGTTCATGGAAATATTGATATTTGTATTGTTATTATAAAAATACTGATAAGGTAATAAGAACCGATTAACCATTAAAAATAACACCACGCGCCAAGGTTAAAGTAGCTACAGTAATGGATTCAAATGAAGTAAGTGAAGGATTCTATTGTGATTCACACAATGTGTAAATATCTTTGTGATTTTTAGGTAATGTAAGGCCGAAATTATTGCTGACCCAGACTGTCTACCACGTAAAACATAACCTTGGTCCCTTAAAACAATCTTTAATCCAGTTGTAAATGTTTATAAATTGCGGAGGTTAAAGCCAAGCTTCAATTGTTTTACTTTGACGTAGACGAGCAACATCCTATACAGAATATTAAACATTCATCACCGAGCAAAAATTAAACTACCTCCAAAAAGTCTGAAGTAATGAACCCAGAAAATGAAGCTCAAGTAAGAATTTTGTACGAAATTGAGCTGTTGAGGCCCGCTGAAAATTAAATCTCAAGTAAAAATATGCAGGAAACACAGATAACGACCACCTCGAAAATTACAAGACGCAACATAAAAAAGGCAGAAAGTGAGAATTCTTTATAAATATTTATTGCGGTTTACATTTACCGATAGAAAATGGTTTTTGTTGTTGTAAAGGTAATGGTATATGAAACACATTGTTAACTGCGGACGATCCTGAAACTACAAATGATATTAAGGTACATTTAAAATACAAACTATCGCAGCCATTAAAGTTTTAGTAAGTAGTATAATACAGGAAACTGAAAACTTGTGAACAACACTTTTGCGGAGCTCAATACAACATATAGACTATAAACATAAAATAACAGGTATTGTCTCCCGGGTATGTAAGGTCAGTCGTTTAATCTGTACACCTACGAGTCCACAGGCTACCGTCAAATAAACAACAAATCTAAAAACGCTTCGCTATTATCCAAAGAAACAAAACCAAATTTTTTTTTTGGTCACCAAAAAGAGAAAATTCAAATTAAAAAGTTTCAACGGCAGAATCGATTTTCAACCATTCCGTTGTTGTCCATTTGTTGTCTGTCCTGGATTGAACTGGTATATGTATGCAATGGTCCGCTTCTTTAATTATTTGTTAGTGTTACGTGAACGTATATTTGGTGCTATTGCTATGTCATTGCTACTGTTTCGATACTTTGAAAGATAACATACTTGATGTTTGATCGTAATTGAACACAGTATATTCTATAGTGACAGTTATAGTTTGTAGTAATAAACCTAAATGAGATGATTGACAATAAGCTTGAGACTACGTCTTTACTGAAATTTTGGACAATTCTGACTGATTTATAGTTACTTGTCTAGGGTTAAGGACCCTAACGGAGGTCACGAACTGGATTCCGATTTTAAGGAAAATGTTTGTGTAATTAACACGATGCTTGGGTCTGCGTCTCGGTGTAATTAATCTTAAGAAACTGCCTACGTATTTTTTAAAACAGCTGTGTATGTTTATAATAAAATTATTTGGAGACAGCCATATTTGGATTGTACAAATATACAGCAAAAATTTTCTGTTTGAATCCATTGCCTTGTATGGGCAAAGTAGGAAAGATTTTTGTTACTTTTCAGAAATAGAAACTTATATCTTTACACGTCGTGTCGTATGTGCAAATACTATTAAAATCATTATGTCTAGTCAATGTGACATCATATTTTTACGATCACACAACTAAGATAGCATGTATAACAAAATATTCAAATAATTTTCATGAAAGTAAAATAAAAAATAGTCTTTAGTAGTAAGTCGGTTTCCATATCATACGACTATACTTTTATATATTCATAGAAGATTACGCATAACTATGTAATGGCCGGGTAAATGGCTGCTTAAAGTACGTTTTGAAATATTAATTACATATTTTTTACCTGAAGTAAGGCATCTAGCTCTTTTATGTGTAATATAGTTTACAAAATAATAAGAACTCAGTATAATCGATCTGAATATTCAATTCTTGCGTTACCGACTGACGGATAGACGACGCACAGTCAAAACTACCTACTGGGCGCAAGAAACTTAAATTAGTCATGTGCTTTCCTTAGAGAGTACGGGAGCGCTAATAGAGGATTTTTGGAAATTTTCAGAGCCGAGGGCGAAGTCAACTCTGTAATAAATATTTTGGATGAAATAAACCTTTTAAATTTTTCAATCCAAACAAAACCGGGTGTCGCGTTCAGCGATTGGATGCAGGCGGCTTGAAATCGGTCCTTTTTGTTAAGATTTACCAAATGGACCGACTTCAAGACGCCGCGGGCATGGCGGCGTCTCCTATATAAAAACGTAAGTGTCAAGTTCAGTGGACTGATAAGTGCTTTTTTGTTTCGTGTGTGTTTGGCCAAATCTGGCGTTGGAAATTTCAAACAGCCCGTAGCCCTCCAACATGGCCTAACAATTCTTGCGCTTAGACAAAAACCGGGACCAATAGTTTTACGTGACCTTCGAAGCACGGTAATACGCTGATGTAAAAACCGCACGCGGCCACACATCCTTCTGGTGACCTATGAAAGCATAGCTTAACTTTGCCAATTTATTACGAACGGTAAGCCAAGTGACGCTATAAGTGCTCCAATATAATAAGTGATACATCACAAAACTTGTAAATTATAGTTTCTATTGCAAGTACCTACACAATTAAATATTATATACATATTATACATATGATATTATAAATAGCGTAAACCCAGACATGTGGTGTGGGACACCACACAAATGGAAGAGCGAAAAACTCGACACAAAATCATCTTAAACCGTTCGCAGCGAAACTTGAATGATACAAACAGGTAGTAGAAACGTTAAAACGTTATTTTATAAATTTCTCGCCAACAAAGAAATATAATATATTTCACAGACTCTGAGACGCTTGAAGATGTTTGTGTTACTTTTTATTATATGCCAGTTTTTGGAAGAGGTTTCCTTCAAAACAATATGCCTTTGAGAGAGCATAAATATGACAATTGAGTTTTACTATGATAGTTTCCTCTAGTGCTATGCAAATGCAAACATGGAGGGTAGGTACACAAATGTATATGCCAGTGACGGGTTATTGAGGACAAGTGTTGTGTATGTTGTGCTATTTTGTGTTTGGGTTGTGTATAATGGGAATTATACTTTTTGTTGTTTGGTGAGCAATTGTTACTGAGTAATGTTCGGTTAGGTATTTGATTCTTGTTTTAGCCGTGGCAATTAATAGCTTACATATTATATACATACCCTTCATATAACTGATTTAAAATATGAAGCGTAGATGTACCAATGAAAGCCAGTAGTGTATGTTACCAATTAAATCTTTTTTTTTTGTTTTCTGGAGAAATACGGTGTCAATCGTATTGACTTGTTATATTAATAAACAAAACAAGACACCGCAAATTGAATAGCCGGGCTTATATGTTCATTTTATTTATTTCAACTCGATATCTCGTACAGTAGTAATTATAGACGTGTGTTTGTTATATTCATCTATTAATTTTGTCCTCGCCGCGTTTTGTTAGTCGGAATGAAAGGTATAAACTCAAATACCGTACGATTTTTTGTAAAGTTTCTACCAATAGATAGAATAATTCCTGAGGGAAATTTAAGTAAACTTTAATTCAGGCAGGCGGAGCTACGGGTGAAGTATAGTAATATACAAGCTGGACTACAATGAACCCCATCAATCTGAGAACTACCACTCTGAAATATAGTAATATTTATGTAACGGTTTATGTCACGTAATTATTTTATACTACATTCTGATATTTGCTTTTAATGCACAAATACTGCATGAATAATTTCCATACTATTTAAATAATCACGTTTGCCTTTGAAAATTACGTACTCACCGTAAAACTGCATGACGAATATTGACAGTTTTCATCCAATTTAAATATTACATTTGCTTTTACACTCACCATAATACTGACTGATACCAAAAATATTTCACGCTCCTAATGCTCACACGTAACTGAGAAATATTGTGACGTCGCTGTGACGTCGAGAGGACACCACCTCTCGGCCGCTTGCACCTGCGCCCCACCGCACTGCGAGCCTCTATAAAAGCGGACGCGTTGGCTTCGCGCTTTTTTTTTTGCGGCGGCTACAGCTCCGAGATAAGTTGACCACCTCTCCTGGACCATCGGAAGCAGGATTCTCCACAAAAACCCAACCCCTCGCCGAACTACGCGACCCTGTGTAAATTTTTCTTAATATCACATAAATAGTAATTTTTTTCATTAAAGTAACGCTTGCTAAATGATGTCTAAAATTTATTGGCAATTAAATCAATTTTTATTGTAACATTTAACCACGCTTCTCATTTAGACACACCCTAGTAGGGATATCGTAACAGGGGACACCTGACAGGTCCTTTTTACGTTGAAATATATTTCAGAGAGATTATCGAAACACATACACGATTACCCTCGAAAAAAACATGGGCCGACATTTTTCATATCTGCAATCATACACTCAACCTTAGCCTTGTACCGTCAGATTCAAGGCGTGAAGAGCGCTTCTCCTTATTTATGACCGAACATTTTCCTTAGAAATATCTTTTTTTCTCCTTTTACGTAAGTACCCCACCAGTTCTAATACGCGTAGGAAATTAGGCAAGGAGGATTGTCGAGATTTGGTTGGTGTCCTTTGTGTATTTGAATTATGTTATTGTTTTATTATCGAATATGTGAAGACTGCTAACCGGCACTTAGCTAGAGTGGTGAACAGATTGCGACCTAAGCGTAACCAGCAGTGGGCTAGCAACATGATTATTAATAATAATGTATTTGCAGATACAGATAAGAATTTAGGAGTATATTTTTTATATTTGGGCTGATGTTAATAATATTTTTTATAGACTCACGCCTGTATCCCCGAAGGTAGAGGTTTAATATGACACCCACATTTCGCCATAAATTTTAAGGTCCCACGTAATAGGGGGCGAGCCTATTGCCGTTACCGAGCACATCACCAGACTCAGTGCTGCTACTGAAAATTCGGAAAAACCCAGTAACACTTTTGCCCGACCCGGGAATCGAACCTGAGACCTCCGATCAGCAGTCGGATTCGCTATCCACTGGACCACGGATGCAGTCATAATGTTTTATTGGAATTAAACACAATTTCGACCAAAGTTTGCGAAATCCGATTCCTCGTACCGCAACGAAACTTCTGACAAAGTAAAGTACTTCCACTAATACCGGATTACTGGAAACAACTGGTAACTTACGGAGAACCAAACTGTTTCAGTGCATTGTCATGAGAAAGGTGATATTGTTATAGAAAAGGAAGGACTCCTTTTGTATAACAAAAGTTACAGTAAGAATTTAGAGTAGCGTAGTGAGTGCATCCAACCCTAAATTTTCTCCAACAGCACTTTATTTCAATAAAGTCCTTTTTACAAAGACATTTATGTTTACAGAACAACACTAACCCCACTAAATAGTCACTCATAAGATTTTAGAACTCAGAGTGCACGACTACTTCGTTAAATAAAAATGAATCTTATTTATAACTCGTTCTGCACGAAAGCAGCAATCTAAAGGTTTGGATGAATACCAAACATTATGTCACTGGGCCAACAAACCAGACTGCCCATTAGAACCGCTACACCACACAATTAAATAATAAATTATCACTTTTGGTTTCACAACTCTTGTTACAAACTCATCTTGCTGAGTTGTACTCTTAATAATTAGATTTGGCAGTCATTCTGAGTACTTTTGAAGCCGAGAATTTATAGTTCAATTCTATCATGAAACAAAAAACTCAAAGTATATGTAGTTTTTGATTATGAAAAATAGCCACATTTTTATTTTGACTTATCATTGAATTCCTTTTAAGTTATATTGAAATTAAAAAAGCATAATAGCAGATTCGGCAGCACCGTCAAAAATAATAAACCAAATCCTTTATACGCAAGCTGAACAAAAGCTTAATTACATTTAAGCCATATTGATTCAATACAAAAAAGAAACTCGAAACGGTTTTCTTTCTCAAGTAGAAACACATTATTGTGTTTCAATTATTGTGTTTCAATTGTGTATGCTTATGCATACACAATTTCCAAGTGAAAACAACCTCGCACATTTGTGAAAGAGCGAATTTATTCAAGGTCGAAGAAAAAATGTCCTAACATCGACCCCTGAAATGAAATGAAATGAAATGATTATTTATTTCGTGTAAACTTTTTTAAAAAGCTTACGAAAAGTCAAATTAAAATTGTTCAGTTTATACATCATTTATATTTTGTGTTGAATTAGAACAGCTCAATCCCAAGCATTTTTATCGCCTATATAATCAGTAATTTTATAATATGCTTTTAAACACAGTGTAGTTTTAACAATAATTTTGAATTTATTTATAGATAAAGTTCTTATATTAAGAGGGAGCTTATTATAAAAGCGTATACACTGCCCCATAAAACAGCTACTTATTTTGTGGAGGCGGGTGCTAAGAACTATAAGATTATTCTTATGTCTAGTATTTACAGTGTGTAGATCACTTTTTTTACTAAATGTGTCAATGTTCTTGTGGACATATAACAGATTCTCGTATATATATTGCGAAGCAACAGTTAGAATGCCTATCTCACTGAACTTTTCTCTTAGAGAAACTCGAGGACCGAGGTTGTAAATACCCCGTATTGCTCTTTTCTGCAGAACGAATATTGTGTCAAGGTCTGCAGCATTCCTTCAGAAAAGAATCCCATATGACATAATACTATGAAAGTAGCTGAAATAGACCATTCTAGCTGTTTCTATATCTGTGAGGCGTCTAATTGTCTTAACCGCATAAGCTGCAGAACTAAGTTTGCCCGAAAGTCTTTCTATATGCGGACCCCATTGAAGTTTGGAATCAAGCATAATACCTAGAAATAAGGTTGTACCGACGGGCTCAATTCTGGTTTCCTTCAGTTGTACATTGGTTTCCATCTGTTTAACATTGGGCATGGAGAATTTTAAGAGTTTAGTTTTCTTATCATTGAGTAATAAATTATTTACATTAAACCAATTAACAACTTTAGAGAGTGCGTTGTTTACTTCGTCAAAATTACTCTGTTGTCTTTTAATATTAAAAATTAAAGAGGTGTCATACGCGAACAACACAATCTCATGATTGTTCTTTACGTAATAGGGTTAATCGTTGATATAGATCAAAAATAGAAATGGTTCGAGTATTGAACCCTGCGGACGCCCATTTTTAAGGCAGTACTGCCTTAAAAATGGGCGTCCGCAGGGTTCAATACTCGGCGATGTCTTATCATTAATCTGAACCTTCTGGATTCTGTTGCCCAAATAAGAAACCAGGAGATTAAGAGCTTTGTTCCTAATGCCATAATGATGTAATTTCCTGACCAGAGTATCATGATGTACACAATCAAAGGCTTTGGACAAGTCGCAAAAAATTCCTAAAGCATCTTGCGACTTCTCCCAAGCTGTAAATATACTTTTGAGTAACTCTACTCCTGCGTCAGTAGTTGAACGACCCCTCGTAAATCCGAACTGTTTCTTGTGAAGAAGATTATGTCTGTTAAAATAACTAAGCAATTGACTAAGTATTACTTTTTCAAAAATTTTACTAAGCGTTGGCAATACAGAAATAGGTCGAAAATTAGAAGGGTCTGATGTGTCGCCAGATTTAAATAAAGGTATAACTTTACTATATTTCATTAAATCAGGAAATATTCCAGCAGCGACGCAACCATTGAACACTGTTGCAAGATGTGGAGCTATTATGGTAATAATAGATGAAACAGTCTTCACTGTCAATCCCCACAAATCCATTGTCTTTTTCATATTTATAGTTTTAAATTGATAAATAACATCTTTAGTAGTCACAACGGTAAATTCAAAGGCTGCACCACATTCTGGCACGCAGTCCCTAAGAAGCATTTCAGCAGACATGGAAGATGAGTCGAGCGACCCTGTAGTTATTATAGGTATATTAGAAAAAAACTTCTCAAATTCTGTCGCTACTTCCAGGTCCTCTGCAACACTCACATTATTGATATTTAATAAGAAGTCACGGCTGCGTGCTTTGGCTCTGCCAGTTTCATTGTTGATGACATTCCAGGTAGCCTTTATAGTGTTTTCTGATAATTTTATTTTATTTCTCAAATAAATAGATTTTGCTGTGCTACAAGCTTGTCTAAATATTTTGGAATATTTTTTTATATAATTAATAAATTTCTGACTATTATTATAAGTTTTGTAGGTTATTTTCTTTAAACTTTCTTTCCGAATCTATTCCCCTTTTTTCAATATTCTTATTATTCATTTAGTGTTCTAAGCAACGAATACAACTAAACAAATCCTCAGTCTCTTTTAATTTATGTCTATATATTTCATCTGCTATAAAATTGGGTAGCCCAGTTACAATTAAATTAATTAAAGTAGGTTTATCCATTAATATGTTTATTTCTAATAAGAGCCTCTCTTTTTTTAGAGCATATTCCAGTAATGAGCCCTGCCTGTATTTAAATAAAATAAAATTGCATACCTTATTGGTGTTTACTTGTTTAGCCCTTGTTCACATAGGTTTCACAAAAGTTTTTATTCCACATACACCATTCAGAATTCATTGTATATTTGTTGTTTTGTAATAAATATTTTGTCAATAGAATGAAACAAAATGCTTAAATGTGTTGCTCTGTAAAACAAGTTTATTGTTTTAACAAAATAACTAATAATTTATACACGATAAACACAATATTAATAAGGTACAAACCTGTAAAACAAGAAACAACATTAAGAGCTATTTGCGTTTTATATACAACAACGTTTTTATAATTCAATATTTGTTTCAAAGATCCTCCATTAGTAATCAGACAAATCCAGAGTGCACAGCAATTATGTAGACCGACCATAGTGAATAGTGCTGTCACCACGGCCAAAAAGGTTAGCGTTAGGGCAATTGAATTATGATAAATAAATTGAATGAAGAGAGAGCTTCATTTACATATATATTCTCAAGGAAATTAGTATTTATGCCAGTCTCTTCAATGTTGTAGAAAATCATTACGACGAACTCTGCCTAATAGACCAAGGTCAAGAATAATCAAATTATACTGAATTTTAGCTTTAAATCATTCAACTGGATGTGTTATTCGAAATCTTCCAGATGGATTTCCAAGCGCCCAAAAATTACTTCTCGTCATAAATTTGGCAAATTCTTTTGTTCCAACCGAAACCATTCGTGCGAAAATAATTACAACACAAAAGAAAATTCTTAATTTTTCTTACAATTGTCTCTTGCCCTTTCATCTCGGATGTCCTTGACCCGTTATTATCGTCTCGACTTCGGCCCGATGCTCAGTTTCAGTGATGTGTAACATAATGTAATTTATTACTATCGTATGTAAAAAAACGTCCTATGAGAATTATTGTGGCATAACAGCAGAATTAACCTTAATTTGGTTTGGAGATTAAAACGTTTCCAAGTGGATGTGAATGGAAGACAAATGTGCTACCAATATTATTATAAGAAATAAATCTCTAAATAGCCTTAGCAAAAATAAAACATCTTGTCCTATTTGCTGACCTAAAGCCAAATTCCTTAGTGATATAAAAATAATAGAAGACTTTTTTAAGCATTATCATATAAGTATTAGATTTCGGCATTAGAACAATAATGACATACGAAAACAAAATCACAATTATTAAAAAAATATATAACAACATAGAACAGCCAAATCTCAAGGAAAACGGAACAATATGACATCAAAACTCGTTTCATTTCGAAAACGTATAAGCGAGGCTTCAAAGGCAAGCCAAATTTCCATACTGTTTGGTTCGTTAGCACTAACTTAGAGCCGTCTGAAAACCTTGTCAGCATTGTCCTTTGATTAGCAGAATACATTCTGTACGTGAGAACGTTTGTGTCTAAACTTCGTGATGTTTTAGTCAGCGAATCCTGTATTTTGGATTCCAACTGAAGCATACCAATTCTCTATGATACTAAAAGAAAACACAAGAAAATATTCAAATTCAAATAATTTATTGCAAATATTAACGATACATTGATATTTACATAGTTTTTGTCAGTCACAGAATAAATATTAGTGCAGCTGTATTCTGCCATTTGGCATGCAATGTTCATCATATTTTATTATGTTTATATAAAAATTATTGAAACAATATTATGTTCTAGTAATAAATAAAATATACATGTCAAAAAATATTAATTCAATTAAATAAGTCAATCAAGGTGACATAATTTTTTTATTTATTGGTCTTCATACACATAATGGTTGTCTGGAAGAAATCGCATTTTGCGATAAGACCGCCCTTGTACCACTAGTTTTAAGTTCTTTATTTGATAATTTTATTTGTATTTCTGTTTTTCTGGTGTACAATAAGGAATTTTTATCTTATCTTATCTTATAATGTACATGTATCGGCGCACTATGGAAAATAAAGGTCTGTTGCTGATTAAAAATCAAAAACTTTTTTATTTCTGAATATTATGTTCTAAAATTTTGCACAAATATAGAATAGAAGATATGGCTTCAAATGGTATGTAATTTATTATGATTAAATTTATTACCATTCATTAAAAAATAAAACAAATTAAAAAATATCAAAAATGTCCAATATTTATTTTTAACAATGAATACTATTATTTTAATGTTTACAAAAATCATATAGTACATCAAAATACAAATCAAATTAAATAATAAAATCATATTTTTTAAATAAAAAATTGTGATTAAAATCGAACACAGAGTAATTAATTAATTGTAATGTTTACTAAATGTTATGTTATTTATACTTGATGAACTTTGGCAAGTAAAATTAATTCTACATGCCGAAGGTTTTGGGATTCTAAATACCTAAATCTAAGGTGTCTTCATCAAGTTCATTCACGTTTTTAGTAAGTATACGGTGTTGAAATGCTGGTTATGTAAGGATCTGAAGTATAAAGATGAGTATGAAATACATCCTTTTTTGTAGCGTTTTATAATTCTTATTACGAGATTCTTGTGCATCTTCCGAAAGTTGATCAATAGGAACTACCTAATAGGAAGTACTGCAAAATGCTTTATGACACTTTTCTCCATGAATCAAAATTTTGTGAATTGAAGATGGCATATAGTACCATTCATAATTGCTCACATAGATCCTGGCAGTCTCCATAGCGAGACTTCCAAATTTTTCAGCATTTTTCATTACACCCGATGAAAGAGCATGCAGAATTATGTAAATTCGTTTAAGCAAATTTATATCCACTCCTGTAATTTGAGCAGAGCAGCTTGCATTGTAAAAAATCTTCTGGCAGTATTACCGTCATTAGAATTACCACTTACTTCTCTTGGTTTGTCGATGATCAATCCTAGCTCTTCACGGAAACGCCTTTGTACCAGGGTTTTCTTCTTGGTCTTCTCTATAAACGCCCTAATATCAATGATAAATTTCAAAACTAACCGCAAACTATTTACGTAAACAGCAACATTTCAAACCGCAATAGATAGCGAGCGGTTTTCCGTTTTCTGAATTTTATCTCATTTTTACAAATTATTCCAAAAACCGCAAATATCCGCAGCTTTTTTATTGGATTATGTTTATGGATAGCTAGGCTACAAATCAACATTAAATGTACAGCAGGGGTAAACGTGGGCAACTGTCAAAAGTCTCGATGATCTTTAAAAAATCCTATGTTTCACCATATTTTATTTTGCAATTATTTTAAGATAAACGTTAGCATATTATTAAATACATATGAGTTGTTTCATATTCTTCAAAAACGAGGTTTCCAGAAATATATAATACACTAGGGGATGCCAGCAGCTACGCCTGCATTTTTTTTAATTTACCCGTTTTGGCTGATCCCGTGGGAATTTCGGGAAATCCCTTCTTAGTGCACATTAATAGTCCCCAAGGAACATACATGCCAAATTTCAGCTTCCTGCGCCCAATAGTTTCGGCTGTAGCGTGTCTGTCAGTCAGTCAGTAACGCAAGGATTTTATATATTAACATTATACCTTTTCCTGTAACGTATACCTAACAATAAAATCAATTTGTAAGTGATGAAGTGAACGGGCTTAACATGGTCGTCCGTCAACACTCAAAAGTTTGTGGTATTGTAAAAAAATAATTTCATATAATATGTATAATTTTTTGAGTTTATAGTCTAGTTTGGTCCTTATACTATTGAGTAAAATAAAAAAGCATGCCAGTAGCGACATTGACAAAACCTATTTTTAATCAGCAGTTCTACGATTTTCCATAGTGTGGCGAACTTAACGCCTGAGGCATTCTCTAACAGTCTACCTTGGGGTGATGCAGAGATATATGAAGTAGGTGCAAGCTGAAGTGTTAGGGTCTAACATAGCATTATTTATATATACATAAATACATATACTCACGCCTTTTTCCCGTCGGGGTAGGCAGAGACAACAGAACGCCACTTGCTTCTATCCTTACAAACCTCACGCGCTTCCTCTACACTCATTACTCTTTTCATACATGCTCGCCGGTTTCGGGTACTTTGGACCTTGCCGTTTTTTAGGACGTCCCCTATTTGATCCAGGAATGTCCGACGAGGTCTGCCGCGACAGACTTGCCCACACATTTGCCTTACAAATCTGATTAGTCATTCTTTCTTCACTCATTCGCTCCACGTGTCCAAATCACTTCAGCATTCCTTTCTCAATCCTAGTCACGACATCTTCTTTCAGACCACTGTTCTCTCGTATAGTTACATTCGGAATTCTATCGAACATCTCAACTGCGTTAATTCTACTTTCATGCCTTTTCTGCCAGACCAAACTCTCACTTCCATACATCAACGTGGGGACAAGCACTCCATTATGAACCGCCAATCGCGCCTCTTTTGGCACAGTCTGGCCGTTCATAAAGGCATACAGTGCTCCATTTATACGATTGCCCGCAGTCACTCTCCTTTCAACATCTTCTTCACATCATTCATTTTATTATTTATATAAACAAATCCATAACTACATACTAATTACATACAATACATATACACAATAATAAATACTGTAAAATATAAACCTACATATATACGTAAAAAATATAAATATATATATATATATATATATTAAATAAAATTAACTAGAGATATCAATTCTGCGATGATCCTGAAAGTTCGGTTAATTATATATGGCAAGTCAATTTGGTTACATGTCACAACTAATTATTAAATATCATATTTGTCTTCAAGAAATTATTTAATACTGTAGTATGCCTTATTAATAAGAAATTGTTTCAATAGCGCTTTAAATTTATCTATGTTGGAGCAGAAATAATTCTCAAGACAGCTATAACATTTAACGACTAACGTAGTTTGAATTTCAAATATTCTACGAATCATGTGAGAAAATAGCAATTAAACTTCAGCTCATTCTGAACTATTTTAATTTAAGAGTAAAGTCAATGTTCTGTAGTTGAGGCTGCATCAATAAATGGGTTCTTGAAAATTACTTTTCGATCCTGATGCTAATCATAATAATGATATTTTAGTAACATAAAGAGTTTTATCTTGTTTTTGTATGGTAATGATTCCAGTATTGGAATTTTGAAGGCGTGGAGTATCTTCAGTGAGATGTGTTAATTAAATGTAAGTAATGCAGATTAAGAGTGAATATTGTTTGGGTCGGATTTCGAGTTTTGATAGAAGTGGGCAATGTAAAAAAAAATGGATATTTAGATGATCCTCTTTGAAATCTAAATCAAAGAAGGTCATCTAAGTATCTATTAAATTTGTTTGTAGTAATTAATAGTAACCTACATTGTCTCATATTCGTATCTGTAATAATGTTACGAAGTAGGTATATTGTAGTAAGTCTCTAGTATCTAAGGTTTAGAATAAAGATTTGCCACATAAAACGAACTTTATCACAAGAACAAGTATATACATATGTATTTTGATAGGAATATCAACACAAAGAACGTTCAAGGACTCTAGTGTTTCGAACACTAAAGTCCTTGAACGTGAAACTGTCACTAAAGAGTGATTACCCTTGACTTATTCCAACGATAACTGTAACACTCATTCTACAGTACTTTTAGCTCCGTCGTAAATGAATTAAAGTCACTGAGCGAAATTCAAATTATTATTTTAAAGATATTTTGCTGAGAACATCGCGCTTTCAACTAAAATGGTAGACGCTGAAATACGCCCGAACTACTTCTAATTTCCATTCAATACTTTGCGCTTTAATTCATTAACACTTCTTCAACTTACTGTTGAATAAATCTCTTTTAACCTCGGAAGAAACTATCTCCCACAGGTACAGCCTATGTACCTGTGGAGAAATAAGGTGTGGCTAATTCTCTAACTAGAGGAAGAATCCTCCACCTAGGTTTTGCTACGTTATTTGGATTCAAACAATAGGACACTTACTGCTTTTTCGTCAACAAGAATAAATATAATAAAATCTATATCAACATAGTAGACTAAAATATTAATCATTTTCGTATGGAGCTAGTTACAGAAATTTTATTATAGCTGAAATATATAGAGTCATGAGCCTTCTTTTCCCAACGGAAAATTTTGATTATCAAGATAGAGGTAAGCATTCATTCATCATTAAGTGCTTCTAGTTTTTTTATTGCATAATATGCATAATATGCAAATAAAACGAGAACACTGAGAAGTATGTGTAGATATGGGTCTTTGACCGACAGAGTAAAGAATTGTGTGATAAGAGAGTGGTGTGGGTTAAAAGAAGATGTAGTGACAAGCATTATGACTGCACGGTTGGCGTAGTAGTTTAAGCGGTCGCCACGTCGCTTGACACTGCGCCGAGTGTTGTGGTTCGATCCCCCACACGAGGCAATACTTTGAGTAATTGCCTCGTGTATTGGTGTTACAATTTGAGAACACTAATTTTATTTTTGCTTGTTTTATTATAAGCAAACCTTCACAAAGCAATAGTCTAGGACACCTCAAGGAGGATTGACAGATATATAAATACATAAAATTATAGTCATAAGCGGTTAGATATTGATCCACCCCGAAATTGAATAAGATAGACATCTCAAAGCCCATGTTTGGCATTTTTATATATTATTCATGAAATTTTTAGAAAATCAATTAAAAGGAGAACGTTGCTCGACTTTCAAAATGTACAAAGACGTCGTACAATTAGGATCACTTTTTTTATTAACATTATCATAAATGAATAAATGGCAAATTGCTCATCTCAATAAAAAAGTCAAAGCTAAGTCTCAAAGCAAATAGAACTCATTTGTTTTGACGTCGAAGCCAATGCATCTTCAGATAGATTCGGTTGAAATTGCAAATATATTGAAGGGCCCATATTGGAGTTCGTCCAGAATAACATAGATGTATATTAACAAATGGTGCGTAAAACTGGACCCAAAATATTAACAAAGCTGGTTTCGTGTAAATTTATTTATACATATTTTGATCTCTGACTGTTCCGGCATAATACCATGTTTGGTAATTTTGTGATAGAGCTCATATGGACTTTGAACAAAAATGTTGCAGCGATGAGCGTTGATAAAAATTAACTAGTTAAATGTTCAATTATTTATATGGTTAGGATCAATATGAGCAAACTTTAAAAGTTGAAGAAAATGATTTGCATAGCGAATGTCTTAGATAGCCACTGAAATGTGTATTTGACCAAAATGTTATGTTTCAAGTATATCGTTCATTTGACGTTCGCGGGGGTACTGCCGATGAATACATCACACCAAGCTGCGTCGGCTTTCTGATAGTTCTGACCTCATATTTAATAATTCTTTTGAAGGAAACTTGAGTGACATTTAGGTACTAATGTTTTTTTTCGGTAATATTATATTTACCCCAACGTTTTGGCACAGATAACACGAGCCGTCTTGGCTTTTTTTGACATAGTCGGAAATCGTAAATAGTACCTACTTACCATTAAATAGGTGACTGGCTCATCTGCCAATAAAAATCAGCTGCCATAGCAGCCATACATTACAAATGGAAGCAATTACAGCGATAACTCTAAAACAATCCACCCTTTTCTGCTTAAAAAATCACAGTAAAAAATGCTTTTGAAGAGTGCCACACATTTACTGGAGGCAATAAAAGAAGTCGTTTCGCTTTTAAAAGGCAATATTATTGTATAGGCTGATATTAAACGAATTCATTTTCATATATATATATTTTTTTATATATATTTTTATACATATATTTTTACGGATATGGTCATAAACTTTGTTTATCGTATTAGGTGAAGCAATCTGACGTACATTGAAATCGCATTATAAAACGTATTTTTCTCGACATTGAACTCGCTGCTATAAAGAGAGTAATAAAATGGCAATGGCATACTTGACATTCTACTTATTTTGATCTATAACAGTAGAAAACTCAAATCCAAGCAGCATGTGACTTGTCCGTGCCTTCAAAACCTTAGAGGGTTAGGTAGAAGTGTATTGTTCGTTAATCGTCATTATTTGTTTTTCTTTTCCTATTTTCTCTTCAACCAACGCATAAATCGCTCTCTGTGATATGGTCGACTTTGTATATTATTTCTTGGATTTCTGGACACTCTTATATTAAGTTGAATAAAATATCGTCTACAGTACGGCAATGTATATAAAGATTCTGAAAAATTACGGTTACCTATTATATATATATATATATATCAAAATTATACCTCTTTATACCTGGCTGCGAAGAGGTGCGGCCAAGTGATAAACGGCAACCGTGATTTTTCAGAATCTTTATACATATATATATTGCCGTGATGTAGACGATATTTCATTTAAAAAACAAGTGAACGAAACTTTTCCCAAAAATCAATTACCAAAAAAATTGTTTAAAAATACTTGCTGCTACAATTTAATAGTCAATCTAGTAAATATATATTCTCCTAATCATAAATTTATATAAAAAAATGGTTTTTAGCAAAAACTCGATGAGTGCACTAATTTGTCGCGGGATCTTAGACTAACCACAGCTTTGAAAGAGACAATTAGCGGAGCAGAAGATTGCGTCTTACTAGCTTCATTGTCGATTTAAATTATTTAAAGCTCTTGGGGATTTCTTAGTTCACGAGCAACGAGTAATGTTACTTGTTCAAGATAAGTCTTGATTTTGGAAATACATAATAAATGCGGCGATAGCCCAGTGGTGTACGTAACGGACTGCCGAGACGATGGTCTCGGGTTCGTTCCCCAGGTACCCCGGGCACACATCTCTGACTTTTCAAAGTTATGTGTGCATTATAAATTAATTATCACTCGATTAATGATGTCCCCGGTAGATGGCAATAGGCTCGCCCCCTATTACGTTGGGACCGAAACATAACTGGCGAAGTGTGGGTGTGTAACACAACTCTGCCTACCCCTTCAGGGATAAAAGGCGTGAAGTTATGTTATGTGTACGTGTATGTATAATAAATGTTGGTGCTTAATTTTTTACTGTTGAGGAAATGATTCTTTAATTTTTTATATTGACGACCGGTTGGCACCGCGGGAGTGTAAGCGACTGCTATGCCGAAGGTCGCGGGTTCGATTCCCGCTCAAGTCAAACATTTGTGTGCATGAACATGGATGTTTTTCTTGGTGTGTGTGTCTATGTATAATATGTATGTATTTACAGAAAACAAAGTATATATGTATGTTTATCCATTATCTGGTACCCATAGTATAAGCTTCTGCTTAGTTTGGGACTAGATAGTGTTGTGTGAATGTTGTAGAATATTATTATTATATAATATTTTATATTTGTGTTGTCCATTAAAATACAGTTCCTGTTACACGATGAATTGAGCATAAGGATTTCTAATGCGTTCTTCATATAACATAATGCAGATCATGACCACAAGCAATTTGCATGGAAAAGGAGACACATGTAATTTTTCAATTCTAGAAACCGTGAACTTCAATGCTGGGATCATAAAGCTACAGGTCTTACTGAGGTTCAGGATAACATTTACATGCAGTTCTAACTAATATTCTTAGGTACCTAATCATCAAATCGCTTTAGAAATTTCTCTGTATGTTCATAAATCTTGTTGAAGCACATGTGACGATAATAACTCATATTCAATGATATGGAAAGTAGAATTACAAGCGACATTGACGTGTTAAACAGGTTCAAACATTTATGTGCCAATGAATTTATTTTACCTTTTAGGTTTGCGTTTGACAAAGTATGATTTTAAAATAGCTCTGCTTACCCTTCCGGGATAAGTAGGCGTTCGCGCCTACATTTCGGCGTATCACTTGCGCATTGCTATGTCATACGTATTCCCTTTCATCTATGTAGACACCGTAGCTAAGCATGTACTTCAATGTTTATTTAATCGCATGAGCGCGCTGGGTGACGCCTTCAGGCCGGCCTTTATTCTTTTTCTGGAGACTACTACTGCTTATATACTTTTGAACGTGCCTTATTTGAAACCACAAAGCTGGGTTTTTTTTAATTTCTTTGACAAATCTTTTTGTCATCGATTTTGAAGATTTTTGCGATAAAATTTTGAACCGCTGACTAATACTGCCGTATAGTATATTATTGTTCTAGCGTCATCCTAGTTGCATCCAAGACCTTACTTCTTCCAAGATCAAATGACTTCACTTTCAAATCACCAGAAAAATTTAGACACTTCCCCTTACGCCTTTATCCTCCCATTTATGCCCATTTTTTGCAAAAACAGCTAAAAAGTGGGTCTTGGGATTGAAGTTGTTGTTTGATGGGTCGGATCTCAGAAAAAATTGGGAACCACTGGTTTAGAAGAGCATCAGTACAATTAAGGTTACTAACTGTCATAGACATTGTCAAAGACTAGCGATAGTAATCAATAGTTACAACTTTGAACAATGCCATGGTAATAGCTAATTGGATGCATAAAGGTGCTGTTTGTTTAGAGCATTCCCTTGAAACATAACATCAAACATCATCATCCTCCTAGCGTTTATCCCAGTTTCAACCTGGGGTTCGCTTACTAGTCTAACCGGATTTGGCTGAATATTAGCTTTTTCACAGAGCGACTGCCTGTCTGATCTCCGCAACCCGAAGGGATAGCGATATTCCATGGTTTAGACTAGTGTCCGTTTATTTAGAAGGTACTGACACCCTATAACGACTGTCAAAGATCTTCATGACAACCGGGACCGACGGCTTAACGTGCTTTCCGAGGCACGGGACGAGCAATAATTAACAATTCAATACGCACATAACTCCGAAAAGTCATTGGTGCGCGCCGTGGATTCGAACCCGATACCCTCTGCATGGCAGTCTGTTGGTATCTCCACTCGGCTATCGCTGCCTCGAAACATAACATCAAACATTCACCGTTTTAAAGAGCTGATAAGCTTGAGCATTCCCTTGTAATGAAGATTTTTGCGAATGTTACTTTACAGAAAATTTACAAAAGCGTTTTAGTAAATATACCATCGAGTCTTCGGGTGAGCATTCTAGCAAAAGGGCAGTTAATTTGCAAGAATCTTTAGCACTGTCTTTCACTTAAAGGATCTCATACTTTTATATCTACTAATAGAGAACTTGTATGAACTCCTCAGACAAATTAATAGCTTTGCGGGAAGATGATAGAAACTGACAATTATTCATAACTTTAGAAATCGTATATTTTTCTCATTTTTTAGCTAAAATTTACGACCATTATAAGAAATATATTAAATAATTCATTATTTTGATAGTAGGCAATCATCCTATTATATCTATTTGTAAATAAGTTTCGTCACGTTATCGAGTATAATTAATGACAATTATTTTACGATAGTATGACAGGTATCATGATATTCTGTACCCACATCAAATACATCCATTCATAACTAATATACCCGTATGTCATGGCCAAACATGTAATAATTCATTATTCAATAATAATCATGTAGGTAAAAGACCTCGCTTCTCAGAAACGGGGTAGCTGATGCTTATGAAAAATGAAGAAAATATATTATAGAGATTAATATGATATTTCTCCACTTCGAAAAGGAGAAGGTTATGAGCTGGGTGGCATTTTTCTATGTGTAGAACTTTTTCTAAGTTGTAATTTTGGTCGAATGTGAGTGCTTCTCGTGTGGTTCTATTCATCATCATATCAGCCAAACGACGTCCACTGCTGGGCATAGGCCTCCCCCAAGGTTCTCCACACAGACCGGTCTTGAGCCGCCCGCATCCAACCGTCTCCCACGATCTTGACGAGATCGTCGGTCCACCTTGCCGGGGGCCTACCTCTGCTGCGTCGTCCGGTACGTGGCCGCCACTCCAGAATCTTTCTGCCCCAACGGCCATCGGTTCTTCGAGCTATGTGCCCTGACCACTGCCACTTCAGCTTGGCTATCCGGAGAGCTATGTCGGCGACTTTGGTTCTACTGCGGATCTCCTCATTTCTGATTCGATCTCGCAGGGAAACTCCAAACATAGCTCTCTCCATCGCCCTCTGAGTGACCTTGAGCCTTCTGATAAGGCCCATAGTGAGCGATCACGTCTCTGATCCGTAAGTCATCACTGGTCAAAGACTTTCGTCTTGAGACACTGCGGGATATCGGATGAGAAGATATGTCGTAGCTTCCCGAACGCTGCCCAACCGAGTTGGATTCGACGATTGACCTCCTTTTCGAAGTTGGACCTACCTAATTGGACTACTTGTCCCAGGTATATATACTTGTTGACAACTTCGAGCGTAGAGTTCCCAACCTGAATAGAAGCAGGTACAACATGGACGTTCGACATGATTTTCGTCTTGTCTATGTTCATCTTAAGACCTACTTGTTGGGAGACTCTACAGAGGCCATCGGGCATTGTGCCTAGGTCTTCAATGGTCTCAGCCATGACTACGATATCGTCTGAAAATCGAAAGTGAGTGATGTACTCGCCGTTGATGTTGATGCCGAGTCCATTCCAGTCCAGAAACTTGAAAACATCCTCCAGCGCAGTGGTAAACAGTTTCGGGGATATGACATCCCCCTGTCTCAACCCTCGCTGAAGTTGAATAGGTTTCGAACTCTGGTGCTGGAGGCAGACTGACATAGTGGCGTTTTCATACAAACACTTCAGCACTTCGATATATCGGTAGTCAATCCGGCATAGTTGGAGAGACTGTAGCACCGCCCAGGTTTCGATCGAATCGAAGGCTTTCACATAGTCCACAAACGCCAAGCATAGGGGCTGGTTATACTCCTCGGACTTCTGTATAACCTGCCGCAGCGTATGTAAGTGGTCTATGGTACTATAGCCTTTACAGAAACCGGCTTGTTCGGGAGGCTGGAAGTCGTCTAGCTTGCTCTCGAGACGATTCGTGATGACCCTCGAAAATAGCTTGTAGACGTGGCTCAGAAGTGTGATGGGTCTGTAGTTCTTCAAGAGGGTTTTATCCCCTTTCTTAAAGAAAAGCACCACCACACCTCTGAGCCACGCCTGTGGCGTTTTACCCTCGAGAATGACGGAATTAAATAGCTTTTCTGTGGTTGAGGTTCTATTCAATTTGATCAAAATCTGACGAGCAGTTTCTGAGTTCTTCATAATAATGCCGTTTTACAGTTTGTATATATTTTGGAGCTTTTGAAATCTTTTTATTTAAACATTGTGTTTTTATTACAGTCATATTGGCTTTTTATATGGCAAATAAGTCTTGAGACAGGCATTGGTCCTAGGTTCAATCTAATTAATTTGCTACGACTCGATATTATGACATTACAATGGTTACAAAATGGCAGTCATCCAATCACACTGTTTGTGAAATACAGACAAACCATTAGCATTTGTATGACACTTTTTTAAACATTAGTAACATAATGCTACGATCTATAGAAGCCAAGGAAATAGAAAAGATCGCTAAACAAGGAGCAGCGGTGACTGAACCCCAGAGCTGCAGTTAATTTATATACTGTATAAATTATTTATAACCCAAAGTAGGTCATCTTTAGAACTAGGACCTTGAAATAAAACTGTTCCGTCAAGATCAGCAGTTTAATAAACTTTAACACACGGCTGAACCAAAAAAAAAAACACTACAAAAAAGTATATGTTACGTCTCAAACGTTACCATGATCACTTTTATATAATACTTTTGGATATGAGCATTTATCATACATCAAAAAGAATTCCCTATTTCTATTACCTATATGGCAATACGATCTTCATTTTAGTTTCCATATTCACGTAATAACACACACATACATATGTATAAATACACATGTCAATGTGTGCGTACAATTCAAGACTGAATTGATGAAATTCTAAGGTGTCCTTTAAACTTATATATTATATAACACCATATTGAATTGCTTATTATATGTAAGTCTATTTTGCTTCGTAAATAGATATTGTATACGATGTAATATAAAATTCAAACAATCTTGAATAGAAGCGAGTAGGCTATGCAAATAGCTAGATTTAATCTTATTGTTTATACAGTTATATTATTGTTTGATCGATCATGTCAAATGATTTATATATGTAAACATGATCAATATCTAGTCCTTATGGCACTAAGTGATTGGCTTAGGTACTTACATGAGCTAACGAAACATTAGGTTCTTTTAGTTATACCATCTATGAGCTACTTTCAATGTGGCTTTTATATATTATTCTGTGTGCTGACGGATCCCATCTCATTCCATGGGTGTCCTAAGAGGCAATCGTTTAGCCAAGCGCAGTACAGTAGGGCAAATGTGCATATTGATTCACAATACTATTATAGTATACTGATATTAAAGAGATACCAAAATAAAAAAGCAAGTAGCGATTATCAATAAATTGACCAATAAACCTTTTTTTTCCTGTTCGAAATAAATCGTTTCCCTACCATAATAATTTGTTTTATAATAAAAGAAAATCATTTTCTACAAAGCTCCATACGATCTTCAAACAAAATTTATCTTGTCCTTCAGACAATTAACTTTATTTAGGCTAGCCTAGAAGGAAAATAAATATGTATCAAACTATGAAGACTACTCATGAAGTCACAATAACAACAAAAATCAATTAAATACCCAATCACAAAACAAAATCTTAACTTCAAATAGCTTCACGCAAACCCATACTTAGCTGAAATCAAATTACTCTAATACCGATCGCCATAAATTCATTCTTGTGTGAAGCTCGGCATTTTTTAAATTACATGCCTTTAATAACGTAATTACTGGTGCGAGGCGGCTGGTATCTGATTATAAAGCGTTTTGTTTGAGTTGAGGCAGGTCTGATGTGGATATAACTGTATAAACGCGTATTAGGCAGCTGCGGTTTCGCAACGGTGAGGCTAGAACTACGAGAAATGGAGTTATTAGTTTCTATATTTATCCATGGCATTGGTGTACAGTCTCTACCCAACTTGTAATTATAAGAACACTTGTTTGTTGACGTATTATGCATAATCTTACATGCATACCATTTTGTCAACAACAAGGCGAGGTCCGAGTATATTAGAAAAAGGCCAATAGATAACATTGACAAAAACAGACAACCGTCACAAAAATGTTTATAGTACATGGACGGTAACATTCATACAAATTCCACCACCCCATACTACTATTAGCGATATAGTAAAACAATCTGACATACCTAGTATCTTCTAGGGTTTACGCGAATGTTACCTACACATTGAAATTAAACTACAGCTTACGGATTTTATCGCGATGTATTGGTTTCACTAAATTATTACATTTGAAGCGAATGATCTAGAAACTACATTTTAAATTTATTACTAGCCGTATATAGCCTATAATCATTGCGTTACTGACTGACTGACGGACACGCTACAGCCGAAACTACTGGTCACAAGAAGATGAAATTTAGCATGTATGTTCATTGATGAGTGTAAAGTAGCATTAAGAGAGAATTTTTGGAAATTCCTGCCCTAAGGGGGTAAAACTAGGGGTTAAAGTTTGTATGAAACTTTTTATTCCTTCAATGGATTGACTCCAAACATTGTACGTTAGTTCCTCTAACAACGATAGTGAACACTAAGTATAATTTTTCTGGAAAATTCTCCCCTAAGGGGGTAAGATAGGGGGTCAAATTTGTATGTAACTTTTTATCTCTCTAATGGATTGACTTCAAACTTTGTATATTGGTTCCTAAAATGATGATAGTAAACACTAAGGATTTGTTTTTTTGGAAATTCCTCCCCTAAGGTGGTAAGAAAGGGGTTAAATTTTGTATGAAACTTTTTATTCCTTTAATTTCGTCGTTTGAGGAACCAATATACAAATATTGGTCCCTCAAACGACGAAAGTGAACACTAAGAATTTGTTTTTTGAAAATGTCTACCCTCAGGAGGTTAGAAAGGGCTCAAAGTGTGTATTAAACGAAACTTATTATTCCTTCAGTGGATTGACTTTAAACTTTGTATAATGGTTCCTCAAATGACGTTAGTGAACACCAAGAAAGGAGTTTTCGAAGTCACTCCCCTATGAGGGTTAAAAAAGGTGTCCCATTTTGTAATATAAAAAAAACTTCAATGGTTTCACTTTAAACTTTGTTTATTGGTTCCTCAAATGACGATAGTGAACACTAAGAATTTGTTTTTCGAAAATTTCAACCCTCAGGGTGTATGATAGGGGTTCAAAGTGTGTATGAAACGAAACTTATTATTCCTTCAGTGGATTGACTTCAAACATTGTACATTGGTTCCTCAAATGATAATAGTGAACACTAAGAATACTAGAACTAGAATCAAAGTTTGTATGTAACTTTTTATTCTTTTAATGAATTGATTTTAAACTTTGTTTATTGGTTCCTCAAACGACGATAGTGAAAACTAAGGATTTGCTTTTTGAAAATTCCTACCCTCAGGGCGTAAGATAGTGGTTCAAAGTGTGTATTAAACGAAACTTATTATTCCTTCAGTGGATTGACTTCACACTTTGTATATTGGTTTCTCTAATGACCTTAGTAATCATTAAGAAAATCTTTTTGGAAATTTCTTACCCTAAAGGGTTAAAAAGTGGCGTCGGAGTTTGTATGAAACCTTTTTATTCCTTCATTGGATTTACTTCAAACTTTGTATATAGGTTCCTCAAATGAGGTTAGTGAACACCAAGAAAGGAGTTTTCGAAGTCACTCCCCTATGAAGAAAGGGTCCCCTAATAAGAATTAAGAAAGGGTGTCCCATTTTGTAACAAAAAAAAACTTCAATAGATTCACTTAAAACTTTGTATATCCGTTCCTCAAGTGACGTTAGTGAAGGCATCACTAAAACGGGGAGATCAAAAAGGGGTCCCAGTTTGTATGCAACTTTTAAATCCCTTCACTTGATTTTTTTCATCATCCCTGATGTGCATTTAATTTACAGTTATGCGGCTGGCTCTCATCTAAGCGTTCTTCATCTTCACTAACTAAAATGTGGGATGCTTCTTTATATGACAAAGCCGAAATTCTTAGAACCGTTATTTTGCTATTTTCATATATTTCTAAGCACGTACGCACTTTTTATCAGTTATCTGCTTTGTCCAACTGCTGACCAAAGCTTCTCTCAGATATTTAACCTAAAATACAAAAAAAGGGTTTTTGAACTTGGATAATTTATTTTACATATTTTTACAATATCGCTGAGATACATAAGTGTATACTGCTACGGAACCCTTAACTAATTTAATTTAAACTAGCTTTTGCAAGCAGCTAAGCCTAAATGAAATTTTCAAAGTTTGTTCAAGGGTTTTCATGAACCATTAGTAAAATTCACATCTAAATCGACTCAGCGATTTTTAAGATTACCCTGAATAAATAGAAAGACAGAAAAACAATCTAAATAAATTATTGGGGTACTGGAAACGGGTTCGCAACAATATGCAATACAGTTATTTTGAGATAACAGAGAGTTTGTTTATTTTTTTTATAGTCTCACGCCTGTATCCCCGAAGGGGTAGGCAGAGGTGTTATATTACATCCAAATTTCGCCATGTTGCATATTAGGTCCCACGTAATAGGGGACTCCGTGCTGCTACTGAGAATTCGGAAAAACTCAGTAATACTTTTGCCCGACCCGGGAATCGAACCCGAGACCTCGCGTTTAGCAGACGCATACGCTATCCACTGTACCACGGAGGCAGTCGAATATTATTTATTTGTATAATCTGTCTGTATCTAAAATCCTTGCATTACTGATTGACTGACAGACATGCTAAAGCCGAAACAACATTGGTAGCGCCATCTACCTTTCTATTGATAATTAATTACATCAACGTCAATCGTTCCTCGCTTGCTTGTCCAATACGAGCGATCCTTTTTATTCCTTCCCTTTCTCCCAAAAGGCACGCCTATCGCTGATTCGTCGCCGAGTTCAACTACGCGCGAGACAGTCAAGAATCATCCGTGTCGCGCCGAACACGTGTAATACCGCGATATTGTACCGCTTCTATACTTTAAACCAACAAAACCGCCCGCGGGTGAAGTGGAGTGATTTATGTAGCTCTGGGTTGAATCCAGACGGAGTGATTGTCAAGCCGAGAGAACGGAGGTAGGTGTGCTGGAAATCCCAGTATCGATAATTCCCAACTCCCACTCCCATTTCCTATTCTAGACGATCAGAACCCATCCCTATACAGTCCAAAATATTAATATATTTTCCCAATCGCCTAATACATACGGTTCGGTGCATCGCCAAACCATTTTTGGTCCGTATGAAGCCAGATTCATTTGAGTTTATACGTTACCTCTCGTTTATCTCGCTCACGTAGGTATCTTCTAGAAGTACCTACCTAGGTAGTTATAGCACCTAGCTATACTCCTCATCCATTTACATACCCATTACAGGGTTATTTCCGCACGCATCCGTAGGTAATATACTTTTATGTAGCTACCTACTAACCCAATTATTATTACTGGAACTATCATAGTTGTCTTGTAAATTACATATATCAAGCATCTTTTAATTCCACCGCCTTAAAGTGTTGCCTACTTAGGTAAAATAATAGGTACTTTAGGTATTCTTATTTTGATTCGGTCTCATTAGCTTGTATTTGCGTAAACATGGCACAACAAAAGAAGCCACGCATGTCGGAAGAAAAAGAGCTGACAATCTTAGAAGCTAAACGCAATATTTTATTTGAGCGTATTCAAAACATTTACGAGCACTCAAAAACTGCCGCTACTTCCGATATTAATAGGGAATCATTTCTTAGTTATTGTATGACAGTAGATAGTATTCGAACAGATTTTCATAAGTTGTTTGACGATTATAACGCAAGATTGCTTTCACAATTGGAGGGTAAATATTCAGCACAGCCCGTTTCTGCGGTTCAAGCGCCGAGATTACCGCCAATTGAGCTCATGTCATTCGATGGCGATATACGAAATTGGCCGTTATTCTATGCGAGTTTTAAGTCTACAGTGCACGATAATGGTTTTTTTTTTAAAAGACAACTCCCGCTTTAGGACTAAATCCTGTGTCGCGGGGAACTTTACAAACATACAACTAACGGACACAATGAACACCCAGACTCGAAACAACAATTTATGAATCACACAAAGTGTTGTCTCGTGTGGGGATCGAACCCACAACACTTCAGCACAGTGTCAAGCGATGAGGCGGCTGCTTAAACCACTACGCCAACCGTGCAGTCCTGTCAGCATCTGACAGATGCTGACAGGTTGTACTATTTAATAGGTAAGCTGTCACCGAAGGCCCAGTCCGAATTTGCAGGTGTCACACCCAGTGCTGAGAATTATCAGGTCATATTTCAGTCACTACTTGATAGGTATCAAGATACTCGTGTTCTAGCGTATACTTACTTTGATCAAGCTTTAAATCTTAAATTGTCCGGTGCCGCGTCTGTTTCGAATTTCCAGCTCTTTATAGACAATTTTGTTACCGCAGTTAATTCCCTTATAAACTTAAAATTAGAAGATCTTTCCGACTTTATGTTTCTTCAACTCGCTTTAAAAAAGTTTGACACTGAAACAATTCGCGCATTCGAGATGACGGAATGCAATCATAAAATACCTACACTAGATAGTTTTATTTCGTTCATCAAAGATCAGTGTCGAATATTTCATAATACGCAGCCTAGTTCATCTAGCTCGTCTAATAACAATAATAGTAAACAAAAGTCGAATAAATCGCGAAATAGCAATAATAACTCGGTCCCTAATCCGCAATCTTACGTAGCATGCACAGAATCTAATAATAATAATTCACAGAAGTGTTTGTGCAGTAATATAGTACACGAACATTTCTATAAATGTCCCGCCTTTAATAATTTAAATCCGACTGCTCGTTTCAAATGTGTGAAGGATAACAAAGCTTGCATTAATTGCTTAAGTATAAAACATAAAACGAGTGACTGTTCTAGTAAAACGAGGTGTCGTTCATGTAATCAACGACATCACTCATTATTATAGGTCGGTCCACGAAAGATGACCACTGCGCAGAAATCATTTTTTAGGTCCCCGTGGAGGTGCGGGGTGAGGCGCGGGTGGAATGCCAATGGTGTGGCTCCGTTCTTGACGCATTCCCTAAATGCCTCAAGAATGGAGCCCACCCATTGGTGCACGAATGTACATATGCGCGACGGCCGCCATTTGTGGTCAACTTTCGTGAACCGACCTATACACTTTGATAAAAGTTATCCGTTGTCGAGCCAATCCGATAACCTTGACACGCTTACGTCACAGGTGCAGGCCAGGATGGCTCCACCCACCGCGTCTCAGGGCGAAGTATCGTTGTGTACGACGTCCAATGCGCGGGCGGCGTGCACGTGCCGACGGCCCTCGCGCGCTTGTAGTGATCAGCGCAGTGCTAAGCCGCGGTGTACGGCGTCCAAGACTGTTCTGTTAGCGACAGCGCAAGTTATCGTTTATGATATTAATGGAGCGCCTCACATGGTACGATGTCTGCTAGATAGTGCGTCACAGAGTAATTTTATTACTTCGGAATGTTTCAAACGCCTCGGACTGTGGAATAACTTTAAAAATACTAACTTAGTAGTCAAAGGGATCGGCGGTTCAGAAAAACATTGCAAGGGCTCCGTAGATCTTAAAATACATTCGCGTTTTGATAGGAATATTAATTTTAACATTTCTTCGCTTATCGTGGAGCGTATTACAGACACATTGCCGAACGCTAATGTGGACGTATCACTACTCACCCACCTCGAGAGACTGCCGCTGGCAGACGCGGAGTTTGCGGATTCGGCAGACATTGATGTTTTGATCGGAGCTTTTCCGCGCTACCACTGTTCGTGACGACAGTGGCAGATACCTAGTGGCGTTGCCATTCTATGGTGACCCTTAGTCGTTAGGCGACTCGTACGCTGCTGCGCTTAAATATTTCCATTGTTAAGAACGTAAACTTGATGCATCACTTAATTTACGCAGCGCCTATAATGACGTCATTCGCGACTACCTAAATAAAGGTTTTTTGAGTGTAGTTGTAAACAACGATGGCAACTCTCTTCTCTCATATTTTATCCCGCATCACGGCGTAGTTCACGAAGATAAAACCTCTACTAAACTTCGTGTGGTTTTAGATGCTAGTTGTAGGACTACATCGGGTCAGTCGATTAATGACATTTTGCATGCCGGCCCTAATCTACAGGGTGATTTATTTAACATCATAATAAAGTTTCGTTTTTTCCAAATTGCTCTGTCAGCTGATTGCCGCCAAATGTTCCTCAATATCGGCGTTTGCGAATCTGACCGTAGATTTCAACGGATTTTTTATCGTCTTAACTATAAGGAACCTTTATCCGTGTATCAGTTCAATCGTGTTTGTTTTGGACTCAAGTCTAGCCCATATCACGCGTTACGTGTTGTTCGCCAGTTGATCGCTGATGCAGGCGATCACTTTCCCGCCGCAGCAGCTGTTGCTACTTCTGCTTTGTATATGGATGACATTGCCTATAGTGTCATATCCGTTCCGCTAGCAATTTCGCTTTGTGAAGAGCTTATTCAGCTTTTCAAGCGAGGCCGGTTTGATCTTGTCAAATGGACAAGCAACTCTAAGGAGGTTCTCGCACGCAAACCTGATTCTCATAAAGCTTCTCTAGACATTGAGTTTGAGAAGTCTATGCCGCATAAAGTGCTCGGTTTACGCTGGGACAAATCCTGTGATAGTTTTCGGTTTGACGTCTCACCGCCAGATGATAAGTGCATCAAACGCACTGTGCTGTCCACAGTGGCTCGACTATGGGAAATAATGGGTTTTGTGGCTCCCACAATTTTGTACGCCAAGCTCTTGATTAAAGAACTTTGGCTATCAAAGTGTGAGTGGGATGAAACACCCCCTGACCATATTGTCGCCGCTTGGGGCCAGTTTTGTATTGAGCTTACCGCGCTCAATCAAATTACTATTCCGCGTCATCTTGGGTTGGTAGGTGGATGTACCATCAACTTAATAGGTTCCGCTGACGCCAGCGAGCGTGCTTACGGCGGAGTCGTATATCTGCAAGTCCGCATTGGTTCTAACTACTCGGTGCAGTTAGTTTGTGCCAAGTCTAAGGTCTCGCCTATTAAAACCATTTCGGTTGCGAGACTGGAGTTGTGCGCGGCCCTTCTGCTGTCTCAGTTGCTCCGCAAGGTTCAAGACACAGTTTTGCCCCACTACCTTATTAATAAAATATACGCATTTTCTGACTCCAAAGTAGCGCTCGCTTGGATTTATTCATCTCCTCACCGCTGGCAGACTTTTGTCGCCAACCGCGTTAGTAAATTGATTGAACTTGTTCCCGCTACTTGTTTCAATCACGTCGCGGGTATTGAGAACCCCGCTGAATGCCTGTCTCGTGGTGTTACTCCACTTAATCTTCTGCATCATCCATTGTGGCATCGTGGACCTTCTTAGATGTCCCATGATCCGTCAGAGTGGCCCATGCAACCCTTTGACCACAGTGCAGAAGACGAAGATGTACCCGAACGGAAGTCTGTTTCTCATCCCGTGATTGCTGAGGTTGCGGAATCTCCGATCTATGCACTCGCACTTCGCATGTCGTCGTGGTCTAAGTTACTCCACGCCATCGTTTATGTCTGTAGGTTTCTTAGGCACCTACCTAATGGGACTTTTGTTTCAAGTACTGATCTTGAAATTGCAGAATGTAAGTTACTACGAGCTGAACAGGCTGTTCATTTTAGTAACGACATTCAAAATTTTAAAAGCAATGTACCTTGTTCTCCCGCTATTCTTAGGCTCAAGCCGTTTCTCGATGAGCACGGCGTCATACGCGTTGGTGGTCGTCTGTCAAATTCGGATGAACCTTATAACTACAAGCATCCTTGCATTCTACCGCGTCATGATCATGTTGTCGACCTTCTTGTTGATTTGTATCACAAGAAGCATCTCCATGCTGGTCCAGAGTTGCTTATGTCCTTACTTAGGCATAAATATTGGGTTTTAGCCGCTCGACGAATAATTCGTCACATAATATATAAATGTAACGTCTGTTTCAAATTTCGTCCGCGTCCGACTTTCCCTCCCATGGCAGTTCTTCCTAGCCAACGCGTCAATCAAATTGATAAAGCGTTTACACATACCGGTTGTGATTACGCAGGACCACTGCAGTATACGCCAGTGCGTGGTCGAGGTGTTAAAAGCCGTAAAGCTTGGCTATGTATTTTTACATGCTTAAAGACGTGCGCTACGCATATTGAAGTTGCGACAGATTTAAGCACAGTGTCATTCCTTGCAGCCCTTAAACGATTTTTTTTTCACTGCGCGGCCCTATACAGTGTTTGTATACGGATTACGGCACTTGTTTCGTGGGCGCAAGCTCTTATTTACGCGACCTTTATAAGTTTCTCAGGGAAGAATATCGTACTCGTCTTCAGGAAGAACTTTCCATAAATCATATTGACTGGAAGTTTATTCCGCCAGCATCACCACATTTCGGTGGATGTTGGGAAAGCATGGTCAAAGTAATTAAAACGCATCTCTTCAAAGTTATAGGTCAACAGATCCTCTCTTACGAAGAGCTTTTAACTGTCCTTGCATAAGTCGAGGCGCTGATCAACTCGCGTCCGCTCACGGCATTGAGTAGTAACCCTGCAGAACCATCCGCGTTAAGCCCTGCACATTTTCTGAACACAGTGCCATTATCGTCATTTCCGGCTCCTGAAGCAGACTCTTCAAGCTTGCTCCAGAGACATGCTCTGCTGTATAAACTCGTGCAGTCGTTCTGGCGGCGCTGGCGTGCGGAATATCTCCACCAGCTTCAGGCTAGATCCAAGTGGAATAGTCCTGCATCCCCTATACAGGAGGGTACGTTGGTCGTCATAATACATGATAATGCTCCGCCGCTTTCATGGCCGTTAGCCATCGTAGAGAAACTGCATACTTCCAAAGACGGTACAACCCGCGTTGTTACCGTGAAAACCGCGAAGGGGAGCTACGTGCGCCCTGTTGTACGTCTCTGTCCGCTTCCAACTCAGTGAGATCTAGCCTGAAGTTGGATCTACTTCTAAGTTTAAGTATTCAGTTTGTAGTTTTCGTCATAATTGTTTCGCTAAAGTTAATTTAGATTAATGTTAATATCATATCGCTGTCTTAGCCTATTGATGGGTTATGCGGTAGTACATCCAACATAGCTAAGTTAAAATTTTTTTTTTTTTTTAAAGGCAACCCTTTAGGTCCGGGGGGGTATGGTAGCGCCATCTACCTTTCTATTGATAATGAACTACATCAACGACAATCGTTCCTCGCTTGCTTGTCCAATACGAGCGATCCTTTTTATTCCTTCCCTTTCTCCCAAAAGGCACGCCTATCGCTGATTCGTCGCCGAGTTCAACGACGCGCGAGACAGTCAAGAATCATCCGTGTCGCGCCGAACACGTGTAATACCGCCATATTTTACCGCTTCTATACTATAAACCAACAAAACCGCCCGCGGGTGAAGTGGAGTGATTTGTGTAGCTCTGGGTTGGATCCAGACGGAGTGATCAGCTTACAGCCCGATTCTGCAAGAAGCCGAAGACAGCCATCTTGTCAAGCCGAGAGAACGGAGGTAGGTGTGCTGCAAATCCCAGTATCGATAATTCTCAACTCTCACTCCCTTTTCCTATTCTAGGCGATCAGAACCCATCCCTATACCTATCACTAAAAAGTATGAAATAAATTAAAGTGTAGTTAACACAAAACCTGAAGTAAACGAAGAACCTAACACTAAAAAGTGTGAAATAATAAGAAAAAATAAAACAAAACGAAAATGAAAACTTAAAAATCGGAACAAAGACGTTAACTAGGTATTTTTTTTTTAAGTGAACCGCCTTCAATAAATCGACCCACTGAAAAGTACGAAATAATTTTTACGTACCTACGCTACCCCAAACCCTCTCAAATTTCTCCCAAAAACTAATGACTAAATTAAATTAAATACTCAGTTTTTGAAGTCGGTGCCAAACCAACAAAAACAAAAAAGAATACTGCCAAACAGAGAAAATAATACGACGAATGTATCAAATCAATAATTCCTCAAAAAATATTTAAATTAATAAAATATTTAAAATTAAAAAATACCCGAAAAAGACTAAAAAGCAACAAGTAATATTCTTGAATAGTGACCGTGCGTATTAAATACTTGAAAACTTCCTGCATACTAACTGTACTTCTTAGCTATTTTGGGCTGTATTTAGATTTAATGTGCTGGTTTGGCAAAGATGTCGCCTAACAATAGGCTTTTAGAGGGATTTGGTTTGGCACCAACTTCAAAAACTAAGTATTTAGTTTAATTTGGTAATTCGTTTTTGGGAGAAATTCGACAGGTTGGGTTAGCGTAAGTAAAAATTATTTCGTACTTTTCAGTGGGTTGATTTTATGAAGGCGGTTCTCTTTTTTTTTAAAAAGAAACTTAATACCTTTGTTCCGATTTTTAAGTTTTCATTTTCGTTTTGTTTTTTTTTTCAAGTAGATACCTATATACCTAGTTGTTCGGCAAAGTACATATAATGAAATTCGGTTTTCAACGTAGGCTTAGTTACATTCGTGGAATTTACTTTCATAATTTGTAACGAAGGAGACCTTCCAGGTGTCCACTGTAACGTTATCCCTACTTAGGGTGTGTTTAAATGAGAAACGTGGTTAAATGTTACAATAAAAATGTTATTTATTACTCAAGTAAATCTAAACATCATTTAGCAAGCGTTTAACTAGCAAAAAAATACTAAAAAATGTTATTTGCAAAGATTTAAACAGGGTCGCGTGATTCGGCGATGGTAAAGGTTTTGTTGAGGGTCCTGCTGCCGGTTCGTCCAGGAGAGGTGGTCACTTAGCTCGTCTCCGGTTCGCCAGATGAAAGGGACGAGCGCAGCCAGCACCTCAGCATTTATAGCAGCTTGAGGTGCGGTGGGGGGCGAAGATGCAGGCGGCCGGGAGGCGGTGTCATCACGACGTCACAGCGACGTCACACACTCCCCCCATTAGGTCAGAATTTTGCCCAGAGGGAAAATTCCGTGGCTGGCAGGTGGCCCCTGCATTCCGGGACCCTGAAACAGACGAGTGGTGGTGGTGTCAGTAGGTTAAATACAAGGCAATTATTAACCCTGAAAGAGAAAAAAAAAGAAGTATAACCCTCGACCATTCATACGTCACCAAGCATTGAACGCTCCTATTACCCGACATATATCACATTCAAAAGGCCCACACACAATCATACGTATGAACAAGCCAGCACTCATTCCCGATGCGAGTCGTATTCATTATAATACACGACGCGCGAAGAGGTATTATACGTGAGTTTTAGAGCAAATAGCCACCCAGTCTATGTTGGAAGGCACCACCTGACAATCCGTCGATAAGTGAAATTAATTGAAAATGTATAAGTCGTAAACCAATATTACGATCTTACTATATAACGATACTAACAATATTACGATCAGTTGGCAGTATCACAAACAAATTGCTCATTAACGCGCTCGATGCGAATTGTAAAAGCAAAAAGGTGTTAATTATAATTAAGTATAAAGTATAATACAATGTTTTGAGCCGAGTGATCGGCTGACGTAAACAAGTGAGTCATAACTGCGCAGCTGGCGCTGACCGCATTCCATTGACGCGAGTCATTATCTAGTTTCTGTACAAGATACAATTAATTAAAGACAATTGCACAATTCTTAGTAAAATGTAATGAATAATACACCATCGAAGGAGAACGTCGATGGTATAGTACACACTGCCATAGTTTAAAACACAAAAAAAAATATTCGCAGCAAGATGTAATGTATAATACATCGTCGAAGGAGACGGTCGACGACATAGTGTACACTACCATAGTTAAAAAAAACACAAAAAAAACACAATCGAGAATCGAACCACAGACGGATCCGACAACAACCTTTCAGCCACTGAGCCATAAGGGAATAAAATATTTTATAATATTTCGATCAGTCATTACTACAGCTATATATAACAAGATATCTGGGTACATGATTTAGCTGTAATCGGGAGTTAAATATTTTATATTATTTGTAAACAAGTGTTTATTTTAGTGATTAGATCCTTAGTGATGAGCATTAATCATTACAATCCCAAACTTTGTAATGAGTCAATTTAAGATCCTTCATATGGAAACCACCAAGAGAAACATATCTGATATTTATATAGTTATATGAAAGTTGGATAGTTAGTTAGATAATTAACAGATTGTGCAAAAATATCAAGTTCAGCCAACCTCTTCGACAATTTATAACAGTGCTTAGTATTTATTAATTTTATGTTAGCATGTTTACATAAATCGTTAACACAACAATGCGTTATCTTGTGACTTGTGAGCTCCAACTCGAAAACAATAGCACTATTGTTGGCCTTCACAAATAATTATGTATGTAATTATAACTTCGCATACATATGCGTCTTACATTGTTGTTAATGACACTGTACCCAATCGTTTATAAACTTATTTATGCTGTAATAGAATAAGATTCAATTATTTTATTCAGCTTTTGGGTTTAAAGTAGTTGATTGAGAAATACGAAAGGGTAATCTTAAAATTGTACATCAATTAATTTGCTTTAGTTATTAAAGTATAAAAAATATTGATTTATGTAGAAATACCTACATTAGTTATTTCAGTATTGAAATCATTTATTCAATTTGTGTGTAAACAGCCACTTTAGTTATTTAATGAGGTATAAATATTATTTATTTGATTCATATATAAATAGCCACTTATTTATTCAAGAATATAAGTTAGTGATTTAATTTATGTGAAAATACCCACTTTAGTTAAAGTTAGTTTAGTTCAATTAAGTTTCATAAAATAACATTTGCGTAAGCACAAGAACACATTATAACCAGCACTATTTAAGATGGTTAAATAAAACCAGTTGCACAGCATTTTGTATAAAGGAAACAAGTTACATATTGATAATTAAGTATTTATCCGGCTGTCAGCGGTTTAATTTTATCATTTATTTATCATTATATGTTTTATATATTTCAATAGAAACCAGACATTGAAAGAAACAATCCTAGCGACACAAAACATTACAAAAAAATATATAATTCAATAATTGCGAAGGAATCTCATGCTTGAGTTCACAATAAACAGTAAATGCATAAATAGATGCATTTTCAAACAACACAGCCATAGGCTTCAACAAGAGGATAAAATCGAAGACCAAAACCAACGATTGTATCATAATAAACATTTGACAAAACGAACAACTAATAATTATACGATGATATTCGTATTTTTATACCAAATAGACAAAGATTAAATTCGTTAATTATTGTTAGTGAGCAACCTGCATGTGACACGTGTACATTTTATTAATAAATGACGCGGAATTCTAGCTAAATACCTAGTATATAATACGCTAGCATCTTTAGGTACGTTCATTCTCAGCCAGACCAAATATGTTAGGTACACGTGGTATAATAAAGAGGCAACTTTCTTAATAAGAAAGAAAAAAGTAGTTAATTTTAAAAGATAATCGCCGTAGTAGGCGGTAAAAGTATTTAATAATATCTACTACATAGAAATATATTGCTGTACAAAATCACTAGCAGAAGGTTATAGTAGAAAAATGGAAAGAAATGAAAAAGAGAAGGGTGTGAATTCGTTCCATAAGTCAGCCAAAGCAGTAATTATTAGCAATAATTACCAGCAGCAATTAATTACCGTAGTGGGCATTTAAAAAAGCTAATCGCGAAGCATACGATCAACGAAGGTGACCTTAGCGCGTCGTTAGAGGACGCGAGGCCATAAATCGCAATACAAAGAATGCGATCAAAGAATGTAACCACAGCGCGTCATTTAGTTGACACGTGGTCGCAAGCAAAACGATTATAACTTGTTACTTATGCGGTTGATACAAAATTAATTATCACACGCGGCAACAGAAATAGTCATAATATAAAAATGCTTACCATGCGTGGTAAGAAAAATATTGTCTGTTGTGACCGGCGCAACAGAAAACCGACCTTCCGTGCACAACAGAACAAAAAAAAATGTCTATTGTGATCGGCACAACACCACCGACTTCCCGAGCACAATAGAACAAGCAAAAAGAAACAATATATGCCACTAAAATAATCACACACTGCTTTGGAACGATTTCACACATACACAGTTAAAAAAAAAAAATGACTCACCGGGCAGCGGATTCTCAACAAAACCCTACCTATATATTCCCGTGGGCGCCACTGTAACAAAGGGGACCTTCCAGGTGTCCACTGTAACAAAGGGGACCTTCCAGGTGTCCACTGTAACGTTGTCCCTACTTAGGGTGTGTTTAAATGAGAAACGTGGTTAAATGTTACACTAAAAATTTATTTATTTCTCAAGTAAATCTAAAACATCATTTAGCAAGCGTTTCACTAGCAAAAAATTACTAAAAAAAATGTTATTCGCAAAGATTTAAACAGGGTCGCGTGATTCGGCGATGGTAAAGGATTTGTTGAGGGTCCGCCTGCCGGTTCGTCCAGGAGAGGTGGTCACTTAGCTCGTCTCCGGTTCGCCAGATGAAAGGGACGAGCGCAGCCAGCACCTCAGCATTTATTGCAGCTTGAGGTGCGGTGCGGGGCGAAGATGCAGGCGGCCGGGAGGCGGTGTCATCACGACGTCACAGCGACGTCACAAATTATGATTTTTAAGCAGAAGTGAACAGCAATTATTTAACATTCTACATCTTCATAAAACGCCAATCTTATTTATTTTCTGTAGCGTACAAATTTGCGTAGCATTCCAGTGCAAGCGAGTAAGTTTTAACTAGAAAAAAAAGCTGTGCACCGCAATACTTATCCATTGGATGCAGTTTTTCATCATAAAATTAGTTGCTGTTTTCACCTTTTCGGTTTAGTTAGCTTGAAGTAAAATTTTACCGCCGCTGAATTAAAAATACGCAAAAATGCTACATCATCATGAAATATCCGGACCCAGAAGCTAAAAATAGCCTAGGCCTTTGTTATTTAGTTAATCTATACATAATAATATTGCTAAATAATTCCTCGTCGCGTCCTGTCTGTATGATATGAATGCAAACTCAAAAACTACCGAACGAGTTTTTGGATGATATCATCAATAGATAGTGTGATTCATGAGGAAAGTTTAGGTTAGGTTCGCTTAGTTATACATCGTTTTATCGTTTATGTAAGGCTTAATGTAATAATTATATCTAACTAAGTTTATGTACAGGAATTTAAAATTAAATTGATAAAATACATATTTACAAGGTTAAGGCGTCGTATAATGCCTACGCATGCATGTCATCGGTGTAAGGTTATGTGAGTTTAAAAAATGAAAGTTATAAATGGGATCCTGCCGTTTTGCCAAAAAGATTTTGACAAAATTTCATTACCCAAACAAATTTTAGCAACCTTTTGTTATAGGTACCATTGCAATATTTCGAATGATTTTAGTACGCATATTTTTATTTGGTCAAATTTTTACTTAGCAAAATATTACCAACTATAATGTCATAATGGCATTTGGTCTTTAATGAAATGATTTATTACAGCAAACAATCTTCAGACAGTAAACGTTTGGTGATATTAGTTTATTTATGGAAGTAGTTAGAGTAGGTTAATTATTAAAAATGGTAAGGTTAGGTTAGGTTAGAAGTGCGAGCAAGAACCTTCTACTTACGACTTCGTCTTCGACTTCGTCGACCAGAAACGACTTACATTAATATAAAAAAGAGACTGTTTTTAGTAAGTTACCCGGAACTGAACTATTTAGATTAGGATAATTATTGATTTTGCGTTAAAACTTTTATTCCAACTGAAATATTTGACTAAATAAAAAATGTTAAAAGTACTATTTGGTTAACAAGTTATAGTTTAAACGTTCATTTCCCAAACATGAAGTTTGCGTTTCAATTTCTAGTGAATAGATTTTTTGCTAAGTAATATTTTTGGCAAATGAAATTACGCGAAAAATTTTTTGGGAAGTGAAAATTTGTCAAATTCCTTTCGGTCAAACAAGGGAGACCCGTTATAAATAAAGATAAATAATAAGATAGGTTTATGAAGGAACGAGGAGCCTATAATACAAAGGGTTACCGTTAATGAAGTGAAATGTTCGGGATGCCCGCTTTAGATTCCAGGGGTAACGCTAGGTCTTGGTCATTATGTGATCGGAATCAACTACGCAATGGTTTATTGGACTTCAATGTAGTTTGAATTCATTAGGAAATAGATAGGTGAATGGGACCATTATCGTTTCTGGGTTAACGGGCGCATGTATAGACTTGGTAGGTAATATATAATTTTGTTTGAAATTGTAAGGTATTGTATTTATAGGTTAGAATATTTTTGGTACTTTTTTATATCTTTGACGTAGGTACAACTTCTAGAGGGTAATACGTGTAACCATTTTTTGGCAAGTTATAAGACATATCAATAAGTCTTGTGAGGAGGAGATTTACCTTATTTGCCTATGACAAAATATTTTTTTGTAGATCTGTAGAGTGGCACTAAGACTATGAGCTAGCCTAACTACTGTTCTTTTTAGTTACTATACCAAATCATACACATTAAACATATAAAGATAACCTTACACGGCCACTCACCAATGCAGTAGGGGGGACCGAAGATCTGAATAGTACTGCGGAAAGCGGTTGGATTACCTTGTGGGAACCTATGTACAGCAGTGGACATCTTTTGGTTAAGGTGATGGTGATGATGATATAATAATATTCCAGCCAAGCAACACAAATAATTGTCATGTTCGTCACACAAGGATTCGCCCTTAATTTTGATTGGATCGTCGATCCAACCAGCTATCAAGGCCATTAACCTCTAGACCAAATGCCAGTTATAAAAATCCTACGGTAAAATTAGACAGTAATGTATAAAACAGACACGCCCTTATTTATTTTAGTGCTACTTCATTCCGGCATCTCTAAGCCCAATTCAGTTGATCGCAACTTCTTCACGTCACGTCATTAAGAAAAGTTTCGCGAAAGCAAGTAGCACTACTTACGCTAGGAGAAAGACACTTATCACGTACGAACGAGGTTTCGGTGCTCATTCGAGGCAAGCCACCTCGTAAATTCCTCGTGTAGTACGTGTGTCGAAAACTCGACATTTTTATATAGCGACATATTGCCAACTAGGTAAGTCTTGTGTGAATATATATATATATATATATATATATATATATATATATATATATATAAATAAACAATAAACGACTATTGATAGATCGACTGCATAATATCGACAAGCCGAATGTGTTATTTAGATAGTGTGACTGTGATTTGTGAGTGCACCAATGTGGAAACACTTGGAATGTTTGAAAGGAAATTATATGAGATGCGGTGAAGAAAATATCTTGATATTGTGGCTGAAAAAGATTATGATATCATACAAAATAAATTAGCGGGTCTTAATCGCGTACAACTAACTTATTTAAGGTATAAAATACCAATTTGGTTCCGACGTTTTGCTCGTCTTGCACCGAGCGTGGTCGCGGAGAGACTGATGAGAGCTCTTAGATGGTAACTACTTTCTATATGGTGGTAAACACTACCTCCAGATCGATGGAGTGGCTATGGGTAGCCCTGTCGCACCAGTAATGGCCAACATCTGGATGGAGCACTTTGAAGAATCCATAGACATGCAGGCATCAAATGTGAAGCTGTGGAAGAGGTATGTCGACGATATCTTCTGCATCATGAAGGGGAACCAGCAAGACGTGGAACAATTCGCAAACAAATTGAACTCCATACATCCAAACATCCGATTCACATCGAAATGGAGGTAGACGGATCGTTACCCTTCCTTGACGTTAAAGTGACAGTGAGAGATAATGGTACCCTTGGACACACTGTATATAGGAAACCGACACACACCGACAGGTATCTTAACGCGAACTCGCTCCACCATCCGCGGCATTTGGATTCCGTTGTGTCCTCGCTAGTGAACAGAGCGTATGACCTGTGTGACCCTGAACAGTTAAATAGTGAGCTGTCACATGTTCGGGAGGTACTGAGGCGCAATGGATACAAGAAGAAGATACTCCGTCTGAAGAGGAAAGATCGTAGACCTGAAGTAAGCAGAGTGCCGGCGTACATGCCATATCTAAAGGGAGTGACGGACAAGGTTGGAACAGAACTCAAGAAATACTCCATCAAGACTGTATGCAGTCCACTCTCTAAGATTGCACACAATCTGCGTACCCCAAAGGATGTCATTCCTCTCCAAACACTTGGCGTCTACAAAGTCGATTGCAGCTGTGGTAGTTCATATATCGGGCAGACTAAGTGTACAATCGCTGAAAGAGTAAAGGAACATATCGCAGCTGTAAAAAACCGACAGATTAATAAGTCTGCGATAGCTGAGCATTTGTTGGAGTCTGGACCAAACCACTGGATAGAACTGCATCAACCACAAGTCTTATCCACCGATCGTCACTATTACTCCAGGATAGTACGTGAAGCGGTAGAAATCAAGAAACATAACAATTTCAACCGGGAGGATGGATATAGATTATCGGCTACTTGGAATCCAGTCATCAGCAAGTGTAGACACCGCCGTAGTGATAAATATCAACAGTGTGTAGACGTCATTAGTGTAGTGTGTCGGAGTACCGACATTGCGAACTTAAATAAAGACCAAGTGAGGGTAGGTGCCGAAACCCGCACTTCCACAAAACGGTGCTGAGCTCTCATCAGTCTCTCCGCAACCACGCTCGGTGCAAGACGAGCGAAACGTCGGAACCAAATAGGTATTTATACCTTAAATAAGTTAGTTGTACGCGATTAAGACCCGCTAATTTATTTTGTATGATGTATACAAATCGCGAAAGTTTAAAATCGAAGATTATGATACTAGAATACTATCACATAATGAATTATTTTCTATATAATAAGGATTTTAGAAGTTCTCTAATAAAATATACTATCATCATCATTCTCTTAGCGTTATCCCAGTTTCAATCTGGGGTCCGCTTTCTAGTCTAACCGGATTTGGCTGAATATTAGCTTTTCCGCAGAGCGACTGCCTGTCTGACCTCCACAACCCAAAAGGATAGCGATATTCCATGGTTTAGACTAGTGTCAGTTTATTAAGAAGGTACTGACGCCCTGTAACGACTGTCAAAGATCTTCATGACAACCGGGACCGACGGCTTAACGTGCTCTCCGAGGCACGGGACAAGCGATAATTAACCATTCAATACGCACATAACTCCGAAAAGTCATTGGTGCGCGCCGTGGATTCGAACCCGATACCCTCTGCATGGCAGTCTGTTGGTATATCCACTCGGCTATCGCCGCCACATAATAAAATATATTATATCTGGTCTTAAATGATCATTCTATTAGCGTTATCCCTATTGCATCCAAGACAATTATTGTCTTCGAGCCACAGTCCATCTTCTAGTCTAATAAGATATCGTACAAAAATACTACAACCATGTGGTATAACTTATCTACAATATGCAGCAACAATTAATGAAGATTTTAGTTCGAAAATCTCTTTTGTAAAATTGCTGTTTTGAAGATACAGCAACTTACGAAGGAGGTATTGAAATATAATACAATACATTAGAAACAGTAAAATGAAGTTAATTCATAATAACATTATATTATACTCATGTATACTTCAAACTTATTCTGCCAGATTAACTCAAAAACACAAATTCTAGTGATTATAAAAAAAAAGGATAAGATTTGTCCTAAAAGTAGGGGAGAGAACATACGGCCAGTCTGAATAATAAGCCGCGATTGCGTTTTGTTACCTACAAACTCAGAGATTACGTTTTAAAAGCATTTTAGTTCGCGGTGGCTGGATCACGGCTTTTCCTTAATAACATTGGATGTTACGCTAAACCTGGAGTATATTGGTGTCTGACGTTTGAGTTAACATTTAGATCGGTATAAGAGAATGCTACATAGGCACATTTCTTAATTTGCGTAGGACTAAAGAGAAGAAAAGGCCTCATAAATTAAGATTATAAACGGCACCCAATTGAGACGACTTTTAACTATTTTGGGACTTATTTTCGCTTTTATACACACAGTTAGCTATTTTGCGATAATACGTAAAATACATAGCTTTCTACATGCACGTAAACGTGGCTAATCATGAATGATAAATGGAACCCTGAACGTTGTAACACTGAATGAAAGCCTACACAATACAATAAATAATATATTACTACAAACAATAATAATATGGACTTGCTCGAAAATAACATGTTATACTTTTCGTAGTTATGTTCGTTTTCAATTGTGGATTTTTTCTTGACCTTGGCTGCTAGGAATATCTATGAAAATTTGACCTTTGAATATTATACTTGTCCAAGCTTGGCCTGATCACCTTTACGTACGAAGCTCTGGTGCTTATGGCATGCGTAATCCTCCCCATCGTTTTCAATGAACAAAGTTTCCCGTCACGAGTTGGCAGTCGTATGAAATATATTACAAAAACCATGCTGCTATTTGACATATTATGATATTAAAATCTCGAAGTCACAGATTTTTATTTGAATAATCATGAAATATCAAAGCAATTTTGGCATTACAAGTCGTCTTTCCTGTAAAGAAATTGATGTCTCATTTCTTATTAGAATAATCATTAGATATCTTATCTGACCTGTATAACATTGGTTTTATAATTTTCCTTTTCTGGTAAGTAAATAATCAGATCTGAATAGATTATCTATACAACTGAAGACACTTAGAAGGAAAAAATATTTTTCAAGCCTTACAAATAAGAGGTCGGTTTCAATGGTGCTTTTCAGGACCAATAACGACTGTTGTCGCCATTATAAGACGACTTTTGCACTAAAATTAATTGAATGCTCGGATATATACGATAATGCCTATCTTAAGATAAGTTTACAAATATATTATTTAAATCTAACACAGGGAGGACACTTGCACAGAAATTAAATATGCTACTGTCATATTCATGTTCTTCACCGAATTTCTTAAGGGAAAACTAGAAGGAAAACAGCGGCAGCTTTCAAGCAAGCAAATTATGCTGAACGTAACGTATCTAAGTATACTACTGGTTTAATTTTTTTTCTATAGTTAACTATATCTGTAGGTAATTTTTATTGGAATCGTCAAGGAAACCGAAGGCCGAATTTTATAGACCGTATGAACTAAAATGTATAATTTCTATTTTGCAGTGATGGCCCATTCTTCATTAATCTAAATTGAACTATGTCAAATTATATTATATGCCAATCCTCTATCCGTTCAATGCCCAACTGAGTTCTACCCCCGCATTGCCCAACTGAGTTTCCATTCTATTACTGAGTCTGGGCTTTCATCTTAAATGTAACATGCTAACTGGACTTTACTTATACTCAGGTTTATTTCATTTGACTGACCTAATAACCTAACTTAGTAATATGGATCTATAGAACAAAAAGACAACATAAGATCATTTCTATCACGCGCCACGCGAGCTAAGCCATATACGGCATCCATATAACATACATAAATCGCACACAATACAAGCGATCATTCGCCAAAGTTCGGCATCCAAAACCGTTTTCACATCGCAATCTTCACATAAATCGAATATAAAACGGGGAATGGATCGAAAATAATAAATACGACGCGACAGCCCACAATCGTATCGGCATGTCGAAATCTCATATCGAGCTTAGGGAAGTATAAATAACTTTATAGGTAAAATGGAAGGGAAATTTTCAATGGGATATGAGAGAAATGGCGTGGCTCAAGTGCTTGGACTTATATGATGCCAACAGAGACAAGAAGTAGTTATCTATCTCAGTGGATGCCAATGTTTATGTAAAATATTGTTTGTGTGATGACGAATGTTGGACTATTCTTTGGAACAGCGTAACCATTTGTAATTGGCCTTGCAGTGGCAGGCAGAAGAGAATGAGTAAGCGGGTGGCAGATGGAGATAGAGCTGACATCCATTGCAAAAACCGGCGTTTAAATATATTTAAATACAGCTTTTTATAAATGTTCAATTTCATGTAATATGCATACTGTATTTTTCCAACAATGTAACTAAAATACTACCAACATATACACATGTCCCTTGGCCTATACATGAGGTACATGTGCAATTAGTATATACCTGTAATTTTTAATTTGTATGTTATTATACTTATTATATTTACACTTTAAAAGAAACTATACCGTATACGACCAAGATGAAATTTGCTAATTTATGCTGCCTGATTTTACTAAAATAAAATTTGCAATTTTGTATAAAATTGCCTTACGTAACTAAAAAGTATTTTAGTACAAGGGTACAAAGGCTTAATTGTTAGCAAGCTAACAAGTAATTGAAGGTTTATTACACGGTGTAAATTACAATGTTATTTTTGTGGCTCAAACGTATTCCTGAAGGCCGTTTGTAGTAATATTTGTTCAAAGTGCAGTTTCGATCTGGTCTCGGTTGCATAATTAATCTTATTCTCGAAAATTAAGTAATACTGCAACAATATTGCAACTACATAAAAAAATAACAAAGGGACAAACTAAGTGTTAGCGTCCACCTTTGTGAATCAAATTATAATAATAATAATAACAAACTTTATTAAAACCAGTTACAGATTACAATACATGCGTTGTGAAGGAATTATCGTATCTATTTTAAGGGCCAAGACATAGTTAATAACAAGAAAATAATCTGTTTCAAATATAATAGAACCCTGCCTCTTAAACTAGGATGATCTTAAGAGACAGTGTCGGCTAGGAAGTTAAATACTAGTTTAGATTTTTACAATCAGTGGACTGTGTCCTTTTGTCCTAGCAGGTTTGCGTGCGCGCGCGCGCGCGCGTGTGTGTGTGTTAGTGTGTGTGTGTGTGTGTGTGTGTGTGTGTGTGTGTGTGCGTGCGTGCGTGCGTGCGTGCGTGTGTGTGTGTGTGTGTGTGTGTGTGTGTGTGTGTGTGTGTGTGTGAGTGTGTGTGCATGTGCGTATGTGTGTGTAAGTGTGTGTTTGTGTGTGGGTGTGTGTGTGTGTGCGTGCGCGAGTGCGTGCGTGTGTTTGCGTGAGCGTGCGAGCGTGAGTTTGTGTGTGTGTGTGTCTGTACATATATTATGCGATGAATATAAGAAGGGACTCTGTTTGTGAATAGTCCTGTTGAAGTAGCCATGTCGTTAATTTAGATTTAAGTTCTTTATTATTTAAGTCAGTTATGTTAAGTTTACTGTGAATTTTTTTGTAGATGTATGTGCTTAAGATGTAATATTGGTGTTTAGCGAATGTGGTATTATGACGGGTACCCAGGGGGAAATTAGTGCGTTCGTGCCGATCTGAAGGAAGAACACTAGAGTGTTTTCTAAGTATGGACTGTAGCACATAAAGCTGACGGACTGTTAAAATTTTACAATCTGAGTATAACTGAGCCGTAGGATAGCGAAAGGGTTTTCGAGTCATGACTTTGAGTATTGCCTTCTGAGCTCTCTCAACCCTCAGAAAATTGGTTTTGTTTGCACCTCCCCAAACTGGGATAGAGTATCCGATAACTGATTGGCATAGCGAATGAAATATTATTTTTAGAGTTTCAAAGTTAGTGACATCTCTGAGAGACTTAAATATGTGGAGAAGTCTCATAGTTCTCGTAGTGAGAGCATTTAATTGTTTGTCCCATTTTAAGCCCGCGTCAATTTGTACCTCCAAGTACCTCTTCAGTTCTTGAGAGCTTCGGACAAGAGCAAGGCGCTGATTGTTGCTGGCACGTGTGCGCGACTACGGAGAAGGATTTGTCAGGTAACATGTTTCGGCGAATAGCAAAAGGAATAAAACAGGTTTTTGTGACATTCAATGTAAGGAGATTTGAATTGAGCCATGAGATTATGTTGCCGAGTGCCGATTCCGCATTATTTTTAACACTTGCCCACGTAGGGCCACTAACTAAAATTGCTGTATCGTCAGCATAGGCGTAAATTTTACAATTTGGAAGAGGCATATTGTACAAATCGTTTACATAAATTTGGAACAATACAGGACCCAATATGCTCCCCTGAGGAACACCGTATGATACTGATGTTTCATTGCTAAGGTATTTATCAATTTTCACTCTTTGTGTGCGGTTACTAAGGCAGCTTTTAAAGATTTCGAGGACGATACCTCTCACACCGACAAGTTCTAATTTCGAGATAAGTAAGGGAACAGAGACCGTGTCAAACGCCTTGGATAGGTCCAAAAATATGGCTAGACATTTAGTCTTCCTGTCAAGATTACTAGCTATCGCCTGAGTCAAATCCAAAACCGCATCCTCAGTCGAAACACCCGTGCCCAATCCATACTGATTTTTAGCAATGATTTGATATTTGTTTAGAAATTTCGTCAGACGGTTGCCAATAACATTTTCAAGGACTTTGGAGAGTGCACTCAGCACTGAGATAGGCCTATAGTTGTTGACACAGTCTCTGTTCCCTCCCGTATAGATTGGGTGAATTATGGCACGTTTTAAAGCATCCGGAAAGACACCCTTGCGCCTAAACAATTATTGAAAATGTGTGTCAGTGGAGGGATCAGTGTATTACGACACTGTTTTAGAGCTGCGGGTGGGATTCTATCCCAGCCCACCGCACAATCGTCACGGAGTTGAAGAATGAGGGATTCGATCTCAGACTCATCCACCTCTAGCAAAGCAAAGGAGTTACAGGGCGAATAATTAGGATTTATTCTGACCGTGGAAGCCTATTGGAGCAAGGCTGTGGCCCTGGGGGTCTGAGATAGTATTTGAGCTGCCATATTTTTACCTACGTTGCTAAGGTGGTAACAAACTGCATCCATGGACGTTTGGGGGCTGTCACTTATTTCTAATAATTCAACGAGACTACTTTTTTGTTTACGCGTGCTAGTTATTTCTTTTATTTTCTTCCAAAGGGCTTTGGGGTTATTTTTGGCATTCTCTAACTCACTCCTATCGTAGGCAGTTTTTAGTTTTCGTAATAGAGAGTTACAGAAATTACGATAACGCGTATATGTAATTTTCAGAATAATATTATCCGGTTACTTTTTTGATCGTATATGTAATATATCGCGATTTTGAATGCACTTTAATAGCACCGGAGTTATCCAGGGTTTTATAATTCTTTTTTTCCTTGGTGTTTTGGTGTGAATCATATGTTTGGTAATTGCTGTGGTTATTAAAGTTATAAGTAGATTTATTGGTATGTTGGGGTCATCAGTATAAAACAGAGTTGAGAAGTCCGCAGCGTCTAGTCCTCTTTTTATTGCATCATAATTTACACGAGTAGAAAATTTGCATTGTTTTCGGTCGGGATTTGCATTTCTGATAGCCAGGATAAGTGGCCTGTGGTCCGTTAGATGCGAGTCTAAGACTAATGTGGCGGTTGATAGGTTTGACTTAACGAGTGAGTGGTCTAGACAATTATCAAGTCGCGTGGGGAAAAGGTGGGTTGGTAGCAAGCCATGAGTTATACTCAAAGTAAGATAATCGACACTCCGATCACCACCACCATCACCACTGTGCTTTATATCAATGTTCAAGTCGCCCATTAGTACGATATTCTGCCAGTTAGAGAGCTCAGTATATACATAATTTAAACTATTTAAAAAATTGTCAAAGTTTTCCTTTGAGTTGTAAGATGGAGATCGATATATTGATACGATCGCAAGTTTTTTGTCGTCAATATGGCATACAAGACAGTTAACGCCTACGAAAATAGGTTACCATACTGATACTTGGAGCCCATTTTTCGCGTAGATCACGATGCCATCGTTCTGATTGGAATTTATGTTGGTAGAAAATGTGTTAAATCCCGTCAAGATCGGTAGGTTGTTAACGTTACTGAGCCAACATTCAGTCAAAATTATAATGTCGAAGTTTACTTTAGTTGAATGTGTAGCAGCCATAAAAAATACATTTATGATAAATGCTGCTTACTAAGCACGTTTCATATGTGGTATCGTGAACAGATGGAATAATGGCACTTTCAAGCTAGATGGCGTAAAAGTGCTGTCACACAATAGGTCCTTTCCAGATTTTGAGCTTATATCAGAAAGTACGTATCTGTGATGAGACATTTTTTTGGTCAAAAGTGCATTCTGAATATAACTAGAAAAATGTCTGTACAGACATAATCGAAGATAAGACGATAGTAATATAATATTAATCTTAATATATAAAATCGTTGCGTTACTGACTGACTGACAGACACGCTACAGCCGAAACTATTGGGCGCAGGAAGCTAAAATTTGACATGTATGTTCCTTGGGGACCGTAGGGTAGCACTAAGAAGGGATTTCCCGAAATTCCCACGGGATCGGCCAAAACGGGTATATTTAAAAAAAATGCAGGCGTAGCTGCTGGCGTCCTCTAGTGTCATATAAAATTCTCGTTACTAACTGACTGACTGACAACGCACAGACAAAACGAAGGGGCAGAGGAGCCGAGGTGTAGTGCTTTGCGCTTATATTGCTTCAATATGAATTCGAAGACATTTGTCGTTCTCAACGCGCTTTTTGCTAGACGTTGTGCTAACAGCAACTCACAAACAATTTGAACCAATTACACACAAAATTTTACAAAAATTCTCCGCTAACCTTGATTGCGAACTGGAAACTGGAACGACTGCAAGCCAATATTGTACACCAGCCGGCCTCAATTTTTCAGCTGTCTGTCTGTCCTTTGACGCAGATAGTTCCTGTATGTGTTAAAACACAAAGTCAGCTCGGTAAAAGTGATAGTGGGCCTATGTTGATACGGCTACACCTGCTACGTTGCATCAGTGAATGCGATGCCCCCCAGTTGAATAGTTCTGTATCGCTTTACGCGAGTATTCATTTTTATCGCGGTTGGTGGTTTAACAACTTTGGAGTATCTATTTGTGTATTTATTTAACAAGTTGTTGTTTTATTAAATTCGTACCTATCTCTTAAGTAAATCGAAGAAATAAGAATTCTATAAACTAGAAATAATCATTCATAGCAAGATTGAATCAGTTTGGTAGATGAATAATATCTACCAATACCTCAAAATTCAAACTGAGACATTAGAATATTAGAAGGATTTTATGCATAATCATATTTCCTTTAAAATTTCTGCGTAGCATTAAGTCGCAGTATGGAATAGACACACTATTTGACGAACAATTCAATTCGCCAATTTCATAATAAAACCCTCCTAACATTTACATGGAAGAAGGTTTCTAAAACTTTATTTTTAACAGTTTAAATATGTAACTAAACACTCAGTAATTCTACTTAAAGAGTACATACAGTCGAAGTTTGGTGTCCACACCCAATCCCGTGGCTCTACGTAAGCGCTAACTCGACTTAAGAAACATTGCGGTAACTCGCCGTACTATAAAGTTCCTTTAAACCCGACAGGAGAATCGAATTTTCTAATGCGCAAGTACCCAAGTATATATTTAGATCTCAAGTATATGCTTACGGTAGTGTTTATGCAGTTAAAATGTCCTACTAAGATCTCACTATGAGATGGGTTCAACCTTAGTCTATCACGCTGGACTAGTGCGGATTGGCAGACTTTACATGTCTTTCAAGACCATCATGGAGAATTCTCAGATGCAGGTTTCCTTACGATCATTCTTCTACCATTTAGCAAGCATAATTCTTAATTGAATGCGTACTTTCATCGAAACCTAAGCTGATTTCGGTGCTTAGACGACGAAACCCGTTGTTTTGAACACCGTTTTAGCCGTTTATGAAGTACCCGGGATCAAAAGAATGATTTATATTTAGAACTAGCTTACCCGGCGAGCTTCGTACCGCCTAACAGTCGATTCTTTATTTCTTTTGTCTCCGTGAGAACCATCCTCGTACTTCAAGGAATATTATAAAAAAAAATTGCGAAGTTGGTTCAACTGCCCTCGAGATTTGCGCTTAGCAACACATTCAGCGATTCATTTTTATATTATAGACTATCCGTTTCCCGCAGTTTCACCCGCGTCCTGAGGGAACTACGTCGCGTACCCGAAAAACCCAAATATCTTACGGACCCCTATTTTTTCTAAAGCCTATGTTACTCGCAGATAATATAGCTTTCTAACGGTGAAAAAGTTTTTAAAATCGGTCCAGTAGTTTTTGAGTTTATCCATTACAAACAAACAAACAAAAATAATTTTTTTTTCCTCTTTATAATATTAGTGTAGATATAATAGAAGTGTCAAGCTTCTAATTTTACCAAGTGTATTTGAAGAGTCACTCGGCAAAACTATCTAAAATCTGACATTAATCTGTTTAATCTACCATGAATTTGCCAATCAGACGTAAGAGCCTGCGACGATATAGTCACTGTGGGTGTAAACCTAATCCATATTTATAAAGGAGATCTAAGTAGGCGCAATGTATTAAATAACGTGACTTTGGGTCTCGACACGTAGTTTCTTTGTCCCTTTCTAGTCATTCAGCGTTCCTCGGATCTCAGTCTCACGAACTGTCGATGTGATAGTGTAGGCTGAAAACAAATAACCCAATTGTAGTACATTGATGGGTGTCTAATTACTCTATTATAAGGTTTTATTCGTCTTATCCAGTGTAGGTAAAATGTAGCTTAGCTTAGCTTAACTTGTGAGGAATTTGAGGATCAAACCTATAACACACAATGCATTGTCAAGCGGCGAAATGACCGTTTAAACGACTACGCCAACTGTGCAGTTGATGTTTGTATGTACAATATAAACTTTAATCAGTCCAGATATACTTCAATTTCCTTTGCTCGTCCATAATTTCCAGTATGCTCATTGTACCGCAGAGCCCCGTACTTGTCGGCTGACACATTCACCCATAAACAAGGCCTTATGATGAAATTCGGAATACCTTACAGTCAGCCGTCGGAATTACATACTCACTTGATTACTTGAGCGAGCTGCAAACGATTTCGCAATTCAGTAATTTTTAAGCACTCACTCACACATAGATGTATATATCGACTGACTGCGTGAGATGTATAGCGGAATGACTGGATTATGAAATTTTATGTTCAAGTCTCAGCTTTCTTTATTTAGATTAGGTTCTATTAATATGATTCTACTACAGAAGGCTCATAAGAATATTACAACGTTTTCGTTTATAAAATAATGCCAAGGAGAAGATAAAAATAGGTAAGGGAGCGACAAAAATAAGTAATCATCATACAATTATATCATCATTTGTACTAAGTAATGTTATGGCTAAACGGCTACCATTAACTTACCTTGTTCAAGTTAGATTTTGTACGTATAAATTGGTAATTAAAAGCAGATTGATTGATTAAATAATTATTTAAAAAACATGATATTATTTAAAAAATAATGGTTTAACTTATCCGTCCCTTCCCCACTTCTCTATAAAATAACGATTGATCGCCTCAAATTGTCTGTGGGTCACTCAGGTATATACATTATCTTAAAATAGCAATAAATAGGAGTTTACGCTATAATTTAAAGAAGATTCTATAACTTTCTCAAAATATTGTAGATGTCTTATTAAATATTAACTTATTTGGTTGCTAATTTTAGTTGTATATATCGATTTTTAAGTTCTTATTTATCAATATAGCATGGAATCTTACGTTTTTCGAGTAATTAAAGTGTTTAATAAATCGCTCAAAATTGTACATTATGATTAAAAAAATCGGTCTCGAGGTTGTTTCATTTCTTTTCATTTTCTGAGAACGTTTACCTTAGTAATGTATATTTTATTCACACCATCAGAAAGTAGAGATTTCAACGAACAAAACGCCGAACAATTAAAAAAAAAGCTGATATATTGACGTGAGAATTTTCAATTGAAAATTAGGGTTTTACTTAGATATTAAGTCAAAATAAGGCGTAAATATAAATATTTCAAATAAAAAACATTAACAGTGTGTTTGGAACATAAAAAGGCAAGTTTTCACCAAATTTCGTGTAAAAGAAAGACTATTGTAAAAGTTAAAAATAAAAAACCAAAAACTTGGTTATTTGAATTTTGCACATAAATTATGAAGTTGTGTGAATAAAGTGTAAATACAAAAGTTGTAGATCTTTTTATTACCTACAACTTTGCCATTGACGTTTTTCCCGTAGGACTTGTAGTTTTGCTGGCAATCGAGATAAACCCTTTTTTACCATTAAAATCGTAACCCCATCCACTTCCCGACCTCAGATCGCCCGTAATTTATTTTTCCTTTAGTGATCACTATATTCTCTTCCTTCTCCAATGGGTTTCATCCTACTGTAATTTTATTTTACTTTTTTCCGTTTTCTAACGTATCTGCACTAGTCTATACCTGACCGTTCTAAATTTTATGATATATATGTGACGGCATTCATTCAAGTAATATTAACCCAAAACAAGGTGGAGACATGTAGTGCTAAAGGACAAGAGGGAATGCAGGGTCACTGACGATGATGTCCTGGATAGAGCGGAGTGGAAGCGTTACGTACGTAAAGCTAACCCCACCACCATTTGGGATTTATAGCCAGGAACAGAGAGAGAGAGACCGATTAATTCAGGTAACTTTCGCCGTACTCAAGGATAGCACTGCATTTAAACTGCGAATCTCAGCGATATATCACAGCCGTTCCGCATTTGGTGACTGTTTGCAGACAATAGCTTTATGAGAATTAACATCAATCGTCGAAAATAGGCTTTGATCACCGTCACTGGCATCTGTTTGGATACAGGGTGGGCCGAGGTGTTTAGACGCGGCATTCGGCTGACTTTGCCATCGTGTTTGTATTCTATGTTTGAATAACACTCTTATCCAACATTCATTACTGTAAGTACATATGTAGGCACTATCCATTGACTTTATTCAGATACAATACTTTGAATTTCAATGAAGCCAACGGACATAAACTCAATTCCTAATCGTGCGGTTCCGGACAAGACGGCCGGCTCAGAAAAGTGTTATTGACTTTTTCGATGAAGATATTCTAAGTAGCTGCCCGGGGTTTGAAACTATGCCAGATAAACGACAACGCTGGCCTCAAATTACATAGTAAAGTGACATAATTGGCGAAATGTAGGCAAAATACACATTTGAAGACACCGTAGGGATAAAGGCGAGGTGTTATTAATACGTTTCTCTTGGATACTTTTATGTAACTATGATATCATAGTTACGTAAGAGGATTATTTGCCATAATGTATTGCTGAATGTGTTCTGTTTGTCTCCAGGTCAAGACCTGTCAAGTGAAAAGTTTACAAGTTATGATAAAGAACCGAATCTATTAGATTCATCTCATACATCTATTTACAATACGCTTGAATTAATTTAACTATATTTGTCTTCGGCCGAATAGCTTAGTGTGATGTTCAAACAAAATACGATTTGGTATTATATAAAGTTTATTATTCCACCTTTAGATAGACGTACTTAGAAGTTTTTGCTTATCCAAGCGTTGGATATAAGTTGTTTGATCAAATATCATTCTGCCCGTTATATGAATAAAATATTCATGTAGATTTTATGAGCTTAATGATTGAATCAGATTTTTATAAAAGGTTTTACATCTCTCCGCCAAATAGTGGCGAAATAATGAGATATTTTATTATTGTTCGAGCATTTTGTTTGTTAATTTAACGAAATATTTGCTAAGACTGTAGTTTTTAACTACATATTTATTGAAATTCGATTCGTATAACTATACAACAAAACTCTTCAAAAAAGCTGTGAATTTCAATCGTGCTCGTTCCTGAAATAATAGGTCCAAAGCCGAAGCTTTTCATAATCACATGCATTTTTGAATACTTCACTTATTCCACAGTGATCGTATAAAGGCATCAGGTACAACGTCATTGGAGTCAATAATTCTTAAGATGCCTATAAAAACAAAATGCAACTTATTGGCCCAAACAATTGAAACCCCTTGTGCACAATTGAAACCTGTGCTAAACGTAAGTCCTAGCCATTTATTGCAACTTTTACTATGCAGCCAAATAAATCTAACCCAGTAAAAAAAAGATACAGCGTAACAAACGTTTTTAAAAATGTGGATTTTTATAATCATTTATTGCAATGGCACGTGGTTTAAAGTGTGATTAATGAGCGCGCTGCTGCTGTACCGATAGAGTGACAGGTCATTGTCACTAGCGTCCCCGCTCCGCGCCTCCCTCCCGCGCTCTATCTATTGCGGCAGAGAAGCATTTTATCTGTCTGGGTTATATTATTTTTTATTTTGAATCCTAACTATCCTATCCTACGTCCTATTTTTAGGTGCTCTTATCTCCATTAAGTTTGCAATTGGCAACATTTAAATCTGTTTAAAACAAACAAAACCTATAATTAAGTGATAAAAATATCCACACTTTTGAATACTTTTGTTACCCTGTATCTTTTTTTTACTGGGATAGATTTATTTGGCCACATAGTAAAAGTTGCAATAAATGGTAAGTACTTTCGTTTGGAATAGGTTTCAATTAAGCACAACAGGTTTCATATTTTTGGACCAGCAGATAAAGGAAAAGTTGCATTATATTTTACCTACTTACAAGTATATAAGGGAATTTGTATTTATAAGCTCTTAGACATCTTCAAAACAACTACATCACTTTGTAACCGTTATTGCTACGCTACCGTAGGGAGCAGATGAGCTCAGAAATGAAGTAAATGAATAGAGTATTCACGATCTACTAATTTCAAGAAAATATCTCGATACCACTGAGCAGATTGCTTTGAATACCCCTTTGAACCAACTTGCCAATTGCTAATGATAATAACCAGCGATAATTATTTTCTTTAAACATTACTATTGTTGCGGGTGATTTTCCACAAATCAATCAACTCATACAAAGTGTGATAAAACATAGCTTTGTCTCGTGTGTAAATTGAACCCACAACACAGGACCTAAAGCCGCTGCCACTACGCCATACATGCAGTAATAATTGTGATCATTTATTATTTGACGAACAATATTCTCATTATTATCTCATTAGAAAAATGGTCTTTGATTCCTCGGAATGTCTCGATGTACACACATCTTAAACACGGCTCTTTACAAAATAACCTTTGGGACAGACGAACGTCAGGAAGATATAAAAGTCACCCCTCGGGGCTATAGTCCATTTCATTATTAGCATCAACCTGGAGATATTGTAAGGAGGACATTAATATGCTGTATATAGGTATTATCCGTAATAAGTTATGTTTTCTGGTGAATAAAGCTCTTGGATGGATGTGACGTAATTTGTACTAATATTATTATCAATGGGAACAAATAATTGTTAGCGCTGTTTATCCTCCTTTCACGTCGCAACGGAGCGATGCTATGGTATGATTTTTGTAAGAAGAGTTAGAAAACTTAGGCAGCTGGAAAGTGACAGGCTACGCTTTACTGCGATAAAAGACGACGCAGGCGAATCCGCGGGTGAAATCTAGAGAAGCAAAAATATCAGCCCTTTGTATTGAGCATAGCCCTTACATTATACTGTATTATCTTTGTTGTTGTTGATCAAGGGCGTCTCCTCACTATGGCCTTTCCATAGTGAAGGGACGCCTTCGTTAGGCCACAGTAAACTAAACTTGGAGTTGCTTTTAGTCCCACTTAGCCATTGAGTATTTTTCGGACAAGAGATTTTTGTGCGATACAATAAAGATCGACATTAGCATAAGTTTTGGTTTTCTTATGATCCTGCACCCGCAAATAGGATCCCTGCGAAACAGGGCTACGTCAACTTAGGTAGTTTATAAGAAGAGTATGTTGTGCTTAAATCAAACATGATCAAGTTATTATTTTTAATCAATTACTTAATGTCGCACCAGTGTGATGTAGATCTTCCGTGTGTCGTACAAGCGTGCATCAAAACTATGGTACACTCGAAATACTACCTACGGCTTTCACCCACCAATGCAAATTAATATAACAGTATCATTTGAAAACACAAACATAACGCTTCTTTGCCATATGTATCCCGAATAAGGAGAAACAAAACGTAATATATATTTTAAAGGGGCACCAGGTTCTCTTCCAACTAAGTTTAATTAAATAAACATTCAGTTCGAATTAATTTCGTATAGTACAGATATTAAAATGGTTTATGTCGTTGTACGCGCAACTTTTTAAATTAATGTTTTGCTTAGGGTGATATTGTTTCCTTCTGTATTGATGTTTGAATTATTTTCGAACTTAAGAGAGGAAGCAATGGTAAAGTTTTACATCTTGCTTGCAGCACATGAATGCACAAAGACATACTTCCATTTTTATAAAATATATCTACATAAGATTATGTGAATATGTATTCGTTTGCGAAGATACTATACGCTGTAACCCCAAATAGCTATTTCGATTCTTTTGTGATTATACCTTCATTTAAACTTTTCCTTTCATTAAATATTGTAAAAATATAATCTTTGGACATCCCATTAAAATGACTTTACAAATTATACTATGAGAATATAGTGATACTTTCTTTTTCAAAATTGTAAAGAAATAGATACACAAAATATCTGCAAATAACAAATAGAGAACCAGCAGTGGCAGCATCGTGTTTTTTATGTAAGGATAGAAGAACTTATTCTTACTTTATAATTCAAATGTCAACCGGAAATTCAGCAATTACCTGTAAAGAAAGAAGATATATTTTAGATTATACCTATATAATAAGAAACAATAAAAACTCGTGAGGTAAGACTCGCATTCACCTTGTTTTTAAAAAAATACTCGTCACAACTGTCATGAAAATCATTGATACATAATCATAACTTTGATGGAGTACCCTTAAATGTTATGACACTGCACCTAGTCCAAAACATAGAATATTGATTTCACTTTAGGAGGGCTCAGACGATCGCACTGTAAAAAAAATCTAACCGATACCAGTAACTCAGTACGATGTACTGAATTACTGGTATCGGTTTACGGTACGCCGCTCCTTACACACAGTATATACAATACACCCAGACACAGAACAAATAAATAATCATACCATAAAAAAAAATCTTCGGTAGCCATCGCAACCATGACTTCCGGCTTCGCAGTCGAGATCACTAACCACTAGTGTCAACGTTAATGTTGTTTGATTTCCAAAAAGTTAGCCTCAAAGAGAAACCACTGCTAATCCGACCGATCAATAGGCTGTTCTTACTTAAAATATAATATGTCTGTCTGATCTCTTCTTCCACATTGACATTGGCAAAATCATCGACATGCGATGGAGCCATTTCAAAAATAAAAAAACACAACACAACATTCCAGGGAACACCAGGTTGCCTTGAATTTTGTCTGAAACTTTCATTCACAACGTTAACTTGAGTTGTATCTGGTACTAAGGTCATTGTTCTCATGATATAAGCACCACATATTAATAACATCCTCATTAAACCTCCATTACAGTTATATTACAATTCGTCGAATTTGTAATAATTATGTTCTCATATTCCAATAACGGTAATCTACCAATATCCGGAGAAACTTGAGTGTGGATCAAAAAGCTTTATCCTATGAACGTATTAAAGTAGAAGTTAATATTTGATATACCTACTATAAATGAAATTTCTGTACTATATAAATAGCAATTTAGTTAAATAACCTCTCTAAGGCAATAGTTTTATTCACTTAATAACCTTACGAATTTAATCAGTGAGATATTTTACACAACTATATTTATGGTATATCAACTTTTATAACGTGACAAGAGGATGACAACAGTTACTTACTGACTGTCTGACAGACAACGCACAGCACAGCTATTGCACAGAAATAGCTGAAAGGAGAATGCCGGTACCTGTACCAATTGCTTTAAAAAAATGATATACCGTTTAACTGCCATTACTAAATTATGAATCATTATTAGATCCACGTTTACGAAATATTATAAAAAAGTAGAACTTAGATCAACAACTTCCGAATGCATATATTGTCAGACCAAAAAAAGTCGATTTCGTCCGAGCGACAAAAAATCGAGTGTAATATTCTCAACATTAACGATTGCTTACACGATTAAATGATTTTAAAAAAGCTGTGTTTGGTGTGATTTTATTAAATAGAAATACATATTTGGGTACTTAACTTGATTTCAGTCTTTGGTTGAGCAATTTATTAATTAATCGATTGTTTTTTAGGTGATATCGATGTTAGATATACTTAATTGAATCGAGATGACAAGACTTACAGGGTGACATTTGATAACTTGAGCAACCGTCAAAAGTGTCAAATGTCAACCCCAGACATCGTCGTCTACGCATCGTTCGTGTTTGTTTGTGTTATTATTTTGTTTTTATCCGTTGAGTTGAGCTTTGTTCCTCCGGGTCGAAATTACGTTTCTTTTAACTTGTAACATCATTCATTTATTGAATTTGTTATAAACAATTAGAAATCAAGGACGAATTCCTTCCTTTGTAATATTTATGGCGGATTTAAAAAAAATATAATATGGTTATGAGAAAAATCTCAGAACTGCGGATTCGAAAACAAAGACGCTTCAAGCCTACGCTAATATTAAACAATAAGCTGGCTAAAAATGTTCATTTCATGAAAAAGCAAACGGTACAGGCTTCCATACAAAAACCGGCATTCTCCTTTTGCATGCATGTTCCTTACGGACTGTAGGGCTGCACTAAGAAAGGATTTGTTGAAATGCCCACGAGATCAGGCAGAAACGATTTAATATTTGCGGGCTTAGCTGCGGCATTTTTATTCATTTTTATCATCCTCCTAGCTTTATCACAGTTTCAACCCGGGGTCCGCTTACTAGTCTTACCAGATTTGGCTAAATATTAGCTTTTCTTTTTTGATAGCCTGTCTGACCGCCGCATCCCGGAGAGACAGCGATATTCCATGGTTTTTAGACTAGTTTCAGTTTAATTAGAAGGTACTGACGCTCTATAACAACTGAGATTTTTATGACCACCGGGACCGAGGCACGGGGCAAGCGATAATTAACAATTCAATACATAGCTCCGAAAAGTCAGTGGTGCGCGATGTGGTTTAGGTAGATTAATGTAGTGATGGGTCGTCGACGCTTTTATCGTTAACGAAACTAGACCGTCCATTCCCGTTCGTCGACGCGTCGATGGACTAGTTGAATTCGTGGACCGGTCTACGTCATCTACGTGTTAACTTCATTACATAGATGGTCTATTTAAACATCACGTCTATATCAACGGCTGGATGTCGATGAACAACGTTGTTGGAAAAATGCATATTTTTGTAAATTTGACCTTCCCTTCATACTTTTTCCAGGCTTAGGACTGGCTAAATAATGAATTGGTATGATAAATTTTACGAAGTCATACTCATTATTCAGGCGCATTTAGAAGATCAACTGATTTTATGTACAATAATTATATTTTTATTTGTTTCATATTTTCGTGCTTTTTTGTGTTTTTTTTTTGTATGTTATTTTTTGTTTTTAGGTAGGTAAGTAATAATTATATCTATGTACATAATCATTTTTTTTTTGTTATTTAAAAGCCTTTAAGGCGCTGTTATACCTCAGAAGCCGTGAAACACCTAATTTTTCGTCGCGCATCTAGCCATAACGGTACATATTACAAACTAGCAAAACTTAGAGCTTAAAGTCAAAAGTCTGAACAAAAGACTTTTGAAAGAATTTTTCATGTACGTAACATAGAATCACGGTAAAAAAATCACAAAATCGAGGTAGAAAATAATCTTTCGTCTCACTGTTTGCAATATTTTGATCGTAAGCTGTCATATTTTTTTTGATAATACTGTAGGAAATCTAATAAACTAAAGAATTACCTTATTTATTTTCGTATTATACGTGTATATTTTGTAAAATTAAATAAAATCTGCCAAACGTCTATGATTTTGACGCTCGGTAGATCCCATCAATATCAAACGCTTCAGCAATTTAAACCTTATTAGCATAAGCGGTGTACTGAGTGTCAGTTGCTAGTTTACGCCCCGCCCAGAACTCATCATTCGGCTATGAGCCCTGTGAGAGATAGGTCATGTCGCTTGCGTCTCCGCTGCACGAAATTTTACGTAAACGTGTTTGTTATTATAATACGCAGATTTGAGTTCGTAATTTCATGTTTTATGTTATAGACTGAATACTTTGAATCAAATAGGCTTTTCATGTAACTATGGGCACATATAATTAGGACCTAAGTTTATACTCTTGTTGCGTTGTGTTATTGTTTCTGTGCTTATAAATATATAATTAGAAGAATAAAATATGGACAATTAGAGAAATTAAGTTCTACGAAGGATTTCTACAAGAAAGCGTCGTAATAAAATAGAAATTCATCCATGGCCTAGTGATTATGAAATATGTAACATTTTTCACAAATTATTTTCATAAGAGTCTTTTATGACTAACTATGTTACTTATATATTATCGATTATGCATAATATAATTTTATTATATAAATTATTCTCACAATACATAGCTGCCACAGTTTTCAATTTTTGAAAGAGTAATAACATAAAATCGAATCATTTTATGTACCTATATTTCAAATTCATTAGCTTGTCAGAGCGCCTGGAGCGCTAAGATGCCGCCACGGCGAACAATAATGATGACAGCGCTAATATGGCGCTCCGTAATCCGCACACAAGCGGTAACGAATGTTGTATTATTGTGTTTTGAACATAAACCTTTTTAGGTACATCGGGTAAAACTTTGATTATTCATAAACTATTAGGTATGTCTCAGTACATCTAATATCTTTTTAATTTCTAAAATCAATCATTTATAAGTAAGAAGGTAACTTCTCTGTTTGCTATAACACAAAATATAGTATTTTTTTAATAATAAAGTACGTAACTAATTATCATTATTGTAATTACAGTGAAGTTAAAGATAACAGTTCTGCAACGTCTTACATACATTTGACTTCAGTCATTCAATTCATGGAATCTAAAATGAACAACTGGCTTTGCAACAACTGGCGAAGCAAGAAAATGTAACAATCGAGCCTTGTGGATTATTCGATTATTGGTGCCACGCCAGATGGATTAATAGGTCCAAACATGATTGTGGAAATTTAATGTTCTAAAGTTGCCTATGAGAATGGCCTGGAGAATAGTATAAGAGCTAATAAAATACAAATATGGAAACATGATAAAAAAGTGAACTGACTCTAAAAGTCTAAACAAATATTGTAATTGTTATTACCAAATTCAGGGGCAACGCCACGTTACACGCAAACAGAAGTGTTTATTTGCTGTGTGGAGTGGCGAAAGTATACCACTAAAAATAGAAATTATAGAAAGAGATGATGTTTTCTGGGAGAAGCTTGTGGCGTTTTATATGAATTGGCAGTTGCCTGAAATTGTTGATTATCGTCAAGCTCAAGGGATGGCATTGCGAGATCACGGAGAGGAAAATGTTTCATCAGTGCTTGAAATTTCTACGATACCAAGCCGTAACAGGAAAGTAAATGAAACTGTGCCTCGTGAACAACAGCAAATAATAAGTATTGAAGCCTTATCACCTCACACACTGCCTTTAACATTCGATGAGAATAAAGAAAACCTGCCGGGTTGTAGCAGACAGCTAACTTTTGATGAGCTTAAACTCTGTATTTCGTTAGTAAATTATAAATGAATATAAATAAATATCTTTTAATATTTATTTTCTTTGAAACAACACATATTTGAAGCGAAAGAAACTTTTTTATATTTTTCCATACAAACATGTATGACGAGAGCTAACGAAAAAGCAGTAACTCAAATTCTAATTCTATAATTTTCTAAGCGACATAGCAGTATCTCATAAATAAGGTATATCCACATATATTTTTGATGTTTCATCTATTTTGAAAAATAATAATGGGTTGGGTTTCGAAACGAGTCGCCTGAATTTGAGGGTATTGGTAGTGTAGGGGGCTTAAGGTAGTTCGTTTTAATCCCCTAAAAGTAATTTTGGCTGCCGGAGTTGCATCTAAATATTTTTAAACAATTTCCAAAATTTCATAAATACTTCGGCAATTATGCAAAACGGAACATAGTTTTTATACTTTAGTACAGTTTTACAAATGTAATTTTTAGGTTTTATGTGAAAAACGTGAAACGAAACGCAAAACTGCCACACTGGAATGATCATATTGACAGCTAATGTCAAATTTGTGCGTCATTGCTTTCGAGTGCCTTGGGTTAGGTGCGACTGTAATAAGTAAATAAATAGGTTATGTTAGGTTCTCTTTTGACCCTTAATCCGAAAATAGGAGCCCTTCGCAGGGCTCCGACAACCTTAGTTTATTAAACTAGTGTGATGAATGTGGAAGTTGGCAGTGCCATACACACCGATGTTTGGAGAATTTGTTTTTCAGAGGAAACCAAGTATTTCCGGCAAGTGAAAATGGTGAGGGGGGTTTCAAGACCTCCCCTGCTCCCTCCCCAATCACTCACAACCCCTAAAAACGGCGACGTATTTCGAAACCTTTGCCATAATAATTATACCTATAATAACAATAAACATCCATAAATAAATAAAAGAAATCAACTTTTACTAAACTTCAATTATCTCGTAACTCGCTTTAGTTGAGATACGGCTTTTGTGCTTAGTAGAGCAGTATTGTGTTTTTTAGGGTACCGTAGCCAAAAATTGTAAAAACGGAACCCTTATAGATTCGCAATGTCTGTCTGTCTGTCCGCCCGTATGTCACAGCCAATTTATTGCAAAACAGATTTGAAAACTGGCAGGAATGGAATTAGATGTAGGTATTCTATGAACTGCTTCACTATTTTTATACAAAAACAAAACAAACATAATAATGGACTCTCCGTATAGAGAGGCCATTATAATATGGAACTGACTTAATTATTTTTATCATCTTACAGCACGTAGGTATTTACCTACTTTCGTCAACTATTAATAGCTATAACGTCTAATGTAAACCAGTTTTGCTCATGGCTGCACTGAGAACAAAAATTGGGCTATGCCTATATTGTACAAACAGATTGATGTATGTAATATAAATCTAATATCAGTATCTCAATTCAATATGCTAAAACGTTTTGCTTGCGATTCTGAAATATTGGAATACGGATGTCGCCAGAATACGGCCGCACGTGACGAGAATGAAGGGGGGCGCCCCGCAGTAGACGGAGCTAAGCTCCCTTCACCTCCCCTGCTTCACCCCCTCATTTACCTAAACAGTCGCTTAGGACAGCGCCTTAAACCTCGCTTCTGGCGTATTTACATTGAGGAACATTATTTGCGCCACTTTACTTGTCGACAACCTCGTGCGCCTTTCGTTTATAATTAAGCCTGTTTTGGAAAACATCCGTTCGCAAGGAACGGATGTGGCCACAATATTGCACCGAGTCACAAAATTTTTTTTTAGGTTTGGATAAACATACTGATGCTTTCTCCACCACTCTAGAGGACACGATAAATTGCCGCTCTGGTCTTTTCTAGGCAATAGTTCGTCTGAAATATACATATCCACCTCTTTAATCGCTCGAGAAAGAGGTGTGCCTTGAGCTGTACTTGAGGCTACTATTTTATCAAATATATTCCACGGACTTAGGTCATTGCTTGCATTGCTCGTATGAGCGCTTGCAGTGGATGGTGTAACACTCGATACTGTCGGGCGTTCCGATTCAGCAATTAAGCCCGCTACTAATCTTCGGACAGTATCTCTTGTTTTTAAGGCCTCCGACTGTTCTGCAAACCCTTGCATCTTAAAACGGGGGTCCATAAATGTGGTCAAAGCAAATGTACCGCTTGTTTCGATAAGACCGAACCGTTCTTCTAAGCCAGCTTTTAGTGCAAGCACCACATTCCGGGCTTCTGCTATGAAATCCGTTCTACTTAATAGTTGCGTGCATGCTTGAATGAGGCACCGCGATACTACTATCACCGAACTGCCTGTTATATATTTTTCCCCGCTCATCGATGCGGTGATTTCTTGAAATGGTTGTAGTATTTCACACAATTGTGCAAAAAGCGTCCAATCTTCCAGGCTGATGATTGGTAAACTGATGTTATCCGCAAAAGCCAACGTTGCCCGAACGGCATCTTCCAACTCCACAAATCGCTTGATCATAAAATATGTTGAGTTCCACCGCGTCTCAACGGACTGGCTCAGCCGTTTAAGCTCCTGACCTTGTTGGACTTGATACTTTTGCAGTCGCTCAGACGATAACGTGCTTTTTTTTACATGCGCAACAATTCGTTTTACCTTTTCTATCTGTGTTTTGATAGATAAAAGTGCATGTTCCACTATTAAATTTAGGCTATGGGCATAGCAACCAAAATGTTTAAATCCCAACTTTTCTTTTACAGCTTTTACAATATTGGCCGCATTATCGGTAATCATAAAGTTGACTTTATGTTTAAGATTATATTTGTCTAACAGCGAGGCAATTTCTATGGCAATATTATCAGCTGTGTGGTGGCCCGAAAATTGACAGCATCCCAATAAGACTGTTTTGAAGTCTAAATTTTCCGTTAAATAATGTCCAGAAACGGCAATATAGCTTTCTGTTTTTAACGAAGTCCACATGTCCGCAGTAAGGCATATACTTTGAACTTCATTGCGCAATTGAACATTTAGGGCATCGTAACATTTATTATATGCCTCTTGCATTATTGAATTTGACAACGATTTGCGCGTAGGTAGCTGATACCCAGGTATCCATCTGCAAAATTTCCGAAAAGCTCTTTCTTCTACTATAGAGAATGGATGGAAGCCGTCCGTGCACAAATCTAACAAATCTAAGTTTATTTGCTTCTTTTGTTCATTACTAATTTTTTTATTTACATAGGAGTCCATGATTCTTTGACGCTTACCAGATCCCGCCAAATCGTCGGTGCGTGCTGTGGTTACACTCGGACCGGCTAATGCTAAACTTGTACCAGAATCCACTTGTGGTGGTTGGGCATGTGATGCCGACGTAGAAGGGCAGACGGGTCGCAGCACAGACACAGCCTGAATTTGAGACTGTGACGGCAGTGAAGAATACACAGAAATATGCTTTCTTCTTAAATGACTCCTCAAATTTGCCGTGGTCGACTTATAAGCCAACTTGTCCTTGCAAATGTTGCACGTAGCCTTACCACTAGGAACATCCTTTTCGAAGTGATGCCATAACTCACTAATATTAGTATTGCGTCCCTCCATTTTATCTATTTACACTAAAATTCACTAAATGAGTTTTTATTTACAACTATAAAGTTTTTATGTACACTACGAAGGTACCTACTAATATTTAAAAGTAATTACACTATTCACAACTTACGAAATAATTAATTATAAACAAAAACAAACACTTACTTAACATAAACAGAGATTAAAATAATTATGTATGACCTAACGCAAGTCGCTCAAGCGGCTCAATGTCAAACTCAAAATATTTACTATAAAATAAATCAAAAGAAAGTTTCGAAATCAAACAATAACAAGTTTAAACCTGTTTGTCTCGCTCGCTCGTACAGTCGTACCTAGCCCGTCGCGTTGACGCCGTCTAGTCCATATTCAAAGAAATATCAACTTATAGCTCTAGATTTAAAGTTCAAATTTGTTTGCATGAAGGATGGACGTATCAACGTGTATTACTCGTCTATGTTCTAGTCCATATTCAAAGTAATAATATCATCTTATTCCTGCTCCTTTAAAGTTCAAATTTGTTTGTATGAACGGTGGACGTATCAACGTGTATTACCCGTCTATGTTCAAGCGTCGTCTTCGCGTTGTAAGTACTACAGCACGTTTAGTTATTTTCAATTTAGTCGTCTACGGATTCAACTAGTCCATCGCTCGACGGTGAACCGTCGATTCGTTCATCGTATGTCGACGGTCGAATTAACTAGTTCGTTCATTGAACGCCCATCGCTAGATTAATGGTTTATGTAAATACAGGGATAAATTATGAAATGAAAGACGCATTATGTGGCGCCGTAGCATGAAGGATTAGCGGATTGCAGATGTGTCGTTTGGTATATAAGTTAACGCGTAAGCATCTGATTATGTGTGAAGCCTTTCTGTAAGGAGTATGCGACAGGTTTCTATAATTATTCTCTCACCATTTTTGGGCGTTACGTGGCGAAGCACCGACAATACCGAACAAATAATATAAATAACTAGAGGACGCCAGCAGCTACGCCTGCATTTTTTTTAATTTACCTGTTTTGGCCGATCCCGTGGGAATTTCGGGCAATCCCTTCTTAGTGCACCCCTGCGGTCCCCAAGGAACATACATGCCAAATTTCAGCTTCCTGCGCCCAATAGTTTCGGCTGTAACGTGTCTGTCAGTCAGTCAGTAACGCAAGGATTTTATATATTAAGAAGATTGTGAAGACCAAGTGAGGGTAAATGTCGAAAACCGCGCTTCTCGGGATCGGCGTTATAAGGTCTTCCCGTGACTACGGCTAATGTAACCCATGCCATAATGTCCCTGACGTTATGGCATACGTTACACCATATGGGTTACATGGAAGGTATTAAACCGTTATTGTCGAATATTACGCAACATACTAGGTATATTAAGCTTTTTGTTACTCTAAATTATTTTTATTGTACTGTTATAAACAAAATAATTATTATGTTTTCTTTTATTTATTATTTTTATAGACTAGTTAGATAATAACTAGTCAGATTCTGTAAAAAGTTTTTATTAGGCAGTATAGTATAGTAGTTTATAAATAAGGCTTGGATATCCTACATTGCTCGTAATTGACCCGCACCGGACCTTATTCCCTTTTTAGGGTTCCGTACCTAAAAGGTTAAAAAACAGGACCCTATTACTAAGCCTCCGCTGTCTGTCTGTCTGTCTGTCTGTCTGTCCGTCTGTCTGTCTGTCACCAGGCTGTATCTCATAAACCGAGATAGCTGAAAAGCTGAAATTGTCACAAATTATGTATTTCGGTTGCCGCTGTAACAACAAATACAAAAAATAAAAAGAATGAAAATATTAAGGGTCCCATACAAAAAACGTGTTTTTTTTCGTATTTTTTGCTCAAAATTACTAACTGTAACAGGTAGATGCTTTAAACTTTTACAGAATATGTAATTGTATATTACCTTTCAAAAAAAACAATTAAATAAAAAAATAAATAATAAAGGGGGCTCCCATACAAAAACCTGATTTTCTTTTTTAGATGATGGTACGGAACCTTTCGTGCGCGAGTCCGACTCGTACTTGCCCAATTTTTTATTTCAACACAGATCTGTTCTTTCATTCGCCTTCATTTGACTGCACGGTTGGCGTAGTGGTTTAAACAGCCGCCTCACCGCTTGACACTGTGCCGAAGTGTTGTGGGTTCGATCCCCACACGAGACAACACTTTGTGTGATTCATAAATTGTTGTTTCGAGTCTGGGTGTTCATTGTGTTCGATAGTTGTATGTTTGTAAAGTTCCCAGCGACACAGGATTTAGTCCTAATGCGGGAGTTGTCTTTTTCAAAAAAGTTCGTGTCAGTAAACCTGAACCATATATAATATATATTCACCCACTGAAACGAAACATTCTCGCTTATGACTATTTCAAAATTGTATGCGAAGCTTAAATATGAAATAACCCTTTATTTCATTTCGCTTTTCTGTACTTCTCCCGCTATGATCCAATACGTAATATTACACTGAAAACAATATCGTAGTATATATTGTATCTGCAAGTATTGCGATATCCTACTAATTAATTAGCTTCATGCTTTAAAACAATATTGCTTTTACGGGTACTCGCGAGTTTTAAGCTTACTATTTACATTGGTCCCTACACTTCTGCAACGATACTACCCAAGCTAGAAGCTTATTTTGGTATTAAGATTTTCGTACAATAGAAATGGGTCGAGTCTGCGTCCTTTATGAGATCTGATACCTTCGCATATTGAGGGATAAAATCATACTAGAGGACACGTGCTGCTCCACAGCACATTTTGATATTATAAAAAAGCTCTTACATATAGGTATGATGAGTACATTGTAGCCTTATCTAATAAGTAAAAAGATGATATTCTTGCCAAAAATATAATAGGTATATCACAAAACTTCTTTTCTCACAACATTGGCTTTGCGTTGCACCTTAGGTATCGTGAAATTTCCACCTTGGCATTACTGAATGGTTTGCCGCGCAATAGGGATATAATATATAATATGTATAACTGAACATTGACGAAAGAAAGTTCTTCAATATGACTGTGCTGCCCTACCATTCTTTCCATTAGCAAGATATGAACATAGCATGTTATGAACAATTTCGCTAGTACCATAGTCAGTAATCGTATTGCTGTTTTCCAGGTGAACTCTGAATTGACACTCGGGATATAGCTCACTTACACTCTGAAGTTCAGCATGCCCTGCGTACTGTCCATTGGCACCCATCACACGGTTGTAATCTGTTGCATTTGCAATGGTCTGGCCATATGCTTCGTCCCCATTAGTGAAGTTACTATATACATCTCACTTATTAACAATGTTATCAATAAAGGCCAAACGAATTTCATAATGTTTATTCTCACTTCCATATACTTACCTAAACAATAAAAATTGCGCGGAATAAGCAATTACCGTCACCAAGAACGGAAATCACTTGAAAATTGTTGATGGTAGAATTAATCAAATTTGATCACGTTTCCACCCGTATTTTTTTAGCAGTAGGAGGACCATCCGGTACCACATCTCCATCAGGGCCGTCATTGACCAAGATTATTTGTTCAAACTTTCTCTGAGCATTTTTCAATTTCCTTCCAAGAACCATCATTATACCTAATTGAAAGAAACACAACTACTCACAAAAAATACGTTAATAAATCAGAAACTTAAGTAACTAACTTACGCTAACTTCACTTGTTTCTTTAACTGTCAATATTTTATTATCAAAATTAAAAATATAGATAAAAACTTTTTTTTCTGTTATCCAGCCAAATATTTCTGTGAGAAGCACGATTTATTTTGTTTTGTGTATAGGTGTGATTAATCCATCGTAATTTAGAAATGCGTTTATAGTTTTGGTCAAAATTGTACTTTTGGTAGGAATGGTAGCTTTGGTAGCAATCGTAAGTAGCATTGCTACCAAAATCACAATATATGCCAAAATACCATTTCTACCAAAACTACTATTCCTACCGAAAATACTATTCCTATCAAAACTACTATTTGTACCGAAACTACTATTCGTACTAACACTATCATATCTACCTTTTTTTTTAAACTACCATTTCTACCAAAACCGCCGGTGCTGTCAAAAGTACCCACCTACTCTCTCAAAACTACTATTCTTACCAAAGGTACAATTTCTACCATAACTACCACTTGTAAAAATATAATTATATGACAATAGTACTATGAACCGCTGTAATATGTTCCACATAAGGAATAAATAAGATGCCCGAAGAAAGTCCGTAATTTAAAAACACAAACATTTTCCTAACATAAAACGTAAGGAAAATTCCTCAACATCAGAGATCAGTTCACCTAACATTAAGGGTTAACTGGTAACATTCGGGGAATATTACCTGCCATCAGCGATAATTCACTATAGTGATAATTTGACCAACATCGGGTATAATTTTACACACCTCCACACTCACACCCGTATGAAAGTAAAGGCAAGGTCACCTTAAGGAGGCATAACGTTTTTTCCTGGCAGTTACCGCAAGGATCTTATTAGATGCCATAAAAATATTTTTGAATCAAGAACCGTCCATGTAGAGAGAAAGCAATGGAATCTTGTGAAATTTATAGGAAAATATTGAAAAATAATTTCAATCTCCACACCTATCTTCCTTCAAACTTACCCAATTTAAATGAACATACCATCAAATGAAAGAGCTCTTTTCAGCGCGGGTTTTAGGCTTATAACGAAACGCCTACCTCTATGAGAACCAGATATATAGAAGCAGAAAGTCATTGACTACGGCTACGAAAATGTAAAAAATGTATGGGAGAAAACTGTTTTTGCATATAACTTGATGAATGTGCAAGTAACGTAATTTCTAATGCTTGATGACAAATCTGTGCAGTGAGAACTTTCATTTAAAAAAAAATCATGCGTATCGGTTAGGTAGAACGGGCTGGCCGACTCGTATTATAAAACACAACTTTTTTAATGTATAGATACGTGATACAAATGCGACGGCTACAATTGGTTGTGGGACAAAATACGGTTTCTGAAGTGACCACAACAACTACCTTCAAAATAATTTTTTTGCTAAGAGTCCTACAGAAATCCTTCGAAACGGCTTAAGTGAGACTGCCGGAGGCCCTTTGCTTTTATGTCCTATAGGTCGGCAACGCACTTGTGACTCATCTAGAGATGTCTGTGGACGCTAGTAAATGCTTACCATCAGGCGACATCTGACAATTTGTCTCCTACTTAATTGCATAAAAGAATGGCATCAAAAACTACTACACACAAAAAAGAAATTATAATTCAGAACGAACTTTGCCAGGTCAGCTTTTTTATGATATACAAATATTTATCAAATCTTAAAAATTTAAATAAACGTTGGTTTCTCTCCCAATTTTCTTTAAAGTAAAGACTATCCGTAGTGTATCTCTGAAGCCGATCGCTAAGCTTGACATCGAATTCCTTACAAGTCCCTAGGGCCGCCTGTCTTGCTACTAAACTGATGAATTCTAACATGAACATAATAAATCTTAGGGAGGCTTGACAACTAAAACACAGTCTGCAATTAATCTTTTTAATTGTTAGTTTTTGTATAAATTTTTGTTCTTGTTTCTTACACACAGATATCTCATCCTGAAGTAGGAAACCTGTAGGAACCTGTGCATAGTAAATATAGTATTTTAGGTAAACTAGAAGATGCTCGCAGCTTCAATGAAGATAATCTAATATGGCGATATTATATTGGCTCATCTAGGTATGTCTACGCAAAAACCCCAAGTCGATCAAAGCTTTGATAATTTCATTCACCCCTTGAAATATAATTAAACCAACAAGAGTGTCGTTTACGAACAACTAATTACATAGTATTGCATTGTAAATAAAGAATTAATGCAGAAGCTCTTATATAAAGTACTTGTGATGTAAATTTTATACGTCGTAATATATGTATACAGGATATTTTCGTTCACAGAACAATATCATAAATAGTCTTACAGAGGACTAGATAATTACACTCATCATCGGACCCGTATATGAACTGTCCCACTGCTGGTCACGGGCCTAGCAGTGGGACATATTCTCACTATGAGAAGGAAAAGGCTATAGTCCACCACGCTGGCCAAGTGCGGCTTAGCAGAATTCACATGCCTCTCGAGAACAATATGGAGAACTCTCAGACACGCATCGCAGGCAGGTTTCCTCGCGACATTTTCCTTCAACGTTTAGCAAGCAATAACTAACAATTTAATGCGCACATAACTTCGAAAAGTCATTGGTGCGCGCCGTGGATTTGGACCCGAGACTCTCTGCGTAGTAGTCCGTCGGTCTATCCACTCGGTTATCGTTCTAGAAGACTGAAAGATAATACGTTTCAAGAAGTGGTGTAACTGTGCTTCCTTAAAGAGGCCGTTATTGGTTTTAATTTAACATTTGTGCAAATTAGTAAAATTTAGAGAGACAGATGATTTTGAAGATTGTGTCTCTAGACAATTTACAAATAAATTTTACAAAGATAAGGCTAAGACTAAACCGTGGAGCATATTTTATAATAGGTGACTAGTATTTGTTTCAAAGTTATACAATACAACTCGAATCTGTCGTGATAAATGGCAAATTTGAAATATCACCGCAACATCTAAACAAGATTTAGAACTAAATATCGTTTAAAAGAATTTATTCTAACTGCAGGTTGATGAATAAATAAGTCTCACCATAACATGTTCTCCATATGCAAAAGAAGATTTTAAGAAGAATCAGATAGTTCAAGTCGCGAAAGGATAGTCACAATATACGCAAGGCATCTCAATTGGTGCTCAACCATATCATCGTCTACAATACCAATCGTTGCTCTCTATATAAATTATACATTATACTCACGCCTTTTTCCCGTCGGAGTAGGTAGAGACAACAGAATTCTTACAAAACTCACGAGCTTTTTCTACACTTATCACTCTTTTCATACGTGCTCGCCGCTTTCGGGTACTTCGGACCTTTCGGTTTCTTAGGACGTCTCCAATTTGTTCGACAAATGTCCGACGAGGTCTGCCGCGACATTTGGATTATATATCTGATACGTCTAAAATATTATAAGTGTTTTACCGGCGGAATTTGAAATTATCTATCCTTCGTATCTTCTTAGGTTTACGCGAATTTTACACATTGAAATAAAAATAACTACGTTAAAAACAACCGACTTCAAAAACGGAAAAGTGAAAAATAATAAAGATTTAACATTAATTAAATACTACTTATTATTTATATGTGCTATTTACTAATAGGTTTGAAGTCGGTGCCAAATCATATTCCTAAGGGTTAGGCAGAGGTGTAATATTACACCCACATTTCCCATGAATTTTAAGTCCCACGTAATGGGGTGCGAGTCTATTGCCGTACCGGGCACCTTACCAGACTCCGTGCTGCTACTGAAAATTTCCTAACGGAAAAACCCAATAACACTTTGCCCGACCCGGGAATCGAACCCGAGACCTCCCAATCCCACGCGCACATGTATGCCGCGAGACCAACGAGGCAGTCTGTCCATTCCTTTGTGAAGTTTCTAGAAATTTCTAATTTTTATTCGAAATATTTAAATAATATTTTGATGATGCTGGCGCTGCTGCTGCATCGGCGGAAACCCTCAAACGGCGCAAATACGGAAACCTGGCTGGTAATTACGTTTTTTAGCCGTTTGGGGTCGAAACGCTGGGCTATGGGGCCCTAGTGCACGCGCATTATACAAAGAAATCGCCAGAAGGCTGATCGATGCCTCCCGTGAGCAGAGGGCTGGTTTATATCTCGCTGAGAGAATAAGCATTGCCATTCAACGTGGCAATGCTGCCAGCCTTCTGGGCTCGCTACCGCTCGACAGCGTTGCGGAGGAATTTAATTTTTTATTATATTTTATTTACTTTTCTTATCATACTTTTGCTTTTTTATAGTTTAGGATAGTTTAGTTATATAATTAGTTTTATTTTATTGTACATTATAATGTTAATCCTACTTATAGACCAATTATACTTTAGTTTATTTAAAGTCTACCTAAGATATAAAAAAAAATTGCCAAATATTCATAAACATTTTCCAAATTAAATAAAAACCAATATCCACTAACTGTTATGACTGGGATTTGAACCCACGCCTTTAAACGTAAAGCGGATGTATTATCAGCACGGCTATCGCCGTGTTATCAATTAGTGGCGAATTTAGCGAACACTTGACAGAGTGCTTACGTCGTCTAACTTAAAACTGTCATTTCCAAATAATGAATTGATAATGAATGAAATACTCTTCAAACCTTTTTGCTAATTATTATGTTTGACAACCGGCCAGTTTGTCGTGTAGACGTCAGTAGTTCTTGGTGACCGTAGTGATGACAACTTGACATTACACCAGCCGTCACAATTTTTATTCATAGGAATTTCAGCGTTAAGGATAGGTGAAAATAAATAAAAAATGCTCATAAAATAAATACTACTGGGCCTACATGAATAAAATTTTTATGGGACCAATTCGAAAGTATTGCGCATTAAACAAAAAAAGAATTACGTAAATCGGTTCAGAAACCTCGGCGAAATCGGTGTACATACATCGAAAAAAAAATATATACCGGCCGAATTGAGAACATCCTCCTTTTTTTTTTGTTTGAAGTTGGTTAATAAAACTATTGTTTACGGATTCTATCGCGATATTTAGGTTTTAGTTAAGTTAGATTTAAACCGAATGATCTAGAACTACATTTTTCAATTATTATTAGCCGAAGTTTCCGTTTCTTTACAGCAACCGTGATCACGGCAGACTGAGGTGTTTAGTTTGATTTCAATATCTCTCCTTTGTTTTCTATTTTTAAGTAAGTTTAATTTTATCATCTTACCCGCACTTTCACCCATGTAAGCATCTGATTATGTGTGAAGCCTTTCTGTAAGGAGCATGCGACAGGTTTCTATAATTATTCTCTCACCATTGTTGGGCGTTACGTGGCGAAGCACTGAAAATACCGAACAAATAATATAAATAATTGTGAAGACCAAGTGAGGGTAAATGTCGAAAACCGCGCTTCTCGGGATCGGCGCTATAAGGTCTTCCCGTGACTACGGCTAATGTAACCCATGCCATAATGTCCCTGACGTTATGGCATACGTTACACCATATGGGTTACAAGGAAGGTATTAAACCGTTATTGTCGAATATTACGCAACATACTAGGTATAATAACTAGTCAGATTCTGTAAAAAGTTTATATTAGGCAGTATAGTACAGTAGTTTATAAATAAGGCTTAGATATCCTACATTGTTCGTAATTGACCCGCACCGGACCTTATTCCCTTTTTAGGGTGCCGTACCTAAAAGGTAAAAAACAGGACCCTATTACTAAGCCTCCGCTGTCTGTCTGTCTGTCTGTCCGTAGCAAAAAGCTGAAATTGTCACAAATTATGTATTTCGGTTGCCGCTGTAACAACAAATACAAAAAATAAAAAATAAAAAAATATTAAGGGGAGGGGTCCCATACAAAAAACGTGTGCTTTTTTTCGTATTTTTTGCTCAAAATTACTAACTGTAACAGGTAGACGCTTTAAACTTTCACATAATATGTAATTGTATGTTACCTTTCAAAATAAACAATTAAATAATAAAGGGGGGCTCCCATACAAAAACCTGATTTTCTTTTATAGATGGTACGGAACCTTTCGTGCGCGAGTCCGACTCGTACTTGCTTAATTTTTTATTTCAACGTAAAGAATAGAGTTACCAAAGAACTGAAATTTGTTGGGCAACAAAAAAGGCATACACAGATCTGTTCTTTCATTCGCCTTCATTTGACTGCACGGTTGGCGTAGAGGTTTAAGCAGCCGCCTCACCGCTTGACACTGTGCCGAAGTGTTGTGGGTTCGATCCCCACACGAGAAAATACTTTGTGTGATTCATAAATTGTTGTTTCGAGTCTGGGTGTTCATTGTGTCCGTTAGTTGTATGTTTGTAAAGTTCCCAGCGACACAGGATTTAGTCCTAATGCGGGAGTTGTCTTTTTCAAAAAAGTTCGTGTCAGTAAACACGAACCATATATAATATAATATATATTCACCCACTGAAACGAAACATTCTCGCTTATGACTATTTCAAAATTGTATGCGAAGCTAAAATATCAAATAACCCTTTATTTGATTTCGCTTTTCTGTACTTCTCCCGCTATGATCCAATACGTAATATTACACTGTAAACAATATAGTAGTATATATTTTGCCTGGAAGTATTGCGATATCCTACTAATTAATTAGCTTTATGCTTTAAAACAATATTGCTTTTACGGGTACTCGCCGAGTTTTAAGCTTACTATTTACATTGGTCACTACACTTCTGCAATGATACTACCCAAGCTAGAAGCTTATTTTGGAAGTGAAATTAAGCTTTTCGTACAATAGAAATGGGGCATATTGAAGGATAATATCATATATGTGATACAAATGCGATGGCTACAATTGGTCGTGCGACAAAATACGGTTTCTTTCGTGACCACAACAACTACCCTCAAAATTAAATTTTTGCTATGAGTACTACAGAAATCCTTCGAAACGGCTTAAGTGAGACTGCCGGAGGCCCTATTCTATTTTATTTCCGTTCTTATAGGTCGGCAACGCACTTGGGACTTATCTAGAGATGTCTGTGGACGGTAGTGAATGCTTACCATCAGGCAACCCTCACATCTGACGATTTGCCTCCTACTTAATTGCATAAAATAATGGCATCAAAAACTACTACACACAAAACAGAAATAATAATTCTTTACGAAGTTTGCCAGGTCAGGTTTTTCATAATATACAAATATTTAACAAATCTTTAAAATTTAAATAAACGTTGGTTTCTCTCCCAATTTTCTTTAAAGTAAAGACTATCCGTAGTGTATCTCTGAAGCCGATCGCTAAGCTTGACATCGAATTCCTTACAAGTCCCTAGGGCCGCCTGTCTTCCTACTAAACTGATGAATTCTAACATGAACATAATAAATCTTAGGGAGGCTTGACAACTAAAACACAGTCTGCGATTAATCTTTTTAATTGTTAGTTTTTGCATAAATTTTTGTTCTTGTTTCTTACACACAGATATCTCATCCTGAAGTAGGAAACCTGTACTTTTATCAACTGTTAAAATGCTCATATATTTATTCAGGCATAGGTAAATATAGTATTTTAGGTAAACTAGAAGATTCAATGAAGATAATCTAATATATTATATTGGCTCATCTATGTCTACGCAAAAACCACAAGTCGATCAAAGCTTTGATAATTTCATTCACCCCTTGAAATACAGTGTGTAAAAAGACCCTTAACGAAAACTGAAACCCCATATTGTACCAGTCATTACGAACATTTTTTGCTTCGGCATCATACCTGGGAAATTACTGGTTCAGGAGATATTGAGGCCCAAAGTTACTATGGAATTTTTGTAATTAGGTAAAAAGTCGATGTATTTACATCGATTTTTACAATATCATAAATAGTCTTATTACAAAGGAGGACTAGATAATTACACTCATCCTCGGACCCGTATATGAACTCTCCCACTGCTGGTCACGGGCCTAGCAGTGGGACATATTCTCACTATGAGAAGGGAAAGGCCAAGTGCGGTTTAGCAGAATTCCCATGCCTCTCGAGAACAATATGGAGAACTCTCAGACACGCATCGCAGGCAGGTTTCCTCGCGCCATTTTCCTTCAACGTTTAGCAAGCAATAATTAACAATTTAAAGCGCACATAACTTCGAAAAGTCATTGGTGAGCGCCGTGGATTTGGACCCGAGACTCTCTGCGTAGTAGTCCGTCGGTCTATCCACTGGGCTATCGTTCTAGAAGACTGAAAGATAATACGTTTCAAGAAGTGGTGTAACTGTGCTTCCTTAAAGAGGCCGTTATTGGTTTTAATTTAACATTTGTGCAAATTAGTAAAATTTAGAGAGACAGATGATTTTGAAGATTGTGTCTCTAGACAATTTACAAATAAATTTTACAAAGATAAGGCTAAGACTAAACCGTGGAGCATATTTTATAATAGGTGACTAGTATTTGTTTCAAAGTTATACAATACAACTCGAATCATAAAAATAAAGTTAGAATAAATGGAAAATTTGAAATATCACCGAAACATCTAAACAAGATTTAGAACTAAATATCGTTTAAAAGAATTTATTCTAACTGCAGGTTGATGAATAAATAAGTCTCACCATAACATGTTCTCCATATGCAAAAGAAGATTTTAAGAAGAATCAGATAGTTCAAGTCGCGAAAGGATAGTCACAATATACGCAAGGCATCTCAATTGGTGCTCAACCATATCATCGTCTACAATACCAATCGTTGCTCTCTATATAAATTATACATTATACTCACGCCTTTTTCCCGTCGGGGTAGGTAGAGACAACAGAATTCTTACAAAACTCACGAAATTTTTCTACACTTATCACTCTTTTCATACGTGCTCGCCGCTTTCGGGTACTTCGGACCTTTCGGTTTCTTAGGACGTCTCCAATTTGTTCGACAAATGTCCGACGAGGTCTGCCGCGACATTTGGATTATATATCTGATACGTCTAAAATATTATAAGTGTTTTACCGGCGGAATTTAAAATTATCTATCCTTCGTATCTTCTTAGGTTTACGCGAATGTTACACATTGAAATAAAAATAACTACGTTAAAAACAACCGACTTCAAAAACGGAAAAGTGAAAAATAATAAAGATTTAACATTAATTAAATACTACTTATTATTTATATGTGCTATTTACTAATAGGTTTGAAGTCGGTGCCAAGCCTAAACAAATAATAATATTTTAATCACTTAAATAAATACGAGCAAATTAATACAATGAAATGACTACTATAAAGATAAAGATGCATAAATAAACCTAATAAAGAGCAATTCGATCTTAATATTATAAGCAGCTTCAGTTAATACGAAGAATAATGAAAAAAATAATACGAAAATGTATTGAACAGAATGTGAATTCATGTGAATTATGAAATGCCTTCTTTAATTTAAAGGCTTTTGAAATATGATTTGGCACCGACTTCAAACCAATTAGTAAATAGCACATATAAATGATAGGTAGTATTTAATTAATGTTAAATCTTTATTATTTTTCACTTTTCCGTTTTTGAAGCCGGTTGTTTCTAACGTAGTTATTTTTATTTAATACTTTTTAGTGAACCTATTGTTGTATTGTCAACTAGTTATAGGTAGACCTACAAAAGGTGCTGCGTGCCTTAAAATATAGATATCAAGAAACGTGAACGAATAAAAGTAGTCGTCTCTGTAAAAATGCTCTTCGGGACACAGTTTTACGTTCTTGTGAGACTATTCATATATCCATTTAGTTCTTTTGTTAGTTATATATCCATTTAGTTCTTTTGTTAGTTTTCAGAACTAAAATTTTATATGGAAAGCACAGCTTATAAAGTAAACAAAATTCATCAATGAAAGTGTCATAGGCCACATTTGCATCTGTGGCATCGAATACTCGGCTGAACGACAAACATAGCAGATGATTTTTGAATCTTATTAAATTCTCCTTTGAAACGTCTTGCTGTTTTAATTTCCAGTACTTTAGACTGCATGTTTTGTTAACGGGTACTGTGAGGACTTGTGACGTATGGTCAGAAAGTGCAAGATCTATCCCTTACAGTTCCTTCGGTAATTATGTGCAAAATTATCTATACACGTGCCACTTGATAATCTTGTAGGCTCGTATAATTCTAATTTTAAATTATAGTTGAGGAGAAAGTATTCTAGATCTAGTGTAATTTTATTTCTTTTTAGGACATTGATATTATAATCACCGCATAAAACTTATCTTTTACTTGATGAACGATTAAATTTTGTCAGTATCATATCCAGCTTTGCGTAGAATATATCATAAATGCATTTTGGAATCCTATATATGCAAATTAAGATAATGCGATGTTGCAGTATTTCAATGGCACAACATTCAATAACGCCTGCTACCGATTGTTTTGACACTTCCGTTAACTCGCAAAATTCTATACCGCGTCTCACTAGGATACACGTACCACCTCTTTTCGTTTTTCTAGAGTAAATGGCAGCTAGAGAGAAATTTGGAAGGTGCAATAATTCTTCATGACCCATTTGTACAAAATGTTAAGTTAAACAAACAACATCAACCCTAGTACCTCTATCCTCCAGCTCCTCCAGCTTTACAGTTAACGCATCTGACTTATTCATTATTCCGGCTATATTCTGGTGTAAAATATTTATATAATTAAAGAAAAAACTGTAAGTTTGTCTATGTACCAGTTATTGTCTTGGAGTTATCTGCCTGATTGGTATACTCTTCATTTGAAAGTTCAGTTTATGTGGCCACATTTTTCATTCTATTGTTAAAATTGAATATCTCATAATTAATTTTATACATTGAATTCAACACATCTTTTAACAGACGTTGAGATATATGCATAGGTAAATATTTGTAATTTGGCAAAAAGTAAGAATAGCTCATATCCAGGTATGTGACATTAGTATACATAGAACATATGAATTTCAGTTCATAATTCAATTTTGTTTCATTTAAATATTTGTTATATGGCACTTCAGACACTATTACATTTGTGTTATGATATTTTTTAAGGAAATAATGCATACAATTTTGAAAGAGAGTTGGATTTTTATCATTCTTACCACCTAGAACTATGACAGTATCTTTCTTATTTAAATTGTTCAATAAAGCTGTTTCTGTACTTATAACATCTTGCATACATGCCCCCGGTTTCCAAAAACTGTTTACTGTATAGTTTTGTCCCAGAAGTCTCTGTAGATGTCGTTGGATATGGCGTCCCTGTTCGTCGGCTATTATAACAACTTTCCTCTTGACATATTCTGTACAATACTTTTGAGGTAAAACAGGCTCCAATACATTTTCTTTGAATGCTGTTGAATTTTCCTGGGATTTTCTTTGCGGAGTAATTATTGAGGTGCTTGCTTTAGAAGTCGATACCTGTAGTGTTCTGCTCTCGCGATATTCGATGGCACTCAGGACTGTCTGATTTTTTTCTTTACTATTAGATTCGTCATTAGCGATGCTACAGCTTTGCAAATGTGTAACTGATTGCTTTTTATTTAAAGTAGGCGTCTTTTCCATTTGACTTAACTTTACTTTTGACGGTTTATTTGTTAAATTAATCTTATTTGATGTAAATTAGTCTCGAACTCAGGGCGTTTCTACGCCAACCGTATAGTTTCCGATTACGCCAAGTTGACTTTACTGAGTGAAATCTAAATAGGTCTTTGGCTCCTGCTGTAATTCATTAGACTTGAAACTGTTATTGCCGAGCGCTCGTCATGAGTCTATTGATCGGTGATTGCTCAACACAGGTTTAAATAAAAATAACGAACCAGATTTTCTTGTTTTGTGTTCCACTTATTTTTATGACGTTTTTATTGTTATAGCACGGTTATTTATACTGATACTGACTGGCTTCACTGAATTTTACACAGTTTATTGTTTGTTAGTTGTTTATTTTGACAAGAAAGGTCCTTTTACACAGCACTTTGTTTTTCACTTGTATTTCTTTTTTCACTGTTACTACTCTTCTGCTAACAATAGATGATGATAATTGGATAGTCATTAACTGATGTAAGTGGTAAACAAAGTAAAAAATGCACGTTATCTATTTTTCAAGCAAAATTAACACGGAGCTAATGCTTTCACGGCAACTAGCGCCCTCTACCCTCATCTAAACTCACATCGATCAATATGATTAGCTAGCAAGGCAACGATCTTAACCATTGCGCCACTAGGTAAATATAAATATTATTATTCAAACTGGTGGCAAACCTAACAAAACAGTCTTCTTGTGTCATATTTTCATCAAATGCACAAAAGACCGTACCGTTTAGGCCGAATGCATAAAGTTTACTTCGACTTATACTAAACAGAACACAATACTTTTCACACAGATTTACGCGTCGAAGCCACATTAACACACCCGCTGCCGCGACAGTCAATTGGGCAATTTGCTTCGTGAAGTTACAATGGCCTAAAAGACCGTAAACTCTATTACAAAATGAAGCCTCACGGGCACAATTACGAATCATTATTTCGAACCCGTATTTGACCCAATTACATTTCCTTTATTAGGTCAAATATCAGCGTATAAATCAAGTACGTGTATGAGCTAAATGTATGCTGAAAGTCAACTGGAATCATTCAGGAAATTCAGTATCCTCAACTTTATTATTATAAGCCTGTAATGTCCCACTGTAGTAGCCAGCCATTCCGTGTGGTGACAGGGTAAATATACAAAGTGTTACTACCCCTTTTAATTCCGTGTATTTATAAAAGGTGACAAGGAAAATACACGAAGCAAGTAAATATCTTTCCAGAGAGACGGCAAAGTTGACATGACACCCTTCTGAATAGCATAGTTTAGTAGGCCAGATCCTCCAATTTATTCACAATTCCATTTTGATATGAATTTGGAGAAGAATATGTCGAGCAGTGGACTGCGAAAGCTTGTAACCGTAGTACCTAGTAGTAAAACCCTCCCCACTCTTCTTCCATCTACTTCGATTTTCAGCCTCTTGGGACCAGTTGTTGTTAACCCGGCGAGCATGAGGTGAAAAAAAGTTACATCAACAATGAGGCAGGGTGTGACATACCCAGAACATAAAGTACCATAACACTAATCCTATTATGTTTCATATAATTGTTTTATCATATAGTGTAGTATATAGGGTCACTATAATGAAATTAAACACAAAAGTTTTAAATTATGACATTATTATTTCTTATTCATTGTTTTCTTATACAGTCTAGGAAAAATATTTTAATATTTTAGTCAGTATAGGAAAAATATTTTAGAGATTTAGAAAAATCAACACTTATAAAAAGAAAATCGTTTTTAACATTTTAAATCAACTTAAACATAAAGATTATAAGATTTTCCATCAGAAAAAACAAAAGTGATACTATTTTTACAAACATATGTTACTAGTCACTACTCTTAAAACCAGTACAATTTTTACATCCGAACTTAGCATACTCCATATATATAGGCTTGGTGAAAATGTTGCAGGAATACTTAGTTTTTCTATCTTTCTTGTTTGGACATTCAGTCCGGATATTTGACATATCGTCCAGTCATATTTGCAGGTTCAGGTGATGGTTCACCAAGCTGATTCATGATTCGCTGGCGTATAAAAACTGGAATATTTTTCTTGCACTCTGTACCATCTGGATGACTTAAAAACAAATAAAATAACAAGTCGTTAAACTAAAAAACCACGAGACATTACCTGATTTTAAAAACACACAAAATTGAACAAAAACAAAGACAAAATAATATAAAACAATAAAAAATACATTACGTAAAAAAATACGTTAAGCATGTGGCAGGGTGTAACGTACCCGAGACAAGTTAGCACACCAATATTCCAGCCGACGCTCGACGCCAAACTGCGGTCACGCCACTATCCCCTCCCGCAGTCCCCTGGCTCCAGCTATTCGGTACGCTAGTGTTGTCAGACGTATATTTACAAAAATACACATCTTTAGAATTGCACCAGGGTGTGACATACCCTGCCTCATGCTCGCCGGGTTAAAAGAATTAAGCTCGTCTCGCAATCTTTTTCTAGGTGCGACGCGATGTCGATTGAGGTTTAAGAAGCTTTATTCGATGGTTATAATATTTTAAGCCATTTATTATTTTGTCGATTAAAATGCTTCGTTCCAAAACACAAATTGTCGATGTAGGCCACTCAGCTGCCAAATTAAAATGTAACTGGGCGGGCCATGTTTGCCGTATGCCAGAACCATTATGGGCAGGAACAACCACAAGGTGGATGCCTAATAGCAATAAACGGCAACGGGGGAGGCCCAGAAGGAGATGGCGGGATGAGTTGGACGCATATCGGAGGGATTGGCGGGAACTTGCATGAGATCGCGACAGGTGGAAGTTGGAAGGGGAGGTCTTTGCCCAGCAGTGGGACACAAATTAGACTGGTAATAATAATAATAATATAATGCTTCACAATTAAATGGCCCACAATTCGACTTAAGCGTGGTATGTCAGCAATTTTTGCAATAATGGATTGTTGTATTCCTTGTTCGAATGTTTATCGTTTAATTGAATATCTAGAATGTTCCGTTCCATCGCTCTTTGGCATACCACTCCAAGCGTTAAATAGTTTGTGCTCGTTGGTCAATATTTCATGTATAGTCGGGGCCACGAGAAGATAGACTTTTTGTAAACAAACATTCAGAGCTTCACAACCTTTTTTCAAATAGTTGTTTTATATTTTATACTTTTTGAACAGTCTTTTTTTTTTCAATGATTATTACTATGCCACTATGTTTTTAAATTTATATTGTTAAATTATACTGAAATAAAAATATTTGATTTTGTGTTTGAATGGTCGTATGTTCATAAATATGCCGATTTATTTGTCGTTTTACACGTAATTTATTCTGTAAATTAAAGAAAAATAGAGTACCTACCATGTATGTTAATGATTGAGTACATACATGTTACCTACTCGATTATGGACATGATTTTTTTAAATCATAGCCAATAAATCATTTGCTTAAAGTAGCCTAGCTATCCTAAAATATTGACCAACAATGAATAATATTACGATAACTAGCTAGTATATTGCATAAAAATGTAGGCATGGATATTTTACGTTGTCTGTGAATGAAATCGTCAGAATGAACTTAAACAAAATCCATTAAATTTACGGTAGTCTGAAAACGCAATTCCTTTTTCAGGTATAAATAATTTTCTGTGGTACTAATAGTTTGCCATCTATATTTCATCTTTATTATTCTGCATCCGCTTTTTCGAGATGCCGGCAGCGGGCAGAGCGTTGCGATCCTATAAACTTGTTATTTAACTTTACATTTAACCCTTCTTGACAACTAAAAAAAATAATTTTGTCCTCTGATAAATGCATGATAAGCCTAAGAATGTAACATTTCAATGAACTAACGCCAAATGTTGACATTCTAGGCGTCAGTACCTCCCCCCCCGTGAGATCTCCACCTTGTCGTGGTGGGGGGGCTCAGTAACCGTGGATTGGTCACCCGCGGTGAAGCTAAGAGGGATCCAGGAGGGGACGCTCCGCGTGGGCTTGGAGGGGCCTGCGCAGGATGCGTCCAACGGTGCGGGTGCGGGGGACAGTTCTGTCGGTCCCTCGCAGTCGGGTGCGGTCGCGGGAGGAGAGGCGTGTCGGTGTTGCGTTGCCGCGCGCCCTATCTCCCGCGACCAAATGGGGGCGCACCATTCGATGCGTCGCGGTGGGGCCGCAGAGGAAGAGGAGATGCGGTGTTGCGTTGCCGTCCTCCCTATCCTCTGCGGCCGCTGGGCGTTTTGGCGGCGGAGTCCAACACCTTAATCCGTCGCCAAGGGGGTTTTGTTCGGGGCCCGCCTGACCATCTGGCGGGCCAATACCCGTCGGAGGGTGGCGACGAGTGCTTTGGTGATGCCCCACCCTCCGACACACGGGTACATGGCGGAAGTCGAGGTGGTTTTTAGTGGAAACACCACATACTCCGGCTCTTATTTCCCCCAAGAGTCGGAGATCCGAAGGGATTTTCCACCTCGTAAAACAAAAAAAAAAAAAAAAAAAAAAAAAAAAAGGCGTCAGTACCTCAAAACATTAAAAAATCCTGTTGACATCCCATATTATCGATGCAAACCCGATCCATTGTCATATTAGTTTCCAATGACACGTATCTATGTACCGTTGCGCTCATTGGATTTGACATTATTTGTTTTTGACAGAACTATCGCTAAGTCACTCAGTAGAAATTCTTTGTTTACAAAAAGTCTATGTTCTCGTGGCACGGACTATAGACTTATATTATTTTGTACTCGAAATAGTGAGTAAAAACTCTTTTAAGTAAATTAAACATATACCGTGTGTTTCATAACTCCCTGTCCGATCCCGAAAGGACATATTACTGACTTGTCAGGCATACCAGGAAAAATAATAAAAAAAAAACTAGCTCATCATAAAACATCAGAATTAATTTCCTTACCACAGTACTATGTATAAACATTACCCCGAAATTGGGGAAAATTCTCTAAGCTAACAACACTCCCCTCAACAGATGAGTCTATTAATTCTGTTCAAATATCGTCGGCTTTCGCCGCTTTCCATGTCAAAGGGCATGCCGTCTTTTTAAAATAGTGCAATTTTACCATCAAGCGAGCCGCTGTACACAAAGGGACCGCTCTAGTGATGTTTACGATCAACAGATAATATCGATTTATTTAATTTTAACGTGACATGTTACAAACTGGTAACGATAGCCTAGTGGCGATACCAACGGATTGCCATGCAGAGGGTATCGGGTTTGACTCCACGGTGCGTATCAATAATAATAAAAATACATAATAAGAGACTTTTCGAAGTTACCTACGTGCGTAATAAATTGTTAATAAACGCTTGCCCCGAGTCTCGGAAGAGGACGTCAAACCGTCGGACCAACAGTCATAAAGATCCTTGACAGTCGTTACGGGAGTCAGTACCCTCAAATAAAGTGATACTGGTCTTAACCATGGAAAGTTTTTATTGAATAACAGTACATAAAACATGCAATTACACAAAGCTAACATTTTAGGGGTTTACCAACCGATATTGTATCAGATAAACAATAACATAAAATATCGATAAAAACATTCTCCAGTGAATATCATTGGTTACATCTCTAATTATTTATTTGATTTACGAATTAACAATTTGCCTACTTGACCACTCAGTCTATCGCGAACATTCCTTTTGTTTAGACTTCCGGATCTCTTTAAATTGTGAAATAGTAAATTCTTTAGGTATGTCGTATTCAAACCCTGAATATTTTAACATGTTGATGATGTGTTTAGGTAGGAGTGAATGTAATAATGCAGGAGCTTGTAGGGAGTACGAGGAACGCTATGTTAGACCACGGGGTCTACCCGTGCCGTCAGAACGCGCGTTTCAACGGCTTCAATGCGGTGCTCGCATCGTAACAGCTTTTCAAAGTGCCAGGAGTGTTAAGCCCAGGAGTGTTAAGTAGTGTGTGTTCAGAGATGGTGCAAAGGTGCCGTAAGTGTCTGGACGTGAGCGGAGGACGAGAAGTTTATATTTTTATCAATTTAAGGTAGGCACCTACCTTCGTAAGATTAAACCAATTAAAAAGTAGTTATTATTATAGGGGTGCATAGGGTTCCCACCAAGAACTTAGGGTCCCAAGCCAACCTCACCTGCAAGTGGTGCACCTGCCAATCAACGGACGAGGCTCTGGCAAACAAAATATCCCGATAAGCGGCAATAGGCTCGCCACCTATTACGTGGGATCAAAACACTGGCGAAAAGTGGGCGTTTAATATGCCTCTGCCTACCACTTCGGGGAAACAGGCGAGAGTCTATGTATGTATGTATGTATGTTATTATTATAGGTAAGTACCGTAGCGTCATAGCCATAGCGCGACTTGGCTTACCGATCGTAATAGGTCGGCAAAGTTAGCAACGCTAGCACAAGTCTTCTCTTAGATGGCTGACCGCGTGTGACATGACATGAGAGCGCTGCCGGGCTTCCGACGGCACGTAAAGCCGAATCCAAGAATCGTTAGGCCATGTCGTAGGCCTTCGTGCAGTCTGAAAACACTGACACTAGAGTTGGCCACGCACTCGCACGAAACAAACAGACAACCTAAATACTGCGTTTTGTTTTACCTAAACCATCGAAGCAAGAGATCAGCTGTTGCATCAAGCGCATAAAACTGTTATACCTAAAATAATACTTGGCACGTGTAAAGGACGATGACTCGCGACGGCGGCTTTTGTCAAAGGAGGCGGTCGGGTGGCCTATGCACTCAAAGGCGCCGATTTTGAACTTTAGGTATATACCTAGCAATTACGATTTATGAGTCTTCGGTGTTGCCATGGGTAATCTGGTATGATATTATTTAAAATTAATTAAATTTACATGGAAAATTTTATCTTGAATTTCCGGGAAATAATGACAAATACCTCATCATTTTACGCTACTCTACAACCCCTTCATTGATCGGACGGAGGGTTATGAAACTCACTGTATGTAGCTAAGGTGAACCGTTTTTATAACATTTTGTAATTTACTGTACCAACACTTATATTACTGCAGCTGCTAATAGCTCATAAGGTGAATCGTTTACAATCCACTATTCAGACGCATACTGCGACTCATAATACCTTATAAAAAGAACTCGGTTTATGCATTACACATTGAAAACTGTTCATTCTGATACTGATTAAAATCATAATAACTCGTCTACAGAATGTCAAACAACGAAACTATTGGGGCTTCCAACAGTCTAAAATTAACATTCACCCAATCCCAGTATAATACATAAAACATTGCAACAATCACACGCTTACCTACTTTTATAGACCAAGAAAGTAAATTATATTCCAGCAAAGAGTTAATTTCTTTTCTTTATGCGAAAATAGTTAATTTGACAGTCAATTAATCATTCAAACTACAAAGAACGTCACTTTGAAGGCAAACTAATATAATTATTTCATCAATAATAAAGTTTTCATTCATAAAACAACAGGACAAAAGTCCATTTTACACCAAATTTTGTAACTATAAAAACTTTTCAAACCAACTCTATTAATTCAGACGTGTGCATGAAACAGCTTCATAATGGAATTTTTTTCTTGCCTAATATATTTTTGGGAGTGTATGATAAGATCAATGCAATTGGTTTTTTTGTGGGTAATCGAATCGAGTTTTATGCCCGTTGAATTATTTTACGACAGCCTTTATTGTGTTGAACTGGAATCCCAGTCATTATAAATATTTAAAAGTCGAAAGAACAATCGTTCTTTCGGCAGGTATAACTTATGAAAAGTTGTTTAATTTTGCCACAACCTACAAGAGTGAGATTACTTTTTACCAAAAGTAGAACACCTCCTTGACACATGACATATAATATCTACCATTTCCACAAAATACGCAAGTCATAATAAATATTTGAAAGTCGAAAGAACAATCGTTCTTCTAAGTTCTAAGTTATACCTGCCGAGATTTTTTTAGGAAGTAATTTGAATATTGCACGATTATAACGATTAAAAAACGTTTTAAAATCAGCTTCAAGTTCCGGTTCAACAAAAGATGAATTGGTAAAAAATAATGTTTTTCAACTTCGCATGAATAAAGACTTAAACACAAACGGTTTAGAGCTTGAGATATATTTTATCATTTAATATAAAATCCTTAGGAACTCTTATTGAATGAAAATCCTCGTGAAGTACCTTCAGATGTTTTTGCACGGATTTAAGAGAGTTAGCCACTTATTGTAAGCGAGTCTCTAAATCTGCTGGTATGTGTACAAGCATTAGTGTTTGAGGCCGCTTTTAAAGGATTTTCCGGTTTATTTCGATTTATAGCTCAAGGTGTAAGATCCAGCTGCATTTTTTATAACTTCGTGATGTATTAACTGTACCTACCAGACTGAGGTATAAATCCTTGTAATAAATTTCATACGATCTATTTTTGCGTGTCAAAAACAGACTACATGGATTTTTTTTAATTTACCGACGTTTATATATACGAGTACTATCAAAATCGCGCAGGTTATTAACTTTACTAACAAAAAGTATAATTGCACTTACGAGAACATCGGCAGCGCTATATCTATCATAAAAAGTGCAGAAAACTCTTACCTGAAAAACCGTTGGCAAATTTAGTGGACTTCACAAATAAAAAAGCCTTTTGAAATGCACCTTCCATTCTTTAGATAAACTCAAGACTTCGGCCCTCATTGTGAATCGTTTCTCAGGAAGAATGCAAAGGACACGCAATCAAGAAGCTTTCTTACTCCTGGGCATTATTTTCCGTCTGTTTTGATTAATGACTCTCCTTAAACACCTTTTATCCTTTGAAACACTCCCCTCCGTACTGTTTAAACGTCACCAGTATTTGCTTCTTTGAACCTTTTCTTTGATCTTTAATTAAGCTCCAGTTTGAACCGTGAAACTTTTAATTGAAGGTCAAATATTTTTCCTTCCTTTAATAGATATGTACGTTTCGTTCCTTCCTTCTATGAATAATTTTGATCGTTAATGAATTCCCGATTGGGTAAAATTTCTTGTTTTATAGTACACATTTTTTTATTCAACTGTGAAAGGATCTATTTTTAAATTTGAAATCAACCGAATGTTATCTTTAATCAGAATCTATGTGGGTGCTTTTATTTGGAAAAAATCTTTTCATATTTACCCTAACGTATAATGAATACAATGAATGAAGTAAATATTGAAAGACTACGATGAGGATTATGGTTAAAAAACATAAACTTTATTTATTTATCAATGCATTAAAAGTGCACTGATAAAATAATTACCTCATTACACATGTTTTATAATAATAATAATAAATATACTTTATTCAAGTGACCATAGACTCATAGTTGTTAGTAACAGAAACTTAACCTATGTTAGTAAAAAGCGCACATTACAAAATTATCATTTTTTTTTTTAAACAGTTACGCACATCACCGCTGCGCAATTCCATGGGCAATTGCGCAGCAGTGATTTACGTACCGGCAGTCAAACCTGCCCGCTATCTTTTTCAGAAGGCTGTTGGAGCTAGCCCACACTCTGCGCACCAGGGACGCACACCTTTTGCGCATTGTGGTATAGAAACAGTCGACACGCGCTTCAGCGAACATCCCTGATGCGCTACAAAAGCGAGGAAGCCCCAACAGCACTCTAAACGCATTGTTATATTGGATACGGAGGGCATTGTAAGACTTTTGCGAATATCAAGCCCACAGGCTACAGGTATAGAAAGATGTGCAGTAAGCTCTAAAAAGAGTCAACTTCACATCCTCCCCGCATCTGGCAAACCTGCGAGCTAGCATGTTCGCTCTCACTGACTACGCCCTCCGCTTCCTCTCTATTTCCGCATCATCTCTGAGGTCGGGTGTCAATATATGCCCTAAGTATTTAAATTAAAAAACTCTTTTAAAACGGACTCCTTTGAGACAGATAGGAGGAAGTTCTTTAGGACTCCGGCCACTCGCCTCAAAGACCATGACTTCACTTTTTTGAACATTATAAATTAGGCCATGAGTTTCTGCATATCTTTCGCATATACCAATAAGCTTTCGCAATTCACAGGGTGACACACTCAACAGCGCCATGTCATCAGCGTAACTTATGTTGTTAATAGATATGCCATCAATACGGCATCCAACATTGGCGCTACTGAGCTCGCCAATCAACTCATTCACGTAAAGATTGAAAAGCGTCGGTGAGGTGAAGCCACCTTGTCTCACCCCGCATTCCAACCCATGCGAGTCAGACATAGCCCCTGCCTATCTTACACTGTTGACTTGGTTTCCATACCAATATTTTAAAATGTTTATTACAGCTACCGGCACTGACTGCAACCTTTCCAGCTTCTGCCATAAAATGCTTTACAAGCAAAGTTTTTTTAATAGAAAGCTTGTTTTCACGTTAAAGCAACAACCTCTTAACGTGTACTTCTGTGTCGAAATTGTGTTTATATTTTGCAGCTAATAATTATCAATCACATTGTCATAACTTACACTATGAAATTTTATTAGTCTAGTAAATGTAGAGTAAATTTTACCTAAGGTATTTGTCTGTATTTTTATTTAAAATTATTTCATTCTACTCGTACATTCGTAGAATATCATGCGACCCATCCTATCTAAAATCCAAATTTCAGTATTGGCTAGGCCTTATATACTACAAACCAAGTCAATACCAGAATCTGGTTTACCAGAGGACCGAAAATTTGCAGTACATTACTTATCTCGAAATGAGAAGGCCAATTCTCCTATTTTATATGACATTCATATTATACTTTGAATTGACTGAGAAGCGGTATTCTGATAACCTAATGTCATTATCGTATAATTTGAAATAAATAGTTCGTCGTTGACACATATTTTGAGACTTGTTTCAATTTACGATCTCGTTACAACTTCATTCAATTATTAGATAATTTAGAAAAATACGCTTTTTGTGACGTAAGTATGACACTGACATGATATCGCAACAATATCGAAACTATATTTATTTAGGAGAATTGGGCCCCCGAACATCAGCCTCCAGTTGGACAAATTAAATTGTCAACTTTGATGCACTTGGTTGGCGGTTGGTTTGCTACGTCACGTACTAACCAACAACATTTAGGATAGTCTTGTATAGTTTGTGCATAATAATGTCAAATGGATTTTGAATTGAGTTATGCTGCAGAATTATATAAAGCAAAATTACATGAAAATGTAGAAACACTTATATTGGTGATTGTAATTTTAGTCTGTAGATTATATTGCGAAGTATATAAGGTATTGGGTTCGAATCCACGACACACCACTGACTTTTCGAAGTGATATGCGTATTGAATTGTTAATGAATTATCGCTTGGCCCGTGCCTCGGAGAGCACGTTAAATCGTCGGTCTCGGCTGTCATGAACATCTTTGACAGTCGTTAGGACATCGCTAGATGTGAGGACGATGATGATATTGCGAAGTATAAAATAGGTACAAAAGTAATCAATGACATTTTCATGGATGGTTTACTTGTTTAGCTGTGATTTTAGGTTGCAACACTAACATGAGACTGTAATTGACACTATCCAAAACACAGCTAACATTTTCTTTGGTAATCCCAAATTAAACATTGATTTTCCATCCAGTACTCTACAAATAAACAACATTTAACTTCGTTGAAACAGAATTGACACTAAGTAGATGAAATTACATCCTATTCCCTGATTTAGAAACTCCGAAATCAACTTAAAAGTTAATCACAATATCAGCTTTACAGAATTGAACAGGTTTCCTCATTATAAGGTTAAAGGTAATTTTAGCGAACAATTTCAAGATAATCCTGTCGTAATGGGGCCTACTGGGCTTTACATAACAGTACAAGAAAATTTAAATACAGACGATCAAAGTAAAAATGATATCAAATTTTAAATAAGATGTTGAAAATGAAAATCACAGCCGTTGAACATTGGCCGATTGATATCACAAATTGAGCTATCAGGCCTGTTACCTGAATCAATTTTCTCAAAATACGAAAACCAATAGCGAACACTCCACTTAACCCTTGAAAATCTCTAAAAATCTATCTCAGTTAATTTACGAAAGTCAACGCGTTTATGGAAAATGCTGCGAGGTAAGACCCATCGATAATTGCTTTTTCATTCTCCACCGGCTTTTTGTGCGTCGCGACATTACCCAGACGGCGAATCAATTCTTGCCGAGGTTAATTTATTTATTAGCATATAGAGAGAATTTCCTAACTGCCAGCGTGAAGTATCGGTCGGTTTTATAAGAAAATTGGCTCCCTTCTTTATTTTTGTTTAATTTCAAATTTGATATGTGAATTTTTAAGTGATTTTTCAGTTTGCTTTTTGAGAGGGAGCTTAAATTAAATTTGAGTTTTTTCAAACATTTCGTCATGGCAGTTATATTGCTGAAGCCTCCAACTACATATCAGTAGAAAGGTGTCAGTAAAAATAATAATAAATTAATGTAAAGTTTTTGTATGAATTACGACAACGGACAACAAAGCAAAGACGTAGTATTGTACCAGTAGTAATAAATGCAAATATTTCTTTTAGGACCTCTACGGCTTATACGCTAAATACTTCATGCATCCATCTATGGGGTTGTTGCGCTCACATTGTCTTTTCTACGATCGATAATTTATTAAAATAATTGAGAATAACCGGACATCGAACCAAGTTTTTCTCGAATCGATGAAAATGTATTATAATAATGATTCTTGCGCTAAATTCGTAATACAAAAAGTTTTAAACATTATTATACTCGTTTGCAACTTGTTATATTAGTTTTTGAAAAGTCAATATGAGGTAAATAAACACAATTTATATTATTTCCAGGCGTAAGTCTGTACCTATATATAATTTATCTAAGCACAGACTCTGAGTGAATGTAACGTTCAAATCGTTCTTACTCTCGAAAGCAGTTAACCTACATAGCGATATTTATTCCTACAGAGTTATGTTTATTGAGCAATTTGTATAGCGATATTAAAGAGGCCATGCCGAAGGCCTTCAAAGAAAGGCCTTCTAAGAAGAAGATAATGTTATCTTTGACCATAAGTAACGCTTACAGATTTAAAAAAATTAATTCTTTGCTAATTTCTTCGGCATCAATTCTTCAAAATTACTTGTCCTGGCTGACATATCATCGCAGAGTCTAAACTACTCAAGCTATAATGATGAAATTTGGACAATAGGTTAATTTTATGACAAAAACACTCACTAAGGAAACATTTTTCAAATGGCCAAGAGGCAAAACGGGGTTTGAAATTTTGGGGCAGCGACAGCTGCAAGCGACTGCTAGTAAAATCAAAAATTATATTTGAAGCAAGTATGAAACAAAGCATTTATTTTTCATAGAACAGTGCAGTAAACTAAGCATATAAAAACCCTTAATTTCAACTTGTAAAAAACAAGACTACAGTAAACTATCGACAACATGAAACCTTTTATACAAAGTTACGATTAAATCAATGTTCGGCTTAAATTATCACATATTCCAGATAGCTTTCATGGAAAATCATAATTCAGATAAACAGTCACAATAGGCTAGTTGACAAAAATTTTATAAGTCCGTCTTTTAGATTATTCAAAAATAAGCGATACGTATTTTTTATTTGTAAATTAAACCAAAAATGAACAAGATATAGCCCATTAAAGTTACGTATAACGTCACGCCGTGCTGCATTTTTTGCGCTAGCGCACTAGCTGACGAACAATTTCAAGATAATCCTGTCGTAATCGGGCCTACTGGGCTTTACATAACAGTACAAGAAAATTTAAATACAGACGATCAAAGTAAAAATGATATCAAATTTTAAATAAGATGTTGAAAATGAAAATCACAGCCGTTGAACATTGGCCGATTGATATCACAAATTGAGCTATCAGGCCTGTTACCTGAATCAATTTTCTCAAAATACGAAAACCAATAGCGAACACTCCACTTAACCCTTGAAAATCTCTAAAAATCTATCTCAGTTAATTTACGAAAGTCAACGCGTTTATGGAAAATGCTGCGAGGTAAGACCCATCGATAATTGCTTTTTCATTCTCCACCGGCTTTTTGTGCGTCGCGACATTACCCAGACGGCGAATCAATTCTTGCCGAGGTTAATTTATTTATTAGCATATAGAGAGAATTTCCTAACTGCCAGCGTGAAGTATCGGTCGGTTTTATAAGAAAATTGGCTCTCTTCTTTATTTTTGTTTAATTTCAAATTTGATATGTGAATTTTTAAGTGATTTTTCAGTTTGCTTTTTGAGAGGGAGCTTAAATTAAATTTGAGTTTTTTCAAACATTTCGTCATGGCAGTTATATTGCTGAAGCCTCCAACTACATATCAGTAGAAAGGTGTCAGTAAAAATAATAATAAATTAATGTAAAGTTTTTGTATGAATTACGACAACGGACAACAAAGCAAAGACGTAGTATTGTACCAGTAGTAATAAATGCAAATATTTCTTTTAGGACCTCTACGGCTTATACGCTAAATACTTCATGCATCCATCTATGGGGTTGTTGCGCTCACATTGTCTTTTCTACGATCGATAATTTATTAAAATAATTGAGAATAACCGGACATCGAACCAAGTTTTTCTCGAATCGATGAAAATGTATTATAATAATGATTCTTGCGCTAAATTCGTAATACAAAAAGTTTTAAACATTATTATACTCGTTTGCAACTTGTTATATTAGTTTTTGAAAAGTCAATATGAGGTAAATAAACACAATTTATATTATTTCCAGGCGTAAGTCTGTACCTATATATAATTTATCTAAGCACAGACTCTGAGTGAATGTAACGTTCAAATCGTTCTTACTCTCGAAAGCAGTTAACCTACATAGCGATATTTATTCCTACAGAGTTATGTTTATTGAGCAATTTGTATAGCGATATTAAAGAGGCCATGCCGAAGGCCTTCAAAGAAAGGCCTTCTAAGAAGAAGATAATGTTATCTTTGACCATAAGTAACGCTTACAGATTTAAAAAAATTAATTCTTTGCTAATTTCTTCGGCATCAATTCTTCAAAATTACTTGTCCTGGCTGACATATCATCGCAGAGTCTAAACTACTCAAGCTATAATGATGAAATTTGGACAATAGGTTAATTTTATGACAAAAACACTCACTAAGGAAACATTTTTCAAATGGCCAAGAGGCAAAACAGGGTTTGAAATTTTAGGGCAGCGACAGCTGCAAGCGACTGCTAGTAAAATCAAAAATTATATTTGAAGCAAGTATGAAACAAAGCATTTATTTTTCATAGAACAGTGCAGTAAACTAAGCATATAAAAACCCTTAATTTCAACTTGTAAAAAACAAGACTACAGTAAACTATCGACAACATGAAACCTTTTATACAAAGTTACGATTAAATCAATGTTCGGCTTAAATTATCACATATTCCAGATAGCTTTCATGGAAAATCATAATTCAGATAAACAGTCACAATAGGCTAGTTGACAAAAATTTTATAAGTCCGTCTTTTAGATTATTCAAAAATAAGCGATACGTATTTTTTATTTGTAAATTAAACCAAAAATGAACAAGATATAGCTCATTAAAGTTACGTATAACGTCACGCCGTGCTGCATTTTTTGCGCTAGCGCACTAGCTGACGTCACACGTAACTTTAATGGGCTATATCTTAGTTATTTTTTTATTCAATCGAAAAAAGAAAAAATACGTGTCCAATATTTTTTTATAATCTAAAATACGGACTAAATAAAATGAAATAATTTTGACCCTGGAAACTACCCTATTTCCTGAAGTTTTAGTACATCGTTTCCGATTATGATCCCAAAAATACTGCGGGCCTTACTTACTTTCAAAACCATATTATCCATAATATTTTGGATATTATTAAAAGAGGTTTTGCTCCGGAAATAAAAAAGCTACATGATGAAATTTATGTCATTACTGTGATGTGGTTGTAATTGCAGGGATGGCGTAGTGGTTTATGCTGCCAGCCACCGCTTGCCACAACAGTGTGGTGAATTTTGTAGGTTTGATCCCACATAAACAATCATTTGTATATGCACTTTATGTGATCTAGAAATTATTGTATTGAGTTTAGATGTTCTTTGTGTTCTTTCTGAAAGTCTCCTGTTATATTAGATTTGCAGCAAGTTTGGGCATCGTTTTTATAGATGATGAAAAGAAAAACCGATTAACTCAAGCTCAATATGAACTACTATAAGTGGATAAATTATTTTGGCAAATTTTTGGACAACATTTTTGGTTAATTTATGCTTAAATTGGTTTTATAATTGGCATTTATTTAAGGATTATAATTATGTTTGTTGGAATCAATGAAAATAACATTATATATCTAACCGTTACAAATTATTAACAAATATTTACTTTTCCTGTCAGATGACAAAACCTTATATCAATTTTCATAATAAACACTGGCAAATGCTTATGTGAAATATTATTTTCCGTGTTATCAAAGCTCAACAAAGTTAATGATAGAAAACATAATATATACAAACGAAAATAAAAAAATAATTTTCAGCTACCCTTTCATCCATAGAATATAAAGATCAAAGCAGGGCCCTTTTTATAAACATTTTGCTAACATATTAAGAAATAAAAATCGACGTACATACCTAATGACTAAAACAAAAATGAAAATCATTACATAAGTATTTTTTATCTTTTGGAAACCATAGATAATGTGATTCGAAACACTTTGAGCAAAATTCTAAATCTTACCATGAACGACCGAGTGTGGCTTCAAGCAACTTTACCAGTTCGTTTGGGCGGCCTCGGCGTTCGCAAAATTACCGATGTCAGTTTGCCAGCGTTTTTATCCTCGGTCCATGGCACTGAGGAATTGACCAGGAAAATTTTAGAACCCACACTGGTTAATTCCGAGGTGCCGTGTAAGACTAATGCCATAAACGCTTGGAAAATGGCTTGCCCGAGCTCTGACTTGCCCCGAAATCTTTTCTCTCAGAGACAATGGGACGGGCCGCTCTGCAGCAAGATTAGAGATAATCTTTTAACTACTGCTTCTGGTGTTGCAGAGCGCGCCCGTTTGTTGGCTGTGGGAGAGTGGAAATTGGGGCTATGGCTTCAAGCGCTTCCATCGTCCAATATAGGAACTATGTTGGACGATACTACATTCCGCATCGCCTCTTGCCTTCGCTTGGGTGCTGTTTGTGTTTCTCCGCATCGTTGTAACTGTGGGAAAGCCGTCGACAGCCTTGGCCACCATGGCCTATCATGCAGCAGAAGTGCAGGGCGTATTTCCAGACACGCCCATATTAATGACATAATCCGTCGTGCTCTTTCCACCGCTGGTGTACCAGCTCATCTTGAACCTAATGGTCTGATACGTGACGATGGGAAGAGACCAGACGGTATGTCATTATTATCTTGGAAGATGGGTAGGTCTCTGGTGTGGGACGCAACCTGCGTCGATACCCTTGCGCCATCACATCTTCTAAGTACAGCTGGGTCAGTTGGCGCTGCTGCTGCATCGGCGGAGACCCTCAAACGGCGCAAATATCAAAATCGAATTGGGAATTACGTTTTTGAGCCGTTTGGGGTCGAAACGCTTGGGCCATGGGGCCCGAGTGCTCGTGCTCTATACAGAGCAATAGTAAAAAGGCTGATCGATGCTTCCCATGACCAGAAGGCTGGCCTATTTTTCGCAAAGAGAATAAGCATTGCCATCCAGCCTGGCAATGCTGCCAGTCTTCTGGGCACGCTACCAGTAGACAGCGTTGCGGAAGAATTCTTGGACGCAGTATAGCATATATATTATTATTTATTTTTTCGTTTTCGTTTGTTTTCCTTTAGTCCTTTTTTTTTTCTTAATTTTAGATTAGTTTTAGGTTTAGCTTTAAATTTAATTATAATAATGTATACCTATGTTCAGTAACATAAATAAATTAATATTTTTTTTTTATCTTGTACATACACATACACATACACAACGTCACGCCTTTTATCCCCGAAGGGGTAGGCAGAGGTGTATTTCTTCACCCACTTTTCGCCAGATATACCTTAGTCCCACGTAATAAGGGGCGAGCCTATTGCCGTACCGGGCACATTTCCAGACTCCGTGCTGCTACTGGGAATTTCGTGACAGAAAAACCCAATAACACTGCCCGACCCAGGAATCGAACCCGGGACCCGATCCCACGCGCATATTTATGCCGCGAGACCAACGAGGCAGTCGTATAGAGTTTGATGTCGAGTTTTCCGTCTCTACGCAAAGATGGTATTTGCATCGTGTTATCCCTTAGTCGCCTCTTACGACACCCACGGGAAGATAGGGGGTGGTGACACTTGTATTCAATGCCGTCAACCACACGGCATTTATCTTGTAGTCATAGCTAATGAACTCACAGGCGAAATGAAACAGTCTTTAATTATTTATTTTTATTTATTCATAGACTCACGCCTGTATCCCCGAAGGGGTAGGCAGAGGCGTAATATTTCAATCACATTTCGCTATGAATATTTAGGTCCCACGTAATAGGGGGCGAGCCTATTGCCGTTGCCGGGAACATCACCAGACTCCGTGCTGCTACTGAGAATTCGGGAAAAACCCAGTAACACTTTTGCCCGACCCGGGAATCGAACCCGGGACCTCCGATCAGCAGTCGCATACGGACTACTATCCACTGGACTACGGAGGCAGTCTTTAAGGGCCTCCGCAGACTAGCTTCTTTTAGCATCGGCGACCGGCGATTTTGCAACTGTATCGATGCTGCATCGCGTTTTAGCGACTCTCTGCGTTCGGACGCGGCGACCGTAGTGCTGTAGTGTGTTGTTCCTGATCGGCCGAGTCGACTATCGATAAATTGATTTATTTTTTTCATCGTTGTACTACAATAATTGTACAATATCAGTAATATAGGTTTCTATCAAAAAACACAAATATACCAGTATAATTAAATGATGTTCGTTACAATGATGTTAAATTATGATCTATTATTAATAGACTTCTACGATCGAAAACTGGCAAGTTATACTCTAAATTTTATGCTCTAAACAATAGATGCCATGGACAGTACTGCATTCATTTCTTCGTATTAATATTAACGTTTGAATTGATAGATGATGCTCTCTGAAAGTAATACGAGAACTGGTTTTTAGATGTAGATAAAAAATACTGACTTTAGCTTGCTTAATATTTTCATCGGTATAAAGAAAGCAGTAGGTAGTGTAGCTTTATCATAACCCATGATAAGGGTCGCCTTGTCAAAATCTAGTACATCACCCTAGGTAGTGTACTGCCTTAATTCATTTATTATAAGCGCTGTCATAATTTTATCGACATTAATTATTCTGTTTAAGCCAGTCACTAGTCAAACCCTATAATAACATCCTTATTTTCGGTTAAAGAATAATAAATAAAACTTTGGGGTAAAATTACCCCAAACGGCTATTAAAAGTTGTAGTGTACAAAATAAATTATTTTTGTAGTTTACATGGGGATATTTTTAACAAAGCATCAAAAATTTTAAATAACACTAAAGTGCTTCACGTTAAATACTTCATTATTTCATTAAATTACTAATTGTACACCAAATTAACGATCGTTCTACAAAATATCATTTAATATGAAAAGTCTCGTCCGCTCCGGAAACTTATCCACTCAGAAAACTTAATAGGTTATGTTAGGTTTTCTTGTGATGCTGCCAACCAAAAAAGGAGCTTCGCAGGGCTCTGTAAACTTAGTTTATCAAACATTTGACTAAATTTATGAGAAATTAATGCATGCCTAACTGACACCCTGGGGTAATTTTCTCACATAGCTAAGCAGACTAGATGGAAGTTTTTTTTAGGCCACGTGACTGACAACTTTAGGAGATGAATCGTAATAATCGTAATCATCGTAACAAAAAATACAAGTTGTGCCCCTGGGGTGAAGAATTTTATTACCCCACGGTGTTATTTAAGGGTTAACAAATAAGTGACAACCTATGGTAAGGAGTCGTCCTTTAATCACGTGAGTCTTGATAGGTGGAAGGAACAAATAAGTGTAGACAGATATCATGTGTCCTTGTTTTTCTTGAGCTAGAGATTTTTATCCTATACGCATCATAAAACAACGATCGTTCGTTCGATTGGCAGGGATTCAGAAAAAACCTGTATTAAAATCTTTCGTTGCTTTTGGATGCTCTAGGATGCTTTAATCAACCCACTTCAAAAAGGAGGATTTCCTCAGTTTGGTCTGGATATTTTGATTTTATGTAGGTGCACCGGTCTCTGAATTTTCTGATCCATTTCTGGAATTCTTTATGTTTGATATACTTATATTTTGCAAGATTATTATGTTTTGCAAGATTGAATTGCAATTATTGCAAGTTATAACATAAATGAGCCAGTATACTTCTAAAATAGCGTTCTTGAAGGTAATGATGCATGATATGTATATTCATATTTTTTTACATTGCCAAAATAGAGAAAATATCAAAGTAGTTTGCAAGTAGCGTCCATGGATGAAAAGATTTGCATTTTAGAAACATCTTATGAGAAGAGTGGATGATTATGAATTTAGGTAAACAAGTGATAAATAGGAGGGTAGAGAGGAAAAGGCAGGGGGTGACCAAATAAAAGATGGAATAACTGTGTGAGAATAGATATGTAAGAAAAGGGGAAGTGATCGGATGACTGGTGACAGAGAAGTATGGAAGAGAATGTATGTCCATACAGCGCCAACCCAAACAAATTGAACTCAGGTAAGAGATGAAGAGAATAATGAGTGTTATATTTTTTTATTTTAGCTTAAATTTTGACACCAGTAGCTCGCAATGTCTGTTTTGGATAAAATATTTTTTTATTTACTTTGTATAAAAAAACTTTTGATAAAGAATGAGGAGAGGTGGTAAAGCCTCCAGCCTACCCAGGTATCATCATCACAGAGTAAGTTTAAAATTGGAAAGACATAAAATCACGTTATTAATGGACGACCCCTACGTTATTATTTTAAGTGACAAGTCACCGCGATCGGCATCTTCCAGTGTGCGGTGTAAGAATTCGGATGCTGCATATGGATGCTAAAAAGCGACTGAATCGCCGGTCGCCGATGCTAAAAGAAGCTAGTCTGCGGAGGCCCTAAGGTCAACAAATATTGCTGTTAATTATCATAAATTTTCTAAAACAATCAAAGTTTCATTAAAGACATTCCTTGACCCGAATTCAGATGACAACAAAGCCGGAAAACACAAGGAAACAATCACCTGATCACTCGAACATCGAGCTGTCCAAGTTGACGTTACGAAAACAATAACAGACGTAGCACGATATTGTTCGCTTAAAGATATTCCCAACGTCTGTTCCTACCTTCCGCTCGTACAGGAAATACCCGTATTGTTACAACTGATCCACGGAAGGGATTTAAGGCACCCTCGCCTTTTTGTGAACAAAATGTATTACCTTATAATTTTTGCAAACCCTGTTTTTAGGAGCGAAATTAAATTTCGGCAGCTGATGTATGAAAACTGAATCCCATTTCCGTTAAGATCTACAATTTCGGGTAAAATTTCGAAGATCATTTCGGGGATTTAGTGGGGGTTCTTGATAAATTCGGGTCGGTATTAGGGCTCCTAAGAGGTGTAAATGATGGTATGTAAGCAGTAAATGTTGTGGAGTTTATTGCCCCAAGTTATAGTAATGCCGGCGATTAAAATTGTGGATTAGGAAATAGGCTTATAAAACCTCTATTATCATTTTTGACTATGGCTTTATGTCCATATGATTGTGACTTTGGGGTTATGAAAAATTTACAAACCATTAGAAACCAAAGCGAGTCACTTAAATACAGAGTGAAAGTAATATAATATAAGTAAACAGATGCTGTTTTACAATAATGTGAAACTAAATAGAGAACATTAAGCAAAAAACATTATAAATGAATCTACTTTACAAAGATAAAATAAGTAATAATACCTATTAAAGGGTATTTCTTTAATTACGGTGTTTCAGCTGACGTAATTTTTCATTCTACTACCCGAGTAAAACAAAATAAACAACAATCTAAAGAACTGGAACTAAAAATATTTTTTTATTTTTTATTACAAGCGGACCCACTTTACATTCAATTCAAGATTCCCTCGTCTAGCCTACTTATGTTCCAACACCGCTTATAGAACTTACCGAACAAAGTTAAAAGTGCGAAGAACCCGACTTGAACTTATTTCTTCCAATGCCTATTACTAAACAAATATTTCTAACTAGCTGTTTCCAACGGTGTCGCCTGCGTCCTGAGGGCACTACTTCGCGTACCCGGTTAATTTATAGCCTAAGTTACTGCTTGGTACATCAGCTATCCACCATGAAAGTCCCAAAATCGGTCCAGCCGTTCCAGAGATAAGCGAGAACAAACAGACATACAGACAGATAAAAATAGAAAAAAATGTTGCGGTATATGTACCGTGTTTACATCCATATGCATTTAGTAAAAAGCGGTTATTTTAATATTCAAAACAGACACTCCAATTTTATTTATACCTATGTATAGAAGATGTATAGACAAGAGCAGAACCCACGAACGTTGGAACTAAGTTTTTATTCAGCAGATAGGTAGGTACTATTCTCACGATTAGCGGAACAAAACTTTTGCACTACGTACAAAGTAAATTTAAAGTTTTGTATGCGTCTTGTACTATATCGATGGGAGGAAAAATTCTTGTTTATATGTGCGAACATGGATTTAGAAGTTTGCCGGTTACTTCGATTATTTACTTGAGTTGTTCTTGTACGGGCAATATCTGGTGATAATTATGTTAGACGTAATTTTGTTACTGAAGAACCAAATGTAATAATGGCCTTTTCGCCTTGAAGGTATGGCTCGTGTAGTTGATGTAATTTGTATAGATTTTGAACTGCTTGTGGCTAAGAGGCGTATAACTATCAACATCGATGGTTGATGGATATTGTTTTTCTAAGATGTAATTGACTTAAATTTTTCTTTGCAGTATTGATTTCACAATTTGGACTTGTATATTAATAAATCTCTCAATATTAAAGGCACGGAAGAGCTCTGTTTGTCCCTCCATAAATGAACAGAATAAACATTACTGTTTTAATGGAAATGAAAAAAAAACTGGTAGGACCGTGAGTTAAATTTTTCATGCTTTAATACTTTACTAAATCTTTTGTAGTATTCACTTTTTGAACACTGTCTGTGTGGTGACGGATTAAGAATACGGATTGTCACCACCCCATATCATCCCATGGGTGTCGTAAGAGCCGACAGAGGGAGCATATTATGCAGAGAACAGCACTGTAAGAGAAGGAAAACTTGATACAAACCCTATACCAACCCGTTTGGCCAGCGTGTAATAGTACGCCAATTCCTCCTTTCAAAGGAGAGGCCTAGTACAGCAGTGGACTGTTAAAGGGTGATGATGATGATGATGACTTTTTGAAATTTATGTTTGTGAACATGTTTCATAACTCGAAAACAAACCAAAAAATAGACGCCGTTTAAATTGTGCCAAGAAATAAATATGAGAATAAAACATTGCCTAAAAGTTGTTAAAAAAAATAATTTTAACCTTTTTCCTTTAAAGATAAATTACCTGGCTACCAATGTGGACGGCATTCATGGTATCACAATTTTTCGCCGTTTTGTATTCCTCGCTATGGCAACAATGAAATATGTAGATGGAGGATACATTTTTATTTCTAAGGAAGTACTGTTCCCGCTTCGATGAATATCTTTTCATTTCTGGTTAACAAGAAAGGGGAACGCTGAATCTCGTTATCGTCATGTCCAATCAATTATGGAGGAACGAAGAAAGTTAATTGCGTATTTATTGAAATATTATTCATGTTGTATGCTTTATTCGTTATTGTACGGACTGTGTAGTCTTTCATCGACAATTGGTAGAGCCCGTTGATCTGTCTCATTAGCCATGCTTAAGAATAAATATTGCCGTCTTGTAGAACTCTTCCGGAATAATAAGGTACTACAGGTCATTCGCTTCAGTACTGCGTAATTGCTGCTCTTGAAAGGCAAGTTAAAGTATACGAGTAATTCAGCAAAGTGCTTTTATCTCGTAGTGGACTAGTTTAGGCTGATAGTGATGATATTATAATCTTTTTGACTATGATCAACTTACAGATAGTTCCCAGATATGGATCCCTAAAAAAATTTAATTGGGTATAGCTGACTTTTTGATTAGTATGTACATTGAATTCCGAGTAGTCTTTACGTCCATATACAATTCATACAGTAGGTATGTAATATGTGTATCATGGAAAAATTAACAGCAAAACTCAACAGCAAAAGCATTAACGAATTTTAACTTCGTATTATTAAATAAAGCAACGTGAGCCCAGCGATGATATAAAATTCAATTAAAATATTAATCTAATAATGATATTGTCTGCTTACGGAACGACATTAATCCATTAAATATAAAAGTCTGTTGGGATGTAGGTACTAGGTAGGGTAGATGTTTGTTACTATTTCACACCAAAAAAAACTGAAATGATTTTGATGAAGTATTGGCGTACTATAGCTTAAAGATCAGAGTTACAGTCATATAGGCTATATTTTGACGTGATACCGACCTTGCGAATTTATGGTGGAAACTGACGAACAATACACAGCCAAATCTATTGTTCGCAAATTATTGGCCGCACTAAGAAGACAATGCCCGGAATGCCCACAGGATCGGGAAGAAACGGTTTAACTAAAACAGGAAATAAGCCGGTGTCGCGGACGAATTTACAAACTTACAATGAACAATCAGATTCCTAACTATAATTTATGGATTACACAAAATGTTGTCTCCTTTGGGAATCGAAACCACAAAACTCAGCATAGTGACCCACAGCGAGGTCATTGCTTAAACCACTACGTGGTATTACTAATTATGATCCTCTATTAGAATAGGCTGTATTATCCTGGCACAATTATTTTTACGATGATTTTTGAACCCAAACATAGTAATTCTTGTACTATGGTGACCAGATAACCAACAAACTTAAACACATGCATATTAAATGAAATACACTCACATACAGAACAAATAATTGCGCTCATCACACAATAATAAGTCGTCAGTGGGAATCGAACCCAGGATCTCTAGGAGGCAAAATTCACTAATGACGTTTGAAATATACATCGAAAATCATTAGTTAAAAAAAATATTTTGCTTAAAGTATTTTGCTACTAAGCAAATTCTAATAAAAATAAGTACTAAACAGAATTGATTTATTTTTGTGACGATCCCGATACCTTGAAACAGCCAATTATCTTAACAGCGATGTAACTATCAATTACATTTAAATTTGAAAGGGATCCGCATCACTTAAAGGAGATGTACCATTTGGCCATACATTACGGGCCTGGCACGGCCAAACACAACACCATGTGTGTTTTGAAGATAAATGACTACTCTATTAACATGTATAATTTCTTTTTAAATAACTTTTGGTGGAAATAAGATACGAGATATTTGAAATGGAAATTATTCCGCAACTAAATATACCTCAAAATTGAATTTTAACATAAATATAATACCTAGATGTAAATAAAAGTATGTCTTTGCGTCTAGAACAAAAACTACATAAAGAGTGGCCAATAATAATGAATAATCACCTGTGTACCTACTAGGGGACCTCGTACTATGTATACTCGTCCAAAAAAGCTAACCACAATCACAAACACCGCTGCATATTCTTAGCATGGGTAGAAGGTACTGATCATTATTATTGAATTTATATTCAATTACATTACATTAAAACCGTACGAAAACACCAATAAATCAAAGCAAAATATTTACGATACACAGTAGCAACACGAATGACATAACAGATAAAAAAAGTGTTGCAAATGGTTTGAAAAAATATTTCTACTATCGATTAAAAACAAAACGATTTTTACCGATTAATAATTATGGAATGTATAGTAAATTATATATTTCTTGATTCTTTTTACAAATATACTTATAATGTAAATAAAATATATTGTTTTCTAATATAGTAATAAAAATATTATTTCCTTAAAACAATTTCTGCCTACCATACTTCATTTTATTTTTAATGCTGGCAACATAAGACATTCATCCGCTATTACCATAGCTTATTCAAAATAATTAATCTTTAAAAACTAAATTCTTTCACCGATACTCTATCAAGAAACGAAAACGATGTAACATTTTTAAAAATTATATGTTTAATTTCAACGATTCACAACTTTCTGGCCGCTACAGGCCGTATTTGGTCTTTCTCCTTTAAGAGGCTATCTGTAAATTTTAAGGCTAAAATTGGTTGGTGCGAGTTATCGAAAGGAAAAATCAAAAGTATGTTCGACCAAAGAGTTCCTTCGTCCAAAGAGTTTGTTCTTACGGAATCGTATTGTGAAAAAGCTGATTCCATTTGAACGAAACAAAATGAAGTTTGTAAGGATTTCTTTCGCGTGATGTTATTGGATTAATCACATGTAAACCGTAATCCTATTGGAATTGAATTTCTTTTAGTTCACTGGGATCTGTACGTTGGTTATTGTACCTACCCGCCAACAAAATGATGTGTTAAGTTTGATAAAATGTTGAGATTTGCTCGGATAATCTTCGTCAGGTTTGTCTTGTAAGACCTACACGGGTAATTGGGACTGAAATGTTTTTTATACTAGTATATTGCTCATCTTCAAAATAATAAAATACCCTGATGTAGATCGCCTGTATGAAGCGATATAACTACACAGAAGCTGTTATGCATGGTACCAAGTTTGTCTATTAATATTTCACAATATGTCATGCTACCTACATACTGAGAAGCTCGCTGAAAAGCAAACATGCATGATGGAAAACAACACGTGGTTGCGTTGACAAGATCATGGAGGCAGAAGGCTTATCGTTGTTTGCTTGTGGTCTCTGTACCTATAATGTTCAACAGTAGCTGAGAATGATAACCTTTTATCTATTAAAATGTTTCTTAACAAACTCAGATTTCATGTTTTGGTGATTTATTACGATTTGAGCTTCAGGTTAGAAGTTTGGCGGTGTGAAATTATATAGTTCATCAAAGTAAAGAGAGAAACCGTTAGCCAATATAGATATTCGAATGATAAATCCCTACTAATCCCTATTTCCCTACTTAAAATTATAAATTCGAAAGTGTGTATGTATGTAGGTATGTTCCGTTTTCACGCTGAACCGATTTTGTTGAAATTTAATATAGAGATATACTGGACCATGGAGACGGGCATAGGCTACCATAAGTTGCAAAAAGCTAACTGGGAGGGATTGTAGGGAGGGTAGAAGTTTGTACGGGACAAATTACCTCTTGGAAGTAAGAACGCATGCGCTAATAATTGAGTGCTGCGCATGTGCTACCGCATATCTGTCAGTACTGTCACGTCATTTATAATGTCATATTGTGCACGTTGATTAAATTGTTCGCAAAATATAAGCTAATCCTTATATTATAATAAGCTTAAACGGCTGAAACGATTTTCCCAACTAATATTAAAAATGCGAAAATGTTTATAGAGATATATTGAACATGTATTAGAACATGGCTTTGACATTTGACTGTATGCAAGGTAATGTTATTATGTATCTTTCGGTAGATAACGGTAGATAATGTCATGAATACTGACCAAGTTACTTTGTACCCGAAGTCTTTAGAATAATCAGGAGTGTCTTCACACAACTTGAGACTGAAAGTAGATTTGTGTTACCCCGAATTTAACGCGCGCGAAGCGGCGGGCAACAGCTAGTGCTTAGATAGATGATTGGTATCGCTGCGGTCTACTAGGTAGAGTTGCTGAACTTGTAAAATGCGGCAACAAATATTAAGCCGATCGGTGTGCCCGACGCCGCGACGCTACACGAACGAGCGTTGGATAGACGAACAGTGACAAACACTGAATGAATGAGTTTCCGCATTTACGAATCTATTGTTCTTTGATAGGGCGGTATCTAGTGGAGCGCAGCGAAACCAATTATTTATCTATGGATAAATGGTAAAATATGTGATTCATAAGGTAAGTGTGACTTCTTGATTAATTAAGTGACGTCGAAATACCTTGAATATTTTGTCGGAATTTGATAGTAACATAAACAAATTCAAAGTCTTTTTTTTGAAATTACAAGCAAGCAATATAGGGCAGTTCATCAATTGCGTATCAAAAAACCTAAAACATACCACAAACTATTTACTCTAAACATCACGAACCAATGAGCAAAACAAAACAACAGTTTAAATGTCCAACATTTGATTCAGCAACATAGCACCTTAAAAAGGCAACTATCCACAAAAGCCAACAAGTTGTTAATAGTTAACTTTCTAAATACTAATAGTATCAGACAAACAGACCAGAGAACAGTTCGATACATTCTCCACAAACTGCTAATAGGAAGTAGGAGGACAAAAAGTTTAATTTCGTCGGTTTTACTACATTTTTACTTGACAAGTTCTTTTTGCGAGCAATGTTTCTTCTATTCCTCGTGTTTGTTTATTGTTGGTATTCGGTTTTGTTTTATTAGTGGAATGGTGGCGTGTTTATGAAAAGTTCACGATCTTACTCTTAGTAAAAATTGTACGGATTGGTTTTGTAGGAATATCTTGGAAACGCTAGAGCATTTTGTGAAGAACTTTCAGCCCAAACTAAGCAGTGCCAGTGCGATGATAAGCAGAGGTCGTATAGACTGTTTTTTGTATTTTATAATATACATATTTATTATTAAAAAAATGTATTTAAAAAGTCACAACAAGTAATCATCTTCATCTCTCCAAACAATAGTTAAGATTCGGATGCAAGACATTTGTCGAATAGTCAAGATATTACTATCCCTGAATTTGTTGTTAGTTTTCTAATCTAGACTCGCAAACTAAAGAATCTCATTTTTTTAACCCTTTCGTAACTACAAACTGTTTTGTGTTACCTTGACTTTAACATTCTAGCAACGACAATCCTTGAAAACAAAATGGCAAATAGGAATTCCAGTTCATTGACAGTACAGGCAAATGAGTTCGCTAACCTTTTATTTCGGAAAGGTTGGTGCTGACGAGTCAAGGGAAATTATAACTATTCACATCGTGTTCAAGTGGTATTAGTGTTTGTCCAAACATTTGGTATAGAATACTAGACCGTACTTAGTCTAGCAATATGAGAATTAACAATTTCTAGTGTCAGTCCAAATAATTATAAATACATGCTTGAATATTCTCAAAAAAAAACACTAAACAAAGATTTTATAAAGGAAGACATGTTTATCTATTGTCATGAGTAGTGTGAAGAAAACTAGAAAACAATATTTTTATTCATATTATGATCACTTTTTGTCAGCGATAACAAAAACATCAATAACTTTTATTAATTGCAGAAATTGTAGCATTGTATTAGCCAAATAAAATTATAATTTCTCCATACATCAAAATAGTATAGCCACCGCTTCATAGCGTTGCTTAGCAATAAAATCTATCCATTTCAATCTACAGAAAGCGGTGTCACTTATGGCCGCTCCTTAATATTGTATTTGTTATTCGATTTATTATTATTATTATTTGTCTACTTAAGGTATACATATATTTGACATATTATGTATTCAACTTATGAACTCAAAAATCAAGTCGAATTAGGAATCAAATCCATTGATGGAAAAGATAAAGCGATGGTGTAATATCTCTCACTATCCGTGCTATGGCTAAAAAGAATTTCCTATTCTCAACAAAATACATACATACATACATAGACTCACGCCTTTTTTCCCGAAAGGGTAAGCAGAGGCATATTAAACGCCCACTTTTCGCCAGTGAGTGTTTTGATCCCACGTGAGATGGCGAACCTATTGCCGCTTATCGGGATATTTTGTTCGCCAGAGCCTCGTTCGTTAATCGGCAGGTGCACCACTTGCAGGTGAGGTTGGCTTGGGATCCTAAGTTCTTGGTGGGAACCCTATGCACCGTGAAACCCTGTGCATAACAAAATCTTAGAGTAGATCTCACAAATCTATATTATATATATAGTTGATAAAGATGTCGCGACACCTAGCGTGGCAATCTATTTACGTCGTGATTTCTACAAACTGCGCTGAAATATGTGAACCGTATAAAATCGACGGGTTTCTTTATTCGATTTCAAAGTTAACATAGACTGGTTCGTAGCGGATGAGGAAATATAGCCGTCTAACATTTACGTGTTCAGTGAAAAGTATAAGAAGTTAATTGCCTTTCTGAGGCAAGACTATTGTTAGTAATACAATGTTTGATGCTTGCAACAATGTTGCTTCAATAATGTGTTGTGTTGCGGGAACGTCTTGATAGTTTTATTCTAATGTAAGCATATTTTGGTACGTCTACATTTACATAATAATGATAGTCTTACGTTTATATAACACTTACAATATTTTGGTTTAACCTTTCTAGTACCGAGTACATGAATTCATGTCCTACAAAAAAGTCCCCTTGTTTACCGACGACATGAATTCATGTCCAGATTCCGTCCTTCAATCTATGACGTTTTTTACACTGATCTAGTACATTTTATCCATTATTTCAAACAGCATTGTATTTTTACGAATCATAGATAGCTCTGAAACCTTCTTCTGATCCAATTTGATGTCAATTTAAAAAGTAAAAGGACATTTCATTTCAATGCCCGCGAAACTGACAATTTTAGCAAATGTTTGCTATTGAAAAGGGGGAATTATTATAATGGTACATGCATATTTTTAGTTTTAATTGGAAAAACCATATTATACAGAATATAAAAATACAAAAATAAACAAAAATTAATTATATTTTCAATTATAATACGCTATGATTGTCGATAACACCGGTATTCTACGATCCATTCAAAACAGAGAGCTACACAAAACTAAATATACACTCAAATGTTATTATTATATTTTTTTACTATCGGCCATATAAGTGGGTTTCAAGAAATTATAACTCGAAGTCTTGAAAACATAAACAAAGACCTCTCAGAGCGATAACATTCAATGTCTAGTACCGCGCGCGCGATGATGTCGTACGGCGCGGTCGTATAGCCAAATTGACGTTTTAGAGGGCGCGGTACTTGAAAGGTTAATTACCCAATAATTGTAGTAGTTTTCTTTTTTAATATATACTAAGTCGCAACACAAACGTCCTAGAAGAAGGCAAAACACTAGTTGACTTATAATATCACATGTTCGTTGTGGCGTACTGCCAGCAGTAAGATGCTATCACACCTTTATTTGTTCTCGCATATAGTTATGTGTATACCAATCCAAAGCAAATAAAAATGTGGTCCAAAAGAAAGCGAAGCACATTTCCATTTCACCAACAAAAATACAGTAAACCACATTAAATATTTATAAAGCTCCAATCTAGTAGCTAAGCTCAGCATCGACGAATCAACAGCAGATATGTAATAAAGTTTCCCTCTGACAATACAAACACGGCACACCCGCACGCTTATTTAACTTCCAATCAGCGTGTGTAGTAAGACTAGCTAGACACTTGCTGATATGCCCTTCCTGCCCGAGCACCTGCACTGTGTCTGAGCTCTGGGAGGCCACTCCTAACGCAATAAGAGTGGCTGAATATTATGCGGGTCTCATTTAGCTGAAACCATTGACACGAAGAAGAAGAAGAAGTAAGACTAGCGCGATTTCACAGCTCTACTAGTCAATATACAACACGAGTTACGGCGCTTGCTAGTTCTGTGTTGAGCCACAGAATGTGCGGTGGGGAAGCATAGTTCGGAAGCTTCAATAATGGGTTGTGTTGGGACGGTGTGCTAACAGACTTGTGAGAGATGGGTGCACAAAGTTGCTTTGATAGAAAGTTACCGCTTGTCTTGGTTTTACAAGCTCGTTAGTATTGAAGGTGTTTGTTGTACAGTGAGTGCGACAGTTAGTTCGATTGTATATGCAGCTTGAAATGATTGTGCATAATAATTTAAGTACTGCCAAGTACGAGACAGTAATAGTTGGCCTATCATTATTTTGATTTTGTCGCCGACGGCTGTAAGCGAAATAAGTCAATATTGTCATTGAGTTTTAATAAGTTGAGCGTTGAAGTTGAGAGTTGTAATAATTTTCCTTTTAACTTTGTAACAATCAATCAGCCTATCACAGTCTATTGCTGGACATAGGCCTCTCCCAACACGCGCCACAGTACACGGTCGCCAGCCTTTCACATCCAGTCTGTCCCAGCCACCTTTTTCAGGTCGTCGGTCCGGCTAGCAGGGGGCCGCCCTACCTTACGCTTGCCGAGGCGTGGTCACCACTCTAGAACACGCTTGCTCCATCGGCCATCAGTCCTTCTACAGATATGGCCAGCCCACTGCCACTTGAGCTTACTAATTCTATGAGCTATGTCGGTAATTTTGGTTCTTTGTCGGATAACTTCGTTTCGGATTTTATCCTTCAAAGAGACGCGAAGCATAGACCGTTCCATAGCTCGCTGCGTGACTTTTAGTTTGTGGACTAGTCCCACTGTGAGTGTCCAAGTCTCGGCAACGTACGTCATAACAGGTAGGACATATTGGTTGAAGACTTTGGTCTTCAGGCTTTGCGGTAGGGGCGAAGAGAAAACTCGACGTAGCTTGCCAACAGCTGCCCTACTGGATCCTGCGGTCGATTCCTTTCTCGAAGTTTATAACATACATAGACTACAGGTAAATAAAGGACTTTGACTTTGACAGGGCGATACAAAATAAACTATTTACGTACGAATACCTGTGAGCGTGTCTATTTATCAATAAAGTATCACTTACTAAAAGTTGGTCTGAGTTGAACTGTGCCTTCACAACAAGCGTCTTCATATACGATTCATTATGTCACTTATTTTGCGAGTTAGTGGTCAAAATCTATCCCATGTCATAATCATACATTTCGAAACCACTTTAAAAATAACTTAGACCTTAATAACACTCAGCCGCTATCTTAGCGGCTACACTGTACCCTGCTTTATTTAATACAATGTGGAAATGTGATTTGTTAGTTTCCACACAGTGTTTTGGGGCGTGCGTGACATAGTCGGCGTCGGTAGGTTTACTGCCACAACCTACACGATACGTCGTCACTTTTGTGGTAAACGATAAAGACGTTACCTTTAGCGTTGCAGTCAACATGCGAATATTTGAATATAGGTCTATATCTGTATGTTTAGTAAGTACGTTATAAATTATTCAGTAATGAAAATATTGATTGACTGTATTTAATAAAGGGTTTATTTTTATATTACAGGGCCAGCAAAATGAACTACAGTCCGTCTAATAGTTAGTTGCCTGGTTGTTGTATTTTTGTGTATGTAGGTATATCTAATTGTCGGCTGCTGATGGCCTTGACAGTTTTAAGCGGTACCCGGTTGTCTGGTTGGCTAAACAGAGCCAATATACGGCAGTGGTGCCTGGCCTCATTCGCTCGTTCAGCGTGTTCCCAACTGTCATAAAACAGACAAAACTACAATCGTCCTACTTTCTCAAACCTTCAGTCATTCCTTATCCTGAATTTCCTTCCCACAAGGAAGTAAAAGCCAAAAGAAGTGAAAAACAAGGTTGAAAAATTTGGCATTACAATTTGCCCGATAGAGACTTATCCTCGTAGTTATCTGATAGATGCTACTGATATACATATCTTCATGCGACTTTTTCTCACAATTGATATCATATACGATACTTCATATGAATGTTTAGTATTCTACTCCTTCCCGCTTCTCCTATTATTGATGGCAGGTTTCTATATTTATTGAGAGTATCCACATAATTTTGGCCCCGGACGTGTTGTTAAGGTTTACTTACAGATTTACCTTTACTTTTCCTTTCTTGGGGTTTGAGTTGTGATAGGCGTAGTAGTTTTGGTGGTTGCATTTCCGCTTGCAGTTTGTCGAGGTGTTATGAATTTAGACCTATAGATAAAGTAGGTATATAATAATTTATGATATAGGTAATGTAACAATATGATGTTTACTTATATGGCTTAGCGGTAGATGATTTCAAGTTGCCACGACTTCTTTTACGTATTTATTACTGGTTCATAATAAAAAGAGTCTGTACATGACTACCACTGATGTGACATGTTCAAAACGCTTTGACAAAAATAGATAAATAACAACGAATCACCGAAATGTTTGTACGCGCATAACTTGAATGTTTTGAAGTGTTCATTATTGTCAGGAGAAGAATGTAATGAAAAAAGAGCTTTGTAGTACGCGGTTTGCCGGGTCGGCTAAAGTTTGATAGTTGTGATTGCCCACTTATTTAAAAAAATCTACCTAAACAGCACTGCTCCAGCAGTTTATCTCTCTCGTGTTACTACGCAAATAAATCTCCAAGCGTGCATGCTATACTTTTTCCATGTCACTAGGGGCCAGCTCCCTACTCCCTTAACGCCAATCTTGTCGCTCGACGTAAATGATAATTAAATCACGATACAAGGGAACATTTTTGTGCTAAATTCTATTTGACATTTACGCCCAGTTAGATTGCGATGAGGACTGTTTGAATGTAATTAATGAATTAAATTTTATTTAGTAATAACAGTAGTGACTATATTGTAGGCGTTACGCGTTATTTATAAGTTGAAACACTACTTCATCATTATAATCTATCATCATCACATCAGCTGAACGCCGTCCACTACTGGTCATAAGCCTCCGTCAAAGCTACCCCCGATCCCAACAAGAGGGGAGGTCTACTTCTGCTTTGAAGTCAGGTACATGGCAAAATTATTATCTACACATATTATAAAATAAATTGTCCCTGTGTCTTGTCTCTCCTCACACGAGACCACACTTTGTGGGATCGATTTTTTTTATTTCGATTACAGGTATACTTTGTATCTGTATGTATTGATTGAATGTTTGTAAAATTTCCCGCAACACAAGGTTTATTCTTAGCCAGAGTTAACTTTGCTTGATAATAATACGTACAGTTCCTATTTGGTTAGTCGGAGACAGTTGATCTATAAAATTAAATGTACTTAGTCTGCAAAAGGTTTCGCAGCGAACTGAAATCTACAGCAACAATAGTAATGATAGAACTGACACTGCGAGCTCAGAAACAATTTGGCTCATGATATTTTGCAGAATCGCCGAAATAATTTTTATAATATCTAACCATACTTTTGTACCACTGCTTTAATTTTAGAACACCAGACTATGACTCCAGCCCAGTTTACAAAAGTACTCGACATTGTGAAATTGTAATGAAAATTACTGGGAAATCAGTTTCAACCATTGAGTGTTTCTAGTGTTTCTAAAGAAGTTAATGTAAATTATGTATTACCTACTTAATAATAAGAAAACGAAACTTTTAAAATTCTCAATGCCTAATGTTAAACAAATGGAAACCAATGTGCAATTTAATGAATCTAGGATTGAGCCCGTCGAGACAACCATGTTTTTAGGTATTATGCTCGACACCTATCCAATCGAAACTACAATGGGGTTCACATATAGAAAGGCTATCGGGCAAACTCAGTTCTGCAACTTATGCAGTTAAGACAATAAGACGCCTCACAGGTTTAGAACCAGCTAGAACGATTCATTTCAGTTACTTTCATAGCTTAATGTCGTATGGGAGTCTTCTCTGGGGGAATGCTGCTGACCTAAATACAATATTCGTTTTGCAGAAAAGAGCTGTAAGGGGAATTTATTAACCTCGGGCCAAGAGTTTCTCTAAGAGAAAAGTTCAAGGAAATAAACACTCAAACTGTTGTATCACAATATATTTATGAAAATATGTTATATGTACGTAAACATATTGAGAAATTTAGTAAAAAATGTGATATACATTCCGTAAATACAAGACGCAGGAATAATCTCGTAGTTCATAGCACTCGTCGCCACAAAATAAGTAGCTGTTTTATGGGGCAATGCTACGCTTTTATAACATGCTCCCCTAGAACTTTGAACTTATTAATATATAGGTTACTTATATTAAGTAAACTATATATTAATAAGTTCAACATTATTGTAAATGCGAAATTGTGTTCTAAAGCATATTATAAAATATCTGAATATAAAGACGACCAAATCGCTTGGAGCTGAGCTGTTCTAATTCGACACACAAAAATAATTAATTAAAATGTTTTTTTTTTAATGACGTTTTGTAAGTACTTGCAAAGTTTATACGAAACATATATTTCATTTCATTTCGTTAATAGTAACAAGAATGCTTCTGGTATAGCTATAGATTTTTTTTGTCCTGAAAAATGGATAGTCTCTTTTCCTTATAATTTTAGGAATACACGAGATGTATAAGTTTTTATTGTTCACGCTACGGTTAGGATTTATAAATGTAGCATTCTGTAAAATTGTATAACGTCGTATTAAAGTTCCTATTAAGCTTGTAGCTTGACTCGTAGGCAACTCTCGTAAAAGTCTGCGTATGTGATTTAGTGCTCAAATCCCTCTCCAGAATAAATAATATATACAGCAAGCAATTTCCAATTACCACGTCGCACTGACGACTTCGTGATTATGCAAGTGTGGTAAAATGATCAACAAATAGATATAGTCTTTCTTAAGCATCCATAATTGATGTTCGATACTTGAGTGGACTTTGGATTGAGTGTACCGATTGTTTTCTTTAAGCATTATTTTTACTCTGTACTGTAAATATTTTACTTCAAAATATTGTATTATTTAAATTTCATGCAAATCAAACAGTCTTCTAAATTTTAAAGGTTAGAGAGCTACAATTAATGCAAAAACTCATAAAAAATTGTTTAAAAGAGTTTAATCGTAGAACCTTAACAAATATACAGCGACATACGCTTTTGATTACAAAGATTTCTGAACAAAATAAATAACATTTTATTATCATTATGAGATTTTCTTTCAAATTCATATGAAATTTAATGTTCAACCTAGTTGACATTCAAAGCAGGTTTATTCATAATGAAAAATGTTCGAGCTTTATTTTTCAATAAACATTACTCTGCATTAACGTTTTATGATGTCATGAATTTTATAGCAGAGGTGGTTATTAAACTATGATACTTATATTTAGAATTTAAAAAGACGTGTATCAGTGAGTGTACTTTAAGAAGAAATAGCGTTGACACATTTAAGATTTAGGTATTTCATATGAATTTGTTAGTAATAATATTTGAAGACTTTATTTCTGTACATTTTGTCTAACAAAGCTCCATGACATTTATTCGATTCGGAATCCATTCATATTTGATTGTATTAATGGCAGAATGTTTGCCAAGCTTCAAGGTTGGTACGAATATTTAAAATGAGTTATTATCAATTCATCAATGCGTTAGGGGAGAAAGTGGTATTGATATTATACATTCGAAAACGGTCTGGTTTTCAGTTCTGCACCTCGTCATGTAAAATGTTGACCGCACAGTTGTCGTAGTGGTTTATGCGGCCGCCTCACCGCTTGATACTGCGTTTTTGTAGGTTCGATCCCCACACGAGACAACACGTTGGGTTATCCATAAATTGTTGATTCGAGCCTGGGTGTATTTAGTGTCCGTTGGTTGTATGTTTGTATGGTCCTCCGCGACACAGGATTTATTCCCAGTGCAGAAGACGTCACAAAAATTAGAAACAAAACGAGAAAACCATTTATAATAAGGTTCACATCCACACTTTCCACACCTTTATATTATAACACTTTATGTATGAGAACTCTTCGATTGTACTGCGTTGTTTTTATCAAAAACCTTCTTACCATTCCCTGAAATTATCATACCGTATTCTTACTAACAATATAAATTAATAAGAGCAATAAAAATAAATGAATTCGCGCTTAAAATATAACTCCATCCATGTTCCCTCTGATGTCTTGTTTCAATAGCAATAGTGACGACATTTTTAAAGTTATTGCTAAAGTTTGTATATCCACAGACGTTTTTCTACGAAGAACATTAGGGAATAAAGGTGTGTTAGTCAGTAATGTATTTTGCTTAAGAAAACATTGTAGCTTTGTTAAAATGTTGGTTACTTAAAAAAATGTTTTCATGTCCAAATATGTCGCATATTTGGACATGAAAACATTATTATATCACTCGAAAAACTCTGAATTCACAATGTTATTTTATAGGTATATTTTTTATAAGAAAGTAAGGGTCATATTAGCATTTATGCATCCGTTAAATACGTGTGATTTTATTATCTTATACCCACTTACAGCCAAATCTATTATAGTTCGCATTCTCCCTACATAATATAAGGAAGACCGTAGTGTGTCAACTAATAGACAACAATACACGGACATCATCCAGATAGGATCACGATTTATATTCGTGATCCCTCGCTCCCATGCTTGCATCGAAGAAGAAGACACATACCGATATGCAGCATCCCTAATATCTATATAAATGTAATAATACAAGTCAAATACGTCAGTCAATAAATGAATTCAGCTTCTCATGAATGATTCGCTTAATCGCTTAACCAACGCAGCGTATAAATCTTCTCAGTGACAACGCTGCACAGAAAGTACAATTCCTAACAAAAGTGTTGCACAAAGAAGTTATATTTATTATATAGTCTCACGCCTGTATCCGCGAAGGGTTAGGCAGAGGTGTAAATATTACACCCACATTTTGCCATGAATATTTAGGTCCCACGTAAAAGGCGGCGAGCCTATTGCCGTTACCGGGCACATCATCAGACTCCGGGCTGCTGCTGAGTATTCGGAAAAACCCAGTAACACTTTTGCCCGACCCGGGAATCGAACCCAGGACCTCCGATCAGCAGTTGCATACGCTATCTACTGGACCACGGAGGCAGACAAAGAAATATAATTTCCAAAATGCAAATTGCATCACCCCTAATCTGGAATTAGGCGTATGCCTTAAAAAATCAACGTGTGACGGATTCTCCTCTAAAAGTTACATTAAATTACTTACATCTATAAACCAATAGTGTCATACGAAATAGGGGGTATTTTCTCAAGATAAGCCGTAGAACCAATTTCCTCAGCGAAAAAGGCAAATGTGTTTGGAGTACGTTTAATAGAATGTCGCGACAGACTAAAGGAGATGGCACCGGATCGTATTTGTATTTGCCCCACGAATAATAATGTAAGGTGGGATTTTTGGAGTCTCCTGTTAAGTGATTTATTTTGTGACCGGATTTTAAGGTCTTGATTTTTTTAGATTTACGTAGGTATTTGCTGCCGTAGATACGCACGTATGTTTTACGGCTTTGACAAATTCAATTTGAAAGTGAATTATTCGGATTTGAAGCTATAAATGTCCTTACTCCGACGAAAGCGAAAAAGAGGAGTTTGAATATATTCCTTTTGTAGAGAAACACTATTTGAACTTTTGAAATTGATTGAACCTTGCATGTAATACGATTTACAGACTAAATGCATTTTACTTTTCGTTCGACATACTTCATTGACTGATCTTTTTATCTAATGGTTAGTGACTCTGATTGCTATGCTGGAGGTTGTGAATGCGATTTTTATCCACAATAAACCTTTGTGCGTTGAACTTGATAATCTGTTACGCGCCAGCATGACATTTAGAAATATTTTTGTAATTTTATTAGTTATCTGGTCTTCGTAGTACAGAGTCAACTCTATTTGAATCCCTACTATAATATTATAAATTCGAAAGTGTGTATGTATGTATGTATGTTCCGTTTTCACGCTAAAACAGCTGAACCAATATTGTTGAAATTTGATATAGAGATATACTGGGCCATGGAGACGGACATAGGCTGCCATAAGATGCAAAAATTACAGTGGGAGGGATTGTAGGGAGGCTAGAAGTTTGTACGGCACAAATTTACCTCTTGGAAGTAAGAACGCATGCGCTATAATAATTGAGTGCGCATGTGCGTATATATGTCAGTACTGACACATAATAAATAATGTCATATTGTGCACGGTGATTACATTGTTCGCATATATAAACTAATAATTGTAACGCTTAAACAGCTGAAACGATTTTCTCTACTAATATTATAAATGCGAAAGTGTTTATAGATATAATATATTGGATGTATTGGAACATGGCTTTGGCATTTGAATGTATGCAAGGCGATGTTAGTATGTACCTTTCGGTAGATATAATGGTAGATATATAGTATCATGAATACTGGTCGAGCTACTTTATATCCTATAGAGTTTCTGAAGTCTTTAGAATAATCAGGAGTATCTTCACACAACTTGAGACTGAAAGTAGATTTGTGTTACCCCGAATTTAACGCGCGCGAAGCCGCGGGCAAAAGCTAGTAAAAATAAGTCGTCCTAAAATATTTTTATAATTCATAGAAATTTTATTAGTTAATTGCCAAATAATAATATCAGTACCAGCATCCGGTACCTAATAGTTGTTCTTTACTGACTAAAAGGTATTTACTTAAATCTTGCTAAGAATTTTTCTTGTGAATGGTTTTGAAACTAGTTCAACGAAACACTTATACTGTCTCGTAAAACCAAAGTAAAGTCCTTACAACGTTATATTTCATTTAAACAAGTTAAAGAGATTGCAATCGCTAATTAATTAAACCTTTTCATTTATAAATTATTTCGGGTCGTGACTCTTTATTTGAATTGTAATTAATATAATTGTAATTATACATATTGAGGAATGTTTCAGCTTGTGAATTTGTATATTAGATTAACTTTGGAACATTTTCCTAAAACTAACTAAGGTGGCGGCAAATTACGTTCAATTATGTCTTTTCATTATTACTTAATGTAGTTTACAGCGTCATTTACTAAGAAACAAGTAATTTTATGTGCTATTTAGAATATAATATACAAATCTTATTGGTTATATAATGGGATCATAAATTATGGATTAAGTGTTTGCAATACCTCCGTTTTTTTATTTATAAAAATACTTTTGTCAAGTGTATTGTGTGACTAGACGAATGGGGTTAGTGGTTTAAGCAGCTGTGACGCCGCTCAACATTCAACTCTCCGTGTGTTGTGGGTTCGATTCCCACTCGAGGGTAACACTTTCTGACATCCACAAATTGTTCTTTCAAGTCTGGGTATTCCTAGTATCTGTTGCATGATTATTTGCAAAGTTACGTACGATACAGGATTTATTACTAATTGTCTTTAGGTGTATAGTATAACATACCTTTTCACAATATTAAAAGGAGAGTAGGTATGTTTACTATTGTAATTATATTTATAATACTAGACTGTTTATTAAATAGAAACAAAATATTAAATTAATTTTTATTTCTCTGAAAATCATTTTCTTATTACTTCTGTACGATTTTTGTCTGCCCTGCGGAATAAAAACATTGCAAACATCCAATTAAATAATTGCAGACCCGAAACAACAATTTATGGAGTACAAAACATTTCTTAATTATTTACATTATTAGTCGTATTTCTACCAAAGATGAAATTAATTAAAAACATTAAAACAGGCATACACAAAAACGATTTTAACGAAATTTTCTAAATAAATACATGTCAAAGAAAACCACAGATTGAAGACTAAATAGTAACTAAAACAAACGTATAAAATATTTATATTAAAGCGTTTATACAAATTTAAAGTACAAAAGAATTTATATTCCAGCCCCCCCCCCTCATCAAGACGTATTTCTGTATTACTTGTGAATACTATATCATGCTAAAACATAATTATATGTATAAGACAAAATAAATCAATCTAGAAACATTTCTTCTTTTCGTTTTCATTACAATCTAATTTCGTGTAAATCAAATATTATTTCTGACATTCTAAATTTATATCATTGTAACAAAACTTTGTAATAAAATATAACATTCATCAAGTAAAAGTATTGTTATAAGTGAAAGTCAATCAAAATTACGAATATACTTGGAATATAATTATTTGACTGCACGGTTGGCGTAGTGGTTTAAGCGGCCGCCTCGCCGCTTGACTCTTGCAATTTTAGGCTATTTAAACATTTTTCAACTTAATAATGTAATAAGCGAGTATCAAAATATCAAATTCGTAACCATTCAAATCTAATTTTCAGATGAGATCAACACAATTGTTTATTATACACACGTCTAAGCACTTAACGAAAAAGTTACTTTGTTTAAATCCCAATTGTCTACCATTAATAATTATAATCTGCATACCTTAAAAAAGTTGAATATTCAAACCTAATAATAAATTAGCAGTCTTATTAGCTATGTAGACTACCAACATTCCTGCCATCTAAAGCTATCGAGAAAGACCCTTATGCAACGACTGCATTTTAGCACGTTAACCAACACATGAGTGATTTTTATTGAACTATGTCCTTGAGTTGTAGTGACCACTCTTTATCAGATGGACAATATTTGCTTTAGAGCTATAAAAAAGCAATTTTTCTTTCATGTTCAAAGTAATCACTTTTTATTATTAATATTTACGTACAGCCGAAGTCGCAGGATAACTACAGTGTGCTATTGGTTAATAGTGACTTTAGCCACTAGTAGCCAATATTGGCGTTTCCATCGTGCAGCCAAAAAAATCCCTAGTCATATCCGTGATCACAGCTGTTGTAAATCACGCCAAAACTTTAGGATGAACAGAAGATAATTCACATGTTTTGTTTATAATAGCGCATTCGAAAACTCGTAACATAAATATCAAAATACCTGTACAAAAAGTGAAAATTAGTTCGTTCAATCAAAGCTCAATACAATCTGTAGGTATGTACACTATTCTTGAGTTACTGACTGACTGACAGACAACGTACAGGCGAAACTTCTGGGTGCAAGAAGCTGAAATTTGGCGTGTTTCTTGGAGGCGTAGCGATGCACTAAAAAGGGACTTTCCGAAATTCTCAAGAGATCAAGCAGATACGATTAAATTAAAAAATCATTTACTAGCGTAGCTGAGGGCACCGTCTAGTTTATTATAGTTTGAGGAATACTATAATTAATATGTTGTTGTACAACATTAATAATTAAATACTTACCTATTAAATATTAATGAACGTATTTGCTTTCATTGTTATGTATAATTATATTGATTAAATATAGATAGAAAGATAGATATATACTTTATTGCACACTAAAATACAGTATATTAAAAAAGTGTCTTGATTAGTACGATATAATGTCTTAATATTAAATGAACCAGCAACACCAACCTTCAGATTTACAATTAACGGATTTTCATTAATTATGAATGCCATGTTTGATTTAATTGTATTTCTCACTCATGTACAAGCGAAAATATTATACTTTTCGGAGAATATCGTAGTAAAGAGACCTAGAGATTGCTACGCAGGAGGTCTCGGGTTTGAATCCACGGCGCGCCCAAAGACGTTTTGAAATTATGTGTGTATAAAATTATCAATAATCGGTTGCGCTCTGCCTCGGAGAGCACGTTAAACCGTCGGTCTCGGCTGTCACGCAGGTATCTGTTAGTCGTTACGGTGAGTCAGTACCCTCAAATAAACTGATATACTGGTCTAGCTCCATGGAATATTGCTATGCCTTTGGGTTGCGTAGGTCAGATGCCAAGCACTCTGTGGAAAAGCTAATATTCTGTTATATCTGATCAGACTAGTAAGCCCGGGAACCGCTATATTTCGACAATGCTAGGACGAAGATGAATTAAATTAGAAAACTTGGACAAATAGAAAGAACCCCGATAACTGCATATAAGTTTAATAAAAACGATTTGTAAGTCTGAATTAAATTGCATCAATTGCCTAAATACCTATACCTATACCCATGACGGGATCAAACCAACACTGTCTAGTTAACACTCAAGCTATTGCGCTATTTGTAAAGCGCGTTTGAATTTGTAGTCACCTGGCAGTAATGAAAATCTCTTCTTGGGGAGTTGATTGGTTTTAAAATAACACTGCGAGTAAAATGGGTCCATTGACTTTGAGAACTCCCCTACCTTGTACCTATTCAATAATAATTATCGAGTATTTGACTAATATCATAATTTTTAAAGGTTCTGAAGTTAGTAAAAAACACATGTCTCTTCTTCACAAAATGATTAATTTTACGAAGCGCTCCACGATTAGCATGCGACCGAAGCTGCTGACGTCATATGCAGCTCTAGCCATCTCTATCTAATTCATAACATTGAGATCTTTGTAACGAGTTCAACATGAAAATAAATGACTTGTTTTTTTACAGCCCGATACAGATAATGGTCTATTCTATATATTTTATGACATAAAAATAAATTATTCCAATCCCCTATTGTACTTAAAATTCTTAATAAAATACTTTTTTAAACAGAAAACACAGCGAGCAGCCAACTCAAAAATTAATTTAACATGTTATTCAGTGTACCTACTTAATTACATCGTTACTCTCAAATTCTAATAATTAATTAGTTTTCTTTGGCTTAACCACGTGCAAAAAATGTTTTATCGTTACTCTAAAAACTTAATGTAATTAATGATGTTTTACCTGAGATAAAATTAACAGAGTTTGTTCCTAGAATAAATAATTTTGTAAATTTAGGCAAAAATAAAATATATTTCGTAACACTACCTTGTGAAATTCCAAATCGAATAACTACAATACAACAACAACGGTGTGAGGATGTATGTGGGATAGGGATATACATATATCCCCATCCACCTCGTTAGTAAAATAAAAGGGATTTTAGGGTAAAGGGCCCTCCAAGATTCTTTTATAAGGGCAGATTAGTGCGCGAGACTTGTTGATTACATTTTTCTATGGATGGGGAATTTCCAATTTGTCTGACAAATGCAGTTTATGATATTTAATTGACTTCGTTTAGACAGTTGTAGTACCTACCGTGTCGGACGCACGCTCGATAATGGATTTGATTGTGACTTATAAAAAGGTCTTTATTATGAAGTGAATTTCTCAGCAGGGGGCTAATCGTGCTATTTTCAAAAGTTCAAACGTTGACAACGTAACGTATTTGGTGAACGTTTGGTTTTAGTTTGGCTGATGTCAAACATGGTATCGTGCTAATTGTATTGAGCGTTCGAACCGTAGACGAAACCCTTACGTTGGGCTTACGTCAAACGTTTAGTGCTTGACACCGGTTTTTGAAAATAGTAAGTACTATTCTTATACTAAAGAGGCTGTAGCGACATCGCGCTATGTGCAAGCACTATTTTAAAAAGACAATTAATGTCATTATGTGAATGTCATTCAATGTCAATAAATATTATAAAATCATGAAATAATTTTATTACATTTATACGGTAAGTACCGAAATAAGTGATTAGTGATTTATGCAAAAAATAATTAATGATCACACTTGGTCATGTTAAAGTGGTTTTTATTTCACTAGAGTAACGAAGGTGAATTCAAATGATGATGCACCACAACATTACCGCAATTGCAGCTTCTTCTGCTATTTGTCGAGTCCAATACGAATTTTATATGATCGTTACAATAAACAACACCTATTTTTCAGATTTGGGATAATATATAGAGCAGAGAAAGATGCTAAACAAACCCCGCATTGTCAGCGTTTGGCATAATAGTCATCCTTTCTATAAAAGAAGAGATACTTACACGAAAAGCTGGAGAATTTGAATTTGGCTGTCTTTCTAACTTTTCCGGTACGCATTTCTATTATCATTACGTAAGATCCTACAGTATTTACTCTCTTTCTGAACTTGTCTCATAATATGCATAAATACCCAACAAAATAATGTAAGTATATTATACTCAAACACAAGATATAGCGCACGTATGAGAACAATATTAATCTTAAGTTAAATGTCAGCGGGTTTAGTTATTTTGATAGGACTTATATTTGAGTAAATAATTACTGAATAATTTATGTTTTAATTTTGTTCACAGTAGCCGAGGAGTAAGCAAAATAATAAGCCGCTCGTCAGCACAACCACATGGACATAATTGCAAGTTAACAAAAATGAGCAATTTGCTATGAGCCAAATCGAGACCATCATCACTTCTTGGACATTAAACAAGAATATACTATTAATTAGTTCACTAAAATAATGTAAACCAAACCAAAAACATAATTATTTACTGTGAAGTTCACGTTGTAACAATGGCCTAACAGATGTTGTTTGTTTCAACTCTACTTAAAATTATATTTTGTATCAGATTTCATCATCTCAACACACTGAATAAATAAAATCGAAATGTGAAATTGGATCTTGCCTTTTAATATACATACCTACTTTATTCCTTTAACTATCTATAGAAGTTGTCCAGCGGTAGTCTGGGTAACACTGGATCATCAGATGTTGGACTCGATACCCGATTAGAAAGTACGCTTATGTTAGCTCACACACTTGTATCACATCCTGCTGAGTCAGTGGTTAGTCTCCCTTGTAGATCGGCTTATTTGTCTAGTGGTACCTAACCTTACCAGGTATAATATGACCTAACCCAGTCATGGTTAGGTACCGCTAGACCAATAAGACGAAAGTCATGGGTTCGATTATCACCCAGGAGAACTCTTTGTGCGATGAGCAAATTACCATAACTATAATACTCGTATGTGTATAAAAGCAATATTTATATATATATTGATCAATTGTCTGACTACCATGCCACTAGGTTGTGCATAGTTTGGGACCACACCGCCAGGTTTCACAGAGAATTAATTTATTCTTATGTTTCTCTTCTTCACGGATATTTTCTTACAATTCACTTAGAAATTCACCCGGTCTAAATGGTCACTAAGGACGAAAGGCGGCACCTACCCTAACCACTCTCATACTAGTATGGGCAGGTGGCACTTGATGGGCGAACTTATTAGATAGATATTCTCTTAACAGACTCCAAGGCTTATTACTTTTACTATATATGCAAAGTGGGCAACAGTGATGTTTTGTCATGGCGGGTCTCGTGGCAACAAAGACCCGGGACAGGTTTTTACGTGATTATGCCTTTGAAATTTCACCAAGCGAATAGCTCCTGTGGCCTTCCCTTCGCTGATCGGCCAAAGCAAGACAAATTTAAGAGCTCTGAACCAACTAGTCAAATAGGCTGGCCAGAGACTAGGCTCTGATCGACTCATTGAACTATTAGGCACCCACAGATTACATGAAATTTACAATTCTGTGTCGGCACCGCATTGCGCTTCCCACGCATGCACATTCAACTCGCTGCCACCCAGCCCTAATCTAAGACTTAGGTCTGTTACCCGAGGTAGTGGGTTGGATTCCTAACACGACAAATCTTTGTATGATGAGCACTACGCTTTTGTCTGTGTCTTGGTTAAATTAAATAATTACAATACCTATCTAGGTACCTACTTAGGGAAAATAATTATAAATGAACGTTTATCAGTCGTCTACTTGCTGTATGCTTACAGGCGTCTGAGAGCGCAGTGACCGAGTAGGCAGTCTTTTGGCTTAAGCCATCCAAAGAACCTACAACTGTGACAGTATTATGTGTATGGTATACGTATATCCCCATAATATTGTTTCAGCCTTTCAAAAGCGAATGTCTAGGAAGACATCGCGTCGAGATGTAGCCTTTTTAATGAGAAGCCTTCCTAGACATTGTTATAAATATAGGGCCAAGCAAACTTGACGCCAATCTTGCAATAATGAATTCTACCGCAACAATAAGCTATACCAAAGAGATATCTATAAAAATTGCCTTATATGAAAGAATGTTGTTCACTCATTTAAGTTGCAATCAAACGTATTATAAGCATGTGCCACTAAATTGATAAATAATACAAAATTATCTTAATAATTTTCTCAAATATAAATATTATATATTTGCAAAGTTCGTCGATAGGAACTTTTGGTTTGACAACGTATGAGACGTCCACGAACGTAACGGTTTTGGTTTAAAACGTTGTCAAATAATAGCGCGATACCATGCAACAACGAGAGTTCGCTCGCACGCTGTCACCTAGCTGTCACTGAACGTATCTGCCCTACAAAAACCAAATCGTTTACGTTCAAATAATTAGCACGATACGAAATATGCATAACGTGACGTTTTCGGTTGAAGTTTGGTTTTGGTAAATACGTTGACGTTTAGCACGATCGCCCCCCAGGTAGTGTTGGATATATTACTTCTTAATATTACCGCTTTTACTATTACGGGTGTTGTAACGAAATCTTCCTATTCAAAAATAATTTGTAAAAGACCTATTATTAATTATTTAAATATATAATGAAACTCCTATAGTTATGTATCTTGTAATGGTAGGCAATAACTGCGTTACGCTTATAAGCCAAATGCACTGTTAGAAATAAAGTAGATCCCGCTAATCAGATAAAGCAATCGATTTCTATACTCTCAAGGTATGAAAAAAATCGCGATGTGTATTTTGAGCGCTGATCAGAATCCTTACCGCGTCCTTCATATCCACTCCACATAAGAAATACCATCATGTGGCTTCTTTTATTGTTTACCCATTAGCATAGTAACCATAATTACTTTACAAACGCATTAGTTCATGCAAATATTTGCTTGCACCGTTTGTAAGTAAAGAATTGCTGGTCCTTGCAGCGAGTTTCCTTTGACAAAAATGCTTGCATAATTTTATTTAATTATGATATTATTAGTCCTCATTTTTGCTTAGAATGTATTTATATCTTAAGGATGCAGTTGTATTCCCTAAGGATGTTCGTTTACAAAGGATTTTTACGAACATCTTTAACTGGAAATTATTTTTGCATTTTATTTGAATTAGCATCATTGTTAGGATTCATATTATAATACAGATGCTAGTTTGTTTTAGTTTTAATAACTCAAAGATTTAATTTACGTTTACTGATGCTATACGTTTCACGGACGACCGAGCTCAATAGTTAGTTGTCTTTTCATTCTACATGATTCCAAAGTGTAATTGCGTAATTCCTGAGTCACTTTAAGCCACATTATAAATTAGCTGTGTAATTTTTTTTTTGGATGTAAAAACGTTTCTATCTTCCTAATAGTTTTACTTTTAAGGCTGACGGGATATCAGTATTACGTTCAAATGCTTTTATATATGATAACAATTTTATTAATAATAATCATGTATTTATTTGGTAATATTTAGCTAGACAGATAGATATAGGTTTTTGTAAAGTTTACTTAGTTTAGTTAAGCTTAGACAGTTGACTGATAGTATCACTATCAGTCAACTGTCTAAGCTTGGAAAATCCTGATAAATTGCCAAAAAGGAGAGATAACGCTAAACCCAGAACATATTATAATATGTAAGAGAGCCGTTAACACAATGTCATTACAAAATAGCTAAAAATATTTAATAATATTTTCAAGTATTTTAATTAGAAATTCAAACTCCAAAGTATAAAAAATGTATATATTCTATCGGACGCGGAATTTATAGTTAAACTTTATTCACACCATCAAAGTATAAATTCGACGATCGATTGGCGCAGCAGTAGTGTAAGCGACTGTTACGCCAAAAGTTCGCGGGTTCGATTCCCGCTCAAGTCAAACATTTGTGTGCATAAACATGGATGTTTGTCTTGGTCTGGGTGTTTCTATGTATAATATATATGTATTTACAAAAAAAAAGTATATATGTATGCTTTTCCATTATCTAGTACCCATAACTCAAGCTCTGCTTAACATGGGACTAGATGGTGATGTGTATATGTGGTTGAATATTATATTATTATTATTATAAAGTCAATATAAATATAGTGAATAGTCTTCAGCTGTTATGTGCGTCAAATCATCAAAAATATAGAGTACTAACCGCAATTCCTATTAAAAAAACGTCACATAATCGACTAAAGGAGATGAACAAAAATCATATGGGCCCGTGCCCCAGCAAGTACAGAGATGAAACATATATCATTTTAAAGAACAAGTCTTCTAGTTAGGCAATAAGAAAGGCGCATTTAGCTAAGCAATAGTGGTCAAAAGTTATTAAGGTTGGAAATAAATGATTAATGACATATTTTTTGACAACATTTCACTATGTATTGATATAATTTAATTAGTTATATAATCTATTTTAGTTTTCATGCATTTTATTGTCCTAAGTTTATATTATTTATTTTTGATCTTCGCTTGAGGGCACTCTCATCATATAAAATATAAGTATAATACTCTCGTCTAGAAGTAAACTATAACCGAAAAGCCGCGTACGTAGAAAGATAAGACCTCCGTAGTATACTTTACTCTATGGATAAGACGATAAGTCAACATGTCAGCTATTTTGACATTAGCTTGGTCATGCCAGAGCGGGATTAAAATAACCCTGTTAGTAAGTGGATTTTGAACTATATTTTGAACGTATTTTTAATTTATTATTAAGAGGTTTGTTTTATATAAAATAAAATATAATTATCGACATATTATCGTCCGTCTGAATACGGAATATGGGTGTCATAAGAGCCGACAGATGGAGCATACAATGCAGAGAACAGCACTGTAAGAGAAGGTAAAATTGATACAAACCCTATACCAACCCGTTTGGCGAGCGTGGTTTAGTAGACCAATTATTCATTTCAAAGGAGAGGCCTAGTTCAGCAGTGGACTGTTAAAGGCTGATGATGATGATGATGATATGATTATAATGATTTTATCATTCTTAAGATTACGCGTATTTTAACTCTTACAGTTCTGTTGCTATATTTTCCCTACACTGATCTTTTATCATTGTTACGTGGCAACATTATCGCTAGATTCAAACAAAGTCAAATAAAAGGAAATCACTTCAAATTCTTTTAAATTATTTTCTTTTCAGCGACTGCAATGGAATGTAAAAGGTTCTTTCAAATTCCTTGTATGTTTTATATATCTTATCTACAACCGCTTGTTTCTGGTCAACGTGGGGCGCATTTTGTCCAAGTCCTTTGATGTTATCTTAAGATTGAAATATTTAAACCATTGATAATTCATTCCCGGCAAGTAATTAAAGGAAACTGGTGAAAATAATTACCACCGATTGTCACACACGTCAAAACGTCAACTTCGTGTAACTTGAAAATATATTCATAACAAAAACGCGGTAAATCTTCCCTAAAGTGTGGTGAAAAACATTTCTAGGCAAAACTTACCTCAATGAATTTATCCCGCAATCATTCCTCAGTAATCACACACACCACATCAAAGAACGAACAAATAAAAACACGCGAACCCGCAAACAATTTGTTCCGAAAATGGCCGGCACGTCCACCTCTCAGCCGATTTCGAAGAGAACTGTCGTTATACGAGTACATGGAACACGAAACGTGCAACATTTTACCCCATGTATCGACGATTCTGCGACTGCCGCCATCTGGTGGTGAAAAACTTATGTATTAACAAGCTAAGAGTTAAAAAAGTTTTGATAGCGAACCGGTAATGTTACAATAATTTTTTTAATGGTTTAACTGTGAAGATTTGAGGAATGTTTACTCTTGTGAATTTATTAGTTCCGTTAAACAACCTTTTTATTACGTCTTCGAGCTTTTTATTGAAGAAATATTTTTATATATTTTTGTTTAGAGCTGAACTTTGTAAATAGAGGTTCGTCTGAATTTTATAGCATTTGTAAGTAGTAATTATTACTGTTTCCAATGAATGCGGCAAGGGTTCAGATTCTTGTCTAATAATTTGTTTACTTTTAATTTTTATTTTAAATTTCTTTCTTCTTCTGCTTTCGTTTACCTAACTTAGTGTTTGCTATTACAAATTATTTTAAGATTTATTTATAATTTAAATAAAATTCATTGTTTAATCACGGTGTACGTTTTAAGATCTTATAAACACTTTGCCTGTTGTATATTAACCTATCCTTGAGAATATAAAAGTCAGAAAATCTTTGAGAAAAATAAATATACAGTATTATAAAATAAATAAATAGCGCTTTTTATATTACCTACTAAAATGAAAAACAATGCATGGTTTGATTATTTGACGTAGATTTGTTGCATAGGAAGAAATTGTGAAGTGAACTTGCGGTTACCAATAAAAATCAGTGTTGCCTTTAGATATCAACTATGAGCGTCAAACCAATAATGAGCCTAAGTGGTGACCTCATTTTCTTAATGTACTTATTCTTTTTCTAGACTATGTATCACAAAATATTTATGTGTACCTATTAGGATGACGTGAAAAGAAATATTTTCTTCTTCATTAGCGAAATTAACGAAAAATTATTTATTTTTATGGAAATAAAAATCTCGTATAAGCATGTTTTTGAGCCTCAGGTCTGTGTGAAATTTATCATAGTTAAAGTTGGTACGCAGAAGGATTGATCGGTTCTAAAACTCTCGTCGGTTTTCGACCACTGCAGGCCACTAGTACTCATTGCAGCTATTCTCCTAAACTGACCGCAATAGGCATGCACTGTAAGGACCCTTTTTCATCGTAGGGTTGCATCACGGTTTTATCCCGATACAGGCAGCTCGGCGCGCCGTAGTCGAATTAAGTGGCCTTGTTCACTACTCGGTAGAACGTTGCTTGTTTACGTTATTAGCAGACTGACTAAAGACTTCTAAAGTCGTGTCAAATTTTATTTTAACAAATATGATACGTTACAAGTGTCTTGTTTTTAAGCTGGTAGGTTCTGTAACGTATTTAATTTAAATATACTCCATACATTACGGACGTATTCGGACGTCAGCACATTAATTTAAAAAATATAATAAAATAAATTACGTGGTAGTTTAACCGGATATAAAAAGAATTAGTCGTTACTTAAAAATAATTTCTTAAGCATCGTTATCATCCTTGCTCGCTGTCATCGCCTTGTTTATAATTTATCCCACTGTCGCTCCTTTCGCATTATGAGAAGAGTTAGGCCTTCGTCCACGGCGCTGGTCAAGTACGGGTAAGTAGCCTTCGCAGTCATGGGAATATCAGAGTGAGGAAACGTGGACCTTGCTATACGTTCCGGTGCCACTAAGCAAATTACAATTAGTCAGTGCTGCAGGTCGTAGGTTTGAACTCGGGACCGTCTGCTCGTCACTCCATTAGGATCAGTGCTTCGATAAGCCTTAAGTTAGTCAACGTAAAATTGAAAACACGATTATTGCCAATAGCAAATACAGCGAGGGACCCTAGTTATAAAAAGTCATGTCAAAATTGGCAATATATTTTTATGTGTAAATAAAAATCTTAATGTTTGGTCATCATCATAACGCTGTGGTCGCGAATCAGGACCTACGTCTTAAAGATTGGGATTGAAAACACAAATTGCCGGTGATTATGTACGTTGTACTAACTTTAGTAAATTTAGTCTAATGCTCCTTCATTCTCTATGGTAAATCCAGAAAGGGATGGAATTAAGGGTTTGTTAAATTCAGTTTCACTAAATCATCATCATCATCATCATCGTCCTAGCGTTATCCCGGTTGCATCCTAGACTTACAAGCCTTGATGCCCGGGGTCCGCTTACTAGTCTAACCAGATTTGACTGAATGTCAGATTTTCACTAACCTCCGCAACCCAAAGGAATAGCGATATTCTATGGTTTAGACCAGTATCAGTTTATTAGAGGGTACTGACTCCCCATAACGACTGTAAAAGATGTTCATGACAGCCGAGACCGACGATTTAAGGTGCTTTCCAAGGCACGGAGCAAGCGATAATTAACAATTTAATACGCACATAACTTCGAAAAGTCAGTGGTGCGTGCCGTGGATTCGAACCCGATACCCTCTGCATGGCAGTCCGTTGGTATCTCCACTAGGCTATCGCCACCTTAGTTTCTCTAAATACGAAAATTATAGCTGACATGTTCAGACGTGGCTATAAAGATGCTAAATACGGGTAGGCATAACATAATTATCATTGAATACGGACGAAGTTTAGTTGGACATCTCTTTAACGTCACTTTGCCTTTTTTCACAAAATGTATTCATAACCATACTAGTCAAGCTATATACTATATGCCATCCACTTAAAGTGTCAATATATCAAGTAAAAAGAAAAATGAATGAAAAAAAAATTACTTATTTTGTTTGTTTATGCTAAACTTGGTAGAGTAAGTTCAAAATAAAACTCATTCCAGTCGCATCAAATAAAGCCGGTGGCAGCTAAAAGCCACATTCAAGTTGGGCGATACTAATGTACTAAAACTATTTAACACAAGACAAATGCTCCCATTACTGATAAGTTATAACGATACAAATTAAATGTCCTTAGATGGGAGTAGTTTACAATATGTGATGGTAATCACAGTTGTGAAATAAACTATGGTAATATGTTGAAGCTGAAAGGTCTGCTTGTTTGGTTGAACACGCTAATCTCAGGAAATACTTGGTGAAATTTGAATATTTATTTTTGTGTTAGATGGCTCATGACTGACTTGTGTGTCTGTTGGTCTTGACGTGGTTAGTGATACTGACTGCCAAGCTGGCAGTCATAGGTTTGATTCGCAACCAGGACAAATTTTTGTTACTGCACGATTATTTGTTATATGCCTGGGTGTAATTTTTCTATAATATGTAATTATAATAATAATAATCATCATCTTTATTGTACACCAAAATAATTTTACAAGAATAAACATGTATGAAGACATTTATAGAAACAGTACAAATGGCGGCCTTATCGCTATCTAGCAATGTCTAACCTTGGGATGGACAAGAAAGACATGGATCTAGAAAGAAAGATAGAAGGGTAGTTTGGTGTTATTAATGATTTAGATACAATAATAAATAAATATATAGCATTTATAATATACAAATACATAAACACTATCATAGATAAATTATATAAATGACTATACATAAATAATTAAAAATACATAAATAAATATAAATACATAAATACTAGTAATATTAATACTAATACATAAATTAGTGCCTAAATAGAAGAAGGGAATTAAATAACAAGAGTAGGTAATACTACAGTAACAAAGTTAAATTGATAGATAGTAGTCTTTGACGAGTTTTTTAAAGGAAGTCAGTGTTTGAGCTTGTTTGATAGACAACGGCAATGCATTCCACAACCGTGCAGCTTGAACAGTGAATGAGCGATCGTAAAAACTACTAGAATGCATTGGAATTGATAGTCTCAAATTTACCGATGACCTCAGAGACCTAGAATGAGTGTCAGTAAGGAACTCGAAGCGTTCTTTTAGATAAAGGGGAGTAGAAGGATTGAAGAGGATGTTATAAAGTAAAGAAAGTATGTGAGTATTCCGTCGAAGGCGAATTGGAAGCCACTTGAGCAAATTGCGGAAATTGGAAACGTGATCATATTTGCGCAGTCCAAATATAAATCTGTATATAATAAGTTCTGAAGACGCTCAAGCTTATCAAGTTGCTCCTCTGTGAGATCTAGATAGCTGACATCAGCATAGTCAAGGATAGGTAAGAGAAGAGAATTTGCAAGCGCAACCTTGGTGGCAGTAGGCAGAAAGTTCCGCAGTCTTCGCAAGGTCCCAGCCGCAGAAAATAATTTTCGACTAACTTCCCTAATTTGAGGACCCCAGGATATAAGTTTTGTCAATATTAACTCCCAAATCCTTCACGCAGTCACTAACAGGAATGGGTATGCCATTAAAGTTAATCTGTGGTAAACAAGTCGAGTCAACACGCGAAATCATTCGAGGACTTCCCACAACGATGATCTGCGTCTTTGTCGTAGGGTTGACCTGTAGACCAAATCTGTAGCTCCATGCAGCTATTCGCTCAAGGTCTGAATTTATGATTTGAAATGCCTCAAACAACTCATGGACTGGAGCTTGGGTGTAAATTTGAAGATTATCTGCATAAAGGTGTTAGGATGACTGAAGTTGATAAGAAATAGAATTTATAAAAATTGAGAAAAGTAAGGGAGATAGAACGCCACCCTGCGGAACGCCGACTGTAGTCCTGCACCAGGAAGAGAACGAGTCTTCAATTCGTATAGGTTGTCGGCGACCAAACAGGTAACTGTGAAACCAATCAATCACTGGTGGAGATATGTAAATTCAGCGTAGTATGCCAAGCAGGGTATGGAAATCAACGTTATTAAAGGCGTTACTGAAATCTAGTAAGCAAAGTGTAGTCACGTTACCATTTTCCATACCAAGCCTGATGTCATCGCTAATGTAGATCAATGCCGTAACAGTGCTGTGACCAGGACGAAAACCGGATTGGAGTGGATTTAGGAGAAGGTTCTGATTAAGGAATGTACTAAGTTGCACTTTGAGAGGAATGGTAGTACGGAGATAGGACGATACTCGGAAAAAGATGTAGGATTAGATTTTTTGGGTAAGGGAATAATTAGTGCTTCTTTCCATAAAGCAGGGAAAACGCCCCCGGCTAAGGAAAAATTTAAAATATGACATAGAATGGGAAGGATTTCGTCTAGGATGGGAAGGATCATTTTCCGACTGACACAGTCATTACCGACAGCATTGGAAGCAATAGATAATACGCTCTTTTTAACATCACACTCAGATAGTTGATTAAAAGCAAAGAATAGATAATTCGGGGTTGGAAGTAAAGAAAGATCATGCAAAGTTTTAGCTTTAGTAGTCTCATCAAATTTAGACGAAGCAGTGAAATGTTGATTAAGTGAATCAATGTTTAAATTATGAGAAATGAGATTTTGTGTAGATTTTCCAACTCCCAAAGTTTTTAGAAATTTCCAGACTTTAGCTGGATCCTCATTTTCAACAGACTTATGGATATATTGGCGTTGTGCTTGCCTACACACCTTTTTACAATGATTTCTAATCACAATGTATTTGTCCCAATTACTAGGCGTTGGCCGACATTTATATTTTGTTTTAGCCATGGCTTTTTTTGATAGTAGATGTTTGTACCTATGTTTGTAATATGTATGTATCTATTTCAGAATATTTAAGTAGGTTCAGGCTATCGCTGTCACAATTTCTGTTTATACGTAACTCATCTTAATAGTAAGAGCATCTTTTAAAACAATTACAGTCTTTCCCATGTATATAATCTTCCAGTAACATTTTATTTTATTGCTCACTAGCCGTTTCCCGCGGTTTCACCCGCGTCCTGAGGGAACTACTTCACGTACCCGAAAAACTCAAAATAAAATATAGCCTATGTTACTTGCAGATAATGTAGCTTTCTAATGGTGAAAGAATTTTTAAAATCGGTCCAATAGTTTTTGAGTTTATCCATTACAAACAAAAATACAAAGATTTCCTCTTTATAATATTATATAGTGTAGATGTTAACAACTAATTTGATGTGCAGCGTTGACATTCCAATTAATTTGGCAACATGTTGCGACATGTAATTAAATCTTGCACGTATCTAACATTGTAACGACTAACGACTGCCTCGTTGGCCTTGCGGAATAAATGCGCGTGGGATTGGGAGGTCTCAGGTTCGATCCCCGAGTCGGACAAAGTGTTATTGGGTTTTTCCGTTAGGAAATTCTCAGTAGCAGCACGAAGTCTGGTAATGTGCCCGGTACGGTAATAGGCTCGCCCCCTATTACGTGGGACTAAAATAAATCTGACGAAAAGTGGATGTAGCAATATACCTCTGCCTACCTCTTCGGGGATATAGGCATGAGACTATGTATGTATGTATGTGTAACATTGTAACGTAATTTACCTTTATAGTGCTAGACAATGTTAGTAGTAATAAGATAGAAACATACGAAGTAACATAACGACAATCCTACTATACTTAAAACTAAACTTGGTTTAGATCAGGTATAAAATACGAGAGTAGAAGAATTGTGTCTTCGCAGTCGCAGCAGAGAGCAAGGGAGCAAAGCAGGCTGTGGGTTTCTATCAATGCGGATAGAAGACATTAACTAGCTCAAGATAATGTTGTAAGATTGATGTGTGCGACGAATAAGATGCCGGTGTTCCTCCAACTAGAATGAGTATCCTCCGACCAGGCTAGATGACCTTGCTTGGTGGGCTGCAGACCGACAGATATCGCAGAACTTGTTTAAACAGTAATCGCGTGCGAGAATTTTAATTTTGCGATGCAAGATCTAGTTCCGCCGTGTCCGTTAGATGGCACTAGTGTTGGTTGTCTAAGCGATTGTACGATAGATGCCCTCAGTTGTATGTAGCTACTGCTTAACCTGTGTTTACGTATGCTTGTAAAGCTTACCACGTTACAGTGTGACAACTTATACACGAGTAATATATAAAAAATAAGAAATCCCTCCACGTCTTTATGAAAATATTATTGTAGAGAGCTCTCAGACTTTTAAATTAAATCATGTTAAAACATGATTTAATTTAAAAGTGTAGTAAACTACACTTTAAGCGTGTATTACTTGTATACAAAGAAAGTGCTGTCAAAGGTCAGGACGCAAAATTTAAAAGGTCATATTTTGCTTTTATTTCAAACCTTATAAAATCTTTCGTGCTTTTATAAAGCCTTAATAAATAATCAAAAGTCATTATATAAACAGTTATTTAACGCAACTCCCTGTGATTTACGACTTTTAATTGATTTAAGATATGTTAGTCGTAGTACTGCTCAATCGATTTTTAAGTTTATGAAGTAAAGATTTATTGAGTCCTACGCACATTTTAGAAGACGTTATCACTAACTATTATTACATATATTTTATGCAAATATCACTTCATGTAAAGCTGTGTCTAATAGAGATATCAACAGACTGTCATGCCAGGGGTATTGGGTTAGAATTCATGGCCCACACCACCGACTTTTCAGAGTTATGTGCGTATGACTTGTTAATTATGGCTTCCTCTGTGCCTCGAGAGCATGACTGTAAAGCCGTTACTGGGTCCCGGCTGTCATGAAGATTTTTGACAGTCGTTATAGGGAGTCAGTACCTCTGAATAAATTGATACGAATCTAAACCATGAGATACCGCCATCCCTTTGGTTGTGGAGGTGAGACAGACAGTTGATCTGAGGAAAAGCTAATATTCGGTAAAATCTGGTTAGACCAGTTAACGGGGTGCAGGATGATGATAACTATGTTTCTAGTTAAACCCATTTGTTTTATTGATACTTCACTCGCCTTCAACGAAAAACTTTACACGTTACATTGTATCTTTACGGCTTTGAAGGTAGGACACAAACACTTTGTCCCATTTTCATTACAAGTTTTTGCACACTATTTACCACGCATTATACTTGTAGGAAATTGCGATTGCCTTTGCGTATTTTGATGTATAGTTTTATTACTGCAAAATTACATCAAAAGTCTTGCGTGTCATCGACTGAATCGGTTTTAAATAAATCTTATGTTCCTAGAAACAGACAACTGACAACATTAACCCAATACACACACAAGTTCACCCGGACTTAAAACAGCAACTTGTCGATCACAGAAATAACTGTCTCGTATGAGAATGGAACCCTTGACACACGGCACATTTTTAAACGGCAAGGCGACCGTTTAATTTACGCCATAACATGCAGTTATTGAATGCTCTAAGCTCAGTAATGCAATGCTACTTGTTATTGAACGACAAGAACATATAATTGTTATTCGGAACCTTAACAAACTCTTAGATGTTGCAATAATTGAATACATGTAGGTAATTGAATACATGTAATTGAACGACATATTTTCTAAGAGGCCTGACTTCTTAAAACTGTAACGATGTGTTCCTTGATACTAGGAGTGAATATATTACATAACGTATTTAAACTGCCGTGACCTGCATACATTAAAAGATATTTATTAGCGAGTCTTAATGGGCCTTTTTGTGACTACGACAGAAGTCTGCATGTTGAAAACTTGCCGAATAAATTTGCAGATGGATGTACGGACGTATATTTTCAGAACCCTAAAAACCTATTACTTTACATATCTGACAAACCTTGCCTGTTTGATGGACGGACGGATCCTATAAACTCATAACTTTACTTTGTATTTCTGTCAAGCCTCGTCTAATTAAATTAAATATTGTGATACTCTCTTTTTCGCGTCAAGCTCGCCTATCCCCGCATCACTAATTGTTTTTCTAAGTCCTGCGTTTCAACAGACAATTACTTTTAAAAACTCGTAAAGAAGCTATATCTCCGTTATAGTGCTCTAGGGTGGCATTCTTATACGTTCAAAGGGCTAAGGCTTGTTACACACGGCTGCAAAGAAATAGCAGTATCGCTATTGCGTGGTTTTTTAAGTCACCTAAGTATGTATGTTAGGCTACTTAATATGACTGTGTTTTATTCAATTATATATTATACATTAAATAAAAATCATTTTATAATCTATATGTAGCTTAATCTAATCTTAATGTCTAAGTAGTATAAGTACAAAAAACCGTAAAGAGAAATTAAACGTTGAAAATATTTACGAGGTTTAGGCGTCGTAAAATGCCTCCGCATCAATGTCATCGGGTAACGTGCCCAGAAGGCTGGCAGCATTGCCACGCTGGATGGCTATGCTGATTCTCTGAGCAAAGACTAAACCAGCCTTCTGCTCACGTGAGACGTCGATTAAACGTTTAGAAACTTCCCGGAATCGTGAACGCGCTCTCGGACCCCATGAGCCTAGCGTTTCCACCCCAAACGGCTCAAACACGTAATTACTCACTGAATTACTATATTTGTGCCGTTTGAGGGTTTCCGCAGATGCAGCAGCAGCGCCTGCATGGCCTCCCGTGCTTGGAACATGTGATGGAGCGAGGGTGTCTACTCAGGTTGCGTCCCACACCAAAGGCCTACCCATTTTCCAAGGCAACAATGACATACCATCAGGTCTCTTACCGTCGCGTTGTCGCGAACCAAACCATTTGGTTCAAGTACAGCTGGTACGCCAGACGCGACAAGAGCACGATGAATTATTTCATTCAGATGGGCGTGACGGGGAATTCTACCAGCGCTTCTGCTGCAAGATAGCCCGTGGTGTCCGAGGCTATCGACGTCTTCTCCACAATGACATCGATGCGTAGAAATACACGGAGCACCTAAACGAAGACAAGTGGCGATACGGAACGTCTCATCGTCCAACATGGTTCCAGTGTTGGACGATGGTAGTGCCTGAAGCCACAGACCCGATTCCCACTCTCCCACAGCCAGCTAGCGAGCACGCTCTGCAACATTAAAAAATGCATCTAAAAGACTTTTCCTTACAATGTCACAAAGCGGCGCGTCCCACTGTCTTTGGGAAAAAAGGTTGGTAGGCAAATCAGTGCTTGGACAAGCCATTTTCAGGCGTTTACAGCTTCGGTTTTGCACAGCACTTCTGAGTTAACTAGTGTAGGTGATAAAATTTTCCTAGTTAACTCTTCCGTGCTGTGAACCGAAGACAAAAACGCCGGTAAACTGACACTAAACATTTTGCGTACACCGAGCCCACCCAGACGTATAGGCAATGACGCTTGTAGCCAGGCTCGGTTTTATTGAATTAAATTGTCACTCCAACAGATTTGAATTTAAATATTGTTTGCAGCAGCATCTGCTGCTGTTTTTAACATCTCTTAGTCTATAGTTTTCATATATTATGTAAATAAGAATTTTATGAATCCGATCAGGATATTATGCATAGTGGCTATATTCTTTTGGCTCTCAGAATGTTGGAAAAGAAGGCGGATTTTAGACTCAAGTTATCCGGCACGAGCGCATTAGTGTTGCAATGAAGCTATTCTAAACCTTATTTTATTGACAAAGGATGTAATATTGTCTCAATGACTAGATAAAGAAACGCAGTACCTATGCTTTGGGCTCGACTCGGTCATAAAAAACGTCGCAATATAGGACCATATGACCGTGTGAATCAACCCTAAGGGTGGTTTGTAGTCCCCTAATGACGTTTGTAGGGGTCTCATTAATTAATTCTTCGACCAATCCTGATAAATAGGGGTTGTTGTACACACGAGTATGTTTAAATGACCCCTTTGATAAAACGTATGTGACTGAGTTGGCGATTTTATTATCGTTTCAAGGTTGGTGACATGTATTTTCAAATTAAATGATTGGCTGATAACTTGCTTAGAATATGCAGCATTTTATTTATTTTCAACGAAAAACACGACTTCTGAGACAAATATCGCCGAGCAATTTAAAAATGAATGCTTTCCGATTTACAGCATACTGCCAATATAAAAATATATTTTATTTCACAGCTTTGTGGATGTGGTTTTATTATAATATTATAATGACAAGTTTCTGCTCTTAAACATCTTAAATATTTTGATTTAAGCCACTTTCAGAAGGATGGACTGACGGACTGAAAGCCATCAGGAAACTATAAAGAACCCTTAAAGTTTATTAATTTACGGATATCCTTAGCTCATTAATAAGACGTCCTAGCATCAAAACGAATATAATATCAGCAAGTAAGGGACACAAAAGCTGAGTCTTCGCTTCTTTGACATTTTTAAATCATTAACTTACGCAAGCGAATTACAACACAAAAAAATATATTTAATAATCAAATCCTGATCTTCCCATCCCATTCACCACGTTAAATAAAGATACATCGATTATATCCGATATCGAAATAACCTGAAGCCGCATTATTTTTCTCTCTCACATCATTTTATAACCAATCATTCAGTAATTGAAAGTAAATAAAAAATTTGTAAATAAATTTTCTTTTTCAATTCCCTACCTCAATTTAGTCTTTAGAATACCTTAATTCATGCCTATGGTATTTTCTCGTTTCTTTATGTACGCGAAATCGTTGTCGGCATGACCAAATTTTATTTTTGCAAAATCAGCAATCACTAATCAAGTATTCGCTCCATCATAATCCTTCATTACGATTTTTTTAATATTCATGAAATTTCGTGTAATCCTCGTGTATAAAAAACTCGGTTTACTAAAAGGTAAACCTTTGGTTTCTTAGATTTTACTTAGATTTTGAGGTAATGGATAAGAAATAGTGACATTTTTAAGAGATTTTTATTTTCCATCTTCCATTTTCACAGCCGGTTTCTGAATTGAGAATTTCGCGTTGAGAACAATTTAAACACTAATTATCTCATACGTAATCAATTTTCTGTTTCACAAAAAATAGTTGACCACATTTTGAGTATTTGTGCTTATAAAATTTCAAATTTGACATAACATGTGATCAACTCCAACTCAACTCTATATTCGCGTTTCTGAAAACATTTTACATTTGTCAAACCTTACTTAGCACTGATAAATTGAGAAAAAAATAATTATACAACGTTGGCCTTTTAACCCGAGATCATGAGTAATATGACGGCCAGTATGTCAATCTGTCCACACAACGGTTGCCAAGCAGCGGGTACATCATACTGACGTCTACACAACAAGAAGGTCGTCAAACAGAATTTATAGAAAAAAGGTTCAAAGACTATTAATATTTGGAACTAGGATTAAAATTCTAGTCATTTCAGTTCAGGAAATAATAGAAGGGATAGAAAATTAATCAAATTTTGCCTTTAGGGCAACAATTGTAGAAAACTCTCTCAATTTTTTTTTATAAATTTATATCATCGTTTAGCTTTGGATCTGGTCTGAATTAATCATTTATTGATACGATCAGGTGATCAGTATCGGAAAGTGTTGGAGTAAATGAACCTTTACTAGCTTTTTTTAATTTTTTGGTTTCTCATCTTTAGTCTAAGTGGAAGATCTATTCTTCACCTTTTCCATTATAAGTAAAAATAAGAGATTTCCGTATTAAATCTATCCAAATAATTTCGCTGTGGCCTCCATAGAGGTATAATTCTATATACCTTCATGGTGGCCGCCATGGAGGTATATAGAATTATACCTCAAATATACCTGGCCACAAATGTTTTGTATTAAAAAAAAAACAAACTGACTTTGACATAACATACACGTTCCGTTTTCACTATTCCGAAGTGAAAAAATTCAGCAAACTGTTCATTGTAAATTAAATAATCGTTGAAATAATTTTAAATACAACTTTATTTCAACATTTTATTTGTTTCCGCATAAAAATAATTAACTGACAAGTGTGCTTCTTAGTAAAATGTTAATTAATACGAATTTATGGTTAGTATCGGTTTTTTTTACTTGTATCGGAACGTACTAGTGTTGTTCGGTTTGAGTTATTCATGTTTGAAGAAAACTTAGTTAAAAGTGCTTTTAAAAAATCTCACTCTGACCTGTGAAACAGAAAAAACTTAAGTTGACTTCAACTAGTTGAAAAAAATTCAACTGATCAAAGTTGAAATTCTCAATTCAGAAACCGGCCGTAGTCTTTTATTGTTCTGGCGACCTTTTGGTTTGGTTTATTTAAATAATGAATTTCTCTCAAATATTTAAATTTTTAATGGTCGCATTTGTTGAACCTGCCTACGTGATACAAACTAGGAATCTGCTTGCAGCAAACACTTTAATGAACCGTCCCCTTACTCATAGAGGATGTCAAGAGATTAGCTGTTACTGTATAACTACTGTTAGTAAACAGTAAAACTCTTATATATTATATTAATATATTTAATATTACAGACAATAATTTGCGTACAAGTTAGTTAGTTACAGATTTACATAGAAGCCCAGTTCTTAAGGATTTCGTGTGCCGATTCCAAGTGGGGACTGTCTCCAGTTTAGTTCGTAGTTGGCATCGTTGGCGGCGCTGGCGTCGTTCTCCGTCTCTCTTGCTCTCGTAGTCTAGATACACAGGAGGAACGTTCGTCTCTCTTGCTCTCGTAGAGACAGCTGTCACAGCGCGACTGCCACGCCGCCAAGCGGCAATTTGGGTCACAGAAAGTTTGTCTTCAGAGCGCCCATAGGAAATGCGCCTCTATGTCTCTGTACCTGAGCTCTTTGACGAGAGGTACAAGATCTTCTGTCAGATTAGACGATGGTGACTCGTAAACCACGCCACTATGTGAAACTTTTAATAACGCGATTCACGATCTTCTATCATGCATTTTTAGTTGTATCGGTGCCCATAAGATGTCGCTGGTGTTTATTTCTACGCTATTGAAAGTTATAAGTCTTATACAGTACCGTCTTTACCATAAGGGCACACGGGGCCAGTGCCAAGGGCCCCCGTTCTAAGGGGGGCTCCCGAATGATCAACAAACTGCCGAATATAATTTCTCAAAACATTTTTGTCAGAAACAGTTTTTTTTTTCAGGTGCAAATTGCGGTACCCTTTTTTGATACCAATCAATTTCATATTATTTTCTTAAAGATTCAGACTATTCAGTTTTAATAACTACGAAAATAAAAAAAGCTGCTTTGGAAGTTGTCCACCTCCTCTTTCGGTAGCTTATCGCGTTACAGTATACGTACATACAGCTGTGTATATGAACGCAATATACTCGAAAAACAAGAAGAAAATTGGACTTTACTTTTACAAGGCAAAAAGTTCCTCGGCGGACTCCCCGTGAAGGAGACTATAGAAAATGCAGAGAGAACCAAAGTCTCTAGGCTGCACCAATGACTAATCTAGTCGTGAAATTGGGATATATGACGATTTGAATCGCACGTCTTTGTAGAGGGTCAAATGGATCCAGCTGAAGTTTTGTCACCCCAACCAGAGATGTATGCAATACTTCACATGTGGCCAAACCTATACGCTTTATAAAACGTAAGTCGTTGACTTGGCGTGAAATATAATGAATAACGTTTTGTTTACCATATTCGGAGGCTTTGCCTAGAGATTTCTCCAATTTCTTTACTGCATTTTTCAAAAGACAACTCACGCGCTAGGAATAAGTCCTAGGTCGCGGAGGTCCTAGGTCGCGGGCGCTATAGAAAATATAAGCTACGGACGGCGAAAACCCAGACTCGAAACATTATGAATCACACGAACTGTTGTCTCGGCACCCACGATACTCGACGCTGTGTCAAGCTTTTTTTTTTTGTAATTGGCTCTGAGGAATATGCTAGTGGCTGGTATACCATCCATCACCCGTACTGTCATCCACATAGCAATATAATAAATAATTTAATGTAACCACATAAATATTTTAATAAATGCTGAATAGAAATTCATATTACATCTAAGTAGGTACTACATATTATATCTACTGTATGTGTAATAAGTACACATATATGTAATATAAATTTATGAGTAATTAAAATAGATATTTATATAATCACAAAAAGACTGAGAATAAAATATAATTCAATGTAACTACATAAATATTTCAATAAATACATACCTAATAGAAAGCTATATTACACATATCATATGATATATATATCTACTAGGTATATATGTATATGATAAGTACCTACATATAAACAGAATATAAATTTATGAGTAATAACATAATATATTGATAGTGAATAAATATAATTATTATAAATAAAATGAATATTATAAAAATAACGAATAAAACAGTGGAATATTGAATTTAAATGGAATATTTTGTTTTTTATTAAAATGAAAAATAGCATCCTCCTCTCTTCTACATTATTATATGTTGCCGTGCCCTACAGGGTCCATAATGTATCTTATATTAACATTTTGTAACACCTTATGTAACTTATGGAGTGAAATAAAATATTGAGTATTGAGTATAGCAATAGATGTTGTCAATCGATAAGTCATTTATGAGCAGGATGAACAGCGTTGGAGAGAGCAGTATGCTTAGTGCGAGGTTTTTTAACTTCTCGAACGCGTTAACGTTAACTCTAATTTGTATGGCATTGGATCAGCGCCGTCTGGCGGGTAACTCGTGAACCATATTTAGCGAGTACGAGTTTGTTAAATTAACTTCTTACTTTGTGACTATCGAATCACTTACGGCCATTTTCAATATTCGAACTATAGATAGATCTGTAGATTTTAGATTCGTGTTTGACATATTTTGTATGGAGCTTATGTCAAACACTGTCAAAAACGAATCTTAAATCTGCAGATCTAACTATAATTCAAATAATGAATTCCGTAGTGCGTGAAGTGAGCGTGTAAACATGCATAATCTACATTTTTGTGAGTGTGAGTTGCCATAACAATCAATTTTGACACTTCGTTCGTTAACTTTTTCACTTGTGAGTATGTTAACGCTGTCACTAAGCTTTTAGTAGTGAGAGAAAGATTTTTCTGTAATTTCGTTGTTTATGAGTTACAAAAAAAATGGCATCACGACACTGTTTTGCGTGGAAAATGTTATCGACTGATAGAGAGAGAAAACAACGTAGGTAATATGATAAAAGTTCGGTCAGAAGCTCGCAGTAAAGATAATCCCGTGTGCGATTTCACAGACGCGGAATTTAAAAGAAATTATCGCCTTTCTAAGGAAGCTTTTAAATTATTGTGTTACAAACTACGAGAATTAACAGATTTGAGAAGTTCACAACGAGTCACATTAGAAGCAAAGGTAAAATCTTTAAACAAAACACCAAATATTTCACAAATTCACATCAACAAGAAACTAAGAATTTTGTAAGTTCGTTTACATCAACAAGAATGATCTTCTTTACTACTGTTCCATAAATATTATCAATAAATCGAATTGATGCCGGCTTGTCTTCATTTTTATTTAAAGCTTTCTATTATTATCAACAACTAACAAAATAAAAAAGTTGACATAAGATAAACGTAAATAGCAATGTGCGTAAACAAACTTCAACAAGTATGTTATCCTACTAAATTGGATACATACTACGTTTCCTTGCTTATAACGTTACAAAAGCGCATATGACGTTTGGTTGGTTTATATCCGTGCTGCCAACATACGAAAAAAAACGAACGCGGCCCACGGTGAACAAACGTCGCGCGAGTAGAATAGTTAGCCCAAGTTAGCCGCTCACTCGCACTCTGTACTTTTCACTTTACGCCGTGTAGAAGTATATTCACTTACAACGTTGTTAAGTTATTCGGTTTGTTTTGTTGCAACTCGCACTACGCTTTCAGAGCACTGAGCTTTGTAAGTCGCCAGTACCTATTATTAGATTTCATTCAGGAGCAGCTACTTCGACTACGTCTACGTCTACTACGACTATGATACTCTGTAACCCTTTTGTAGCTGGCATTTCTCCTGTAGCTGGTATCCTTCTGCAGTTGGCAATCCATAGTGGAGTCCCTCGAGGACTCCATAGGATGGCAGTTTAGTAGAAGTGGCCTGTGCCAGATCCTGGCAGTCTTGGCTATGTCAAGACTAGGCAGGAACACCAGGTGAACGACCGTGACGGACGCTGACTGAGCCGCATAAGTATATAAGGAGTCTAATATTTATTGTTCGCTTCATTCCGTTGGCTGTTCAAGGGTTAACCCTTGGTAACTACTCAAAAATATATTTCCACGGTAACTACTCAAAGGTCAGTCTGACCCTATAAAACAACATATATTTTTTCCTCTGGAAAAACTGATTTGTTTGTTTACACTGCGAGGTTAGGTACTTACTGTTGTTTTATTGATTTAGGTTGAATGAAATGCTGTCTATATTATTATATACAGTTTATTTGTGTTTTTGATGTGTATATCGCTATGAACGTTATTCATTGCCCGGTAAACACTGTTAGCTGTTGTGCCAGAGGTGTTTTAGCAGCTATGTATCGCAAATAAAATGAGTTGTTTACGGTTTCAGTTACACAGTCATTGGTGTAGAAAGAACTAAATTAATAGATTTTCATACATATATTTGCGCTATTTTATCTATAAAGCTTTCTACTTTCTTAAATACTAAAGTAGATTTTACTCCTATTATAATTGTAACTTGGCTTGTCGTTCCTGATGGGTCGGCCAAGTTAAGTAACGTTTGTACAAGTTACCATTTGGATGGGTGACACAGATTTGGCTACACGCTCACACGAAAAAGGAAATCTAAGTTTACTTTTCGTATCAACCAACTGTTAAAAATTTAATTTTATGAGCCATTATATCAATAGATTTGTTCTGGAAAATCTGCAAACGAGTTGGTCATCCGTCAATAATCAGACCTGAAGCTATTAGTATAAGGAGGAAAAGATTTTATTTTTCTCCATTGAACGCCCAGATGCCTTCTAACCTTACTGCGTCCTAAAAGAAGAAATTTTCCTTCAATTTGGTGCCAAATGTGTTCTTATGAACGAAGCTAAATGGATATATTGTAGGTCCACTGTTACTGAGTTACTTCTCGTTTTACGCGACATGAAATTTATGAAGCAGCTTTGAATGTCGCATTAGTAGTTACGTTACGTTGAGCTTATGTTTGAAGGCGTTTCTGAAGTCTTAAGCTTAATTTCAACGTAATTCTTCTCAGAAATTCCAATGACCTACGTTGTTTTTTTATAGCGTCACACCTGTATACCCTAAGGAGTAGGCAGAGGTGAAATATTACACCCACATTTCGTCTCATGAATTTGAGGTCCAGAGCAGTAGTGGGTGAGCATTTTACCGTTACCGGGCACATTGCCTGACTCCGTGCTACTATGGCAAGGAGGTCAGTATTGAAATATCCCATTATAATATGGTGTGCATATTCCGACCCTAAAGATTCCAGAATCGATTCGACTTTTAGAGAATTTTATAACACAGGCTAATGTATTTACTTTAAAAACGATCACAAATAATATAGGTACTGTATAACCTAGAAAGTGAAAAAGTACATTTTCTTTTATGGTATCCATGCCAGTAGTAAATTATGAAAGTTGCCATCTACTACATTATGACATAAATCGAAGCAATATCAATGTGCCTTCTTTTTATTGTCATATGACTGTATGACAACTTTTGTTGCCAGGCCGCAATAAGAATTATCATACACGATTACTCGTCCCAAGGCCTTCGACATGGCCTAATGATTTTTATTCAAAGGCAATAACCGAAACGACAGTTTTTAGAAATAAGGGAGTGCTTTTGAATTATGAACTTGCTCGACAAATTCAACTAGTTATACTTCTTATTTTCCTTCCTAAAATATTTGAATATGTTTCGTCTTATTTTTTCCTTACTAATACTTAAAAAAATGTATTTGGCTTTGTTTATGCCCTAAGATAGTGAAATAAATTAATAATTACCTAGATATTGATCAACAAAGCTATTGCACTATGTATTTTTATTCATATCTTGCGACTGACAAAACAAGAAATTCTAAACTATTATTTTTATATTTTTGCAGCAGATGCATGGTATTTAACATGTGCGTATTGAACAACGAAAGCCTTCGTGAAATCCGCACTGTGCAACCCAATATTTGGAAAAGGTAAAACCTTATTCTAAGGCATTCCATTTGGACTCAATATGTAGCAGTTGCTACGTTGTAGCTAGTATCATAATTTTCGTAGCATGTTTTAAGCACAGCTACGACAACGGTCTCGTGCGTGTGCTACGTCGTAGAAGGCTACGGTGAATTTTATGTTATGTAGCTTAAAGCATCGTTTTGTTATTTGTATAAAATAATGCTAAAAATGTGAAAAAAATACAGTTAATTGACAGAACATAACTTCCATATTCCATCCGTCATACAGGAAGGATGTATTGATGAATATTTGAATGTAATGTATATAATAATAATATGTATTTATAATAAATATCGGCTGCCAAAAAAAATATTGTTATTTTGTTTTAGTTTTTAACTTCATATGTATCCCCCAGTAATATTTAATCGCAGTTAGTCTTTACTTAAATTCAAGCTAAGAACGCAAGGAACAATTAGACTCGATACAACAATTAGTAAATCACACAATAACGAATGAACCAAATTAACTAATGAACCCACAACACTCGGCGTAGTATAAAGCGGCAAGGCGACCACTACACCGTACATGCAGTCAAAGACAAAACCTTTACGTATACTGGATAAAAATATGTAGTCACACGTGACATCGAGTTTAACTAAAGTGACTTGCATCTCGAGTTCAATATCTCATTTTTACGCCAAGGAAGCTTTCAACTTAAAGGTTTTACAATCAAATTGAAACTTCAATAGACACATATGTATTGGCTGCCCAGGAATCCAAAAGTATTTTTGTTGAGAGGTCTAAATCAAACTTTGTGACCTTCTGATCTTTCGTAATCGATCGGCAAAAGTAAGCTACATATAAGAAGTTCGTCTTTCGGATGGGACCCTGTTTATTGTTGGATCAGCATCAGAGCTACTGTGCTTCAGAAGACACGTTATACTATCGGTAACGGTTATTGTAGACTCTGTTTTTCATAACTTGTTAATTTCTGTTATAATCAGTTGGATTTTTTATGTCAAAGACACATTTATAAGGATTCGATAAGCGTCTCGGTGATCCTTTAGTCCGTATATAGAATGTTTGTTTGCCCCCTGCGACAAAGTACTGTTAGAAAACTGTCTTTAAAAATAAATATATCTATCCCTAAATTAACGTACGTTACCATAAGAAACTGTTCTCGTATATTATATTAAAAACCTGTGAAATATACCGGAACAAAAATTAACATTTTAGCTTTAAAGATTGCATAATGAAACAGTAATAAGCGTATGCATATGCAACAGATTAACATTTTAACCTAATTTTGGTCTGAAAGCCCTACAAGAATCTCAGCTTGGGGAATGGAAAGGAAATGCTAGATATTTTCTTTACAAAACTGCACTATCATCATCATCATCAGCCTGCCGCAGTGCACTGCTGCATATAGGCTAGGTATCTCCAATGGCACGCCATTGAGCCCGATTTTCGGCTCTTCGTGTCCAGCCGCTGCCAGCCACTTTGCGTATATCGTCAACTGCACTAGGCTTAATGAAATTAAGTTGATTTTTTTATTTGGTTTCTCAAAGTCTAGGACTTCATTTTCGAGTGATTTTGCATTTTGGGTTATGATTAAATAAATATCTTGAAACAAACACAACAGATCAAATAACCGTGTGTGGTTTTTTGATCATATTAAGCAGAGCTTGTATTATGTTTTTTCAGATGATAATAATAATAATATAATATTCTTCCACACATTCACACAACACCATCTAGTCCCAAACTAAGCAGAGCTTGTGCTATGGGTACTAGATAATGGATAAACATATATATATATATATATTTTAAATACTTACATTTTATACAGATTCATGCACACAAATGTTTGACTTGAGCGGGAACAGAACCCGCGACCTTCAGCGTAGCAGTCGCTTACACTCCCACTTTGCCAATCGGTCGTCATATATTTAAGCATATATAATTTCATATGTAAGTATTTAAGAATATATATATTTAAGCTGATAAACTTAAATATATATTCTTAAATACTTACATATGAAATTATATATGCTTAAATACGGACAGATGAATTACACCCAGACACATGACAAAGAAACGTGCTCATCTCGCAAAAAATTACCTAAATAGGGATCGAACCCACTGACACCAGCTGCTCGCCAGGGTCATTGAATACGAGATATAGTCTCGTATTCAATGACCCTGGCGAGCAAGTTATACTTTCAAACTTCAGTTGCGTCGATATATTCACAAACATAAAAGTGGCAATCTTCAAATTACAATGTAGAAAAATAAGCAATAATCAATCACTGTTTCTAGAATGTATTGCTCGTAGCGTGACTTGGCTTGCTGCACGTATCGGCTATGTAAACAACGCCTGTCAGTGCACAAGCCACCTCTCTCGTCTTGGATGAGTGACCGCATGTGGGATTGACATTAGAGCGCTACCATGCTTTGCAAGACTCGTAAAGCTGTCGGTCCCGATTTTTGTCTCAGGGCAATAACCGTCAGGCCATGTCGAAGGCTTCGAGGTGGCCTGAGAACTCCAACACCAGACTTGGTAACAGACAGACACAGGCGAACCTAAAAAACTGTGCCTAGACTTAGACGTTAGAAACAATGCAAATGCTTCAGACTTAAAATAGCTGCTTTCCATATTCACATGTACTCAATATTTGTATAAAAATTAATAAAGCATTTTCTTATCCAAACCTGCCATGCTCACAAATCTCGCATAAAAAAACCTTGAATATAAGTACGACGAGAATAAGTTTTCCCGAAAACATTGAAAGCAATAAAATGGCTATTTATTTAACAGATTTAAAACAACTTTTGACAGATTCCCATTCTGACGCCATGTCAAAGCGAACTCTGTTCATTTTGGCGGCAATATAATTAAAAAAGAAGTTTAAAAATAATACTGAGGTAAAAGTTTTTGAGTCTGCATTCGAAGAATCAGAGATACTTGATTATGTATGTATCTTAGTACGAAAAGCAAAGTCGAGTATATTTATCATAATAATATTTTCAGTAGCAAAGGATGCGAGAAAAATTAATAATAATATAGATGATTTTTTAATAATCTTACTATCTAAGATGGATGGACTGTGTGAGGATGGATATGAAAGAGAAAGGGGTAAACGATCGGATGATTGGTGACAGAGAAGTATGGAAGCGAAGGACATACTGCACCGACCCCAAATAAATTGGGACCAGGGCAAGACAATGATGATGACTGAACTTTATAAAACAACTGTTTTTACGAAAGATTATGTAACGGGTCTGAATCGTGTTAATGAATGAAAAGAAATTATGAAATACCTTTCATCAAAAATAGAAAGGTATTTCATCTTTCTTTTCATTCATTAACACGATTCGATGTGTGCAAATCGTGGTAGTTTAAAGTAGTTACAACTGCTTTTCTTATAATGGTGTTAAATTTAATTTCTTCGAAAATAATAGTAGACTTTGTCAGTGGCTGTACTAAACCTTCCGCAAAAATCTCACTATCTATAGGTGAAAACCGTACAAAAATACTTTTGGTAGGTATTGAGTCTCTTATAGTATGTATACATTTATTTATTTATTTATTTTTACACTTCTGCAAAATGGTATGCAAAGGCGGACTTAATGCTATATAGCATTTTCTGCCAGTCAACCTTAGGGTGATTCAGAGAAGAGTGTGGCAGGTGTATAAAATATATTAAACTTGATATTAATTTTCAATCATATCATAATATATTATAATAATCTACATAGTAAATACTTAATATAAAATTATATATATATATATATATATATATATATATATATATATATATATATATATATATATTAGCGAAGATATTATTATCATATATGTGACGTAAGAATTTCATAATATCAGAGCAAAGTTATTATCATTTGTTTATTGTAGAAAATCTCCCTTAAATCATAGTCATATTTTAGAATCCATTCACTAATTCATTGATAATATTCCATCCTGCTCATTCGCATTCTCTCTGTCGCACTTATGATGTAGGTAGCCATAGAAAATAAAATGAAGAAAAATAATAAATGTAGGTAGATATTTTTTAATTTTGTTAATCTCTCCTTCATACTTCATTCAGGCTTAGGACCGGTAAAATTTATCGATTAACAAGTAATTAAATATGGAGGTATGTAATTAGAAAGCAAACAAATATCAAAATAAAAGAAGGTGTTCTGGACTAAAAGAAAAAAGTAATTTTGGCGTATTTATGAAGTTAGAATCATCTGCTATTTACAAATATTATTTTATCATCATCATGTCAGCCTAGAGACGTCCACTGCTGGACATAGGCCTTCCTCAAGGCTTCCTCAATTATTATTTACTTAAGTTCGTATTATTAACTAAACTTACAAGTATTTCCATTGCCCTTCGAAATGTCCACCACCGTTGTCAAAAGCATCCAATATGCACTGTTTTAATTGATTGACACTGACCGGATCACTTTTGTACACTCACAATAAGATGTCCATGGGTACACAGCTGCACTCGCGATTCCACTCAAAAAGTACGCACGCAGCATAGCTACATACTCCCGTGATATGAACTGATATGATAGGCCATCGCGTCGGGCAAACGTAGACAAACAATTAACTTTTGCAACGAAATTAGATACGCTCACTTTTGCTAGCAATTTAGTACTGTTTGTCGCTTCGTCGGGGCGTGGCGCAGGCGCAGAGGGGCGAGAGGCGGAGATTAAAAAGATTATCCTCCCCATTAAATCAAAAGCGGTTGGCTGTGATCATGTTAGCCGTCACATGATTGTCACCATTTTAGTCCATGTCCTTCCTGCTATTACCTACATCATTAACCACTCCCTTGACACTGGGCAATTTCCGGCGATTTGGCGCAAAGCCTATGTTCGGCCGTGGCCCAAAGTGTCTAATCCTGTCACTCCCAACCACTTCCGACCTATATCTATCCCCCCTTTCCTTTCCAAAGTCCTTGAGGCTTGTGTTCATAAACAACTGTCTCAGTTTGTGCATGAAAACAATATCCTCAGTCCTTTCCAATCCGGATTTAGACCTGGGCATAGCACCGTTTCCGCTATGCTTAAAGTGACTGGCGATATCAGGGCGGGCGTGGAGGATACCAAGATCACTGTGCTGGTCTTGGTTGAATTCTCAAACGCCTTCAATACCGTCAGTCACGATATCCTCCTATCTATCCTATCCTATCTTATGATCTCCTCCAAAGCACTGGAATGGTTCTCTTCATATCTTCGTGGACGCCAACAGTCGGTCAGAATCGATGATTCCTCATCGAGTTGGCGAGACCTCGAGGCTGGTGTTCCACAAGGTGGCATACTATCTCCTCTTTTATTTTCACTCTTTATTAATCTCTTAACCCTGGATCTTCAGTGTTCGTATCATTTGTACGCCGATGATCTGCAGCTGTACACACAGGCTACTACTGAGGATTTGCCGAGTGCGTTTGACGCTGTGAACCGGGATGGGAATGCGCTCCCTCTCGAGATCAGGATGTCGGCCAACCGGTTCACGTTTAAGTCTAAAGTGCGCCAGCACTATATGAAACTGTTTGTTGAAGGTAAGAAATAATAAAAACCTGTATATAAATGATACATATTTATATATATATAAATAAAATTATATATATATATACACATATCACACAAAAGATAACATGAGAGATTTTTATTATTTCTTACCTTCAACAAACAGTTTCGTATAGTGCTGGCGCACTTTAGACTTAAACGTGAACCGGTTGGCCGGCATCCTGATCTCGAGAGGGAGGGCATTCCAGAGGAGAATAGATTGAAGAAGAAGAGAATTGTGAGAAGAGCGAAGATTTCTATCATGTTTAGAGCATCGGTATTGAAAATGCGGAGTTAGATAGCTGCTAGGGCTATTAGGAGAATGAAGTAAAGAGTAAAGTGTAGACAACGCGCGCATATTGCGACGCTGTGGGATAGGTAACCATGATTGCTGAGTACGATATGCTGACACATGGTCGTACTTTCGGAGGTTGAAAATGATCCGAATGCAATTATTGGGAAGTCGGTCTAGTTTGTTGAGTAGATCTGCATTCAGGTCGAAATAATACACATCACCATAGTCGATTATAGGTAAAACCAAAGTCTGTACAAGCATTGTCTTTGTCTTGGCAGGAAGGAACTTCTTCAGGCGGTACAGAGAACGCAGGACACCAGTTACTTTTTGTCTGAATCTGTATCTGGGGTTTCCAGCTGAGTGTAGAATCAAGGTGTATGCCGAGATCTTTGACGGTGGGGCTCAGAGGTACGTTAATTCCATTGTAACGGGTTCTGGTATTAAAACGCAGAAAAGGTTCTATGCGTTTATTTGCCGAGTATTGTCTCACTTCCCTTGCCACGAGTATGACCGACCAACAACACGACACTGGCCTGAACACTAAGGGCGGCAGTCTCCCACGCTGTTCCCTCCGGTAGTGTGTAGGCAGGCTGCTCGAAGGCTGCGCGTAGCGGTAGATCCTCGCAGGCCGTTGGTTCAGCGGGCAGACGCCGGCGGTGCGAGTACGAGGAGCAGGGCAGGCCAGACTCTTCGGCAGAAGTGACGTCGAAGGCGATGCAGGAAGTGTAGCGGTCTAGGAGCGTAGCCGAAGTCTTAAGGTGAACCTGGAACCTGAAGGGAAACAGCATTAGGAAAGCCACAACCAATAGAGTCAGGCAGGCGGCGTCAGCCGGCCTCAGCTAGCAGGTAGAGAGATGGGCAGTACGCTAACGCAGTAAATGTAGTAACTTACCCACAGCTGGGACCAGGATACACGTATGAAGTAGTATAATTATAGATATAGCGGTATAGAATTTAGTAGTGATAGTAGGTTAGTGTAGAGTAGCGGTGCCGGCCTCTCTGTCGGCCCCTTTATATACCGGGCCCTCCATCAGTTCGTGTCGGCGCATTACCAAATATAGGCAAAACTTACGAGCGCGGACGATGGCCTTCTCTGATTGGCCGAGTGTATGGACGGTATTATGACGTACACTCGGTAGGTACCGGTCATACGCCATAATACCGCCCGTCTTAGGAGAGGATTTTACGTGGCTAACAAGGAAAATCCGACTAACTGCGTTAGGTCTATGAGTCCGCTACTGTCCAAGCTAAGACGGCATATAGAGAGAAGGAAGGGAAAGTCTTCTACGGTTTGTTACAAATAGTTAGGCACCATAGTGTATAAATTTTAGGTCCTTAATGTGCCAAAACCCAATAGAATTTCCAGACGCGTTCGACAACTCGTAAACGAGAGGCGACTTTTTATTAATAACTGTGCACTTCACGAATTTAGGGGCTAGTTTCTTACAAAAGGACTTATCCTTGTCGCTCTGATAAAAAGTCCTTTTCCACACAGTGTCTCCCATATTAAACTCAGCTGGTTTACGGCGTAAATTATACGTTTGGGAATTCCTAGCATGAGCTTGAATGAGGAGTGCCTGAACTTTGTCAAATATGCCTGATAAGTGACCTATGTTTTTTGCGTAATCGTCCCTAGGTATGTATACTATATCATCAGCGTCTGTGTCGACATAGTGTGAGCCGCATGGAACTAGTTCACGTCCATAGACTAAAAAACTAGGTGTATAGCCCGTGACTTCATTAACTGCAGTATTTAATGCAAACTGCACCTTAGGTACGAGAGTGTCCCATAATCTCTGGTCATTTCCTACAAACGCCGCTAAGGTAGAACCAATGGTTTTATTATAGCGTTCGACCGTATTGACATGTGGGGAATATTTAGGAGTATAATGAAGATTAGGGATTTTGTACTTGCGCAACATAGCTTTTAAAGTAGCACTGACAAACTGTTTACCATTGTCCAATATAATTGTAGATGGTATACCATGAACTAAAAATATTTTTTCTTCCAAAATATTAGTTATTATTTCAGCAGTTGCACGCCTGATAGGAAAAAGTAGACAGTATTTACTAAAACAGCAAGTTACTACAAAGATGTAGGCGTTTTGTTTTCTTGTGACGGGTAGTGGCCCCACCAAATCTACACTAATGGTTTGGAAGGGTCGTGAACACACTTTGGGTCGTCCCATGGTTCCCAATGGTGCATGGTTCTGATTTTTGTGCGCGATACAAGTGTCGCAAGAATTTATGAACTTAACTACGTCATCGCGCATTTTGGGCCAATAGTAACGCAGTGCTAAGCGCTTGTAAGTTTTAAATATACCGAAATGCCCCGAAGTGGGTTTGGCATGGTTCTCTAATATGGCATTATTTCGATCAGAAGAAGGTAGTACTTCTTTCCATTCGAACTCCTTACGTAGCATACACCTAGATTTAATGAAACGATACAATTCATTATTTTTAATAGAATAGTCTGGATAGTCATTAGGCGAAGATAAACAACCATTGTAGGTGGCTGAATACCATTGATCAGTGTCAACATTAGGGTCATTCACGTTATTATTATTCGCGTTAATTATATTTACAGGTAGGGATCGTGATTACGCATCGGCTATCGGCATACTCGGCTTATTTTCACTTAACACACTACACGGCAATGATTTAGACATGCATACGGATGCGATATGGTTAGGCAGTAATTTAAATAGTGTCCAGAAATCGATGCCTAATATTAAATTACTTGTAACTTCTGGAATAATATAAGCTTTCAATAAGTGAGTTTGATTATTAAAAGTAGTGGGTAAGTTGATAAAACCGCGCGTCAACAATATATTTCCACCCGCGGACCGAATGGAATTAGTGTTGTGACACCGCTGTACTTCTAACCAGGTTTTAGTAATTACCTCTAGATGGGAGTTGTTACCTAGAATTGTAATGGCTGAACCGGAATCGAGCAATCCACAAATAGGTAAACTGTTAATCGTTACGTTAACATAGGGCCGTAGGTCATTTTTAGGTTTATTATCCAGGATCAAGGCGACGGAATAACTAGAGAAATACACTTTTAGAGTGTTTAGCCAATTTCTCCAAACATCTTTGTCAAAATTCGTTGAATAGGTTGTAGAACCTAATTTAGATTTTGACACGCCCCGACCCTGACCAACTAGTTTTTTGGTTTCGTCGATTTACAGTTCGGGCAGTTAGGGAATATCACATCCCTATAGCCGCACTTGAAGCAAATTGCGAACCGATCGCGTTTGCTTTCATTCAAACTGTGATCATAGATACGGCAGCGCGGGCAGTACTTGGACGTGACTAGAGCGACAGAGCTAGGTTTAGACTTAGGTTTGCTAGGTTCGTTGTTCTCAGTGTATTCGGACGTACCCTCTATAGTAGCAACGGGATAGTTATTGTAGGAATTATTACGCGCTCGGTTATTGGGTTTGTGACTGTAAACTAGGTCTGGTGCCAACGTGTCGTTATTATAATACGGTTCGCGGAATTGAGAGTTCAAACATTTCATCCGTTCGTAGTTTAAACATAACGTCTGCAGTGTTGCTATACTGTCTATTGAAGATATTGACGGAGCTAGCACTAGTGAGTAGCATGGACGTATGCTATGCAATAGGATGTCTAACTGTTCGCGTTCGGACAATCGCTTTGACGGTGACAGCCTAGCAAACAGCTGATTCATTATCGAGAGATAAATTATTATTGTTTCGGTAGCACCTTGAGTACGTCGGCGGATTTCATTTAATAACCGGTAGTCATAATCGTACGGTGTGAAATCGTCTATTAATTTAGTGGTGAGTTCTTCCCATGTATTGAAATATTCTTTTAGGCCGCGGTACCAGTGAAATGCGTTCCCTGTGAAAATTTCGGAGGCATATGATAAAATTTTAGTGGAAGGTAGATTACGCGCGGTTTGGAATTCAGTTACGCATTGTAGGAACGCTCGGACGCATCCCGTACCGTCGTATTTTAGCTTAGACAGTTCGCTAACTCTCAAATGCTCGCAATGCAATACTGGGGCTAACCCTGCCTGCGTCGAGGTAGACGGCGCAGGTTGGACCTCTGCCACAGCATCAGCTGAGCGAACAGCTGATTGCTCAATGGCGGACAGCTCCGCCGAGAGCTTGTCGAACCGGCTGCACAATTCGGTTATTCGTTTTGAATGCGCCGTAGGACGTTCCATCCTACGGAGCCTATGGAAAATGTGGTTGTGCAGTGCGGTAGACCTCCTAGCTAGGTTCGCGTCGTAAGAAACAGATAACGAATTTAGTCGCTTGGCCAGCTCAGAGACGGCCTCGCTAGCGCCCTCGAAGTCCACCGCTATGGCCAGACCCGACTCCAAAATGTCATCATTTGGAATGGCTTCCAGTAATTTAGGGAGCTGCTTCCGCAGACCTAGGACAGAGGTAGCCGGCTCCTCACCTCTAATCGCGACCTCGTAAGCTAACTCGTTCTTGTTTAGCAGGAAGTATTTTATGGGGTGTGAGCCCATGGTGTATGAATAACCGCGTAAGTATACACTACACACTACACTTAGTGCGCAAGCGTTCCGCCCTTACAAATGGCCTACTTTACGATTAGGCGTAAAAGTTCGACCGTTAGGACTAATTTGAAAAAACGTTAGAATTCAAAATTGCGAACTAGTACGTAGTAGGTAGTTACACTAAAGGTAGACAATTAGTACAACAATAAGTACCGGTTCGCTGTAGCCGCACCTGCTCGCTTACAATGATGGAGACCTGCTAGATGAGAACTCGAGCACGGAAAGCGAGACAATAACCCACGTAGGCGCCACTGTAGCGGGTTCTGGTAGTAAGAAACGCAGTAGAGGTTCTAGATGCGTTTATTGCAGAGTATTGTCTCACTTCCCTTGCCACGAGTATGACCGACCAACATCACGACACTGGCCTGAACACTAAGGGCTGCAGTCTCCCACGCTGTTCCCTCCGGTAGTGTGTAGGCAGGCTGCTCGAAGGCTGCGCGTAGCGGCAGATCCTCGCAGGCCGTTGGTTCAGCGGGCAGACGCCGGCGGTGCGAGTGCGAGGAGCAGGGCAGGCCAGACTCTTCGGCAGAAGTGACGTCGAAGGCGATGCAGGAAGTGTAGCGGTCTAGGAGCGTAGCCGAAGTCTTAAGGTGAACCTGGAACCTGAAGGGAAACAGCATTAGGAAAGCCACAACCAATAGAGTCAGGCAGGCGGCGTCAGCCGGCCTCAGCTAGCAGGTAGAGAGATGGGCAGTACGCTAACGCAGTAAACGTAGTAACTTACCCACAGCTGGGACCAGGATACACGTATGAAGAGATATAATTATAGATATAGCGGTATAGAATTTAGTAGCGATAGTAAGTTAGTGTAGAGTAGCGGTGCCGGCCTCTCTGTCGGCCCCTTTATATACCGGGCCCTCCATCAGTTCGTGTCGGCGCATTACCAAATATAGGCAAAACTTACGAGCGTGGACGATGGCCTTCTCTGATTGGCCGAGCGTATGGACGGTATTATGACGTACACTCGGTAGGTACCGGTCATACGCCACACCATGAAATGTTACAGGTGGTAGCGATGCCAAGTCCAGCCTGGTGATTATTCTTGGGCTCCCAATGATAATTGCTTGGAATTTCGCAGGATTAACACATAAACCATACTTCTCTGACCAGTTTTGAATTATCGCTAAGTCCCGGTTCACAGCGTCAAACGCACTCGGCAAATCCTCAGTAGTAGCCTGTGAGTACAGCTGCAGATCATCGGCGTACAAATGATACGAACACTGAAGATCCAGGGTTAAGAGATTAATAAAGAGTGAAAATAAAAGAGGAGATAGTATGCCACCTTGTGGAACACCAGCCTCGAGGTCTCGCCAACTCGATGAGGAATCATCGATTCTGACCGACTGTTGGCGTCCACGAAGATATGAAGAGAACCATTCCAGTGCTTTGGAGGAGATCATAAGATAGGATAGGATAGATAGGAGGATATCGTGACTGACGGTATTGAAGGCGTTTGAGAATTCAACCAAGACCAGCACAGTGATCTTGGTGTCCTCCACGCCCGCCCTGATATCGCCAGTCACTTTAAGCATAGCGGAAACGGTGCTATGCCCAGGTCTAAATCCGGATTAGAAAGGACTGAGGATATTGTTTTCATGCACAAACTGAGACAGTTGTTTATGAACACAAGCCTCAAGGACTTTGGAAAGGAAAGGGGGGATAGATATAGGTCGGAAGTGGTTGGGAGCGACAGGATTAGACACTTTGGGCCACGGCCGAACATAGGCTTTGCGCCAAATCTCCGGAAATTGCCCAGTGTCAAGGGTGTGGTTAATGATGTAGGTAATAGCAGGAAGGACATGGATTAAAATGGTGACAATCATGTGACGGCTAACATGATCACAGCCAACCGCTTTTGATTTAATGGAGAGGATAATCTTTTTAATCTCCGCCTCAGCAACTGGAGAAAAATTAAAAGGGGTTATATTGGGGCGAGCTAAGCTATCGATGTAGTCTACCGTTCGTCTCTAGTGGTGTAGAAACAAAATAAATGTTTATATCATCCAGACTAAGACCCCGCGGCGGATCTACATGACTCGCTTTGCCGATACCCAGAGTTCCTAAGAACTTCCAGATATCGGCAGGGGAGGAGGAAGAAATATTAGTAAAAATGTGGCGGCGTTTAGCATTCCGTATCATTTGATTGCAGCGATTCCTGGCCACTTTGTAAAAGGCCCAGTTATCATCACAACGATCCCGTTTGAATTTGCGAAAAGCTCGGTCCCTACGTCTCATCGCCATCTGAACCCCTCGTGTCAACCATGGTGCAGGAGGTCGCTTCAGTTTGATTTTGCTCATTGGAGCATGAACATCATACAAGTGCAGAACGATGTCATTGAAGGTGTTGACTTTGGCATCAATAGTAGCAGCAGCCTCCAGAGGCACCCAATCAATTTTCGACGCATCCATTTGCAGGTTATCGAAATTCATACGTGCAAAACAACGCCTGTACAAAACCTTAGGTTTAGGTTTAGGAGGTTTAAGGGTATAGGAAATATAGATGAGGTCGTGATGGGAAAAACCAGGAACAGGGTGTTGGCCGTGGGAGGACACAAGGGATGGGGCTGAGGTGATGATCAAATCTAGCCATGTGTCATCACTGTGGATGTTGTGATTTGTGGCCTTCATAGGAAGAATATGAAGACCAATCGATTCGATCATAGCTAAGAGTTTCCGGGAACGATGGGAGTTGGGAGAAAGGAGATCAGTATTTAAATCATCCATGATGATATGGTGTTCATAATCAGACCCTAAAGGTTCTAAATCCAAGTCTAATCGGTGAAGTAATCAATATTAGGGGGACAGTAAATTACACCAAAAATGGTACGCGCTCCTTTGACACAAACCTCAATAAAAAGGAATTCAGCAGCAGTAGTAGAAGAAAAAGATGTAATAACTTTATAAGTAAAGTCACTGCGTAGGTAGATAGCAACACCACCACCCCTTTTACCAGAACGATCATTCCGAATTAGAATGTAATCGGTTAGGGGGTAAGTGTTGGAAAGTAGTTTACGCTTGAGCCAACTCTCAGAGACCAACAAGATCACTATGATGACTCGGCAAACTTTGGGCGTTAATGTGGCAAACATTTAACGATTTGTGACATTGCAGACTAAAGGTTCCACGAATGAAGTCACCAAGTGTCTCTGTTACAGAACAAAACCTATCATCAGCAGAACTGTGTGCGGAGTGGAAGGACGATTCATCATCAGATGTCATAAAAAAATGTTATGTACTAAATAAATACGTAAAATAAATAAAAAATAAATCTTCTTCTTCTGCCTGCCCTGTTCCCATATTACTTGGGGTCGGCGCAGAATGTCTTTCTCTTCCATTCTCTCCTATCAGACGTCATCTGATATTATAAATAAAAATAAATAATAATATAAATACAAGTATAATATAAATAAAATAAATATGTCTGGGTGCAAAACTCACATCTCTGCAACACCCGCCAGCTGATACCAACACAAATTACAAAAAAAATAAAAGTTTAAGTCATAAATTAAAATTAAAATTTTAGATTATACAAAAAAAAGGGTTACAATATTTGAAAGATAATCCTGGAAAGCTTAGACTAACTTCCCTAATTTAAGCTGGAAAGTGATATATTATTATTAAAAATGCTAGAACATTTCTGAACGCAATATTTTGAAACGTCAGTATGTCAAAGTGACAGCAGTGTGATCAAAATATGCTTAAAAATATGGAATTGAAGACAATAAAGACATTGAACTTCAAGTTTAGCAAAGTAAATGATAATTAGTGAAATTATTAAAAACTATTGTGAGGGTAAACAAAAGTAAACAATCTCATAAATTGCATAACAAGTAATGCGTTCCGTAACTTGCAACACAAAATGATTTCTATCAAGCAAAAGTAAATGCAAGGATAACTAACTAATTACGTCGGGTCGAAGCTTTGGTGTCGATGCTCGCTGTCACGACGCTCTCACCTCCCGGACAAACAGCAGGACGGGGATCACCTTTCGTCTGCGGATGTTTGGACATCAGAGGATTCAACTCGTCCAATATTTACAGTATCTTCTCGTAGTTAAGGCGAAGTGAACCAAACTTCGGCACCGTTCTTGCGACAAGACGTTGTCGATTAAGAATCTCGATTGGAAACTGCTCAAGCATGCTGGAACAACGTGTTAGATTATAGTTGGTCTGGGCATAGTGACTATAGTAAAATTTATTTATTTAGGTCTACCAGCTATTGTTACAGTAATAAATGCATAATTTACAAAAATAACATCCTTATTACTAACTGCATAATCTTTACAGGTAAACACCACTTGCTAATTAGAGCATGTTTGATTTACCCAATTTAAGTTTAAAGGACAATGGCAGATCTCTATACATCGAAATGTCTGAAATTAAATTGAAGCGCACAGTAATAAAAAATATTTCAAAAAATTCGGCGTAAGTAACAGAGTCTATAAATGATTCTATTTTCACTCGGGAAACCCGGAAAAACAAGATATCGGTGTTTTAGTTTTTAGTTAAGAATGAACAATGTAGGTACGTTTGAATTATCAAATGAAATTATGTCAGATTGACATCAAAACGTAGAAACAATTTGTAGCATCTAACTGTCACAGCCAAAGACAAAAGCAGAGCTGCACAATTTAAATCGGTTTTATGTGAAATCGATACAACATTAAAACGACGCTGTGACGTTTTTACTTGGTTTAAAAGTTGTTTTGCTTCAAAAATTATTAGCTTATTGATGTAATGTTAATTAAAGATTAAATAACTGCATTTTAATAATTATATTTTAATAATCGATACGGATCAATAGCATTCACGTCTATTCCTGTCACACTATTGTCTATGGCAACAATCAAATAATAAAGTAGGTACCTAGTTCGTAATCAATTGGAATGCTTTTTATCATCATAAAATACTCCAGCTTTAACGAGACAAAGTGAAAATATTAAAAATCGTAGAAAAAAAAACAATTTGTTTTGTTCATATGAAGTTTAAGGTCGCCACAACAAATCCAGGCCGAATTCTGCCATTGTTCTTTGCAGAATTACAAATACCTTACATAACTAATTATTGTTAAACAAATAGAGAAAGAAACTGACAATTATACAAAAAAAAATACTAAAATGATAAAGACAGGGCTCTTGCTTTTAGATGTTTACTTATACTTTTGAATTTGTATTGGCAGAATTTTGGTTACTGATCATCATCATCAGCTGTATCTGTCCACTGCTGGAAGTAAACTTCACCAACTTTTATAAACTTATTGTAGTGTGCATCATCATCACTTTTGACCTAGCGCTCTACCAGTTCCATATAAGGCATTTGCCTTGGAACCCATGGTCTGCACTCCGCTGTCTAATCCAACCAGCTATGACAGAGTTTTATGATAGATGACATTTACTGTACGTGGTTAACGCTAATTTAGACAATGATCTTAGAAAAAGAAAGTTCCACAGCTACCATAAACATATTGCTCATAAGCAATAGTTTACTTCTTATCTAGTGTATAATTTAAGTTTATTATTATTTATATAAAACTAAAACTCGCAGACCAAATTGAGGCTATCGAAATGAATCGAAGGATAATGAACAATACTTGTACCACCTGTATACTATAATATGCAAACAAGTTACTTGCTATTTTCTTGAACTCACAAACGGTGCACACACTGAACTTGCCCTACTGTTCTCACCACTCATGGCCATCGGCAACAGTTATTTTTTCCTACTAGCTAACGTTTGACGGAGGCCCTATTAAAAGTTGTTGGCAACTTGAGTCCATTCGTAAGAAGTCACACGTAGGCTATGTCAAAGTTAATGATGGAGTTCAGTAGACAGTTATGCCGTTATATTTGTTACGTAAGACCAACTTTAAATTAAATTCGGAAAGGATATTTGGGGATGTATTATTTGATTTGAGGTTAAAATTGTCTTTATACAAAGCGGTCTCTCTTTTTAATATTGAATTATTCTATCTACATTTTAGCGGATCCTGGGCTGCAAGGCTACATGATTTGCAATTTCTGCACGGTTCTCGTAGTGGTTTAAGTAACCACCTCGCCACCTGACACTGTGCCGAATGTTGTGGTTTCGATTTCCACACGAGAAAATACTTTGTGTGTTCCATAAATTATTGTTTCGAGTTTGGGTGTCTATTATGTCCGTCGGGTGTATGTTTGTGTAGTCAATATCGCTAAATGTTGAAAATGAATTCTATGCACATTTTCTCTTTGCTTGATCATCACGGTCCTAAGCAGTTCGTCAAAATGAGACAAAGGCAAATCGTTGATAAATTAATAATTGTATGCGCGATAAGGAAAATGTTACATTCAACAAAGTCAAACAATTTATTTCCATATAAATCATAAGCGTGTTTTAATTATTAATTATATTGTATCAAAAATCTAAATATGCCTTGAGGAAACAAATTATTTTTACTGACATTTCTGTTGGTCTGACACGTGCAAGATTGCTGTCCCATATACACAAACAATCAAAACCTCTGCCTGCCCCTTTGGCATAGAAGATGGAAATTACACATTTACTCATGACATCAGAAATACATTTGTATGTATCGAAAAGTATTTTTAATGTCATACTATTATTTTGCTTATTGCTTATTTTGCTTTGTTGTTAATACAATGACCACTCGCTATTATCAAAAAAAATATCTGAAAGAGCAACAATTTTTGAAAATAAAATTTCCATTACCAATATTTTATATTTTAATCATCCCAAAGGGTTTTATATTTTAATCTGTAAAATTAATTGTTTGTTTTGGCGCGATAATACTGGTTTGATAAATATTTGTGTTTCCTAGAATTGAAAAATATTGAACAGTAGCTGACCCGGCGAACTTCGTACCGCCATACATATATGTTTTATACATATAAACCTTCCTCTTGATTCATCATTCTATCTATTAAAAAAACCGCATTAAAATCCGTTGCGTAGTTTTAAAGATTTAAGCATACATAACGACCTACAGACAGAATACAGACTTTATTTTATACTATGTAGTGCTTATGATGCATTTACACCTTTCAATCAATATAATTTGAAACACATTTCACACTACTGTAATTGCTAACAAATACAATTTATTTGATTCTGTTAAATATTGTGAGTACTATCAAATAATTATGGCCCATTTTGTTGACAGAATGTGTATGCGACTTCATCATCGTCCTAGCGTTATCCCTGTTCTATCCAATAAACTAATTTAACCAGATTTCATAGAATATTATCCTTTTCATAAAGCGAGTGCTGTTCGATCTCATCAACTCAAAGATACAAGATATACCAATACCAGACTATTTGAAATAATTAACATCGCCAGATAACAACAAATCATCACAAAGATCGATGGCTTTACGTGCTTTTTATGTCACGGGCGTAAGACCTTTTTCCTCTTTCTGGCCATCTATAAAACAAACGGTGATGAATGCTATTGAATTTGCGAATCGAGAGAATCATGCGGGCACCACTATTCCATAGTACACTTTGCTTTCTTTCTCCATGGTGTGAATCTAACAGACTACCTCTTGTAAGGCAGTCTACTTTACTAACTACTCTCAACAAATAAGACGAACTATTAAATGTAAGAATTCTTACGTTTAATAGTTCGTCTTATTTGTTGAGAGTAAGAATTCTTACATTTAATAGTTCGTCTTATTTGTTGATAGTAGTTAGTAAAGTAGACTGCCTTACCAGAGGTAGTCTGTTAGATTCACACCCTGGAGAATTTTTGTGATAAGCACTATGATATAATTTCTTTTATCTATATTTTGTATATGTTAAAAATAAAAAATAAAAAATGTTAAGAAGAAAACAAAATCATATCCATCAGTCATTGGTCTGCTGTATTACTCTGTCTACTATGATATTGGATAGATTTGCGCGCATTAATTTATTCGAGATAAGCTGTTAAAATTTGATGTGATACATAATAGATTTCATGAAAGAGAGAAAAGTGGGTAATGTTGTAGTTGTAGCACAAAAAATATTATATCGGTTATTACACAATTACCGACATGTATAGGATGTACGGTATTTAAAACACTAAAATAATCTTTGATCAGAAATCAAATTCATTTCTTACACGCAACAAATCACGCGCTGCAACCAATCCTCTTACTAATTCCTTTTCGCACATTTATATCTACGGCCTCACAAAGCCAAGCCGTACATCTAATAAACGTCACAATAACTTACCAGCATAGCACAAACAGCTAGACGCCACTCGACACATGACATAGCAATCAACGCTAGCGCATCACAAAATCCGTGCCATGACATGTTTGGACAAGACGTCGAGCCTTACGCCATATTTGAATTGCTAATACCCGCCAGCCTCGCAAAGAAAACAAGACAATTAATTCGGAAACACCACTGCTTGTGTTGATGTTTAATCAGTTAAGTAGAGACGTTTAGGTCCTTTAGATTTGGTTTATAGTGGAGTAGGCGACAGTATGGCGTAATGGGAAGGTGGAGTTCGATTTTCGACTTCTGATCTTTTCTTATGTTCCTTTGTATGTATGAGTTTGTGTGTGCATTTTCCTGAGTTACTTTGTCAGCGGTATACTGATGAATAAGAAAATAATTATAGTAAACATGTCTTAGGATTTGAATCGTGATGTATGTTCTTGGTTTTCCGTACTACTTATAATAAGTAAAAAGGGGGGAAGCGTTAAATGATTGGGATGAAATAATATTAGAAAATCCGCATCAAGTTTGACACCTAGGTTGTAAAAAAATATTATTATAAAAATAAATAATAAAGAGTAACAAAAGAGCAACTCACCTGCTGATTATAATTGGAAGATTCTTATTAATAACGCTTGAAGGAACTAGAATAAATATATTGGAATAGTCATGAGTACGGGACGTCAACTGACTACGAAACGGAAGTGTGAAGATGGCGCGCTTCGACAGAGTCTAGTGTGACGTTCGCTACAGTTGAAGAGGGGGTGACGGTTGACGTTCAACGGTGCAACACAACTCTGACTTGTCTTGAAAACTCCAGGCGGACAACAAATACCTAGAAACTGTCACTCGTTTCGTATTCAGTAATCTATACTATAATAAAACTCAAAGAGCACTTTTTCTGTACATTGAATATTTTTGCGAAATTTCAATTGTATTGTGACATGTTATCGATATAGAACACAAAACAATTTTTTTGGAATTATTGTCTGTCTGTCTGTCTGTCTGTATGTTTGTTAAATCATCACGCAATAACCAGTGAACGGATTTGATGCGGTTTTCACCAATATATTACCTGAAGACCCGATTACAATCTTGGATAACAATCATCACGCTATCACTTATGGGAGCCTAGCAGTGTCATTCAATAAATTTAATAGACTTGAATTCAAGCAAACCACTAAATTGTTTGTATCGAGATAAAGACAAACGCATAGTTTGTGTCTTTGGTTAACATTTAGTCTTTAGTTTATCAGAATCCGTTTATTATATCAAAAGTTATCGCAATTTAAAATATACATGTATCCGCAATGGTTATCAAGTGCTTCGGACTCAATTTGGGCAAAAGTAGTTATAGTTTCTTTTCTAATATTTATATTGTCAGCGCTGGATCTTAACACCGACTATTAATTTTGCCAGTGGTGCCATCTGGTATTATATAAAATTTTAATTTTAGTGGTACATTTGCCCCTGGATGGCACCACTGGCAAAGTTAAAAGTCGGTGTTAAGATCCAGCGCTGACAATATAAATATTAGTGAAGAAGTTAAATAAATTTTTGCACAAATTGAGTTCGAAGCACTTAATAACGAATGCGGATATATGTATAATTTAACGGATACAATTTCTGGTTAGTGTCTGTTTTGCAATGACAATAAGTAAAGCTTAAGGGCAGACGCTAAAAATTGCTGGCGTGGATCTTACGAGAGTTTCTCGCATGGTCAACTTTACGTGGCCCTTTCCCGGGTAAGCGATTCAAGCAAACTGTTTGTCCACGCTCCGGACAACGTCACACAAAATGTTGTGTACGTATGTATACAGAGGCGTTGTAGATAAAATTATCGCGAGATCATGTTATTTTACATTATCAAGGCCACAAAAAGGGATACTTAAAGGATACTGACTTCCACGCGGGCGAAGCCGCGGGCACAGCTAGTTCAAAATAATTATGGTCAGTTTTGTTTATTTGATTTGGTGTGAACTTATAACAAACTGTGAAGCGTTAATAGGCCATAAATCAAGCAACCCGTCGTCAAATATATAACGTAATTAGCCCACTCACGCCCTTACCCATAAAAAATTGCAAGTACATACGAGGATTGTTAATTTGTGTCGCTTTTCTTTACAGTCACACTCAACCCCCCAGTCGAAACAGTTTCATGCCAAAGCCATATCTTTGGCTATCTTTGTAAAGAAGAAAGTCTTTTAAACTACATTTAACCTCCATACATACAATTTCAATAAAAACAATGTCTTATTCTAAATATTATCTAAAAATATATTTTAAGTTCAGACAAAGAATGATGAATCGTCTCGAGTGTTCGTATCGGACGCTATTATTCATCAAATTGTACAAAAAAGGAGTCTTTGATCGTGTCTGTCTATCTCACCTACAATAACAACTGACTATGCAATACCTTACAATAAATTCCGTAATACGTACACCAATTTGCTGGCAGTACTTTATCGTTTAACCGCTGAATTTTATATTCGATCTATGCATTTTTTTTAGTTTTAGATATATAAATAAAAATATAAATATATCTTCTATACAACGTGTAACGGAAATGACGCACATCCTCAGACACCCTAATTAGAATACCTCGTTACAATCATAATGCATGCATTGGAATATTTTTTTTATTTGCGTGAATATTGTTTTTTGAATAAAGTATAAACTCGATTAAAAGTTAAAAGCGTGGTCACTATAAATTTGCGCACGCACACTAACACACGAAACGGTTGCTATGGTAAACAGACGACAGCGATCTGATAGGAACGAAATACGATACGATATAAACAAAATGTTTCAACTTTAGTCTTTATACCACACTCTGATAGAGTGGGGTTTACAAAAATTATGTTTGAATAATTTGTCAGCTACTGTTGATATTTCCAAAGATATGACTATTACTTTCCATCACACTTTTCGGCTTTGGAGTTGACAGTCGACTTTGTATAAAATTATTTATTGTTTGTTAATAACATGCACGATCTATTGTTTCATAATATCGTAAATGACTGATTACCTACAATTATTGATACAATGATTTACCTACAATTATTGATAGATAAAGTAACAGAATATCAATGAAAGACTAAAGCAAGAACGACTTGTTTAAAGTTGTAAATAAATAGTTACATTAATAGAATAATCAAATAACTTACAGGATAAAATCACATTCCTTTAGTCCACTTAACACTTCACTCAACTGTTTCCTCACACATCACATGTTTTCACTGTTTCAAAAGCAGCTAATATCTTAATTAACTCCTAGGCACTTGGTGTCTCCTCACAACAAACTAGAGATTTAATATTTCCCCACGGTGAAAAGATCTGGGAGTGACAAGTTAACATCAAGATGATGCAGAACTTTCCACACCAGCACCGTCATGTTGATAATTACACGTTTTTTCGCAATTAAAATATTTTTTCGCAACTCTCGCTGACAGATTCCCAATGGATGACTAGAATAGATACTTGTCATAACTTGTCTAAGGGCATCGCCAGCGCTTGTCATTGGCCAGCGCGGGCGACATATTACGTCTCGCTCTTGCCTGTTGATAATTACGTAAGCGAAAGATAGATGATAGATATTTTGATGGTAAATTGTTTGTTATTGTCTTTTGCCACTATTGTGTTGTATTAATGTGTGCGTTCGTGTGACCCAACGTCGAACCATAAAACAAATGCATTTTAAAAGAAGGCGTTCTGCTTTGACTTAAGGTTTATTTTCGTATATTTCAACTTTTCAAACAAATGAGTGACTATAATTTACGTTATTTTTATTATTTTAGAACAAAAAAAAACAATATTAAAAATGACAGAAATGGATTCAGTAGCCGATTCTGGACAAACTGCTTTAAGGAAGTGCATATAAATATGTTACATGTTGTATATAAAATGGTTGCGTTACTGACTGAGACAAATTTCTAGAGTTTCTGGTTCAAATCAACACTGTATTTTCGAAATGAGGGCGTATTATTAAATTGGTGATCATCGCTTGCTAAACAGTGAAGGAAAACATCTTGAGCAAGCCTACATGTCTGAGAGTTATTCAATAATGTTCACGAAATGTATGTAAAGTTTGCCAACCGCCGCATGAGAAGTGAACTGACCTTTCTCACTCTAAAAAATTAGTTCGTTACAGGAAGAGCAACAATTTATAATGGTGATTCTAGTAAACGGTATCCCTAGGTTTAGCATTCTAAACATAATATGTTCTAGTAACAATCGTCATATTTAGTATCACAATTTAACTGCAGGGAATATTTTAATCACTTCACTTCTATGTCGGGTAAAAAATTGTGGTTTCCTACCCCGCAGAGTCAAAAATGCGTGTCATTCACAAAATATAATTATATTCACAAGACTGAACTGTCTTTTTGTCTGTTCTATTTTTGTATGGAGACCGAAAGGAAAACTAAATGACTTGAAAAAGCCAATATCACATCATCTTTACTCGTTCCCTAAAATGTGTTGGATTAAATACTATATTATTATTAGTCTTTTCAACTAATCTAATGTCTAGGAACACTTCTTACAGAGTTCACGATACCCATAAATAATGATAAATTACAGTAATCAATAAGATTCATTAACATCTATCAACATCTAACAGTTCAAAATCCTTGTTCAAACACAACCCTACTCGTTCGTTCTCAAGACAGCTCTCGGAATAAATGATAAATAATTTACAACAGAAACAAAATTCATCGCGTATTAATATTGTAAATGGTATAACAATGAATAAAGATGGGAAATTCGTTGAATAGACGATGGTGGTCCTGAATAAGGCGCTGTTATACCTCAGAAGCCATGAAATACCTAATTTTTCGTCGCGCAACTAGCCATAACGGTACATATTACAAACTAGCAAAAAATAGAGCTTAAAGTCAAAGGTCTGAACAAAAGACTTTTGAAAGAATTTTTCATGTATGTAAAATAGAATCATGGTAAAAAAATTACAAAAACGAGGCAGAAAATAATCTTTCGTCTCACTGTTTGCAATATTTTGATCGTAAACTGTCATATTTTATTTAATAATATTGTAGGAAAACTAATGAACTAAAGAATTACCCTATTTATTTTCATATTATACGTGTATATTTTGTAAAATTAAATAAAATCTGCCAAACTTCTATGATTTTGACGCTCGGTAGATCCCATCAATATCAAACGCTTCGGCAATTTAAACCTTATTAGAATAAGCGGTGTACTGAGTGTCAGTTGCTAGTTTACGCCCCGCCCAGACCTCATCATTCGGCTATGAGCCCTGTGAGAGATAGGTCATGTCGCTTGCGTGTCCGCTGCACGAAATTTTACGTAAATATTTTTGCTATTGTAATACGCCGATTTGAGTTCGTAATTTCATGTTTTATGTTATAGACTGAATACTTTGAATCAAATAGGCTTTTCATGTGACTATGGGCACATATAGTTTGGACCTAAGGTTATATTCTTGTTGCGTTTAATGTGTTATTGTTTCTGTGCTTATAAATATATAATTAGAAGAATAAAATATGGACCATTAGAGAAATAAAGTTCTACTAAGGATTTGTACAAGAAAGCGTCGTAATAAAATAGAAATTCATCCATGGCCAAGGATTATTAAATATTAATTTTTACACAAATTATTTTCATAAGAGTCTTTTATGGCTGACTATGTTATAGATTATCGATTATGCATAATATAATTATATAAATTATTCTCATAATACATAGATACCACAGTTTTCAATATTTGAAAGAGTAATAAATCGAATCATTTTATGTACCTACCTATATTGCAAATTCATTAGCTTGTCAGAGCGCCTGGAGCGCTAAGATGCCGCCATGGCGATCAATAAACAGTGCTAATATGGCGCTCCGCAGTCCGCACACAAGCGGTAACGAATGTTGTATTATTGTGCTGTGAACATAAACCTATTTACGTACATCGGGTAAAACTTTGATTATTCATAAACTATTAGGTATGTCTAAATACATCAAATTTCGTTTCAATTTCTAAAATCAATCATTTATAAGTAAGTAGGTGACTTTTCTGTTTGCTATAACACAAGTTATAGTAATTTTTTTAATAATAAAGTACCTAACTAATTATCTTTATTGTAATTACAGTGAAGTTAAAGATAACAGTTCTGAAACGTCTTACACACATTTGACTGCAGTAATTCCTAACACGATTTGTTCAAGAGCTAGCCAAGAAATGCCAAACAATTTTTTTAACAAATTTGACTCAACTCCCTAGTGATGAGGAAAAAATACATGAGGGATAGCAGTGACTACTTCGAATTGCGTAAGAATATGTTGACAGATTCAAATTTTGGTATAGTGGTCAAAAGAAGAGATAACAACAGTAAAGCCAACTTAGTAATAATTATTTAGTACAAATAAAATATTTGCAATGTAAGTAGCAGTTGCGCATGGTTTCTAAAATCAACAACTGGCTTTGCAACAACTGGCGAAGCAAGAAAATGTAACAATCGAGCCTTGTGGGTTATCCGTTTACTGGTGCCACGCCAGATGGATTAGGAAATTTAATGTTCTATAGTTGCCTGTAAAAATGGCCTGGAGAATAGGAGAAGAGCAAGTAAAATACAAATATGGAAACATGATAAAAAACGTGAACTGACTAGTCTAAACAAATATTGTAATTGTTATTACCAAATTCAGGGGCAGCGCCACATTACACGCAAACCAAACAAAAATGTTTATTTGCTGTGTGGAGTGGCGAAGGTATACCACTAAAAATATAAATTATAGAAAAAGATGATGTTATCTGGGAGACGAAAATGAAAGAAAAGCTTGTGGCATTTTATATGAATTGCAAGTTGCCTGAAATTGTTGATTCTCGTCAAGCTCAAGGGATGGCATTGCGAGATCACGGAGAGGAAAATGTTTCATCAGTGCTTGAAGTTTCTATGGTAAGGGTTTCGAAATACGTCGCCGTTTTTAGGGGTTGTGAGTGATTGGAAGGGGAGAAAAGGCGGTCTCGGAACCCCCCCTCACCATTTTCACTTGCCGGAAATACTTGGTTTCCTCTGAAAAAAAAAGAATATCTCCAAACATCGGTGTGTATGGTACTGCCAACTTCCACATTCTTCACACTAGTTTTAAGAAACTAAGGTTGACGGACGAAAATGTGCCTCGTGAACAACAGCAAATAATGGGACTGACATATAAAATCTTAATATATAAAATCCTTGCGTTACTGACTGACTGACAGACACGCTACAGCCGAAACTATTGGGCGCAGGAAGCTGAAATTTGGCATGTATGTTCCTTGGGGACCGTAGGGGTGCACTTAGAAGGGATTTCCCGAAATTCCCACGGGATCGGCCAAACCGGGTAAATTAAAAAAAATGCAGGCGTAGCTGCTGGCGTCCTCTAGTTATATATAAATCTCAAAACAAGTAAAGAAAAAAAAAAGTATTGAAGTCTCATCACCACACACACTGCCTTTAACTTTCGATGAGAATAAAGAAAACCTGCCGGGTTGTAGCAGACAGCTAGCTTTTGATGAGCTGTAAACTCTGTATTTCGTTAGTAAATGATAAATAAATATAAATAAACATCTTTTAATATTTATTTTCTTTGAAACAACACATATTTTAAGCGAAAGAAATTTTTAATATTTTTCCATACAAACACGTATGAGAAGAGCTAACGAAAAAGCAGTAACTCAAATTTTAATTCTATAATTTTCTGAGCGACATAGGAGTATCTCATGAATAAGGTATATCCACATTATATTTTTGATATTACATCTATTTTGAAAAATAATAATGGGTTGGGTTTTGAAACGAGTCGCCAGAATTTGAGGGTTTTGGTGGTGCAGGGGGCTTAAGGGAGATAGTTTTAATCCCTTAAAAGTAATTTTGGCTGCAGGAGTTGCGTCTAAATATTTTTAAAAAATTTCCAAAAAAAATTAAAAACTTCGGCAATTATCCAAAACGGAACGTAGTTTTTATACTTTAGTACAGTTTTACAAATGTAATTTTTAGGTTTTATGTGAAAAACGTGAAACGAAACGCAAACCTGCCATCTTGGAATGATCATATTGACAGCTAATGTAAAATTTGTGCGTCATTGCTTTCGAGTGCCTAGGGCTAGGTGCGACTGTAATAAGTAACTAAATAGGTTATTTTAGGTTCTCTTTTGACCTTTAATCCGAAAATAGGAGCCCTGCGAAGCAGGGCTCCGTCAACCTTAGTTTCTAAAACTAGTATGAAGAATGTGGAAGTTGGCAGTACCATACACACCGATGTTTGGAGATATTCTTTTTTTTCAGAGGAAACCAAGTATTTCCGGCAAGTGAAAATGGTGAGAGGGGGTTCCGAGACCTCCTTTCCTCTTCTCCCAATCACTCACAACCCCTAAAAACAGCGACGTATTTCGAAACCTTTAACTGAATAATTATACCTATAATAACAATAAAACATCCATAAATAAATAAAATAAATCAACTTTTAATAAACTTCAATTATATCGTTACTCGCTTTAGTTGTGATACGGCTTTTGCGCTTAGTAACTGCACTCTTAAAACCACAATACTGCCCGTATTGTGGTTTTAAGAGTATCGTAGCCAAAAATTGTAAAATCGGAACCCTTATAGATTCGCCATGTCTGTCCGCCCGAATATCACAGCCAATTTCTTGCAAAAATAATAAAATAATATTTGAAAACTGGCAGGAATGGAATTAGATGTAGGTATTATATGAACCGCTTCACCATTTTTATACAAAACAAAACAAAAATGATTGGGGCCTCTCCATACATGGAACTGACTTAATTATTTTTATCATCTAACGGCACGTAGGTATTTACCTACTTTCGTCAACTATTAATACCTATAACGTCTAATGTAAACTAGTTTTGCTCATGGCTCCACTGAGAACAAAAATTGCGCTATGCCTATATTGTACAAACAGATTGATTTATGTAATATAAATTTTAATATCAGTATCTCAATTCAATATGCTTAAACGTTTTGCTTGCGATTTTGAAATGTTGGAATACGGATGTCGCCAGAATACGGCCGCACGCGACGAGAATGAAGGGGGGCGCCCCGCAGCAGTCGGAACTACGCGCCCTTCACCTCCTCTGCTTCACCCCCTCATTTACTAAAACAGTCGCTTAGGACAGCGCCATAAACCAATGTTTGAGGAGCTATGTAAAATAACTAATCTCAAACCTGCCGTGTGCGGCGGCCGTATTCTGATTTAGTTTTGCTGTCACAAAAATTGCCAAAATGTGCAACATTTCTTTACGCACCAACATTACCGAATACATTTCTCAAATTCTTAGAAAACCCAGTCTTAGAAAAACAATTTATGATTCACGCAAAATGCTGTTACTTGCGGAGATCGAATACGCAACACTGCGCAGTTCTTAGCGTCGGTCGGTCTTACCTACCGCTTAAACCACAACGCCATATGGTGCAGTCAGTTTTATCCGTAAGGCTTGAGCACATACATGTCAACCAAGTGAAAGTTAATATCATACAATTAGGTCTTTAACTTACCCAAAGGATCCAGATATTGGTCTTTGCTTCTACTTCTTTCAGTAGAATTTTGCATAAAACCGGATGATCTATATCTGCTATTGTCTAAAAGTCACAATAGCTGCAATGCACTAAAACGCCCTCAAATATTCGCTTCCCAAATAACAGAATTAATTTTAAACACTATGCAACATTCCGTTAATGGTTGTTAACACTCGTGCTCCTGAATATCTAAAGGTAAAATGCCATCCATTCCCCATTTCAACAGTATAACAACAGTTGACTGCACGGTTGGCGTAGTGGTTTAAGCGGCTGTCTCACCGCTCGATACTGCGCCGAAGTGTTGTGGGTTCGATCCCCACACAAGACAACACTTTGTGTGACTCATAAATTGTTGTTTCGAGTCTGGGTGTTCGTTTCGTTACTTGTATGTTTGTAAAGTCCCCCGCGACACAGGATTTAGTCCTAATGCGGGAGTTCTCTTTTCAAAAAAGAAAAAAAAAAGTTGCGGTAACAGATTGACCGATGACGGCTGATACTGGCCTCCTGGGGCCTTGCTTTACCAAATACTCTCTGATGGACTGACTGAAATGCCGGCTACACGATTTACAAAATACAACACAACGTTTCAGATTTGATTTTATAAACAGTGTAAGCGTTTATACAATCAAATCTGGCAAGTAAAAATACCTAATAATGTTTCTAAAGAGTTTCTGAATTCTTGAACTCAACTGCATCGGTAAAGCGATCAAGATGACTGTCATAATTGTAAGGGTGTAAAAAGTTTAGCAAAAACATAAGGAAATCAAAAAACAAGATTGGATGTTAATCTAAGTTTTAGCGCAAATTGGATGAAAAATACGTCTAGCAGCAGTTTAGGACTACTATGGACTGATAGATCGATTCTGCTTTTCTTTTATCGAAAAATGTAGCTTTCTGCGGTGCCTAGATCCAGACAGTATAGGAGACTATATAGTTTGTGACATTACCCTTAGAAAATATTTTCTGAAATGTGTATAAGTACGATAGCTGAGTGGAGATACCAACAGACTGCCATGCAGAGGGTATCGGGTTCGAATCCACGGCGCGCACCAATGACTTTTCGGAGTTACGGTGCTTGTACACGGTAAGAAAATACGCCGGGCCTATGCAAGAATTCGTGTCGTAACTACAAAAGAACTGTGTACACTGCTCGCAGCGGTGCACGAAAAAAATCTTGTCTGTCTAATACACGACGCGGCGAACGTTGTTGCGGAGCGGTGGGGGGGGGGGGGGGGCGAAGTAGTAGGGTTCACACAGCCAGGTAAGTAGTGATCTGTGGGTAGTTTTTGTTGTGCGTTTGGTGTGGACGTGTATTGCAGCGTAAAGTACAAAATGGCTGTTGAGTTACTTATAACTTTAGTAAAGGGACAACCGGTATTGTGGGACAAAACTTCAACAACTTATTTTTATGCGAAAATAATCCACAAATTTTTCCTCATTGTCGCATTAGACGGTAAAGGGTAATGATCCCACCAAACTTATTTTTCTCTGAATAATTGGATGAACCCAGTAAAGTCTCTAGTTTTTTGTTTCCTTTTTCATTTTCTTATAATAATAATATGCAATTATCATTCTTTTTTGCTTTGTAGTTAACATTTTTATAAATAAACGAAAATGATTATCAGATTTGTTATTATTTGCGCACCCTACGCCCGACTGACAACTGCACGAAATCTTGTCGTGTACACGTTCCGATTGGTCTTGTCTGCGGAAGACACGAGAGTTTTCGTGTGTAGAACAGACAAAATTCTTGTCGTGTACACAAAGAATTTGTCTTGTCTGCCGCAGACACGGTAAATTTTCTTAACATATACAAGCGCTCTTATGTGCGTATTGAATTATTAATTATCGCTTGTCCCGTGCCTCGGAGAGCACGTTAAGATATGTAGGATAAATTCCTTCCCTCCCGCGCTTCGTACAGTGTGGTGCGAAACAAATAGCTGTGTTTTTTAAATAACTTTTTACCGGTTTTGTGATAATTTTTCAGCTCGTGAGTTGCTTCTGGTTGTGTATTTTAGGATTTAGGCTCCGTGTATTGTAAGTTTTGTACATATTATATTGTAAATAGTGTAAATAAGTGTAATTCATCGATCGGTAAGTCTTTTATTTTTTCTTAATGTAGGTACTGCGAAAAAAGTAGGTAAGTTTTTTTACTAAATTATTTTTACTGTTAAATATATTTGTGTTTAGGTTTCCTTTTGCGGATACAATATAGTATAGTTAAATAAGGTAATGTAATAATGTCTTTATTCTGTAATGAACCACCTGATCGTGGTGGTGGCACGGATTTTTGTACACCGAAGTCGCCAACGACTAAACGTTTATTTAGTGATATGTCACCATCGTTTATTACGCCAGATGATAGGTCAAAACGTTTTCAAAGCGAACCATTGGTAAATAGTGTCAATTATTCTGATAGATATTGTGATTTAGTAGCTCAGGCAACTAGTTATTTGGCCAACATAAATGAGTTAGTGAACGATCAAGGATCGCGTATTAACGTCGCTAACAAAACTGCCATAATGGATTTTACGCAGCGTATAACAGGTATAGTATCCATACTAGCATTAAAATCGTCTAGCAACGAAACTAGGATGGCGCATTTGGAACGAGAGTTAGATAGCTTAAAAAACAATCAGCAAAAGCCGACGTACGCACAAAAACTTAGCCTTCGTCTACCAGCGAAGTCAGTGCCGGCGGCAGCCGCGGTGGAGTCTCACCGTGTCCAACGCCCTGCTATTGTAGCTTACCCGACTACAGAGCGTTCAGCTGAATACGGGTCGTCATCCGCTACGAAGCAGGCACTGATGAAGGCCATCAAACCTTGCGACGAAGGCTTTCAAATAGTAGGTGTCAAAAAACAGCCAAGTCTGGGGTAGTACTACGTGTAGCCAACGAAAAACAACTCAAAAAGTTGGAATCCGTAAGTGCGATTAGGTCTGCCGGTCTACGTCTAGAGAAGCCGAAAGGGCGTAAGCCACGCATTCTTGTCAAGGACGTACCCGGTGCTATGGAGGACAAAGCGTTCATCACGGCGTTATACCGTCAGAATATCAAAGATGAGGTAAGTGTAGATGAGGAAACGTTTATTAAAAATACCAAAATCACTCGTAGGCGTAAATTAGATAGTGGTCGTAAATGGATAGGCCTGGAAGTAGAACCAGACATTCGTAAACATCTTGTTAGCACAAAAGAAAAATTGTTTATAGATTGGGCAACATGTAGGTTTATAGACGACATAGAAATAGTGCGATGTTCAAAATGTCAACAATTCGGTCACGTTCAAAAGTTTTGTACGTATAAAACAGCTGCTTGTGCTCACTGTGCTGGGGAACACGAAACAAAAACTTGCTCAAATAAAGATCTTCCTGATTTTAAACCTTCATGCGTAGCATGTAAACGCCTTAAGAAACCGCATGACCATCGTTGCGGATCTCAGGAATGTCCCACATATAAGTTGAAATTAGAACAACTAATTCTTAATACTAACTACTGAATTAATAGTTTAGGGAACCTCATACTTAGGTAGGTACATCATGGATAATATCGTTATAGGACAATTAAACCTTCACAACGATAGGGTGGCGACATTAGAGTTAGAGCGCTTAGTTATAGAATATAAGTTAGACGTAATACTCGTACAAGAACAATATCAAAATACAAGCCAGAGTAATAAAATCATACAGCTGGACGGCAAAGCACGAGCTGGGATTTATGTCGCGAATTCAAACTTAACTGTAACATCTATTAGTAATCTCATGACGTCACACTGTGCGGTTGCGGAGGTATCTTCTGCGTCCTTTAGAGTTTATGTTGTCAGCTGCTACTTTCAGTATTCACATCCGGTTGCCCCTTACTTACACCATCTTCGCTTGGTTTTAAGGTCCCTTGTGGGCCATAAGGTCATAATTAGTGCCGATGTAAATGCATCATCTACGTTATGGTATGGCAAATATCGTTCTTCTGATAGGGATCGACGGTGCGCCGTCGAGGATTTCATTGCAGAAATGAATTTATCCATCCACAACACACCAGATGCACCACCTACTTTTTGCAGCCCCATGGGCGAGTCTTCTATTGACGTCACACTTTCTTGTGGGGACGTTCGTATAGATAGGTGGCGTGTCCTACCGGACGCGTCATGTAGTGACCACCGCCTAATCGTGTACGAATTCACGTCAAGGCTGCCACGGGACTCGTCATGTATGTCCTCTATTAATTTTAGATATAAAACAAAAGGAGCTAATTGGGATCTTTTTGGTTCACTATTCGCGTCACATGTCAAATACTTCACTTGCTGTAGTCTTTCTGTAGAAGAGAGTGCTGAAATTTTGACTGACACCTTCATATATTGTGCGGATGTTGCCATTGGCCGTGGTTCTATCACCAACACTCGTAGGTGTGATTGGTGGAATAACAACTTAGCTGAACTTCGGCGAGCCTTTCGCAGAGCACGTAGAAAGTTAAATCTATTAAAAAGACGTCAAATAACAGGTGACGTTTATGATACTGCCTTCATTGCTCTTAGAGTTGCTAGATCTCATTATAGGTTTGCAGTTGAAAAATGCAAAAGAAATTTGTTACGTAAGATTGTTGATAGACTCGATAGGGAGGGTCCGTGGTCTCCTTTATATCACGAATTTAAAGCAAATAGATCTATCGACTTAGCTTATACCCAAAATATCAAAATTAATGGTAGACATTCCACTGGTATTGAGGAGACAGCGGACTATCTCTTGAATTGTCTGATACCCAACGATCGGCTGGAGAATGACACAGACTACCACCGTCAGATCCGACAATGGGCTGCTTTGCAACCCGTTTCACCAACGTCAGACCTACCATCCTATGACGAATTTATAAATGCTGTCGGATCTTTGCCGCCTAACAAAGCTTCAGGCGAAGACAAAATCTCCAACAAGATGATAAAGGAAGCTTGTAAAACATCCGGTGAGTCCATTTTGTTTGTGTTTAAACGTTGCATAGCAGAAGGTATTTTTCCTCGTATATGGCGCAGTGGTTACATTAGGATCATACCAAAAAGAGGAGACAAACCGTCCGACGACCCTAAGTCATATAGGCCAATAACATTGTTACCATCACTAGGAAAGCTTTTAGAACGTCTCGTAGTTCCCCGGCTTCTGCCGGGCGGTATTAGATTTAGCGATAGACAATTTGGCTTCACAGTAGGTAAATCGACAGTTGACGCAGTTATATCGGTTAGGAAGATAGTTTCGTCATCAACACTACAATATGTGCTAGGTATATTCTAAGATATATCTGGCGCTTTCGACAACGGATGGTGGCCAATGCTTTTACTTAAATTAAAGTCTCGTGGATGCTTTAGTAACATATATTCCCTCATTTATACGTATTTCCTACATGGAACAGCAAAGTTAAAATTAGGCCACCATGCTGTGTCGAAGGCGCTGACCATGGGTTGTCCGCAGGGATCAGTGTTAGGCCCGTATTTATGGAATCTAGGTTTTGATGACTTTCTAAGCATACCACTACCACCAGGTTGCTCATTGACCGGATATGCAGATGACGGTCTTTTACTTATTCAATCTAATACTAGGGTAGGACTTGAAAGGTTAGCTAATCAATGTTTAGACTTAATCAACAATTGGGGTGAACGCAATCGTTTATATTTTTCTCCACAGAAAACATTTCAATTACTTTTGAAAGGGAACTTAAAAACACCGCCTCGAATCAAATTCAATAACATAACCATTAGAAACAAAGAATCAGTTTGTTATTTGGGGTTAGTTTTAGAGAGAAACTTTTCATTTGTCGAGCACATTAGAACAGTAGGTGAAAAATCTAAAAGAAGTTTTTACGCCTTGTCAAAGATATCAACTGCGACATGGGGGCTTTCGTTCAAAACTTTAAAAGTAATTTATGGTGCAACATATCTGGGTTGTATGTGTTATGGTGCGCCTGCATGGGCTGATAGAGCTACTATCGGTGCTGTACGACGTAAAATGCTACAAAGTCAACGTCTCGCGTTGATATTTTTGTGCAAGGCTTATAGGACAGTTAGTACTGAAGCTTTGCCAGTACTGGCAGGTGTATTTCCAGTCGATCTTGAGGCACAAAGACGAGCAGCAATGTATTACGTGACACGAGATAACATGGATCTAAATTTTCTAGCTCCGCGCGACAGACGTAGGATCGCTAGATTGTTGAACCATCAATCCACAGTCTATGACGATCTTCTTGATGAATGGCAATGTCGCTGGAACACATCAACTAAGGGCCGTCACCTCTACCAGTTCTTCCCATGCGTCCGAGAGCGACTGGCGAGGAACTGGTTGGAGGTGGATCACTGTGTAGCCCAATTTCTTACAGGTCATGGCAACTTTAAGAGCAAGTTGTATTCATTTAAGCTAGTTGATTCACCGTTATGTCAATGTTCAACATCTGGCAACAATTATGAACAATCTGCTCATCACATTCTATGGGAGTGTAGTCTTTGGCAAATTGAACGTAATATCATGCTTAACGAATTAGAGGTAACTTCTGGAGTAGTGTACTATACGGATCTTGTGGCAAGTAGGACGAATTTCCGTGCGTTTAGGCGTTTCTGCCATACATATTACTGGAAACAGGCATAGTTCACAATTTAGGCCCCCTTAATGCTCTTGTCCGTGGTGCTTATCTTTTCTCATCACTATATCTCTTCGTTGCTTGTCTCCCGCTTTGTTAAGGAGGGAAGTGGATTATTCATTTTCCAACTCCTCCAATATACTTCTGATTAAGTTCGTTGCGGGTTCCAAGACAGTTTAACTTTCCCCGGGACTTCACGAGTGTCAAAACTCGTTGTCATCAATGGTCACTGCTGCTGAACCTGGCTACACAGGTGATACAGTAGTGGGAATGAGGGTGGGATTAGTCCCAAAAAAAAAAAATATGTAGGATAACGCTAAGAGGATGATGATGGGTATAAGTATGTATGACTTGTATATACAAGTCATACATACTTATACCCATTTCGTAAGCAGCCTCAACTACAGTAAAAATAAAGGCACAAAATAAAGATAAAAAAATTGTTAATACAATAAAAATTATCGTCAGCCATTACGCAGTTCGCCTATCAATCCATGTATCGGACGAGGACGACACGACAGCACAGATTACTAAATAGTTACTTCGTAAACGACACGACATTTTTGTGACAAAGAAAAATATGACTTAAACGTTTGACTATATTATTAATATATAAAATCCTTGCGTTACTGACTGACTGACAGGCACGCTACAGCCAAAACTATTGGTCGCAGAAAGCTGAAATTTAGCATGCATGTTTCTTGGGGACCGTAGGGGTGCACTAAGAAGGGATTTCCCGAAATACCCACGGGATCGGTCAAAACAGATTAAAAAAAAAAATGTGCAGGCCTAGCTGCTGGCGTCCTCTAGTAAAATATAAATTGCACATGACAATCATCATACTAGGTACATATATGCTAGACGTCAAGAAATTCCGAAAGCTGCTGATCTTTCAAATTTCGATTTTATTCTTCACGTATTAAGTTACGTTTTTCTCTGCCGCCAAAAAGCCGTTGCCGTACCGTATTGCCAATGGACGCGGGACTCACGTCAAAAATTCGAACGTCCTTAATCATAGGAATATTAATTGTCGCCAAGATAACTTCGTTAACGTTGCTCGTTCGAACCGAATCGGTACATCATTCGACAACATTTGCAATGCAGATCAAACCATTTTCATTTTACAATTAAAATAATAAAATTAATTCAATAGGTTGAACTGAAGAATGTTTCTGGTCCACAAAAGGAGCTTTACGACTGGTTTCGATAAATGTTTAATATGTTTAAAGTGATTTATCGGGTCGGTGAGAAATGTTTGTTTCGCTGAGTAGTAAATTTGTCATTAAAGTTCACGCGTAGGTGCTTATATATCAAAATCTACGAGTACATTTCGGTACAGAATAAGTTCTTTAACGTACGGTTTTGAAGATGCGTAGATTATTATATTGTTGCTACGTTCACAGTGTAATTGTGATTAGAGATAAAATTCAAATGTTGGCAGTAACAATAAAAATATTTAAACAATTTTGCGAGCTTTGTAGGCTCTTGGCTAACTAAGCACGTGATACTTTAATGACAAGAATGTTAGCTAACCGAAACTAATAAACGTATGGCTTTAATTAATACTTACTGAATATAATTCGTCCGTAAATTTAGTTACGTCTACATGAATATAAGTATATGAATATGGCAAGTAGAAATGTCCTTTCTGCAGGTTTTAGCTTACAGTTTCGTAAAAATTTACTTACTGGTTTAGAAGGAAAACGTAAGATATAGATAACAAGTATTTTTAATTTTTAGTTATCTACACGTTTTTGTCATGACGTTAACCTAAAAACCAACACCACTGCACTGTGACAAATTACCTACAATAATCTCCCTTACAAAAACGATATTAGCTGACGCATGCCATTTATAATACGAAAGTTCGTTCAATTAATCCTTTTATTCCCTAATACGCTATTCTTCCCCAGACGTCTTCATCCGGTTCCCATTCAACAAAAATAAAGCGAAATTCACAAGAAAAGCAATGAAGGATTTATTTGAAAAATACCCTGCAAGGGTGACTTTAAAATACACACGGTATCGAAAATAAATTTACCGAAATACCCTTTCTCGAAACGCGATCCTACTTATAGAATAAAATCTCATAAAAACCGTATAAAACATTGTTCATTCAGACACTATTGCCTCTGCCATTCGCGAGTAGTGATGTGCGTATATTATCGATATCGAACTATTGTTATCGAATTATACGTCACACCGTCGAAATAATATATATATTAATTAACACGACGTTTCATTCTTTTTGCTAACAATAAGAAGGGAAATAATAAATTGAGTTAATTGTATGCAGCTGCGATGCTTTTGCAATGATTGTTCTGTGTATATTTTGATAAGTTCACTGCTGTAAAACAGCTATGTGTTATGTTGCGCGAATATGAGGAATTATAATTATATTCGTATAATATAACACGCTGCGCTCAGTCGTTAGAACTGTTTTTGTTTTTAACTAAACAAAAATAGGAATAAATATTGTGTTGCGGTGGACTTCACCAGCAATATACGAACCGTGGACCGGCGGGAGATTTAAAAAAAATAAATCCCTCGGACTACTGTCCGGCTTAGAGGTTGAAACAGAAATGATTTAATTATAAAACAAAAGTACAGAGTGTGGTCGGGCGTAATCTAAGCAATCATAATTATAGTGTAATGTGATGCTCGATGAGAGATGACGGCGGTGTTTACACCAACGTAAGTTCTCCAACCCTCTACCACCTACCACCTAATTCTGCTGCACAACCACCTACCATACGTCTCACAGACGGGCTAGTCAAAAGACTTTCGTATGTAAAATCTAAGGGTAAAATTAATTAAAATACATATAAAAGTATTTATTAAAGCAAACAAGGCACATAAAAATTGACATATTTTCTTAAAATCTGAATTTGTTTGGGTGCATAGGGTTCCCACCAAGAACTTAGGGTCCCAAGCCAACCTCACCTGCAAGTGGAGCACCTGCCGATCAACGGACGAGGCTCTGGCAAACAAAATGTCCCAATAAGCGGCAATAGGCTCGCCACCTATTACGTGGGATCAAAACATTGGCGAAAAGTGGGCGTTTAATATGCCTCCGCCTACCCCTTCGGGGAAACAGGCGTGAGTCTATGTATGTATGTAATTTGTTTGAAACAAGTCTCAATTTTAAGCAAAAAAAAATCTTATTCAAGAAACGAGATCTACAAAAATAATCACATGACTTAGGAACTTATTTTTTTCTGATTATAAAAATATAATAATCAACAAGTAATATAAAATCAAAACATTCTCATTACAATCATATCATTTGCAAAATTGCAGGGCATCAATCTTATACATTTTTTCGACGGTGAATACACATTTTTGGGAGCATTCGATGCAAATCGGCTTTCTACACTCAAAACACATGTATTGTGTCCTGCGTTTCTTTTACAGGGTCGCAGGTTGAGCAGTTTTTTCGAGAAGCCAAACTGTCTTCGGAACTGCTTCCACCTAGTAGAACTGGTTGGGTCGAGTCATTACCGCAGTGAAGTAGTCGCCGAAGTGCGATTTGAATATCCCTTTGAATCTTCATATTGTTTTCTCGACGCTTCATATGCGGTCTGGTGAGCTGCTCCGCTAGCCTCTTCATTTTGAACTTGCCCTCTTTCTACAGCTATATTACGTTGCAATGTTCTCGATCCTAATGTAAGTAGAACGGAAGACCACCGAAAGCGATTCTTACTGAAATAGTTCTTTTTTCGAGATCTCGAACGCATTTGTATCAAAAGCTCTTCATCTTGTTCTGCAAGTAAAACCAGAGGAGGTTGAGACATAATAATGTCATAATTTTCCTCAACATTTGATTCTTCACGTTGAGGATTTGATTCACAGCTATCCTGTAATACGTGTTGTATGCAAATATCTAAATCGACATCGCTGCCTTCATCATTTGGTAGGTTTTCGTCGTCAGATGGATCTTGTTCTAACCAACGCTCAATAACTTATCATGCGAAGCCATTTTAAACTGAAACACAATTTCAAAAAAGTCACGTAACCACCTACCATACGTCTCACGAACGAAATACGACCGTTTTTACTTACCAGTGACAAACGCGTGCACCTCCAACCACGACGGGCGCCAATTATTTTACTCTTTGACGGGCGCTTGTGCGGCACTGAGGGACGCGGCGGGAAGGTACAGGGACGCACAAGTTGATACATGGTTGGCGCGACAAAATATAAACAATTTAAATTTCCTTTCGTCTGAGAGACGTATATCAGGTGGTTAAAGGTAACATCAACGGACACAATGTTATAAGACTTACTGGATTTTAGCGTAATTTGGCTGATTGCTCAAAATCACACAAAACTTTCGACATGTCATCCTATATTATGTCGAAAGGCCTTAGGATAATTATATCCTAATCACCGTGAGCTGGAAGCACAAATGTTATCCTTCTTTTTTACATTATTCCTCCATGTGGTCAGGTATGCATGTCAAGTCTTTCTATAATTACGGACTATGAGGTTTTCAGAGTGATGAAACGCGGCTTTGTTGGCAAATTAATTTAAAATAAATAATATTATTATAAAGAATCTTAGCAAATTTTTTATAAAGGTCGTAGGTTTGCGACCTTAACCTAACCTTATTTACAAAAACATCACCGATCACTTATTTCGAAACCTTCGACAAAGCTTTAATAAGCATAAGACTAAATCACATAAACGAAAGTTTCCTTTGTTCCCAGAAATTCCTCTTAAAACATTTTCAACAGAAAGGGTCATTATTGATCACACAATTTAGTTTTCATCGGCCCCAGTGTAACAGATGAGCTAATTTATCTGGCGAAATGGTAGTTTTAAAGTTGCGATACTGAGAGACACTTTCTACGCCCTTAAACGTTTAAATCAACTCATTCTTGAAATAACTTGAATAAATTCTTAATTTTCACACTTTTTTATTGAGTCATACCAAGTTTTTGGTTGTGGCTTATTTTCTTTGAAATCTCTTCACTTCTTGATTGATTTTGCTGCTGCAAGTGAAAGATTAACTAGACTCTTTTTAACACTGCTTTTGCCATATAAAACTGGCATGAAGTAAAGGGATGGGTTGATATTTTTTACTACCACAAAATACTGCTACTGCGAAGCAGTAATGCTGTCGTCTGTTAAACCGTGTTACCGTCGCAGCTGCTGAACCTGGCTACACAGGTGATACAGTAGAAGGGATGACGGTAGAATTAGGCCTAAAAAATCTACAACTGGACGTCGGTCGGCGTAAGCGGATCACGTCGGTAGGAAGACTCCCCAAGGAAACACTACACCACATTTACGGCCCGTTACGCGTCAAGCTATACCCTACGGCCTACGGTGACCGAAGATCATCGGCTGCTGACCAAGGAATTGAAGTCGGGAAGAGGGCGGTGACTTGTCTTCTGGCGCCGTCTCCTTTCTCAGTATTTCTGCTTTGAAGAGGCAAATAACCCTAATATTGAATAACAACGTTCCACCACTCAGCCAACCCTCAATTGACCTAGTAGCCGGTAGTACTAAATGTCGCTTAATAAAGTGATTAAAAGTAATAAATAATTCAGTTCAATTTATTATCATTGTTTTGAACATTATTAGCCGTAAGTTTAATATAATATTATAAAAATACTATTTGTATCTGTATTGTTTGAGTAATAAATTTATTGTATTAATATTTTATTATTATATTATATTGTAATCAAAATGTCATCATATTAAATATTGCTACATAACTGCAGGCACTGTTAGGCCATTTGATAACAGAGGTCCTTCGATTTTCATAGCTTCGTATGTTTATGTTCGTTCGAGTCAGCTATTTTGTAAATCAACATACGAAGTTGCTCGGATCACTTCTACTTTTGTCTACTACTAGAATCAAATTTCGTTTAAATCTCAGATTTAATAATATTATGTTTAAACCAAAAAAATATTTTAAATTATTATTTGAGCCTTTTTAATTACAGTGATTTTTTAATCAACCATTACGTTGAAATGTATAAGCGCAATGATTAATGGGCTACAAGAGCAGGCCTTAACTAGAATAGTGTTTTTCAGCAAATCCATGTAACCAAAATGTAAACTATTTCTACCATTAAATAAAAATCTAAAACATAAACAAAAATAATCCAACACAGTTCTTATAAAACAATATTCCATTACAATACGTCCAAAACTGTCCACAAACAAAACATAATATCATCCCAAAAGGCTCAATATACCGTTGTTTGTTCGCGAATCTTCTTATTCAAGTGGCCCTCCACTGTTGAAGAATGGCCGTCAGTTTCATGTATCTGTGCCGATTTGCCGCCAAGCAACGTCCCACTCGTAAGAGACTCCAGAATATTCTATATTATTATAGACGAGGGCACATTCCATTTTCCTGAAGTACACTTATTATTGCTACACTTTTAGCATTTTAATTAGTTTGTTTTTAAAACAACTTTGGTAGACTCTTTACATAACACCATGCGTAATTCTTAAGATTATCATTATTTTTATAGTGTCTTGTTAGTAAAACATATACTTGTAGAAATTGGAGCACTTGTGATCACACTGAAGAATTGAAATATTTAAGGATTATCACATATTATTAGTTTTATTCATTGGTAGTTATTTTTCCTTCTTAAATCTTTTAGGTACAACAATAAACATAGTTCTGTTATGGTGACATTTTATGTCTGTGCAAGTACACATTACATTGACAAAATGGTAAAAATTTAGTCAAAATGGAAACAGAAATACGAGACATCGATGTTTCTTAAAATTGTTACTAACCCCATCACTAAGTAGACGCGGGTGAAACGATTCGGAAAAATAATTTCCTTTCAATGTACGCGGTATACTTTACGTAACACATGTCAAATACTCACACCAAAATCTACTATAAAACAAATAGCGTGGGTACAATGGAAGAACTAAATAACTCAGATTTTGGCCAAATTGATCTTTTACTACTTATTTTCGTGAACCCCAAAATTTGCCGCATCTTTTGGTCTAACAAACATTCTTATATCTTAACCCAGTCCAAATTAAAGCCATTTTTGTGTTTCAATTGTAGAAATAGATATGTATAAATGAACATTAAATATTAGTAGAAAAAATGACTAACTCTATAAATAAATGAACAACTGTGACTTCTGATCACTTGAGTTTGAAAGAAATTAGCTAAATTAAGTTATTTAGTTCTTCCGCGCACGAAAATATTTTAATGAAACTAGTCAAGTTGAAGGAAAACTAAACAACTTGAGTCATTTAGTTCGGGCATTAATGAGCGTTCTTTCTTTTATAAATAAGTGTTTTTATTTATTTTATCTTCGAGAAAATATAAATTTATAACAGATTCCAATCAAATAAATGACAATAAGTGCAATTATTTAATACGTACACACATAAGCAAAGTTATCGAGCAATTCAGTAGTACAAGTTAAATAAAAAAAATTATAACTAAATCACTAGGTAGCAGAATACAGCAAAATTATCGATTTAGATTCTAAACCCACTGCAACTTAAAGTAGGTAGTACGTGATCCCCCCTGTGGGATCTCCACCTTGTCGTGGTGGGGAGGCTCAGTAACCGTGGATTGGTTACCCGCGGTGAAGCTAAGAGGGATCCAGGAGGGGACGCTCCGCGTGGGCTTGACGGGGCCTGCGCAGGATGCGTCCAACGGTGCGGGTGCGGGGGACAGTTCTGTCTATCCCTCGCAGTCGGGTGCGGTCGCGGGAGGAGAGGTGTGTCGGTGTTGCGTTGCCGCGCGCGCGCCCTATCTCCCGCGACCAAATGGGGGCGCACCATTCGATGCGTCGCGGTGGGGCCGCAGAGGAAGAGGAGATGCGGTGTTGCGTTGCCGTCCTCCCTATCCTCTGCGGCCGCTGAGTGTTTTGGCGGCGGAGCCCAACACCTTGATCCGCCGCCAAGGGAGTTTTGTTCGGGGCCCGCCTGACCATCTGGCGGGCCAATACCCGTCGGGGGGTAGCGACGAATGCTTATGCGAATCCCTGCCCTCCGACACACGGGTACATGAGGAACACGGGTTGGTTTTTAGTCAGTAAGAGTCTGACAGTCCCCTTCGTCCTTCTCCCGGGGCGGAGGGACTCCATGAGGATTTTCCAACCCAACACCAAAAAAAAAAAAAAAGGGTAGTACGTGATATTTTTACCGGCGATTTATTACACACTGTGGCTGGCCTTTGTGGATTACGAAAATGCCTTCAACTCCATTGAAACTGTGCTGACTGCAATGCACTGCCTACACTACATGTCTCTTAGAGAGCTATGAAAAGGACAATGCTAGGGATTTCGCTGATGGATAATTTCCGGCACGACATTATCCGGCAGAAGACCATAGTAGCTGAATTAGTTCGGAGTTATAGAAAATTGAAGTTATGGTCTGTCGATTTAAAAGCAGGTTCTTAAATTAAGGCCACGCCTCAGCAAGCGTAGTGTTGGCCGCCAGAATGGGTCTTGTGGCATACCCTGGAGAGGCCCACCTCTAGGAGTGATAGGCTGATGAAATGAGTTAAATAAGAAGTAGTTAATATAATTGTTTGACCATTATACGCCCCCTTTCTATTATGAAAGTCTAAAGGTGAGAAAATACCTCGCGAGGTAGCGAGCAAGGCGTGACGTGGCAAACCGAAGAGGTAGACAGAAGTTGTTATAAATTTATTACACGCACATTTAGGTCCTACGTAAAAAGGGGGTCTATTGACGTTGCCGGGCACATTGCCAGACTTTGTTCTTCTACTGAGAATTCGGAAAAGTCAGTTACCTACACTCTTTTCTTTTTTTTTTATTAAAAAAACCTGTCAAATTGACTTCACGCTGCCTGATGGTAAGCTGACAGTGAAGTCCTATTGGGAAGGCCACCATCCCCAATTGCTGGTTAAGCAATGTGACATGACGGCCCTCACTTTGACGGCCTTGAGAGATGCTTTTTCACGCCCCGCTTAAAGGACCCAGGATCAAGGGAGGAAGAAAACACGTGAGCTGGCAGTGAGTTCCACATCTTTATGGTACGGCAAAGATAAGATGTACCGAACCTTTTCGTACGTGACGGTAACTGATCTACTGTATAAGGGTGGCACCTTAACCCGGCACGTGTTGTTCGGGATAGGAAAGGAGAGGGTGGGATGAGTTGAAAGAGTTCTTCTGAACACTCACCGTGATACAATCGGTAAAAGACAGCCATTGAGGCTACGTCCCTACGTAATTGCAGAGATTCAAGGGTCTCAGTAGCCTCAAGGTCACCTATGATACGGACAGCATGCCTCTGCAACCTATCAAGGGCATCTAGCAGGTACTGAGCGGAGCCGTTCCAGAGATGAGAGCAGTATTCCACGCAGGGGCGAACCTGAGTCTTGTATAATAGACACAGCTGCTCTGGCGTGAAAAACCTCCTCACTCTGTTCAGGACTCCGAGTTTTCGAGATGCCAATTTAATGACACCCTCAATGTAGTTTCTCTGGTTGAGATTGCGGCGTATGTCCATACCAAGTATATTTAGACCGTCCTGTATCGGTAGTGGAGTTTCCAGAAGAGAAGGTTGGGGAAGGAATGGAGATAACTTTGCTGAAAATGCGCACACCTGTGTCTTCTTGGCGTTGAACTTGACCATGTTTTCAGCACCCCAATTCGAGATGCTGTTCAAAACCTGGTCAAGCTCAGCGACAAGTTTTCGCCTATTTTCCTCAATGTCGGCCTGCTTAGCCGCAGGATGGCTGAGATACCGCCCATGCACGGTACTGTCATCTGCATAGCAGTGTATGCTCCCGAAAGTGAGCATATCATTGATATGCAGAAGAAAAATTGTGGGCGATAAGACGGATCCCTGGGGCACACCAGCATTTACCTGCATAAACTTTGAATTTAGACCTTCGCAAATAACTCGAATACGTCGTTCATGCAGGAAACTAGCAACCCAGTTGCACAATCGAGGTGGCGAGCCGTAAGCCGGAAGCTTGGAAAGAAGCGCACGATGCCAGACTCTATCGAAGGCTTTGGAGATGTTGAGGCTGATAGCCAACGACTCCCCGTGCCTGTCTATAGCCTCACCCCAAAGGTGAGTGACATACGCTAGAAGGTCGCCCGTTGATCGTTTCGGTCTGAAGCCATATTGTCGATCATTGATAAGAGAGCGATCTTCTAGGTAGCGAACGAGTTGGGTGTTGATAATCCGTTCGAATACCTTGCAGAGAATAGGGGTGATGGCTATGGGTCGATAGTTAGCTGGATCAGAACGATCCCCCTTTTTGGGAATCGGTTGTACGTTCGCCTCCTTCCAAGCCTGCGGCACGACGCCAGAGGAGTAAGACAGGCGATACAGGCGTGTAAGCGTTGGAGACAACTCGGCTGCACATTTCTTAAGAACAACCGCTGAGATACCGTCGGTACCACTGGCTTTCCGGACATCGAGAGACCGCTATATCGCGCGAACATCGCATTGCCTGATGCAAACATCAGGCATGGAGTGGCCGCAGTGGTTTATAGATGGCGGCTGCGAACCACGATCATCGATTCGGGAGTTGGCCGCAAAGAGATTGACAAGCAAGTCAGCTTTCTCTTGCGGCCCATGAGCCAGTGATCCATCAGAGCATCGCAACGGTGGCAGCGAAGACTGGCAGAAATTGGATTGCACGGCTTTGGCCAGCCGCCAATATCCACGGCTTCCCGTAGGGTGCGACAGAAGTTCTTGGCCAAACCGTGCAACGCGCTGTGCATCCGCTCTGATGTATGCCCTCTTGCAGACCTTAGTGGCTCTGTTATAGGCCGCTTTTATGAGACTCTTGCCTAACCCGGGAATCGAACTCAAGACATCTCGATCAATACACGCATAGGTTATTACTGGGCCATGGAGGCAATCAGCGACAAAATAAAAATAAAATATACGAAAATTTATGTCATTAATATAGTCTTTTCTGCAAATGTGGACCTTTTTGCACAACTTCTAACTTCAATTTGTCTAGTGATACAGCGTAGTATGCTGCAGTAATAGTTACCCTTTCGATTTCTCTCCATGAAAATTCCAAAAAACAGTCAGCATCTTGCGCCTTCGTTCTTTGGAGTCGATTCCTCCTTAGCAATTTACTGTTTGGAAAGTATTTTTGATTTGGGCGTAGAATGTCTTATCCAGGTTTCATCCACACTCATTAATTGGACTAAAGCTTGGATTTATTAGGCCTAAACTACGCAAACAGAGCATTAAAAAATGTTCATTCGAACGTGGTTTTGGTCTTAACGTGAGCAAACGCGGCACCCATCGCGCTAAGAGCTTGCTCATGATTAAATCTTGATTTAATATGTAACTTATACATTTGTTGGTCATTTTCATAGCCTTTTCTATCTCTCTTACTCAATTCCGTGGTCGTCTAGGACTATTTGGTGAAATTTAGCGAGGTTATCGTCTGTGGTTGCAGTTTTCCACGTCCCGGACCTTCATCTGTATCCCTAGCTCTTACGACCAGGTTTAAATTCAGCTGCCCAAAATTTCACTGTGGTAAATGATGGAGCAGAGAGACAGCGATAGCATAGTGGAGGTAACAATGGCAGTCCGTGCAGAGGGTATCGTGTTCGAATCCACGGCACGCACCAATGACTTTTCAAAGTTAAGTGCGTATTAAATTGTTCATTATCGCTTGTCCCATGCCTCGGAGCACGTTTAACCGTCGGTCCTGTCATGAAGATCTTTGACAGTTGATACGGGGAGTCAGTACCCTCAAATAAACTGATACTGGTATAAACCATGGAATATCGCTATCCCTTTGGGTTGCGGAGGTCAAACGGCAAATTTGTAATATTCGCTCTGTGGAAAATTTGTAATATTCTGTCATATCTGGTTAGACCAGTAAGCGGACCTCGGGCACTAACGCTATAACGCTACGGTGATGATAATGGAGCAGAGAGTCCCCATAAACAGAGTTTTAATCAAATTTAAATGGCGTCGGCGTTTTGTCTTTTAAAAACAAGAATTTAATGACAGGTCGATACAAAATTGCCCATTTTCGCAAAAAACACTCACATCGACTCAATCGTATAATTGTCAAACAGCAATTACTGGTACAAAATAGCTAAAATGTTGGTGGGTAACTTCCACAGGAAGTACAAATACATCCACAACACTTTTATGGCGAGTGCTGCTTCCTTCAGGTTGAGGTCGGAAACTTTTCAGACCACCCTAGTATGTTTTAATGCAAAGGAAAGTTATTTTTGTTTTACTTGATTTTAAAAGTTTTATAATAAGTAATTTATTTGATTTTATTACATAATTTTGATTTTATTATCTCGAAACTTGAAATTTTGAGTTATTCAGTTCTTCCATTATACGCACGATAGGGTAAGTTCTAAAATCATATCTGTGATGTTATAAGAAATTTTGTGATTAAATAGCTTGGAGTTTGTTAATTGTGTCAATTTGTGACGTCACACATGTGAATTTTGAAGCGGTTGGTTTGATTACTCGTTTCTTATGTCTCCTCTGATGACTTGAATTACTTCGTCAAAGACGTTCTTTGTAATTTTGCCATGTGGTGGCGAATGCGTCTATTAATCTGCGTGGATTAAGATAGGGCGCGCGGCAACGCAACATCGACACGCCTCTCCTCCCGCGACTGCACCCGACTGCCAGGGACAGACAGAACTGTCCCCCGCACCCGCACCTTGGGACGCATCCTACGCAGGCCTCACGCAAGGCTACGTGGAGCGTTGTCCATTCCAGTCACTTGGAACTTTTAACCACGCGATGGGAAACGAATTAAAAAAAGAAACCATTTATGAGACGGTAATAAGAGCAAAACTTATAATTTTTAACTTGAACTGTAAAAACAAACGGTCAATGAAAAGGTACCCTAAAAATATTCACAGTAAATTAGTTCCACGGTACCATTAGTTTGACTTAAAAGTGGTAGCTTCCATGATTTTAACGTCGAGATTACGACTTTTTTTCCACAAGTTGTTTGACGACTTTTATAAAAATTGACTTTGAACCAACTTAGCCTATTTCCTCCACGTTTCTATATTGGAAAACCTTATTAAATTAATGTGCAGAGTTTAACTTTATATATTAAGGTACGGTATTAATACGAACGTTACTTTGATAACTTGGTAACAAGTAAGTTGGTGGTGCTATAATGCTTGCTATACAAAAATGGGAATTCATAGAATACAGTGTTATTTTTTGCTACTAATGCGTTTTGGGTAGACGTCAAATGAGACTTAACAAAGTAGTGTTCTTTTTGTTAAAAAATCCTTAAAGTTGTCTACATTTTACGTACATTATTAGAAGGTCGTGTCCGTCGTGTCCATGGTTGAAGTCTGTGTGGTGACCACCCCATGTCATCCCAAGGGTGTCGTAAGAGCCGACAGAGGGAGCATATTATTCAGAGAACAACACTGTAAGAGAAGAAAAACTTGATACAAGCCCTATACCAACCCGTTTGGCTAGCTTGGTATAGTAGGCCAATTCCTCATTTCAAAGGAGAGGCCTAGTCCAGCAGTGGACTTTTAAAGGCTGATGATTATGATGATGATTAGAAGGTAGCTGAGGATAATTATGAAAAAATTACTTTACATCGTGCTATGGCGCTCTAAATGCGTCAAATTAAAATGCTACTAACTGCGTAAGTAGCTCTATCTGAAAGTAATGATTGTGTTGTTTTCGAATGTATATATAGATTTTACTGTCATTTAGGTTCTGCCCTAAGAATATTTGAATATTAAAGTTTATGGAACAAATGGAGGCAAAATGGTGATTCTGTTGTGTACTATTTTATCGATAAATCTAATTCTCAACTCCTGCACATCTTGACTTGAAGGATCACTCACATAATTGGCGCTGCAATTTTTTTATACATACATACATAATATATAGTAATATATTCAAGTTTAGTAAAACCAAAAGATTGACAAAAAATTTCAGAAAACGCGAACACAAGCCGATGGTGAGAACAAACAAAACGGTCAATGTTTTTCTATTTTATAATAGGTTGGGGAAAAAGTTTCTTCGCATTTTTTAAGAAAATTCAAAACATTTTTTTACATAGTATATTTACATTTAACTAAAGTATGTAGGTACCATTTTGTTCGATAACTTTTTGCCATCTTGTAGGTAGGGCCATGGTCCCATTGCAATAGAAATTTCGGGACTTCTGATCAAAATACCGCGACAAGTGGTTTTGGCAGTCGTCTCGTGATGTTAACCGGACACTGCCTAAAGAATTCTGAAGAGACCGAAACAGGTAGAAATCTGAAGGTGCAAGGTCAGTACTATACGGTGGATGCATTAACACCTCCCAGCCAAACTCTCTTAATTTTTGAGCGGCTAAATATGTGTGAGGTCTAGCGTAATCATGATGAAAAACCACACCCCTTCTGTTGATTAATTCCGGCCGCTTTCTCTCAACTTCTTGCTTTAATCTCATCAGTTGTTCGTAGTAGAGTTCAGAATCGATGGTCCTGCCTGGTGGTAACAGCTTATAATGAATAATGCCCTTCCAATCCCACTACACACAAAGCATCACCTTGTTGCGTGTTAACCCGGGTTTTGCCACAGTCTGTGAAGCCTGACCGGCCTTTGACCACGACCTTTTTCGCACGTTCTTGTCTTACGTGATCCACTTTTCATCACCAGTTATCAGCTTCTTCAAAAATGGTTCGGTTTCATTACGTCGTAATAAAGAATCACAAATGAGTACACGGTTCATAAGGTTTCTTTCAATGAGCTCGTGAGGTACCCAAATATCGAGCTTTTTTGTGTACCCAGTTTTTTTCAAATGCGCCAAAACTGTTTTGTGATCAATTCACAATTCTTCAGCTACGTTGTAACTACTGATATGCCGATCTTGCTTCACTTTTTCAAAAACGGCATCCAGTTGCATTTTTACCTTTTTTGTAGTAAAATTTTAAAATGTATCGAATTTCTTCATTAGATTCACTCATCTTGACAGTACGAAACACAAATAAAAATCACACATTTTCCTAATTTGAATTTGGAATTATGTTCTTTAAAATTTAAACTTTCAATGATGCCAAAACCAGCCAGATACAAAAAGTATAGCCAAAGCGATTTTATTTAAAGTTCATACATACTATAATGCGAAAAGACTTTTCCCCATTGACATATATTCTGGTACATATATATCGATGCTTTTCCCCCAACCTAATATATGAAAATATAAAATCTCTCAAATCAAACTAATCCGCGGTAGATAACACGCGGCTTGAATTTTCCAATTGTTTTCCCATATAGAGACAAAAAAATGTGATAATACAACGAAGTGATTTTAAAGCCATCAACGCTTGTGAAAACATTGGAGCTTGTTTTAACGACGTCAGCCTCTGAAATGCTCAGATTTACTAGAATAAACCACTATCCCGCCGAGGAGACTTTTAAGGTGACCTTTCCAGAAATTAAATCGTAGGAATATAATATCATATCTATATATAGAATCAAAGGAAGTAGTATGTCAGTTGGATTGAATATAGAATCATATGAAGTAGTTTGTCAGTTGGTTATACGTAGGTGATTGGCAACTAGCAACGTACCAAGAATTTTGCTTCTCTGCCTCTTAGCAGGCATTTGTCATTTCATCTCCCGAAGGAGTGAAGAGAAACCTTCAATTACCATATTTTTCATGGAAACCACACATAATATAGTAAATATAGGCCATGCGTTCTTTTCATGTTTAAACCTTAGAATCATTCAAAAACTAACAGATTGTGATCCAAGTCTGCTTTCTTGCCTATCTAAATATGTAACAACATAGATTCCCGAAGAAGCAACTGCTGTCTGATGCCAGAGTGATAGCAACATTTTATCCGGAAGACCAGCTATTTCAAATACCAGTATCGTACAAAGTAAGTATAGCGCTCTCTCTCAGACAAGAGGTAACGGATCGCAGAAAAATTTGATTGTAATTGTTTTGAATGCGGATATCGATACAGCATAATAATATGATAACAAGTCTAAATCAGTATACCTACAAAACAAACACGACACATTATATTGATCTAACAGTGCCAAAAAAACTGTCCGGACACCAACCTACGGCGATAAAAAAGGAAAAGTAGCAAACAGGTGACGGATGCCAGCAAGAAATGATTTATCGATTTCACACTTCAAACTTTCAACGTGTTCTGACACAATAAAATATTGGTCCATGCTCTCACAAAGGCTTAGAGCAACACAATACCGTTCCATGTCCCGTCGGGTGGAAAAATTGCAAATTGCAACTGCAATTTTTTCAGGCTCGGATGAAAAATGTCGGACGCAGTGTGTATACTGTCATAATATGCACAGTTCTTCATTTAAAATGTACTGACGCTTGATGTTCAAGCGTTTTCGAATACCAAAACCTCCATTGATTATAACAGCAACCAGTAGGTACTAAACGTGCTGTCCCATATGACGTGGCTTATAAAATTCTTCCAGATCCCTAAGACCCTTAGCTTGCCCGAAATATTAAGCTGTTAAAAGTTACAGAACAATTTATTTTTCCACATCTATGAGCACGAAACTTTTAACGATATAGTGTAAATCTAGTCCTGATATTTTTTGTATAGTAATGAGACACTGTAAGTCTTGAACACAAATTTTCATGTGGAACTTTATGTTGCTATTGTGCGGCATATGCATAGAAAATATGGGCTCTTTAAAAAAAACTTAAGTTATATTTCATTATTATATGTCATAACTATGGGGATGAAAAGAGGAGCAAGCTTTATAAAATAGTCTAGATTTTCGAAATTTTAATATTTATAAGTGATTTTTATTCGGATTAGTCATCGTTGTTTAAATTTATTAAGCAGATCTGGCATGCGTTTACTGCCCTCTGATCGTTTTGTACTGATAGGATTTGTACGTACAACGTTCAACTTCTTAGACCAGTGATAAAAGAGCTAGTAACCTGCGGTTTTCTGTGTTTCAAGCTAACACATAAATATAATTTATTCAGATAGAGTTTCCATTAGATAATTTATTCAAAACTAGATTTGTCTTGTTTTATAATAGCATCCAGTTTTTCTAAATTTAAGTTTATTTATAAGAACTCTTACCGTCGTAACTGATACGTAAATAGAGCCACATAATAAAAGCGCATAATCAGCAGTGTGTTATTTACGAGTACTCACGTCCTAAACCAATACAACACAGTGACCTCTATTGACAGAATTATAACAACATGCAACTAGAAAAACGTGATATGGTTTGTAAGTCGTTTACTTTGAAGCAGGTAAAAACACTAAACTATCATATTTTAGATATTTGTATATTTCTTTACAAGTAAAATATGTATACGATAAAATATTTAATGTTCGGTATAAGTATAACTACCTCTCGTTATATTACCATCAATATTGCCGATAAACTACAGAAAACTAACTAAGCAGTTAACCAAGTAAATAAAGTAAAAGTTAACCAATTTTCACAGAACCGAGTCGATAGACTCAAAATGACCAATAATATTTTACACCAAATATGTAACACCATCAAATAAAAAAGATATCCATGCTCTCAGGCTATAAATTCACCACGTGAGATTTACTTGTGAAGCCTAGCGAGCCTTTTAAGAAAACGCCGGAGGAATCTCGACTAAATAAACTCTCACAATCAGAGAAGTAGCTCCTTGCTTACCAAACAAATCTTAAAACGAAAATGACAAATTATCGTATTTTAAATTATCCTATTTTTTGTTACGTTTCCATTACTATCATCCATATATTATCAAGAAGCTCATGTATTCTATCTTTGAAAATAAAGGTACAAAAGTAAGCCATATTACTAGGAGAAAGTAATTTAATCTCCAAACAGAATTAAAGGACACAAGATAGGACGGTAATACATAATAATAGAGATAATAATATGTCCTAATAATATATAACGTAGGAGTAATACGCTTGGGGGTAAGGTACAGAGGTTTCGCGTTTCTTTCTTAAGATTATTTTAAGGCGAAGCTTTTCACGTATTTTGCTTCTAGTGCACATTCATTTTATTAAGAATTGAGTTTGCTATCTCCTTATATTGTCCGTTTCACCTGTGAATTTATTGCAAAAGGCTTAAAAAATAAGGAACACCCACACCCAAAATAAAATTATGTAGATTATACGAACTTTTTTGCCGAGTGACGTTCGAACCACTTAATATTCGACGCAGTGTCAAAGAATACCTTAAGACTCTCTATAATATCTATCAAAGTTCTTCCTGATATCTATGCGATGACTTAACGTACTCTCTAAAACTTCACAAAAGCAGTAGTCAACAAATTAAACCGCACATATCTTTAAAAGTAAGTGATGCTTGCTGTAGATTCTAATCCATAATTTTCGATTCAGTTAATTTTGGATTACTCACTAGGCGATCATAGAAAATAAATCAAAAATACCATCAGTACCAAACCCAGTACTTCACGATCACCCTTGACCTTTACCACACCCTTAAATCACAGCAAGTCACACTTACAATCCATCCCACAAAACATTCGGCGAGCGAACCCACCCTTAACCAAATCCCTTTATAAAGGGTCCCACATATATTGTAGGTGTTACTAAATATTGAATAAGCGGTATTCTATTGACTCAAGTTGAGCCGCCGGCGTTGCTTGATGTTTGTCTATGGCCCTTCGATGCAAACCATAGAATAAAGAATATTCATATTATATTATCTATGATGCAAACGAACAAGTTGTATGCAATACAGGTTTTAATAACGTTGGTATGAGTTTTGTTTGTATGTCAACCCTGCAAAGTAAATGTACTATGGGTCGAACTTATTAAGTTTTCTTTACGGGGATTAGCTTCGCCAGGGATATGTCCTCGTCTTTTGATGTACGTATGTAGTTGTTTTTCTATCCTTCATAAAGAGCGATGGGAAGGCCTCTATTTTCCTTATAGTTATTCCTATTCTATGCCAGCAATTTTGGTTTCTGTCGTGTTTCGTATTGTGTGGATGTTCGTTTTGTGTTTTTGCGAGTCTGTGTGCGTGTGTGTGTGGCTGTGTATTTGCTATATATATATAGAACCGTTGCTCCGCTTTCTGACATTGAAAAAACGTAATTTTCTTTTCACTTTTGATTTTTTTCAACGTACTGTTGCTAAATATTCTTATGTCATAGTAATATCGTAACAATATTAGCATTAAAAATTCAAACAAAGAAACCCCTCACCTGCCCTTATACCCTATCTTATACACCTCGTGGGTCCCTAGTATACACTTAAGTTAAAGGGTAATATTACACCCACATTGCACCATATTTTGATTTTTAGAGCCTATTGCCGTTACCAGATATATTACCTGACTCCGTGTTGCTACTGAGAATCCGGAAAAACTCAATATAACTTTTCCCAACCCAGGAATTGAACCTGGAACCTCGTGATCAGCAGACGCGTACGCTACCTACTGGATCACGGAGGCAGTCAGAGCTCAGATGGATAAATATATAAATCTATTTTACACCAACTCATGAAACGAATTTCATAAATATATTACAAATAAACGTCACAAAATCCGACACAGCCCATCTATCCAGAGTAGCTCTCGTTAAACTTAGGAACGCAATGAAAAGGGTTGATTAATTATGGATTAACGACAGCGCTTAACTTGACGCGTAGAGAAAATTATATAGGCCCGCCCTAACTAGTTAGGAGACCTTTAAACTTGCCTAGTAACTAAGTCTGGCTAACTTTCTTCGAGGTAAGTCAAATATAATGTTGACTTATGTGCCCACTCTTATATTTATTTTATTAGCTTTATACACAGTTGGGGTGCAGGGTTTAATGCCATGGGCATTATTCCCTTGTCTATCTTTTAGAGATTGCAGTGTTACAGGTGCCGGATGGCTCTAACAACAGTGCAGAAATATCGGTGTAAAATGAATGTTAAAGATTAAGAAAGTGAAAATCTGCATCGATAAACTGGGACAACTTGGTATCTGCCACCAAATGATGTGCATGCCCCCACTAGGCGGGTGAAGCTGAAGCGTCCACCGGCACCCTGGATCACAGCGGGTGTTCGGATGGCTATGCGCCGTAGAGACCGGGCGTTTAGACGGTACAAGAGGGATCGACGTGAGGCCAACTGGGCGCTTTTCAAATCTGCAAGAAATCGATGCAATCAGATGGTGCGCAACGCTAAACGCCGACATATTCTCAGTAATATCACTTGTTCTTCGCCTGCCAGTACCTGGAAGTTCCTTGGAACACTAGGTATCGGTAAACAAAGACATATTGATTTTCGTGGGACTCATGATTTGGATGATATCAATAGTTTTTTCACCACTTCTGCCGCGCTCGATCACCAAATCATGAGTCACACGATTCAGTACTTAGATGGGTTACCTCAACCCAACATTGATTTTTTTCGTTTTTCTCCCGAGTCTCCGGGCGATATCAAAAAGGTCATCCTCTTAAAAATAAAAGCTGTGAATCGAAAAATTAAAATCGAATGCTGTGGGATGCGACAATATCAGCCGTCATATGATTTCGACGATCCTGGATCATCTCTTGCCGGCAATATCCCATATCATTAATTTTTCTCTAGAGTTTGGTACCTTCCCTTTCTTGTGGCGCAAAGCCTACATAATCCCACTGCCCAAAATCCAAAATACTACTCTCCCTGAACACTTCCGACCTATTTCTATACTACCCTTCCTCTCCAAAGTGCTTGAGGCCTGTGTACATAAGCAACTATCATGGTTTGTCCACCACAACACTTTGTTGAGTCCTTTCCAATCAGGCTTTAGGCCTGGTCATAGCACAACCTCTGCCCTCCTTAAAGTGACTGGCGATATTCGTGAAGGTATGGAAAACACCAAACTAACTGTGCTAGTGTTGATTGATTTTTCCAATGCCTTCAATACCGTCAGTCACGAAATCCTATTACATGTCCTCTCCCACCTCAAGGTCTCGGCTGGAGCTCTGGATTGGTTCTCAAATTATCTTCGAGGTCGCCAGCAGTCCGTCCGCGTCGACGAGTCCTCGTCAAGATGGCTTGACATTACTTCTGGCGTTCCTCAAGGCGGCATTCTCTCACCTCTTTTATTTTCTATATTTATAAACCTCTTAACTCAAAATCTTCAGTGCGCCTACCATCTGTACGCAGATGACTTGCAGATTTACTCACAAGTAAATTTGGATTGCATTTCCGAGGCCATTAGTAAGATCAATGATGATTTGGCAGCTATATTGACCTGGTCCGATAACTTTGGTCTAACTGTCAATCCTAGAAAGACTCAGGCAATCATTTTGGGTAGTCAGTGGATTTTAAATAGACTTGACTTCTCGTCTCTGCCAGATATAACATTTAATGGGACCACCATCAGTCTGTACCCTACAGTAAAAAACCTCGGGCTACACTTAGATAACGCGCTGAACTGGCAAGCTCAGATAACTCAGGTGAGTCAGAAGGTCACCGGTTCTCTTCGCGCCCTCTACCGCCTAGTGAATTTTTTACCGTCCGAAACCAAGACAATGCTTGTGCAAACTTTAATTTTCCCACTAATCGACTATGGCGATGTATGTTACTTTGACCTGAATGCAGATCTCCTTAATAAACTTGACCGTCTTCTAAATAACTGCATTCGATTCATTTTCAATCTTCGCAAGTATGACCATGTGTCTACTTATCGCTCCCAACTAAAGTGGCTTCCTATACGTCACCGCCGTAGATTACGTGCTCTCTCTACCCTTTATACTATTCTTACGTCCCCCACCTCTTCGCAGTATTTAACTCCCTACTTTCAACTTTTGTGCACTAACCATGAACGAGACCTCCGTTCTGCTAACAACCTTCTTCTTACAGTCCTTTCTCACAACTCCAATTTTCTTCACTCTTCTTTCACTGTCCAATCTATCCTTCTTTGGAATGCCCTCCCTCTTGAAATCAGGATGGCCAAGACTAAGTATACGTTCAAGACTAAGGTGAAGGAACTTTTATTGGCTGAGTCGGCAATTGTATCATAAATCATATAAATTTCAAATTAATATAATATATTTATACATATTTATTAATATATATATATATATATATATATATATATATATATATATATATATATATATATATATATATATATATATATATATATAATACATGTATATAGGTATATATAATTATTTATGTACTATGCTTGTATATTTGTATTTAGGTTTATAATTTGAAATTATGTGTTATTTGTTAAGTATGTATATAAAATAATGTTTATTTGTTTGTATTTACTTGGAAATCTACGTAATTTTGGTTGTTTAAATTCATTTTCGTTAGTCATATATTACACCTACTTCATTTCTCTCTGCACCACTTTAAGGTAGACTGGGAGATAATGCCTATGGCATTAAGTCCGCCTGTATAAATTGTGTATGTATATGAAGTTTTTAAATAAATAAATAAAATTCCTATACAATTATAAATTCTTGAATGCATGAATGTGACAGAAAAATAAATATCTATTACGCGCAGACAATAAAAACATCATAATAATCGCACAAATAGTCACTAACTACAAGGCCACTACGCCAGTCAATATTATATGCCCTGTATTTGAAAGTTAAATCGTATATTACGAATGAAAGCTTCAAAATTCAAATCAGGATATAACACCGTCGCTAAAAGAGCGGTTTCGCCGTAATAATTTTACACTTTCGTTCCTACAAATTTTCTCTTCCCTATGACAGTAGATTATTAGTATAAAATATAACTTCATAGGAATCTAATTAAAATCAAACCAATAGTTTTAGAGATCATCACCACCGTACAGACTCACGTCTTTATAAGTGATTTAATTAGTAACTTTGATCTTTGCCCTTGGCAAATAACGACGGGTGGGTTTGATTAGTGTTATTCGATTTTGTTACTTGTAGTGATAGTGATAAAGTTTAAGATATGTAATGTTGTCTGTTGACTGCTCCTTTGGGTGGCGGTGTTGTACAAATATTGTTGAGTTATTGGAAATCTAACTACGAGTTTAAACTTCAAGAAGTTTATCAATTGATAGTGACGAAGAAAATGATTTTATTCAATGTTTTTCTTTCCCAATTACAATTGTACGATTGAATGCTAATCGGAAATTCAAAATGAAAGTCTTTAAATAAAAATCTAATATAATAAGAGGTAGAAAATCTAGTGTTTATTTATAGGTGAGTTACAGCTCAGGTGATACCGCTTAAAAAGAGAAAGTCATCATCATCAGCCTTTAACAGTCCACTGCTGGACTAGGCCTCTCCTTTGAAAGGAGGAATTGGCCTACTATACCACGCTGGCCATACGGGTTGGTATAGGGTTTGTATCAAGTTTTCCTTCTCTTACAGTGCTGTACTCTGCATTACAGCAAGGAAAAGAGAAAGTAACATAATGAAAATTAAAATTTAATTTTTTCACTAAACTGTGAAGACAATCATTGTGAAGAAAGCTATTAAAGTATTTGCAATAGTCATGATCTGACTTCTGAATTTGGATAGCGTGGTAGTTCATTGCCCTAATTCTTTGCTTAGCGAAAACGTGCACAGCAGTGGGAATGTTAATAAGCAAACCTACTGCCGAAAAACGTTCATAATTTCTCTTCGAATGCATATTATCATTGTATTCTAGAAAAAGATTTTTTTATTCACACTTTTACTTTCAGCAACGCGAGATGCTTAATCATGTCTTCTGTTCAGCCTTGCATCTGTCAGAGACTAAATACATAGAATTTTAATGGCTTCTTCTGCAAAGCCTGCAATGCGATCACGAACACATTGTTTTATCTTCTGTACAGTACTTTTTTAAGAGTCGTATTATGTTTCAAATAATATATGTAGCATCTTTCCTTGGAATTTGTGAAATATGAAACTCAACATAAATGCTATTTCTTACAACCGTGAACCGGACTTAAAACTTGTCCTTTGAGCTTTCTCTCATTCTATTCAATTTGTTTCTAATGTTGCTGTAGCCAAAATCTTAGAATAATCAGTTTTCTATTGCATAGATAACATGATATCATTTTATTTTTTAGCATGATATCATTTTACTACACAATTTATTTCCATACGTCAAACAAAACTTTTAACTTGTGACTACTGCAATTCACTTGCAACACCACAATAGTGACTTTAAAACAGCACCTAAAATGAAGATAAACATCAGAAAACAATATGCAGTACACAAATAGTGACAGCCGAAACAAATATTTCAAATGAAAAGCAAATGTTTGGCCACGTTAGATGTCCTAAGCAAATACAGTGGGCATGATTGATCCAACGTTTGACTTACTTGGCTGGCCTATTTGGTCATTAATGATGATGAGTTTGGTGTAAAGTAGTGAGAATACTAGGCTTGAATTACAGAATAGGATTTACTATTTAATTTAGATGAATTTGTCACAAAATAAGATGTTTAAACAGTTTTCATCAAAGTATATCAAAAATGAAGTGAGTAAATCTTGAGTATTATCCTGCTTTTTGAATAAGATTTTAATAGAGATTTGGAACAGTGATTTAGAAATAAATGTTATATAACAATGTAGTAGAGCCTTTTCCAGAAAGTAGAGCCTTGCTGATTTCTGCATGAATAGGCCGGCTCGACCGGGAAAGTACTACGAAATAATAATATGGAACTAAAGTAACAGTATGTCTATTCTGTTCCGTTTCGTTTCCTTTTAATCTGAACGAGAGAGGTTCTTGGAGAGATCTTGTAGCGAACGTGCGTTTACTAGTTTTACATTGCACTTTTCAGTGTTCAGAACATTAGAAATTTAAAAAGATGTAATAATTAGAAGAATGTGTAATATAGATCTGTACTCGTATATCAACATTAGTACTAGGCACGGTCCTTCAGTCAAAACTCGTTACTAGTAAGCGGACTCTGGGCTCCAAGGCGAAAAGTCTTGGAAGCAACTGGGATAACGCTAGGACGATGATGACTAGGCACGGTCCTATTCTCAATTGAAAAGGCCACATGTGTGGTTTAACTGAGTTGACCTGTCTTTCGAGAACATTAAGGAGAACTTTCACGAAATCTTTGGTTTCTTCTTGAGACTATTCTTCTCCGGGCGGGAATGGTGCTATGGCTTAACGTGCTCTTCGGTCAAACTATAGTCAAAATTTTGCCCCACATTAGAAATTTTTTTCACATTTAGAGAGCGGCAGAAGACTGGTTTATGTACATATAAGTACAACATTCTAATGATAAGTAGCTTTAACAGTTAGGAACAAAGTCTTGCTTCCTTAATTTTCACTTTTGCACGAGTTAGGCGGTGTGATTCTATCTTCTTTCTATAAGACAATACTCACTATACACTTTTCAAAGAAAAGAGACAAAAAACACCGAAGCTCAAAACAAAAGCTAGTGGCTCATACAATTTACCTTCCAGTGTAGGAATCGAATCCACAACACGCTATCAAATGAAGACAAAATTTGTACCAATTTCGCAAGTATTCCGAAGCTGAACATGGCATCTTGAGGACATATTGGTGCCAACTAAGCTTAGTATCCATGTCGTTTCTATTGTAGGTATTTGTTTTTAAAGAAAAAGAATACTCACCTGAATGCACATCATTCCAGTACATCGAAATTAGCTCCAACACAATTGTCCAACCAATTTCCACTGCAGTGTGTAATATGTGTATCTCCCCTGAATTTACTAACAAAGGCTTTACACCAAATAACGCTTACGTTCCTATTCAATTTCACAATTTTACACGAAACTTTTATTTTCACGTATTGTTCTCGGTTATCATAAAACCTTTGGCGATTGTGTGGTCAGGATGTTATTTTTTATTCAGGGGTGCCGCCATTATGTCATAGGCCCCTCCCCGGGGAGGCACAGTAAGGCCCAGTGATCCGTTCAGGCCTTGACCCCTACGATATATCATTTACATATCCGACCGTTACCTTTCCGTGACCTTCTCGAAACTTATCATAACGTTTTTCTACCCTTTTGACTACCGGTGACCGTTGAGGTGTGCTTGTGTAAATAAGTTAGCGGATTATGATTTCCTGGGTTTCCAAGTTACGTGTATACGAAATGTTTTTTGCTGGATTGCAGCTGATAATCACAAGTTTTAAAGTTTTTGAGGCCTCTGTGGCTGCTTGCCTTTAGGATTCATAGGTTAAGTTCACGCCAGTAACGCTAGTAGTAGACATAAAAGATACAATTATTCAACCGCTAGACTAGTCCATTGCCTAACCTTTGGGCTCAGGAGCCACATTTTTACATTTCCTTTGTAAGAGAGTATGTGTTCAGTGATAAATTTAATATATAGATTGTCAGTTCTTTAGATGACCGCGTAAGCGTATCATCAAGCGGAGTCGCGAGTAAAACGTAACTGACAAACGTAGTACATACGTAAAACATCATGCAGTTCAATCGAACTTTGTAAATCTAACCTTTGAGGCACATACTAAAACTATCATCATACACAGCCTTCGTATTCCACTTTTCGATGTATGTATACGTTCTCTAATTTGCATTAAACGCTGGCCAGACGGGTTCTTGACTATGTTAGATGACGAGATAGCCGGCTGTTTCCAAAGATAATACTTGCTTCCTGTGATATCCTTAGCCTTTTAAAGCACCTACCGAATGCAAATTAAATGGGATAGAGACAATTTATATAATTAAACCGCTAAAAATAATACTTCAGCGCAAAAAAGTATATTCATCTTCTTCTTTACCAACGTCGGTAGCATCACAAACAATTTGTAGCGAACCCTCAAACGATATAATGCGTCAATAAAAATGCTGAGCTTAGCAAGTAAGAAGAGATGACCGTACCCGGCATCTTATATTGGTTTACCATGATCCGATGAACGAAGATATTTACACGGTACGATGTAATCCACTCTTTGTATGAGGCTTTTCATCAAAATTTATGTATAGAGAGTGTTACGTTAGCAAAATAACTCCTAAGATGAAAAGAAGCAGCTTAAATTCATATGATCTACAAATGGTTGTTTTGAGTTGAGTTGTGTCTGTTGATAGAATGATGGTTAAGTCCGCGACACAGGATTAATTCCTAGGGCGACAATTTTCTATTTTAAGATCATGGATCAAGTAACAGCTATTACTAAAATCCTTGCAGTCTTCTTTTTCGTTTCATTGAACTATAATTATGACAGCCGCATAATACCCGGCTAGTCTAATTGCGTTGTGTTGGCCAATCTAAAGGAGAGGATGATGGATGGAGCTTGGACTTCTCCGAAGTCAAAACAATAGAGTATAAGATATTTATGTTTGTTACTTCACAGCGTTAACAAAATACGCGTATATTAGGAATGTATAGAATATGTAAAATCTTCTATTTTAATCATGGCAATGATAATCTCTTTTGATTTCATGCAATTTAAGCATAGAATCCCTTACGACACCACTTCGTGACATATAAAAGACATATTGCATCCTAAGTCAATGCGATTTGCGTTTCATAGAAATGACATTTCTATCAAATTTTTAAGCGTCTATCTATTTTAATATGCTTGCATACTCACTATTGGTTTGCCGAGGATACGTTCTAAAATGTTTTCGCTCACTGGATATCGAAGCATATTTCAGTCTGCTCAAGAGCTTATGAGCAGAAATTGGTAAATACATTGCAGAAATGAGTAATGATTTGAAATAGATGGCTGGGAGAAGCCATAACATACATATACTTAGGTACATACAATATACTTAGGTAGTTCGTTACATCACAACATTATAACGCTTTTTACAGTCCTCTGCTGGATATAAGACACTCCTAATTTGCGTGGCAATTTTTTTGACATTGTGAGGTAATAGGAGGATTTAGCCTACTATACCATGCTAGCCAAACGGGTTAGTTTAGGCATTAATCTCGAGATTTTCTTCTCTTTCCAAAGATACTATTTGCTTTAAGAATTTTCATTAGACGCCTCTTACGACATCTACAGATTTTAATAGGTTAGTGATATTTTTAGCTAATTGTTACCAAATTATTGTCTCGTGTAGGGATCGAACCACTACGCCAACCATGCCGTCTACATACAAACGAAGATAATTAACAGTATTGAACTTTTGCTTTCTCCTATTATATCCCTTGTAACATAGCCACATTGATTTTGATTGCCCTTGGACACCGTATGGTTATTAGATAGAAAGCCAGAATATGACAATCATAATCATTTATTTATTTGTAAAAATAGGTTAGTTACATGTTAGGTGTTACAAAGAGTTGGTATCACTACGTTTTGCCGAGTGGCCTACAAATATTAGGTTATACATTACAACGATAATATTAACAATTTATAACATGCTTTTGTAGCTGAAAGAGATTTTAATATAATTTTATAAATTTTGCATGCATCATTTAACAGGACAGCTGATACAGCATAATATATTAAAATCATTTTTAAATTTTGATTGAGATGATAGTAGCAATGAATCTAATACATTATGATATTGTAATGTCATGTAAAATATAAATAATTAAATGTAGGTCACACACGTCAGGACTCATGTCATAAGTCTTTATAAATTATCATTCAAGTAATCATTAATACTGTAATAGCATTTCTCAATGAGTATAGAACGCAGTTTATTCTTAAAATTAATTAAATCTATGGCTTTTAGAGCGTCAGGTAACTTATTACATATTTCTTGAGCCATACAAAAGAAGCTTTTTCGTTTTAAAGCCGTTAGTGCCTGTGGAATTTCCAGCTCTAATTTATTTTTGTCACGCAACTGCCTATAGTGGCTTTTAAAAGTAACATTGTATAGTGTGATGTTAGTTTTAACAAATACATTTATTTTAGAAATATGTAAATGAAGCTCACTCTTCATTCAATTTATTTAATATAATTCCCCAACGCTAACCTTTTTGGCTGTAGTGACAGCACTATTCATTACGGTCGGTCTACATAATTGCTGTGCACTCTGGATTTGTCGGCTTATATTAATGGAGGATCTTTAAAACAAATATTTTATTATAATAACTTTGTTGTACATAAAACGTTATAAGCAAATAGCTTTTAATGTTGTTTCCTATTTTACAGGTTATTTTTTTTACCTTATTAATATTGTGTTTATCATGTATGAATGATTTGTTATTTTGTTAAAACAATAAACCTATTTTACAGAGCAAATGAAACAAAAAGCTCATATGTGTTATATGAGCTTTTTGTTTCATTTTAACAAAATACTTATTACAAAACAATATATATTCACCAGGAAAAGACAATTTAGAGGCAGACAGTTTAAGTAGAAATCCGGTATTAGAATCACATGTAGGTCAGGAAGAAATATAAAAAATAATCAATTTTATTAAATTGGAAGACATTGTAAATGATCAAGAAAAAAATTAAGACATAAAACTGAATAAAAATAAACTATTACTTAAAGATAATATATATTTCAAAACAGTAGGAAAAAAACGTACTTACTCAGGAGTTTAGTATAGAATTAATAAAAAATATTCACTATAAATATTGCCATATAGGAATAAAACATACGGAAAATAAAATCAAACCATTCTATACAGCAAAGAATTTATTACATAATGTAAAAAGAATCTGTGATACTTGTCAAATATGCATAAAAAATTTATCTAGAACAAAATTTAAATACGGTTTGATGCCTCATCTGCGTCCGGCTGCTTTTCCTTTCGAAATAGTCTCTATAGACACCATTGGTGGATTTGGTGGCTCTCGTTCAACAAAAACATGTCTACAGTTATTGGTAGACCATTTTACCAGGTATGCTTATATTTTAACATCAAAAACCCAAAATGCAAATGATTTCATAAAACTTATAAAAAAAGTTATTCCAGAAAATAACACTGTAATGATTATTTCTGATCAGTACCCGGGCATAAATTCAAAGGAATTCAAAAGTTTTTTAAAAACAGAGAACATACCTATTATATTCACCGCGGTTAATGCACCATTTTCAAATGCCTTAAACGAACGATTAAATCAGACATTAGTTAATAAAATAAGATGTAAAATTAATGAAAATAATAATAAACTAGCATGGACAACTATTGCTCATGAATGTACCAATAGATATAATGAAACCGAACACTCAGTCACAGGATTTTCTCCTACTTATTTAATGGAAGGAAAAAAAATAATATCATACCTGACGAGTTAAAAAAATATTTAACACAAAATGATTTATTAGAAGATAGGAGAATAGCCTTGGAACGAACTTTAAAATCACACAATTATAATAAAAAACAATTTGACAAAAACAGAAAATTTATTCAATTTAAAGTAGGAGATTCAGTTTATGTGGAATATGGGAATCAGCTAAATAGGAAACAACTTCATGAATTAAAAATTGGTCCTTATAAAATCGTAGAAAAAATATCTAACTCGATTTATAGGATAAATACAGGATACAAAAAACTTGAATCAAACTTGTTTCACATTACTAAGCTTATTCCAGCCTCCGAAGATTTTTGATTCTCTTTTGATTTGATGTAAATTAAGCTCACTCTTCATTCAATTTATTTAATATAATAGGATAGTTTCCAGGGTCAAAATAATTACATTTTATTTAGTCCGTATTTTAGATTATAAAACGTATTTTTTATTTTTTCGATTAAATAATAAATAACAAAGATATAGCCCATTAAAGTTACGTGTGACGTCACCCCGTGCCAAAAAATGCAGCACGGCGTGACGTCATACGTAACTTTAATGAGCTATAATTATCTTGGTCATTTTTGGTATAATTTACAAATAAAAAAATACGTATCGCTTATTTTTGAATAATCTAACGGACGGACTTATAAAATATTTTTCGTCAACTAGCCTATTCCCTAACGCTAAACTTTTTGGCTGTAGTGACAGCACTATTCATTATGGTCGGCCTACATAATTGCTGTGCACTCTGGATTTGTCGGCTTTTATTAATGGAGGATCTTTAAAACAAATATTTTATTATAATACCTTTGTTGTTCATAAAACGTTTTAAGCAAATAGCTTTTAACCTATTTTACAGAGCAACACATATGAGCTTTTTGTTTCATTTTAACAAAATACCTATTACAAATATATAAGGATGGAACAGTTATGTTTCTCAGGCTTTTGAATAAAGGTTGATAGCAGCTGTCTGTAGCTGCTTTTTTGAGCCTTAAATACAATCTATGTTTGTTGAGTTGCCCCAATATATAATGCCATATCTTAATATGGACGCAATATAGCCATGATAAACCGTAAGAACAGATTCTAAATGAACTATTTTTACTAGTTTGTAGAGAACGTACGTAATTTATAAATTCTCTTACAAGTCTCTTCTATTTGGGGTTTCCATGACAAATTGCTATCTAGGATTACGCCTAGAATGTCACGCCTGTTTTTGTCTCTATTTTGGTGCCTTCGTATTTAATTAGAATGTTTTCATTCGGAATTCTTTGATAAAATGCATTATTTTTGTTTTGTCTAATTTAATCTTCAGATTATTATTATTAAACCATTCTACTATATTATTATTTTTTTAAAGATAAAGATTAAAGATAAAAATTATTTATTTGTCTCAACATGTGTACATTTTGGTGTTATAATACATATTATACATACAGTCTCAACATGTTCTGTCCATTCCAAGACATGCAAATATTGAATTAAGAATAACAATGTAAGGCTTCTGAAGTAAATTAGTTTTTTTTTTTACCACATACACACATCACCATCTAGTCCCAAGCTAAGCAGAGCTTGTGTTATGGGTACTAGATAATGGATAAACATACATATATACATTTTTTTTTGTAAATACATACATATTATACATAGAAACACCCAGACCAAGACAAACATCCATGGTCATGCACACAAATGTTTGTCTTGAGCGGGAATCGAACCGGCGACCATCGGCGTAGCAGTCGCTTACACTCCCGCTGCGCCAACCGGTCGTCGAATTCAACTAACATAATTATGTAAATTACAAATATGAAACAAAATTAATTATTATCAATATCATGTCAATTTCAATAAAGCCTACAAAAATATCAAAGAAAAAATAATAATGTCAGTTACAGTAATAATAATTAATATCATGTCAATATCAATAAAACCTACGAAATATCAAAGAAAAAAGAAGAATGTCAGTTATAGTAATAATAATTATGTCCAATACAAGTCACAATTAGTAGCACATTACATAATGCTTTTATCATTAAGAAATTCATCTATAGCATTATAACATTTGGCAGTCAGGAGTGTCTTTATTAATCGTTTAAATTGTGTTACATTGAGGGTCTTGCATGAATTAGGTAATCTGTTATGGATTTTTGGAGCCAGACAGAAAATACTTTTGGTTAAGAGTGTTGTATTTGCAGTGTGCATACATAATTTATGGCCATCACGGCGACTGCGACCGGTTACGTCTGACATTTTTTGGAAGAGGTGTGGGTTAGTTTTTACGAACACTGCAGTTTCATAAATATATAGGCTTGGTAACGTTAAAATGTTGTGTTGTACAAAGTGTGGTTTGCAAGTGTCTGTGACTTGTATCCCAAACATGGTTCTTATGCACCTCTTTTGCAGTTTGAACACATTTAATTTGTGGACAGAATTGCCCCAGAATATGATGCCATATCGTAGTATGGGTTCAATGAGGCCATGGTACGCAGTCAGCAAGGCTGGTAAATTAACTAATGGAGCAAGTTTATAAAGCGCATATAATCGTGTGCTAATTTTTTGGATAACTCTTCAATATGAGCTTTCCAGTTCAACTGTCTATCTATGACTAATCCGAGAAACTTTGCATTATCTACATCACTTATCGTATCATTTTTGTACTGTACTTTAAGCTGATCACGTTCGTAGTGATCAAGTGACTTACAAGGTACTGTTAGTGTGCTGTCGTCAGCAAATAGGGTCATAGGTTGCTCAGTTGATCTGGGCAGATCGTTAATGTAAATAATAAATAATAATGGACCTAGCACGCTCCCTTGTGGGACTCCATACGTTACAGTCCGTTCGTGTGAAATACTTGTAAATTGTTTTTTGTCATTATAATAAATTCCTTCGATAACCGTATATTGTTTTCTATTGGTCATGTATGACATAAGCAAATTTAGGATGTTACCTCTGATACCATAACGATAAAGCTTCGTTTTTAGGATGGTATGGTCCACGTGATCAAATGCCTGCGTCATATCGCAGTACACAGCACACACGGGGTTTCTCTTATCCGTGATTACTATTGTCTCATGTTAAAAGTCATAGATGGCCATATTGATAGACATATTTTTCCTAAAACCCTTCTGCTCTTTAGAGATGACACTGAAATGATCCAAGTAACTATATACTTCCCTATGGATGTATTTTTAAAGATTTTCAAAAATGTAGGTAAAAGTGCTATTGGCCGGTAGTTTGACATAAGGTCTTTGTTTTCTTTTTTATAAATTGGTTTGACAATGGCCACTTTCAATCGTTCTGGAAATATTCCATGACTTATGCATAAATTTAATATGTGACTAAGATGGTTACAGATAAGGCTACCAACTAATTTAATAATTTTAGTGGAGATGCCATCATAGCCTACGCTATTGGTATTTTTTAGATTTTTGTTAATGCTTAAAATATTCTGAGGTGTACTAGGGGCCATGAACATGGAATGATTTTTACTGGGTATAGCAGAAGCAGGTTGTGTGCGTGACATGGGAACCGGTTGGATTTTATCTACAAAAAAGTCATTAAAGCTGTTTGCTATTAGAGCAGGGTCCGTTATGGTTTTACTGTTCACTGTTATTTTTGGTATAGCTTGTTTTGGTACATTTAATTTATTATTATTAATTATTTGCCATGTAGATTACATTTTATTATTGGATACATTAATTTTATATATATTTTGTGACTTTTTAGGAAGATTAATTATTTTTAAACAACTTTGAATAATTATTATAAGCTAATTTATTAGATTGAGATGGTTTTATTCTACTCGTTCACAGGAGTCGTCTTTTCTTTTTGCTGCAAATTCGAATACCCTTCGAGATCCATTTGAGCGGTTTAGTTGCTCGAATTGTAATCTTTTTTAAGAGAAAGCAAAGTTTATACATTAGTTGCAACAGATTAAAAAACAAATTGAATGCTGTATTGGCATCATTAGTACAATAAATCTCAGAAAATGTCAAACTACTTATGTATTTTTGAAACCTTTTTACATTTTCAGACGAGTAATCAGTTTGCTCTTTACGCCGTTTGTTTAGATTGTATGTATGATTCACTGGACATCTTAGAATAGGCGCTGTCTGATCATATAGGCTGTATGATCAGACAGCGCCAATTCAACTACCTCAGCTCGCCAAGACTTATGAAAATTTAGTGCAAAGTTGTCAATACATGTTTGGCTTGTCAATCTTGTTGGTTGGTCTAGAGACAGTGTTAAATTAAAATGAAGTAACAGGCACTTAAGTTCTAATGTTACAAGGTTATTTTTTAATACATCTATATTTAAATCACCTGCTAGCATAATGTTTTTGTATTTTTTCCTATTTAATATTGTAAGCAATTTTTCAAGTTTCTTAAAGAATAATTTAATGTTAGCTGCTTTCGGTACACTGTATAAGCATACTATTACAATTTTATAGTATACTTATTCAACCGCACAGCTCTCGAATATACCATTTATTGATAGTATTGCAGCCTCGGGTAGTTATTTCCACACATTTGTCTCAGTTTTACCAATATACATGCTCCTCCCCTAGCACTGCTTGCCCTGCAATAGTGAGCAGCCAAAGTGTAGTTAGGGACGTACAGATGAGATACATATTCTCGCATCATAAAGTGTTCAGTTACACATACTACATCTAAATATTTTTTATTTTTACTTTCAAGTTCAGTTAAACACACAGACAAAGCTTCTGCCTTATTTATTAAACCTGCAGTGTTTTGATGCAGAATATACAGAGACTTAGTGGCGAAAAAAATTATCATTATTTATATTTGTCAGGCTACATTCATTATTTTTATTCAATATCATGCATTCGTCCATTTCGTTATTATTATTAGTGTCTAGAATCACCGTAGCCAGGCAGGAAGGTGTATCAGAAGTGCGCAGTGGAAGGTGTAATACATCTACCTGACCACGATAGACAATATGTCCAGACACAATGCACTGCGTTGCACAGTGAGTAAAGTATTGAGTAGGTACATGAAAATTTTACCTTATAGCTCCTGGTGATGTTCTTGAAGTGGATCTATAGATTAACTTATAATTTTGGCCAAAATAACAAGAGAATCAATAGATACCAGTTTACAATTCGGCGAAGTCCTTCTCCAGACCACGATGCACGTTAGCGGTTCACAAAACTTTTCACAAAAGTTCAATATGTCATCAATTTACAACAAACCTTGCCGGAAGTCAAAAGCGGCAATTACGTATTAAGTTAATTACAAGTTGATTCAATTCGCGTTAATTCAAAGGGCGATCAATTTAATTTAGGTACAAGGCACGCGAGCTTGCAAACGGCGTGTTAATTTTTCAAGGCGGGGACGGAAGTGACAGTTCAGTGTGACCATTGTCAGAAATTTTCAATAGACTAAACAAAATGTTACTCAATCGATCAAATCGATTTGACTTATAATAAAAACTAATTCTATTTCAAACATCCACCCGCCCCGGACCGGCCTACCGGTCCGCTAATCGGTTGGTAGACCTGACAATGTTGCAACCGCTCTTCTCAGAATCGAACCGTCCACCAAGACCTCAGCAAATCGGGGAACTCCATCAGCCCCAGTTACCAAACGAAGGATGCGCCCCCTGCGCCATCTGAGTGGCGGAAGGTTAGCCTCCTTGATCAAAACGAGGTCTCCAATCTTGGGTGGATCGGTCTTGTCGGTCCACTTAACGCGTTGCTGGAGTATGTGCAAATATTCCAAATTCCAGCGTTTCCAAAAGCTCTGAGTAATCTGGCGTACCAATTCAAAACGCGAGAGACGACCAGGTCTCGTATCAATATAGGGGTACTCAGGCAAGGCGACAAGTGGGCGACCAATCAAAAAATGGCCCGGCGTAAGGGCCTCCAAATCATTCGGATCTGAGGAGATCGGGCACAATGGCCGAGAGTTCAAAACGGCCTCAATCTTACAAAACACAGTTGCGAGTTCCTCAAATGTAAGGACAGATTCACCGATTGTCCTGCGCAAGTGTGTTTTGGCCGATTTTACGGCGGCCTCAAATATACCACCCCAGTGTGGACAATTTGGTGGGGAAAACAACCAATTTATCCCACGTCGGGCAAGCCTATCACCTCTATCAGTTTTGTTGGTTTCAAGGCAATTAACAACGTCATTCAAATAATTATAAGTGCCCTTGAAGTTAGTGCCGCAATCAGAACGGATCAAGGAAGGCAGCCCTCTGCGGGATACAAATCTGTCAAATGTGGCTACAAACGCCTCGGTCGTAAGCGAGGAGACCAGTTCTAAGTGTACGGCCTTTGTAGAGAGACAAACAAAAACACACAAGTAGGCCTTAACAGTCTTGCTGTTTCGAAGTGTCGACGTTTTCACCAAAAAGGGACCTGCGAAGTCCGTGCCAACACCGTCAAACGTCCTGCGGGGCTAAAAAGGCCACTTTGAGCAATTCCTCTAAAAGTAAATCATTTTCAGAATTCAAGCAGGTCATAAGCAATTCCTCTAATTTTCGTAAAAAGGACACTTTAAGCAGCAGAATCATACACAATTCATTTCATATCTGAATCATATTTGGCTTCAATGTTACCGCATAAAAAAAATTAAAACCGTATTTCGCCGGTTATCTTTTCTTTTCAATTTTTATTGAATATATAGGTTGTATGTTTAAAAAATCTGGCTAAAAACACAATTTAGTTTTTAATATTATATAATCTTCTGATAAAATTGTAAATAAGCCCTCTTAAAAGTAAATGAGAAATTATAAAAAAACATTTTTTAGACTGTTAACAATTGCATTGTGTACATATTGCTTATCAAAGTTGTCAACTTGTCATTTCCAAGAGAAAGGTTGTAAACAAAACTTTTTATTACTTTACATCAACACGAAACTTTAAAGTGCGTGCGTAATTCAAAGTATTGGATTGGAAAACATAAATCTTGCTTTTAAGTGGATTGAACGTGCAACAGCCCCAAGAACGCATATTTATTATCGCTAGCAGCCACTTAGAAATTTCGGGATGAATTTCAACAACTTAAATGTTGTTGAAATTCATCCCGAAATTTCGTTAGTTTAGTTGTGTATTCCGTGAGCATTGGACAGTAAAAAGGTAAGTGCTGACTCTGTCATATATCAAATATCTTAGTTTTATGTATTTTATGTACAGACATTTGTGCGTTTTTATTGTAGAAATGGAGAGACGTGTATCTAGTAGAGTGTCTGACGCTCAGTGGAACATCTTACTAGATTTTTTGGAACGCCATCCCAACCTAGCTCGAGGCTATAATAACAGAGCGCAAGGAAGAGCAGAATCGTCTCGGCAGTGGGCCGAAGTGGCCGATTTGCTTAATGCTGAGGGAACTGGTACTTTCAAAACTAGCAAAGATTGGTCTATTGTAAGTATTAAAACTGTTCCTACTTATATTATTCAAAGCCAGTGTGATCCCAATATAATTTTTAATATTTTTAAATTATGTCAATTGCAGTATGTCAGCAACTACAAAAGTAAATTGAAGAAAGTTGTTGCTGGCATAAATGCCAGTGCAACAGGTGGAGGGCCTCCCCAAGCCAGTTCTCTATCAGATATCGAGACAAGATTCCTTGCAATCATGGGGCATGGATTTGGACAGGGTGCACCCATGGTTAGTGTAGATCCTTGCCCACAAATGGTAGGTAATCACTTCAAGATCCTATTGTTAAAATCAAGCACAATTCAACAAACAAAGTATTATAGATCTATACATTATTTTGTTTAGGACTTGCAACAGCCGGCCACACCAGCAATACCACATATACTTCAAATTAATGTTGAAGATGTACAGTGAGGAAATTGTCTTATTTATTATCACAGTGTGATTTAAAACACAACATTAGAAAATATAACCAGAAATGTTTTCTGTGTTTTAGGGATATCGTGGTTGAAGATTCTATTAGTGATAGGCCTGTTTCGCCAAATGTGCAAAATGTTGAACCTCATGTTGAAACCAGTGCACCGGTACAAAACCCTACCCAGGATGATGCCACAGTGCATCTGCCTCGACGAACTCGGCAAGCAAGATACCGAAGTAGGTAAAATGTATTACCCCACTATATGTACACTGGACAACCACAAAATTAATACTAATTATTTGAATTGTCCTAGGTCGCCCACTCCTTCCTTTGGATGAGGCTCGAAGGGTCCTGTCTCAGGTGGAGATGGCGCGTGCGGCAGCTGATGCTGACCAAGCCAAAGCGCTGACGCTTTTAGGGCAAAATATGGGCCGTTTGGCGGATATTGTGAGCTTGGTAGCACAACAGATTGGCCGGCTTGCGGATTTAGCTGAACAATATTTCCGACCCTGACTTGAAATTGATTTACATGTGAGTTATGTACTTTATGAGTGCATTTTTAATATTATATTAATATAATTATAGGCCTATGTGCAGCAGTGTATGTGTTTTGGCTGAAATTATGATTACATCATTATGCCTATAGGTAGTTATGTACCTATGATTTCCAGAAGTAGAACATATATATGGGATCAATAAGGACAACCAAATAATTTCAATCATAATTTAATCCAATTTTGTTGTAATATTAACAATTGTCTTGTTATCTTGCTGTCCAAAGACGTTGCACAAGGCTATTTCTAACTGATTCACCACTGGCTAGGTGATGATTTCTTCTTGATAATGAATCATTTGGCATGGTTATTATCTGAAAAATAAATGTTTATCTGTTTATTACCGTTAATAGTAATATAATGAATTTAGAAACTTATCCCTCCACTCATTTGTGACTTGATTTCTGACAATTTTTTTTACCTGCATATTAGATTCATGTTGTTCAGCCTGAGGTTGTAATGGTATTACCGGTAGCCTGGCAGCATTCGCAATATTGTGCAACACTACACAAGCATTAGTAATATAGCCAGCCATTGTGGGATTGTAGTGTAGCTTCCGATCTACTAATAAACACCTCCAACGGGATTTAAGCACTCCAATGGTACGTTCCACAGTATTCCGTATCCGACAATGCAGATCAGTGTAGTATCGCTGAGGCGTATCGGGGTCTGTATTCAATATTGGAGTCATTAGGGTTGGTCGCAAGGGATAACCTGAGTCACCTGAAACAAACTCAGTCTTTAAAAACGCACAAATACAAAAACAACATTCACCTTTTTTTTCAAATACCTTAATACTGACCTAAAAACCATACTTTGTCATTTTCAGCTTGGTTGACGTGTTCCAAGAGGGTTTTGAGTCTATGGTGGTTCCAGATAAATGAGTCATGGTCTGCACCTCCATGGCTTGCATCAATACTTATAATATTTAAATCTGAGTCGCAAACCTGAAATAATTGTATTTGATAAGTATTAAATATTTTATTAGGATTATGAATAGCTAGATTAATTAGACAATAGAGATTAAGCGTCAGTGTTAATGCTTCGTCCAGAAACTGGACAGAAGATAGTAAAATAAGTATAATATAGGTTAAATTTAAGAACTTTTTATCTCTTTTTTTGTTTTTGTTGTTATAAGTTTTATTTAATGTTGTTCCTTATTATTATTTTTGTTACTTTTTTTCTTTGTATTAGAATTTAATATTATTATTATTGTTTAGTGTACTTATATGTGAAGCACAAAATAAACATTTTCTTTTCTTTTCTCTTTTAATTAGATGTGAATTAATAAAGTAATAAATGTTTTTGAATACTGCTTGATTTTAGTTCCTTACATAAATGATTTTATGTCATTGTGTAGGCATACCTATCTAGAATTTTAAGTTTAGTTTATATGTATACTGTATAGAAATAAAAGTGTACATACTAATATAGCATTGTTTACTTTTATCTAATTAAATATATCAATTCTGCTAAATTTTATGCTTTGTAGCTATAGGACACCTATACAGGGACAGTATACTAATTGTCTAATATTTTTGTTGTAATTTTAATAAAATTATTGTGGAAGAAGTAAGTAGTTGCCAACTCACTATTTGAACATTTAAGGAGTGATATCGTTTCCGGTTAAAATATCTATGTTCATTTTCTGCAGGCTTAACAATGGCAACATGGGTGCCATCAATATAACCTATCACGCCAGGCATTCTAAACTTCTCGTAGAACCTGAAAAGATATTATAAAACTGTTATTGATAGATATATGTTCTGTCGCCAAATGGCTACAATGGTAAGCTCATAATTTATGAGTAAGTTGAATAGAATTCACATTTAAAAAGATTCTTTTAAATTACTGAGATATTGATGAGTGCAAATATAAGGCCTAAAACAATAACTACTTACGATAATGATATATTATAAACAGAAAACGGGGATATTTTTTAGCGCATCGGCGATAGGAGGGTTTGTTTGTATGGAGTTATATTGCATAGCTAGAATTAAATGAATTATGGTCGAATTACGACCACTACGGTACGACCAGTATTTATAGAAGTACTTAACAAATTGATAACAGCTATTCTAACTCACCCACTCTTAATTATACTGCGTTCTTCTCGGGTTTGGAGAAATCGAATATATTTTGTCCGGAAGTGATTATTATTAAGGGCTAGTGTAACCTCTCTCACACAATTTGATACACTAACTTGATGCATCTTATGATGGGCACTTGCTCCTATAAACCTTTGGTATGACCCAGAAGCATAGAAACTTAGTGTACTGAGGACCTAAAAATAGAAATTATTAAGTGGTTAAAGGATTTTATTAAGTTCTCTAGCTGAACCCGCGTCTTCGCCCGGGTGATATTTAAATAGACATTTGAACTTACCTTTGAAATAAGACTAATGCCACTTCTGCGCGTTAGTATAAATGGCTCTAACTCTTGTATGAGGTCGCGACACACACTTTTATTAAGACGATAGAGTCCTATAAACTCCGAATCAGGCATATCAAAAGAAACTTCCATATTTCGAAAAGCTACACTTCGTCTCCTATATAAAATACTCTCTGTAACACGGGCGTGCTCTAGGAAATTAGCATAAAGCGCTAAATCAGCCATTTTCAAGAACAATTTCCAAAAAACAAACGAAATGAATTGTAAAATGTTGTTCTTGAGTAACTTTTTATGAATCTGTTAATTGACATTAAAGCAATTCATAAGTTGTGGACCATTTTACGATTCTCCATACAAAACTGTCATACAGATGAATTGCGGAATATGAATTGAAAGCAGATCATATTATGAACTGCGTATTAAGTGGCCATTTTACGATTTCCTATTTGATTCACATTATGATCATAGTATGATTCTGCTCAAGCGGCCTTTTTAGACCCGCTGCTTTCAGTTACGCGATCTGCCGGTAAATCCCCCATCAACGGCTGCATTGTAGAAGCCTTGAGCTTATAGCAAGGGATGCAGCGAAAGACTACACTCCGAATAATTCTTCGGGCCGACAAAATCCAAAACTCGTATTGCAAAATGGCCAAGAGCGCATTATAACCAGCATGCGAATTTTTAAGGTGACGGTCAGTTACCAACAAGCGTACCAAATGGCCGTCCTTAGGTAACAAAAGGGGGTGACGTGCCCCGTAAGGGAGGTTGGCGTTCTTGAGACGCCCTCCAACGCGCAAGAGACCCGTATCGTCCAAAAAGGGGTTCATTTTAGATACAGCTCCCGATAATTTCGATTTCCCTGACTTAAGGATAGCAATCTCCTTCTCAAAATGCGCCAATTGCACAGAACGAACCCAAAAGGTGAGGGACTCCTGTCGTTCCTTTGGTGAGAGAAACGGTGTCAGACGTTTCTGTTGTGGGTGCCTAAAATTAATTTAAAAACAAAACGCTTTATCCAAGCAGTGACACCTAACAACTTGTCGAGGGAGCTGTAACGATTCAACAAAAAATTGGGGTCGAAGGCGCATTCTACCTTCTCAAGAGCGAGTGTTCGTAAACCCGGCAAATTAGAAGTATTCAAAACTGGCGTTCGAGGCCAATCAATTTCTGGTCGACTCAACCATTCCGGACCCCACCACAGCGAATGACCTATCAAACTAGGCGTCAAGCATCCGCGCGAGGCACAATCAGCGGGGTTCAGCTCACCTGGCACGTGTCTCCAAACAAGCTTGACTTCGGATTTCTGGATTTGGGAGACGCGATTAGCGACAAATACCTCCAAGGTGTGAACAGAAGCCTTCAACCAACAAAGAACAATTTGGCTGTCTGTCCAGGCGTAGGTCCCATTAATACAAATGCTTTTACCCAAAGTGTTAGACACGTGGTTCAATAAGCGTACAAGTAGTGCTGCTCCCGAGAGCTCCAATTTCGGAATGGTCCGAGATGTCCGAAGGGGTGCAACCTTGCTCTTTGCCATGATCAGGGAAACTCTCACCTGACCTGAGGCACTGACTGTGCGCATGTACACCACGGCCGCGTGACCACGTTCCGAGGCATCACAAAACCCGTGAAGGGTTGCCTTGTACTTCCCGGGAGGAAGGATGGGACGAGGCAAGGAGATCTCGTTGACGGCAGGAAGTGAGGATACAAAAGAGGTCCATTCCTCAACAAGAGTGCCGTGTAGAGGTTCGTCCCAGGTCAATCCTGCTGTCCAAAGCTTCTGCAGGAAGCATTTTGCCCAAAATATAATTGGACAGATCCAACCGTTCGGATCAAAGGTTCTGGCGACAGTAGACAACACGAAACGTTTAGTCCAAGAACAAGGCAGTTTCAAGTCTACGTTATATGTAAAGATGTCTTGGACTGGTCTGTACTGAACGCCGAGAACAGCCATCATGGCGGGGTTGTCAACAATCTCAAACAAATGTGGATCCTGCTGATGATCCTCTGGCAAGCCTTCCAAAAGCGCTGGTGAGTTGGAAATCCATTTGCGCAACTCATAACCAGCGGAGGCCAAAATACCTATCAATTCGTCCCGCAGGAGGATCGCCTCGTCCACTGTGGAGGCGCCCGAGCAAATGTCATCGACGTAAATATCGTCTTTCAAGATGGCGGAGGCTCTTGGGAAACGTAAGCCTTCGCGGTCTGCGAGCTCCCAAAGAGAACGTATTGCCATGTAGGGGCTTGACCTTAACCCGTACGTATTAGTATTGAGCTCGTAGACGACCATGGGATCACGAGGAGACTCTCTCCAAAGGATCAGCTGGAAGCGACGGTCATCAGGGTGGATAATCGTCTGCCTGAACATCATTTTTATGTCGGCCACAAAGACAACCTGATGTCGTCGGAAGCTGGTGATGACGTCACAAAGGTCCTTGACCAACTTGGGACCAGAATGCAAGCACTGGTTCAAGGATACGCCTGTTGAAGTCTGCGCAGAACCATCAAATACGGTGCGCAGCTTGCCAGTCGATGGCTTCAATACCGCATGATGCGGGAGAAAGTAATGCTCCACCGAACGCATATCCAAATTTGACACAGACATGTGTCCCAACTGTTCATATTCCCTCATGAACTCAATGTACTTCTGTCTGAGCTCCGGATCACGACCCATGCGACGCTCCATAGCCAACAATCTCTTTTCGGCTAAAGGTCGTGACTCACCAAGCGGAGGCCGAACAGACAGAAAGGGCAGCTTCGTGATAATCCGACCAGAACGGAGTCGACCAGTGTTGTTCTGGAAGAACAGCTCGCACTCCTCTGTTCTGGATTCAAACGGGCAACTTGAGGGGGCTCCTCTACCTCCCAAAACCTCTGAACTGCATCAGAGAGAGCAGAGCCTACAGCCAACAAATTATCAAGTTCAGGTGGAGGGGGGTCCCTAGGTACAGGTCCCATCAAAGCAAATCCAAATATGGTCGGGATGGCAGTCAAACCATTTGGCACCAAGACCCGTTTCCCACCAATCAAAATTTCACCGAGGACATCAGAGCCAATCAACAAGTCGATTTGTCCCGGTGTGTCAAATTTGGGGTCTGCCAGCTCCAATCCCGATGTCAAATTCACCACAGCAGCAGGTAGCTGCTTCTGTGGGTGCATACCCAAAATATTCTTCAACACAATAGCCGAGGTTTTAATCCTCGGGTGTGAAGATTCAACAGGGCCAAACAAAACCTTAACTTGCCCTTCAACATTAGAGGCTACGTCCCCTATGCCCCGTATACAATTTGGAAAAGAACCCATATTTAATGTAACCTGCTCTACTAAACAAGTGGAAACAATGCAACCTTGTGAACCTGTGTCCAATATAGCACGGACAACAACAGAGGTCCCCGTGGGTCCCCAGACCCTAACAGCAACCGTTGGTAGGATAACGGTCTCAATGGGGGAGGTTGGCGTTATAGGGCAGGGGTCAATGACCTATTGTTGCCTGGGCGGCGACCGTTGGCCAGGACCAGGCAAGTCAAAACGAGGATGCGGCTTGAAGTCCTCAAAAGCGCGATGACTCGATCCGCGCGCCATCTGTGGGGGGTCATAGTGACGCACCCGCCCAAAACGAGGTGGGCGCGAGTCAAGGCGGGGACGCTCCGCCAAAGGAGGGGAATACCTGGGGCAGCAGTCATGGTGCTGGTGACGCTGGGCGGTCGCACATTCAGGTGCGCGAGAGAGAGGAGGCGTGCGCACGCTACGGTTCTCCAAGCGAGGTGAGCGGCGATCAATTAAGCGAGGCGACTCTCGGCTGCGTGCCGGTGAGCCTCGGCTGCCACCTTCAAAACACCCGCCCGTGCACGGCGTCGGCTGGTTAGACAAGCGGCCTACCTCTCTGGCATTAATGCAGAGAATGTCCAAATGCTGTCCTCCACAGTGAGGACAGGGGCGAGAGTTTGGGCAGTCTCGCTGGTAGTGGGACCCCAAGCAAGAGAAGCAAAGGCGGCGGGCATTCGCGATGCGCCTACGAGAGGCGACATGAAGGTCCAAGAATGCCCTACAACTGGCCGTTCTGTGCCCCGTGACCTTGCAGTAGGAGCACTCCGCTGGGCTCTGCGTGACCGCAAAGCGAGGAGGGCGCCGGTCAACATTGGCTCGGGTGTGACCGCGAGCCTGCTCCTTGACCTTGGGCGGCTGCGTCTTAGCCGGCGTGTCACCACCGGAGTTGTCCAAGACCCGGCACTCATCCTCCAGAAACCTCTCCAGGTCAGCAAAGGGGGGCAGATGGGTCGCGCTATCCCCACCAAAGCGCTGTTCAAAACGCGACCTCAGGTCGGCAGGCAGCTTCTTTAACACAATGTGCACCAATAAATAGGACCACTGGTCTACAGGCAGGTCAAGGCACTTAAGTGCGTTGATGGCCACCAAGAGCGAGTTCAACAGTTGGGTGCGCAACCCAGAGACCCGGGTGAGCGTCGGCAAACCCAAAATCTGCTCGATGTGCGTATCGGCGAGGCCACGCTTATTATGGTACCTACGGGTAATTAGGTCCCGAGCCGTCTGGTACGCCTCGTCAGACACGGGCAGATGCTGGATGAGGCCCTTAGCCTCCCCATCCAGAACCGACATTAGATAGGCCAACTTTTGTGCCGGCCGAAGGTCAGCCCTATCATTGACTAGGCTGTCGAACAAATTAACGAAGCCCAGGTAGCTTCCTAGGCAGCCATCAAAATGGGGGAGGTCCAAAGTAGGGAGCCTACTCACCAGCCCCGGTGCTGACCTAGGAAGCTCCTGCTTCAGGCCGGGTTGCCCTTCCCTATCTGCAACTAGTTGTCTCGCACTATTGGAGACAGCATCATACAGGTCTAAGACCTGGGCATAGTCTTCACTGACCTTATTTCGCTGGTCAGCGGTGAAATCATTGATTGACACTTCAAGACAGCAAGTGCTGAAAGTGCGGAATTGCTGTTCCACACTTGCCAGGCGATCGTCAATCCGCTCGTACCTCTGAAGTAAGGCCTGCTGGCGATCAGGCCGGTTCACTAAAGCACTGGCCGAGGCAAACCAGCGCAAATCTGATGCAATAGCACCAGCAGCCGCACGCAAGTCCTTGATAGCTGACATAATCAAAATTCAAAAGAGCCCGGACAAGCGTTAAATACAATTAACAATCAAAACTTAATTTTTCTTAATTCTTTGAAACCAACAAAGTATTAGCCTGTTTACTGCAAGCGCAGGCAAGTGACAGGTATCTACTGTCCAACAAAATTAATAGTTTCAATATATATTGACACAAAACAAAGTCAAAGTTATCAAAAGTTGAACCTTCGAATAAGTTAATTAAAGTTAAATATTCAAATAAATTAACTAATTACTTGCAACAGACAGACTGGCTGTATTATTTGAGATATACAATAGTAAGTAAGCACAGAATATGTGTTACCTAACAATATTATCTTTATATTATAACAAGGTTTAACAATGTAAGGTTCAAACTTAATATATCAATATATGCAATAAACTAAATCAATTGATACATATAACTGATATGTATCCAATCAAAGTGACTTATTAATGCAACAACAAATTTAAGTTAGATTTTTCAACAATACAAATCAACAATTACTGATTGAGGTTATGTGACAATGTGTTTCAAATTATCTAGGTCAACTTATACAATTAAATATTATGTATTTTAGTCAATAACTGACCTGACAAACACTACAATACTGTCTACAAGGTGAGATATATAGCTCATACAACACCAATCTGAGTTCAGATACAATCAACGGCTAAGTTTCAACTACAGCTCTGCACCAAAATTTCACCATATACCAGAATCACCGTAGCCAGGCAGGAAGGTGTATCAGAAGTGCGCAGTGGAAGGTGTAATACATCTACCTGACCACGATAGACAATATGTCCAGACACAATGCACTGCGTTGCACAGTGAGTAAAGTATTGAGTAGGTACATGAAAATTTTACCTTATAGCTCCTGGTGATGTTCTTGAAGTGGACCTATAGATTAACTTATAATTTTGGCCAAAATAACAAGAGAATCAATAGATACCAGTTTACAATTCGGCGAAGTCCTTCTCCAGACCACGATGCACGTTAGCGGTTCACGAAACTTTTCACAAAAGTTCAATATGTCATCAATTTACAACAAACCTTGCCGGAAGTCAAAAGCGGCAATTACGTATTAAGTTAATTACAAGTTGATTCAATTCGCGTTAATTCAAAGGGCGATCAATTTAATTTAGGTACAAGGCACGCGAGCTTGCAAACGGCGTGTTAATTTTTCAAGGCGGGGACGGAAGTGACAGTTCAGTGTGACCATTGTCAGAAATTTTCAATAGACTAAACAAAATGTTACTCAATCGATCAAATCGATTTGACTTATAATAAAAACTAATTCTATTTCAAACAATTAGTACATTGTTGAGTCACATATTCAGGCTGTACAGACATGCTGTCAATTAAATATTTAAAGTTTTCAAATATATTAATCATCCCATTATTATCAAGCACTCCAGTATACTTTTTGGAACATGGTATAATCATAATGCAGATTTAAGTTGGAATCCAATACCACTGCATATTCATAAATATTAATGTCATGATATAATACATTATTAAACATCTCTATTCGCCAGTTAAACATATCACTATAATAGTTACATTTGAATGTCGGTAAACACAATATTACATTATGTATGCTTTAGTTTTAATAACTAATTCCGAATATAAGTAACTATTTCTGAATAATTGTATGTAGTTTTGAAATCTTCGCTACCCGCGAATATTACACAAAAATCATTCAATGTAAAGTCTTTCAACTTAGATTCTAGGTTTTCCATAAGTTTATATAATCTGCAGTAAGGCGAGAGATAATGACATATATTATAATCAGGAAAAGTTCTTTCCGATATATTTATAACCTTATTAGATTTATTGCTACTTATAATACATAGTTTTTTTTTCTTTGACTGTGTCAACTGAGCTGGTTCACTATCTTGGGTTAACAGTCTTTCATTTTGGGCCAGTTTGGAACTTGAGATTCATCACATTTAGGAGTAGAGAGTGATGATACCGGTTGTCTTTGTCTCATTTTTGTAGGTTTGCTTGGTGAAACTAATTTGATATTTTTGGTTGGTTTAAGCATTTCAGTTGTTATTCTTTTTGTGGCCTTTTTCATTAAGTCCTGTTTTGTAGTCAAGGTTTTGATGGTGTCCTTAAGGTGTGTATTTTCTAGAGATAAATTATTAATTTCCTGATGAGCAGATTCCAGTTTTAACTTTTCAATTTGGTGTTTCAGTTCAAAAATTTCATCATCATTGTCACCATCAGATTAATCAACTAAGCTTTTTGAGGTCATATCTACTGAGGAATTATTTATACTTTCAGTCTCAGATAGTGATTTGTTCCGCGTTCTGCGCAGAGTTATATTTTCAAAAAAAATCATCTTTGGTAATTAACTTCTCGCTGGATTGTTTATTGAAATAATATAATTATTCAAAAAAGATGTAATTATTCCTTATTTTATTCAAAGTGAGGATACAGGTAGCGTCCTCTATATGAAATTGCAGTCAATATTTCCAGCTTTATGGATGCATGTATTGGTGAATCGTACCTAGTTGGGCTATCCGCTTAGAGATGGCGTGGTGATAATATGTGCAATTATTCTATACAAAGTGCTACCATCTATTGACCATCTTTTTGAAAAATAATATTCTTATAACGATTATCATTTCAAACCATTGGTTTTATCTTTTCGACACCGTTACGATGTACGATAGTTGTACGATGATTTGCAGAAAAGTAATATTTTGTGTTATATTACTGTAATAGTTATGTTATTTTTCGTTAGCACTGAGAAGTTATCATTTATAATAACAATATAGTTTACCTGCAGCTGTAGTTAGGGGTTGTTTATAGATTTTAAAGTCACTTTTAACTAAGTTCTATTACTTCCAATAACTTTTTTCTCGGTTGTTAGTTTATGTAGATAACGTTTTCACATGTGCGTTGATACAGTTTATTAACTAGGGCACACCCGATTTCACTGCACTACGTTGTTTCTATTTTTTATAATAAATAAAGAATCTTTTGACACGAATCAATGTTTACTTAATAGCGCCACCTGGCGGATGATGTTATTCAATGTCATATTTATTTCAGTTCCACATGAATTATAGTCGTCACATCTTATAATTACTGTACTGTCATCGGCAAAGAGCACCATAGGATGTATTATGTGGCTAGGCAAGTCGCTTATACACAGTAAGAATAGTAGAGGTCCCAACACACTACCTTGCGGTACTCCGTATTTTACTATTCTACTGTAAGATCGATATTTTCTTTCGTTTCCAGTGAGTTGGCATACCTGTACCATTTCTACATACTGCTTTCTGTTACTCAGATAGGATTCAAAAAGTTTGAGGGTATTGCCTTTAAAACCATATCTGTCAAGTTTGCTTAACAGTATTTTGTAATCTACATAATCAAATGCTTTAGAAAGGTCCATATAAATAGCACATATTGCATTTCTGTTGTTCATATTTGATATTATGTGTTTGATTAAATCATATATGGCCATATTAATAGTCATGTTCTTACAAAAGTCTTTTTGTTCATTCGCCAGTAAATTAAATTTATCCAGATAAGTATAGAGTGATTTATAAATTACTTTTTCGAACAGTTTAGAAAATACAGGTATCAAAGCAATAGGCCTTTAATTTTTCATTTGTTTTTTGTCTTGCTTTTTATATAATGGTTGGACTATTGTAGATTTCGGCTTGTCAGGAAATACTCCGTTTAATATACTAAGGTTAATAATGTGACTAAGGTGTGGAGCTATTTATTGAGATACTTCTTTAATAACCTTTGTGCATATTCCATCATAACCAACACTGTATGTATTCTTCAAAATTCTTATATGGTTCATTACGTCTTGCGGTAGGGTTGGTTCCATAATTAAGGATCTCACTGTGCTCTCCAAAGGAGCTTTTGGTGATGTGTTAAATAGTGGGTTAGGCACTTCGTCAATGTAATAGTCGTTAAAATAATTAGTTATTTCAAAAGGGTCTGTTATTTCTGTTGTGTCAATTTTTTATACAAGTTATCGGCTCTTTAGGTACTTATAGATACTTTCGTCTTATTTACTATTGACCATGCCGCTCTGGATTTATTTTGTGATGTATTAATATAATAATTATTATGAGACTTTTGTGTTGATGTCAGTATTTTTTTAAACCGTGCGGAATATTTTTTGAAGTTGCGTTTATTCTTCGTAGTGCGCTTAGCTTTGTATTGCCATAGTAATTAGTATTTTTTTTTCTTCCTACTAGATTTTTTAATGCCATTTGAGATCCATTTTACTTTTCGAGTAACATATTTTGTAGTTGTTTCAATAGGGAAACAGAGATTGTAAAAACATTTAAAAAGTTGAATAAAGTAATTGTATGCATCGTTTGGATCAGACATATCATACAGGTCAGAAAATGTGAGGTTTTTATTACAATTTCTAAATTTTGCTATATTTTCTTGGCAATAGTTTCGTCGCCTTATACGCCAAGACTTAAGTGTGCATGTTTTTTTGACAGGACATTTAAGAAGCTCTGCAGTATGATCTGACAACCCAAATTTGATGATTTCCCCTTCACAGCCATTTATGTTATGTGTGATATTATCTAGACACGTCCCACTACTTAGCCTGGTAGGTGGAGTGAATTGTAGTTTTAAATTGTTATTTAAAAGGTTACATACAAAATCTAGGATCTGTCTATTTTTAAGTAGTGTGTTGATGTTAAAATCTCCACATACAATAACCTTCTTGGAAAATTTTATACATATTATACACCGCTATTTTTTAATTAGTACAAAAAATTTAACACAGCACTAAGTATCTTTAACTGATCATATTTATGTAGTTAAAAAATAAAAACACTAAGTCCCAAAACTGTCTCAAAATTGTCCACAAAAATACGTGATAATTGGTAAATGCAATACTAATACTATGACCGACCCGAGTACTACGAGTATCATAGTAAAATGAACCATTGATAAATTCAACCCCCCCCCCCGTCCCTCTGCGCCTGCGCCACGCCCCGACGATGTCACAAACAGTACAAAATTGCTACCAAAAGTGAGCGTATCTAATTTCGTTGCAAAAGTTAATTGTTTGTCTACGTTTAGCCGACGCGATGTCCTATCATATCAGTTCATATCACGGGAGTTTGTAGCTATGCTTCGTGCGTACTTTTTGAGTGGAAAAATCGCGAGTGCAGCTGTGTACCCATGGACATCTTATTGTGAGTGTACAAAAGTGATCCGGTCAGTGTCAAACAATTAAAACAGTGCATATTGGATGCTTTTGACAACGGTGGTGGACATTTCGAAGAACAATGGAAATACTTGTAAGTTCAGTAAATAATACGTACTTAAGTAAATAATAATTTGATGCGGGCGGCTCAAAATCGGTCTGTGTTCTCCACACACCTTGAGGAAGGCCTACGTCCAGCAGTGGACGTCTCTAGGGTGACATGATGATGGTAAAATAATATTTGTAAATAGCAGATGATTCTAACTTCATAAATACGCCAAAATTACTCTTTTCTTTTAGTCCAGAACACCTTTTTTATTTTGATATTTGTTTGCTTTCTAATTACATACCTCCGTATTTAATTACTTGTTAAACGATAAATTTTACCGGTCTTAAGCCCGAATGAAGTATGAAGGAGAGGGTAGAATTAACTAAATTAAAAAATAACTACCTACATTTATTACTTTTCTTAATTTTATTTTCTATGGCTACCTACATCATAAGTGCGACAGAGAGAATGCGAATGAGCAGGATGGAATATTATCAATGAATAAGTGAATGGATTGTAAAATATGACTATGATTTAAGTGAGATTTTCTACAATAAACAAATGATAATAACTTTGCTCTTTATTGATATTATGAAATTCTTACGTCACATATATGATAATAATATCTTCGCTAATCTGTCCTTGAAGTTTTTGTACTAATTAAAAAATAGCGGTGTATAGTTAAAATATAATTCAATTTGTCAAAAAAACATCTAAGTCACTATTTGGGACCCTATATATACTAAAGATAATAATGTTATGTTCGATTAGTTCTATTACACAAAATTTAATTAATATTTTGATACAATTACTTGAATTTAGAACTTTGTATTGAAGGCCAATTCTAGTTAAAATACAAGCTCCTCTTCTGCAACCTCTAGAAAAACTTACTGCTAATTTGTAGTTCGGTATGTTCAATAATTCCTCTTGTTCCGGTGTCATAAAATGCTCCGTTATGCATAAAACGTCAGGGTACTTTCCATCATTTTCCAATTCTTTCAGACAAACAGTAAGAATGTCACTTTTACTCAATAGTCCGGCAATATTTTGGTGTAGGACATAAATGTTATTATAGACAAAAAAACTTAGAACTCGCCTTAGGACTTGTGTTTCGCTCACAGCAGTCAGAAGTTCTGTACATATTATTATTACTAGATAAGTCATTATTAGATATGTCAATCTGGTTCAATAAATTTAAGTCAATCAGCATATTATCCAATAGCTGGTTGTATATATGCTTTATTCCATATTTGTTAATTTTTCCAGTCCTGTATGAAAACATGTCATGCGATAGGGGTAGTAGTTGCTGTCAAAAATATATGCGTAGTCATCATTCAGTATGTCCAAATAGAGAAGGTTCTTAAACATTTCAAGTTTATAGTTACATATCAGTGCGCCTTTAATATATGTAGGGAGACAGATAATCTTGTTGGTATGGGTAACCTTTCGCAGTGACGTCTTTATCGCCGTCACCAGGTTTCTTTCCTCCTTGACATCATTTTCCCTCATTAATATTACACAATAGTCGTTCAGGGTGAAATCTTCAATCATTCGCTCTTATGATGAAAAGACTGCATGGTGGACATTTACGTTAAAAAAATCTCACGCAGTTCAACAGAAAAGGGCACCTATAACATGTGTAACGTTTGTTCGTGTGTGTAGAGAGATAAATTAGATACGCATATTGTTCGTTACAAAATATAGTTTAATTGGAAGCGTTACACAATATAACCCGGTAGCAACTAGATTTAGAGCTAAGATTAAGACTCAGAGCAGGGTAGGCAGGCAGGCTGACGAGGCTTCGGTGCTCCAGCAGAGAAGGCAGCACTTGTGTTGACGGCGTCCAGGATCCAAGAGAGAGGGCGTTCGCTGTCTCGCCGCGGTATTTATGTGCCGCAGGTAAGCGAGGCGGCCAGTCAGAACTAGTGGGGGTACCGCGACGACTACCACGTCACACATGCAATCTTCCGTCTAAGATCTTCCAATTTCTTCAAGCACAAAACGTTTTAAGCAAAATACAAGAATGCGCACACTGATTGCTAATTCGAAAGAGAATTAGCAATTATAAAATGGACGTTCGCAATTATTTTATCTTCTACTTATATAAATCATACTAGGCTTTCAAGTTGCTGACGTAGAATTTATTTCCTTAGACAAACGCCGTAATCCTATTAAGTACAATCGATAAAAGGAAGATAGGTATTAATTATCGCGTCTTAATTAGATTGTTTAGAATTTAAGTCAATGACGAAGTATTATAATTAGCGTTATTTGATTTTATAATTTAAGACCGAGTAGTATAAGTTATGATAAACAATTATGATTTATATAAATATCGCCTTGACGTCCGTCCTTGACGCCGCGCCGTATGTTGAACATTGACTGTACTATAAACATGTCTTTATACAAAGTTTTAAGGGATTTAGAAGTTATTTTGTACCGGTTCCCGTCCTAGAAATATTTTTGAGTTACGGTGGACTTAACAAACATTCGATAAACGAAAGCCATGAGCACCCAGATTCGAATCCACTATTTGACATGATCATACAAAATGTTGTCTTAGGTGGGATTCGAACTTACAACACAGCGCGCAGTCTACGTCTACTTTTCTTTTGGAATAATATCATTACTAGCTTAAGCCTGCGGTTGCACACACGAATCAAAGGTAACATTATATCAAAGCCGTAAAGTATAAAGTGGGATATTTGTAAGCTGTTTTCCCAACCAGGAGAAGTAAACGCCATCGCTGAAATGGCATAAACATGATCATCTGTTTGTTTTGACGTACAGTTTGTCAAGCTTAAAGTTCAATTTAGTAAGCAACAGCAGATTTTGTAATATCCCAGAGCAAAGGTTGCTTATAGTAACGAATACATTTGTAATTTTATAATTCACTATACTAAAAAAAAATTGTATACGTATTGCATTATCGCTCCGCAGTCTCTCCCGCTCCACTCATTGCCTTTGTCGAGGCCTCCATCTTGGGTGCGCCAAAGTTCACATAAATTTTGAACTCCGATAATTATTTGAAATCCGAAAATGTTCTTCCTAACATTTTTCATCCTAAAAATCACAATTCCTAAATTCTCTGTCTCTAACGTTCATAATTCCGAAGCATTCAACTTCATAATACCATTAGCAATAAACATCTATCATATTTTTATTTGTTTTCCTATATTTACCCAATATAACCATCTTTTACACTATTATTCAAAGTCATATCGTTGTTGTTTAGATTTCTTTTTATTCATATTAAATACATTAATTTTGCGTAACTTTATTTTCACATAACATGTATAACATATAAGAATAATATTACCATGGTACAAATACACAATAGTACCCACTGTACTAGTTCCAGAAATAAATCGGTCCTAATCATAATTATTTATTTAGGTTAGGTTAGAAGTGACCACAACGCACGAGCCGAGCGAGCGAAGCGAGCGTGCCGCGGCAGCGGCCAGCGAAGTGCCACATAACCTTATCGTTCCTACAGTTATTGGTTTAGGTACGGTTAAAACTGTGGTAAAAACTCCCAAGCCCTCAACATAACCATCAATGAGTCGTGTTTTATGAATTTCGGTTGGAGTGTAGCCTCGGGGGCGCTACGGCGCGAGGACTTAGAAATATTTAGCCAAAAAAGTGTTAGTTTTTCAAATCGTTTATTTTCTCGATTCTTTCGTATAAAATACCTAAATATAAGGCTAAAAGCGTTTTGGTAAAAGTGTCATATTTTTTTTATTACACTTGGTAAATATTTCTTTCTGAGTATGAGTGAATATATTATGGTAATTATGTTTAGGGATAAAAGCGTTATGATAAAAAAACAGTATGAGTTTAAATATATTTACATTAATGTTATTATTAGTTGAAATTTTCGGAAACACGAGTGTTATGGACATCGCCGGTTGCACTACAAATAGTATGAATGAAAACTTAAAGATTAAAAATTTTAGGAAGAATGATCATTCGGCTTACAAATCGTTAGGAAAAATGATTTCGGGTAAAGAACTTCAGGTGAGCCTATATGGACCCCTCCATCTTAAAGGCACAGCATTTTTTAATTCAATTCTGGGTATATTTAAATCGACTTCTTTCATTGAATGTTCATTATTCAATCATCTATTAAACACTTCATCGTCTTTTTTAAACTTTTAACAAAAATACGAAACGATCACAGCCAATAAACAATCAACGAAAAGTTCTCGCCGAAAATATTTACTCCTTCATAAAAATACCAAAATCGAACAACCACTTTACAAGTTTGGCAAAGTTTGGTTTCCAAACGATTACTCAACAAGGGCCACTGTTTATATCCCTTTCAGTTATATATCTACTTCTCTCTCTAACAAATGACTCGAGTCAAAGCTTTCATTTACCTAAATCGAGTTAAAGGACGAAGAAAACAAGAAAGAGCTTCGCAGTGTCGTCGGACAGCCACTTACAGCTCCCATAAAATATTACTCGCAACACATTGCAAAATAAGCCTTATGACAGAATACATAAAGTTTTCCACTAAGACTTCGTTTGAATTCTTCAAAACTAAGTTAAGAATTTCACAAAGGAATATTGCTTTAAGTCAAGCGAGTACGGTGCATTAGAATAGCACGATTCTTTTAGCCAATCTGAAAATGTTCAAAAGAAAGCTTAAGTAATATACACTTTATCTTTCAAAAGAAAGATATAGTGAATATTACTTATGATAGGGTACGCATGTGCATATATTTTATGCTCATACTTCTAAACTCGGGGATAACAGGATAGAAAAAGGCTCTGAAATTAAAGAATTAAAAAAATATAATTTAGAAACGTCCACAGTCCAGTTTCATTCTGATGTTTTGTAGCTACTCTATCATTATGAACAAAGCTAACGAAAGCTGAAAATATCTTGAGATGTGATAAAAAGAGACCCATTTTTATTTTAATGACGAAGTTTTCTCTATTTTTTTTTTGTTCGGATAGTATTTTAATGACTATCCGAACAAAAAAAATAATTAGAGAAAACTGCACGAACCTACGAAAGCGTGAAGTGAATTCGTCACTATCTGGTATATGATGATATGAGATTGGCGAACGGTTTCAAAAAGTTTTGCAATTAGTCTCGACTGTTGAAATAAATCTATGCGAGTAGAGAAGATCAGTTGGCAATCGCTTTAAAGAAAAGATAATTCTTTGTCAAATCAGGAAAATATACAGTTTCTAGGATTCAAGTGGATGGCGAAAACCTTGAATGCAACCGAGATAACACTAAGACGATGACGATAATATCTTTAAATGATTTCATAGCTTATTAGTCCAGTAGCTAAGCAATCCTTCGTGCACCAAAGACTCTTTAATAGCTCCGAGCACTCATGCACCCTAAACAAATCAAATTTTACATCGCAGCTTATACTTTAGTATCTGCCCACTTAATGAAAGGGAACATAAACATTGACAAATTTATTGAATTTCATGACAGCATATTTTATTAACTGGGTTTAAAGTTTGCGCAACTGTAAAACTATTGGCAGGTGATCGCTGTAGGCTAGGATATAGTTTTAAGGGGTAGTTTTTAGGGGAGATATCAAAGCGCGATATAGGGTATTTGCTCAGATGACAATTAAATAACCCTTAGGTTATTTTCGCTGTGCAGTCATCCAATAGACAAAATCAGATTTTAGAAAAAATAGTTACCTATACAGATGTCATATAGTTTGCAAAATTGTCAAAAGTATCCGCTCCATTTTGCCACATTGCATGTTCACATAATATATTACTATTAACTCAAATTTTTATTGTGTCAGAAACATTCAAGACAGCGTCTGAAATGTACCTTATTTCAGACAGCTGGTACCTATACCGAACGTAGAAGTAACTAATTCATGTGGGAATTAACATCAACGTCAGTTCGTTTTGACATGGGTTGTAGACCGTGACTGTTCTTATTATTTACGTATCTTATTACGTACGTATTAAATGTAACAAAATAATGAAGAAAGACTTCGGTTCTTATATTTAATGGCACATTTGCCTTAAAATTATAATTTTAGTCTTAAAATGAACCTTAAATCTAACATTAACCTTGTTTGAACAGTCTTTTGAAAAATAATAATAAAAAATAAAAAGACACATGTGGCTTCGAATTTAGTATCTAAATTAAGTATTGTTAAAGCGTCATATCAAATAAAAGCCATTCTTATTATAAAATATTTGGCTTGAGATTAATTTAAAATCAGCCTATATTTTTCTATCACAATTACAGTAGTTTGGAGATCGAGATTGGGTTTGTAGAGCAGCTTCTAACTCGGTGCTTGTGTTTGATGTGCCAGTGGGTATATTAAGATAGATTGGAGCAATATTTTGGAGATCATCTTCAAGCCTGCAAGAGGGTAAGAGAGTAGGATCAGCCACACTGTCGTCTGAATCGTAATCCTCAGTTTCACTGTCCGAATCTTCGTTTTCCGAATAGTTTGTAACCTGGTTCTCATCGAGATTCATCTATGAACCAAAATGATCAATTCTCAGTTTAATCAAACTTATTCTTACAAATAAATAAAGAGATAATTACAAAAAACTAAAAAAACGACATTAGTAAAAAACTTACCGTTAATACTCATGATCGCCTCCCAGGCGAACGTGAGGTCAATAACTCGATACCTGAGTATTCCCCGCTGAGCCCATGACCACTCTCCACCGTGTCGTGGGGTGTACTATATTGGCACGAATGCACGCCGTGATACATAGACGTAATTTGAAAATACATTAAAAAAAACAACCGAACGCGTCCAGGCAATGATTAGTATTCTAGGGTTAATGGTGTACGTGCGTGTGAGTGTGAATGTGTATGTGTAATCAGGACAAGTAGCAGTACATTAGACCCCGTGACCTCGCCTTATACACTGAGACGAAAGGGGAGTATCAAGGTGGCTTAAGTGAGTCTAACGGTCTAACTTTCCCTTAAAGCGCTAGAGCCAACCGTAGCGCTTTAAGGGAAGGTTAGAGTCCTTCTCTACAGAGCTCCAAATGGCAGAAGAAAAGCCTTGCAACTGGATTTCCAGCGCGAGATAAAGAAAAAACTTCACAAAAACAACAAGACAAAGACGGTTCTTAGCTTGAATAGATAGAATCCGCCGTAGCATGAGGACAAGAGATGCTAAACAATAGATACTAATCTATAACTAAACTAGGAATAACCAAGGGCTGTTTATATTACCCGACATTACTTTGGTTAAGCACAAAACATTGCGAATGATATCTGAGATGGATGAAGTACATTTGTCTTCACAGATAGGCTCTGTTACATTTATCTGAATTGATGAGGATAACTGCTTATTAGCGTTTTTTATGTTCGACTCCTTAACCTGAAATCAAAAGGAATTAAGACGTAACCTTCGGGGGAAGGTGAAATATGAGTTGAAACCGAGTATTTCATTTATTTTCGAAACAAGAAACCTTAAGTCAGCTTTAAGTCCAAAGCCAGGTCTCTTCAGTCCATTATCATTTTCACAGAACGTCGCTATAAACAACGTATTTCCTGTTATAATTCCTTTGAGCTAACCGATGCGTTCCGCGTTTCTCTACCTTATATTCTAGCGTTGCGTGCATAGGGTTCCCACCAAGAACTTAGGGTCCCAAGCCAACCTCACCTGCAAGTGGTGCACCTGCCGATTAACGGACGAGGCTCTGGCAAACAAAATGTCCCAATAAGCGGCAATAGGCTCGCCACCTATTACGTGGGATCAAAACACTGGCGAAAAGTGGGCGTTTAATATGCCTCTGCCTAACCCTTCGGGGAAACAGGCGTGAGTCTATGTATGTTTGTATGTATATTCCAGCGTTGTCTTAAAATCTGTATGGTAGTCTGTAGGTATATAGCATTCTTGCGTTACTAAGTAACTGACAGACAACGCACGGACAACACTATTGAAAGCTGAAACTTTTGTGTTCCTTGAGTACCGTAAGGGTGCACCAAGAAGGGATTGTTCGAAATTCCAACGGGAAGCGTTAAACATTAAGAAGTTATTCAGTACAGGCGTAACTGCGGACATCATCTAGTACATTGTATATATATATATTAGTTACATACAACACGGTACGACCGGTTACTCCGTACTATTGTACGATACGTTACGAGCTTAAAAAAATCGGACTCGCGTAAACGGGCATATATCGACGTGTTCGCTCGAAAAGGTAGTGACATCGTGTCAGTGTCAACATGGATTCTAGGAACATGTAAAGAACGGAAAGATAACATGTAAAGAACGGAAAGATATAGCAAGTTTGTCTATAGAACGCACCGTGGAACTGTCATGTGTAGAACTTGAGCAGCATATTATCATATGTGTATATCGTCCACCGTTAAGTAACTTTAGCTTGTTTGAATCAGTTATTGAAGATGCAATTACTAAAATTAGGAGCAATAAGAAAGGTATTATAGTTTGTGGTGATTTTAATGTAAATATTCTTGATCATTCAGTAATGACTAGTAGATTTTTAAATCTATTTAAATCATTTAATTTAAAAAAATGGTTCCTTGAACCAACTAGGATTACAGCAACATCATCCACCTGTCTTGACAATATATTTAGTAATAGTACAGTTCCGAATAAATTAGTTAGTTCTGAATTAACTTCGGATCACTGTGGTCTATTAGCAAGGTTTCCGTATTATAGTGATAGCATCATACAGAAAGTGTTAGTTAGGCCATTACCTAGGCATAAGTTTAATGAATTCCGGAATAAAATTTTGATTGGAATGAATGCTATGAGTCCTGATTTAATGGAGATTGATTCGCCAAATGAAAATTTCAATAATTTATTTAATGTAGTTAACAAGGAATTTCAGAATACTTTTAGGACTAAAGAGAAAGTAGTTAAGGAATCTCGAGCTTTTAGTGAGTGGGCTACTGCAGGTATTTACAAAAGCAGAGCAAAGATGTACGAGTTGTACGGTATGAAGAGATACAATTCTAATTCGAACTTCACTGAGTATGTTAGGAATTATTCCAAGATATTATTAAAAGAGTGTGCAATACAGCTAAGGCATTATTCGTTAGGAACAAAATTGAACAATCCTCGAATAAAATTAAGGCAACCTGGCGAGCTATTAATGAAGCAACAGGTAAGACAACACTAAGAGGTAATAGTTTTAGTTTATTTTATAGTGACAAATTAATTCATAATGACAAAGAAGTCGCACACACATTTAATAAATTATTTGCTAGCATACTGATTACTACTACTAGAGAATTAAAATCATCAGCTAGAGTCGCAGAAAACCTATTAGAATCTAGTGTAGGAAAATGTGATGTATTACTTAAGTTCCATTGTATTAATTCTACCGACATTATAAGTACTTTTCAATCTCTAGAGTCTAAGAATACGGATGATCTCTGGGGCATTTCTGTAAAGGTTTTAAAAAGTATAATTGATGTAGTAGCTCCTTATTTAAGCAACTTATTTAATAAGTGTATTGAATCAGGTGTTTTTCCCGATCTTATGAAACACAGTAGGATAATACCTCTTTTCAAATCCAGCAGTAAGACTGATCCTAGTAATTATAGGCCAATATCGATACTACCTGCCTTAAGTGAGATTTTTGAAAAGATCATACTCAAGCAATTACTTAGACATTTTAATCTAAACAGCCTCCTTCATAGTGAGTGGTCATAGAAAGCTTCATAGAAAGTGGTCTGTATGGATGCCGATCCCTCGAAACACTCTCGTATCCAAAACATTCTTTCTCAGTCGTTCATCTACTATTACAAAATCAATCATACTTTTTCGCCTCACGTGTATACAAATGTATCCTTTTGTGATCAAACATGTTGTTTGTCACACAAAGGCTCCACTCCAAACAAAGCTCAAGCAGTTCTTTTCCATTTTCGTTCACACTCTTATCACCGAATCCACCTAAAACCCTTTCAAACCCATCCATTGAAATCACCTAACAAAATCAATCTTTCATTATCCTTACAGTTCCTTAGAATCTCTTTTAAACTCTCCCAAAACTCCTGCCTTTCGTCTTTTTCTTGTTGTGACATACCCGTTACTATATTGACCGGGGCGTAAACCCCTACAATAAGAAGACGAGTAAGTCCTACTTTCATTCTCATCCATAGTAGCCTTGCATTTACACATTCAAACTCTTTTACGCACTCATTCATTCGCGCAGACAGTACTAAACCAACTCCCTTGCAGGCTCTGGTGGTACTATCTACTCCGGACCAATACGCCGTGTAGCTGCCATGCTTGGTAGTGTCACATCCTTTTTTTTCGTTTCATTCACACACAGAACATCAATCTTTCTATCATCCATCATCTGGTATAGTTCATCCAATTTTCCTTCTATTCCACCGCCAACATTTAATGTTGCAAATCGGCTTTCCGCAGGCCGCTTTTCGCCCTCGCGGGAAACGAGACGTGACGGGTTGCGAACCGCGTCGCCGCCATTTAAAGAATTATTAATATCTATCCTCATAGCGTTCCCACGAGTAATAGGGATTTAAGATGTCCATCCCCGCAGAGCCCTGTACGGGGGTAAGATGGAATCTTAGCTGTGCCCTGTGACCACCAACACAGGCACCCTCCGTTTGAGACCAGCTTGCCCTCTGGCCACGAATCCCTCGGCACGGGTCGGTTGACACCTTAGATCGGGGTTTTGTGTCGGGTATGCTCCCTGAAAGTTGGTTTAATTTCGGAGTCATACTTAAGTGACAGAATCCAATGTGTTGAAATAAACGGCTCAAAATCCAGTGGCTTACCTGTTGATCTAGGAGTGCCGCAAGGCAGCATCCTAGGGCCTTTCTTGTTTCTTGTTTACATTAACGATTTACCTTTTTACTTGAAAAACATTTGTGACGTTGTACTGTTTGCTGACGATACTTCTTTGATATTCAAAGTAGATAGAAATAAGGACTATTTTAACGAAATAAACAGTGCGCTCATTCAAGTAACTAAATGGTTTAATGTAAACAATCTAGTACTGAACGCCAAAAAACAAAATGTATTAAGTTTGCTCTGCCTAATGTCAGAAACCTTGGTCCTAGTATAGCTCTAAATGACGATGTTCTCGAAACATCTGAATCTACATTATTTCTAGGAATAACACTTGATTCGAAATTACAGTGAGGTGTGCACGTTACATATCTCTCAGGGAAACTTAGCTCAGCTGCTTATGCCATTAAGAAGGTTCGTAGGTTGACTGATGTCGATACGGCTAGATTGGTTTATTTTAGCTATTTTCATAGTGTTATGGCATATGGCATATTATTATGGGGTAGGGCCGCTGACATCGAAAATATTTGTATATTACAAAATCGAGCAGTTAGGGCCATTTACCAGTTAAAGACAAGAGTCTCACTTAAAGAAAAATTTAAAAATATTGGTATTCTTACTGTAGCATCACAATATATTTATGCCAGTGTTATGCATGTACGACTACATATAAATTCTTACAAAATAAATACTGACATACACAATATTAATACTAGGAACAGGCACAAATTATGTGTACCATATTTCCGTTTACACAAAACGCATAGCTCTTTTATTGGGCTTAGTATAAGAATGTATAATAAAATACCAAGTAATATTTTAGACTTGCCTTTAAGGTCGTTTCAGACAACTGTTAAAAATAATCTTTTACTAAAGGCATATTATAGTTTAAATGAGTATCTTGACGACAAGTACGCTTGGAAATAATTATTAGGTTATAAAATTTTTATTAGGTCAATTTCTTTTTATTATTAGGTCAATAGGCAGTTTTATAGTGTAGTTAATTACCGTATTCTCTTTTATACTACATTTGCATTCTTGTTCTACTCTTTTTATTATAATTTATCGGATTTGTAAGGTTTTTCACCATATTCACTTTGGGAGGCTTACTAAATGAACATAATTTATTGCTTGAGTATGATATCAATAACTATTAACTTTTGCAATAGTAGATAACTTTGTGTGTGTGTATGTATATAGTGTATTCTTATTTTTGAATAATATTTATATGTTTATATATTTCTAGCATAATATTATCTTTATGTATACCTATATAATATCTTGATTAGTTTTACTCAATATGAAGAATTGTCCTTCTCTTCTTATACTAACTTCAATTTACACCTACTTTGTTCAATCTCTGCACCACCCAAAAGGTAGACTGGTAGAGAATGCCTTAGGCATTAAGTCCGCCTATACATATTCATTATAGTGTATGTATGAAGTTTAATAAATAAATAAAAATAAATAAATAACTCACAATGTGAAACAGTTGCAGCTCCTTACAAATATAACATGTAAAACCATTATACTGGAAGTTAAAAAGAGTGGCCACGAGTTTTATTGCCCGTTCTTTCTCGTGGTTCTACCTATTGCATTGCGAACGTGGCGGTAAATGTAAATGTAGAATCATCTAGTAATTAACTTTAATCTTTGACGTTCATAAGCGTCGCTTTGTGGCCTAAATGAATAAATAAATGATTTTGAGTTTGAGTTTGAGGCTTGCGCTCATTAGAGCTTAGAAGCGGGACAGCCCTCGTATGAGTTGCGCGTGTGTCAAAAGGCGCGCCTATACATGCGCTTCCAAAAACGAGCTTATACGCGCGTATAAAAGGCTAATCTGAAACCGCCCTTATGAGATCTTTCTTTTAACTCAAAATTTGGTTGGAGCATAGGTGATTACATAGCTTTGGTCTTACCAAAATAGAACCCAATTATCTAAGCCTCTAAGTACTAAGTTTAAACTGGTTCAAAAAGATTAAAAAATATCTGAACTGGTAGTATGAAAGCATAGGTCTATGCTACAATCAAGTCGTTGTTATACAAGGCAAGCAATATCTAAGTCTAGTCATAATTCAAGGTTATTCAATATTCGTACTTCAGTAACAAGGAAACCATATCCGTATGTAACGGTCAAATCACTTAAACACATAAACCTAAAAGCAATAATGAGTATACATACCGACCTTTAACGTCCAGTATTCCGTATCTCACTCTCCTGACCGGTTCCGCATAATCTTCGTGAATTTACTCTTTCATTTGCAATTTCGATCGGGATATCCCGGCTAGCGTTTCAAACCACAAATTGGTGGACGTCCACGAGACGCCAAGTTTCCTAAGAGTGGATAATTTTAAATATTGCTAACGCGTCCGTCTGTCATGAACATTTGCTGAATTTCCATCTGTATAACGCTATTTAGATGATTTACGGCAGTGAAACGACAATCAAATCAATTGAATCGAGACAAACCTACATTTTATGGCAACTCAATTCATTGTAATAAATTCCAAAGGGAATTCTTGCTTCGATTTGTCATTGAATATTCCCAATTCTTCGTGGAGACTTTTTTCGTCTGCATTTTATCGACTGACATTTTTTTCTAGACGTAACTAGGGATAGCTCTTCATGAAGCGCAGGTGCTGAAATCTTTTCTTATATATTCTGCTCAGCGTTTGATTTAAATATCTTACAAGATGTATTTTCTTATTTCGTTTGAATGTAAGAAATCTATTTTAACAACACGGCAGTTACATTGTGCGTTCGATCTCCACTCGTTACAAAGCTTGATGTGGCATATCTAAATCTTGGGAGTCTGGGTTCTTTGTAAATGTATGTATGTAAATTACCCCGTGGCTTATTTCTAGTGTAAGTGTTGCTGTCTTTTCCAAATAATATAAATATTCCCTTACGTATAGCCATCCTAAATTCTCCCTTGTGATTTAACAATCAGCCCACTTATCCTATGACTGCATGGCAATCCATGCAGTTATATGCAATGGGCAGTAGTTAAAGTGTTTGTCTTGTTACTGTCGGAACACAGGTAAGTACGGTAGATTCAATCAAAACTTGTTCTGATCAACAAATTGTTGCTCCGAATTTGGTTTTAGTTGTTGTCCGTTCTTTGAGTTTTGTAAATTACTCCTCCTTAAAAAAAAAGAATGTAAGCAAGAAACCAAGAGCAATCTTATGAAAAAATACATACATACATATACTCACGCCTTTTTCCCATCGGGGTAGGCAGAGCCAACGGAACGCCACTTGCTTCTATCCTTATAAACCTCACGCGCTTCCACTACATTAATTACTCTTTTCATACATGCTCACCGGTTACGGGTGCTTCGGACCTTTCCGTTTTTCAGAACGTCACCAATTTGGTCGACGAATGTCCTGCGAGGTCGGCCGCGACTGGCTTGCCCATACACGTTTGCCTTATATATTTTGTGAGTCATTCTGTCTTCACTCATTCCCTCCACGTGTCCAAACCATCTCGACATCTTGTTTCAGGCCACATCGCCCTCGTATTACTGCATTTGGAATTCTATCAATCAGTCTCATCCACATAAAAAATACTGACAATTAAATCAAAGTTAATTAAAAACAGGTCTGTTAGAAAGAATAAAGTTGCCCCACCCCACTAGCTTTACAAATCACCATTTACATTATTCTACAAAATAACTTTTTATCCATTATCCATCTACATTATATACATTCTTTATAATAAATCTTGTCTCAATTATGCTACAGTTTCTCCTCGAGTTAACTTATTGGTTTTCGAGCCATTGAAACTTGGGAACGCGTGAAAAGAAATAAAGCTATGTAATTGACTGGCCAGTTGAGGAAAATGTGGACGGAATTTAACAACGGTGTTCTTTGCTCCTTATTGTATTCAGAACTTTGTATTCTATGAACATTGGTGTAAGTAACTTTAAATGCTTGGGTGTAACTGTACTGTAATACGTGGTCTTCTGCGAAATGTACATGGTAGCATTTTATTAATCAGAAAGTCTGTGTTTTGTCTCAGTACACGTGTTGAAGTCATGTTGGTTATCCCTAGAAAAATATAACACGTATAATACAGAAAAGACTATCAGTCATTTATTTTTACTTGAAATGATACAATCTTGTAGAGTTCAAAGATTTTTTAGAAAATTTAAAAATCGTGACATTGTGACTTGTACTTATTAAATATGTAACTTAAATACGTTGCGAAAATTATACGTATTTTTTTCTCAGTTAGTCTTGCCTTTTTATCAAAAAAACTGTGCTATCGATATGGGATTTAAAAGTAATTTAAATGAAATAAAATTCTGCTTGTAAATATGATGCAACAGTTCATTTTCAGGTGTGACATGCTACGCGCCGACACCGGGGCAGCAACTAGCCACAAACGCCATGCGTGCAGTCAGTTTATTTATGTTACGCGATGACATTGGTATGGAGGCGTTCTACGACGTCCAAAGCATGGACTTATTCTAATTTCAGATTTATTTACTAATGTTTTAATAAGTTATTTTAAGTTACCGAAAACATATACAATGTAATTTAGATCCTTTATTCCTATTCTTTATCTAAACTAGGTAGTCCCACTATATTAATATATGCGCTTATTCACGTCTCAATTTAAAATGCATTTTCATCTTAAAGAAGCGTAGTCAATACGACACCTATTCCCTTAACTTATAAAACGAATTAATTTCAAGGAATGTTCCAAAGTTCCATTGATCCTTTGAAAACAACACTGCTTTTCGTTACACAACAACTACAATAAGTAACAACAAGCTCTCAAGCACGCCTATATCTTTAAACACTTTCTTCAAAGGCTCTCAAAACGTCAATGTAACGGATCGCTTATAGACGGTGTGAAAAATAAATTTTCCATCGCTTTTGTCACAGGTGCGATTATGTGATCAAAGGGTAAGGCTAGCGTTGTCACGGATATTAAAAGTTTCATAGCGAGAAAAATAGTGACGTTATAGGATGACAATATGGTTATAGTGGCGATGACCTATTATCGTTATCATAAAGAAGAAAGCAAGGCTTTAGGTATTTGTGTATGAATAATTTGGCTTCTAAATCGAACAGTCTTGTCTTTAAAATTGACCTCAACTCTTTTCTTAGTAATGATAAATCAAAATTATCTCGTCGAGTCTATGTAACAATTACAGCATCGCCACACGTAGCTATTGGAATTACTCCTTTTCATGAAAGATATTGCTTATTTTTATTAGAAATATTTTTATTTCACTTCATAGATACTCTAAACAGTGATTTCATTGAATATGTATACTCAAATCATAGACTACTGACTCGAGAATTCAGAGTGGTTGTATTGTAATTGGGCTTGTGGGTAAGTTTATTTGTAGGTTTAATATTTAAAGTAGGTATAAATAAGCATAATTAATTTTGTACATAACAAATTATTATATCTACCAACTTATTAGGCTCAAATTACGATTAACTAAGTCGTAAAATAGCAGATTTCATCGAAACCTGGCGTAATCGTAAGATCATGTAATTGCTGATATATTTTCTTTTGTAACTAAAGTAAAACATTGAGAACGTGTCTTTTTCGGAAATAATTTTAACTAAACTAGCATCAACCTAATTTGTATATACGTCAATCATATCTGCGTAATATAAAGTCATTTTTCTTACCCGAACACGGCACACGATGACTCTAATATTAGCTAAACAATTTCTTGACAATTTCTCCCAACTTAACGATATCTTTGTAAGGACGTTTGCATACTTGAAATTTTGAGAGTGTATTGCCATCGTTTTGTTAACTGTTAACATTATCATACCTTACTTAAGTAAGGTTAATGTTGTCATAATAATTGCACTTAACTAGGCACTTACCAGTATCTACGCAGGCGGCCAATGGGTTTCAGCGCATTAACTACTGTAGTTGTTGTTGTTTACGTTATACAATAAACTCTTGTTAAAAACCTTATTCAGGAAAAGATAATCAATTTAGATATCAGCGCATCAACTACTGTAGTTGTTGTTGTATATGTTATACAATAAACTCTTGTCAAAAACCTTATACAGGAAAAGATAATCAATTTAGGTATCAGCGCATTAACTACTGTAGTTGTTGTTGTATACGTTATACAATAAACACTTGTCAAAAACCTTATACAGGAAAAGATAATCAATTTAGGTATCAGCGCATTAACTACTGTAGTTGTTGTTGTATACGTTATACAATAAACTCTTGTCAAAAATCTTATACAGGAAAAGATAATCATATTAAGTCAAGGAATACGAAACTTTTATATACTTATATAAAAAATCTGTAATCAAAGTCAAGTGGACGTACGCTTTAAAGAATTTTACTGACATAATATTCTCAAAAAAAATATTTCGTTGAAATCTATTTAGAATGAAATTAAATAATTATAATGTACTCATTTACACGTAGACAAATGGTAACGTTTGTGAAGCGCCTCTAGAATTAGTTGTAATAAATGTCGAATTGAAATAAACTGGGACGTTGTAAACGTTGTACTATCTAGTCTAAAGTTGTATAAGTCTTATCTGAACTGGGTGGTACATTTGGTCTCTGTTTAAATAGGGCCTATAATTATGATTATTTTACGAACATATATTTTACTTAATCATATTTACAATAGAAAAAAGTCAGAAAGTCAGCACTCGATCAAACAAAGAATACGTAGGTATTCTACACCTATCTACTACAATGGTATACGTAAAACATATATTATGTAGACTCACAGTAATTACACAGGTCCAAATTATGTATTTCCAAGTGCTTTGCTAAATAATTTCGAATGGAGGATTGTATACAATTATTTCTATTATCGCCTCCATTGTGGCTACGTCATTTTAAAACTTTGAATAAATTATATTGTGCTTAACTGAACGGAATTACAATTTGAACGTTAATGAATTACCATTTTTGTTTGTTCAATTGTATGAAAATTTTCGTTATTTATTCCAACTATGTGCTGGGAGAATGTACATTTGAATAAAGAACAATAATTGGCGATAATGACAATTTATAATTTATTTATTCAGTAGAGTCAACCGTTCAATTGCATGTACATAGTTATTATTCGTTCACTCTATTTCTATGACTATACAAACACCTCCGACAAAAATGAATTTCAATTTCACCGCTGTGTCATTCGCTCTGTCATTTCAATTCAAGAGACATTATGTGGTTTCAGCTAGTGGAGTAGAACTGTCGAGACGAATCATTACGAACAATAATGGGCAAATTAATGCCCTTTGTTTCGAGTGCAGACCTCCCAACAAAGAGCCATAAGACTTTTTTAGTATTTGAAATACCAACATTGAAAAACAAATGTTACCAATTTCTAACTGTAAGTTCAATAAAAAGTCAAAAAAGTTTTATCGCAACTTGCTATCTTTATAAAGATAAACGGTTTCATTTTGTTACGTTGGCAATTAAATCATCAAAATCTGTTCTCTTCTTCTTCAGATCACCACAAACTCACTTAATCTCCTTAAGCTGAGTCAAAACGTCCACGATTTTTAGAAGGTCTATCCTCACACAACCGGGCCGTGGACGGGACGGGGACGGGACGTGGACGGGACGGAGCGCAGAAAAGAATCGTTGCATAAATTTTATATGGACTCGTTCACACAAGTCCGTGGACGGGCCGGGGACGGAGCTTCCGTGCCGTGTCAGTGCACTGTCAGTGCCTCGACCGGGGCCATGACGTGCACGGGCCGGCGACGGGCGCCATAGATATAATATATTTAGCACTAGATGCGCTAAGTGCGACGTGACATTCAGAAGAACAATATTATAAATACGCTTTATAGATGCTAATATAGATGCACTGTGTTCGATGTAATGTTCAGAAGAACCACATGGCAGTGAATTGTCGTTAAGGCACAATGACGCTTTACTTAGTCCTTAGCTTCCTTAGTTCACAAACTTGAGAGAGAAAAAATCGAAAAAAGATAATCAAAAAAATCGAAAAGAGTTGATTTTCTGAAAAACAATCGAAGCTTAAATTGTTATTTTATATTATTTTGCAAGAAAGTAACTACTTGTTTTAATAAAATGTTATAAACGCGTTTACTAGTAAATATAACTTAATAATATTTTTTTTGTTCTGGGCCAGTCTATTATGAATAAAAAGGACGAGTGTATTAACTATTATGCAAAGTATCACTTTCAAACGCGAGTGAAATGACGCATGAAAAATATACAATTAAGCACATTTTGTATTTAAAACTCCCATTGTATATTCTTCACTCCAATATCTACGAAACTATGACAGTCATAATTTCCTAAATAGTGATTTTGAGGAAGATTCATCATTTATAGTGAGGCATCATTTCTATTATAATGATAATGGTATTAGCCTGAACTCAAATCGTATAATGCGGGCTTACATTTTAATAATTCAAGTAGCTAATGTTGTGTTTTTAAACGAACACTAAAAAAGTATCATCATGATAGGAATGTTTTCAACTGACGCATGGCGTTGTGTGTTAACTAGAAACACATTGCTTGCCAAGCATCGGATGGCGTGTGTTTCCCCTCCACCGTCAACGCGCCGATCTGGATTGAATGGATGGTGACGTGTGGGGTGGCGTTGGGTGGTGTTGTATATCGGCATCTCACCATACTAAATATATGGGATTGATTAGTCTCAACATGTGTGGGGTGACGTGAGGTAGGGTGGGGTGTCGTATACCATAAAGGAATCTTAATCTATTCTTATTTCTATGTAAGTCTATGGCCAATTATTCACAACTAAGTCGTATTGACAATAGATGAAAGCAAGTTGCGCTATAACATTTGTATCACTATGGTGCTTATATGTAAAAGCGGGTCTATGTCGTGGCCGTATGGTGAAATTGGCCATTTTATTAAATGATCGCATTTCAAGAAAAGTCTTATAATTATCCATTGGTAATTTCATGATTTGCATTTGGTCAGATCTATGATAGCAAATCATTAAATCAACAAACTTCATAAAATGGTCAATCATAATTGAGAAAATCAAGTCAATCATAAATGAGTGGACAAGTGCATTACCCCCTCGGCCGCACGACCACGTGATCATAAACTGCCGTCATCGCGTAGATACGGCCGGTGTAGGTACAGTGCATTTCTGGCGCCAATTTTTCCTGCAAGCACTCGCTATACATAGCGGCTTATAAAATGTGTCTATTTCTTTAAGCTTAAAAAAATATTTGGTTTCCCAGGTATTCTTTTCGCGTAGTATGACTTGGTATGATGTGCAAAACGAGTAGACTTCGGCTTGGTGAAGGGTCTTGTGACACTAAATTTACATATGAGATAATTCCGTTTTAACGGATATAAATTTCTCGTTTCAAATATTTGTCACTTCTAGGATGTCATATATCCATAGACACGCTATGACACATATAACTATAGTCGTATTTTTTATTAGACGAAGTCAACTGACGTTTACTGTGTTGTCAGTTTATGATGAAATAAAAATAGTGTTGTGACAAAGTGAATGATTGAATAAACTCTTGAATGAATGAAATTGCATCGATTCTCTAGTGAATAGTTAGTGTGCCGAACGGCCGATATCGGGTACGGTGTTCGAGTTTTCGAAGACTATGTTCCTATAGTATTTACCTGTACTGAATACCGAGTGTTTTAAACATTAAGGAAAACATTGCGAGGAAACTTGTAAGACTGTTCTATTTATGTATTATCTACATCATGTAGTTGAAACTACAGTGTCACAAGACCCATCACCAAGCCGAAGTTTACTCGTTGTGGACATCATGCCAAGTCCAAAAATAATAGCTGGGAAACGAAGTTTTTTAAAGTTTTCACATTTTTTAAAGCGCGCGCGTGCAATGCTCGAAATATCTACCTATCCATGGGGTCATAGGGCATCTAGCGAACATCTTGGCGGGGTAAATGCATCGATTTTGTACTTAATTAGAAAAATTCCATACTAACTTTGAGCCTCAATATCTCCTGAACCAGTAATTTCCCAGGTATGGTTCCGAAGTAAAAAATGTTCGTAGTGATTGGTACAACATGGGTTTTCAGTTTTCGTTAAGGGTCTTTTTACCACCTGTAGATGTATAAAATATAACAATTTATACTACTTACATAACTACTATTAACTTATATTAGAGCCCTTTTATTGTAATATAGAAATAATATTCTTTTATAGTTTGAAATGATTAACTATTCACACTCAATGTTCGTTCATCTGATTGAACGAGAACTAAAAGCATCACTATTACTTTAAATATGACAACACTATTTTACAAAGTGACATTAGCTACTGTCAGTTGGCTTCGTCTAATTAAAAATACGACTATAGTGAATAATTTGGCCAAAGATTAATACTGAAATAAAACAGATGTGATAAAGATTTGTTGACATTATTAAGTACTCACAAAAATTTGGCAAAATTTTAATTTATGTTTCTAAAAATGGTTGATTGAAGTTTTAGACTGCTATGAAATAGGACTCGAGTTTGATTTTGAGACTTGTTAATGTTGTTGTCTTCTTGAAGTTCTGCAGATAAACATTATAGGGATAACTATATATTAGGTAAAAAAATGTTGTGATGTGGTAATGTGAAATAAATTGCCGCAAAGGTATCTAACCTAACCCTTCATATTTATTCCATATGAAATTAATTATTGGGACATAGAAACGTAGGTAGTACCTACAAACAAAATAAAAGAAGGATCACTGATAGAAATTAACTTCCTGAAACTTTATTTATATTCTTCGAAGTATTTCATCATACAGCGAGACGTGCGACGGTACTGTAGCGTTTAGAAAAATTCTATAAAATGTATGCTGGTTCACTTTCATGCTAACTAACTTAATCAGCATATTGGCCAATAATCGTCCACTGCAGGACACAAGTCTACCAAGAAAACGCTTACTTATAAGCTGGTAATAAATCTTGTAGTATTTATTATTATGCTTTCGTGATTTGCATAAGAATTTATCTAGTTCATAATAACTGCAAATTAACTTATCTTTCTAATTAATCTATGACCGAAACCTAACATAATAAGTTTGACAGATCGCAATTGACTCGCCCATTTTTGTTTATATTCGTTGAGTAAAGAATATACATGGAGAGGGCAAATAGTTATGGAAAAAATATTGTTTTTGTGAAAAGATAACATGAACAGCAACTGTATGCGAGAATTCCTAGAAATGAAACGTTGAATAAATAAATCAATTTTGATTTTCTAATCCCCTTATGGTATTTCAGTGTGGCAGTGTGTTTTATTACGGTATGTATCAGCGCCATTTCTGTCCGGTTCTTTCTCAGCGACATTGTATCGATATTGGCTACCAGAGAATATTTTGTTTCATGTTTAGTTTGTCTTTATGTCAAGGGACGTTTTTGCTTTACCTTGTTTGCCCGCATTAGCGTAATTGAATAAACTAATCTGGAAAAAGATTTAAACTAACTAAAGTAACTTACTGCAAATATCAATTCATGTTATTCCCAGATCGGTGTTTTGTATTAGACTTGCCCAAGTGCAAATAGTGACAGATGAAAGGTCCCGGCTAGGGCTTGCAAATGTTCTAAATTTTTATTCGAATACTTATTTGATATTTTTATATTCAACAATTATTTTCTTTATTGAACTTCATAACTATAGGGCTATATTCCTGGCAACCATTACAACTAAGGTGCTTGATAGTTTGCTGGATATATACCTACATGGCCCCTAAAATTTGTCTGCACGTCGCGTAGTTTAATTAGTTTAGTTTTGTTTTTAACACAGACCGTCCGGTACTACATAGTTAGAAACACATGTAAATCCGTTTTCTTAGAGCTTTATAAGGCATTCGACCTTAAACCTCTTGTTGTTTCGTTGTTGTTTTTTGTGAGAGTTTGTGGCCAACTCTAGTGTCGGAGTTTTCTTCATAGCCTAACGATTCCTATCCTGAGACAAGAACAGGGACCTACAGCTTTACGTGCCCTCCAAAGCAAGATAGCGCTCAGATGTAAATGCCACACGTGGTCATCCATCCAAGTGGCGACATGTGCAAGCGTTGCTTAACTTTGCCGATCTGTATGGGGTAAGTTAAAAACTGAGAGTGAGGTAGATACTGGTATGAACTATGAGGTAGGTACGTGAATGCTACAATATTGGTATGCAAATCCAATATGCACTATCAGGCGGGCGCGTACAGCTCTGCATGAGGAATATGGGCTGAAAACTGGCGTGAGGCAAGAGGAAATCACCTCGCCACGCCTTTATATATATACTTTTTGTTATTTATAAATCAGCTAACTTGTTGTATGCGTTATACAATAAACTCTTGTTAAAAACCTTATTCAGGAAAAGATAATCAATTTAGATATCAGCGCATTAACTACTGTAGTTGTTGTTGTATATGTTATACAATAAACTCTTGTCAAAAACCTTATACAGGAAAAGATAATCAATTTAGGTATCAGCGCATTAACTACTGTAGTTGTTGTTGTATACGTTATACAATAAACTCTTGTCAAAAACCTTATACAGGAAAAGATAATCAATTTAGGTATCAGCGCATTAACTACTGTAGTTGTTGTTGTATACGTTATACAATAAACTCTTGTCAAAAACCTTATACAGGAAAAGATAATCAATTTAGGTATCAGCGCATTAACTACTGTAGTTGTTGTTGTATACGTTATACAATAAACTCTTGTCAAAAACCTTATACAGGAAAAGATAATCAATTTAGGTATCAGCGCATTAACTACTGTAGTTGTTGTTGTATACGTTATACAATAAACTCCTGTCAAAAATCTTATACAGGAAAAGATAATCATATTAAGTCAAGGAATACGAAACTTTTATATACTTATATAAAAAATCTGTAATCAAAGTCAAGTGGACGTACGCTTTAAAGAATTTTACTGACATAATATTCTCAAAAAAAATATTTCGTTGAAATCTATTTAGAATGAAATTAAATAATTATAATGTACTCATTTACACGTAGACAAATGGTAACGTTTGTGAAGCGCCTCTAGAATTAGTTGTAATAAATGTCGAATTGAAATAAACTGGGACGTTGTAAACGTTGTACTATCTAGTCTAAAGTTGTATAAGTCTTATCTGAACTGGGTGGTACATTTGGTCTCTGTTTAAATAGGGCCTATAATTATGATTATTTTACGAACATATATTTTACTTAATCATATTTACAATAGAAAAAAGTCAGAAAGTCAGCACTCGATCAAACAAAGAATACCTACTTCACCTATCTACTACAATGGTATACGTAAAACATATATTATGTAGACTCACAGTAATTACACAGGTCCAAATTATGTATTTCCAAGTGTTTTGCTAAATAATTTCGAATGGAGGATTGTATACAATTATTTCTATTATCGCCTCCATTGTGGCTACGTCATTTTAAAACTTTGAATAAATTATATTGTGCTTAACTGAACGGAATTACAATTTGAACGTTAATGAATTACCATTTTTGTTTGTTCAATTGTATGAAAATTTTCGTTATTTATTCCAACTATGTGCTGGGAGAATGTACATTTGAATAAAGAACAATAATTGGCGATAATGACAATTTATAATTTATTTATTCAGTAGAGTCAACCGTTCAATTGCATGTACATAGTTATTATTCGTTCACTCTATTTCTATGACTATACAAACACCTCCGACAAAAATGAATTTCAATTTCACCGCTGTGTCATTCGCTCTGTCATTTCAATTCAAGAGACATTATGTGGTTTCAGCTAGTGGAGTAGAACTGTCGAGACGAATCATTACGAACAATAATGGGCAAATTAATGCCCTTTGTTTCGAGTGCAGACCTCCCAACAAAGAGCCATAAGACTTTTTTAGTATTTGAAATACCAACATTGAAAAACAAATGTTACCAATTTCTAACTGTAAGTTCAATAAAAAGTCAAAAAAGTTTTATCGCAACTTGCTATCTTTATAAAGATAAACGGTTTCATTTTGTTACGTTGGCAATTAAATCAACAAAATCTGTTCTCTTCTTCTTCAGATCACCACAAACTCACTTAATCTCCTTAAGCTGAGTCAAAACGTCCATGATTTTTAGAAGGTCTCACACAACCGGGCCGTGGACGGGACGGGGACGGGACGTGGACGGGACGGAGCGCAGAAAAGAATCGTTGCATAAATTTTATATGGACTCGTTCACACAAGTCCGTGGACGGGCCGGGGACGGAGCTTCCGTGTCGTGTCAGTGCACTGTCAGTGCCTCGACCGGGGCCATGACGTGCACGGGCCGGCGACGGGCGCCATAGATATAATATATTTAGCACTAGATGCGCTAAGTGCGACGTGACATTCAGAAGAACAATATTATAAATACGCTTTATAGATGCTAATATAGATGCACTGTGTTCGATGTAATGTTCAGAAGAACCACATGGCAGTGAATTGTCGTTAAGGCACAATGACGCTTTACTTAGTCCTTAGCTTCCTTAGTTCACAAACTTGAGAGAGAAAAAATCGAAAAAAGATAATCAAAAAAATCGAAAAGAGTTGATTTTCTGAAAAACAATCGAAGCTTAAATTGTTATTTTATATTATTTTGCAAGAAAGTAACTACTTGTTTTAATAAAATGTTATAAACGCGTTTACTAGTAAATATAACTTAATAATATTTTTTTTGTTCTAGGCCAGTCTATTATGAATAAAAAGGACGAGTGTATTAACTATTATGCAAAGTATCACTTTCAAACGCGAGTGAAATGACGCATGAAAAATATACAATTAAGCACATTTTGTATTTAAAACTCCCATTGTATATTCTTCACTCCAATATCTACGAAACTATGACAGTCATAATTTCCTAAATAGTGATTTTGAGGAAGATTCATCATTTATAGTGAGGCATCATTTCTATTATAATGATAATGGTATTAGCCTGAACTCAAATCGTATAATGCGGGCTTACATTTTAATAATTCAAGTAGCTAATGTTGTGTTTTTAAACGAACACTAAAAAAGTATCATCATGATAGGAATGTTTTCAACTGACGCATGGCGTTGTGTGTTAACTAGAAACACATTGCTTGCCAAGCATCGGATGGCGTGTGTTTCCCCTCCACCGTCAACGCGCCGATCTGGATTGAATGGATGGTGACGTGTGGGGTGGCGTTGGGTGGTGTTGTATATCGGCATCTCACCATACTAAATATATGGGATTGATTAGTCTCAACATGTGTGGGGTGGCGTGAGGTAGGGTGGGGTGTCGTATACCATAAAGGAATCTTAATCTATTCTTATTTCTATGTAAGTCTATGGCCAATTATTCACAACTAAGTCGTATTGACAATAGATGAAAGCAAGTTGCGCTATAACATTTGTATCACTATGGTGCTTATATGTAAAAGCGGGTCTATGTCGTGGCCGTATGGTGAAATTGGCCATTTTATTAAATGATCGCATTTCAAGAAAAGTCTTGTAATTATCCATTGGTAATTTCATGATTTGCATTTGGTCAGATCTATGATAGCAAATCATTAAATCAACAAACTTCATAAAATGGTCAATCATAATTGAGAAAATCAAGTCAATCATAAATGAGTGGACAAGTGCATTACCCCCTCGGCCGCACGACCACGTGATCATAAACTGCCGTCGTCGCGTAGATACGGCCGGTGTAGGTACAGTGCATTTCTGGCGCCAATTTTTCCTGCAAGCACTCGCTATACATAGCGGCTTATAAAATGTGTCTATTTCTTTAAGCTTAAAAAAATATTTGGTTTCCCAGGTATTCTTTTCGCGTAGTATGACTTGGTATGATGTGCAAAACGAGTAGACTTCGGCTTGGTGAAGGGTCTTGTGACACTAAAATTTATATATGAGATAATTCCGTTTTAACGGATATAAATTTCTCGTTTCAAATATTTGTCACTTCTAGGATGTCATATATCCATAGACACGCTATGACACATATAACTATAGTCGTATTTTTTATTAGACGAAGTCAACTGACGTTTACTGTGTTGTCAGTTTATGATGAAATAAAAATAGTGTTGTGACAAAGTGAATGATTGAATAAACTCTTGAATGAATGAAATTGCATCGATTCTCTAGTGAATAGTTAGTGTGCCGAACGGCCGATATCGGGTACGGTGTTCGAGTTTTCGAAGACTATGTTCCTATAGTATTTACCTGTACTGAATACCGAGTGTTTTAAACATTAAGGAAAACATTGCGAGGAAACTTGTAAGACTGTTCTATTTATGTATTATCTACATCATGTAGTTGAAACTACAGTGTCACAAGACCCATCACCAAGCCGAAGTTTACTCGTTGTGGACATCATGCCAAGTCCAAAAATAATAGCTGGGAAACGAAGTTTTTTAAAGTTTTCACATTTTTTAAAGCGCGCGCGTGCAATGCTCGAAATATCTACCTATCCATGGGGTCATAGGGCATCTAGCGAACATCTTGGCGGGGTAAATGCATCGATTTTGTACTTAATTAGAAAAATTCCATACTAACTTTGAGCCTCAATATCTCCTGAACCAGTAATTTCCCAGGTATGGTTCCAAAGTAAAAAATGTTCGTAGTGATTGGTACAACATGGGTTTTCAGTTTTCGTTAAGGGTCTTTTTACCACCTGTAGATGTATAAAATATAACAATTTATACTACTTACATAACTACTATTAACTTATATTAGAGCCCTTTTATTGTAATATAGAAATAATATTCTTTTATAGTTTGAAATGATTAACTATTCACACTCAATGTTCGTTCATCTGATTGAACGAGAACTAAAAGCATCACTATTACTTTAAATATGACAACACTATTTTACAAAGTGACATTAGCTACTGTCAGTTGGCTTCGTCTAATTAAAAATACGACTATAGTGAATAATTTGGCCAAAGATTAATACTGAAATAAAACAGATGTGATAAAGATTTGTTGACATTATTAAGTACTCACAAAAATTTGGCAAAATTTTAATTTATGTTTCTAAAAATGGTTGATTGAAGTTTTAGACTGCTATGAAATAGGACTCGAGTTTGATTTTGAGACTTGTTAATGTTGTTGTCTTCTTGAAGTTCTGCAGATAAACATTATAGGGATAACTATATATTAGGTAAAAAAATGTTGTGATGTGGTAATGTGAAATAAATTGCCGCAAAGGTATCTAACCTAACCCTTCATATTTATTCCATATGAAATTAATTATTGGGACATAGAAACGTAGGTAGTACCTACAAACAAAATAAAAGAAGGATCACTGATAGAAATTAACTTCCTGAAACTTTATTTATATTCTTCGAAGTATTTCATCATACAGCGAGACGTGCGACGGTACTGTAGCGTTTAGAAAAATTCTATAAAATGTATGCTGGTTCACTTTCATGCTAACTAACTTAATCAGCATATTGGCCAATAATCGTCCACTGCAGGACACAAGTCTACCAAGAAAACGCTTACTTATAAGCTGGTAATAAATCTTGTAGTATTTATTATTATGCTTTCGTGATTTGCATAAGAATTTATCTAGTTCATAATAACTGCAAATTAACTTATCTTTCTAATTAATCTATGACCGAAACCTAACATAATAAGTTTGACAGATCGCAATTGACTCGCCCATTTTTGTTTATATTCGTTGAGTAAAGAATATACATGGAGAGGGCAAATAGTTATGGAAAAAATATTGTTTTTGTGAAAAGATAACATGAACAGCAACTGTATGCGAGAATTCCTAGAAATGAAACGTTGAATAAATAAATCAATTTTGATTTTCTAATCCCCTTATGGTATTTCAGTGTGGCAGTGTGTTTTATTACGGTATGTATCAGCGCCATTTCTGTCCGGTTCTTTCTCAGCGACACTGTATCGATATTGGCTACCAGAGAATATTTTGTTTCATGTTTAGTTTGTCTTTATGTCAAGGGACGTTTTTGCTTTACCTTGTTTGCCCGCATTAGCGTAATTGAATAAACTAATCTGGAAAAAGATTTAAACTAACTAAAGTAACTTACTGCAAATATCAATTCATGTTATTCCCAGATCGGTGTTTTGTATTAGACTTGCCCAAGTGCAAATAGTGACAGATGAAAGGTCCCGGCTAGGGCTTGCAAATGTTCTAAATTTTTATTCGAATACTTATTTGATATTTTTATATTCAACAATTATTTTCTTTATTGAACTTCATAACTATAGGGCTATATTCCTGGCAACCATTACAACTAAGGTGCTTGATAGTTTGCTGGATATATACCTACATGGCCCCTAAAATTTGTCTGCACGTCGCGTAGTTTAATTAGTTTAGTTTTGTTTTTAACACAGACCGTCCGGTACTACATAGTTAGAAACACATGTAAATCCGTTTTCTTAGAGCTTTATAAGGCATTCGACCTTAAACCTCTTGTTGTTTCGTTGTTGTTTTTTGTGAGAGTTTGTGGCCAACTCTAGTGTCGGAGTTTTCTTCATAGCCTAACGATTCCTATCCTGAGACAAGAACAGGGACCTACAGCTTTACGTGCCCTCCAAAGTAAGATAGCGCTCAGATGTAAATGCCACACGTGGTCATCCATCCAAGTGGCGACATGTGCAAGCGTTGCTTAACTTTGCCGATCTGTATGGGGAAAGTTAAAAACTGAGAGTGAGGTAGATACTGGTATGAACTATGAGGTAGGTACGTGAATGCTACAATATTGGTATGCAAATCCAATATGCACTGTCAGGCGGGTGCGTACAGCTCTGCATGAGGAATATGGGCTGAAAACTGGCGTGAGGCAAGAGGAAATCACCTCGCCACGCCTTTATATATATACTTTTTGTTATTTATAAATCAGCTAACTGTTGTACTCAGCAAGGCTGGTGTCGACTGTCATGATGATGGAGTTGTTATGAACAACATCAGCTATAAGTACGGACATGGTCTTGCTGGGTCCAACAATCGGTGCGATGAGGCGCATATTAAAGTTGTGTGAAGTTGCGGGCGCTTTTGGTAATCCACTCCAAGCATCCAATAACGTCAAGCCGAAGACGAGGCCCTGACTTGAGCACTGACAGCTCGCCACAAAGCTGCCCTGTGATTTGTAAGCTTTCTTTTCATCCTGTGATGCTGTTTTTGTTTATCATAAGATGAAGGTGATGTTTGAAAGCTGTCACTGCCCCCTAAAGATTTTTATTATTATTATGATTCTATTTCCTCGACTATTCTTCTTATTATTTTGAGAACTCCTCCTTTTAGGGGTTCGTCCGCAAGAAAAAATCAAATAACTAAAATAAGTATATGTTAAGAATGTCAACTAAATATCAAAAGTGCTTATTGGTATTTAGGACAATTTTGAGAACGTTGTTCGAACTAGAATCGGAAATTGCAATTTCTTTTGGAATATTTAACACAAATCATAATTCAAATATTAAAATTCAGGCGCTAGTGACAGCCCGTCCACGCTCCGGTTGCCGCCCTGACGTGTGTGAACGAAATATCCCGGCCGGGACCCGGAAGCACGGTGACGGCCCGTCCCCGTCCCGTCCACGTCCCGTCCACGGCCCGGATGTGTGTGGATAGACCATAAGCTCCCGAAGATAATAAAAAGGGAGCACTTAAATTTTCAACACAACGTTCCGTCTAAAACAAAAACACAATTTGGGAAGAAAGAATTTTCAAATGTTCACTCCAAGGAGATCCATTTTGTTGAAGCTTTTAAGGCCGTGTGGTTGACGGCATAGAATACAAGTGTCACCACCCCCTATCTTCCCGTGGGTGCCGTAAGAGGCGACTAAGGGATAACACGATGCAAATACCATCTTTGCGTAGAGACGGAAAACTCGACATCAAACCCTATACGACTGCCTCGTTGGTCTCGCGGCATAAATGTGCGCGTGGGATCGGATCCCGGGTTCGATTCCTGGGTCGGGCAGTGTTATTGGGTTTTTCTGTCACGAAATTCTCAGTAGCAGCACGGAGTCTGGAAATGTGCCTGGTACGGCAATAGGCTCGCCCCTTATTACGTGGGACTAAAGTATATCTGGCGAAAAGTGGGTGTAGAAATACACCTCTGCCTACCTCTTCGGGGTTATAGGTGTGAGACTATGTATGTATGTATGTGTTTAAAGTCCTTAATTTGTAATAGGGCTTGGATAAATCTTTCATTTCTTTGTTGGATTTTTGTCGAGGAAACTCGGAGCCGTGTGTAACAGCTACGTCACAATATCTAAGAATAATCAGTTGGATTTGACGTCAAATTTCTACTCGTAAAACGTAGAAATACTAATTTCAATTTTAACTTCGTGTCTGTCAACTTTGATAGCCCATCGATGACTCGGAGACGATATCGGAATACGAATTCTACGTAGGTTCTGTTGGCTGCGAGTGATTTAGGACCCACGCTTTAATTTTACCTTGGTTTTATTTGAACCCTAATATAGGAGATATTAAAGTAGAAGGTGCGTGTAAAATCCTTCAAGATGCGTAACGTTATCTGGTCTTCTGTTCCAAGGAGCTTCTTACTAGATTTCATCTCAATGATACGTATTTAGAGTGACTAACACTAAGATAACATTCAGCAAAACAGTGATGTCATATAGCCACAATTTAATAATACAGGATTTACTTCAGGAAATTCATTGGACTGGCCTTCGAAAATCTAGAAGTGGACAACTTACCAATTTATGGCACGTCACCATGTACTTTCAATAGTAAGTCATGTAAATATTTACTTATCTCACTGTTTCGCTTGCCTGTATGACATATTGTCCTAGATGAGCGGCAAAGGGGACAAAGCAACACTGTGCGATGCTTTTGACAGTTCGCAAAAATAGCAAAGAGCAGCAGTTGCTACACATGTACGACTCCATAGCGAATGACAGTTTTTTGAGATACATCGTGGGTGCGTAGGTTGTCGTCGCTTTAGAACTCGGAATTACACCCATATCCAAGCTCTTATAGCGGTACCTAGATACAATTGCGAAAACACAAAAACTGGCGACATCTAACGTACACTGCCAGAACTACGATGACATGACTCAAGATCCTGAATCGCGTTATAAAAAGTTTCACACGCAATTATTCGCATTACATACAAGTTCTCGACGATATTCGTCAGGCTACGGTCTATCACTCCCGATCACCCAGCCTGAACAGAGGAACACACTCACTAGTTAAAGGAGCGCCACACCTATTTTCATCTAATGCAGACTTCAGACTTCTTATACAAAGAGTAGACTGTTTAACAAAGTTACACAAGCCCATATGTATAGCGATGTCTGTACGATGCGTTTGGGAAAAGCTCTGAAATTTGAAAAGTTTCAGGGCTTGTGTAGTGCAATTTAATTCAGTCGCTCTCAACTAGCTATTTGAAAAACATAAACTATACTCATTTGCATATTTGTTATAAATATACACATAAATGTTTGTGTTATCCACAATTTTTAGTTTTCTGTGTTTCTGTAGTTTGTTGTTAAAAATGTCGCAAATCCACGTCTAGTACAGTAAATTACAGGATCTTTAACTTAATCCAAAAAATCTAACTTTAAACCATCACAGTATTCTTATAACGAATCAGAGTGATAATGACCAAGGTAAGGTTTTGGTCCCCATCGTCTACTTTAATACTCATAATCGCAACCCCACAGTCAATGCATAATGGCTCAAAGGTCATCAAGTCTACCAAAGTTTATAACACAAAATCACAATCTTAGTCCTAAGTACTGATAAACCGAAATAATATTTTAAATACCTATGTATTGTAGACAATGTGTGATAGCTCACACACATTACAATATTATGATCAAAGACGTCAAGACCTAAGTAGGTACGAGAAGTCAGCCGAAAATAATAACAATGTTGCAGCAATATTCCATAGTAGATGTGTCACCTTACATTACGGATAGGACACCTTATATTCGGTCGAACTGTCACGACGTGGCATAAGCTAAATGGTAATATTAATTATCTTAGTACTAATGAAAGAACAATGGCAAGTTCCCATACAACACTTTATTTGAAATCGATTCGAAGCGTCTATGTATGAAAAATTGTTAAAAACAAAGGGATTTTATTACTTAAACACAATCATCAAGAGTTTTTATTTTAGGAGGCCGTAAAAAATAGATATGAACATTGTTTATATTTTAAGGTTATGTTAATAGAAAACAACTTTGTAACTACACAAATGCATTAAATACATTTAGACAAGGGGTGGTGATGTGCAAAAAGCATTGATGGGATATACCTAGACTGATTCAAGATCAGTGTCTAGACTTGATAAGTACCTAATATTAAAAAATCAAAGTTCCATAACGAAATAGGGATGTAGTCTATGTAGGATTTATGTAATCCTTTATCTTTCACAATTTTATTGAGTATTAGAGCCCCACCTCATTATGAGGCCATGGCGACGTCGCCAGCTACCGTACAATTTATATTGAAATGTACCTATGGTTCCTAACTCACTTGGCCACGGTTTGGCAGCCATAGGTACATTTCAATATAAACTGTTTGGATACGCAGCCGGCGAAGTCGCCATGGCGTGCAAGTGAGGCAGGGCTCTAAGATTAGACGTCATGGATGTTAGATCTCTCTAATAAATAGGTACAAGTCACTTGCTTTTATAAGGAACTAGCTTTTGCCTGCGTGGAAGTCGAAAATTATCCCACAGGAACTCAATACCTACCAGGATAAAAAGTATACTATATCCTATTCCAGGTTATGGTCTATCTGTGCGCCTAGTTTTATTCTAATCGGTTCAGTAGTTTTTTCGTGCGTAACAAACAGACAAACAAATAAACATCGCATTTATAATTTAGTAAGGATATGGGATCTCTCTTAGTGCGCCACCAACAAGCATGACAAACCTTATCTGAAGGTGACTGCTGCAAATGAAATAAAGGAATGTTTTTGTAATCAAATACTTACTCCATAATTGATAAAAACAATTTGTATTAGATTGCTTTAAAAGAGACACCAATAGACTGATAAAACTCTTTAGTAATAAAACACTGCAAAAGGATTTATTATTTAATAAAATATACTAATAAAAGATGAGAGTGAATGGACCTGACGTAGTTCTATTTTCATTTGGATAATATTTATCATGTTCTATTGTAGTTCGGTCGGGCTATCTTTTAATATTTTGTCACTTTGCCTTCGTACTTATGAACATCCACACAGAAGGCACACATTTCTATAGCCTCGTGGACACGGTCCAGCTTGTTCACCTTCATTAGCATCTTGCTGCAAACTCTGATTTACTCAATCCATAGCGAGTGCCCAATATGCTTCACAAATATAATCATCATCAGTTATCTAAAAATTAAGAAAAGCAATTATTACTACAGGCAAAGAAAACGCATTACACCTATTGTAATATTTTAAACTGCTTTGAAAATTCACTGAAACTTACTAACGCTAAATTGGTAAGTAAGTATAATAATGTTTAAAAACTTTTGTGGATAAACCCAGTTGCAGAGCAAAGTGCAAACTCTTGTGTTCTGATCTAAGATGCGAAATCGCCGGAGAGTATTGACGCAGATGTTACAATTCACGCACAATATGCGTGTAAGGCCTGCTACTTCGTATCATAACAAAATCTTATGGCACAATCGAAGTCCGTGTAGAAAAAGCTATAGGTCCAGATGTTTTGAGCACAGATAGTCCGTAAGAAAGCACAAGTCGTCGTATGGGGCAGCGAATCAAGTCCAGGGGGTAAGCAAGAATCATAAATAAGGATAATTCAACAAAAATTGTGAAACAACGAGAACACAACCAAACAAGCTTTTCGGAAAGAAAAGAACGTTGACAATGTCACAGACTATAGTTGGTGCCACGCAGAGATTATAGTTAGTGCCACGCTGTGGTGCCACGAGAAGATAGACTTTTCGCAAACACACATTCAGGGTTTGACAACCTTTGTTTCTAACAGTTGTTTTTGTGATTTTATGCCTTAGTGAACTTTTATGCTTTTTGAACAGTAGTGTTTTTTTCAATGCCCAATTATGCTATTAAGTATTCGAATTTATATTTTATTATCTATGACTTCTTGTCGTGACAATTTTTTTCTAATTTTACAAAAATAGACATATTTTATTTTGTGTTTGAGTATTCGAATTTCCCGGAAGTATTTGCATGAATTTGCCGATTTTTTTAGTTTTTGCACGTAAGTAATTCTGTAAATGCAAGACAACAAAAGAGAGCCATTATGTCAATATTAGAATACAAACATGGTACTCGATCGTATAGTCAATAGCTAAGCTATCGTAAAATATAAAAAAATACCACTACCTAATGAATAATATTACAGACCACTAGCTAGTATATTACATTAAAATGTCTAGGCATAGAGATTTTACATTGTGTATGAATGAAAACGTCACAATTAACTTAAACAAAATCGTTATATAATAGTTTGCCATCTGCAATTCTGCACCCGCTTTTCCTAGATGCTGACCTTAGGACGAGCATTGCGACACCAAAAATATTCTTAACATCCAGAAAATATGTTTTATCCTCTGATAAATGTCTAAGAATGAAAAAAAAATGGATTAACGCAAAATGTTGACATTCCAGGCGTCTGACATATTCCAGTACCACAAAACACTGTTGACAACGCATATATCGATAAAAACCCGATCAATTGACATATTACTTGCAATGACACATATTTGTGTACCATTGCGCTCATTGGATTTGACATTATTTGTTTTTGACAGATCTGTCGCTAAGTTACTTAGTAGAAATTCTTTGTTTCAAAAAGTCTATGTTCTCGTGGCACGGTCTTATACACATTAAATGATATCTCAGATCAAATAAAAAAAATATATTTATTTATATCATAAATAAAATCTTCTTTTTATAAAATATAATATACATAAAATATTTTTTTAACATTACCGTGAATTGTTTCTAGATGTAGGTTAAAAAGATTACTTACCTTTTTTCTGTTAAACAAATACGATTGTTTTGTAAATGGTAACTCTGAAAATGACATTAAACAAGCACCGGAAATGAATGTGTTCAATAAATAGTTTATCAATTTAGATAATTTAACGTACGCTTTTATACTTAAAACTAAAAACGTACAAAATACGAAATAATGATATTAATAAGTTTTTCATAAGTTACGTTTAGAGACGCTTCTAACACTTCACAGGTATAATCCTGCCATTGTTCTTTCGTATGGAAAGGTCATTTTATATGATAATGGTATTAATAAATGTAGTTAGATTGTAAGACCCGTCTGAGTACAACAATGCTTCTGTAAGGATCAAAAGTAGGACTTCATAACATAACTTCAAGCCTTTATCCCCGAAGGGGTAGGCAGAGGTGTATTACACACCCACACTTTGCCAGTTACATATGTTTGGGTCCCAGTGTAATAGGGTAGGGTAAGGTAGGGCCTTAATAATGTGCCCGGCAGGGCACATTATTAAGCGAACGATAATTAACATTTCTGATACACATATAACTACGAAACGTCAGAGGAGGTGTGTGCCCGGTGTACCTGGGGATCGAACCGAGATCATCGTCTCGGCAGCCCGTTTCGTACACCACTGAGCTACCGCTGCATTCTTCAGGGCTAGATTTGTATTATAATTAAAAAGATAACTCCCATAGTAGGAACATATCTGTGTCACTCTCTAGCTTAAAGACTCAAAACCATCCCAGATTCGAAAGAATAGGCAGATCACAAAAAGGAGAGTATTCGTCGTATTTCCCCACACGAAATAATACTTTGTGAATAATCGAACCACGGCGCTTGATAACGCAACCGTTGAAACGACATGCAGCCAAACTAATCTAAATACCTTATGACAATATTATACTTAAGGCGATCCATAAACAAAAATTTGATCTAACTGTCGCAAATATCAAGCAGTTAGTGACTATAATGACTTTAGACGCAGCATCTGGAATCTAAATATTGTAGCAAGTTACTTAGCTTATGCTGTATATGTGTTCAACTTTAATGCGTTATTTTTGATCAAATGTTTTTATTTAGTATACCTTCTATTCATGAATCTTCACTTTGAGTTACGAAATATTTAAACAACCGATTAATGCGGCTTTATAGTAGCGGCCTGCAAATTCTTACCTCATAATATACTTAATAATATGGTCTTACAAATCATGTTCAGGATAGCTGCGACTAAGGAAAGCATTTCGATCTTATAAGAACGACATAATTATCAAGCTTTGCTTTAAATGCTACAAGACTATTCAAGAATAAAAATTAATAACACCACAATTAGCTATATACCATGCTAACCTTAGATCGAGAGAAATAAAATACATACATATATAATTAAATACATCGTACAAAAAAAATCATCTCAATACCCAACAGGACTAGGTAATAAGCAAAGCTAAACAGCTTGACATCACAACACGTGATCGGTCCAGTCCCAAAAGGGCAATTTGAGAGGCTACTTACAGACATGTCAGCCGAGATAAGGGTCCGCTTGCCATATGCTACGTACACACTGACCCTTTAAACTTATCTGTCGACAGCTAGGCGGCGGTCTTGAAAAGAGACATATCAGTAACTCGTACATGGCAGATGCTATTAGATAGTGAGCTCTTTATTATATCCTGACGAATGGTATACTCTTGTTTATAATCAGTCCCATGGCTGAGGAAAGGCTACTCCTAGCTAAGTAAAGAGGTAGGCATATGTGACCACTTTGCCTTAGTGTGGATGGAAATATTCTTAGGATGTTGGTCTGTTGTGTAGTGTTTGTTAGTTAGTAGACGTTCCGTGAAAAAGCTTGTCATTTTCATCATTTTAAAGCTATACTGATTACGATTCAAGACTACCACCCTATGTCCGTTCCGTGGTGATGGAAATCTGATAATTGAAACAAAGTAATATCAGAACCTATATCTATATAATTCAAGCTTGGCATGTAAATGGGCTAATTATGATGTCGCCAGCCGCCACGTAGTGACTTGCCGGTTGAATTGACAAAGCACGACGTAGCAAGTACCATCTCCTATCATAATGATGTAATGATGCTATTTCCACCAGCTTTCTTCTTCACGGTAGATAATAGCTTGTGCGTACTCCTTCGCTATTGCTTGATAATAACATAGGCCGGTAGGTCATCTACGTTTTCCAAAAAGAATGGCTATAGTTGCTTGCTGGTGATTTTTAAATCTGCTTATCTCGTGGCGTGAGTTTAAAGGATCACATATTATCATAACAATATCAAAATATAGGTATTTTGTTTACTCATCACGGGGATGAGCATGTAGCCCGCACTGAAAGTCACTGACAAGCGTTGATGGTTCGCCGACTTTAGTGTGTACAGTGCTTAACAGCGATCGATTGTACTACACAAACTCGAAGATTACTCGAAACAATTTATTACTGTCCATTTATCTATGACCTAGAATATTTTAAATTCAGACGTCCTATGAGTAATGGCGTCATACCTCATGTTGATGCATGTTCGGCGGCTGTTTTTCACTTATCTCACGAATGCTATACTTCAAAAAGCCGTGAAACGAATAATTTATCTATCTTAACAAGTGATCTTATGAGATAAACTATAATTTTAGTTATACTTATGATCTTAGTTGATAACATTTTACAAAGCTGATGAGTTTATACACCCGCTGGAGGGTTGACTATGGCCTAACGAGAACGACTGCTGTTTCGGGGACACTGGAAGAGTCTTTAAAAGGACAGGAATGATTTAAAGTAAACATTAATCGAATAGGTATCACAGTCTCGTAGCAATATAACTTATATTAATCTCAGCTACATTTTCATATCAAATAGTTCTGCGATATGCTAGGGGAGAAACTGTCACACAGATCTCGAGTTCCAAGCATATAGCGTTCGTAGGCAAGCGCGTATCATATTGTTAATTATCGCGGTACCCGGTGAGGAAATCAATGTGGAAGCTTGCATGTTCGAAAGTTCTCGAAATTGTCAAAGACATGTGTAATCTGTCAGCCCGCACTTGGCCAGTGTAGTGGACTATGACCTAATCTTCTAAAAACTAGAGGATACACATTTAATTTTAATTTAACCTTTTCTGCCCGATTCTGTGATAATTTCGGACAATCCGTTCTAAGTGTACCTCTACAATCACCAGGGAACATATAGTTTCGGCTGTGCCTTATCTCGCAGTCATTCAGTAACGCAAGAATGCAAGAATGTTATATACAGAGAAGGCTGTTTTTCATAATGATAATGATGTTCAAAATTAAATACTATATTGTTTCAATAACCAACACGTGGCGAAGCTGAGCATAAGCAGTAATAAATCAGAGATTAAATTGACACTCCCAGTGCCAACACAGGATTTGCAGGGCGAAAACATTCATTATCTTTATTTACTCTGTGTAAAGGTATAGTTGTGCTTACAATTTGATTTGTAGCGGAAAATGTCTTTGTATAATATAGCAAGATATTCTTTGTATTAGCTTTTACGCTTTTGTACTATATCCAATACATATACATATTGATTTAATTTTATGTACTTCGTGTATATTAAATTCAAATTAATTTATTTTGCTTTACATTTATTTATAATTAAAACAAAATCTTGTTTGTGTTTGAGTACATGCGTGTTTGCGGCGTGTTCCATGCTTGTGAGCGTGCAAGCATTTGTGCTTATGAGCGTACTGGCGAAGTGCATGCGTGCGTATGTACATACATATATAGAATCTGTGAAAGGCGTGAATCCATAAAAATTACTACTATATAATAATCTGTTCAATGGAACTGAAATTGACTGGCCAGCCAACATAAAATCTTATAATATTTCTCCTGATACTTCAGAACAATGGTTCTATTCGACAGCCACAATTTAACGGTAGATTGCGAATAGGAAACACTACGGTTCATGTAAATGTGATTCAAAGGTTTTACGGTATGAATATCAAAACGTTTTTCAGTCCCAAGTGTACGATTAGGATATCATTTTAAGGGGGATACGTGTCTATTACTTCTCTGCTTTCTTCTTGACCGTTTTTTCTTTTTGTCCAGCTCTGATGTAAGAAATACCGTCCGAAGATCTATAGCATGGCCTAAAGGATTCATGCAATTAGACATGTACTGGCACTGATAGCTGCACGTATCTTCAGAAAAATTGTAAATGCTACATGCCTCTGTTGTTAATGCGTCTCACTCATCCAAGCGATGAATAGCTAGTCAATCAGTTTTTACGTACATGCTATGTGGCTGCTAGCACACCCAATCAATGAGTAGAAGTTCCAAGTTCTAGGTATGAATTACCTTCATTCATGTTTATAACGACAAATAACTAACGATACTGCTAGGTATTGACCGCTTTTCAATATAGGCAGGTGCAGTCGCCACACATCTTTGGTAACTTCTTAACGTGCCTTTAAGGTGTACGGGATACGCATCGGGCAGAACAGATTTGCTGAATAAACACGTTTAAAGGGTCATTGACAGATGAGTCAAATGCAAATCTACTGGCAATTGGTGAACTTCGTTAATAGACAATCAAAGACTGTTATCTTAAGATTTCTGAATAAGCGTCCAAAGAACATGCAAGCCTCTGTCTACTATAAGCTACAATGCTGCAAGGTAGTGCAAGAGCAGTAAGTGCCAGCTACAAAACGCCACCACTGAACTGCGGTCTGCAGTTATGATAGCAATCGTCTGGGTCGCCGTTAGCTTCTTGTGACCAATACCAACCGCAAAACACAAACGCTGAAACAATTATACATAGTCCACCACTCCTATTCATTCGTAGTCGTAATTTTTTATATTTATTTATTAAATCTGACACAAGATTGGTTGGCGTAAGCTTGTCGTTCGATATCCTCGCAACTCAATACTTTACATGTTTCATAAACATTTGTTTTAATGGTGTTGCAAAGTTATTAACTACTGAAGTACTCGCGAATGCTACAGCGGTTTAAATATGACAATAATACAAAACTATAGTTCACCAAGCTGTCGCAGCCTTAGGCAAGCATGAGCAGCTGTATTGCTTATCATAAGCTCATATGCTACCAAGATAATTCAGGAAGATGCCCAGCACCTCTAGTGGACGCGTATTTATTATTTAAATGATTTTAAAAGTGATTAAAATATAAACATAACTTTATTGGTCGATTCTATGTCCATACATTGCGCGATATTTAAAAACAATTTGTGGAAATCTTTGATAATCGTATACAGTATATATATATTATTTTGATACATATGAGCGTGGCATTCAAATAACACTTCTATCATTATACTAAATTTCGTTCGCGTGGGTGTGAGTTAAACCGACAAAGTGTGTTGATCTGTTTAATCAAAATCCAGTATACAGTATTACTTAGTAGTTTTTCTGTAGAAGACCAATATCAATTCACCCTCACAAAGCAGCTTTGACGCAGCGATAGCGTAGTGGATTTACCAACAGACTGCCATGCAGAGGGTATCGGGTTCGAATCCCCGGCGCGTACCACTGACTTTTCGAAGTTATGTGCGTATTGAATTGTTAATTATTGCTTTACCCGTACCTCCGAGAGTACGTTAAGCCGTCGGTCCCGGCTGTCATAAAGATCTATGACAGGCGTTATAGGGCGTCAGTAGGTACCTCTAAATACACTGACACTAGTCTAAACCATGGAATATCGCTATCCCTTCGGGTTGCAGAGGTCAGACAGGCAGTCGCTCTGTAGAAAAGCTAATATTCAGCCAAATCCGGATAGACTAGACTAGTAAGCAGTAGTAACCCCAGGTTGAAACTGGGATCACGCTGAGAGGATGATGATGAATGCACAAAGTTAAACTCAAAATCATTTATTCATTTAGGCCCCAAAGTGGCGCTTATGAACGTCAAAACACCCTCACAAACTCTTCCATTTATAGTATTTAGTAGTAGAATTGATACATAGATAGCATAGCATCAAAAGCTTAGTATGAAGACTTTGCTGTTCTAGTGTCAGTATGTGGCCAAATCTAATATATGGCCATCTGTGGCCGCCGACATTATGATATTTCACTTAATACATGAACTGGGATTGACGGCTTTACAAGTTCGCCGAAGCACGGTAGCGCTCTGAAATGAATGCCATGCCACACAAACGGTCACCTGCCCAAGTGTAGACCTTGCTTCGTGCATATTTGTGATTCTAAGAGAGTGGTTAAAATAATATAATTTATTTTTACATACATACATACATACATAGACTCACGCCTGTTTCCCCGAAGGGGTAGGCAGACTCATATTAAACGCCCACTTATCGCCAGTGTTTTGATCCCACGTAATAGGTGGCGAGCCTATTGCCGCTTATCGGGATGTTTTGTTTACCAGAGCCTCATCCGTTGATCGGCAGGTGCACCACTTGCAGGTGAGGTTGGCTTGGGACCCTAAGTTCTTGGTATGACCCTATGCACATATAATTTATTCTTACAATTAAATTTCTGGTTATATACAGAATCATAATATGTAACTTTTCTGAGGATACAACAAACAATGTGAGATAAAACGAAGTCAAAGATTTTGCATACTCAGCTTTAACGCCGACACTAAAATGCAACAGTGCAGTTTCTGTTAGTTTACGACGACATTCTGCCAAATGGCACGTTTTCTTAGGGACACGTTTGTTCTGAAACCAACCAGGCGGTTACTATGTCACTTCGGAAAAAATGAAGAAGAGCCCAGCTGAGTGTATATGACAGGATGTATTTATCGCCCTGTGCCAACTATACAATAAACATCGCCTTATAATCTGTCCCACTGCTTGACACATGCTTTTTCTGATAAATAAGCCGAATTTATTTTCACCAGTGGTAAGTAAATCAGTAAAATTTTAGCTAATGTAAAGGCAATCAAGTTATAACCTCAATTTTGCTTTGTGCCCATCTTATTTTGTTCGTGGCAAGCATTTAGTTAGACGTATATAAATCAATGTTACAATTTATGATGAACCGTAATCTCTTCAGCAGACGCAATATAACAAAGAAAAACAGCATTTACCCTACTACGAATGAGATTTTTGTAGTTATACTAAGTAAAATGCTTAATCCATAGGTAGTCTCCGAGTACAAAAGATGAACTTTAGTTTTATATTTAAAACACAGCATTCATTGCGTTCTGCAGCTGGCACTAAGATGCTCGCACAATTGCTTTTGTTGGCCGCCACAATGAGGCTCATCTCGATGGCATCAGGTAAAATACAAGAGTTTTACATTGAATACAGTATGCTTATTTTACAAGAGGTGATTTATAAGATAGGTAACAAAGTACTTTTAAATTTGAGGGCGGGTATACTTTCGCTTGTATCTTATATGTAAAAGGCCTTGTTGGAATTTTCTGAAAGAGAGAAAGACTAACATACAATTAATGAACTATTTATAGAGTTAGTGAATAGAGTTAGAACTAAACAAAATACAGACACATAGATAATCGGAAAGACACACAAATTCTGTCTCAGATTGGCATCAAACAGATATCCAACTTAGTATTATTATAACAGACAACTAATGTTCGGCGCTAGTTTTCAGATAAACTGTTATAATGATCCGTTTCCGACACCAACACACCACCTAAGACCTATTAATTATTATCTACGTACTTAATATACAATAATGTTATATCAAATTATCTACATCACGCCTTGCTGCTCGATATCGTACATCATATATAGGAATTTAAACTTTCGTGGTCATTTAAACTTACTTTAAATTGTCTTTCGGGATATATACCACGTACCTTTGTTTGGAGTAACCGATATTTCGGCACTGTTGCTAGCACCATGTTCACGGATGTACTGAGGGTATTGCGGGTGGATGAATGTTACAAGCAAGTATAACGATCTACCCGCTTTCTTACTCTATTTTTGCGTGCAGCACTACTGCCACTGTTTTCACTATCGCGCTGTACTAGGGTCGGTCAACTCAGTTCTACGAGATTATTATAGGTAGGCTGTTAGTCATGACAGAGACATCGATAGTGGGGAAACAAGATAGCGTTATAATGGCTGATGTAGTGAATTACCACTGGAAAAATACACTTAGAGATTAAAAAGTTTTTATTTTATTTTATTACAAATACTATGTTAAACGCTTCGAAAGAATTTTGAATGATATTGTTGGTAATTAATTAATAGAGAAAAGTATGTTAACCACCGTATAAAAAGATATTTGTATGTAAAACGTTTATTTCAGATTAAAAACATCAATCCATATATAAAAACAAAGTAAAAGTTAGATTGTACACAGTCAGCACAGAGAAACAAAGAATACATTATAATATTTATTTGAAAATATAATTTTTATTATCTAATAATTTTGTGTCATTTACTGGTAACACTACAAGAAAAATGTCTACCGCCGCTTGCGCACCGTTTATCTTGTAATTTCGGTCTATTTTCGATGTATAAACTAGGAACTGTTTTGATTTCTCCTGCATTAAAATCGTTGAATCGAGCACCTTGTTCCTCCGTTTTAGTGATTTTTTGTGAAATCCAGTGTTATTTTGTGAGATATAGACTACAGTGTTGAGAAAGTGGCTCTTATATTGTTTTAACCCTTGAGGTGCGATCAAACTAAAGGCAAAGTGCCACAAGTGCGAAAGGTCACGTTGCTGCAAATTTTCATTGGCATAGGTTACCGGAAAAAAATTAATCATGACACCTTAATATAATTATATCACATAAATTGCATATCATTGTGTTGGTTATAAAATCAGCTATCATAATAATAACATGTTCAGTTTTTTTTTCACTCGTTCACACAAACATTTCATCACATATTAATGAATTTCATTACTTGTTTGGTTCGTAAACACAAAAATATTATCACATATACCTTTAGGTTTTCACACAATACATTATTTATTTGTAACAAACGAATCTAACGCCACTAAAAAAATTATAATCCGAACGCGTAACAAAAAGTTCGCCGTGCCAGGCCGCCATGTTACTGTAACGAACACTGTGGCTGTGAATTATTTACCATTTGAAACACGATAACAGTGAAAATGTACAACAATGCTAGTATTTAGTTGCTAAAATATGTTTTCAGATAAATAAACTGGGTACTTTTATGTATTTCATAACTATTAAAAGAATATTTATCATAAAACACTTACGAAAATAGCGAGTTTCAAGAGTAGAAATAGCCTTTCTAAAAAGTTTTTGCCTTTTATCACTGTATCTCTTGTCTTTGTCACGAATAATGTCACTTCAAAATTAATATTTATTTATTTCTGAGTAAATCTATATAAGTATCTTTATAAAATATTCACCGGTTTCTTCCACAATACAACTTTTATTATAAAGATCGCGGAACAAAACACAACAATGGCGGACGCTTTCGCAACTGAGACACAAATAATTATATTTCAATATTTTTGGCGCGTTTCGTTTCCCTTACCCTTCTAAAACTATTGAGTTGCATAGAATATGAACTATTCTAATAGTTACTACTTTCGTTTCTTGGTTTAAGTAAAACAAAACGTGAAAAAACCGCGGACACGGGTACCGACCACTGGATTGAGTTACACAACCCTCGGGTACTTTCGACAGAACGCCACTACATACCCGGAATGGTTAGGGAAGGTATTGAAATTAAAAAGTTCAAAAATGTCAATAGAGAGGATGGGTTTCAACTGTCGAGTATCTGGCATGTGCATCAGTGGTACGTCTATGTAAAACCAGTGAAGAGAAAAAAGTCAATCCGCGAGCTGACGTAGTGAGTGTGGTATGTCGTGATTGGGAACAGTGCGATAGTGAAAACAGTGGCAGTGGTGTTGTACGCACAAAAGAGTAAGAAATCGGGTAGACCGTTATACTTGCTCGTAACATTCATCCACCCGCAATACCCTCAGTACATTCGTGAACATGACGCTTGCAACAGTGCCGAAATATCGGTTACTCCAAACAAAGGTACGTGGTATATATCCTGAAAGACAATTTAAAATCGTACATCCTGTTTCAAAACCTTGCCATAGAGACACGTTAGGTAAGCAGTTCTATTAACAAACACATTTTATAAAATATGTCCAAAATGGTACATGTATACAGCATATATCAAAGTCAAAGTCAACATCGTTTATTCATCTAGGTCACAAGGTGACGCTTATGAACGTCAATTTTTTAAATCGAATTACTTAATGCTTCTACATTTACATTTACTGCCTCGTTTACTGCCTCGCAAAGCAACCACGAGAAAGAACGGGCAATAAAACTCGTGGCCACTCTTTTGAATCGCCAATATTATGGTACATATGTATTTTATTTTTGTAAGGAACTGCAACTGCTTCACATTGTACTTAATTACTTGTAAATAGTTACAGACATCATACTTAAGAAATTAATGCAGTTACTAAATGAAGTGCCTTAGTTAGCCTTCCAATTTGAATATTGTGTAAAAGGAGCATCCACTTACGTCTTAAAATGTAGGCAACTCGCGACCATGTTCAGAACTATGGTGGAAATGTATATTACAGAAGTGACTGTATATGAATACACAAAATTACAAAAACATTCATTTACAGCCCATGATCACGAGTTATCTTCATCTTACAGTGCAGTAAAACTTTAATAAAATTAGTGGAACAACAATGCAAATGTAAATGTAATAAGTTGAATGACCTAATAATATATGAACAGTAATTTAAAAGAACTAGAAATATTATATAAAGATTAACTGAAAAATGCAAAGTATCAATATAATTCTAATCTAATATATAAAATTCTCGTGTCACAGTTTTCGTTCCCATACTCCTCCGAAACGGCTTGACCGATTTTGATGAAATTTTTTGTGCTTATCCGGTATCTATGAGAATCGGCCAACATCTATTTTTCAAAAAAAATAATAATAATAATTGCAAAACAACGTTTGCCGGGTCAGCTAGTTAAGTATAAAGATCATGAGTTGTCTAGCGTAAGTGACCAACTATATTTATCACTGAAATAATCATTAATAGTATAACAACCTTTCTTAATAAGGCAGTCTTTTATTTTAGTTTTAAATATACTAAATGGTAATTCTAAAAGAGTAATTGGTATTTTATTTTATATACGAATACCTAACCCTACAAAAATTATTAACTTTATGTAAACGATGATAAGGGCATATAACATATGCCGGTTTCGAGTATTTATATTATGTATATCGTTTTTTGTGGTAAATGAACCTATATTTTGCCTACTATACAAAATATTAGCAAATAAAAATTGCGAGGCTATTGTTAGAATTTCTATAGACTTAAAGCGTGCCCTAAGAGTATCTTTTGCACCTAACATGTATATTGCTCGTATCGCTCGTTTTTGTAGAACGAAGATATTAACTAACTTTTCTGACGGCATACGCAGCAGAGCTTTCTTGCAAGACATGCTATATGTGCACCCCATTGTAACTTATTATCTAATGTAATACCTAGGAACACTGTAGAGTCTACTGTGTCAAGTTCCTCCCTATCTAGCATAATATTAGGTCCCAGTTGTCTAACGTTAGGTAAAGCAAATTTAACGCATTTAGTTTTCCTAGAATTAAGTACTAGGTTGTTTGCTGTAAGCCATTGTGTAACTTATAATAGTGCATTATTTACATCATCAAATTGATTTCTATTCCTATCTACTTTAAAAATAAGTGACGTATCATCTGCAAAAAGTACAACATCACAGGTGTTTTTTAAATAAAAAGGTAAGTCATTAATATATACAAGAAATAGAAAAGGACCTAAAATTGAGCCATGTGGAACGCCTAACTGTATAGGTAATTTACACACTGAAATCTCTGCCACAGGTACGAATCGACAACGCTAAGTGCGGTTTTCTCTACGCCGTAGTGGCGGAGCTTACGCAGTAGTGTATCGTGCTGAACGCAGTCAAATGCTTTAGATAGATCACAGAACACTCCGATAGCATTCTTTGATGACTCCCAAGCACTATAAATGTGTTTTATAAGAGCAACACCCGCACCAGTAGTGGATCTACATTTAGTAAACCCGTATTATCTTTGTGCTTTAAAAGAATATTTTCAAATATTTTACTAAATGCCGGCAAGATAGATATGGGCCTAAAATTATTAATTTCATTTTTACTGCCAGATTTGAATTAAGGCATAATTTTACTTAATTTCATCAAATCCGGAAATACGCCTAGATCAAAGCATTGATTAAAGATTATAGATAGGTAGGGCGCAACAGTCTCAACTATAGTACCAAAAATTTTAATTGAAATGCCCCAAAAGTCGCCGGTATTTTTAATATTAATTGAATTATATGCAATCAATATATCTCGTGGAGAAACGTGCTCGAATCTAAACACGCTCTTGCATTCAGGTACACTGCTAAGCAAAAATTTCCAGCGTCTAAAGATGATGATTGTAAAAAGCTAGTAGTTGTTAAAGGTATGCTCGCAAAGAAACTATTGAACATAATTATGTGCTACTTGAGTTTTGTTAGTGACTAATAAATTGTTTTCTTTTAGTTCATATTTGTTTTCCCGTGGCCGTGCTCTTCCAGTTTCATTATTTATAATTCTCTAAGTTTCTTTAATTAAATTGTTGAATGCTTAATTTTACTACTAATAAATTTAGATTTTGCCATAATACAAACTTGTTTAAAAATGTTTGAGTACTTTTTTACATAATTTTGAAAAGGTGTGTCAAATCTATGTTGTTTCATATCATATATTTCAAACAACTTGGCTCTATTTCTGTATATACCTATAGTGGCCCACTGGTTAAGAGATCTCATATTATCTTTAGTGTGACAGTTTTACTATTGAAAGTATTTTGAAACTCATTATTTACTAGTCCAAAAATAGAGTTATAAATTGTATTTGGATTTTGTGAGTTCAATATTGAGGTATTGAGTTTAGCAATAATATTGTTTTTGAAACGTATTAGACTATTGGTAATCTGAGGCCTAAATTCTACTGTATGTTTAACAGGGAAAACTAGCTATCTGTCTACGGTGATTAGAAGGGAGAGAACTAATTACTACTGAGTTTGTGGCAGCACAAGAACAAAATATGTTATCCAAACAAGTAGAAGATGTTGCAGATACTCTAGTAGGTTCACAGAATAGGTTACTTAAGTTAAATGACTTGAAAAGATTCAGAAATCTAATACACTGTAAAGAGTTCTCTAAAATATTAATATTAAAATCGCCACATACTAAAATATTGTATTGTTGTAATTGTATTGATAGCATCTTCCATAACAGTCTCAAATAGATTATAGTCACCAAAAGGAGGTCGATACACAGAAATTACTATATATAGGTCTAGTTCTACACAGGACAACTCAATAGTGCGCTCAATAGATAAATTAACAATATCTTTACGTTCCTTACATTTTAATAAATTTGAAGTTATTATGAGAGAACCGCCTCTAATAGCCTACATTCTTATATACGAACTCTGCACTGTATAATATTGATTTATAACAATAAGTTCATGGTCCTTTAACTAATGTTCAGTTAGGCATAAAACCTTAACGTCATATTTTCTAGAAATAAACTTAACTCTAATTCTTTGCCAGATAGGCCCTGCATGTTTTGGTGTACAATATTCAAATACTGCAGCCTAACTGTTGTCCTATCTTGGAGTTTAAATCACTAGATGTGTCAATAAAAACATTGTTATTACATGTACTAACCCTATCAAATAAATTGTCAACACAAGGCTCTCTGCCTTGCTGTAAATTGTATGCTAATTACTTAGCAATCTGATGCTTAATATAAAATGGCAGATACATTGTAACTTTAGTTCAAATAAATTTACTAATAAATTTATTAGCGACAAAAAACAATATTGCGTCACTATGACGACAAGTTTTGTTAATATACAATAACATATTTGTAACGTAAAAAAACCTTTCTGGTGTCCACTGTTACGTTATCCCTACTTAGGGTGTGTTTAAATGAGAAACGTGGTTATATGTTACAATAAAAATTGATTTAATTCTCAATTAATTTTAGACATCATTTAGCAAGCGAAAAATTAGGAATTAATAAAAAATTACACAGGGTCGCGTGATTCGGCGATGGGAGAGGTTGATGTTGAGAATCCCGCTGTCGATGGTCGCTCAGGAGTCGCAGTTGATGTACTTAGATTTTCACTCGTGGCGACGTCGTCGAATGCAGCCCAAAAGGAGAGCCCGCAGCTAGCGCGTCCGCTTTTAAAGAAGCTCGCGGTGCGGTGGGGGGTGGAACATGCAGGCAGCCGGGAGGCGGTGTCGTCTCGACGTCACAGCGACGTCACATACTCCCCCCATTAGGCCAGAATTTTCCCAGAGGGAAAATTCTGTGGCTGGTAGGTGGCAACTGCATTCGGGAACCTGAAACAGATGAGTGGTGGTTTCAGTAAGCTAAGCACAAGCAACTACTAACCCTGGAAGAAAAGAAAAACCCAAGTATAACCCTCGGCCATTCATACGTCACCAAGCATTGAACGTTCCTATAACCTGACATTCATCACATTCAAAAAAGCCTACACACAATCATACGCATGTACAAGCCAACATTCATTCACGATGCGAGTCGCATTTATTATAATACACGACGCGCGAAGAGGTATTATACGTGATACGGGCTTTATAAATGAAGTTAATTGAAAATGTATAAGTCGTAAACCAATATTACGATCTTACTATATTACGATACTACAATCATACGATTAGTTGGCAGTATCACAAACAAATTGCTCATTAACGCGCTCGATGCGAATTGTAAAAGCACAAAAAAGTGTTCATTATAATTAAGTATAAAGTATAATACAATGTTTTGAGCCGAGTGATCGGCTGACGTAAACAAGTGAGTCATCACTGCGCGCTTGGCGCCGGCCGCATTCCATTCTCGCGGACAAATAACTGGTTTCTGATTTTGATACAAAATCGACAACGGCAAATACACAATTCGGAATAGGTTGCAATGTATACCTAGTACATCACCGCAGGAGACATTCGATGACATAGTATACACAACCATAGCCAAAAACACAAAAAAAATATTCGCGGCAAGATGTTATGTATCGTCGAAGGAGACTGTCGACGACATAGTTCACACTACCATAGTTAAAAACACAAAAAAAAACACAATCGAGAATCGAACCACAGACCGATCCGACAACAACCTTTCAGCCACTGAGCCATACGGGAGAATTTTTTTTTTATTATATTTCGATCAGTCATTACTAAAGCTATATATAACAAGATATTTGGGTACATGATTTAGCTGAAATTAGGAGTTAAAGATTTTTATATTATTTGTAACGAAGTGTAAAGTTATTTTAGTGATTAATTCATTAGTGATGAGCATTAATCATTACATTCTTAAACTTTGCAGTGAGTTAATTTAAGATCTTTTATATGGCAATCATCAAGCGAAACATATCTGATATTTATATAGTTAGATAGTTATCTGATGTTTCGATATTTAGTTAGATAAATAACAGATTCTTGCAAAAATATTAAGTTTGGAAAACCTCTTCGACAATTTATAACAGTAATAACTATTCATGTTTTATGTTAGCATATTTATTCATGTTTTATGTTAGCATGTTTATATAATTCGTTAACACAACAATGCGTTATCTTGTGACTTGTGAGCTCCAACTCGAAAACAGTAGCACTATTGTTGGCCTTCACAAATAATTATGTAGGTAATTATAACTTCGCATGTACCCAATCGTTTATAAACTTATTTATGCTGTAATAGAATAAGATTCAGTTATTTTATTCAGCTTTTAGGTTAAAATAGTTGATTGAGAAATACGAAATGGTATTATCTTTAACTTGTAAATCAATTAATTTGCTTTAGTTATTAAAGTATAAAAATTCTTGATTTATGTAGAAATACCCACATTAGTTATTTAAGTATTGAAATTATTTATTAATTCGTGTGTAAACAGCCACTTTAGTTATTTAATGAGGTATAAATATTATTTATTTGATTCATATGTAAATAGGCACTTATTTATTCAAGAAAAGAAGCTATTGATTCAATTTATGTACCCACTTTAGTTAAAGTTAGTTTCAATTCAATTAAGTTTGATAAATTCAGTTAGATATAATAACATTTGCGTTAACACAAGAACACAATATAACCACTACTTAAACTGGTCTAGTAAAACCAGATGCATAGCATTTAGTAAAAAGGAAACAAGTTACATATTGACAATTAAGTAGTTTTCCGGCCGTCAGCGGCTTAATTTTACCATTTATTTATCATTATATGTTTTATATTTCAATAGAAACCAGACATTGAAAGAACAATCCTAGCGACACAAAACATTACAAAAAGAACATAATTCAATAATTGCGACGCAGGAATTTTATGTTTGAGTTCACAATGAACAGTAAATGCATAAATAGATGCATTTGCAAATGACATACCGATAGGCAGTAACAAGGAGATAAAATCGAAGACCAAAAACAACGATTGTAGCATAATAAACATTTGACAAAACGAACAACTAATAATTCTACGATGATATTCGTATTTCTATACCAAATAGACAATAATTACATTCGTTCATTATTGTTAGTGAGCAACCTGCATGTGACACGTGTACATTTTATTAATAAATGAACGCGGAATTCTAGCTAGATACCTAGTATATAATACGCTAGCATCTTAGGTACGTTCATTCTCAGCCAGTCCAACTATGTTAGGTACACGTGGTATAATAAAGATGCAACTTTCTTAGTAAGAAAGAAAAGAATAGTTAATATTAAAAGATAATCGCCGTAGTAGGCGGTAAAAGTATTAAATAATACCGACTATATAGAAATATATCGCCGTACAAAATCACTAGCAAAAGGTTATAGTAGAAAATAGAAAGAAATGAAAAAGAGAAGGGTGTGAATTCGTTCCATAAGTCAGCCAAAGCAGATTATTAGCAATAATTACCAGTAGCACTTAATTACCTTAGTGGCATTTAAAAAAGCTAATCGCGAAGCATACGATCAACGAAGGTGACCTTAGCACGTCGTTACGATCAAGGAATGTGACCACAGCGCGTCATTTAGTTGACACGTGGTTGCAAGCAAAACGATTATAACTTGTTACTTATGCGGCTGATACAAAATTAATTATCACACGCGGCAACAGAAATAGTTATAATATAAAATGCTTACCATGCGTAGTAAGACAAAATTTGTCTGTTGTGACCGGCTCAACACAAAACCGACCTTCCGAGCACAACAGAACAAAAAGAGAAAATGTCTATTGTGGCCGGCATAACACCACCGACTTTCCGTCCACAATAAAACAAGCAAAAAGAAACAATAAATGCCACTAAAATAATTACACACTGCTTTGGAACGATTTCACACATACACAAAAAAAAAAAAAAAAAGGACTCACCGGCAGCGGATTCTCAACAAAACCCTACCTATAATATTCCCGTGTGCGCCACTGTAACGTAAAAAAACCTTTCTGGTGTCCACTGTTACGTTATCCCTACTTAGGGTGTGTTTAAATGAGAAACGTGGTTAAATGTTACAATAAAAATTGATTTAATTCTCAATTAATTTTAGACATCATTTAGCAAGCGAAAAAATTAGGAATTAATAAAAATTTACACAGGGTTGCGTGATTCGGCGATGGGAGAGGTTGATGTTGAGAATCCCGCTGTCGATGGTCGCTCAGGAGTCATAGTTGATGTACTTAGATTTTCACTCGTGGCAACGTCGTTGAATGCAGCCCAAAAGGAGAGCCCGCAGCTAGCGCGTCCGCTTTTAAAGAAGCTCGCGGTGCGGTGGGGGGTGGAACATGCAGGCAGCCGGGAGGCGGTGTCGTCTCGACGTCACAGGAACGTCACATATTTAATGTATGTATGTGCATGTTTTGTGTATGTTTTAAGTCATTTCAGTATGGCAAAGCACATAAAATAAATTTACAACTATATCTGGAATTAAGGTCTAATAACATTTCAACACATTCTATGATATGCTGTCTTTTTACAGTTAAAATGTTACCAAACAATAATATCACCGTACTACTCTCACCTAAGGGGTGCAACTTAATCTGATTAACTAAACTACTGTAACTATCCCCTGGCCTACTATAATTTATAACACACTGGTTCGTATAATCACTGAGAAGACTACCAAAATTATGACCTAGCCTATCAGCAAAAATGTAGGTTATATTAGTTGATGTTGGAAACCTAGATTTAATCATATTTGACTGTGAAGAGGATTGGTTTTGTGGATTATCAGAAAAGTTCTCAGGTAGTATTGTACTCAATGGCTCTGCTGGGGTTGGAGTGTGAGTGTGAGCACAAGGACATAAGAGCTTATTGGTCAGAGACTCATACATTTCTGCATTACATCTCACCAAGTCTACTAGCTCACCTGCCTCTATATATTTACCTGAACTGAATGAAACTATCTATAGAAATGTTACGTGGTGGTTGGCGTTTCCCTATTTTTTTCATACACAATACAGTCACGTGTATTTACACTACCAGAAAAGGCATACGACACATTACGGTTGTCGTTCAATATAGATACAGAAATGTACAAAACATTTACCTTTGCATAAGCTACCGCTCGCAAGCTAGGGCTCTGCACCAAAAATTGTGTTAAAAAAAAACGCCGCGTCGTCCGTCGTTTGAGTCGTCTCCGGTCCCGTCATTCCATTTGGGTCCATTCAACCATTTGGGTCGTCAGCACCGGCGGTTCACGTTTTCAACTAAACTTCGTTTCATTTAAAATGTTTTATGTTGTGTTATTGCTTTTGTTCGCGTTGTTTGTCTGCACTTATTGCATTGGTCTTTGTTCAATTTATTGGTAAGTATATGAAAAAAAAATTGGTTTATTAACCAAAGGATAATGCAACTTTTCCTTTGACTGCTGGTCCAAAAATATGAAACCTGTTGTGCATAATTGAAACCTATTCCAAACGAAAGTACTAACCATTTATTGCAACTTTTACTATGGGGCCAAATAAATCTATCCCAGTAAAAAAAAAGATACAGGGTAACAAAAGTATTAAAAAGTGTAGATATTTTTATCACTTAATTATAGATTTTGTTTGTTTTAAACAGAAAATGTTGCCAATTGCAAGCTTAATGGAGATTAGTGCACCTAAAAGTAGGACGTAGGATAGTATTGTTAGGATTTAAAATAAAAAATAATATAACCCAGATGGATAAAATGATTCTCTGCCGCAATAGATAGCCCGCGGGAGGGACGCGCGGAGCGGAGACGCTAGTATCTGTGACCTGTCGCGCTATCGGTACAGCAGCAGCGCGCTGATTAATCACACTGTAAACCACGTGCCATTGCAATAAATGATTATAAAAATCCACAATTTAAAAACGTTTGTTACCCTGTATCTTTTTTTTACTGTGTTAGATTTATTTGGCCCCATAGTAATAGTTGCAATAAATGGTTAGGAGTTACGTTTAGCATAGGTTTCAATTGAGCACAAGGGGTTTCAATTTTTTGGGCCAATAAGTTGCATTGTCTTTTGTGATTTAGTATAAGTTTAAGCTTTAAAGAACTTTAAACCGAAACTGTAATGTGAGTAAAGGTGAACTTCGAGTGAAGTTTTTTTTCAAGACAACTCTCGCACTAGGACAAAATCCTGTGTCGCGAGGAACTTTAAAAACATATATCTAATGGACACAATGAACACCCAGACTCGAGAAAGCAATTTATGAATGACACAAAGTGTTGCCTCGTGTGGGGATCGAACCCACAACACTCGGTTTTAGTATTCATGGTTCGTTTGAACCAAATGAGCACGACTCTCTCACAAAATGTTAAGTTAACCGAACAGTAACCGTAGCTAACCGTAGAGTTTAGTTGTTGAATATGCACTTGTACACATATAGCTACAGTTATCCCTTTTTATTCTCTCAGCCATCCAGTTTCTTCTTCCCAATGGGTTTCTCACAAGAAATATGTAGGCCTGTTTCAAAAATTCCTTTTAAATCGTGGTCCTAAATCAAAAAGTACCCCTTAATCTTTAACCAGTCAAGATTGATACCAAACACTGGTATAAACAGGATCGCAATGCCTTTCCCCACAAGCGATACATTAACTACATCACACAATAGCTATATAAACGACAGTTCATTTAACAACAGCATAATACGCGTCACATTAACTAAAATGTTTACATCCCCTAACTGCAAAGCTATTACAGTCACCTCTATAGCCAGAACTACGATATGTATTCCCTGTTCTGCAACAAAAATCACACGGTTTCAAAATGAATTAAATTTTGGTGTTGCTATCGTAATAATTCTTTGTCGAACAAGAGGACGCGATGATTCGACCACGACATGACCGTAGGTTGTCAACGATGGCGATGTATCGACGAGTGCAAATTTATTGCTACGATTTTGGATGATGTTTAACAAGAGTGGAATGGAGTTGCACGTGTGTTTATGATTATTTGAAGACTGTCAGTGGAATAGAATTAAATCAAATACTTATTTTGTAAGAATTAAAACTGAACAGGGCTTCTGCTTAATTTTTGTCCTGACTATATGAACTAAAGTATTTACAAACGATTAAACTGATATTTGGTACTGGGTGATAGGTAGTACCTGACCTAGAACTATCACACAGTTACATCTTAGGATGATTAATTTGGCTGCAAACACGGAACTCTATATTTCCCTATATTAGTAAGAAAGAAATCAATCTTGATTGCTATACAGCATATAAGTGGGAACATTATGTATTTAATAACTAAGTATATAGAAACAAAAAGCGAACAAAAACAAATAATAACAAAATGAGTAAATGAACACATGCGTCCTGCAGCTGTAGCAATCAGGTCTCCAGTTCAGCATATGCCAGGTCACTGGAAGACCAGCGTCCGGTCCTTGTGACGTGTCCTTGTGAAGCCTGGTCCCGTGACGTACGGAAGCCAATAATTATCCTGATACAGTTACATACATATAGATATAATAAAAGATTAATTATATACACAAATATTTCAGTAAGTATGACATACACACATCAACAAAGTCTAGGGATATCTTAATCCTAAATTATTTACGAGTTTATAGTTTAGAACCTTGTTAGTTTCCACAAAAAGTTTATATACAGATTAAAACCTCTTTTATTCTATTTTCAAAATTTGAACATGGAAAGAAAAAAAAGAAAATAATAAACAAAATATGGCGGCAAATTTGCTAGTAATTCGTTACATCAAAGAAAGTTAAAACTGTTTTATTATAATTATTAATGAAAAGGGTTTTTAATTGTTTTTCTTTTTTAATTTAACGTGACGTACGAACTTTAAAAGTCATGTCACGTCGTCATTTGAGTCGAGATGAAATGTTACGAGCCGTGGGCATGTTAGAAAATGGTGCAATTCAACGCGTCGTTGCTGAGGCCCTACATACCAGTCAAAATGTGATATCAAGGTTGTGGTCACGTTATCGCAGTACTGGAGATGTGGCCGAACAGCACACAGGTAGATATCGTGTTACTACGCAGAGACAGGATCGATTTCTCCAAATGACCGCCAGAAGACAACCCAATATCACAGCGCTGCAACTAGTGCAAAGGCTCCAGGAGGACCACCAGCTGCTGGTAAGCGACCAAACCGTGCGAAGAAGGTTACATGAAGTTGATCTTCATGCTCGAAGACCATTGCGTGTTCCAGCATTGCGACGTGGCAATCGCGGTCGGCGGCTTTCGTGGGCTCGGGAGCATTTACCATGGAGTGACGAACAATGGTCTTTGGTGCTGTTCACCGATGAGTCCCGGTTTGGGTTTCACCCGGATTCACGAAGAACACGCGTTTGGAGAGCTCCAGGGAGAGTTAGCCGTCTACGGCACCCTCAGGAGGTCCACCCATACCAAGGCGGGACAATCATGGTGTGGGCAGGAATTCGTCTTGGCGGACGAACCCAACTCGTTTGGATCCAAGGCAGCATGACTGCACAAAAATACCACGAGGAGGTAGTAGAGCCCGTTATTGTCCCACACAGAACTCAAATAGGCCATGAATTTCTACTCATGCACGATAATGCTCCTTGCCATACGGCGCGGCTGGTATCGACCGCTCTCCGAGAGCACGATATTCAAGTTTTGGATTGGCCTGCACAGTCGCCAGACTTAAATCCTATCGAGCATGCCTGGGACATGTTACAACGAAAAGCTTTGAGAGATTTTCCACCAAATTTGACGACTGAACAACAACTTTACGAACACTTGCAAAGGACATGGGACCTCATACCGCAGCAAGACATTGACAATTTAATTTTAAGTATTAACAATCGATGTCGATGTGTAATCAATGTAAGAGGTGGCAACACTGATTATTAATGATTAGATTTTACAAGATTTTTTCCATTTTTATTAAAATTAATAGTTTTTTAAGAAGAAATGTTTGTTGTTATCATACTAATTTTCCATGATGATTAAAAAAAATATTTTTTTTATTTAAAACAAAAAAAAACACGAAATGTTTTTTATTTTTATTAAAGACCTTAAAATAATCTATGATTCTTCTATTTACTGTATCAGAAAATTTTTCATAGATTTTTAGATATTTGATGAAATATAAAATATCCCTAGACTTTGTTGATGTGTGTATATACATATGACACGTAATTTGACCTATTGAATTATAATATCAACATAAACCATGTAAAATAATCAATAAAACGTTTACATAAACAAAGTATATAGACAAAATTATAATAACAATGTTGAAGCGCAACGCGTGGGCGCTTTAGCTCGCCAGTTTTTGTTTTGGTCTCCTCCCACTTGAGCAGGGTATCAAGATCAAATGTAAATACTCTGCACCAACCTAGGACCTTTTTTTTTTGGTGTTGGTTTGGAAAATCCTCATGGAGTCCCTTCGCCCTGGGGAGGAAGGACGAAGGGGACTGTCAGACTCTTACTGACTAAAAACCAACCCGTGTTCCTCATGTACCCATGTGTCGGAGGGTAGGGTTTCACCTAAGCATTCCTCGCTACCCCCCGACGGGTATTGGCCCGCCAGATGGTCAGGCGGGCCCCGAACGAAACCCCCTTGGCGGCGGATGAAGGTGTTGGGCTCCGCCGCCAAAACACCCAGCGGCCGCAGAGGATAGGGAGGACGGCAACGCAACACCGCATCTCCTCTTCCTCTGCGGCCCCACCGCGACGCAACGATGGTGCGCCCCCATTTGGTCGCGGGAGATAGGGCGCGCGGCAACGCAACACCGACACGCCTCTCCTCCCGCGACCGCACCCGACTGCGAGGGACAGACAGAACTGTCCCCCGCACCCGCACCTATGGACGCATCCTACGCAGACCTCACGCAAGCCCACGTGGAGCGTCCCCTCCCGGGATCCCGCTTAGCTTCACCGTGGGAGAAAATCAAATCCACGGTTACTAAGACCCCCCACCACGACAAGGTGGAGATTCCACGGGGGGGACCGACCTAGGACCTACGAAGCTATAATTGAAACCATTTTAATGCCCAACTTAAATAAAGGACATATCACAATCAATATTACCGTGCTGTCGTTGTGCATTTACTAGGTACTGTCTAGTAGTGATTGACCTGTTTGATATTTTTTCAAAGTTAAGTAACCTGTTTTATGTTTGCTTGCATATTGTGTTTAGTTTTAAGTTATTTGATTATCATTTAATTTTTACTCAAAAAATTGTCGTATGTTTTTTGTGTCAATAATTAATTGAATGACTTTTATTCATTTCAATTATAATTTTACCATCACAAACTACTCCACTGATCTCGTAACCCCACCCTCCTCACGGCACATTACACACCGCGGGTACGATTCGATAATATTCCCATTTTATTTTATTTTGCTCCCCTTCCTTTCCTTTGTGACATTTTTCAAAGAGTTTTTACAATACATAATTTGTTGATGTAATGAACTATGCTGAACCGGAGTGGGTCACGTGTTTGAAAGGCATCGTTATCGCCGCCGAATTGAGTGGCAACATTGCGTTTAAAAGCTGCTAAGGTTCGTTTGGTCTTCAACAATCAAACAGCTTACGTGTAAGATTTGTAGTAAACCTGACGAAATGACTACCAATTATGGTATACCTTTTTATGGGAGGTACAGATAAAAATTAAAATCTTGTGCACTTTATTAAATTCTCTAATCTCAGCATAGTAAATGTATAACGTTTTTGTCTTATCTTTTTTTAAGAAAGAAAGAAAGAAAGAAAGAAAAATATTTATTAGACACACCAATAAAAAGATAACAAAGTTTGACATTAAAAACAAAACCAAAATACAAAAAACAATACAAACACTCAAAAAACAAAACAAACAATCGCCGTGTGGTTGACGGCATAGAATACAAGTGTCACCACCCCCTATCTTCCCGTGGGTGTCGTAAGAGGCGACTAAGGGAAAACACGATGCAAATACCATCTCTGCGCAGAGACGGAAAACTCGACATCAAACCCTATACGACTGCCTCGTTGGTCTCGCGGCATAAATGTGCGCGTGGGATCGGGAGGTCCCGGGTTCGATTCCTGGGTCGGGCAGTGTTATTGGGTTTTTCTGTCACGAAATTCTCAGTAGCAGCACGGAGTCTGGAAATGTGCCCGGTACGGCAATAGGTTCGCCCCTTATTACGTGGGACTAAATTATATCTGTCGAAAAGTGGGTGTAGAAATACACCTCTGCCTACCCCTTCGGGGATAAAAGGCGTGACGATATGTATGTATGTATGTATGTATGTATGTACCAATAAAAAGATAACAAAGTTTGACATTAAAAACAAAACCAAAATACAAAAAACAATACAAACAAGAAAAAAAATAGGTATATACTGTGCAGTGTGTCTAAAAGGTCACAGCTCAGCCTGTGCTACGGATGACCGCAGCGCTGTTTTTCAGCTGAAACCCAGTTTGTCGGTTTGTAAATATAAAAAGCAACAGTAGACTGCACGGTTGGAGTAGTGGTTTAAGCGGCAGCCTCGCTGCTTGACACTGCGTCGAGTGTTGTGGGTTCGATCCCCACACGAGACAACACTTTGTGTAATTCACAAATTGTTTTTTCAAGTCTGGGTGTTCATTGTGTCCGCTAGTTGTATGTTTTTAAAGTCTCCCGCGCCACAGGAATTAGTCCTAATGCGGGAGTTTTATTTTTTAAACAAAAAAGAAACAGTCGTGAAAACACCAGATGATTAAATTTTCTGAATTGATAGTGCTATGCTATGAGCCATCAAGATTTTATTTATTTACGCAACCAAACGTTAAAAAAAAATATTGCATCCGAACCAAATTCCTATCTGCCAACTTCTTAGAAAAAACATGACAATATTTTCTACATTTCCTTCCTATTGGATACAAAATCACCATTTTATTGCTCAAATTGCAAATTTAGGAGAACACTTACCGTCAAGAATAGAAAAGAACAATAAAATAGCAATAAAACAAAATAAAGGAACAGAACAAAATACATAACATTTACACTTAGCAACGAATGTCAGGGGGTGACCACGGTTCCTAATAAATTTTATTCATACAAACACGGATGAATGCGTTCCCCTGTACTCCTTTTGTGTTGGTCACACTACATTAAACCGAATCAATTTTAATTAATATCACAATATCGCTCGGATTATCTGATACAATTATATGTTTATGAATCGATGAACAATGATAATGTAATTATGCCTGGAGTTGATGTTGTTATTAATTATTATCGAAGAAAATGGCTATAAAACGTGTTTATACCTAATTTAATATTAAGGATAGGCATCTACCTATTGTTTGTTCTTATTTGCAGATAATTTGAATTTCTTTTTGTATATAAAAAAATAAGTTTATAATTTTATTCCTGTAGAGAGCAATAAGGTTTTTCAGTTGCGCATTCTATACTAGTACCTATACTGTACCCACTGGTGCATTTTAATTATTATGAGTTAGCCAAAGGTTATTCTAGGTACCTTAACCTATATAATAATATTGGCTAATTTTTATCGGACTCATCATCCTTTTGCAGCAGTATTTTAAAAGGCTAGTAAGAAATGGACAGAAAGAGATGCACGGTTGTCACCATAAACGCAACCATTTTTCTTCACGTAGTTTGGTGGCCATGTCTCCTTATACTCGAATTATCAAAATATTACAGCATTAGCCTCTTTCTCGTTAATTAATTCTATATACACGGTCTATTTATAAAAACTTCTTACCTAAACTCCCCGCATTAGCACCATGATTAAACAGAACATATTTTCCTTGAACAAAGAGGTCGGCTATTGGGCTATAAATAAATAAATTAGTCGAGCCATTTACGGGCCGCGGTTGGCTGACCACAAAGTTACACTTAGAATACGCCCAGGGTGAATATATGAAAGTTAAGGGTAGCACTGTTGTATAATATCAACTGGACTTTAGATGTAAGAAGGGTTTTCATTTGGATGAGATATATATTTTTTTATATAATGTTCTACCACATACACACATCACCATCTAGTCCCAAGCTAAGCAGAGCTTATGTTATGGGTACGAGATAATGGATAAACATACATATATACTTTTTTTTGTAAATACATACATATTATAAGAAACACCCAGACCAAGACAAACATCCATGTTCATGGACACAAATGTTTGACTTGAGCGGGAATCGAACCCGCGACCTTCGGCGTAGCAGTCGCTTACATTCCCGCTGCGCCAACCAAATTTAAATTGGTCACCCACAGAAAATAAAAAAACCATAGTCACTCTTCATTTATTCTTAAATATCAAAATATGAAATCGAAAAAGTGCAACACAAAGGATGATGCAAGAGATTGTATGAAATCTGGTACCCGCTCCAATTGTGATGTGTGATATATCATTGAAAAGGTATTATCTTATAGAATATATGGCGCCTGTCTTGATTTATAGTCCGATCTGATTGCCAGCCTAATATAATATCAGGGTAATATGGATTTTCCGTTAACAAAAAATGAAAATAAAGCTTAAGAAAATGAAATAGTATTTTATTTCATTTTCTTATGATTTCCTTTGTTTATTATTTTTACCATTTATTGTATACAAAAAAAGCAACAGCCGAAACGAAGCTTAAGTGAGATTAAAAGATGAAATGATTACCAAATGGAATAAAATGATTACAAAATAAAATAAATGATTACACATCATCATCTGGTAACAAATCATTAAGGAATAAGGCAGGGGCTACAAATCCCTCGTGCCTGGCGTATCTTAGGTACCACACGATGGACACGATGTGAGCACAGGTACTTACATTACAGTACGTCGCCCAGTCAGGCATGTACAGTAGTATTGAGAGATAGTATTATTATTATTATTGATTAAAATATAACAATAACATATTCTTGTTCGAATATGTCGTGATTGGATACGACTGCGCATCAGCGAAGAATCTTCATTTATCCCATAGTTAGGCAAATCTTCACGTGCATTTTGTCTATAAACCTCTATTGTGTACATTCCATTCTGTAGATACTGCAGTAAGATCTTGCAAGCTTTATTTGATATGTCCCTAATGCCAATAAAATAACTTGCCTACTGAAATAAAAATAAAATAATTAATAGTCGCTGAATAGTACGGGGAGACTGGGAAGCGCAGTCACACACAATACAAACGAACGACTAAAGCTATCCGTCGGTCGACGCTTGCGCATGCGCATTCGTCGGTCCTCTCCCCCCTAATGGTGCCTTGCCCGCCTTCCCGGCAAGTAAGGAAATGATTCATAACTCCTATTGATGTACTAAAGCGTAGTGAATTATGAAATAATAATAATAACCTTATTCTATCCTTGCTACAACTGGCATGTTATAGCACTTGTTATTTCTGAACGGACTAAGATTTGTAACTAGTGGCAATAATATTTTTTGTTGAGCTCACAAAGAGCTATCCAATGACGTTTTACACTAAGCTATTGGTGGTGGGTACTAAGATTTTGCATCATCCTTTCATTAATGGAAACCACCCAAGTGGCTAGAAACAGGTATTGCTCGTAGTTCAAGATTGAAAAGTGCGCTGTGATGAATAGCACGTTACACGTAAAGACTTATATAACTTTAAACTTCATGTTTTTCTTCGGATGATTGATGCATTGGTTGAAGTGCGAAGTTTTTAAAGAGAGATAACGGTGGTTCAATTTAGTTGTTGCTTCTAGCTGAATGTACGAGTACTTTTGGCAATTTTATTGCAAAATATGTTTAACTATGATGATTTTTTAGAAAGTTTCAAATCAGAAGACAAATACAAAAATATGCTATATGCAAATGTCCATTCAATTGAGATTAATATTGAAGAAATCTGTAATTGTTGAAAAATAAAAAGGACTAGGTAGTCCTTTTCATTTTTCAACAATGCGTCAGCGTCATGTGTCTAATCTACCGACTATCAATTATCCAGAGATAATCCATAACATTACATATATCCATAACATTATTTGCGGTATAAAATTTCGTATCGCTAAATACCACACAACTATCTACAATCGCAGAAAACCCGGACACAAAATTATTTTACATTTTTTTATGTGTATGTTCTGTGTCTTCTTTAAGGCTTTAAGGATTAAATATTTAGCACTCTGTAAGAATATAAGCCGCACTTTAACTATCAGAATTAAAAATAGTGCTTCAGTTGTACATAACTTGCAATATGTTTGACTAATTTATTGTTCCATGGAAGTAAGGGTAATTCGATTCATTCTGTGATATATTGTGTACATTATATAAACTAAATATAACTGTCAAGCACACAGATTAAAATTATAAATTTTAAAGTTCGCCTTTTTGTATACTATTCTCAAAAACCGTGTGAGTAGAATACAACCGATTAATGTATATTTTTCTCAAGATATCATTCAAGCTTTCGGGGAGATGGGCCTCGTAGGCCTTGGTTGGCAACCTATCTCATCATCATCAGCCTTTATCAGTCCACTGCTGGACTAGGTCTCTCCTTTGAAAGGAGGAATTGGCCTACTATACCACGCTGGCCAAACGGGTTGGTATAGGGTTTGTATCAAGTTTTCCTTCTCTTACAGTGCTGTTTTCTGCATAATACGCTCCCTCTGTCGGCTCTTACGACACCCATGGGATGATATGGGGTGGTGACAATCTGTATTCTTAATCCGTCACCACACGGATATCAATGCAACACACGGCAACCTATCTAGGAGAAAGGAAAACTCCGAAATTAAACCAACTTCTAGGGAGCATACCTGATACCAAACCTCGATCTAAGGTGTGAACCGACCCGTGCCGATGGATTCGTGGCCAGAGGGCAAGCTAGACGTAAACGAAGGGTGCCTGTGTTGGTGGTCACAGGGCACAGCTGATATTCCGCCTTACCCCCGTAAAGGGCTCTGCGGGGGTGGACAGTCTAGATTCCTACATTTCGTGGGAACGCTATGGGAACAAAATCTACTTCTTCTCCATACATCGGCGACGCGGTTCGCAACTCGTCACGTCTCGTTCCCCGCGAGGGCGAAAAGCGGCCTACGGAAAGCCGGTTTGCAACGTTGAACATTGGAGGAGGGATGGACGGCAAATTGGATGAAGTTTGTCAGATGATGGATGATAGAAAGACTGATGTTCTTTGTGTGAATGAAACAAAAAGGAAAGGGGTAGACAGTACCTCCAGAGCCTGCAAGGGAGTTGGTGTAATACTATCTGCGCGAATGAATGAGTGTGTAAAAGAGTTTGAATGTGTAAATGCTAGGCTACTATGGATGAGAATGAAAGTAGAACTTACTCGTGTCTTTATTATTGGGGTGTACGCCCCGGTCAGTATAGTTTCGGGTATGTCACAGCAAGAGCAAGACGAAAGGCAGGAGTTTTGGGAGAGTTTAAGATATATTTTGAGGAAATGTAAGGATAACGAAAGATTGATCTTGTAAGGGGACTTCAATGGATGGGTGGGAGTAAAACGAGATGGATTTAAAAAGGTGTTATTTGCATTCGGTGATGAAAGTGTGAATGAAAATGGAAAAGCTCTGCTTGAGGTTTGTTTGGAAAGGAGCCTTTGTATGACAAACACCATGTTTGATCACAAAAGGCTACACATGTATACGCATGAGGTGAAAAATGTTAGAAAAAGTATGATTGATTTTGTAATAGTAGATGAACGATTGAGAAAGAATGTGTTGGATACGAGGGTGTATCGAGGGAACGGCATCCACACAGCCCACTTCTTGGTGTTGACCCGGATAAGTGGGCTCTTTAAATGATGGCGACACTTAGAGCGTAATGAAAATAGAGTCTTCGAAAGAATAAAAGTAGAAAAGCTACAAGAAAAAAATGTGAAAGATAAGTATAAACGAAGATTGCTAGCAAGATTTGAGAGGTTCGATGGCATAAATAATATGGATGAATTGTGGCAGTCCTTTAAAGAAGATGTAGTATGTGTAGCGTCTGAAGTATGTGGTGTGATCAAGACAAGGAAATTACCAAAGGTTAAGATACATGGTGGGACAAGTATGTAAAATCAGCACTATCAGAGAAGAAGAAAGCTTGGTTAGATTGGTTGGCTGTCAGAGCAAATGAAAGAATGGGATAAGCAACGAGCGAGGATATAGATGAAGCAAGAAAGGAGTTTGTTAGGTCAAAAAGAATAGTGAAAGAAATGGTTTAAAGGAAAAAAGGAGAAAAGAAAGATGAGCTTGATAGCAGATTATCTGACGATTTCCGAAGAAACATTAAGTTTTTCTGGAAATCCGTTCGTGCAGTTCGAGGAAGAACTCAATCCTCAGAATACACATCGATCATAGACAAGAATGGAAGGATAGTGAATGGTGAATCGTGCGTCCTGAAGAGATGGAAAGAGTATTTTGAAGGTTTATTTGAAAGAACGGCGATAGAGACACCGATCGATGAAATGAATGGTAACGATAGCAATGATGAAAGCTTTATTGGCGTGGATGAGATCGTGAGATCGTGAAGGCACTGGGATGTAACAAAGTAGCAGGATATGATAGGATTACAGTCGAAATGCTGAAGGCTGGACAGGGTATCATAGTTGGTCAGTTGCAGTGGTATATAACTTGTGCTGGAGCACCGGCCGAGTACCTAATGACTGGGCCACAGCTGTAGTTGTGCCTCTTTATAAAGGAAAAGTCTCGCAACAAGACTGCAAAATCTATAGAGGCATTTGCCTTCTCAGCATCGTTGGCAAATTGTATGCAAAGGTACTGATTGAAAGAGTTATGAAAGTAACCGACAAGAAAATATGGGATGTAGAAGCGGGATTCCGAAAAGGTATGGGATGTACGGATCAGGTTTTTTCCTTGCGAAGCATAGCCGAAAAGTTTTTGGCCAAAGGTCAAAAGGTCTATTGCGCATTCGTGGATTTAGAAAAGGCTTACGATAAAGTGGTGAGGAATGAAATGTGGTCGGTGTTGTCAATGAATAGGGTGGACAGCAGCCTCATTCGAGCTCTGAAATTCCTTTATGAGGATTCTAAAGCTTTTGTGAGGATAAACGGGGCATACACTGACTGGTTTATCATCGAGAAAGGTGTTAGACAGGGATGTGTAGCGTCGCCGTGGCTGTTTAACCTTTTCATAGACAGTTGTTTGTAAGATTTAAAACATAGTGACTGTGGATTAAGGATGAATGGGTTACTCGACAAGTGCCTTCTTTATGCTGATGATCAGGTAATACTTGCATCTTCAGCGAAGGAGTAGCAGGAGATGGTAACAACCATGCATGGTGCGTTAGAGAGGAAAGGAATGAAAGTGAATGTAAGTAAAACGAAAGTTATGGTTTTTTAAAAGGAGGAATGCGTTATGGCCTGTAATGTTTTGATCGATGGACAGCGAGTGGAACAAGTGAATGACTTTGTTTACTTAGGTACGTTATATGCAAGAGATGGTAAGAATGAAGAAGATATTGAAAGAAGAGTTAATGCAGGTAATAGTGTGAGTGGAGCTCTGAAAGCGTTTATGAACAGTCAGAACGTGTCAAAAAAGGCACGTTTGGCTGTTCATAGAGGGGTGTTAGTGCCTACCCGTATGTATGGTAGTGAAAGTTGGGTATGGCAGAAGAGACTTGAAAGTAGAATAAATGCTGTAGAAATGAGAGCACTGAGAAATATGTGTGGTGTGTCTTTGACCGACAGAGTAAAGAATTGTGTGATAAAAACAATACTTGTCAAAAATACCAAGTCTCGCGAACGTAAAAAGTTGTGAGATCCATGTAATACCAAGTCGGTTAATTAAAAATCTTTAATGTTTTTAATAAATAGATTGACTCGGCCATCGCATGGAAACACAATATATCTCATAAGTAATACATATATAAATTAGATTGTTTAATGCGATTGCCAGGTCAATATATCTATTTAAAACATTAAAGATTTTTAATTAACCGACTTGGTATTACATGGATCTCACAACTTTTTACGTTCGCGAGACTTGGTATTTTTGACAAGTATTGTTTTTATGGGATCTCATTTCTTTTTGTACATAGTCTTACTTTTGTCCTTTCCGGTACCTTCTTCTTCTTCTCGTATACCAACAACGAATTTTCTTAATTAAAGCTCTAACTGCAAATGTAATTTTGTAATCTTTTATATTCATATGGGATTACAAATTGATTTATTCAGTTGATGTTTCTCGAAAACTGGACCGAAATTGAAATATATTTTAGTTTTTCCTTGGTTCATATACTAAACACTAATTGTTTCCTAAATTTGAAGCTTCTATGTTTGCTATAAGTGCCTTAGACTTTTGATGATCGGTCAGTGAGTGAGGTGGTGACTAGCCTTTAAGTACTTGGGGCATATTGTGACAGACGACTTGAAGGATGACGCCGATTTGGAGCGTGAGCGGAGGGCGTTGGCGGTCCGAGGGAATAAATATGCTTGCCCGTAGATTTGCACGATGCTCTAATGAGGTAAAAATCTCTTTGTTTAAAGCATTCTGCCAATCTTTTTACTCGTGCGGTCTATGGGTAAGACATACCCGTCGGGCCGCCAATGTGCTACGTGTGCAGTACAACAACATCTTCAGAATGTTGTTGCGACTACCGAGAGACTGCAGCGCGTCCCTTATGTTTGCTGAAGCCCACACTGACGGCTATCATGCAATTATCCGCAAGAGAGTTGCATCCATCTCGAAACGCGTGAGAGGGAGTACCAACGGCATTCTGAAAATGGTTGCAGATAGATTAGATTGTCCGATCCAACACAGGTGGATGCAAATCACGATGGGAATGTAGTTAAATTATTATGATTTGACTGCACAATATGACATACATTTAAATTATTTTTAAAATCTTTTTTTTATTATTTTAATTTTATTTTATAATTTGTGACATTGCTCTTTGATTTATTGTTGTGACATTTTATTATTTATTTGATTGCTGATTTTTATAATTATTTGTTTTTTTTTAAATTTGTATATGGAAATAATTTCTGAAATAAAATCATATTATTATTATTCACTCCATTTATTATCTAACACATAGTTTCTTTTATATTAATAAAGTACATTTCATTAAAAAAAAATACGTTTAGAAATATAAAAAGGACCATGGAGACGCACCAGTGTCGGGTACAGGGACCAAGCCACCGGTGGTTAGGGCCTCAGAGACAAGAACTTCCTCACGATGCGCGCCGTGTCGAGAAGAACTGCCTTCTGAATCAAAGATTTGATCCAGCTGCCTAGTGTGAGCCTCTTTAGGTGTTGGTCGAGGCTCTTGGTGATTAAACCATTCACCGACACGACTATCGGTACAATGATCGCCGAATCTACATCCCACATGTCAACAATCTCGTGAGCCAGGTCCAAATATTTAATCTCTTTCTCTTTTTCTGCTTTCACGAGATTGCCGTCATGCGGTATGGTGATATCGATTATCATTGCGAGTCGCTCTGCTCGGTCTATCACTACAATATCAGGCTTATTGGCTACAATAGTCACGTCTGTAATGATAGACCGATCCCAGTACAACAATGCACGACCATTTTCGACAACTGGGTCGGGCTACAGATATGTGCCCGACCCAGTTCTCGAAAATGGTCGTGCATTGTTGTACTGGGATACGGTACCTCAGAACCAATGAGATCATATTTAAGGGCTAGTTGCTGATGGATTATCCTAGCCACTTGGTTGTGTCTGTGCAAATACTGACCATTGGCAAGACTCGAACAACCGGATACTATATGCCTAAGAGATTCACCGGGCCGGTGACACGCCCGACATATGTCAGCCGTACCATCCCTCAGTATATACTTTCGGTAGTTGTTTGTCATGACAACTTTGTCCATAATTGCAAAGACAAAACCTTTGGTTTCTCCGAAGAGATCACCGAAACGTAACCAGGCTATGGAAGCTTTAAAATTGACGTCTGGGTCATGTAAAGCTCCATAGAACCGTCCATGCAGCTTCTTGCCCTTCCATATTTCTCTTCGGTCATCAGTACTGAGTACTGCAGGTTTGTGCCAGTTCTCTTTTGCCAGAGCGAGCGGGGTAAGTCCGGTATCAACAGCGACTACATCACGATGCATATCCATACTCATCTGCAGAAAATATTCTCTGAGGTTGCACACCTCGCGGTTGTGGAGGGTCTTAGCACATAGAAAGCCTCGACCCCCACATTTCCGCGGGATGTACAGCCTCATTACAGATGAGCGTGGATGATGCATGCGAGATGCAGTCAGCATTGACCGGACTTTTCTATCCAGGGCATCTAGTTCAGTCTGGGTCCACCTGAGTATGCCGAAGGAGTACATTAGGACTAGCATGGCCCACCCGTTGCAGGTCCGCACCTTGTTGCCACCTGATAAAAGACTGTTAAGTACTTTTTTCAGGCGGCCAAAGAAACGAGCCTGCAACGTCTGTTTCATGTCAGTCTCAGCAATATTCAAAGACTGCGACATACCCAGGTATTTGTAGGTCTCGGTTAGGGAGAGAGGTCTAAGTTGTATGGAATCTGAGAGTTGTATCTCTGCAGATTCCATAATCCTGCCTCTCTTCACATGCATGACCGCACATTTATCCACACCAAATTCCTTCCTGATAGAATTACTAAAGGTTTCGGTTACCTTAAGTAATGCTGTCAGTTGGAAATTGTTGGGGGCAAATAATTTCAGGTCATCCATGAAAAGGAGGTGAGGTGTAACATGACCTCCTCTCCTTAACCGATTGCCTAGCCCTGAAGCCTCTAACAAAGTACTTAGGGGGTTCAGGGCCAGACAAAACCACAAAGGACTCAAACTATCGCCCTGGAATATACCTCGCTCGATCCTTATTGGAGCACTGCAACCCAAACTCGATCGACACCCTGGATAGCACAGTACGGTCCTCCATTGCCCCATACATGACCTTAAAAAGGTGCATAGAGTTGCATCTACTTTATACAACTCCAGCACCCTCAAAAGCCATGTATGTGGCACGGAGTCGTAGGCCTTCTTGTAATCTATCCAGCATGTCGATAGATTCTTTCGGTTACGGCGCACCTGTTGGCTAATGACCATGTCTATCAGCAGGAGTTCTTTAGTGCCACGGGCCCCACTCCTACATCCATTTTGAGAAACAGATAAAATTGAATTATCAGCTGTATGTTTTGACAACTTCGTTCTCAGAATGGATGTAAGGAGTTTCAACGATGTACGTTGGCAAACAGGTTATCGGTCTGTAATTCTTGGGGTCCGTGGCACTACCAGACTTATGGAGTAGGTGAGTAACGCCGGATGTTAGAAAATCTGGTAGCGATCCCGATTCCAGTGATGACTGAAATTGAGATGCTAAGCAAGTATGCGAACTACGGAGCCATTTTAGCCAAAAATTGTGCAGCCCGTCCGGTCCCGTTGATTTCCAATTTGGTAACAAACGGACTGCACTGGCTATATCATCACCTGTTATTGATATTGGCTCCATTGTTGTTATTTGTTCGCATACTCGCTCAACAGTCCCAATCCAGTCACTCTCCGTGTGGCTGACAGGCGTCGACCAGATGCTGCGCCAAAATGTATTAGTAGCATCATCATCCGGTCAACCCCCATCAACGTCACCGGCCGTGGACTCGGGTCGCTCCCATCTTCTGTACACCCACCTCTCGTCTCTCTGGAATGTGCGATTCAGGCAATACCGATCCACTCTTTTTTTGTATTGCCTTATAACGGTTTGCCCATGCATAAAGTTTTTGCTTTAGGGTGTCGATGCGCTCTGTAACCCTAGATAAATAATCTTGGGAACTGATATTAGTTCCCGCAAAGGCTCGAGTTACAAAGCGCATCACTCTCGGTCCGGTATTGCCCGTCCTAAAACAAGTGAGCTTGCCAATGAGTGCCCTAGTCTCAGCGATACGTCACTCAATCCTGCGTTGCCAACCTGGCACAGCAGCGGTCTGTCGAATAGCGGTGTTATTTACATGAAATTTAACCCCCGCTACCACTGTGTCAGTCTGCACTGAAAAAGTGATGGGGAGACTTCTCTGCACGTCAGAGCGAAGTCTCTCAAGCACGGTATCATCCAACAGGCGACACCGTTGGATGGCCCGCACTTGATCCGATAGCCGTTGTGTTGACAGGTTGACAGCTGGCTCAAGCGCCTGAAACAAAGGCAGCATTCGATCACGGTACGCACTGAGGTTAGTTCCTCCCTCTGTGGCCACAAAATATGCCCGCATGATGTTTTCATTCATTGAACTAGTCCATCTCATGCGGTGAACATCACCACCGGTAGCTGGGGCCCTGTTCGAGACCGGTGGGTCTCGGGGTCCCAAGCATGTCGGTGGCCGGCCTCTCCCTCGCCGACGTACAGGTGGTGGCGACGTCGGCGGAGAGAAATACTCGTCACTTGATGAGCTCACCGACGACGCTGGTGCAGGTGCCGGCGGCTGCGAGGCGGAGCTGAGCGACAAGTCCGGGGATCTCAGGCGTGCAGCAGCTGCTCTTGTCAACATTTTCTCATCATTTTATTATTTGTTTACATTATTTGTTTACATCTGTTGTTTATATTTATTTTGTATGGTTTTCTTTTGACATTAGATGTCATCTTCACAATATTTTTGGTAATTATTTTCTTAATGTATTTTATGGTTTCTGTAATTTATTATGATATTTATCATAAAAAGAAGTTCTTGTAATATCGGAAATATAATATATTGACTCAAAACTATGAAATAAAATACAAATAAAATGGACTAAGACAAAATTTAGGTTGTCTTGTTGACGGTTTTTTTTATTATTATTATCAGAACTGTTAGTATACTCGGTTTAAAACCGGTATTTAATGACGTTTACGGGTAAATACCAAGTATAGTAATTTAAGATAGGCTTGGGGTGCTTTGGTCTATGGTTTCTGGTTCACTTTCGTCACTTTGCATAAATTTCCTTACTATTCATTATTATTATTATTATTATGTGTCTCTGTTACACGGCTATTCTTCTAACATTTAGTGTCAAAAGAATAACCGGACCTTTGAGAGGCTTACACGGGGATATGGATCCAACGTGCAGAGGCCCGTAGAGAGCTTTAATCTCAAATGGGATGGGACACATGCCGCGGAGCCTCCACAACTGCACTACTGAGTACAGCTATGGACTAGCCGCAACACGTGTAGGACTATTGTAAAATGTGGAGCCTTATTTAATTGGTTTATGGGATTGGGTGTTTGATGGACTTGTAATTATTATGATTCTATGGATGAAAAACGGCACCTGCCTGTAATACTCTAATAGTATCCGTCCGCATGGCAGGTGGTGACTCGCCAACTCACTGGATGGGCCCTCTCTAAACAGCCGCCCAAAGCAAACAAACTCTGCCATAAGGGCAGCCAGAGGGCAACACCGGTTCGAGTGGCTAGGGGTGTCGAGCGGTGCGGCACCGGTTTCGCCATCGCGGGTCTCGTGACAACGGAGACCCGGAGCGGGTTTCCCCGTAGTTACGCCCTTGAGAATGACACTTCCACCCCCGAGCTAGTAGCTCTTGCGACTTCCCTCTGGCCGGCCGACCAAGGCAAGCCAGAGTTGAGAGTCCTGCTGGCGCTCTTGGAATTCCACCCCGACCAGCCAGTAAAGGCAAGCTGGAGACGAGGCCCTGACCGACTCTCTGAAGCATTCGGGACCGCAGTGTCGCCAGCTCGCCACAAAGCTGCCCTGCGGTTGTAAGCTTTCTTTTCATCTTGTAATAATTTTTTTGTTTATATTACTCGATGAAGGTGATGTTTGAAAGCTGTTACTCTGCCCTCTGAGATTGCGTTAGTCTCATGGTGAGGTAACGACTGCCCCAGAGGGGTTTTATTATTATTATTTGTTTCTCTATCACGGCTATTCTTTTAACCTTTGATGTTAGAAGAATAACCGGCCCTTTGGCAGGCATACACGGAGACATAGGTCCAACGCGCAGAGGCCCTTTGAGAGTTTTAATCTAGAATGTGATGGGACACCTACTAAGGCGCCTCCATCACTGCACTATTAAGTGCAGTCACGGATTAGCCGCAGCAGGTGCAAGACTATTGCTACTTGTATGGAACCTTATTAATCTGGGCTATTGGGTTGGGTGTTTAATGGATTGGTCTAGGTGAACACTATGGATGAAAAATGGCGCCTGCCCTAAATACTCTTATAGTATGTCGAAAAGAGGCAGGCGGTGACTCGCCAACTCACTGGATGGGCCCTCTCTAGATAGCCGCCAAGGCAAACAAACTCTACCATAAAGGCAACAAGAGGGCAACACCGGTGTGAGCGGCTAGGGGTGTAGAGCGGTGCGGCACCGGTTTCGCCATCGCAGGCCTCGTGACAACGGAGACCCGGAGCGGGTTTCCCCGTAATTACGCCCTTGACAATGACACTTCCACCCCCGAGCAAATAGCTCTTGCGGCTTCCCTCTGGCCGGCCGACCAAGGCAAGCCAGAGTCGAGGGTCCTGCAGGCGCTCTTGGTAATCCACTCCAACCAGCCAATAAAGGCAAGCCGGAGACGAGGCCCTGACCGGCCCTCTGAAGTATTCGGGACCGCAGTGTCGCCACACACATTCAGCTCGCCACAAAGCTGCCCTGCGGTTTGTAAGCTTTCTTTCTATCCTGTTATTTATATATATCACAAGATAAAGGTGATGTTTGAAAGCTGTTACTCTGCCCTCTGAGATTGCGTTAGTCTCAAGATGAGATTAACGACTGCCCCAGAGGGGTTTATTATTATTATTATTCCTCTTTATTACGTCTTTTCTCATGGTAGAATTTTATACACTTAAATAAATCAAAAAATTTAACCATATAAAATAGGACCACGGAGACCCACCGGTATCGGGTACAGGGACCAAGCTACCGGTGGTTAGGGCTCCAGAGAGAGGAACCTCCGAACTATGCGCGTCGTGTCCAACAATACTGCCTTCTGTATAGAGGACTTGATCCAGCCGTCTAACGAGAGCCTCTTGAGATGGTGGTCGAGGCTCTTGGCAATGAGACCATTAACTGACACGACTATCGGTACAGTGATCGCCGAGTCCACATCCCACATGTCGACAATCTCGTGAGCTAGGTCCAAATACTTGATTTCCTTATCTTTTTCGGCTTTCACGAGATTCTCGTCATGGGGTATAGTAACATCAACGATCATTGCAAGGCGTTCTGATCGATCTATCACCACAATATCGGGCTTGTTAGCCACGATAGTCCTATCGGTGATGATAGATCGATCCCAGTACATAGTGGCACGACCATTTTCGAGAACTGGATCGGGCACATACCTGTAGTACGGCACTTCAAAGGGTACAAGGTCATATTTTAAGGCAAGCTGCTGATGGACGATCCTGGCTACTTGATTGTGCCTGTGCAAGTATTCGCCGTTGGCAAGACGAGAACAACCGGAAACTATATGTCTGAGGGATTCGCCGGGCTGGTGACACGCCCGACATATGTCAACAGTCCCATCCTTCAGAATATACTTACGGTAGTTGTTCGTCATGACAACTTCGTCCATAATTGCACAAACAAAACCTTCGGTCTCTGCAAATAAATCACCAAACCGTAGCCAGGCTACTGATGACATGAGGTCTACATCGGGCCCATGCAAGGCCCGATAAAAACGTCCATGCAACTCTTTGCCTTTCCATACTTCCCTGCGCTCTTCAGTACTAAGTACAACAGGTTTGCGCCAGCTCTCTTTTGCCAGACCCAACGGGGTAAGTCCGTTGTCTACAGCAACAACATCACGATGCACACCCGTATCAGCCTTAAGAAAATATTCTCTAAGATTGTACACCTCGCGGTTGTGGAGGTCCTTAGCACTTAAGAAACCACGACCACCACATTTCCGCGGGATGTACAACCTCATTACTGATGACCGCGGGTGATGCATCCGATATTCAGTCAATAGACAACGGACCTTTCTGTCCAGGGCTTCCAGTTCTGATTGAGTCCATCTGAGTATGCCGAAGGAGTATGCTAAGACTGGCATGGCCCAACCATTATAGGCACGCACCCTGTTGCCGCCTGATAAAAAACTTCTCAGTATTTTCTTCAGGCGGCCCAAGAAGCGCTCCCGCAATGATTGTTTCATGGCAGTCTCAGCAATACCTAAGGCCTGCGACATACCCAGATACTTGTAGGTCTCGGACGCAGATAGAGATCTAAGTTGTGTGGAATCTGAAAGCTCTATACCCTCAGATTCCACAATCCCACCTCGTTTTACATGCATGACCGCACATTTACCCACACCAAATTCCATCTTGATAGAATTACTAAAAGTTTCAGTTACTTTTAGTAATTATTATTATTATTATTATGCCGTTTATTTAATATTTTTCTCATGATCACATTTTACAGACTTAAATATTACATTAAAAATATAAATTAAATATATAAAATGGGACCACGGAGACCCACCGGTATCGGGCACAGGGACCAAGCTACCGGTGGTTAGGGCTCCAGAGAAAGGAACCTCCGTACGATGCGTGTCGTGTCCAGCAATACTGCCTTCTGTATAGAGGACTTGATCCAGCCGTCTAACGAGAGCCTCTTGAGGTGGTGGTCGAGGCTCTTGGCAATAAGACCATTTACGGTCACGACTATCGGTACAATGATCGCCGAGTCAACATCCCACATGTCGACAATTTCGTGAGCCAGGTCCAAATACTTAATTTGTTTATCTTTTTCGGCTTTCACGAGATTCTCGTCATGGGGTATGGTGACGTCGATGATCATTGCAAGGCGCTCTAATCGGTCTATCACCACAATGTCCGGCTTGTTAGCCACTATAGTTCTGTCAGTAATGATAGACCGATCCCAATACAGAGTAGCACGACCATTTTCAAGAACTGGGTCGGGCACATACCTGTAGTACGGTATTTCAGAGTCGACAAGTTGGTACTTTAAGGCAAGTTGCTGGTGGACAATCCTGGCTACTTGGTTGTGTCTATGCAAATATTCGCCGTTGGCAAGACGAGAACAACCGGGTACTATATGTCTAAGCGATTCACCAGGCTGGTGACATGCCCGACATATGTCAGCCGTCCCATCCCTTAGAATATACTTCCGGTAGTTGTTCGTCATGACAACTTCGTCCATAATCGCAAAGACAAAACCTTCTGTTTCGGCGAAAAGATCGCCAAAACGCAGCCAGGACACCGACGCTGAGAAATCTACGTCGGGCCCATGCAAGGCCCGGTAAAAACGTCCATGCAGCTCTTTACCTTTCCATACTTCCCTGCGCTCCTCTACACCAAGTACGGCAGGTTTGCGCCAGTTCTCTTTAGCCAGACCTAGCGGGGTAAGCCCTCTGTCCACTGCGACCACATCTCGGTGCACACCCGCGTCGGTGTGGAGAAAGTATTCTCTGAGATTGCACACCTCGCGATTGTGGAGGGTCTTGGCACTCAAGAAGCCACGACCCCCACACTTGCGCGGGATGTACAATCTCATCACCGACGAACGCGGGTGATGCATCCGGTATGTCGTGAGTAGACATCGAACTTTCCTATCCAAGGCGTCCAATTCTGTTTGAGTCCATCTGAGTATGCCGAAGGAGTACATTAAGACGGGCATGGCCCAACCGTTACAGGCACGCACCTTATTTCCGCCCGATAAAAAGCTTTTTAAGACTTTCTTCAGGCGGCCAAAGAAACGTGCCTGCAACGCTTGTTTCATGCCAGCGTCATCAATGTTTAATGCCTGCGACATACCCAGATATTTGTAGGTTTCCGTTGCAGAGAGAGATCTAAGTTGTGTGAAATCGGAGAGCTCTATACTATCAGATTCCACACTCCTACCTCGCTTTACATGCATGACCGCACATTTATCCACACCGAACTCCATCTTAATTGAATTACTAAAGCTTTCAGTTATCTTTAGTAACTCGGTTAATTGGAGGTCAATGGGGGCAAATAGTTTGAGGTCATCCATGAAAAGGAGGTGAGAAATAACTTGACCTCTAGTCTGCAACCGATAGCCTAGCCCTGAACTCTCGAGCAAAGTGCTCAGCGGGTTCAGTGCTAGGCAAAACCATAGTGGACTCAAACTGTCGCCTTGGAAAATACCCCGCTTGATCTTTACAGGTACGCCATACCCGCAAGGCTGTCGACACCCTGGATAGCGAAGCACCGTACTCCATTGCCCCATACATGCCCTCAAGAGGGCGCATAGAGTTGCATCTACTTTGTACAACTCCAGCACCCTCAAGAGCCACGTATGTGGCACAGAGTCATAGGCCTTCTTATAGTCTATCCAGCATGTCGCCAGATTCTTTCGACTACGACGAACCTGTTGGCTAATGGCCATGTCGATAAGGAGTAGCTCCTTAGTACCACGTGCCCGGCTTCTACATCCATTTTGAGACTCAGATAAAATTTTATTATTGAATATATGTAATTCCAATTTTGTTCTCAAAATGGATGTAAAAACTTTATACACCGTCGGTAGGCAAGTAATCGGCCTATAGTTTGTAGGCTCCGTGGTACTACCAGATTTGTGGAGCAGGTGAGTAACGCCAGTTGTCATAAAACTTGGCAGCGATCCTGAATCTAGAGCCGACTGGAATTGGGATGCCAAGCGAGCATGTGCATTGCGTAGCCATTTTAACCAGAAATTGTGCAATCCGTCCGGTCCCGCTGATTTCCAATTGGCTAACGGACGGACTGCACAATATACATCCATGGCATCAATGGCTACGGGCTCCATGGGAGATATTACCTCACATGATCGCTTAACATCGCCAATCCAGCCACCTTCTGTATGGCTGACGGGAGTCGACCATATGCTGCGCCAGAACGCAATCGTGTTCGCATCATCTGGTCGACACCCATCATCCACACCTGGTTCAGGTCGCTCCCAATTCCTATAGAACAACTTTTCATCTCTTTGGAATGCGCGATTTTGGGAATATCGGTCAATGCTTTTTTTGTACCGCCTGATGCGATTCGCCCACGCATAGATTTTCTGCTTCAGGAAGTCGATGCGTTCTGTGACCCGAGACGTATATTCTTGAGGACAAAGTCCTGTCCCCTTAAACGCCCGAGTCACAAAACGCATCACTCTCGGGCGGGTATTGCCCGACCTGAAGCAGCTAAGCTTGCCTATGAGTGCCCTGCTCTCAGCAATACGGCGCTCAATTCTACGCTGCCAAGCCGGGACGGCATCGCGAGGGCTAATAGTAATACTGTTTTGTATTTTAATATTAGCCACTCGACACGCCGCTACAGCCGCGCAGTATAGAATTGAGTGTGTATCACTAAGATTTTCACTAGTGTCTATGTAAGTAGGCAATAGTGAATCCAGGGCACCCACAAGCGCCATATTTTTTCTATGCGTGGGTAAACGCGGCAGCCGGGGTCTGTTTTCTAATGTAGCATACCGATATTCCCCAATAGCGCACTCCAAAGTACTCCTTATCTTATCTATGCATTGGGTACTTACTTGTGTATCCCTGTTTATCCCTTCCTCGCCTTCTTCTTGTGCCGTGAGTGAGGCGTGCGATATTGGCGCCTCATTGTGTGCAAGAGGTGGGTTTTCAGGAATACCTCGCAAGTCTGAGCGTAGCCTCTCAAGTGCGTCGTCATCCAACAGGCGGCAGCGTTGAATGGCTCGCACTTGATCCGACAGTCGCTGTGCCGAAACGTTAACAGCTGGTTCCAAGGCCTGAAACAGAGGCAGTAAGCGGTCACGGTACGCCGTAAGGTTGGTTCCTCCCTCTGTAGCCACAAAATATGCCCGCATGACGTTCTCATTCATTGATTGAGTCCATCTCATGCGGCGCACATCACCACCGGCAGCGGGGGCCCTGTTCGAAACCGGTGGGTCTCGGGGTCCCAAGCGTGACGGTGGCCGGCCTCTTCCCCGGCGGCGCGCTGGTGTTGGTGTCGTCGGCGGGGAAAAATACTCATCACTCGATGAGCTCGACGCCTCAGTAATGGCCGGCGCTGCTGGCGCCGGCGGCTGCGAGGCGGAGCTGGGTGACGAGTCCGGGGGTCTTAATTGTGCCGCTGCTTTGGCTCTGGTCAACATTTTTTCTTGGATTTTATTGTATTGTTTACATTTACAATGTTTATGTTTTTGACATCTGATGTCATCTTGCTTTCTTGATATTTTATAATTATATTCTGTTTTCCTTTTTGGTTTTATAAGAAGTTTGCTCTGCTATTATTTATAGGTATACACAATATGGTTATTACTTAAGTATACAGCCTCCGAAATAATAAAATAAAAATACAAAATTTATCCAAGAAAATGATGTTTGTTGACGTTCAGTGTTGCCTTTATTATTATTTGTTTCTCTTTCTCGGGTATTATTCTAATTTGTTAGAACAATACCCGGCCCTTTGGCAGGCGTACACGGAGACATAGGTCCAACGCGCAGAGGCCCTTTGAGAGTTTTAATCTAGAATGTAATGGAACACCTACTGAGGCGCCTCCATCACCGCACTATTAAGTACAGTCACGGGTTAGCCGCAGCAGGTGAGGGCCTATTGCTACTTATATGGAAACTAATTACTCTGGGCTATTGGGATGGGTGTTTAATGGATAGGTTTAGATGAAAACTATGGATGAATGCCGGCGTCTGCCCTAAGTACTCTTATAGTACGTCGAAAAGGGGCAGACGGTGACTCGCCAGCTCACTAGATGGACCTTCTCTAAATAGCCGCCAAGGCAAACAACTCTACCATAAAGGCAACAAGAGGGCAACACCGGTGTGAGCGGCTAGGGGTGTAGAGCGGTGCGGCACCGGTTTCGCCATCGCGGGCCTCGTGACCCGGAGCGGGTTTCCCCGTAATTACGCCCTTGACAATGACACTTCCACCCCCGAGCAAATAGCTCTTGCGACTTCCCTCTGGCCGGCCGACTAAGGCAAGCCAGAGTCGAGAGTCCTGCGGGCGCTCTTGGAAATCCACTCCGACCAGCCAGTAAAGGCAAGCCGGAGACGAGGCCCTGACCGACTCCCTGAAGTATTCGGGACCGCAGTGTCGCCACACACATTCAGCTCGCCACAAAGCTGCCCTGCGGTTTGTAAGCTTTCTTTCTATCCTGTAATATATATCACAAGACAAAGGTGATATTTGAAAGCTGTTACTCTGCCCTCTGAGATTGCGTTAGTCTCATGATGAGATAACGACTGCCCCAGAGGGGTTTATTATTATTATTATTATTATTATTATTATTATTATTATTATTATTATTATTATTATTATTATTATTATTATTATTATTATTATTATTATTATTATTATTATTATTATTATTATTATTATTATTATTATTATTATTATTATTATTATTATTATTATTATTATTATTATTATTATTATTATTATTATTATTATTATTATTATTATTATTATTATTATTATTATTATTATTATTATTATTATTATTATTATTATTATTATTATTATTATTATTATTATTATTATTATTATTATTATTATTATTATTATTATTATTATTATTATTATTATTATTATTATTATTATTATTATTATTATTATTATTATTATTCATTTATTTATCACTTCTCAAATTTAAATTACATTTTTAAATATATCACTTATAAAAATAAATACATTTAAAAATATAAAAAAACCGTGGGATCCCACCAGCAACGGGCACAGGGTCCAAGCTGCCGGTGGTAAGGGCTACAGAGACAGGAACTTCCTCACAATACGTGCCGTGTCGAGAAGAACTGCCTTTTGCATCAGACCCTTGACCCAAGCACCCAACGCGAGCCTCTTAAGGTGACGATCGAGGCTCTTGGCTATTAGGCTATTAACCGTTACAACTATCGGCACAATAATTGCCGAGTCCACCTCCCACATGTCGACAATCTCGTGAGCCAAGTCCAGATATTTAATCTGTTTGTCTTTCTCGGCTTTCACGAGATTCTCGTCATGGGGAATAGTGACATCAACAATTATTGCGAGGCGCTCTGATCGATCTATCACCACAATATCAGGTTTGTTGGCTACAACAGTCCTGTCCGTGACGATAGATCGATCCCAGTACAATGTGGCATGGCCATTTTCGAGAACTGGCTCTGCCACATACCTGTAGTACGGTACCTCGATGTCTACAAGTTTGTATTTCAGAGCAAGTTGCTGGTGAATGATTCTGGCTACTTGGTTATGTCTGTGCAAGTACTCACCGTTAGCAAGACGTGAACAACCGGAAACAATATGCCTGAGGGATTCACCGGGCTGGTGACACGCACGGCAAATATCGGTAGTGCCATCCCTCAGGATATATTTCCGGTAGTTATTCGTCTTGATAACTTCGTCAGCAATTGCACAAACAAACCCTTCGGTTTCCCCAAAGAGGTCGCCGAAGCGTAGCCAGTTCACCGAGGCTAATAGGTCTACATCGGGTCCATACAGGGCCCGATGGAACCTGCCATGAAGCTCCTTGCTCTGCCATACACGCTTGCGATCATCAGTACTGAGTACTACAGGTATGCGCCAGTTCTCCTTAGCCAACTTGAGCGGGGTGAGTCCATTGTCCACTGCGACAACATCTCGATGCATGTCCACGTTCGCCCGGAGAAAATATTCTCTGAGATTGCACACCTCGCGGTTGTGTAAGGTCTTGATATTCAGAAAACCACGACCCCCACACTTCCGCGGGATGTACAACCTCATCACGGATGAACGTGGATGATGCATACGATATGCCGTCAACAATGTGCGGACTCTTCTGTCCAGGGCGTCCAATTCAGACTGAGTCCACTTGAGTATGCCAAAGGAGTATACAAGAAGTGGCATGACCCAACCGTTGCAAGCCCGAACCTTGTTGCCACCTGATAAAAGACTTTTCAGTACTTTATTCAGGCGGCCAAAGAAACGCTCTTGCAACGATTGCTTCATGACGGCTTCATTGATACTTAAAGCCTGTGACATACCCAAGTACTTATAGGTATCAGTTAAGAGAAGCGTTCTTAGGTTAATGGAATCTGAGAGTTGGATCCCCTCAGATTCCACCATCCTTCCCTGCTTCACATGAATGACAGCACATTTATCTACACCGAACTCCATATTGATTGACTTACTAAAGCTTTGGGTTACTTTTAGTAAATCTATCAATTGGGCATCAGAGTGGGCAAATAACTTCAGGTCATCCATGAACAACAGGTGAGATATGACCTGACCACTTCTCTGTAACCTGTAGCCTAACCTTGAACCCTCCAGTAATGTGCTGAGAGGGTTCATGGCTAAGCAAAACCAAAGGGGACTCAGACTGTCGCCCTGAAAAATCCCTCGCTCAATTTTAATATGTTCGCCGTCCTCCTGGATCCCTCGGCATCCTGGATAGCTAAGAGTCGTATTCCATTGCCCCATACATGACTTTAAAAAGGTGCGTAGAGTAGTATTTACTTTATACAACTCTAGCACCCTCAAAAGCCATGTATGTGGCACGGAGTCATACGCTTTCTTATAATCTATCCAACATGCCGCCAGATCCTTTCGGTTACGGCGAACTTGTTGGCTAATGGCCATGTCAATGAGGAGGAGCTCCTTAGTACCACGAGCCCCCTTCCTACATCCATTCTGAGAGGCTGACATAATTGAGTTGTCTTCGACATGTTTAGCTATTTTAGCTCTCAGAATAGATGTAAGAAGTTTATAGACCGATGGTAAACACGTTATCGGTCTATAATTGCCGGGCTCGCTAGTACTGCCAGTCTTATGGAGCAGGTGGGTAATTCCAGTCGTCATAAAGGTTGGCAACGACCCAGATTCCAAGGCTGATTGGAATTGAGATGCCAAACGTTCATGCGAACTACGTAGCCATTTCAGCCAGAAATTGTGCAGTCCGTCCAATCCTGGAGATTTCCAATTAGATAATGGACGGACTGCTTGTGTAACGTCCTGGCTAGAAATGGCCACGCATTCCATTTCGGGAATATGTTCACATGCACGTTCGATATCTCGCATCCAATCACCTTCGCTATGACCAATGGGCATCGACCAGATGCTACGCCAGAACATGACTGTGGCGTCCGCATCTGGCCGCTGCACATTAGTCACACATTGATCTGGTCGTTCCCAACTTCTATATACCCACCTTTGGTCCCTCTGGAATGTACTATTAATGACGTACCGGTCCACACGTTTTTTAAACCTACGAATTCGGTTTGCCCATGCATAGACTTTCTGTTTTAGCTAGTCAATGCGCTCTGTGACCCGGGCTATATAATCTTGAGGACTAATGTTAGTCCCCGAAAACGCCCGTTTCACAAAGCGCATTACCCTAGGGCGTGTATTCCCCTCCCTAAAACAGATCAGCTTGCCAATAAGTGCCCTTGCCTCGGCAATACGCCGCTCAATCCTGCACTGCCACGCAGGTACAACAGACCTTTGTCGTACAACGGCATCAGTTTCTGGAAACTTAACACCAGCTATACGACAAGCTGCCACGGCGGTACAGTACAAGATTGAATGGGTATCACCGAGATCCTCGCTATTATCTAAATAATTTGATAATAACGAGTCAAGAGCACTTATCAGCGCTATATTTCGCCTATGCATAGGCAACCTCGGTAGACGAGGCCTGATACCTAGTGGTGTGTACCGGTAGTCTCTAATAGCACATTCCAAAGCGTCCTTTACCTCTTCATTGCACTGGGTACTTACATTATCAGCCATGTCATCCTCCTCCCTGACGGCACTGTCGCCTATTGGCGGTGCGGTCAGTGCAGATGTCTGTGTAGGCTGGACGGGGGTGGCATGGCTCGCAGGTAAGTACTCTAAGCGCATCCTATCAAGCACGACATTATCCAACTTGCCACTGCGCTGGATAACCCGTACCTGATCCGATAGTCGTTGAGCCGTGACGTTGATGCTTGGTTCCAAGGCCTGAAACAAAGACAGCATGCGACTACGGTACGCAGTGAGGTTAGTGCCTCCCTCTGTCGCCCCAAAATATGCGCGCATGACATGTTCGTTTATTGATGTCGTCCACTTCATGCGCTGCACATTACCACCGGCAGCGGGGACCCTGTTTGGGGCCGGTGGGCCCCGAGGTCCCAAGCACGCAGGTGGCCGGCTTCTCCCACGCCGCCGCGCAGGTGACGGTGTCGACGGCGGAGAGAAATACTCGTCGCTGGAGCTCGACGCAACTGCAGCCGTCGGTGTTGTCGGCGCAGGTGCCGACGGCTGCGAGGCGGAGCTCAGCGACGAGCCCGGAGGTGTTGGTCGTGCTCTCTTGTTCCTGGCTCTCGTCAACATACTAGAGTGCTAATAATTTCATTTTTATTCTCGTAAATATTGTTATTGATATTGGTGTCATATTTGTTGTGACGGCTGTCATCTCTTCACTTTTTCTTTATTTGTGGCGGATTTTACCAAATATTTCCTTCTTTTGATTGAGTTTTATATACTAATTTCAGATGCGATATATTATTACAATTTATAAGGTGAAATTCGTGAAATATTAATATTTAAAATTATTATTATTATTATTATTTGGTACGATTTTCCATCATGAAGTTTCAGTTCATGTCTTCCGGCTCCATCATCGGATCAGTTCGACAGTACCATATTAATGTATTGTCATCAGAGCTACATACAGCTGCCAATTTTTATTACTCTACTACCCTTGGAAGATGGTTAAATTAGTTACCTTAGATTCCATTACATAGTTACATACATGTCGAGTTCCAGTTCATATCTTCCGGCTCCACCATCAGATCAGTTCAACAGTACCATATTATTATATTGTCATCAGAGCTACATATAGCTGCCAATTCTCATCACGTTACGACCCTTGGAAGATGGTTAAATTAGTTAGCTTAGATTTCATTAATGTCGACTAAATTACATACATGTCGACCTAATAAAAGCGTGTTAAAAATGATCAATGACGTTTACGTTACAATTTTTTTTTACCGGTACGTGGTGGAATTTAGTTTTAGAAGGTACTCTGCCACACTGAGTAGGTCTGTAACACTCTCACAATTAAAACCAACGAAGTGTCCTCAAATTAGCAGCGCTGTCATGCGAATCCACCATGGTTTAGTATGGCATACGTTACTCCGCACTATACACATGACTGTCATTTCCAACCAATTTGACCCGGGTTTGATATGGAGAAAATATTTTTTAACCTATTAAGGTTCAATTTTACGTAGAATCATTTCCCTTATATAATTAAAAGAAGCTACACCTCCTCACAAAAAGTGATCCCCTTTTAACCTTTAAGTTATTTATACAGTCGACTTTTGTATCAGGATTATTCTTCTCGTTTTAATATTTAGATAGTTTCAACTTCAACCCACAAAGGCAAGATTGAAACAAGTATAGATTGTTATTATTAATTCGACTGGGAAATCTTACAAGAAGGAAACGGTGTCATTAGCTGGCAACTTAGACAGTTTTAAGTCCGCTCCGTTCGAGTTAAAGAACAGTGGCTGGATTTACGTGTTTCCGGTTGACCGTCCCAGCGAGATCTTATCTCAATTCTTTAAGTTTGTGACACACGGGTGGTGAAATTGAGACAACTTGTTGGCTATCCGTAATCAGGAGAGAGTAGTAAATTATTTTTGGTATAGTGCTGTAGGACTATCGCTTGGTAAAAATCTAATCGAAATTCAAAAAATATTTTAAAGTAGTCTGAGTTACGGTTCATGACAGTAATGAGCAAATTTATAAATAAGTGGAAACGTATATGATACGCAACTGATCAAACAAATGGAGAATATATACAGGCTGGACAAGTAGAAATACTTGCAAGAAGATCTTAATAGTGTTATGAATGGCGATATTTGAAAATAACGCCATCTATCGGTGAATGAGAGAACTAGAAGAGAGTGGATGTATCGGTGGTTTAAAAGTGTTTCTGGACTTTAAAAGATCAAGAAACGACTAAAGAAATTGAAGTGACAAAAAAAAACAATGACTCTGAGTTTGTTTCGGCTTTTCTTCTCAAGAAGTCATTTAGCTAGGAAAAGCCGGCATCATCTAGAATAGGGTTTAGACATGCATAAGTGTTGTAAACAACCAAAATGCAGAAATAACTATGTCTTTATGTCTTTATCTACTCTAGATGGCGTTACTGTTTGTTTATTCGAAGTATCTATTATGTTTCTGACTGTTACGAGAACATTCTCGGGAAGGCTAGAATAAACTAGTTTGTTATCGTGTCAGTATAAATACCGCGCGAACAGGCAAATCGGCACAGTTCAGTTCTAATAACCGAGCGCTGATCTTCAGCGAAGGATCTGAAGAGTCGGAAGTGTTTAGTGGTGGAAATAGAGTTTTCTAGTGTTTTAATTGGTGTTTTGTTGTGTTTAAAACTAAGTGTGTGATTTAATAAAGTGTAGTTTTAGTGGCATAGGAATTTAATTTATCACCGAACCCCAGCTCGTAACAATAGGATGGTTTTTGCATGTGCTGTTATCCGCGTAGATCTGGGAAAAAGCTTATTGCCCTTTAGCAAACATTATAATGACCTACGTTTCCTTTCTATAACTGTATCATTCCAGATATTATGTACAATTCAGCGATCTAAATACATTTTTAAACTGGTTGATCCAAACAACTGGCTCCAGTATTCAATTAATTTATTTAAATATTTATTTGCTTTCAATCATATTTTAGTCCTAGGAAGGAGTAACATAGTGCTGCGGAATATATTAGGATAGGAAAGGTTGTGTCGTGCTTCACAAAAGCCATATAATGAAGAAACTATCATACACTTCAAACAACAATAACTTATTATTTTTATTGGGCTTATACTCGAAATAATAATAAATAGCAACAAAATAGGAATGCCAACAAAATGTTCGTCAACAAAATGCTAGCTGGTATTATGAACTGTATTTCAAACGAATTAAAGACGTTTTTCTTCGTGTTTCCACAGCTCAGCTTACATCCAGACTGCTTGAAATCTTCTCGACTTGTGTATCCAGATCTCCGTTGTACCTGTCGCGCCTTAATCACTGTTATAAGCTTTTAATTTCTTATTAAGAGGACTTTTAAGAGACGGTTTGTTTATAAAAGATTTATTAATATTTGATTGAAAATCGTGCTGTAATCATACTAATCGAGGTGTCTTTTAATTTATTCAGAGCTTTCATTACAGCTTGTATAGGTGTAATATTTAACTAACATAACGTGAATATGTAAGTGAGGGAACGCTGAAAAGATAATGATGAAATTGCGGTTCATTATTTTATTATTATATATGTGTCTTCGACGCAGAAATTTTTAAGGATAGAAACAAGTGGCATTCTGTAATTTCTGCCTACCCCGAGGGAAAAAGGCGTGAGTATATTTCATGCGCGTTTGGCGCAGAGCATATTTATATGCTATGTCATATGTTACTAATAGGAAACACTCATCATAGTCATCGTCTAAGCATTATACTTGGCACATCAAACAGTTATGCTTACAGCCCAAGGACCGCTTTCTAATCTAGCCAGTTTTTTTTTATAGACAACTTCCGTATTAGGACTAAATCCTGTGTCGCGGGGGACTTTACAAACATACAACTAACGGACACAATGCACACCCAGACTCGAAACAACAATTTGTGAATTACACAAAGTGTAGTCTCGTGTGGGGCTCGAACCCCCAACACGCGGCGCAGTGTCACTCGGTGAGGCGGCCGCTTAAACCACTACGCGAACCGTGCAGTCAAAAGTCAGATTTGATAGAATCATAGCTTACCAATGCTATTATGGGCAACAAAACGCTCTTAAAAGTCTGCCTGGCAGAACAATTCAATGCTACTTTATCTCTATCACAGACATATGGATAGGGACGAACTGATCGAATCAATAGATTAGCGCGATTCTTTACCTTCTTAAAACAAACTCTTTCATCAACAGAAAGAGATAAAACGTATGTACAACACTGAGTCACACTTGAACTGCTAACAAAGACGTGCACTCGCGTGATCCGGTCGCATCATACCTGTATACCGGTTTAGCGTCATACCTGTATGTATGTTCCGGTATAAGTTTCTCGCAGAAAAATGCAGCTCCCACGGCCATGGAAACGAATGCGAACACAACAGAGAACTGTGAGCTATGAATACGTAGATAACGTATTTGATTTTCTTATTAATTAGATTGCTTTAGTGAAAAATTTCATTGGTAGGGTGATTTCATCGATTTTATACCAAATTTAAAAAAAATACAGTACTTTGAGTCTCAATATCTCCTGAACCAGTAACTTCTCAGGTATGGTGACGAGTAAAAAAAATCAACATATTGGTACAATATGGTAATTCGGTTCTAGTTAAAGGTCTTTTTTACACCCCGTAGATGTATTATGAATATCTTTTGTGAACACTGAAAAAAAATTGTCTGATGCTCATGTTGTTTTCGCTGAATAAAGAAAATTACCTTCTTTTTTTATTGGAACGAATCTAAGTCAAGTAGTTTTCATATATTACGCGTGAACACAAAACCTACTATATTACTCTAAGGTAAGTGCTGAAATTCTTCCTTAACTTACAACTATACATCAAATAGGTATTTATACCTTAAATAAATTAATTGTACGCGATTAAGACCCGCTAATTTATTTTGTATGATATACATCACTATTTTTTAATAAGTACAAAAAAATTAACAGGGCTCTAAGTACCTTTAACTGATCATGATCATATTTGTGTAGGTAAAAAATAAAAACACTAAGTCCCAAAACTGTGTCAAAACTGTCCACAAAAATACGTAATAATTGGTAAATGCATAACCAAAACTATGAGTAGTAAATTAGTAGTAGCAGTAAACTATTCCATTAATAAATTCCCCCTGTCCTTCTGCGCCCGCGCCGCGCCCCACCCGATGCGAAAAACAGTGCTAAATTGTAACCGGTAGTGAACGCATCGCTTTTTCGATGGCTTATCAGTTCACATCACGAGAGTATGTAGCTATGCTTCGTGCGTACTTTTTGAGTGGATAAAACGCGAGTGCAGCTGTGTGTTTGTACAGGGAAGAGTTTGGAAGCCAGTGGATCGGTCGAGGCGGCCCCGTTGCTTGGCCTCCATGCTCACCTGACCTCATGGCCATGGACTTCTTTTTGTGGGTGTACAAAATTGAGCCGGTTAGTGTCGAACAATTAAAACAGCGCATATTGGACGCTTATGACAAAGTGAAAAGACAGAAGCGTACTTCTCTCGTTAAAAACAATCTAATTAAACTTGCCCCTCTGTGTATTGAAAATAATGGTGGACATTTCGAAGGACAATTGAAATACTTGTAAGTAAAAATTCTGGCGGATCAAAATCGGTCTGTGTGGAGAACCTTGGAGGAGCCCTATGTCCAGCAGTGGACGTCTCTAGGCTGACATGATGATGATGAAATTTGTAAATAGCAGCTGATTCTAACGTCATAAATACGCCAAAATTACTATTTTCTTTTCGTCCAGAATACCTTCTTTTATTTTGATATTTGTTTGCTTTCTTATTACATACCTCCGTATTTAATTACTTGTAAAACGGTAAATTTTGCCGGTCCTAAGCCCGGATGAAGTATGAAGGAGAGGGTAGAATTAAGAAAATTAAAAAGTAACTACCTACACTTATTATTTTGCTTCATTTTATTGTCTAAGGCTACCTACATCATAAGTGCGACAGAGAGAATGCGAATGAGCAGGATGGAATATTATCAATGAATTAGTGAATGGATTGTAAAATATGATTATGATTTATGTGAGATTTTCTACAATAAACAAATGATAATAACTTTGCTCTTTATAGATATAATGAAATTCTTACGTCACTTATATGATAATAATGTCTTCGCTAATCTGTCCTTAATGTTTTTGTACTAATTAAAAAATAGTGGTATATATGTATATGCAGTAACAATAATTGATGTTTGTGACGAGACCCTGCGTTAATAAATCAGTAATCACTCAAGACAAATCATTTTAACATAGATATGAATTAGTAATCCAACTTCTTATATCTGCTATTGTTCCTACACTTTATTTTATTCCATAGCAATAACCATTTAATATCAATGTAATCAGCACTCGATTAAAAAATGACAGGCTAAACGTCGAAAAAGCCTTGACACGAAATTAATTCGAACGACTGCATCTGCACTAAAGAACGCATTGCTGGAGACACACTATGCAAAGCTAAGATGCTCTCAGCTGAAATTATTTTACTTGCAAACAAACCTAACGGATAAAATGAACACTCCGACTCGAAACAATAATTTATGGATCATACAAGGTGTTGCCTCGTGTGGGAATCGAACCCACAACACTCTACGTACTGTCAAGTTGCGAAGTGGCCGCTTAAACCAATACGCCAACCGTGCAGTCACGTTAACAAAAACATTAAATACATGTAATCGTCATTACATTTCATTTACTTGAATCAGCTTTGCATCTATGGCATATTTTTATTCATTCATTACAATGCCCTCAAAAACAACCCAAATATACCTGCGTACTCTATAAATTCTCCGTGCAAGTTTCGTACGTCGTACTCCGCGCGGCTGGCGCTCACATTATATTCGTATAGAAGTTTTAACAATCTCGCTAGCAACAAATAATGTGTACGAAACGTATACAAGACTTCGCAGTTAGTTTGCCGCTAAGCTCGACAGTGAAGTTTTGCTGCGTAGAAAAGATACTTAATTTGAATTATTGTGAATAATTTAACTATAAAGTCAGCTAAATGAATTTTAAGATCCTTGTATAAAATAAAATAAGAATATGTTTATATACTCGCGCCTCGTAGCGGTAGGCAGATGTGAAATACTACATCCACATTTACTTGTTGTAGTCTTTTCATTTGATTGCAGATGGATATGGTAAAACTATCAGAACTAAGAGGCTACAAAATCTACAACGTTAATTATATTATTCGTTCAATTCTTGAATACTTATAGTACATTGCGGATGGTAAGTTGTGGCGAAACTAAATGGGCAAGTAGTATCTTACTACAGAATATAAAAACACTAAATAAATAAATGACACAACGACTTCTAACTACCTGTCCCTTTTTGATCTGACCTTTTGCCACTAGCGAAATCCATGTCTCCTATGAAATTGTTTCAGCAAAATCATGAAACTAAACTATTGGGAGTATTGTGGTTAAAATAAATAATTTAAATCCACCATAAAAAGCAATTAATCCAGACGTGTAAACCATAAAACATAGCTGAGGCAACATAACTCCATGTCAGTAATGAAGTAAATACACTACGTAGGCAGATAATATTAAATTATGGTTGCAGTATAAAATGGATAGTAAACACAGGTGTCTACCTGTGATGCAGTCAGCGTAATTTTAATCATCTTTTCGCCATCGGATAAAAAGGGGATTTTCTAAAGCGCATACATACATTAACTTTAAATAAATTCTGTTTGACTATAAAACAGAGTACTGAACAAAAATATTAACAGGGAGTATTTCATGTCGCAACGATACAGTATTCTACGAAAATTCTTTGCGTAAATAGAGGGAAAAAGCTAGACTTTACAGAAGGCTAATAACTGTTTTGAAAAAACGAACGCTGGCAACACCCGCTTAGTGGCTAGTATAGGAACAAGAAAAAAAATCGTTTACCCATCCCATAACAGAGTTAATGGTTGCTCTCACCCACCAGTGTGCTGTGTGGTACAAGATGGAAAATCAGGAAGTTTTACTTCGAAGCTAATTATAATCCAGTCATTTTAAATAGCTTTTAGGAGTATGTGCGGAGTAAGGCTGATGGATAAAGTGAAAAACAGTGTGATACGGGAGACGTGTGGCCTAAAAGAATATGTGGTGACAAATATAGAAAAAGGCATGTTGCGATGGTTGGGACATTTGGAACGGATGGATGAAAGAAGAAATACGAAAGAAGTGTATCGTGTAAGAATTAATGGAGATGTCGGTAGGGGTCGCCCAGGACGGACGTACGCCGACCAAATAGGTAACGTACTAAAAAGGGCCAAATTAAAAGTACCCATAACCGACGAGCATGTATGATGAGGTTAATGAATGTCGAGGAAGCGACGCGAGCATTTGGCGTGTCATAGTCTCTGCATACCCCAATGGGAGACAGGCAAGCGATAGATAGATAGATAGATCTCTTTAAATATAGACAAATATTTTTTTATGTAATACAAACGAGCAGACGGATCGCCTGATGGTAAGCGATTACTGCCGCCCATGGATACAAGCAAGACCAGTGGAGCCACAAGTGCGTTGCCAGCCTTTGGGTTGACAAAAAGGGATAGGAGGAAGGGAGAAGGAATAGGGGAAGGTGTCTGCGGCATTCTCACTCACCGAATGAAACGCAAATTAGTATTTTTTCTATAAGAGGGTAGTACTTCCCCGGTAGTGCCGGCTCATTCATGCTGAAATCAGCAAGTCTACCTATATAAATATTATATATCTACTCGCGTATGCTGTTTTGCCTTACGTTTTACCAGTACTGCTTTTATTCACAATGTTTGTGTTATTGTTACGCCATCTATCGGTGAATGGGGGGGGTACTAGAAGAGATTGAATGTATCGGTGGTTTAAAGGTAATTCAGCTACTCTGTACAAGATGGCGTTGCTGTATCGAGTATGGACTGTTCGCGATTATTTCGACAGTCTTGTGGAAGAGTCTAGAATGCTCTAGTGATGTTATCCGGCCAGTATAAATAGAGCACGAGCGAATGGACCGCGCACAGTAACAAGTGAATAAGGAAGCGATCAACATCAAGCGAAGGAAACTAATTCGGAAGTGTTTAGTGGTGTTTTGCATTAGTGTTGAGAATTAAGTGTGAAATAAGTGTGTTTTTTACTAGTTGTGTAAATAAGTGTGTATAGTGTTTGTGTTACTAAATAAAGTTCAGTTTAGTGGCATAGTGAGGTTTAATTTATCGTCGAACCCCAGCTCGTAACATTATTATTATTTTATTCCTTTCCAAGTACTGATGGCCGATGTTACATTTTCTGTTCAATGCCCAATCTATGCAGCAGCGGTATGATCCCGTAATTTTATTTAGCTTAGTAGTATGGTCGCACTGGTTTGTTGCGCGTTGAATGTCGCGAACTTACTACGTAAAGCGGTGTGATCTCGGTATTTTATTCAGCGTATATTTACGTGTTTTCTGGCAACGCCACTATTATTCAAGGAGATTGCGGGCTCGCATTTTATATCATATAACATTTAACCAGCAGTAACCAAATTGAAATGTAAAAGATACCATTCATACAAACGCAGAACAGAATTAACGAGTGTTAATAGTCAGTTCTTCACGATGACTCTTGTAAAGCTGTCGAAAACATATGTATTGTTTTTTTATGTTTCAATGTATGTTAATATATATATGGTATATATATGGGTATGGTATCTATATGTGAGTTGTTATTATTATTAATTAAATAATTTAGCTAAAACCTTAAAACCTGTTAAATAAATTTCGATAATATAATGAAATTATAAATTCATTTTCCTATAACTTGCACCACAATATCGGTATAAGTTCCAGTTAACTTAGCTATACAGTTTAACTACTGGCTGCCGTGGCTTTTTGGATTTGTAATTAACACGAGAAAAGTTAATAAGAGATGATTAAATCTTAGGTGTTTTCATTAGCTTACTAATAACTATTTAATATAATGATATCGTTCGTTCTGTTTATAAAGTTATGTTTGTTAAGTTCTGTTTATAGTTATCTGTATATATCTTATTATTGCTAATGCAATTAGTAACCTATCTGACAGACAATGTACAGCTAAAACAATTAGGCACAGTAAGCTGAAACTTACCGTATATATTCGTTGGAAACCGTAGGGGTGCACTATGCAGGGATTTCCCGAAACTGTTAAATTAAAATAAATTTCGCGGGCTAGCTGCGTACATCGTCTAGCATAAAAACATTTATAAGGCGAGAATAAGCCAGTGAAGAGACAATAAATAAAATAAATAAATAAACCTCTATGAGGTTCTTCAGGATGAGAGGTGTGCAGTCAGGTTTTAAAGAAAATCATTTGCATTTTTCCAGCTTGTAGAAAAAATAATCTTAAACATCCAACGTGTCAACCACCGGCTTGCGGTTTTAAAACGTTCCAATACTTTGCAGGACGATTCATTTTAATGAACTGTCGTCCGAAGCCATCGCTTGCCGAACGAACTCAATTATTTTTTATTTTCAAAGTTAACGACCATGTAATTTAGATTGCAAATACTACATATTTTCGCTGTAGTATTTATTTATTCGGTTTTGGTGCGAATTTGATAAAATTTCGTTTATGTTATTTTTTTCTCTTCATACATACTATGTTTTAGAATTACAGGTACGTTTTTTATGTAAAGATGGGAAAAAAATATCCTGCACATATATATATGTAAAATACGACGTCACGCCACGACACGTCACGCATGATGATACTAATTAACCCATACATTTAGTATGGTCAGGTGCAGTGCCGTGTCATGTATGTGCATGGCTCGCACGTGGCGTGGCGTCGGGGTTTATGTGCCTGTTTCCACCTTCATACTCCTGACAGTTTTGCACGTCGGCATGATCGCTTAAACAACTTCGCCATACGTGCGTAATAGACGACCATCTATAAATGTAACTTTATAAGTGCAACAAGAGAATTATTGCCTGTATATTTCATCATAACCTTAGCGCTGTCCCAATTGCGAATCAAGACCTTCGCCTTGGCTCCTAGGTCCAAAACAAAGGCCCGTATACCATATAGGTACCTACATACTCAATTTTATAGGTACCTACATACTCAATTTTACTAGCAGTACTTTCACAAAATTCAAAGCACTCACATTTTACTCTCGACTTAGCCCAAAACCAGTCAAGTCACGTTCTGCAACAGTTACTTAAGCGACTACTCTCACGTACGCAACAGCTGAACTAATATATGCCAAAAGTCTCATGTATTCCATTTATTTCCTAATTTACTCTGTATCCGGTACGATGGATGAATTTACGTGGAGAGGCTTTCGTTCGAGTTGTTTGATTTGATGGCGAGGATGTGGGAAGGGTTGGATGCGGTAATATTTTATTGGACTCTGTTTGTTATTTGTATAGCCTCTGGTTTGTATTTGTATAGGCTCTGGTAATTCTTTGTTATAATCTTTGGTATTTTTTAAATATGCTATAAAATAACCTTGTATAAAGGAAATTCTACACATCCAGTACAATAAACTCCTAAGATTTGTGCATATTAGATGTTGACTGTACTTCTTATATATTATGAAATTCTTGTTTTAGAGCATCGCCAAAAAGCAACTGTTCCATAGTTCAATGTTTGATCTGATGATTTTTCCCAGTTTGGTGGTGACCCAGAAAAAAAGTTGTTCATAATAACGAGTTCAATCACCCTTAGAGATTCGCCCTATAATAAGAATAAAAGATGTATAATCAGATATACAAGGTGTAACGTTGCACGTCGGTCAACACTATGTGGTTAAATAAAAAATCAATATTTCGGTTACAAACGATAATTTGTATATTTTTGTAAAATAATCTATACAGCTTTTAGCAAGGAAATTTAATGGAAAAAAAGTGATTCGAAACAATTTGACTAGTTACAAAGATAGAACCAGGGTCGCGTGATTCGGTGTAGACCTTTGGGAAAGCGTCTCCAGCGTTGCTCAGGGAAGAAGAGAAGACTTAGTTTGGTCACCGCACAGCCATATATACCATTCGACCATTCATACATCACCAAGCATTGAACGTTCGTATTCACGACATTTATCACATTCAAAAAGCCTACACACAGTCATACGTGTAAACAAGCCAGCATTCATACCCGATGTGAGTCGTGTTCTAAATAAATACAAGACACGCCAACGTGAAGTTTGAGACAATCGCTACCACCTGACAACACGGGTTTGTTAAGTGCAAAGTAAAAAAAATATATATATTTCGAAAACTAATAATTACGACCCGTTGGTAATATCACAAGCAAATTACTCATTAACACGCTCGATGCGAATTGTAGAAGCAATAAAATGTTCATTATAATTAAGTATAAAAAAAATACAATGTTCTAAGCCGAGCTATCGGCTAACATAAACACGTGAATCATAACCGCGCAGCTGCGCCGCATTCCATTGCCGCGACTAAAGGACAACACATAATCATAAACATGATACAATAGCCATTAGAGGCAAATACACAATTCGGGATAGATTATTCTAGTGAATAATATATCACCGAAGGAGACAATCGATGACATAGTATAAACAACAGCAGCAAGAAAAAAAAAGAAAAAACAGGCGAGAATCGAACCAACAGATCGATCAGACAACAGCTTTTTACCACTGAGCCATGGGGAAAAAAAAAATTGAGATTACGATTAGTCATTACTAAAGCTATATGTAATAAGATAGTTGCGTACATATTTAACCCTATACTTGACGATGTGCATTTAAATGCACACTTTTTAAATATTCTACAAGCAAAATTAAGTACATTTTGTTATTTATTTTCTACCCATTCACCCATGAAATGACCGTATTTGACAAAAAAAAAATATTACTGAGCATTGGCAACATTTGGTGTACTCAGGAAATCGCAAAATGGTGGCGCGCGCGCGTGCGTCTACGGCATATACGGTAAAAAAACATTGAAATCATATTATTTATTAACGAAATTGAATAAAAAAGTGATGCAAACTGTACCTAGATATACAGTCTTGTGAATTAAATATAGATTTATTCAATTTTAAATAGTTACCTCGGAAAAAAATCATGTTATCTTGCATGTGTCTTTAAATGCACATTGCCAAACTATTAACAGACCTACCAGCACTAGGCTGTGTGCATTTATGGATACATTGCCAGTTTGAAGGACATTGTTTTTAAAATAGCATTATGCATTTAAATTAAATTATTTCTTTCTATTAGATGTTATTTTTTACATTTCTTTATTTTCTAGTCTTTTACAAGGACTTCTAGATTTTGGCGTTGGTACCTAAGTCTGGTGCTAGTTCCGACATAGAAAAAAGTGGTTCTTCGGAAGATGAACTTCATTATGCATGTTCAGTGCTATACTTTGACAATTTTTTCACTTCAGTAGTATTGCTGGAATATTTGAGAAATGTTTAGGGTATCTTTGCTTTAGGGACTATCAGGCAAAACAGACTTCGAGGAGCTGCAGCCAAACTACCTACTGATAAAAATGTAAAAAAAGGTCGTGGATCTTTTGCCTAAGTCGTTTCAAATGGATGCAAAATAGCAAAAGTCAAATGGTTTGACAACAAGTGTGTCACTACGGCCAGTACTTATACTGACTCCCAGCCGGTGTATCAGGTGCTACGATTCTGTAAAAAACACAAAAAGCTAAGCACCTGTTATATGTCCCAACATCGTAAAAGAATACAACTGATGTATGGGAGGTATAGACCTTGCAGATATGCTTGTAGCTCTTTATGGGACTGAATTGCGAGCACATTGTTGGTATACACCTTTATACTCACAGGTTCTTGACTATGTGTCAATAATGCGTGGCTCATTTATCGTCGTGAAACCAAAGATGCAAAGCGAATGAAACTAAAAGAATTTCTATGCGCCATAAGTAATGATCTCACCACCTTTCAAAGAACTAAGAAGTTTTCGAATAAGTACGTCCAGAGGTTCGAAATTTGTTACACCGCAGACGTCTGACTACGGCCGATATGACCACTTTGGACACTTGCCATCATTTAGAAATAAAGGCAGATGCAAGAATTGCATAAAAAGTCAGACTAAATTAATATGTGTAAAATGCAACGTGAGGCTTTGTTTGGTTTATGGTCGTAATTGTTTTTATGATTATCATACAAAATATTAATAATAAATTTCATTGTTGACATGTCTGATTACTGATCTCTCTAATAGTATTTTGTGTGTTTACAACTTTTGTAGTACTTAAAGTGTTTTTTATTGTTTAAAAGTACCTAAATGGTCATAGACAATTATGTTGTTGTCTTTATTGCTCATAGTTGATCTCTTTACTAGTAGATGTTTTAAAATAAACCGTTGTTTCATATTAAATAAGTCGTGTTTCAATTTGGTCTGCACATGGCAATGTGCATTTAAATGCACACGCTTTTTTTACAGCGATAATTCGACGAAGCTGGCAATGTGCATTTAAATGCACATGCTATATTACCAAAACTATATATGTATGATTTTTTACATGTATAAGACACGTATTAGATATATGTGGAAAAATAGTGAATATATACAATAAAAACCTTTGCGAAGTATAGGGTTAAGCTGAAATTTGAAGTTAAACATTATTATAACATTTGTAAAAAAAAATATGAAGTTATTTTTGTGATTAGATAATTAGTAATAAGCATTGATTATTTTATTTTTAAACTTTGTAGTGCGTTAATTTAAGATCTTTTGTATGGAAATAAACAAGTGTCTGGCCAGACATATCTGATAGATAGTTATCTGATAGTTAGATAGTTAGTTAGATAGACAAGAGGCGATTTTTTTGCAACAATCTATATATTAAAAGAATTTGTGTTTTATAATACGAGTCGGCCAGCCCGTTCTAGGCAACCGATTCGCATGATTTTTTTTTAAAATGAATTCTCTCGCTGCATAGATTTGTCATCAAGCATTAGAAATTACCTAACTTGCACATTTATGAAGTTATATGCAAAAACAGTTTTCTCCCATACATTTTTTACGTTTTCGTAGCCGTAGTCAATGACTTTCTGCTTCTATATATCTGGTTCTTATTGAGGTAGGCGTTTCGTTATAGGCCTAAAACACGCGCTGAAAAGAGCTCTTTCATTTGATGGTATGCTCATTTAAATTGGGTAAGTTTGAAGGAAGATAGGTGTGGACATTGAACTTATTTTTCAATATTTTCCTATAAATTTCTTAAGATTCCATTGATTTCTCTCTACATGGACGGTTCTAAATTCAAAAATATTTTTATGCCATCTAATAAGTTCCTTGCGGTAACTGCCAGGAAAAAACGTTATGCCTCCTTAAGGTGACCCTGCCTTACTTTCATACGAGTGTGAGTGTGGTGGTGTGTAAAATTATACCCGATGTGGGTCAAATTATCACTATAGTGAATTATCGCTAATGGCAGGTAATATTCCCCGAATGTTACCAGTTAACCCTTAATGTTGGGTGAACTGATCTCTGATGTTGAGGGATTCTCCTTACGTTTTATGTTAGGAAAATTTTTGTGTTTTTAAATTACGGACTTTCTTCGGGCATCCTAATTTTTTTTATGTGGAACATATTACAGCGGTTCATAGTACTATTGTCACATAATTATATATTATTATTACAAGTGGTAGTTATGGTAGAAATTGTAGCTTTGGTAAGAATAGTAGTTTTAAGAGAAAACTTTTGACAGCACCGGCGGTTTGGTAGAAATGGTAGTTTTGTACAAAATGGTAGATATGATAGTGTTAGTACGAATAGTAATTTTGGTACAAATAGTAGTTTTGATAGGAATAGTATTTTCGTTAGGAATAGTAGTTTTGGTAGAAACTGTATTTTTGGCATATATGTATTGTAGTTTTGGTAGCAAGGTTACTTACGATTGCTACCAAATCAGCAATTCCTACCAAAACTACAATTTCGACCAAAACTATAAACGTCATTATTACATTTCTTAATTATGATGGATTAATCACATCCATACACAAAACAAAATATCGTGCTTCTCACAGAAATATTTAGCTGGATAACAAATACATAAAACCTATTTTCTTACATATAAAAAAGTTGTTTATCTATATTTTTAATGACAGATAAAGAAAAAAGTGAAGTAAGCGTAAGTTAGTAACATAAGTTTCTGATTTAATAACGTTTTTTTTAAGAGTAGTTGTGTTTTCAATTATAATGATGGTTCTTGGAAGGAAATTGAAAAATGCTCAGAGAAAGTTTGAACATAGAATCTTGGTCAATGACGTGCCTGTTGGAGATTTGGTACCGGATGGTTCTCCTACTGTTAAAAAAATACGGGTGGAAACGGGTTCAGATTTGATTAATTCTACCATCAACAATTTTCAAGTGATTTCCATTCTTGGTGACGGTAATTGCTTATTCCGCGCAATTTCTTATTGTTTATATGGAAGTGAGAATAAACATTATGAAATTCGTTTGGCCACTGTTGATAACATTGTCAATAAGTGGATGTATAAAGTAACTTCATTGTTGGGGACGAAGCATATGGCCAGACCATTACAAATGCAACAGATTACAAACGTGTGATGGGTGCCAATGGACAGTATGCAGGGCATGCTTAACTTCAGAGTGTAAGTGAGCTTCAGATTATCCTGAAGGATATAGAGTGTCAATTCAGAGTTCACCTGGAAAACAGTAATACGATCACTGACGATGGTACTGGCGAAATTGTTCATAACTTGCTATTTTCGAGGCACCTGGACGAAGGACATTACAGTGTCCTAATGGAAAGAATGGTAGGGCAGCACAATCATATTGAAGAACTTTCTTTCGTCAATGTTCAGTTATACATATTATATCTATCCCTATTGCGCGGCAAACCATTCAGTAATGCCAAGGTCGAAATTTCACGATACCTAAGGTGCAACGCAAAGCCAATGTTGTGAGAAAATAAGTTTTGTGATATAATATGTATTTTTGGTACGAATATCATCTTTTTACTTATTAGATAAGGCTACAATGTACTCACCATACCTAAGAGCTTTTTTTATAATATTAAAATATGCTGTGCAGCAGCACGGGTCCTCTAGTCTTACATTAAACAAATTGGGCGCAAATTTTTTGCTAAAATATTTATCGTTGTATTAGCATGTTTATATAAATCGTTAACATAACACAATGTTTTATGTCGTGAGCTGAAACAGAAACATAAGTACTATTGTTGGCTTTTATAATTTTTTTTTATTATTTATAGACTCACGCTTGTATCCCCGAAGGGGTAGGCAGAGGTGTTATATTACACCCACATTTCGCCATTAATTTTTCGGTCGCATGTAATAGAGGGCGAGCCTATTGCCGCACCTTTTATAAATAGGTAATTATAACTTTGTATACATATGCGTCTTACATTGTTGTTAATGATACTTTACCCAATCGTTTATAGACATATTTTTGCTGTAATAGAATAAGATTTAATTATTTTATTCAGCTTTTAGGTTTAAAATAGATGATGAATGGGATTTTGCTTAAACTTGTACATCAATTAATTTATTCTAGTTATTAAAGTATAGAAATTATTGATTCAATTTTAGAGTAAATAGCCACTTTGTTATAGTTAGTTTTAATTCAATTGCACTTGAATGTTTCGAATACTTGAGTTTGATATAATATATGTAATATATGCGTAATTACAAAAACATATTACCAGCCATACATAAACTCACGCCTGTTTCTCCGAAAGGGTAGGCAGAGGCATATTAAACGCCCACTTTTCGCCTGTGCTATATTACAAGCACTACTTAAAATGGTTATGTAAAACCTGATGTATAGCATTTTGTAAAAAAAGAAAATGTTACATAATTATTCATAATTATTTTTTGCGGCCGTCAGCGGTTTATTTTGTCATTAACTTACATTACATGTTTTCTATACTTTATTAGAAACCATTCATTGCAAAAACAATCATCAGCAAAACAAAAAGTACAAAAAAAAATTTGATTAACAAATGACCGCGGCAATCTAGCTAAATACTTAGTATCTAACACGCCAGCATCTTTAGGTACGTTCATTTTCAGTTAGTCCAACTATGGTAGGTACATTTGGTGAATAAACAGGATAATTACGTACTAAGAAAAAGGGAATATTTAATCTCGAAAAACACCGCCGTAGTAGGTAGCACAAAATATTTAATAGGTAACATCGACTATATAGAAATATAATTATATCGCCGTACAAAGCCTCAAGCAGAAGGTTATAGTAGAAAAGTGAGAAAAACAGTAAAGAGAAGGGTATGAATTCATTCCGTTAAAGTCAGACAAAGCAGTAATTTTTAGCAATAATTACCAGTAGCAATTAATTACCGCAGGCAATTAAAAAAAAGCTATCGCAAAGCATGCGATGGACGAATGTGACCTTAGCGCGTCTTTAGAGGACACGAGGCCGTAAGTCACAACACAAAGCATGCGATCGACGAATGTGACCTTAGCGCGTCTTAAGAGGACACGAGGCCGTAATTCGTAAGATTATAACTTGTTACTTAAGCGGTTGATAAACAATTAATTATCACACGCGGCAACAGAAAATAGTTTAATAATAATAAGCGAAAAAAAAGCTTACCCAGAGTAGTAAATAATCAAACACTGCTTTGGAACGAATTCACAAATACACAGTAAAAATATATAAAAAAAACTTACCAGAAACGCATTCCCAAAGTACCCTACTTATCTATTCTCGTAGGCGCCACTGTGACGTTGGGTCGCCACTGTGACGTTGCACGTCCGTCAACACTATTTGGCATTATCTCTGGAAACAACGGGGTATATTATCACAAACTTATTTCATTTCATTTTGATTATAATTTAAGTGAAAGGTAATATTTAACTATGAATACGATCTTGTTTATAATTCACATTTTGTGGTAAGTAGACCTACAAAAACCAACCCTGGCATATCTCTGTTGCTTCTTTCATTTTCTACACATTGTTCATGCATGATCATCGGCTTAGGGTAGTTTTAACCAAGCTTTCCTACATCATGCCTCTCTCATTAACATGTAACATTTACTTAAAATGGAACGAATTTTTATTTACTTAATTATTTATAATTTTTTACTAAACTTTAGTATGTTAGTAAGTTTACTTGCCAATTTTCGTCCGAAAAATTCGTGTAACTATGAAAGGAGTTTAATAAAAGTTCTTTAGCAATAAATCAATGTGAACAGCAGTGACTTGTTATTTACTTGGCTATACCTGAAATACTTTGTATGGAGCTTATGTCAGATACGTATTTTTAGTAGTCACATCCATGGATAGATCAAATATTGGGCCTGGTATTAGCCATCACCTTTGACCCTATTTACAGCCTTTAAATATCTGTATTGGATAAATCAAATATTGGACCGGGAGTTAGACAACACTTTATGACCTTCAGGCAGATATTATTTGCTTTGTGATTTTTCCTTAGCCGCCTGCAGTCTTACAACACCCACGGACTGAAATAGCGCTAATACACCTGAGCATTCACTTTTAACAGAACAGAGAACATTCGCCGTTTTTTGTTTTGTCGAATTGAACATTTTCACGATCATTCTAGCAAACACTCTAAATTCAAACACTCTGTAGGATATAGAAAAAATATAGAAATCGCACTACAAAAGCAGATTTACTCAATATTGTTACGAATGGCAATAATTGAAAATAACGCCATCTATCAGTGAATGGGAGAACTAGATGAGATACGATGTATCGGTTGTTTAAAGCTGTTTCATCTATCCTCTAATAGATGGCGTTGCTGTAAATAGAACAATTACACAAATCTAGTACACGTTACACGTTACCAGAAATTTCGGGAATCGTCTCGAAAAGTCTAGTTATGTGTTCCGGCCGGTATAAACACCGGGCGGACAGGCGAATCGGGATAGTAACAATTTAATATCGGAGCGATAATCATCAAGCGAAGGGAAGTTAATCGGAAGTGTTTCTAGTAGTGTGAAATAAGTGTGTTTTATTGGTGCATAGAAATAAGTGTGTATAGTGTTTGTGTTAGTAAATAAAGTACAGTTTTTCTGGCATAGTGTATATAATTTATCACCGAACCCCAGTTCGTAACAAATTGGTGTCAGAAGAAAGGGATAAATTATGCCGGTTATGCCGAAAGAAGAAACTGAAGAAGTGCGCACCAGGAACCAGCGCCAGCAAGACCTGGACCAGAGACGCTTCAGAGACGTTCCTACTCCATCGTCTGGTGGACCAGGCGACTCCGCGGCTGCAGTGGAGCCTGCAAGCGCATACTCCATGGCGGCGCCTGACATCGCGGCTCTGATGGCGTTCATGCAGGAGCAGGCCCGCCGTCAAGAGGAGCACGCGCGCCGCATGGAGGAACAGCTACAGCGCGACAAGGAGGAGCAGGCTCGCCGTCAAGAGGAGCAGGACCGCCGTCAACAGGAGCAGGCTCGCAGTCAGGAGGAGCATGCGCGCCGCCTAGAGGAACAGCTACAGTGCGACAAGGAGGAGCAGGCTCGCCGTCAAGAGGAGCACGCGCGCCGCCTAGAGGAACAGCTGCAGCGCGACAAAGAGGAGCACGCCCGCCCGCTGGAGGAATAGCTGGTGCTGATGAAAGACCTCAGCGCCGCAGTGGGGACGGACTTGAAGGCGGCCAAGGAGGAACTTCAGCAGCACGAGGCCCGTATCAGCGACGTAGAGATGCTCGTGCATGACAAGCTTGAGACTCGCGTCGCATACAAGATCCAGTTCGAGGCTGTGATACGATCGAATGGGTGGACCAAAGAACAGGCCTTAACCGCCCTAACCTTGGGCCTTCGCGACCGGGCCTTGACAGTGTTGGAGGCACTTGGGCAAGACGTCACCTACGAAAAGCTCCTGGAGGCGCTGGAGGCGAGATACGGTGACGCGCACCTTGAACACGTTTATCGTGCTCAGCTGAAGGACAGGACACAACGCACCGGAGAAACTCTGCAGCAGTGGGCTCTAGAGGTGGAAAAGCTGGTCATCAAGGCATACCAGTCGTCGCCTGCGCTTATTGACGGGAACCTCGTATAGGCGTTTAAGGATGGGATCCGGGACCTGGAGGTAAGAGCAGCAGTGAGGCTTGGGCACTTCAAGGACCTCAAGGACGCTTTAGCCCACGCTCTGGAGGTGGAAGCAGTGCGACGCGACGCTCGAGGTCACCGCATCAGGGAAGTTGTGTCGTCATCTCGGTGCTACAACTGCGGAGAAAGAGGCCTCGTGGAAGATTGCACGAACCTTGGTAAGGGGTGCCAAAGCTTCATCAGTACGCGCACTGAATGCAAGTGACAAGGAAGTGTCGCTCAAGAAAGGGACGGAATTGGGCACCTATGAAGGAGCGGCTTGGATGCGTAGTTGGCAAGAGCAACCTAGCAGTGCCAAGGTTCAAGGTGCACCATTCGACGTGTCTACTCTTTTAGAGGACTGCGAAAGTACCCTATTGGAGGAAGAGAAGACCGAGGCCCCGAAGATGTTGAACCGGTTCGCGGATATTTTCTCGACCAGTGATGCCGACATAGGGCAGACAGCACTAGTCCAGCACAAAATAAATACGGGAAGTGAAGCACCGATTCGCCAGCGACCAAGACGTGTGCCAGTGGCAAGGGAACGTGAAGTGGAAGCTATGATCGACGGTATGGTGAAAGAAGGCGTAATCGAGCCTTCGTCCAGCCCGTGGTGCTCTCCAGTGGTGTTAGTTAAGAAGAAGGATCGCAGCATGCACTTCCGTGTAGACTACCGTCGATTAAATGACATCACGAAGAAGGACAGCTACCCACTGCCAAGGATCCGTGACACACTGGATACGCTGACGGGGATGAAGTGGTTGTCTACATTAAATCTAAAAAGTGGCTACTGGCAGGTGGAAATATATCCTCGAAACAAAGAGAAGAGGGCATTCTCCACAGGCAAAGGATTGTGGCAATTTAACGTCATGCCCTTTGGATTGTGCAACGCTCCGGCTACTTTTGAGAGACTGGTAGAGCGAGTGCTTATGGGACTGATTGGAGACGCCTCTCTGGTTTACTTGGATGACATCATCATCGTGGGGCGCACCTTCCAGGATCACCTTCGAAACTTGGAGCAAGTACTGTCAAAGATACGAGGAGCTAATTTGAAGCTGAGTCCGAAGAAATGCGCGTTATTCAGACGGCAAGTGAACTTTCTAGGACATGTGGTCTCGGAGAACGGTATTCAAACTGACCTGGATAAGATCATTGCCGTGAAGGAATGGCCAGTTACAGAGAACAAAACGCAGGTCAGAGCATTCCTCGGATTGTGCTCCTACTATCGACGGTTTGTGAAGAACTTTGCTGACATTGCTCGACCTCTTCATAAACTCACCGAAGACAGAGTGCAGTTCTGTTGGAATGTGACGTTGCATTCCAGAAGCTCAAGGAACATTTGTGTACTGCACCTATTCTAGGCTACCCTGATAATGAGCATGAATTCATAGTTGACAGATAATTGGCATATAAACCAATTGTAATTTCCTTTAATAATCGATACACCAAGGAAGAGTTTGTGGCGTCATCTCGAAAATGTAAACAACTCAATTTAAGCCAGTTGGGATTCCCGGTATCGCGCACATTCTACGTTAACGATCACCTTACAGCGGCAAATAAGAAGAGGACTAATTCACCGAAGGAGGTTAAGATTATTTCACCGACTTAGAAATGGTATTAGAATCTTTAGGGTCTGAGTACGAGCACCATGTCATTATGGGTGATTTCAACACCAACCTCCTATCTATCCAATCTCCTCGCACACTAAAACTCCTTCACATCCTAAAGTCAGCCAACCTTAATGTTTTACCGCTTCAAGCTACTCACCATAACATCACTGGTGATGATACCTGGCTCGACTTGATGCTAACCTCCAATCCCTCTCTAGTTGTATCCCATGGTCAATATCCCGCACCCGGATTTTCCCACCACGACCTCATTTTCCTTGCATATGCCCTTAAACCCCCTAAACCCCAACCTAAGGTGTTGCACACGCGTTGCTTTAGTAGGATGAATGTGGAGAAGCTCCTCTCCGATGCTTCATCCATCGATTGGGAACCTTTGATGGTTGCAGTTACGATCGATGACAAAGTTGAAATTTTCAATAAAACTGTTATACAGCTATACGACAACCACGCGCCCATAAGAAAAATCAAAGTGAAACGACCACCAGCACCGTGGATGTCCAGGTTGGTTCTGATGGCGATGAGGAGAAGAGATCGGGCTTTCCGAATATTTAAAAGGAATCGTTCGGATGAAAACTGGTCCTGTTACAAGGCTGCAAGAAATCGCTGCAATCAGATGATACGCAATGCCAAACGCCGACATATCATTAGTAATATTGACTCCGGATCGCCAGGTGATATCTGGAGATTTCTGGGGACTCTAGGGATAGGCAGGTCGAAGCAGTGCAATCTTCCGCCGGCTATTGGGTTGGACGATATAAATAAACATTTCGTCACCTCAAATACTTTAGATCGTCTAACCCTGCGTCAAACGGTTGATTCCATTGCACAATGGCCTTCTCTAAATATTAATTCCTTCAATTTTTCTCCCGTTACCTCAGATGAAGTAAGAAAATCTATCCTATCCATCAAGTCAAAGGCAGTGGGCTACGATAAGATCAGTCGTCGCATGATCGCCACTGCCCTCGACCAACTCCTTCCCGCTATCTCCCATATCATCAACTTCTCCTTGTCCTGCTGCCAATATCCCAACGTGTGGCGTAAAGCTTACGTTCGTCCTCTTCCCAAAGTCTCCGATCCCTCTATGCCGAGCCACTATAGACCCATATCCATCCTCCCATTCCTATCCAAAATCCTAGAGGCTTGTGTTCACAAGCAGCTTTCCAGATTTATCCTTTCCAACAACATCCTTAGTCCTCTCCAATCCGGGTTTCGACCTGGGCACAGTACTGTTTCCGCTCTACTCAAAGTGACTGGCGATATTAGGGCGGGCGTGGAGAAAGCTGAGTTAACCGTGTTAGCTTTGGTTGACTTCTCAAACGCCTTCAATACCGTCAGTCACGATGTTCTCCTGGCTGTCCTTTCTCACCTTAATATTTCATCTGAGGCTCGGGATTGGTTCTCTTCTTATCTTCGTGGACGCCAGCAGTCGGTACGCACTGATGAAACATCGTCGAATTGGTGTGATCTGACTGCTGGGGTTCCACAAGGCGGAATCCTCTCTCCACTTCTATTTTCATTATTTATCAATCTCATAACTCGTGAACTTCAGTGTGCGTATCACCTGTATGCTGATGACTTGCAGCTTTACTCTCAGGCACGGGTAGAGAAGCTGTCAGATGCAATTGGCAAAGTTAACTATGACTTACAAGCGATAAAGGTATGGTCTGATCGATTCGGTCTTTGCGTGAATCCATCCAAATGCCAGGCTATTGTTGTAGGAAGCTCGCGTATGATTGCTAGAATCGACCACACGAGTCTGCCACCCGTCATTTTCAATGGATGTGTAATACCTTTTACCACAACTGTAAAAAATCTTGGTCTGCACATAGATGCTACCCTTGATTGGCGGACTCAAATTGCAGTAGTTAGCCAGAAAGTTTTCGGGACTCTTCGCTCTCTTTATCGCCTGAAGAACTTTCTCCCTTCAAAAACTAAGGCAATGCTTGTGCAAACCTTAATCTTCCCCATAATTGACTATGGTGATGTGTGTTATCTCGACCTGAATGCAGATCTGCTCAATAAACTTGACCGACTTCTCAATTATTGCATTCGGTTCGTTTTCAATCTTCGTAAGTTCGATCATGTCTCGAAATTCCGTAGTGAATTAAAATGGTTACCAATACGTCAGCGACGAAATTTGCGTACGCTGACTACATTATACTCACTTCTCCACTCCGCTAATGCCCCATCTTATCTAATGCCTTATTTTCAATATCTTTGCTCCAACCATGTTAAGAACTTACGATCATCTAATAATCTTCTACTTCTTTGTCCATCCCACACTTCTAATCTAGTTCATTCTTCTTTCTATGTCCAATCTATCCTACTTTGGAATGCTCTCCCTCCTGAAATTAGGATGGCCAATACACGTGACACGTTCAAGTACAAGGTTCGCCAGTTATATCGTGGACAATCGGTAACTTCTCAGTAGCAGTACTCATTTATTACCTATGTATTAGCAGATTTCATTATTGTAATACTCATGTGTATGTAATAAATATGGTTATAATATATATTTATATATGTTATATTATATACCTATATATATATACTTATTAAATATATTTAAACATGTATATTTATTCATATGTATGTATGTTATATGTATGTATGTATGTATAAGGAGTTTCTATTCGCAAATATGTATTACCATCATTCTACTGTTATATTTAGTTCTCTTGTTTTTAGTCTCTAAAGCACACCTGCCACTATCATCTCTGCATCACCCTAAGGTTGACTGGTAGAAAATGCCTTTGGCATTAAGTCCGCCTCGTGCAAATTGTATTGCAGGAAGTTTAAATAAATAAATAAATAAATAAATAAGATCTTGTTAAGTAAGGCAAGAGCACTTGCTAAGGAAAAGAACTTCCAATTCATCTGGGTGAAACATTGCAAAATCATGGCACGTAAATCGGACACCTCACCGGTGTTTTTTATAAAATGCGAAAAGGACTTGTTAAAAATAACAAATTAGTGTACATTTCTATAGTTTCATTATTATCATGCAATCATTGTAAACAGTTTGAGAACCACAGTGAACTTATAAATATCTTATCGTTTTACTTAACTAAACACCGAGGGCGCGTGAGTCGCAACCTATCGGCAGGCCATTCTATCGAACTAAATCTGGTAATGCACAATCAACTTTCGCCCGTATGCATAACTATAGGCGTACTCAAGGTAAGCATAATCGCATGGATGTTTCAACGTACAAAAAGCCGCTATTTACATGCACTATTAGTTCTCTCTTTACCGTCTAATAATTATTATTTTATAAATCTTCAAGTCATTACTATTTTCTTTAATAAAATCTGTTTCACAAAGTTGTATTTGGGACAATTATTATTTAAATATGTGATTATTGTGTCGTTCTACATAAACATAAGTGTTAAAAATGTGCAACATAATATGGCAAGACCGCTTATAGCAAAAACAAAGGTTCGTAAGTTGTATCTTTTCCTTTATTCACCATACAATTATTTTCTTCGTATTATCCGCTTTTTATGCTTTCATGATCTTTTAAATTCACATTCTAATGCAAACCGTTACGTTCCATGTATTATTTCATTGAGACAAAGTGCTACGTTACAATTTGTTAATACAACTATAATTATTAATCGTAAACTGCATTTGTCGAGTATATTGATTTCGGGCAGTGTAATTATTGCGCATCAATTGTTAGATATTTTCTGCCTAATTTTGTCTTGCATTAGTCATTGTATTACTATTCTTAATGTATCCTTTTAAGATATATTACCAGAATACTCGGGGACTACGAACAAAAACTAATTTATTTAAACGTAACGTTGCCGTTAATTCTTATGACATAATATCGCTTACAGAGACATGGTTACTAGAAGGAATAAGTGATAGCGAGCTATTTGACGACAGGTATGTAGTCTGGCGCCGCGATAGAAATTATCGAAACACCCACGAGAAATATGGGGGTGGAGTACTTTTCGCTGTGCGCCGTGAACTTACATCCACGATTAGACCAATGTGGTATTCTACGGCTGAAGATATATGGATCACGGTAAATTTTAAAGATAAACACTCTAAATCAATAACTGTTCATTTTTGTAAAATTTATCTTTGCTCAGAAAAAAACGGTCATACCTACAACAGCCAATTGCGTAATTATTCAAAGAATTTATCACATATTGTACATTCCTGTCCTGATGACGCTTTTGTAATAATGGGAGATTTTAATTTAGCCAACATTGACTGGGTAACTGACGGAGTAAACTTACAGGCGGTGGGTATCAGTGGCACGATTCAGACTTACTTCTTTGATACTATTTCTCAATGCAATTTTAATCAATTTAACATATGCCGCAACCATAATAATAGATTATTAGATCTTATATTCTGTAACTCAACTCTAATTACTTCGGTATCAAATTGTGAAGAACCACTTGTACCGGAAGACTCTCATCATAAATCAGTAATAATTAGTTTGGACTATCCAAGTGTCGATTCGCTTGAATCGAATCCACGGAAAAAATACTGTTATGGCTTAGGAGATTATGTTAATATCAATACTGTGTTATGCGAAGTACAATGGGTAGATCGTCTAAGCTCGACTAGTTACTCCCTTGAGGACGCCATTGCTTACTTTTACAATGTTTTATATGCTACTATAGAGAAATTTATTCCAACCAAACTAATACGCACTTCTACTTTTCCACCGTGGTATACTGCTGCATTGAAAAAGATTTTGAAAGAAAAGCATAAATATCTGAGAAAATTTCGCAACTATGGTAATACAGACTACTACAATACTTTCATTTTATTACGTAAAAGAGCTAAATTAGTTGAGGAACAGTCTTATCGTTTATATATCAATAAAATAGAAAATTCTATAGTAAGTAATCCTAAATTATTCTGGTCTTTCATTAAGTCCAACAAAAAAGGTAGTAATTATATACCCTCCACTATGCATTACGGTAATTATTCTGCTAGCACCGGAACTGGCATTTGTGATCTCTTTGCTGAATATTTCCAGTCTACCTTCCTCTCAGTAACCTCGGCGCAGGGTAGTAACAACTTTGACACTTTGATGTGTGCAGGTCTGGACAGCACATGCTTAATAAATGATGTTAAGATATGTTATTCTGATATTGGGAAACTGCTTGAAGCGGTGGATATTAGAAAGGGAGCTGGCCCAGATCATATACCACCGAAGTTCATTGTAAACTGTGCTAAGAGCCTAACAGAACCACTTGCCATTTTATTTCAACGTTCTATAAGTGAAGGTATTGTACCCAGAATATGGAAATCAGCGTTTATTACCCCTGTATTAAAAAATGGCAATAGGCAGGACATTACAAATTACAGACCTATATCTAAACTCTGTATTTTTGCTAAGATTTTAGAACGCATTGTTTACAACCAAGTTTATAGTACAATATCCAGTTATTTTATCCCCGCTCAGCACGGGTTTCTTAAAAACCGTTCGACTACAACAAATCCGCTCTCTTTTGTGGATTATACCACTTGTGGTATGGATGGGGGTGGTCAAGTTGACGCAATATTTACTGACTTCAGTAAAGCGTTTGATCGTATTAACCATTTCATCCTTTTAAAAAAGCTCCTAGCGGCAGGTATTCATGGTGATTTATATCGATGGTTCACCTCTTACATAAACAATCGTACACAGACTATTGCGGTGAATGGTTACGTATCTGGATCCAACATAATCCCCTCTGGAGTACCTCAAGGATCATTACTAGGACCGCTCCTGTTTAATTTGTTTATAAATGACGTTATTCTTTGCTTTTCCCACTCTAAAATATTACTATATGCCGACGATATGAAGATCTTTACCCAAATCAAGTCAACAACCGATTGTATTCTCCTGCAAAATGACCTTAATAAGTTTGTAAAGTACTGTGAGCAAAATTATTTAGATCTAAATGTCTCTAAATGCCACGTCATCACATTTACGCGAAAACCGAAGTATACTGAATACAATTATACACTTAAAGGTCTAAAGATTAATCTGGTAAGCGAAATTTGTGATCTTGGCTTGATCCACGACGCCAAACTTACTTACGAACCGCATATTGACGCTATAGCGAAGAAAGCAAACAAAGCTTTGGGTTTCGTAATAAGATCATGCTCGCAGTTCAGTAGCATTAAAATACATAAAGTTTTGTTTTGCACATTTGTTCGTAGTATCCTCGAGTATTGCTGTCAGATTTGGAATTCTCAATATGACACACATATAAACAGGTTGGAGGTAATACAGCGCAAATTCATGAAATTTCTTCAATTCAAATCTAATTGCGTCGATAATTGTTATGAGGCTAGATGTAGTAGACACCATATTATGCCGCTACACGAACGAAGAAGAATAGCCGATCTAACTCTTTTATTGAACATAGCTCAATCAAATGTTGATACTCCATATCTTATCTCCAAAGTAAACTTACAAGTTCCCTCGCGGTCAGTGAGACGTCATAGTCCTCTTTACGTACCCCACAGTGCGACAAATTACAGACAAAATAGTTTCTTTTCTAGAAGTGCTAGAAGTTTTAATAGACTGGCCGAAGACTCAGACTTAGACATGGACCTATTCAACACTAGTTCACGTGGTCTTAAACGTATTATGTGCAACAAATGGTTCAATATGAACCATTGCTAACTGTGGTTCTCTTTCTGTGTGTATTGTCTTGTTTTACTTTTATTGTTTGGATTAAATAAGCATAAGTAGTGACATATATGTGAAAACATGTAAATGGTTCTAAGGTGTTATTTCCGATATTTTACAGCATTGTAACTGTTTGTTTTCCGAATAAAATAAAATAAAATAAAAATAAAAAATTTACACAGATGCCAGTAACACCGGAATTGGCGGCGTGCTGTCACAGAGGAAGGGTGACCAAGAAGTTGTTATAGCATACTTCAGCAAGGCCTTATCCAAACCCGAAAGAAACTACTGCGTCATCCGGCGGGAACTCTTGGCTGTAGTAAAGACATTGCAGCATTTCAACAAATATTTGTTGGGGCGTAAATTCCACCTGCGAACCGACCACGCTGCGTTAAAATGACTACTTCAGTTTAAGGACCCAGAAGGACAAGTAGCCAAATGGATTGAACTACTGCAAGAGTTTGATTTTGTAATACAACATCGCAGCGGCAAGTCCCATGGTAACGCAGATGCCCTATCGCGTAGGCCGTGTCCCGACCAGTGCAAGCACTGTAGCCGACAGGAAGCAAAGCAGGCAGCGCTAGTGAGGATGTTAAAGACGGATCTAAGCGACGAATGGAGAGAAGCTTTGCAGAGTGCTCAGCAAGATGACAAGGATGTACAGCCGATTCTTGAATGGAAGAAATCAGATGCGCCTAGGCCCAAATGGAGTGATATCGCGGCAATGAGCCCCATCACCAAGAGTTATTGGGCACAGTGGGAAAGCTTGGTCGTCCAGGTCCAAATGGGAAAACGCTCGCGGTAACCAGTGCCATTTGCAAATGGTAGTGCCCAAAACTAAGGTGCCGGAAGTCTTGCAGCTCTATCACAATGGTGCTTCGGGAGGTCACATGGGAGTTAAGAAGACCCTTACTAAGATCCGGGAGCCGTTTTATTGGCTCCACAGTCGGGATGACGTCGAGGATTGGTGCCGCAAATGCACAAGTTGTGCGGCTATCAAGGGGCCACATACTCGAAGCAGAGGTGCATTAAAGGTGTACAATGTGGGAGCCCCATGGGAGCGCATAGCCTTGGAAGTCGCTGGGCCGTTTCCCGAGAGCCAGGATGGAAACAAATACTTCTTGGTTGTGATGGATTATTTCACGAAATGGCCTGAAGTGTTTGCAATCCCAAATCAAGAAGCTACCACAGTGGCCAACAAGCTGGTGCATGAAGTCTTTTGTCGCCCTTGGAAATCCACAGCGATCAAGGCCGGAACTTCGAATCCGAGGTGTTCAAGGAGACTTGTCGCGTGATGGGTGCACATAAAGCCAGGACCACGGCTTATCACCCGCAATCAGATGGCATGGTTGAACGATTTAACTAATCACTGGAAAGGTACTTGGCGAAGGTCGTGGAGAGCAAACAAAGAGATTGGGACAAGCACATCCAACCATTCCTTCTGTCATATCGCAGTGCGGTCCACGAAACCACAGGAGTAACACCAGCTTTTGCCAATTTCGGCAGAGAATTACGTTTACCAGCAGGCTTAATCACCGGTATTCCGCCAGAATCTCTACGTAATATAACGGATTACGCGACCGAGCTACGCAACAGGATGAACGACGTATACGAGCACATCAGGGAATCTGGACAACAGATGTCTGAGAAGATGAAGACTCGCTACGACCGGAAGGCAAACAACAAAGGCTTCGATGAGGGATCATTGGTGTGGCTTCATAACCCAGTACGAAGCAAAGGAAAATCGCCTAAGTTACAACCCAGATGGGACGGGCCATATCGCATAATTACCAGGATGAACGACGTCACCTATCGAATCCAGAAGGGGTCGCGAGGTGCACCGAAGATAGTTCATGTGGATCGGGATGGATCAACTGAGGAAGGGACACGCAGTGGGCGTGAACTATTCAGAAGTCGATAAGGAGCCATGTATCCCCTGCATTGAAGGTAAGCAGAATAGGAAACCTTTTAAGAAAGTTTCACATAAGAAATCAACTACTGTTCTGGAATTTATTCATTCAGATATTTGTGGACCTTTGCCTGAAACGTCATTTCAAGGCAATAAGTATATTTTATTATTTATAGATGATTTTTCTCGTATGACTTTTGTATTTTTTATTCCTTCAAAAGCGGAAGTAAAGAACAAGTTTCGTATTTTCCAGTCGTCCGTAGAGCGGGAAACAGGAGCTAAGATTAAGATACTGAAGAGTGACAACGGGAAAGAATATGTTAATGCCGAATTTACGAACTATTTACAAAATGAAGGGATTCAACATCAAACAGCAGTTCCCTACAGTCCCCAGCAAAATTCTATTGCCGAAAGAAGGAATCGTTCGATTATGGAGAAAGTAAGATCAATGCTTTCTGACAGTTCTCTTTCTCCGGCTTATTGGCAAGATGCTGCAGAGATGGCTGTATATCTCAAAAATAGATCTCGTCACCGTGCTCTCGAAGGCAAGACGGCGTACGAGAAATGGTATGGTAAAATACCAAATCTTTCTCATCTGCGTGTTTTTGGATATAGAGCTTTTATCCATGTCCCCGAATATAGTCGGAAGAAATTGGACATGAAAGCATCCGAACACATTTTCGTCGGATATTCAGAAGATCCCAGAAGTTATTATTTCAGAGACATTAGATATCCCAGAAGACTTATGAAAAGCAGAGATGTTACTTTCTTTGAACATGATTTTCAAGATTTGAAAGGGAAGAAAAACTGTAAGTCCGGTAATGATTTAACTGAACCAGCAGTTATACCTCTATTGCTAAGTTCACAAGTAAATTCGTCGGATAATTCAGATAGTCGAACACCAGTTGTCATTGAAGATGAATAGATTCAACCTGATATTGCGCAAGTATCAGAAGATTTCCAGCCTGCTATTGATGTTGTAGAGCAATCGCATAATGCTGATACTCGGAATGCATCAGTTCAACCTGTATTTGCATCTTCATCAGAGGATATGGAGTCTGATACTGAGTTTGTAGAACCAAGGTACAATTTGAGACCAAGAAAGCCTAATTCTGCTGCCAATTGTGTCTGTATGCAGACTTCATCCCCTCAGCTGATGGATGAACCTACAACTTATACACAGGCTATGAATGCAGATGATAGAGATAAATGGTATCAAACTATGCAAGATGAATATCAGTCACTGCTTGAGAAACAAACTTGGGTTCTCGTTAACAGACCAGATAAGAAAGTCATACCTTGCAAATGGATCTACAAATTGAAGAAAAATGCGCATGGTGACGTAATCAAATATAAAGCGAGACTTGTCGCGAAAGGATTTAACCAAGTTTATGGCATTGACTATTTAAAAACTTTCTCTCCAGTCGTCCGGAATTCTTCTTTACGCATGTTGTTTGCATTGGCTGCGGAAAAGGGAATGAAAATGCACCATTTAGACGTTGATACGGCATTTTTTAATGGATTTTTGGAGGAAGAGGTATATATGAGTCAGCCGGAAGGTTTTTCTAAACCTGGTCAAGAAGATAAAGTATGTTTACTAAAACGTTCGCTTTATGACCTCAAACAGGCTTCGCGAGCATGATATAAAAAATTGACCGAAATTTTACAATGCATTGGTTTTAACCAAACTCCTTCGGAAGCATGCATTTATACTTAAAAGTTTGGTAGTGAGTTAATAATACTCACTTTCCATGTCGATGACATTATCATTCTGTATAAAGAAAATAAAACTCTTGACACTGTCATAACTGACTTACGGAATTATTTTAGCCTGAAAGTGATAGGCGAACTAAGTTATTATTTAGGTTTAAATATACACTGTAAACCTAATGAGATTAAAATATCTCAAGAAAGTTGCATTCGCGATTTGCTGCGAAAGTTCAACATGTCGGAATGTAAGGCCGTTCCCACACCGTTGGAAATGAAACGTTTGCTGCCGAGTGAGAAGAGTGATGTAAGTGAATCTTCATTGTCCTATCCGTATCAGCAACTGATAGGCTCACTCAATTTTCTGGCCGTCAATACTCGTCCAGATATTGCTTTTGCGACTTCATATTTAAGTCAATTTAACACTAAATATGATAAAAGTCATTGGAAGGCGGCAAAACGTGTGTTGCAATATTTAAAAGGCACAATCAATTTGGGCATTACTTATAGGAAAGGCGGTGGGCATCTAATTGGCTACGCGGATGCAGTTTGGGCCAATTGTCCTATGGATCGTCGATCATACACCGGATTCTATTTTTCTATGGCCGGTGGAGCCATTTCATGGGTGAGTAAGAAGCAGACCACCATTGCCTTGTCATCTAGCGAAGCGGAATATATGAGTTTGTCGAGTGCGGGTAGAGAAGCTCAATTTCTGAAGCGATTGTTGTGTGAACTTACTGGTAAGTCAACTGTTGTTACCATTTACAATGATTCACAGTCTGCCCAGAAGTTGGCAATGAATCCAGTTCACCACAATAGAACCAAACATATTGACACGAGATTTCATTACATAGGTACGCGACTTATTAGCTAACAGTGTCATTAATGTTGTATATACTCCTACTTTGGAGATGTGGGCTAATGTACTTACTAAGCCATTGACTCGCATCAAGCATCAGAATTGTTTAAAAGGAATAGGTTTGTCTTTATAATTCTTGTTTTGATTACGGGGGAGTATGTTGTATAACACTGGCTAATCAAAATTTTGAATTCATACTCGTGTATTCCGTTTGATGTATATATTATGTCACTTCATTAAATAAAGTCTGTTCCAACAGTTTTGTAGCATTCGCAAGAATGCTTATAACAGGTGAATGCTCAAGTGTATTAGCGCCTAAATTGGATAATGACATTTTTAATTCTTAATCCGTCACTACACGGACTTTTCGACCTAGATACTTTCACAAAAATGAGTTTTCATTAGCACCTCAATTTTCCCCAGATCTGTACCCAACCCCAAATTAATGTAGGTATATCAGAGATCGCTTCGTAAGAAAATTATCTCGTTAGTCAGTAATATACAAACTTATGGTCAACGGTGCTCCCCAAGGATGCTTTAATAAATAGACGTTATTAGACTCTAGTATTTAACGACACCCACTGAAGTTTTTCGCTTATGTTGGGTACCAATTTGTTGTATGATGTATCCGTAATCTTGTGTACGTAATAAAAAGGGTAGGTTAGGTTACACAGTTTGGTTGAAGATTTTTAGGGCTTCGTACGTAAAAACAAAGAACGAGACCCTTATAGGATCACTCGTGTGTCGCTTGGCGTTAATTCTTGCGTAGTGGATTCGATCCTTACATGGACTTTAATAATACCTTATATTTTGTTTTGAATGTGCAGGTTGGCACACTTCACATGTCTTTCGAAAAGTCTTGATGATGATCAAGAGTTCTCGAACGCGAGGTTTTGTCACGATGTTTGCCTTCCACTTGCTTCCCTAACTAGTTTATCGATGCTATTCTATATAATGGTTTAAAAAACATTGCTTTCCATACAGATTAAAGAACAAAATCTTTTTAAGTATCATATAAAACAATTCTGTGAATCTCAACCGTGAAAACTGCGATAAGAATCCAAAATCTGTCGTTCCAATTCAGATAATGTTCCAACTTACCACCAAATACCATTCCACGCACACGTTCCCGTAATAAATGTGAACATTACAGGTAAACGAGCTTTACAAACTTCGAGTGCATCCTTAAAAATAATGTAAACAATCAACAGATTAAACAATATGAACTCACGACCGAGACATAAAAGCAAACAACGATATTGTGTAAACATTCAGGCATTTTGCCGGATATAATCGGGTTCTCTGTATTCAGTGGCATTACATTCATATTGGCAGTTCGACTGTGCTGTGCGCTATGCTGTTTCTACTTGTATCAGCAGTTTTACCCCTGTAGTTGTTTATTTTTTGTTAAATAATTTATTCCAATGGTTAACATATGAAATGAAGTAACTATTTCTTAATGATAATCTCATTCCAAATTACTAAAACTTCTGATTTGAAATATCGACGACCTAAAATCTATTTCAAAATTGCAGACGATGTCCATTGAACAAATTATTTGATCCTAATAATTTTCAAATACATCAAGCAAAGAGTGATCCAAATAGCGCAAACTGGGTGAATTCAAAACGCAAATCCAATTTAGTACGGGACAGTAATTATATTAATCGTACCGCCGATAGCCTGATATAATGATGGATGCTTACTGTTGGAAATAATCCAGTGTGAGCAAATTTTGTATTGGATGAATATTGTACGCAGTTCAATAATAATGATTGAACTGGAAACTAATCCGTACGCCCTTTATTGTTTAGAATATTGCACCAATCATTTCTTCAGTATTTGAAAAATCGTTGCAAATTTTCTTTTCCTGACAGGTAGTTACGTTGCTTTCGAAAAGAGTGAGTTGGTCCGACTGGGATAATACTCCTCTCTCACAAAAGATTTACGTAAATAAGAAGATATTTTATTGATAAAATTTGCTGTATAAAAGAGGTCTAATTAAGTTGATTAAGTACGAGTCGGACCCGCAAATTAAGAGTACCATACTATTGCACAAGATAATAATAAAAGTAATAAAGGATACACACATATATACATATCTAAAGGCACAAAGGTACACATAGAAATATGTAAAACAGCACAAACTTCCATATTTACTTAGACGCGCATTGAACCCATGACTTTCGGCGTAGCGGCGTGCTACACCATCGGTGAGTTCCGTCACCGGGTGTTAGTTACGAAAATTCCGCAGAATGTTCTCTTAAGGGTAATGAAGTCTTCCAACCCGCATTCAGCCAGCATGGTGGGCTAAAGCCTAACCTTTCTCACATAATTTCTGTACCCAGTAGTGGGACAGTTCATGTATCTGGCTAATGACAATAATTAGCGAGGTTAAGATAGCATACGCTAATACAACGCAAAAAATTAATCCCAAATACGAGTCACACATATACAAGTATACAAAAGCAATAAGTATCAATCCCCTCAGAACCTTGGAGGCTTATCAAAATAAAGGCACGCAATAAAATGCCGGAGAAGGGCATCTTACACAAATTGATGCCATTAACAAAATTCACTAGATGTGATATATTTTTGTCAGTAAATTAGTGCTTTTGGACGATTTTTTTTATTCCGGGATACGGAAGCAGCAGATGTTTCGTTTTTTTTTTATGTAAAACAACTTGAATTACTTTGTATATTGTTTAAGTAATAGAACTATCAATTTAAGGTTTAATTTAATATGATTTTGAATACAATAAAAAATATTACTTAAAGGCTTTTACAGATATTTAGCATTTTACTTAGAAAGCATTGGTTTAGTTTCAGAACATGTTTTAATGTCAATATTTCATATAATCACTCAGAATTTTATATGTATAATCACCTTTCTTATATTTTTGTTTATGTTCTGTTAACCATCCATAATTTAGTATCTTCTTAGGGTTACGCGAATGTTACACATTGAAATTAAACTACAGTTTACGGATTTTATCGCGATGTATTGGTTTCACTAAGTTATTACATTTGAAACGAATGATCTAGAAACTACATTTTTCATTTATTACTAGCCGACGTTTCGAATTCTTTACAGGATTCATGTTCACGGTAGACTGAGGTGATATTTGTCTTTTTCTTGAATGTATAAGTTATCTCAAAGTACCCGAACATTTTTCAACTACTGGTGTTACAATTTACGCAGAATGAGCTCACAGTGTCCTTAGGTCTTCTGGTGACTTTGTCCTTCATGGGTTTCATTAGCCTTATGACAGGGTCCCAAGCTGGAGGAACATTCCAACCATCTTCCCTATTGAAATTAGGGTGTTTTTTAATTTCAATAGCCTCTCGTATCATCCTTGGAAGAAAACGGTGTTCTTTTGCGAGTATCTGTGGTTCATCAAATCGCAGGTAGTGGTTGGGTCCTTGTTCCACATGTTCACACGCAGCAGACTTTGTTGAGTCGAATGCCTATGATTCTCTTGGTTTGTCCAATGTATGAGAGCCCACATTCACATTCAATTTGTAGACACCGGCCTCTTGCAAGGATAACTGACACTTGACAGTTGGTAATAATTGACTGATCTTCGTCGGCGGCTTGTAGTAAGTTTTGATTGAAGCTCGCTTCAAGATGTAGCCAATTTTGTCGGTCACGCCCTTGATGTATGGGAGGACAGCAGGTTGTCTTTCAACTGTGGCTGATTTTTCTTTCTTCTGGGATCTGTGACAGTGGCGCGGTGGTCGGACCTTGTTGTCTTGCAGAACTTGCCTGACATGTTGAAGCTCAGCGTCCAGGTGTTTCTTTTCACAGATCCCGCGGGCTCTATGAAACAGAGACATTCCTACAGTAGCTAACTGTTTAGGATGGTGGTGAGATTCACCGTTTAAGTACCTATTTGTATGGGTCTTTTTCCTATACACAGTATGGCTTAAGGAGTTGTTTTTATTCCTGATGACAAGTACATCTAAGAAAGCTAATGAATTGTTTGCCTCTAATTCCATTGTGAATTGTATTTGGTTATTAATAGAATTAAGATGGTTTAGGAATGCATTAACACTATCTGTTGGTAAAATTGTGAAAGTGTCATCTACATACCGCTTGTAGAACCTCGGTGTGATGGTGGCAGGACAACTTCATCTTCATGGAGGACTTCCAGGCGCGAGCCCTGCAGACTGCCACATCTATTCATCGCGATAAAATCCGTAAACGGTAGTTTAATTTCAACATCCACAATTTAATTCATCCATAATCCATAATGATAAAAATTATCATTTAAAATATACTAATTTCGTATTTAAGCTGTTATGCTTAGCTTTCTCTGATTTTTCCTCAGTATGTGTAGTATTGCTCATGAATTGCACAGAAATTACACATAATTATGTAGATTTATTTCTACACTATTTGAATTACCGTATACAAATTAACGTAACATTTGCTGCTTTAGCTAACTGAACAGCACTGGGTAACTTTCTCGTAAAAGCCAGGCATGCCTTAGATAATGAGATAAGTTAATTCTAAGAATATACTCAATATGCTTTGGTTGTTTTAATTCTATGAAGCGAAAGTCACCAACGTATGTTATCCAAAATTTACTCCAATTCTTTTCTCTATTCGACTGATTTTACAATGTTAATAAATAAACTGCACTCAAAAACCGAATCTATATTATTTACCACTAGGTTCAATTGAAGTGTAATAATAATTTTGTAGGGTACCGCAGAGGCGTTCAGCTTATATATTTTGATAAGTGCTGCACTAGTCAATTGTCGATTATTTATCGAATCAAATGGAGAGGTTGATTATTTACAATGTGTTCACTAGAGCGTGGTGAACCGATATCTGTGTCGTAGACTGTGCCAATCTGTTAGCAAATCTTGAAGGCATTTGACGTGGCATAGTGATTGACGAATGTGATATTTGTAATGTTAATAGAATACCCAACGTAGTAGCAATAAATACATGTACCAATTAATTAATTAGACGAAAATTGTATAATTTAAGATCTCGTATTAAATACTTAGATAAATTTCATACTATAAGAGAGAAATACCTTTTCTTCATAGCTACATTTAAGCTGCAAGGGTGAATTTGGAAGTGGAGAATGTTACTGTACAATAATTCTAATATTTTTCAAATTTTATAGGAGAACAGCAATTTTATTAATTAATTTCGGCAACATAAATGTTATAACATCGAAACAATAGGTATTGCATTTGAACAATCATTTTAAATTCGCTAAAGCTTTTAAGAACCATGTGAGTATGTTTTCAAAACCTAAAAATGTTTACACTAGAATGGGATCATAGACTTAAATGCTTTCATTTATCAATCACGCCGATAAAATTATGCTTTTAAAGTTGTGTGTGTTTGTAATTCTGCATTATGTATGCAAATAAAATACAAACTAAATGCAACAAGATTGATATGAATCCAAACCTCTACTGATACAAATACTTTCCTTGCAGTTGTAAATTGAGATGCATTTTTTATTGTGTCAAATAAAGTAGTCATGACATACGGATAAACAGACATGGCGAATCTATAATTCCATACACAATAACTGTTCTGCTTGTAAACAATTATTTTTCTTTAGACATATTCATGCAAGCTCCTTTGTCTATGCTGTTGTGATCCGCTCCTATTTCTTAGGACGCGTTCTCCTATTCGTCTATTTGTATTCAGGCGTCTGTTCCCTTTGTGTATCTTTGTTATCTACTTACACCATGGTGTTTGTTTGTTGTATGTTTTCTTTCTTGAAAAAGATTTAACTTTAAATTGACAAGTATTATTTTGTTCGTAAGATTATGTTTCTGTCATCGTCCTAGTATTATCCGGTTAACCACCAAACTTAGTTTTGCATTGTGTAGTTTAACCTATGCACAACCTATGAGATAGCTACTTTTCTTGGCTTAGATCAGTATTACGTATCAAAGATACTGAAACGACACAACGACTGCCAAACATCTAAATAACAGCCGGGACCGACGTCTTATAATTAAAATTTTTTTCATAAAGTCAACGGTGATCGTCGTGGATTTGAACCCCATACCCACTGCATGGCAATCTGTTGGTACCTCCACTAGTACATACAACTTTCAATATACGTATGAATCCTCTTCCTCCTTCACTTTTACGCTCACTACTGACCGTCGTTATATTCCCGGACTCGACTCGTCCGGTTCGTTTACTAGCTGCCGCCACAGTATAATATGGCCTTGCCGCGATCAGAAGTACAGTATAACAAGGTTAGACGCGCATTATACATCTGTTGGTGTAGTGAAAAAGAGTTCATGTCCAAAAATACAACTTTACAGAACGAAACGACACAAGTTAGTGCTCATTTCATCCATACAACTTTCAAATCATTAATTTATACTAGAATTACTATTTTTTTCAATTTGTTTATGCTTTACGGTTTTAAAAATTATGTACTTAGGCTATGTACTAAAAGCTAAAAAAAATATTCGGTAAGTCCTACCTACCAGATCGCACCAATTCTCTCATCAATCTGGGGTATTGATCAGACAAATATAAAATCGTTGGGACAAATATAAAGCCCTTTTGTTTGATACCTATGTTGAGGTATTTGTGGCAAATATCTAATCCGCCATTTTGTGGCAGCGGTCATCTTGGATTTTTCATAGTGAGCTCTATTCTACCAATCAAGTCCTTTCATTTGATACCCATATTGAGGTTGTTGTGAATTAATATGTGATCATCCATTTTGTATCGGCAGCCATCTTGGATTTATAATCATAAATAATATATAATTATATAATATAATATTCTACCACATACACACATCACCATCTAGTCCTAAACTAAGCAGAGCTTGTACTATGGCTACTAGATAATGGATAAACATACATATATACTTTTTTTTGTAAATACATACATATTATACATAGAAACACCCAGACCAAGACAAACATCCATGTTCATGCACACAAATGTTTGACTTGAGCGGGAATCGAACCCGCGACCTTCGACGTAGCAGTCGCTTACACTCCCGCTACGCCAATCGGCCGTCCATTATGAACAGAATATATTATGTTGTATTGTCATCAAGATTAAGCCCAGGCGAGCACTGGTAGCCAGGTCACAGCGGCCAGGTCGCAGCGGCCTACGAAATACATGCATTGTATGGAAATTGCATCAGTGCGCGCACATGGCCGCAAACGGCTAGCACCCCCTGCGTATGTATTTCGCTGACCGCCGCGACCTGGTCGCTAGTGCGCGCTTTGGCTCAGAGTGTGTACCAAAGATCAGATCAATCTGTCATCAGAAAGGGGCTAAAATTCTAATTACTAAATTTGACCTAAAAAAAAACAAATAAGATAAATAAACTGGTCAAGCTCAATAAAACCGATTAAAAACAAGTGTTACATTTTTTGGGTAAACTTTTTATGATCTTTCCAAAAATGATATTGTTTTTCTTCTAAAATCATTCGATTTAAAGATATACACTTATACCAGCCTCTAAAATTAACTCAAAATGGGTATAAAATAAGTTCCACCCTTTCTCACAAAAGCTAAGTAAAATTTATCTAAGTGATAAGAGATACGCAGTTGAAATTGTATTTATACTATCTGGCCTTTCAATGATAAAAATAGAATATTTTACTAACTATTAAATTCAGTTTATTATAGACTTCTCATACAAGGTGCAAATTGTGTAATTCATTAATATTTAGGGAGTTGTGTCCTTTTTCACATGCGTGTGAGGATTATAGTTGGATATATCAAGATTTAAACAAACAGTATTGTGTACTTATATCTTTTATTAAGTAAAACAAGAAAATTTAAATAGCATAATTATTTTCTTTAAAAACAACTAAATTTCCTCTTAGAGATAATTCAAATAGGAATATAATCGAGATTTCATTTTTCTTTCCGTCACTACCTTTCCCTTATCTGTATTGTAACCCTGTCCTAAGTAACGCTTTTTCTTTCTATTTTTGCGGTCTTCTCTTCTTTCCTTGTTGCTTTTTCTAGGCTTGCGTTTTCGGCCTTGAATTATACCTTATTTGTCCCAAAAGGAATCGTTTGCAATCGCATTTGTATCAGATTATTCAACGACTACGTTACGTCTGCACCCCAAAACAGTTGTATTTAATAGTATGTTTCATCTGAATCTGTAAAAATACTATCATCATTGCCATACGCAGCGTTCCCAATATCGTCAGGCATTGGTATGTAGTCTTTGGAAAATCCAGGTTTTAAAATAATGACTCAAACGACGCAAAAAATCGGAGTAAACACTGAATTTATAAATAACAATTCCAAAATCACAAAATGTTGTCCCACTTGGATGTTGAATCCATTATTACACCATTACAGTATAAGCTGTCCACTGTTCAGACGATTACAAACTGAGCTACACGTGCATATTATAAGTTGGTGTGGCGGTTATGGCGGATGTATGCAATATCGCTGCGCCAAATATCGTGCGTTTGATTCCCTCATGAAACAAATATTTGTAATAATATTATCTATATATTATATATTTGTTTCTGCCAGGAATCTATAATTAAAAATTCATCTATTCACCCTAAGCATTTTTTTACTCGTTATTGTAATACAGAATTAAAATAAATGCATGGCAAATTAAATTCCAAGCTGATCGATTATCGATTGGAAATTAACTAGAAATCGGTTCATTAGTATTGGCATCAATCGGTATCCAAAAGGAAATATTTGATGAAAAGAGATACATTTGTACTATTACCTATCACGGTATAACATTTAGATAATAAAAAATTTAAATACGTTGTGAAAAAGCATATAACTTACACGTACGGAAGTCGATTTCTGCGGCACGTCAACAAGCTTTCTCTCAATATACTATGCAGGTGACTGAGACGCGCGGGCGCACCGGCGCAGCGCGAGACTACTAAATGGACGACTTATATAGGTACTCACCTAAAACGGATGCGGTTATTAGGATACAATTCTATTTATAACCATTCATTTATTATTACTTTGTGTGAATATTGATTGTAATTAAGTTATACTCAATTTGAATCGCAAAAATTGGTGTAAAAAGGTTAGTGCCGAGTTATACTCTTACTCACTTAGCACATTAGCAGGTATAATAATATCTGCATTTGTATTCAGAAACACTAATAAATTATGATGCTGGTGATTTTATGTTGAGTTACCTAGATCATTTATTAACTAAAAAGTTTTGTGCTAACTAATACAACTATACTTTAACACTACTGTACATTATATTTTTGGATGAGTTATATCTCTTTTCACGGTAAAACCTTCTTTATTTTTTAAGATATCTTAACACGTTGGCTGCCAAATGGAAATCCGAATATATTTGCGTTTTTCATCAGTCGTTTAAATGACATGAAACGACTTATTTATAAGATGTCTATATATAATATATGTTTTTATATTTTTTTTTGTATATTATATGCTGTTTTTAGTCCGCCGGTCATTTAAACCCGGCGCGGCGCAAATTTAATATTTTTTTCATTGGACCCACGTCGATCAAATCGCTGGTCAAATCGCCGGTCATCCTTGTTGATAAAAATCATTAATTTTTTGTTTGTTTTTTATTTTAAATTACTTTGATCCCAACACAAAATAATGTGTCCCTAAATAACACTAGTCTTTGATTTGTAATAATAAAAATATTTCAAAAAGTATACCGTCTTTAGTTTACATCATAATTTTGTTTGACTCGTTACAAAAAAATTCATACAACCAAAAAAATATAGAAAAAATTTTGAGGCCAAGTTAGCTAAAGTGATCATTGGAGCCGCGTCGGCCATTTGTTATGGTATTTTGCGTTACACGCATGGCCGTCAGCGAGCAAAAGGTGTTTAAGTTCACCTTAGTTGTGCCGGTCATTTAAGCCACCCATGGCCCCAACGCTTCTACCAAGTGCCGGTCGTTTTAACCCCTCATGGCAGCCAACGTGTTAAATCTGTTTACACCAACTGATAGAGATTTTTTTCTGAGAAAATCTGTATATTTAACTATTTTTCGATAAATTTGGACTTGTACCCTTTTTCACTAGACCCACAGACATATGAATCATCATCTTCCTAGCGTTATCCCGGCTGGAAACTGGGGTCCGCTTTCTAATTTAACCGGATTGGACTGAATATTAGCTTTTACACAGAGCAACTGCCTGTCTAACTCTGCAACCCTAGAATCTACAATTCAATACGCACACAACTCTGAAAAATCATTGTTGCGCGCCGTGGATTCGAATCCGATATCCGCTGCATGGCCAGCTGTTTCCCGCGGTTTCACCCGCGTCCTGAGGGAACTACTTCGCGTATCCGGTTAATTTAGCATATGATACTCTTTAGTACATCAGCTATCCGCCAGTGAACGTCCCGTCAAAATCGGTCCAGCCTTTCCAGAGATTAGCGAAAACAAACAGACAAAAATTGTAAAAAATCTGTACCGTGTATACATCCATATAATTATGCATTTAGTAAAAAGCGGTTATTTTAATATTACAAACAGACAATCCAATTTTATTTATGTGTATAGATAACTCAAAAGTAAAATAATTTGCTTCGTAGGTTTGAACTCGAGATATAATCTGCGTAACGCTAGCAATCTTTCTCCGCGAGGTTTTCGCTGCCTAACGTAATACAGACACACAGTATAAATATTTTTATTTTACAATAAATATACATTCATAATAAATGAAATATTTTTAATATCGGAAATATGTTGAAAGAACGAACATTTCAACATAAATACGACCTTTCAATTCCATCATACTACTAACGCCATCTATTAAAAACGGCTGATATAAGCGTAAACATGATAATTTTATTGTATTGTTTGCGGTTTTCCAATGTACATAAACAGAATATAGTTACTACGAGCATATTAAATAATTTAGTCATCTAAGGCGTAGTTTCACTAGCTTTGTATAGCCCTTACCTTTCAGAAAAATTCTACATTGTAACGAAATTTGAATGTTTTCATATTATGAAAGAAATAGCTATGGCAAAGACTCGCTGGGTCCTTTACTCCTGTGACGGGTTAAGTGATTATTATTTGTCTTGTAGGGTTAAAGCTTGGTTTACAATCTAATCGGTCATTCATTTGATAGGCCTATCAAAATAGATATAGGCAGTGTTTTTTTTTTTTTTTTTTACGCAGTGGAAAATCCCTTCGGATCTCCGACTCTAGGGGGAAATAAGAGCCGGAGTATGTGGTGTTTCCACTAAAAACCACCTCGACTTCGCACCTCCTCTTCCTCTGCGGCCCCACCGCGACGCATCGAATGGTACACACCTATTTGGTCGCGGGAGATAGGGCGCGCGGCAACGCAACACCAACACGCCTCTCCTCCCGCGACCGCACCCGACTACGAGGGACAGACAGAACTGAACCCCGCACCCGCACCGTTGGACGCATCCTGCGCAGGCCCTTCCAAGCCCACGCGGAGCGTCCCCTCCTGGATTCCTCTTAGCTTCACCGCGGGTGACCAATTCACGGTTACTGAGCCCCCCCACCACGACAAGGTGGAGATCCCACGGGGGGGAGATATAGGCAGTGCTATTGCATTATCTACCAATATAGCAAATTAATGTTAACTACAATAGGAGGACTTATCATTATTACCGATCGTTAAAACGATATTAAGAGACTGCCTCCGTGGTCCAGGGGATAGCGTATGCGACTGCTGATCGGCGGTCCTGCGTTCGATTCCCGGGTCGAGCAAAAGTGTTACTGGGTTTTTCCGAAAACGCAGTAGCAGCGCGGAGTCTGGTGATGTGCCCGGTGACGGCAATAGGCTCACCCACTATTACGTGGGACCTAAAAATTCTTGGGAAAATGTGTGTGTAATGTTACACCTCTGACTACCCCTTCGGGGATACAGGCCTGAGTCTATAAAAAAATATATATATTGAGATCAAAATATGTGAACCATGTTTATAAGCTGTTTCATTACTAATCAAAGTTACATTCTCAATTCGATTAATACACTTTCTACACGACGTTTTGTACTTTACTGTTGAATTTGGCGATTATTTATGAATACTGTCTAATTGCCAAAAGTTTTAGTTGTAATTATGATAATTATGTATTGCAGTAGACAAATATCGGAGCAACGATCACAAAGGGCACATAGAAATGAAACACAAAATGTTTTCACGTATGGGAAACCACCCATTCTCCTTTGAGGGGTTTGCCGATCACCCATTGTAGACCTTGTTTACTGTAAGAAACAAATAAAACATGTAAATAATATATCCACTCAGTTAATCAATAACTGTGCATAATAACTACGAAAACACAATCAAATCAATTTTGTTATTAACAAAAAAATACTTACACGAACGGGCGCGTGATGAGCAAAATGCCGCGCGTCTCGATGCACCACTCACAAACCCATCACCACGCAGTCATGGTGGCACTGAGCACCGCGGGAGTTGCGTCAGAGGAGAGGGGCTGACATTTTAGGAAGGTACTGAGAAGCTTGTAGTGACACAGTATAGCTAAAGATGAAATTTACAGTAATGAATTTATGGGTGAGCAAAATGCTCATAGCGCGCCTTCTCACGGGTTAAACGGCGAGGCACCTGCTTAAACCACTACGCCGCAATGGTTATATGTAGCAAAGATTAGCTTACTATAATTATATAGCAAAAGTATAGTAGATAAAACAAAGCTTGTTTATCCCGCTGGCTCATTATTTAATTCAATAAACCCTAGTCCCTTACCCCTGTAGGTACTAAGGAATATCCAACCTGCTAACTAACTACAGTCTTACATAGGGTCTACACCCTAAATCTCATTATGGGCGTCACATAAATTTTATTTCGGGGTCCGGAGGGGATTACAAATAAGCTCATTACAGTGCTTACATGAAACTTATAGTGTTAAAATCTCTCATTGAAAACTGGCAGGGGTGGAGATTCTATTACGCGATATTTTTAATTGTTGTAAGCAAAAATTAAGGGTTGCTTGTTTTAAGAATGTGTTGCGACGTTCAAATTGGAATAGTACTTTAGTGGTTTTGTTTAGTTCGAAAATGTCTTAGAAAAGGTTTATGATGAAGTAATGATGAAGGTACAAATTTTAGATGTTACCAAGCCCAAAGTATTACGCATTTTTGGTTAAAAAGTCGTGATTTATAGTCTGTTTCGACAACTTTTTTGGCTCCCGCCTGGACCTAATAGTTGGTTGCTATTGGAGTGTACATTATATAACGTAGATATTAATAATCTTAATATATATAATCCTTGCGTTACTGACTGACTGACAGACACGCTACAGCCGAAACTATTGAGCGCAGGAAGCTGAAATTTGGCATGTATGTTCCTTGGGGACCGTAGGGGTGCACTAAGAAGGGATTTCCCGAAATTCCCACGGGATCGGGCAAAACGGGTTAGTTTAAAAAAAATGCAGGCGTAGCTGCTGGTGTCCTCTAGTTTATCAATATCTACGTTTAGATACTTTAGTGATAAAAATTATACAAATAATGTTAGCGGTTTAAACAGACTATTTTTCGATAATATTTATCCCATAAAATTGCTTCCTTGATTTCTTGAAAGATTCCAGAAAAACAATCCTGGAAAATCAATGTGTTTGAACAAACGTTATTAGTCTCTCTTTTAGAGAAAAATCTCATTAACAACATTTAACAAGACAAGACATAATTCCAAAACAAGGAATAAATAGAAATTGTTATATACTGGGTGCAAAGAACGGCGTACCGAAAACCGATATCGATACTAGTGATTCAGTACATGATACTGAGGCCATTGGTGATTGGCGGTCGAATTTTCCATACGGACTCATAAGGACTTCTTTGTAAGGACAACAAGTTGACGCTATGAGAATCTACTTCGTTTTTATACACTTACCAATTAAGCAAACCTGCTGGAATAATAAATTTTGTATCTGTGCCACCGCTACTGTGTTGCTGCTGTGACTTTAGCAAAATAACTTACCTAGATACATTATAAAGACATCATACCAAATTACTATCTAGGTAAGCATGATTTTCAGCCTTATCAATTTCGTTTAAAAACAACAATCCCCACTCAGGAATAAAATAAATCGTATGTCGCATGGCACTTTAGAAACAATTCCAATGAGCACAAAGTATACCCAAATTCGAAGCAAAAACTTGTGGTTGATCACACGAACCTACAATAATCGCCGCAGTTCTAAACGGCAAGGCAACCGCTTTAAACCACCTGACCATACGTTCAAACTAGTCTATAAATATTAAAAACATAGATCTTCTCCGGTACGGTAGGACCATATCCTACTGTACTCAACTGGAGTGCATATTTAAAATTAAATCGGTTAGTCTAAGAGACAACAATTTGCGGTGCTACAAACACGTCTCACGGACGTTGCGGTGTTGAGTTCGCAACGTTACTAGTTGGCATGTGGTTGGGAGGCATTTGGTTGGTTTAATAACGTCTTTGAAAAATATTATTCTAATGTATTAGAAAGATTTACTATCCCAGTAGAGACAAAACATGCTGCTACGGGGGTAATTGAATTATCGCTTATATTTATTAAATATATGGATATTTTTATAATTTAAGGTATTTACAGAATATACTTACCCTCTGGTCTCACATGAGGGCATTATGCTGTTTTACACGTACTTCTGCTTTAAGCTTATTAGTGCCTCTGACTGCCAATTAAGAGCTTTGGGATTCCATACACACATGCAACGCCTTCAATATCTAGTATTAAGTCAGGCTAAACATGTTGAAATCATTCATCATTTTTGGCCGACTTCAAGACTTCGACTCAAAGTTCTGCTTTCAATCAGACCCCTATTTGCGCCTTATTATTTCTTACGACACGTCACTGTATTAGTTTTGTTAAAGAATTCATGTATACAAAGCTTTACAGTTATTGTAGTCTACATCTTGATTTGTCATTCGTAACAAATCGGTCAAGTCAAAGAACTTTGGTTGTAGTCACCAATTGGATGGGTGATCGCTTGCTGTGGTAATGAAATAAGCGTGCTACCATGCTTTGGTGTGTTGCGTCTTTCAACTCTGGGCTAGAGTCGGTATATAGGTCGCCACCGACATGCGTTAACCATTTTTGAGTGAGGCAGGAACCAGGAGTGACGCCTATACGTTATTGTCACACACAAGAATTACGGACGAAACGAGAAAAAAGGCAATCTTAAGACACGTATAACCATACCAATGCGTTCAAATTAACAAGAGAGAGAAACATGCCTTAGATGAAACGAAAGCAACCCGTTTAAACATTCGTTAATTACGCATACAAAATCAAATGTTTAATTTACACGATGTGTGCAAATAAATATATAAGCGAAAGGATTCCATTTTCAAATCATGACGAGCTATGTTCTAATAAAGTGAGGCTCATTAAAATTGGTTGGTTATTGCGTAACGTTAGTAGGTTATGGTATTAATGAATAATTCTGTTAACAATGTGTTCCGTGGAATATGGTGTTATGGAATATTTTGGCTGACTTGTTTATTTATTGTTTTGTATTTGTTGTTTATATTATAGGCCTAAGGTTCCTATAATCTAGTGACCCATACACTAGATTATAGGTACCTTAGGCCTACCTAAGGATCCACATTTTATTATTTGCTTTCCCTGTAGATGAAGTTCGTACATAGAATTCTCAAGCATCACCTTCATCATCATCTTAGCGTTATCTTAGTTGCATCCAAGACATTTCGTCTAACGCCCAAAGTCCGCTTACTACTCTGTCGGGCCCAATTCTGCTAATTATATTTGTTCAAAATGCAGTTTCGATATGATGTCAGTGTAATTTTTACGTCATAATGGTATTCTCCTAAATTAAGAGACATTGAATTGATATTGCGAATATATTGAGAGTTGAACAATACATAAACGGTATTCTGCTAAATATATTTTTGTTCAAAGACAAACGTCAAACTGTAAATACACATATTCAAAACACCCATATTTTAAATGTTCGATTTCAAATCGTATGTAACATCATTATTGATTATGTATCAAAAAATCTCTCACAATCCAACGAATAAATTCATTTACTAAAATGGTACTGGTTAGTATTATAGACTGCCATATTGCACTGCTAGGTAGTATCATCTGTATATATAACATTCATTCACAATTCCCTGACTAACAGCAATGCACAGCCGAATCTACTGGGCACAAGATGCTAAAAATTGGCATGTACGTTCCTCGAGGACCGTATGCTACACCCTTACGGTCCCTGACCACATGAGTAGATAAACGGAACAGAGACACAGCTTCATACAACAGCGCGAATCGGTTGCACTACTACGAGCACGCGGCTTATGTGTGCGTGACCACTGGCCGCTTGTCGTGTACGCGGCGAGAGTGGAAAGAACCGGTTTACGTAGGCACTGGCAGTTGACAATCTTAGGGTTATTACGACGCACGTTGTTTGTTTTGTACGTTGCAAGTTTTAATATTTTAATGTAAAAAAGTGGTGTTTTATTATTAATCATCATCATCTTCATCATCTTCTTAGCGTTATCCCAGTTTCAATCTGGGGTCCGCTTACTAGTCTAACCGGATTTGGCTGAATATTAGCTTTTCCACGGAGCGACTGCCTGTCTGACCTCCGCAACCCGAAGGGATAGCGATATTCCATGGTTTAGACTAGTGTCAGTTTATTTAGAAGGTACTGACGCCCTGTAACGACTGTCAAAGATCTTCATGACAACCGGGACCGACGGCTTAACGTGCTCTCCGAGGCACGGGACAAGCGATAATTAACAATTCAATACGCACATAACTCCGAAAAGTCATTGGTGCGCGCCGTGGATTCGAACCTGATACCCTCTGCATAGCAGTCTGTTGGTATATCCACATGTTTTATTATTAGTCATAGTTGTTTATTGTTCTGTGTGTATGAATAATACTAGATGAAATAATTAAATCATTATAAAGATTTAAACAATGGTAACGTACAAATGGGTTTTTTAATTAGGTATAACTCCCGATAATTCTGTCGCATTTGTTGAATTGCTCGAGCAAAAGTTTCGCGAATATTTCGATCTTGAAATAAATATTGTCAATGTTGGCAACGAAATACTTAACATCTCATTAGTTGTGAAATTGTGTAAAAGCAATTAATGTTTACAAAACCAATGACTATCAGAAAGTAATCAGCCATCGATAGGGATTACAAAAAACAGGTGCATGCGATTTTCGACCTTATTGACGTAACTCAGAATTTACAATTTTAATAACGTATCAATGTCAGAAAGCAAGAAAATACCAAATAAAAGTCTGTCATGAATTGTCAATAAGGTCGAAAATCGCATGCACCTGTTTTTTGTAAGCCCTATCGATAGTTGATCATTTTATAGTCATTTGTTTTGTAGACGTTCATTTGTCTTACACAATTTATTTTTAAACTTATTTTAGATACCTATCCCCGTGGTAAAACTAGTGTCCATAATAGCTAAAGGAGATTCCTATGTTTATTAGCAAAATAGATCATATTACCAGAAAATATTCAACACGATTAGTGGTATCGTTGGAAATGTCGAATAAATGACGTCGTCACGTCGTGTCCTTGGTAACAAATGTATATTTTTATTCCGTGCTTTTAAAAGTTTCAGGTGCATGCCTTTTTTGGTTCCACTCGCTATTTTATTTACAACAGCTGTACTTCTGCCGTATAGCGAATCCGTCGAGTCCAAGAATCTGCCCAATCCACGAATCTGTCGTGTTGGGAATCTGCCAAATCACGAATCGTTCCAATCCAGAATCTGTCGTATACCGAACAAGCGATTTGTCTTAACCTATTGTGACAACCCTACCAAAATAGGTAACAAATTTACAAGCTCTTAAGAAGCTGTCTCTCTGTTCGGTTTATTTACTCATGTACCCTGACTAAGAAGAGATTTCCCGAAACATCTACCAGATCGTAAGGAACTGTTAAAGTGAAATAAAATGTGAGAGCGTACTTGCGTGCATATTACATAAAAAACAAATCATAGGCACCGCTGTAACATCAAATTACTAGCAATAAAGTTAATTATTTCATTAATGGCAATACCTACTCATGTCGGGATATTTGACATTAAATTGAATAAATCGAAATTAGAATAGAATGACATTGTGTAGCAGAATACCGATTTTGAATCAATTTAAAATATAATCTCATTCCATTCAAAATATGATGTCAATGTCATCTAAAATAGCAGAATTGGGCAGATTTGACAGAATGATAACATTAAGAATTATCCACTCTCTAACTCCGGTCTCAATATTTGATCTATCCATGGATTTGGCTACTAGAGATATAAATTTTACATATTTTGTATTGCCAACATTATGCCAAAACCGACGGTTAGTAATTAAATTATAGCTAAAAGCTTACACTAATAGCATAATCCAGGTTTTTTTCTCAACTTCCGTTTAAAAATATCACACGATAAGTCCATCGTTAGAAAGTGCAGGGATGCAAAACTCTCAAGACTTCGGGCGTTGAATTCGTGTTACGCTGGTTAGTTTCTCTCCGTTAATGAGAACGATAAATTAATGTCTACGTTAGCAAACGCATACGTTCTCGAGACTTCACTGGCCTGTTTCTTTAGGGTTAATGACTCTTAGTGATAAGTTGGATAAGTTATGGTTGATAGTATGTTTAAGAATAAAGGATATTTGACAGTCATTAGTCCACTACGGAAAACTGATGTGACATTAGTCTTTGTCTTGAATGTCTCAAAGAACCCGAACTTTTTTCAACTACTGCTGTAACTATCTGCGCAGAATGAGCTCTCAGTTGCCTGATGTGTTCTTGTACCTTTGAGCTTCTTCGGTTTCATTAGACTGATGGCAGCATCCCTAGTTGGAGGAATTAATTCAATACGCATTTGGTAATATTATAAGGGAGCTCAGCGGTGAAGGCTGTGGATCGCAACCGTGATAGCGCTAGGATGATGATTAGGTATACAGAACGATTGAACTTTGGAATTACAGAATTGCGTCTTGGCCTCAGTCTGAGTCTTCTCCATAGCCTCTGTTGGAAGAGGATATCGCAACTCATGCATTGAAAAATATTTACATGCTTATATTACTTACATTTCAGTAAAGTACCCGTATAGTTTAGTAACAGATGGCCGCTGTTCTACCTATCATTACAGTCCCAAAACTACCAAAAAACCCAGTCATTGTTTTGAATTTCAGAAAATTATTTGCTGAACAGTCAGAGGAAAGCATTCTAGTAATAAACTGTGAATTCTGACAACATTGCACAGCGTTGCAGGGAGCTTATGTTGCGGAAAATTCAATGTTCCTGCTGGTACCATTAGATTACCAAATGCAAACCGGTGGATGGTATTCCATCCTACGAGAAACATTAATAGAGATGAAACAGAAACCAAATTGCTTTGTACTATAGCTAAGAGTTTTAAATAAGTTATTGGTGCAAAATAATATGAAAACCGATCTCTATGTTTATAGGGTTTCTTATAAAGGTCTTCGAGTCACTGTGGTTGAAAGATTTACGGAGATTTCTTCTTCACACGATCTTAGCTTGTTATGTATATATGTGCTTTATATACAAGTATACTTTTAATTGCTGCTATTAGAATCTAAAATGTATTTGTTATTTTCATGTCAGCCTTAAGACGTCCACTGCAGGGCATAGGCCTCCCTTAAGGCTCTCCACAAAGACCGGTTTTGAGCGCATCTAACCGCTTCCCATGATCTTAAGCAAATTAATTTAAATTATAGCGTTCTACAACAATATTTAAAAAATGTTACAAAGGTACGTTCTCCAAAAAATGTTAATTACAAAGTGTAGCTAAATAGTGTTAAGGTCTTAATAGTCTAAAAAAAGTGTTTTTAGATTCATTATTGCTCTCTTAAATTTCGGGTATTTCGCATTCCTAGTAATATTTTCTGGTGTAATGCAAATTATTAACTACTACACATACAAGATGTTTGATGTCTTGTGGTAGTACTGGCCTAAAAGTAATCTCACATGTTATTGTGATAAACTCCTAATGACCTTAAATTAATTTAATATCGCGAATAAGACTCGTTTTAATAAAATTGTATGATGTACCCATAATTTATTTTTTGTTTCCACCGGTCTAAAAAATGACATGTCAGAAGTACCGTAAACAGAAGAGCATGCATGAGAAAATTGATGGGAGTGAATGAAGGAAGACGGGTATGTCAGGATCGTTGCAAATGGCGTTCCGTAGTCTCTGCCTACCCCTTCGGGATACAGGCGTAATTCTATGTATGTATGTATGTATTCACAGATACTTACTTTTCCACTTTAGTTTTTACTCGACCACGGCAGCTAATTGCTTACCCATTGCATAATATGTATTCTTTGCAAATATAATAGGCTTGTCTATAACATATCAGGGAAACTACATAGAACATACTAAAATCTTTAACTGATACCTGAACCGAAATTAATCGCTTACATCATTATATAAATATAGCTGCTGTTTACAAGAGTTTCAATACACCTTATTGGACAAATATCTATAATATTCTTCTTTGTATTAATAAGCGGCTGCCACACTAATATTATCGTTGTGCGAGAACGGGATTACACACACATTTTCTTCTAAGTTTGCTTAAACCTACCACAATTGTGTATATTTTTACTACTATTTCAGAGGTGTATTTGACATAATTACCCAAATAATGCATGTAAAGTTTTCAAAAAAATCATTATTTTGTCAGTACTGTAATATCCTATTAAAATTCACCTTTCACTCTGTTCATTTCAAAACTATCCTTGATGTCATCATAATCTATTGTTACCATTTCGAGAAGTACACTTATATGCAAATTTATCGCAGAGCGGTAACATCTGGGCGTATCAGTTCCCGACACTCCAATCCAAGATAGTGCCATCACAAGCAAAACATAATCCATTTGAATACGTCCCACATCAAGTGCATTTATCCACGCGTACATTTACAACTCATTTATTCCGAATAATACTACTATCTAGACCCTTATACAGAGTTAATTCACAAATCCCTTGAAATCTTCCCGGGTCTCGAATGAAATTTATGAACCTAGCTTAATTTTGTACCTTTTAAACGTGATTTGGTGCAACAGGGGTTCTGACGTCATGGTCCGCTTTGAAGAAATTGTTGAGTGTAATGTATCATCCCTTACGGTATAGCTTTCTATGGTATGGCATTTTAGTGGTGTTTGTGAATGTGTGATTTCGTTTCTTTGGCATGAGTTTTGTTTCAAGTTCGTGTTGTATGACTCTTTTATTAATAGAGTATGATTTGATTCTGTGATTGTTAGATGTCATGTAAAACTTTTAAATTATTGGTTGTGCCTTGACCAATGTTGCCAATAGTATTAGGTAACGATGTATTAACTATTTTTTTTTTATTGGATTTTTAGAAATCTTTGAGATTGAAATAAGTAAACTGTGAATTAAGTAAAATACCCAAATCAAAACTCCGCCTTAAAAAAACTATAATTTTAAAGTATTTTGGAGAACTTTGGAGAATGAAGGTATGGTATGTAGAAATGATATTCTTGACTCCAGGATTCAGAATAATTTATTTGTAATTTAGTGCTGTTTATATACAAAATGTACAACTAGGCTGAGCCAATCCAAATGCAGATAAATAGAAATGTAAAATGATCAAAACAATCAACCAATTAATTTAAAGTACAATCGGCAAATAATATTTGAGTTGAGTTTACGTAAGTAATCCGCCAGGTGGTTCATACGTCGCGCGAGCGTTTTCCCGCGCAAACGGGAAAGTACTTATACTGGTGCCATAAGCGCGGCGGCTCATTTGCCGATCGGTCGTCGCGAGAAGATGTTGTGCGTTCGCGCGTCAGCGGACACGGCGTGCGTCGGCGTAATAATATTTGCAGAGCGAAGATTTCTTGAAGTCGTCAGCGTGTGTATCTTCGAGTTCGCAAGAGAACTCTTCTTGTTTCTATTTAACGTTGCAAAAGTCTATAAAACTGTTCTTTTCAGAACAACAACAAAAGTCCTTGAACAGTCCTTGTCAGGACTATTATCACTGTTTCTATTTAAGCACTTAAGTCCTTTTCAGGGCTGTGTGTATCCATGTTTCTATTTACATATCACAAAAGTCACTGTAGGGACTGCTAGGTATAGGATAGCTACAGTACTCCCCTTCAAGCGAAGCGTACCGGCAGTTTGATGGTGCGACCGGAACGTGTTGTTTTGATGTCTGTTTGCGGCGGCGGCGTCGGCGTCGTAGAGTTCGCCGGCGCAGGTACTTGTTGTTTGGTAAGGTTATAATGCGGTAAGATAACTTCGGTATCCTTGGTAACGGTAAGGTTATTGGTTTTCTGGGTAATGGTAATGTTGCTTGAAGGTAATGTGTTGTTATGGTTTGCTGGTAAATTATCACTATCTTCTACTACGACGTAAGCAGGTATCAGTCGATCGATTGAAATGTTTGCTTGTCGGTCCGGTAATTGTACACAATACACTTTGTCTGTTCGGCTTATAACCTTGTAGGGTCCTTCGTAGGGTGTCTGTAGTGGCTTACGCACTGAATCTACTCGAACGAACACGTGACTGCAATTGAGTAGGTCTTTATGCACGAAAATATTTCTATTATTATTATGATGCTCGGTGAATGCTTTAGGTTTGTTGCTATGAATGATTTCACGTAGCTTCTCGACGTAGGTATAATCCATAGCTGTAGGTGTGTATGCGCTTGATGTGAAAAAGTCTCCTGGTAGGCGTAAAATGCATCCGTAGGTTAATTCAGCGGGACTCACGCCGGTGTCAGTGCGCAGAGCGGCGCGTAATCCCAATAATATTGTAGGTATTTCGTCGATCCACGAGCGCGTGTCGGTGGGCTTTGCGCGTAATGCATTTTTGAGTGAGCGATGCCAACGTTCGATGATTCCGTTGCTTTGCGGGTGGTAAGGAGTAGTTCGATTTTTCTTGATACCCATTAGTTTCATGAGGTTTTGAAATAGTTGGCTCTCGAACTGTCGACCTTGATCTGATGTTAGTGTAGCCGGGCATCCGAAGCGAGATATCCAATGTTGATAGACGATGTTCGCTATTCGATCAGCTGTTATTTCCTCTGTAGGTACGGCCTCAGGCCATCTCGTAAAACGGTCAATCATAGTTACGAGATATCGATGACCTTGAACAGTTGTAGGTAGCGGTCCGACGATGTCTATGTGTACGTGTTGAAAACGATCGGTTGGCGGGAAAGATGCGATGCTTGAATGGGTGTGACGATGTATCTTGCCTTTCTGACATTGAATACAGGTTCGCGTCCAGCGGCTGATATCTGCATTCATTGAAGGCCAGAAGTATTTCTGTGTTGTGAGCTTGCGAGTTGTACGGGTACCAGGATGACTAATGTTGTGAACATTGTTGAAAACTTCTTTTCTGTATGGCTCGGGGATGTATGGGCGAAAATGTGACGTAGATGTTTCGCAATATAGTTCGATGTCAGTATTAGGTATTGTTATTTTCTTGAGCGTGAGGTGATCGTCGCGTAGTAATTGTTGTATAGTGCTGTCTCTTTCTTGCGCTGTTGCTATGTCGTTGTAGTTGATAGCGGACGGGCAAGTTATGGTTGCTATGCGACTAAGGGCGTCTGCGACGATATTTTGTTTACCGCTTACGTGCCTTATATCGGTGGAGAAAGCGGAAATGAATAATAATTGTCTCGTTCGCTTCGGTGTCTCGGTGGTGGAGTTGATCTTGCCCATTGCGAATGTTAGCGGCTTGTGATCGGTGAATATAATGAGATGACGTCCTTCAAAAATTTATCGGAAATGTTTGACGGCCATGTAAATAGCTAGTAATTCTCGATCGTAGGTAGAATACTTCAGTTGCGCGTCGTTGAATTTCTTAGAGAAATATCCGAGCGGCTGCCATGTTTCGTTTAAGTATTGTTGAATTACGGCACCGGCTGATGTGTCCGATGCGTCAAAGAATAGAGCGAGTGTTGCGTGGTGAGATGGATGAGCAAGTAAAGCTGCGGTGATGATGCTTGCTTTATATTGTTCAAAGGCTTGTGTTGCTTCGTCGGACAATGTGATTGCAGTTTTATCTCGTTTCTTTACGTTATGTAGGTATGAATTCAATGGTGCTTGTAGTGAGGCGGCGTTGGGAATGTGATCGCGGTAGAAATTTAACATTCCTAGGAATCTCCGTAGTTCTTCTATTGTCTTGGGTTTGGGGTAATCAGTGATAGCTTTGATCTTTTGTTCGGGAGGCTTGATACCATCTTTTGATACATGATAACCGAGGAACTGAACTTCGGACTTGCCTAGGTTGCATTTAGCGGGGTTGATGGTGATACCATGTTCTTCTAATCTCCTGAGGACGGTGTGGAGGTGTTCTCGATGCTGGGTCTCGTGTTCCGAAGCGATTAGTATATCATCTATGAATGGATATACAAAATCCAGTCCTCGCAGTACTTCGTGAATGTAACGTTGGAACGTTTGTCCTGCGTTCTTCAAACCAGGACACATTCGCGGGAATTCAAATAAACCCATTCGTGTGATAATAGCGGTTTTCTCGATGTCCTCTTCTCTTATGCTCAGTTGTTGGTAGGCTCGGTTGAGGTCTATTGTTGAGAAGATAGTCTTGCCTGAGAGATGATGTGTGAAATCTTTGACGCGTGGAAAGGGATAGCGATCGGGTTTTGTGATAGCGTTGAGTCGCCGATAGTCTCCGCAGACTCGAATGTCACCATTCTTCTTCGGGACGATGTGAAGCGGTGATGACCATGGACTCTTGCTTGGCCTGCATAACCCTTGTTCAATCATATTTTCAAATTCTTTCTTCACGATTTCATATCGGTGCGGTGGTATGGGGCGAGCGCGGCTATGTATTGGTGGGCCTTCTGTTTCAATGTAATGTTGCACGTTGATAGAAGAGCTTAACTGCATTGAAGTGAGACGTGTGATGCCGGGATATTGCGCCAAAATGTCGTGATATGACTGTGACTTGTCGATGGTGTACACTGTAGGCATGTTTGAAATGCGAACTGGGGCGTTGACCTTGAGCTTCGTGACGCCGTCGATCAATCTCTTGTTTTTCAAATCGACGATAAGTTGGTGATGTTTGAGAAAGTCAGCGCCGAGTATAGGTCTTGAAACGTCGGCGACAATGGACTTCCATTTGTATGGGCGTCGTAAGTTGAAGTCGAGCGTTAATGTTTTCTCACCGTACGTAGCTATAGTTGTGTTGTTAGCCGCATATAGTTGGAACGATAGTGGCGTTGCGACTTGTCCTTTCTTTCTAGGTAGTACGGATATGTTTGCACCCGTGTCGACCAGGAAAGATATGTTGGAGTTTCGATCTGTTATGTATAGGCGGTGTGAGTTTTCGTGAACGCCAGAGTCCGCCTCCGCTAACGTTCGGCCTAGTTTTCCGACTTCTTATTGAATGTGCAAGGTGACGTGCAGCGTCGAGCTTGTTCTTTGAAACATCGATGATAATAGCAGAAAGGTGATGGTAATGAGTCTCGACTGCGTTGTTGCGATGGACTTCGGTTGTAAGACGGGTAGCGGTTGCGGCGGTAACCGTTGTATTGGCTGTGCGGTGGTCTTAATTTCAATTCGGCTATTTCTAATGATAACTTGCGTAGTTCGGTGACAAGGAATTGTAGGTCGGCTGTCTGAGTTGGTGGTGATGTCGGTGAGGTTATCGTTTGGACGGCTGAGATGTGAGGTGCAGCTGGTGGCGTCTGTTCAATCATTTTGTCGGCGAGTAGCGCTAATTCTTCTAACGACGTCTTAGTTGCAAAGGTTTCGCTGACGGCAAGCACAGAACGTATGTGTGGTAGAAGGTGGTTGGTCCACATGAGTCGTAGCGTACTGTCTGGAACTTTGTCTGTAGCGAGGTTTCTCATACGCCGGAGTAGTTGGGTCGGCTTCTGATCGCCGAGTTCCATCTCTGACAGCAGTTTTTGGAACTGGCGGCTGTCAGACTCCTCATAGGCAGATATGAGACGTTCTTTAATTGCCTTGTACTGGTCTTGCTCTGGTGGGTTATATAGAATGTCTGTGATCTGCTCGATGTCTTGGCGTTCCAGCTGTGCGATTACCATCTGAGCGAGCTGGGCTTGGCTTTTCTTCAGGTCGTTGATGGCGGCTTCAAAGCTGATAAACCACAGACGTGGTCGATCACGCCAGAATGGTGGGATACGCATGGTTAGCGATATGCCACCAATTTCAGCTTCAGTGACGGTGTTTATACTGTTGATGGATGTAGAGTTGAATGGGCTGGCCGGGATAGAGTTTTCTTGTTGAGACATGATTGAAACTGTAGAGACTTGTGGAGCAGGGATTCGTCGACTATGTTTGTACTGTTTGAATGTAGGATGTTGCGGTTTTTCGGTGGCTTGATGGGCAGAGCTTCGTTGTTCTTGATTTGTACTTTTTCTTGTGTTCCGGAGAGGGTCACCACTTTGGAGAACTTTGGAGAATGAAGGTATGGTATGTAGAAATGATATTCTTGACTCCAGGATTCAGAATAATTTATTTGTAATTTAGTGCTGTTTATATACAAAATGTACAACTAGGCTGAGCCAATCCAAATGCAGATAAATAGAAATGTAAAATGATCAAAACAATCAACCAATTAATTTAAAGTACAATCGGCCAATAATATTTGAGTTGAGTTTACGTAAGTAATCCGCCAGGTGGTTCATACGTCGCGCGAGCGTTTTCCCGCGCAAACGGGAAAGTACTTATACTGGTGCCATAAGCGCGGCGGCTCATTTGCCGATCGGTCGTCGCGAGAAGATGTTGTGCGTTCGCGCGTCAGCGACACGGCGTGCGTCGGCGTAATAATATTTGCAGAGCGAAGATTTCTTGAAGTCGTCAGCGTGTGTATCTTCAAGTTCGCAAGAGAACTCTTCTTGTTTCTATTTAACGTTGCAAAAGTCTATAAAACTGTTCTTTTCAGAACAACAACAAAAGTCCTTGAACAGTCCTTGTCAGGACTATTATCACTGTTTCTATTTAAGCACTTAAGTCCTTTTCAGGGCTGTGTGTATCCATGTTTCTATTTACATATCACAAAAGTCACTGTAGGGACTGCTAGGTATAGGATAGCTACAGTATTATTTATTAACATATCAAATGAAAAATACTTTATGAAGAAACCTTTTTTTTCATCGCAACTGTAATATGTTGCAAAGAGATGATCCATGTTATTTCAATACTATGTAGTCTTTCTCTGTCAAATATACTTCCTCTATTATTGTTAACACGAGAACTTAGTCCTCATCGTTATGGCTTATTATGTGAGTTGAGCGCTCGTGTTGAAATGTGAAGAGATATAATTGATGTGAAGATAATGTTTAAATGTTGGTCTTCAATTGGGAAAGAAGAGAAGCATATAAGCTTATTATTTATAGAACAAAGTTAATTTAAGCGACTACATGGACGGCGTAGAGTTTTCGTTAGTCACCGTGCTATTGGTAGTGAGGCGCCTGGCATATAATTTTTTGACCTCCAGGCAAAACTTCGTATGATTCATAAATCAGAAGATGTTACAGGTCTGTGTTGCTGAATGTCTGTCAAGCCCTCACAAAAGTGCGATTAATATATTTCTATATAGAAACAAAATTATTTCAATATTTTGTATCATTAAATTAAACCTATATTTTATGTGTCTGTAACAATAAGATTTATCTAGAAATCTTTATTTAGTAAATTTTCTTATGATATATTGACCATAATTCTTGATTTCTTAAATATCGTCTGCCCCATGCTTCGAAGACTAAGCTCAGCTGTCGTGAAGATTTTCGATAGTCGTCATTGGGTAAGTGCCCCTAAATACTGACACTGGTCTAAGACGTTGGATAGAACTATCTCTTTGTATTATGGCGATCAAACAGTACTCACTCAATAGAAAGGATAATATTTCGTCCGACTAGAAGTCGAATTTCAGGCTCCAAAGTAAATGTTTAAATTCAACCGTGATAATGATTGTACGATGATAATAGTGTCGTAATACTTACGTTACTATTCTCACTAGCGACGATAGCCCAGATGTGTATGTAACGGACTTCCGAGACGATGGTCTCGGGCACACACCTCTGACTTTTCGAAGATAAGTGTGTATTAAAAATGTTAATTATCGCTCGCTTAACAATGTGCCCGGTAGATGGCAATAGGCTCGCTCCTATTACATTGGGACCGAAACATAACTGGCGAAGTGTGGGTGGGTAATATACCTCTTCCTACCCCTTTGGGGATTAAAGGCGTGAAGTTAAGTTATGTTATATTCTTACTCCACTTTTTAACTCCCAAATGATAAGTAGACATTTTAATTATTCACTAGAGATAGTAATGATAACTGCGACGCATATATTGGGTTCAAATCTACAGTAAGTACAACTGAGTTTTCAAAGCTACAATCGTGTTAACTTGTACCTACCATCTCCGATCAAGGAATTAGAGAACACGTTAAGCCGCTGGTCCGGACTGTCATTTACATTTTCTTTAGTTGTGACAAGGAATTATTACTTATATCATATGTTAAAAAGTAATCATTCTGTTCATATGGTTACACTGGAAAGCGTCCAAGGTCTAAATAATAATAGACTTGCAACCAAAACAACGACGATGATAATGATTGACTGTCTGTGTCCTTATTTTACTTTATAATAATAATAATAATAATTTATCGTCTTAACAGTGTTACAATATTACAAATTAGTGTTAGGAGTCTCTTTTTAAGCAAAATATGCCTGTATTAGGACACTCCGCTCTTCCATAACATGTTTACAATGTGTAAAGGAGAATGACCATTTTTGTATGGAAGTTGGGCTAAGTTTGCTTCTTGATGGTAATTGAAATTGACCAGTCATTTGTAGAAAATATAGTCGTAATTAAATCAGGAAAAAATAAATACGAAATGCGACGGCAGTTCTTAGATATCGGACATTTAAGATTCCAAATATTTTGAGGTTAAGTTTTGATATTAAATCATAATAGTCATAATTACGATTCAATCATATTAGTAGTAGTGAATTAGTTATTTAACGCCCGTGCTTTAGAGAGCCGTCGGTCCCGATTGTCATGAAGATCTTTGACAGTCGTAACGGGGAGTCGGTACCCTCAAATAAACTGATACTGGTCTAAACCATGGCAAATCGCTATCCCTTTGAGTTACGGAGGTCTGAAGGCAGTGGCTGTGTCGAAAAGCTGATATTCTGTCATATCTGATTAGTCTTGTAAGCGGGCTCCTAGGTGTTTAAGTATTGGATGCAACTGAGATAATGCTAGGACTATGACGGTATGATTTAATCATATTACCGGCATTTATTTTAAGCCTCTAATATATATTTGATACATATAGAATATAGTTGTTACAAGAAGTGGAGCTACAAAGCACAGCTACATACCTACATTTGAACGCCTGTACATTATAATATAAGTTTGGGGTATTTTCAGTCTGATATATTATATTTCTTACTGAGAATTCTCAATACCATGTGGTACAAATAATGAGAATTCAATGACGCTAGTTGGCAAAAGATAATCTCATTCCTTTGGACCTTATATTATAAAATTGGCATTAAAACTAAACTGTTAATAGGCAATTTTTCATTTTATTTGTTATTATAAATCTTCTTCAATGAATCATATACCAATGAAGCAGGACCTTGTATATCGTATATCGTAATGTGGTGCAGTTGTGGCCTCAGAAGTTGCAACAGCTTCAATTAATGTGTAGCATTCTAAACATAAGACTCCATTCAATTCCTGAAACAAAGATGTTAAAGTCCGTCTGAGTATTCGGTTAAGAGAGATAATTGTAAGAATTGTGAAGAGAAGTAACCAAAACATACATAGACTGGCGCTATCTATGATGTCAAAATATTGAGCGCCGAATGAGATAGCTCGTCCAAAGAATGGACGTGCCATGCTGCCGAGGTACCGCAAAGGAGCATTAATAAGACCGCGATCGTCACCACGGTTAGTTGTTCTACGTCTAGATGACATAGGTACTTATGTTACCAACCAATAGAGTCCTGTGTCAAAATCTAGTAACCACACTAGCCACGCAGTAAATGTGTTTAGGCTACAAATCATTGCTCAACTCAATGTAAATCACAGTAGGTAAATTACTTATTTTCCACAATATCATCGGAACACAAACGCAACGTACATACGAGAAAAAGCAAATTGACTGTTTTCATATCAAAATAACTGACGTTAGACATTATGGATGCCAGTGTCATAAAAATGTGTGGCCATATTTTAGATAAATACAAAATATTACTTCGTAGGTAATATGTTGCATAAAGGATGTCAATATTATTTATAGAAAATATTTCACCACCTGTTTCAAAATATCAAAAGGTTTTGGTGTTATTTTGCTTATTAGAACTTTCATTCAGCTACACTTTTTGTTCTATAACTGTAATTTCTCCCTATTTAAAGAAGTTTGCAAGAAATTGTAAACATTTTCCGAAATATGCATAATGAGCTTTTAATACGAAATGGCAAATGGCGATGTAACCTGTGAAATTTTCAAAAGTGAATCGTTCTGTCGGCGAACGATTCACCGACAGAACGATTCACTTTTGAAAATTTCATCGACAGCACCTTTCACCGGCGAGCGATTCGCCGACACAACTGTTCATCTGCCCCTGGGATATAAAACATAGGTATTCGACATGTAGACCTGTTTCCGTTTGTTGTTTACACCTGAATCAAGTTGTGAAGACAAAACTTTAAGTTTTATGCAAAACCTGAACAAAACTAACTGAGATGTATTGGGCATGGCAAGGTCACCATGCGGTGAATTGCGAGGGTTAAATAAAAGACTTTCGTTCACTTCAGCGAATAGAATTATATTAAAGGAAAATTACAGTAAAATGGTTCGTACAAGTAAAATGCTGACGCGTTACAAATACGAGACTTATAATTCTTAAGGAGCGTACTTACTAGCTAAATAATGTAAGGGAGCATACACACACTTCACCTCCGGCATTTAAGAAAAAAAAAAATATACTTAAGCTATATATTTTTTTTTTAATTACTATATTATTAGGTAACAAAAGGTTTGGTCCTATTTTTATGCACAATATCGCTTTTATTATTTTTTAGAATTTTGACATTACAACCCATATCTTCCAAAACAGTGAAAGGACCGTCAAATACAGGATTTAGTTTCCCTCCAACTTCATTTTTCAACAATATCAAATCATCTTTTTTATACTTAATAGGGTTTACATTTTTATCATAATAATTAATTTTACGATTATATTTACTTAAAATTAAGTTATTTTTAGCGTCTCTATTAGCTATTTGAAGCTTATATCTAAGACTACTACAATAATTTTCAGGGTTATACAATGGTTCAACTTCATTAATTAATCTAGAAGGAACATTACAAGGCCTACCAAAAACAAGTTCAAACGGCTGATATTTTGTTGATGAATGAACACTTGTGTTATAACTGAAACACCAGTAGGGTAGCCAATGTGACCAAGACTGTGGATTATTATTGCATTGAATTCTGAGAAAAGCTCCTAAATTTTTATGACTATTTTCTAACGAACCGATAGACTGATGATGGTATGCTGTTGAGGATATTTTATCTATATCTAAAAGTTTACAAACCTGTTCTAAAGTTGATGACATAAATTCAGTACCGCGATCAGTTGCAATTGTTTTCGGTAGTCCAAATCTTAAAATAAAGTTATCTACTAATGCTTTACTTACAGTTACGGTGTCCTTAGATTTAAGTGGATATGCCTCCACGAATTTACTCAGCTCACACTGGAGACTTAAAATGTATACATTACCGTCATAATCTTGTGGTAATGGACCTACAATATCCAAAAATATTTTTTCAAATGCATACGACGCTGTGGTTGTTATGCACATGGGTTCCTTAATATTTTTGCCGTATTTCATTTTTTGACATTTGTCACACTTGGATACAAAATCTTGGACATCTTTTTCGAGACCTGGCCAGTAAAATTGTCTTTTAATGTTATTTACCATTCTACGTATACCAGCATGTCCACTGGTTGGTAATAAATGAAAATCGTGTAAGATAAACTTAATGTCCTCATCTTTAGTAATTCTTGTAACTCCTCGTAAAACATGTATTTGTGGTCCGGACCATGTTTTCATTGAGTCTATTTCCTTACATAATTCTTTCAAAAAGCTAGCATTATTTATATCTTTAATTATACAAATCTCTTTAATCTTTAACTTATTACAAAATGCACTCAACTTTGTCACAAATTCGGCTCGCGTAAAATGTAACCTGAAGTTGAGATTAACATATATAATCTTTCTGTTTTCTTCATAAGCAAAACATTCTTCTTCTAAGGATATCCTATTATATTTTAAAAACTTATTCAAATCGTCTCCTTTAATCAAAGTCATTTCTACAGAGTCTTTAGATTTCTTTAATATTTCCGCAACTCTTGGTTGATCAGACCTTGTGTCGACGGAATTACTAAGCAAATCTGTATCCTCTTTATTCTCATTATTTGCAAGATTTCTCTTTTGCGCTCTAGTCAAAACATTTACTACGTCATTATTCATATCTTTCAATTCATCTGATGTTATCACTATCCTCGACAATGCGTCTGCAGCTACATTGTCTTTACCTTTCACATAAACTATTTCATAGTCATATTCCTCAAGTGTCAATCTAAATTTTAATAAACGACTACTAGGATCTTTCATTCCGAAAAGATATATTAACGGTTTATGGTCTGTTTCAATAGTAAAATGTTTACCGTAAAGGTATGGTCTAAAATATTTTACAGACCAAACAATGGCTAGCAACTCCTTATGAATTGTTGGGTAGTTCCTTTCAGCCTTGTTTAACGGTCGACTCGCATATGCAATGGGTTTCATGTCTTTGTTGCATAGAACTGATCCAATAGCTATTCCTGAAGCATCCGTTTTTAATATGAATTTGCTATCATCTGAAAAATCAGGGTACTGCAAAATTGGTGGATTACTCATGAAATGTCTAAGTTGATCAAATGAATTTTGACACTCCTGGGACCAAATAAATGCTTCATTTTTTCTGCACAATCTATTTAGTGGAAATGTTATTTCTGCAAAGGAAGGGATAAACTTTCGGTAATAGTTACAGAAAGCAACAAAACGTTTTATATCGTCAGAATTTTGTGGTACTGGGTAATTTAGTATGGCTTTAATTTTTTCAGGGTCTGGCGAGACACCTTGCGCAGATACAACATGACCTAGATATAATAGTTCTTTTTTCAGAAATTGACATTTAGCGGGATTTAATTTTAAATTTACCTTTCTCAGTCTTTCGAAAATGTCTATAAGGTTACGGTTATGGTTATCTAAATTACGTCCAATAACAATCAAATCATCAAGATACACAAAACATTTATCAAAAGTAAGGCCAGACATAGCTATTGTCATTACTCTACTAAAAGCACTTGGAGAAATTTTTAAACCCATTGGTAAGCGTTTCATTTGGAACTGTCCTGAATTTGTGCAAAATGCTGTGCACTTTCTGCTTGAAGGTTCTAATGAAACTTGATAGTAACCAGAATGTAAATCGAGATGGCTATATAAAACTGCACCAGAAAGAGAATTTAAAATTTCAGTGATATTTGGTAGTGGAAACTTATCATCTTGAACTTTCTCGTTAAGTTTGCGATAATCTACTACTAATCTCCACTTTTTCTCATCATTACTTTTCTTAGGCACAAGCAATATTGGACTAGACCACTCACTATGAGCTTCTTCAATAATGTCATCTTTAATCATATCTTCAATTTGTTTATTTAATTCTCCTTTCAAACTGTGTGGTAACCTGTACGGTTTTGTATAAATTGGAGTAGTATTTGGTTTCAATGTTATTTTCTGTTCATAAATATTAGTTACTGTCAGTTTATCATTTGGTAATTGAAAAATATCTGAATACTTTTTACAAATATTTTCGATAGACTGTTTCTCTTCGGCATTAAGATGTTTTAAATTTAAAAGTGAGTTCAAAGTGTTTGCTCTAGTCGAGTTTGCTTTAATTTTATCAAAAGTATGACATTCATAAGATGATAATGGTTCTACTACTGGAGTAAACTTAGGAATACGTACACCTTTTTCACTAACATTTAAAATTTTAATAGGTATTTTACCTTTACTTGCATTCACTATAGCACCAGCTAAAAATAAATCTTGTCCCAAATCTTTTGGAAAAACTACACCATCTTCTTTTAAATTTGAATTACAATCTACATAATGAAAAGATTCGCTTCGTGCTGGGATCGTCAAATAATCCGTTTTGCATTCTGTTCTGTCAAATATTCGTGTTATAACGTCTTTGCCATTTATATTTAAAGTCAAAATATTAGTAATTAAATCAATTCTTGACAAACAAGTACTTAAAAAGTCTAATCCGATAATACCATCGGCCATAAGAGGTAGATTACTGAATACGTGAAACTTATGTTGAAATGAATCACCTCCATCAGTAGACAATGTGAGATAGACATGACCTTGTGACTTAATTTGACCTCCTATACCAGAAACTAAAACATCATTTTCATAAATATGAATATCTTGGGGTAAACTTTCCTTTCGTATAATTGATAAAGAAGCTCCTGTATCTAATAACCAATAATATTTATAATTATCTAAATTAAAAGAAACTAATTTCGATAATCCTTTGGTAGCAAAAATTTCATATTTATTCACGAAAAAAATCTGATTGCTCAGTTTTTAAGACATTGACAGGAGTCGAGTCATTTTCTTGAGCCGTAAAAATTTGACGCGTATTTCCACGATTAGAATTATAAAAATTTCGACCTCTAAAATATCGAACTGGTGGACCACCATTTCGGGGGCTGAACGAGCTGTTATTACGATTACCACGAGAATTAGGGTTAGCGTAAGAAAAATATTGACCACGTACGTACCGGTTAGATGATTGTCCACGAAGGATGTTGGCACCATTTCCGCCATGAAAGCCACGTCTTTGTTCACCTCTTCCAACGCAGAAGCCACGTCCTTGAAAACTCGAACGATCGGAATAGTTACCTCTTTGTCCCCTATTAAAAGATTTATTAGTAAAATGCATAACATTACCCGGAATTGATAAACTCAGACTCTCCTCGTCCTTTGCGACCTGTATAGCCTCTTTTAGGGAGCTACAGTTACGAGATGCTACTATGATACTCAACCTAGAATTTTTTAAACCATCTGCGAATTTTCTAATCGCTTGTTTTTCATTGATTGGTTTTAAAATGTCATATTTCGTTGACTCGCCGTCTGCTTGAGAAATTGTCAAGTCCGTAAAAAGTTTTTCAAGTTCTGAGCCGTACTTATCTATGGATCTCCAACCTTGTGAAATATTTTGAAGACGCGATTGAATTGCCATAAAAGATTTTTTAGGTAAAAAGTGATTACGCATGTCCTTGACAAGTTCTGAAACAGATTTATACGTCGAAGACATTCGCAGCTTCGCAGTTTCTGAAAGCCTATTTTTTAAAACAAAAGTTATTAATAAATGCCTATCTGCCTCGTTAATCATATTAGAATACATCTCTATACCATCAATCAATCGTTTCGTTACATCTTCTGAACCGTCCATTACAGGCAACAAACTACAAGCCGTTTTTAAATTGAACTCCATTTTTGAAATATTTATATTTGGACACACACAAAGTTTATTAATTTCCTCATAAATTTGTCTTATATTTTGGAAAATTTCAGTTGCAGATGCAATAATTTTCGGATCCTTTTCCGATTTTAAAAGTAAAAGTAATTCACTACACTTATCAAAACAATTTTTCGCTTCCTTTGACTTAATTTCTATAGTATTACCCAAATATCTTGATTTACCCTTTTTAACTAAATATTTCCTTATATCTTTCAAAATATTAAAATGTTTTATCAATGTTTCTAACATAATCTAAAAATAGAACTACAGAAATTAAATCAACGTTGTATAATTAACATAAAACATAAGTAAAGAAACTTTAAACCATGCAGGTGCAAGTAAAGAAATGCTTACGTTGCCATATTCGCGGCAGGGTATCTTATTGCATGAGTGTTTTTGCACGATTCTTGACAAGTTACCAAAGAACGTTATAAAATAATATTGTCATGCTTAATCTATTTTTAGATCTAAATATTAACTAGGTATGAATAAAAGTCCATAATGTAGGAAAAAATTCGGACGTTCACTCGCGAAAATATTACGCACATATGTATACGCACTGACGCACATTAACTATGATTTTCACCAAACTATTTAGACACGTACTTTCAAGGTTTTAAGTATTTAAAGTAACTCACGGTCATTTTACTCTTCCATTGTTTCCTCACGCTGACGTCCTCGTAGTGAAGTGCGGATACGTTGCATGGCCTGGAGACCAATTTCTTCTTGAATCCAATGGCGATGGATCTTCTTGTATAGACGTACCAAGAAGTAGCAAGCCACAATGCTAAGGATGGCCAGCATTGCGTAGACGGCAATATTTAGTCGCTGTACGTGTTGCCCAACATCTTTCAAAGTCGCATCATTGTTTCCAGCAGCGTTTTGCGTAATAAATACTTCATCCTTCTCAATGGTAGAACGACACATCGTCTAATTTTCGAAAACTGCCAAAATATTCCTAACTCAAGGCCGGCATGGCAGGATCGCCATGAGATGTATTGGGCATGGCAAGGTCACCATGCGGTGAATTGCGAGGGTTAAATAAAAGACTTTCGTTCACTTCAGCGAATAGAATTATATTAAAGGAAAATTACAGTAAAATGGTTCGTACAAGTAAAATGCTGACGCGTTACAAATACGAGACTTATAATTCTTAAGGAGCGTACTTACTAGCTAAATAATGTAAGGGAGCATACACACACTTCATAACCAAAAAAGTGACAAAAACGTATTTGATTCAACGTCAATACACGTATCATACATGTTATGGTTATACATACGCTTTGAAAAGTTAAATGAAATATATTTGCAAATGACAATATTTGTTATTATTAACAAATAGCTAACCTGTTACACATGGCCAACCTTAGCAACACGCCGCATCAGCATCGAACCATATTCATTGCACAACAGCCCAACATACACGAGGCGCAAGCGCAGCAGAACGGAATTGCACACGGCCCCAACTTACACGAGGTGCAAGCGCAGCAGAACCCGAGCCACCAATTGACATCAACCGACGTCGTAAGACAGGAATGTCTTCGGCGGAGCATTTTGCCACCAGAATTATTTAGATCTTACATCGATCAACTACTTTAATTTAGTTATAATTAATTGTAATTGATAATTAATAAATTAGTTTTTATAAATTAAATTTGCATTTTTTTGAGTCCTCTGGCTGCACTCATCGTAATTGGCGCAGTCGGTAGGATAGTCGAGTAGAGTCAGTGAATCGATCACAGGCGACGGCTATCACGAACCTACAGGAGTGCGGCTAGCAGGAGTATCCAGAAATCGATACGCAGAGAAATGCAGATTTGGTAAGTACCTAGATCTTACTAGAGTTGCTCGCCTTCCTATATTTTAATTTTTCCTTTGTGTGAAATTCCTTAGTGTATTTTCCTAGTGTTAATTTCCTCGAGAGGTTCTATTAAATTTCCAAAATTTTTCACCCACGAAAATCGCGGACCTCTGGGTCATCAAATTCTAATAGAATCTCGCAAATCGACGCGAATAGGAACTTAGATTGTATTTTAGAAAATAGTGTTAGTGTAGAATCTAGCAGATTATTATCTAATAGTAATTTAATTTCAAATATGAGTGTTGATTTAGTTGATCAAGTTTACAAGGCCTTACGCCTGTTACCCGTATTTGACGGCAACCCGAACGTGCTCACGCGGTTTGTACATTTATGCGACCAATTTGTTGCGCAATTTGTTAGAGCAGAGCCAGGTTTTGAGCTAAGTAACTTAGCCTTATTAAACGGTATTCTTAATAAAGTCACCGGACATGCCGCACGCACAATTAATTCAAACGTCATCCCTGAAAACTGGCAAGGCATTAGGAATACTTTAATTAATAATTTCTCCGACCAACGAGATGAGACCGCTTTATACAACGATCTAGCTTTGTTAACGCAGAAAAACTTAATGCCACAAGAGTTCTATGAGAACTGTCAAAGTTTATTTAGCACACTTATGACCTATGTAACTTTACACGAATCCATACCTACCACTATAGAAGCGAAGTGCTTTATATAAGAAGTTAACCTTACAAGCTTACGTTCGTGGTCTTAAAGAACCATTAGACTCACGTATTAGGTGTATGAGACCCGAGACAATTGAAAAAGCTCTCGAGTTTGTGCATGAGGAAGTTAACACATTATGTCTACAGCAGCGTAACGACCACCTACCGGAACGCAGAGCTATGCAGTCCACGTCTTCATTTGATTATACTAACGGTAAGCCATTTAGATTGCCTGTTCCGCGACCATTTACTTTTTCACCCCCTTTTGATCAGCCCGGTCCCTCGAAGCCTTTTTATCAGCCGCAACCGCCAAGGCAAATGCAAGCTTGGAGACCCCCAAGTGCCTTTAAACCGCGGTCTTTCGCGAACCCAACAAATGTTCAGTGCGCCCCGCCTAACTATAGACCCCAGAGTAACGTGTTCCGAGTACCTCAACAAGGGCACGGTTATATGCCTAATAACGACCTCAAGCCTATGAGTGGCGTAAGCTACTTCGTTCCCAAAATTACGCCTAGACCTCCGACGGGACATGATGGACAAAACAAGGAAATCCACCCCCGTCTAACTACTTCAAAACTCACGAGATGAATATGAATGAAGTAGATTTCTATGACTATCATGAATACCCCGACTTTGCCTATGATAACTATGGCTGTCAGTCCTACGCCGAACCTTACACTTACGAACCTGTGTATGAGCCTTCAGCTTATATTGATTATATTCCCGCGTACGTAGAAGAACCCGAAAGCATTCCCGAAAGAGTTCCCGAAGGAACCTCTGCCGAAAATCAGGATTTTCATTTAATCCCGAAATCAGAAAAGCCAAAATAGAAATTAATCTATAAACTCAGAGACAACTTCCATATATACAGATTTCTAATCCCCCGCTTAAGTTAGATAGCGAATCAATCCTTTATTACCCGGACATTGTAGAAAGATTTTATTCTCATATTCAGTGTAATTACGAGCCTTTCGAGGTTACCAATATTCATGCTACCACTCGTAACAACTATTCCATTACTTTACCTTGTTTCACAGAATTTAACGAAACTTGTAATATTACCCTTTTCATTTATAAATTTCACAATTATTTTGATGGATTGATTGGCTTAGATTTGCTAGAGAGATTAGAATCAAATATAGATTTAAAAAATAAAGTCCTTATTACACGAAACTCATCCAATCCATTGTGCATGTACGATTTATGGAATTGTAATCTTTATGAGGACATAATTCCCGCTAATTCATCCAAATTAGTTAGAGTCCTCATTAATTTTCATGACGGTGACGTAATAATTCCAGAGCAAACTATATCCCATTGCTCTATTTGCGACTGTGCTACCTCCGCTAAAGATAATCGCGGTATTATAGAGATCACTAACCTCACAAAACATGATGTCGTGTTCTCAATGGATAGACCAGTTAGTGCGGAACTTTTCAATGAACAGTACGCTACCATCCATCAGCCTAGTAATCGCGTGTCCGAGGTACTATCACGACTACGCACGGACCATCTGAATCCTGAAGAACGAGCCAACTTAGAATCACTTTGTGCCCAATATGCTAATGTTTTCTACATTGATGGCGAACCTCTAACTTTCACCAATCAGATAAAGCATAGTATACGTACTACAGACGAATTACCTGTCTATACCAAGACCTATAGATACCCTTTCGTTCACAGACAGGAAGTTCGGGATCAGATCAATAAAATGTTAGATCAAGGGATAATCCGCCCTTCACAATCAGCCTGGAGCTCCCCCATCTGGGTTGTCCCCAAAAAAGCCGACGCGTCTGGAAAGATCAAATGGCGCATTGTAATTGACTTTCGTAAAGTCAATGAAAAGACGATCGATGATAAGTACCCGATTCCCAACATTAATGACATTCTAGATAAGCTTGGTAACCGCCATTATTTTACGACTTTAGACCTCGCGAGCGGTTTTTACCAAGTTGAAATGGACCCAGCCGATATTACAAAACGGCTTTTAATGTAGAACATGGCCACTTTGAATTATTACGCATGCCCATGGGTCTTAAGAATTCTCCATCCACGTTCCAACGTGTGACGGATAATGTCCTTAGGGACCTCCAAAACGTTATATGTCTCGTCTATCTTGATGACATAATAGTATTTAGTGTATCCCTGCAGGAACACATGGTAAATTTAGAAAAAGTATTTAAAAGACTAAGAGAATCGAACTTCAAGATTCAAATGGATAAGTCGGAGTTCTTAAAGCTAGAAACCTCATACTTAGGTCACGTAATAAGTAAAGACGGTATCAAACCTAACCTCGACATCATTGCCATCCAGAGATTCCCTATTCCCAAGACAGCCACTGAGATAAAACGTTTCATCGGATTGTTGGGATATTATAGGAAGTTTATTCCAGACTTTGCGTGCATTACAAAACCTATGACGCAATGTCTCAAGAAAGGCTCTAAGATCAAGGCGATCTAAGGCGATCTAAGGCGAGTTATTAGCTATGGTTTGGGCCAACAAATACTTTCGTCCATACCTGTTTGGGAGAAAGTTTAAGATAATAACAGACCATAAACCGTTACAATGGGTAATGTGTCTTAAAGAGCCCGGCTCCAGACTCACTCGCTGGAGACTTAAGTTCTGTTTGCCTTGCTTGTACACTGTAGTAAAATTGTACTCACTCAAGTTCAATTTTACTACAGTGTACAAGCAAGGCAAACAGAACACCAATGCCGACGCATTGTCCCGCATTGAGATAAATAATGAGGACACAATGTAGCTAATGCATCTGAAAATCCACACTCAATAGTAGATTCTGAAACTCTGAGAGCCCCTACTAACAACCACGATATACCCGACAACTTCGATACAGCGACTGTCCATACTAGTTATGAAAATCCGATTCTAGAGGTCCCAGTAACAGACGAGCCCCTAAATAAGTTCAGTAGACAAATCTGTTTTGTTCTTGTTGGTGACATGAAGAAACGACCGACAGTAACTAAGCCTTTTGAAACACATACCCGAACGACCATACAGCTCTCTGAATCTAACTTAACTAATGACGTCATTAACGCAGTTAAAGAATATGTGAACCCTAAAGTCAAAACCGGTTTAATTATTCATCCCCAGCTCGCTATGTATAAGGTTATCCCCATAATTCAGGATAATTTCAAAAATTCATCAATGAACATAGTCTTAACCAAAGTAGAATTAGAGAATGTTAAGGATTATTTGCGTCAACAGGATATTATCAAAAAATATCACGAGGGTAAAACAAACCACCCTGGTATTACTGAATGTTATTTGGCCTTATCATCTAAATACTATTGGCCCATGATGAAAGAACACATCTCCAAGTACATAAATGAATCTGTTATTTGTGGCCAGGCTAAATACGACCGTCACCCTTTTAAGCAAAGATTTAACATTGTACCACCTCCTAGTAAACCCTTTGAAATTGTCCACCTAGATTTATTTACAGCCCAAACTGAGTAATTCTTAACCATTGTAGACGCTTTTTCCTAATACGCGCAAGCTTACCATCTCAGAGATAGCACCGCTTTAAGTGTAGTACAAGGTTTACTCGTATTTTGTACCCATCATGGGGTCCCATTAACCATCGTCACAGACGGAGGCCCGGAGTTCACTAATCAAATTTTCTTAGAATTTTGCCGCGTTCATAAGATAATTCACCATAAAATATTAGCGCATTCCCCCAATGACAATGGTATTGTAGAAAGATTCCATTCAACAATCCTAGAACATCTCAGGATATTAAAGCTGAAGAAGCGAAGTGAACCAGTCATTAATCTCATGCCCTATGCCATCTTAGCATCATAGTTCTATCCATAGTTTCACTAGATGCAGACCCTTAGACCTGATAACTGGACATTTTGACCCTAGAGACCCGGTGGATAGTGATTTAACCGAATACTTACTCCAACAGTACTCGCAGGATCATAGGAAACGAATGACTCAGGTATACGACTTGATTAACCAGACATCTTTACATGACCGAACACAATTGACTGAGAACCGTAATAAGGATAGAGAACCTGAGAAAGACTATACCCCAGACCAACAAGTGTTTGTGCGCAACCCTATGGCGTCCCGACAGAAGTTAGCCCCACGTTACACACAGGACACTGTACTTGCAGATCTTCCAATCCACATTTATACGAAAAAGAAACGCGGCCTAGTAGCTAAATCTCGCCTCAAGCGAAGTCCTAAGAATTCCACCTTGTTGCAGGATACTTCTATGGCTGATGACCTCACATCCGGCACACGGACAAGAGATAATAATTAATTCTCTCGACAATAGACCAGGATTACTTCCCTTTAAGTTAGGAATGGCTAAGATCATCTCCCATTACCACTCTTTATTGAGTCATATAGACCTAGAGAATATCCATCTCCAAATTGAATTAGTAAAATCCCAAATGGCTGAATTAAAACCTTTAGTTAATAATAAAACCCTTTCTTTGTTTGACCCTCACTTAGAACATTTTAACAATAAACTTATTTCGATCAGCAATAAAATCAGTATGTTCCAAGCATCTCGTAGCAAAAAAGGTCTCATTGACGGTTTAGGCTCTGTCATAAAATCGATATCTGGTAATCTAGATTACACTGACGCACTTAAATATGAAAACGCTATAAATACCTTACGTAATAATGAGCACAAATTAGAATTAGAAATTAATAATCATGTTAGTTTAAATACTAAATTCATCTCACACAGTTCTCAGATAATAAGCAGTATAATCTCGAATCAAGAGGATATAGGATGGGTAAAGCACTAAACTTAATTTTAAATAGTAACGCCAGCAGAGATACAGATTTAATTAAATACGCCCATATGGCACAACGTTTATTAATTTTAGGAGATAATATAGAAGACCTTTACGAAGAGTTAGAAAATTTAGAGAACACTCTAACATTTATTCGTGCATCGAGCACCCCATACTCTTTATTTAGTTTAGATGAAATCAAGGATATTTTAAGTAAATTAAAGGTACTATATTCTAACCATGAAATCCTTGACGTAGAAACTAAGCACTTTTATTGAGATAGTTAAATTTGGTTATTTTTATTTTGACAAGAAAATAGTATTAGTTATTAAGGTCCCGATTGTCGTTCCCTCCACATATAATTTTTACAAGTTATCCCTTGTTCCTAATAGAAACCACGAAACCCTTATACCACCCTCACCTTTCGTAGCACTCTCTAGATCAGATTCTAGGTACATAGAGACAGAATGTCCGAAGGTCAACTCCCTATATCTCTGTGAGTCGATACCCAGCCTTCAGATTCAGAGTCAACCACGTTGCATCCAGCATCTAATAGAACATCAGGAACTTCAGCCCAACTGTAAGATGACATCCGTAGTTCTTACTACCGAAGCCCTAGAAGCCCTGGATGACAAGCACTATACTTTGAGCTTTCCCATACCAACCAAAGTGAAGATATCTTGCGGTCAAGAGCAATATCGGACCCTACAAGGAAGCTACTTAGCCGTAATCCCGCTCAACTGTAACTTGAGAACCCCGACTTTCACTATCTCCAACTCTAATGACCACATCAAAGGACATGTCATAAAGATCGTTAATATGCCCCTATACAACGAGTCGAGACATAATAATTACCCGAAGTTCATCTGAAATTCGCCGAGTCTGCAAAAACTTCACACACTGAACAACGAGATAGCGACGCAATTGCCTATACACCTAGAGGACGTCACCGACCCAGTTATATACCACACCACTACACCTATGTACCTCACACTCGCCGGTACATGTGCATTCTTCGCCATTTTGCTCTATCGCCGGCTACGCACAAGAAAAGTATCCAGGAATACCACTGAAAATTGCAGCAACAACCCTGAGGTCGTCTATGCTATCCCGGCGCCACGCATTATTAACCCAAGCCAAATAAGGATCGATCCCACACACCTACCAGCGACTATCTCGAACAAGTCCATAGATACTCGCTGTTCTTCGGGGGGAGGTGTTACACATGGCCAACCTTAGTAACACGCCGCATCAGCATCGAACCATATTCATTGCACAACAGCCCAACATACACGAGGCGCAAGCGCAGCAGAACGGAATTGCACACGGCCCCAACTTACACGAGGTGCAAGCGCAGCTGAACCTGAGCCACCAATTGACGTCAACCGACGTTTCCTGTCTTCGGCAGAGCATTTCGCCACCAGAATTATTTAGATCTTACATCGATCAACTACTTTAATTTAGTTATAATTAATTGTAATTGATAATTAATAAATTAGTTTTTATAAATTAAATTTGCATTTTTTTGAGTCCTCTGGCTGCCCTCATCGTAATTAACCAACATGATTAATACCAAAACAAAAACATAACAAATCAACTATGATTAACAAAAACAATTCTAATGTTTATAGGTTACTTATTTTGTATTACATCAATGAAAAATATGAGCCCAGCCACTTAAGTAGTTTTTTTTTTACTTTAGAATTGTTTTTGATAATCATTTGAAAAAATGAAAAGTGAATCGTTTTGTCGGTGAAGCGATCAACGGCGAAACGAATGTCGGAGTAATGTTTCAGAATCTGGGGCGATTCTGAAAGATATAATGCCTTACTTATTTATTTACTTTACGTCGATATTCTGTGAGAGGGTAATACTTTTCTGATCTAGCCGTCTCATTTACGCTGAAATCAGCAAGCCTCCAAGTGGATTGGAGAATTGACCTGCTATGCCAGACTGGCCAAACTGTTTCGTATAGGGTACTAGCTCTTGCTCGCTGCTTCGCTCGCGTGAATTTCGCTTAGATAAAATGTTTTGTGGAATAGAAAGAATAGAACATGCATTTATTTTTAAAATAAACACAATAGTGTATAGTAATATAAACAAAATTTTATGCCATTTGGTTTGCAATGCTAATTCTCGAACAAATTTGATGAATGATGTTAGTATAAATTAGGACCCTTTTTTGAGCCCCACGCCCTAAGTGTAATTTCATTAATGGCATTTGAATAACAGATATACAATGTTTCTAGTGAATCCATTGAAGAATTTGCTTGATTACATTGCAAAAATATCTTTATTAGATTTTTTATATCACCTCGGATACCATTTCTTAACCACTAATAATCTCCAAAACTCATTTCTCAGTGCTCACTAACGTCACTCTAGGTATCAAATATACGAATTTTGAAGTGATTTAATTGAAAATATAAAAAGTTTTGACTGGTCATCAAACGTGGTTTACGGAACCACTAACAAAGTTTGACGTTAATCCATTAAAGGAATAAAAAGGTATCATACAAATTCTGACTCTCCTTTTTACCCCCTTAGAGTAGAAATTTCTAAAAATGATTTTCTTAGTGCTAATTAACTTTATTTGAGGAACCAGTATACAAAGTTTAAAGTTAATCCATTGAAGGAATAAAAAGTTTCATACAAACTTAGAACCTCTGTTTTACCCCCTTAGGGGAGGAATTTCCAAAAATCCTCTCTTAGTGCTACCCTACACTCCCCACGGAACATGCCAAATTTCACCAACTTGCGCCCAGTAGTTTCGGCTGTAGCGTGTCTGTCAGTCAGGAAGTAACGCAAGGATTGTATATATACAGATGATGTCAAGTTTTTGCTCTTTACAAAAATATTATTTGCGGCGTGTTTTTTCTGTGGGTAGTGACACTTTGTATTGTTAACTCTTTATTACACGGAGAGTTTAGAATACAAATAAGTCTAGGTCGTATATTACATACAAACTAGACTGTCTCCCAAATGGGTAGGCAGAGACTAAGGAACGCCATTTGCAACGAACCTGAATCTCTCTTCATTCACTTCCATCAAACTCCTCATGCATGCTCTGTCGTACATGTCGTATATTAATAAACGGAAATTACGTTCTAGGAGGCTGTTACTTTACGATTGAAGCATTCTACTGTTGAGGTAGTATTTCTTCAGTGCATTAGCACAGACACGCATATACATACTTACCACATAAATGTTCATCCATCTTATGAAGCATCCTCCATAAATAACTTAATCTGTCGCTCCACGCTTCGTAATCCACACCTCAGATATCAAAAGAAAATTGACACGATATATAGGTTTTAATATTATAGTCACATCAAAGGCATATTAATTCACGTTCATATATTAAATTGAGATCCAATTTTAATGAGGTTGTGGGCTGAACTAGATCTACTCAGGCAGAAAACATTACATGTATGTGCCTATTAGCGTTATTAAATGTTACTGAAGCCCTTGTATTGAATTAGGTTCCTCAAGATATCATGTTAAGATATTCATTTTGTCACAAGAATATTGTACCTACCAATGAGATTTTGGTACTTACTTACATAAGATTGTTTCACTTATTTTGTATTTTCTAAATCAGATAACCCTGTATCAATCACTTGTATGATACAGACTTCTTCTACTTCTATAGGTGCATCTTTTTTCATATACGTTACATTAATATCATTGTTCACTCGACCGCCAGACAATTTTTTACACTGCATACTTTTAAATCTCTTACTTCTTGTTATCACCACCTTGTTACTGGACATAAGCCTGCCCCAGAGCTCTCTACAGAGACTTCTGCCCGCATTCAACTGCTTCCCGCATTATTTGTGAAAATTACATCTCACTACTTATTTACAGTTCGTAAGAAATGTTTGACTGCCTCCGTGGTCCAGCGGATAGCGTATGCGCCTACTGATAGGAGGTCCCGAGTTCGATTCCTGGGTCGGGCAAAAAAGTTACTGAGTTTTTCCGAATTCTTAATAGCAGCACGGAGACTGGTGATGTAGCGGCAATAGGCTCGCCTCCTATTACGTGGGACCTGAAAAGTCAATTTGTGTGTAATATTATACTTCTGCCTCCTCACCTTATCCCTTCGAGGATACAGGCGTGACCTATAAAAAAATAAGAAATGTATAGCTGACAACTGAGCCTTAGTAGTAGGGTCTCGTTGACAGCTTCGACTACAAAACCTTACCAATATCCTGACGAGAGCAAACCTCGTTCCAGTTGAACTCCACTAGCCAAAATTTCATTTACCGGCATCACAACAGTAATTTTGTATGTAAATGTAACTATTTTTCGTTCACGTTACTCCATTTGGTCATCTGTTGATGTCGAATTGGAAATAAAACGAGATTGGTTTAAAAAAATGTACACCATTATTTTTTATTCATACAAAAATGCTTTATCAAAATACTTTTTACAACGTTATACACAATTTATGAACGTAAATGATATATGAAGAAGAGATGTGAGCATTTCTTTACTATAATAATTAAAACAGGTATATGAAAACATGATAAATAATTTAAAACCGAGTTGACACGTATTTATATAGCGGGTCTCAGTTATCCCTTGACCACGACTGGTCCCATCCATCCATGGGGTCTGGACCCCATCCGTCGAGGGATATAGAAGATATTTCACCTTTCAACTTAGCACGTAATTTAAACCCGTTACATAAATACTACCTATGTATTTATGTAACGGGTTTAAATTATTTATTTATACCTATAAATACTTATAACTATGTATTTATGTACGACTATAAAACTGTAAGACTATTAAAGTCAGTTTTTTATACAAAAAAGCTGACTTTTATAGTCTTACACTTGATACTACAACAATCGAATATTATTGACGATATTTTCTAAAGTCTATTTGTTCATTATCGCTAGATCACAATTATTACAGTAATCAACACAAATATATTGTTTTACTACTAATGGAACTTTGAACTGAACCGATTGGAAAGTGGTTTAAGTGCCTACTTCGCCGTTCAACCCTGTGCTGAGAGTTGTGTGGACGATCTACACAAGAGACATCGCTTGTGAGGTACGCAACATGTACCGCAACTTTTGTCTCCTTTGAGTCTGTAAGGTGTATGTTTGTAAAGTCTCCTGTGATACAAGATTTATTCCAAGTGTGAATAAATCCTGTATCATTCTATGAGTGATAGGAATAATATCTTAAAATTATCATAGAGTTGTTGTCAACCTAATAAGGTTAAGACAGTACATAAAATAAATGTCAACTAATTTGCATGCCATTAGATTCATAATGAGATATTGCGTAAAATACTTAAGCAATATCAAGACTTGAATACAAAATGGGTGTATGGAACAAGTAGCTGCAGAATTTAATATACTTGTCTAATTTATATGATTTTACATTTGTATGCAAGACCATGGTTCTATTTATTTACCCTTCTTTGCTAATTGTCTCTATAAGACATTACAGAAACACAATTGCAAGCGGAGTAATATAATTGCCTTATTGGGGATATTTAGATGACGGTGTATTTTAGATGTTGACTGCGATAACACTTGTTCTAACTTTCTACTACAAGATGTATTAATATGTTATTAATTCAGAAAAAGGATAACGGATATGACATTGGCAGCCATATTACTTTTATCGCTCGCTTAACAATGTGCCCGGTAGATCGCAATAAGCTCGCCCCCTATTACATTGGGACCGAAACATAACTGGCGAAGTGTGGGTGTGTAATACACCTCTGCCTACCACTTGGGGGATAAAAGGCGTGAAGTTATGTTATGTCATATTACTTTTTCGCCTTCTGTCCGAGTTTTCAGACCGCCCAAAGGTCTACGACATGGCCTAATGGTTCTTGTCCTGAAACAAAAACTGTGACTGACAGCTTTACGTGTTCTCCGAAGCACGGTAGCGCTCTGATAACAATAACACACGTGGTTACCAATCCAAGTGGTGACCTGCGCAAGTGTTGCTTAACTTTGCCGAACTATTACGAACCGCAAGCTACGTCTGGCTACAAGGCTTAAATAGCTTACAGAAACAAAAGATATTTAAAATATTCAAGAATCTACTTCCATTTCGAGAATACACAAACAGAATTTGAAGAATTGCCTTCCTGAGCTATGTACTGAACATCTACCTAATTATCATTTCCTTTTTCTTTTCTTATCTCTAATCCGATATAAGCAACCTAAAGCCTGTAGTAAAATTGAATCACTAGTAAGGGGACTTTGTTTTATTTGCGACATAAAATAAACTTTCCTTTTGCATTCGCTGTACTCATCTCTTTCTATCATATTGACACTTATATAGCTGTGTCTTTTTCCCTCTCCTTTATGCTTCCCCAAAATATTCGGCAATAGACCATGATAGTAAAATAACCGTAACTCTAAAACCTTAATTTAGATCTGGGATTATAAATCTATAATGTTTTCCTTCATTATCCCCTTCGAACATTTTGTTTCAGAATGTCTCTTTGTTTTTACATTTCTAAATACTTGTATTATGTAAAGATGTTATGAATTAGGTTACTACTGAAGTAAACACTATGCTATCATGTTTATCTAAAAGAAACATAATCTGTCAGTATGTCTTTATTAGCACAGGTGATCCACCTTTGCTTACAATAATATAGAAAATAAATGCCTTCACTTTTTTATAAAGTGTGATAACGTGTATTTTGTCATAGCGTATTTTCTTTGATCGCTTGATTTTAATAAAGCGATTTCCCAGTTAAGGATAGTATATCCTTTCCAGGTCTATTCAATGAGCACAAACTCTTTTTGCGTAGCACTATCTGTGATAAGACTAAATATTTTTTTAGCGTTTTAGTTCATCGTGTGCCCGATTTAAAGATTTAATATTTCAAAAGGTTTTCTTTGGGATTAGTGACGAGAATAGAAAACACATATTATAAATTATGGTTAACTTAAATGGTAACCGAACGTTTCTCAAAGTATCTGAATTATGTTTTGATTTCAGATGCTATATTATATTCGATTGCAGAAAATTCAATTTATTTGATAGATCCCTAGTCAAGACATTCATATAGTACACTACTGTGTACTATGTGTGTATTAAAACCATTCATAATTACAAATATCATTGAATATTCTCGACATACGTAATCATATCTATTCTTGTATTCCCTAACCAGCTCGCCCCATGTATGAACTTATAATTTCTTTACGATGTTATTAGGGCGTTATTCCTCAAGATCCCCTGTGTAATTCCTTAATCATAGTTAACTACGCTCATGGAGAAACGGTAACGATATTTAAATCATTGGGGGAATGAAGATTAGAATCTGCAATGGTTACCATTAATAGACTTTGATATAGGTATCAGGTTATCTACTTGATATACGCCTGACGAAAACGATATGAGACCTCTTAATTACTTAGTAAATATAATGAAATACAGATACAGAAGCTTCTTAAGTCTTTTGGCTCCTGAAAGCTTCTAAAATTAAATATACATTAATAGAAGCCAATAGCACCTCTTGTAATACTCATAGGAGTAAATTAATTTGCTCATCGTGTAAAATATGTGTGAAGTTAAGCAACGTTGGCAGATGTCACTTATGGATGGGTGACCGCTCGTGTAGGGTTTACATCAGACGTTGTTAAATTATGAATAATAATAATAAATAATAATAATAAATCATTTTATTTCGCGTGGCATAGACGCATAGATAAATACCTCACAGTCTAACATACATACAGTGGTTGTTAGTATAAATATACTTTTAAACTATGTTAGGGTGCATAGGGTTCCCACCAAGAACTTAGGGTCCCAAGCCAACCTCACCTGCAAGTGGTGCACCTGCCGATCAACGGACGAGGCTATGGCAAAAAAATATCCCGATAAGCGGCAATAGGCTCGCCACCTATTACGTGGGATCAAAACACTGGCGAAAAGTGGGCGTTTAATATGCCTCTGCCTACCCCTTCGGGGAAACAGGCGTGAGTCTATGTATGTATTGCTTCACTTGCACGTTGTTGTTGTGCGTTCATGTGGCACTTGTCCGCGGAAGCGACGGAACACCACTCCAGTCGGCCAAAAGTCCTCCTTCATTACAACATCCAGAAAGTCGGGACCCGCACCACAAACGCCTTGAAATTGACGTTACGACGCGACTCCAGCAGCTGTACTCTCGGTGTGTATTTTATCTTTTGGCGCACGTACTCCGCGATGTCCTCCACCTTAGTAGAGTAGTGCAGGCGAGAGACATAGACGGGTGTGTTCGGTGCGGCGGCGCGCAGATTCGCTCCCGACTCTACAGGAGCCGTACCGCAGCAGTTCTTGTTGGTTTTCTGACGACGCTTCCTCCTCTGCACCGTCATAAAACCATCATCTGCGTCCTCGTCGCGGTTCTTTGCCGTCTCTGGCATGGACTTCAGCGTGGAAGCAACGGGGGTACTCGCAGTAACATGCTGAGCCTCTATTCGCTTAGGTCGCGCGGCGATACACGGAAGCGCCGCGGGGTCGGGGGTAGGGGTGCGGGGCGCTTGTGTAGCGCACTCAGCAGTCACAACATTCCGCGGCCACAAAACTGCTGACGCGAAACTTGTGACCGATGTGTCGACGCATGCACCTCGGCGCGTGTTGACGTTACTACGCGCCGGTGACCCAGTTAAATTGACAACGTTGTGTAGGTCGTCCACCTCCATGCGCAAGAGTGCAACGGTGTCTTGGGATGCCTGTAGCTTCTTGTGTACATCCGCTAAACTTGCCTTCAGAAACACAATGTCCTTCAAAAGGCTGGTGACATCGACGTGGTCGAAAGTGACGGGAGGCAACTTGTTCAAGTCCCTCGCCACAAACGTCGGCACGTCGTCAGGATCGGTCTCTTTCAGCAGCGTGATAATATCCTGCAAACTTTTCTTTGTCCCGTCACGTCTGCGGGCCACTATCTGGTCGCATTTGTTTAGCGACCTGTACAGAAGCAGCTTGGCAGCCGCTATGTCCTCCTCGCTGAAGTTGCTGGAACAGATCTGGATAGCCGACACCTCGTCCATGACATCCAGCTTCTGCTGCAGGAACGCCAGCAGCTCGTTCGCCACAAGTTTGTCACTCATGGTGATGAAAATTGTGAGCGTCCGCTTGCGCCGCGCTAAACAATAAAATTAAATGTATTTACGCGTTACACGTCCGCCTTAGAGCGCGGTCGGCGAAAAGTCAGTGCCGGCTCTTATCGTAAAGCAAGCGTCATCAAACGTTCTGTTGGACCTTCAAGTGACCTTCCAACCGTGAGTTGTCCACTAACACAAACAATTAGTGGCCAACTCTGGTTTCCAAGAAGAAAAGACAAACAAGTTTTTATACAATCATCCCAAATATGGGACTTATCAAAATTGACATTATTTATCATATTCAAAAGAGATAGATAGAGTAAGCAAACGTTATAATTCCGGCTTTACCAATCTAAACTCAGTCGTTCAACAATCTAAAGGGAATAATAACTTTATTCTAACAAGACTAAAGCTTATTATCCAACGTAGATATCAATCAATTGTACCACACAACTGAACAAATTGCTTTTATCAACAGTTACCCAACTTAGCGCTGCAAGTTTGTTGGGAATGTAATTTATTAGTACCGTGTAGGGATGCACAAATGCAATTGCTGCGAGTTCGCAACTGCTACGAGTTTAATTGTGAAGAACGGTTTGATGGACTAATAATATTGATCAGCTCCATTATCGGCTATTTTCAATATTCGAACTATAGATAGATCTGTAGATTTTAGATTCGTGTTTGACATATTTTGTATGGAGCTTATGTCAAAAACGAATCTAAATCTACAGATCTATCCATATTTCGAATATTGAATTCCGTAATAAGTCATCTGAGCTCAAACTAGGCTGTTTGTCAGATGATTAATAAACACAATTCTATTTATTTATAGACTCAGGTATTGCCGAAGGGGTAGGCAGAGGTATAATATTCCACCCATATTTCGCCATAAATTATTTTAAGTCCCACGTAATAGGGGGCGAGCCTATTGCGGCACATCACCAGACTCCTTGCTGCTACTGAGAATTCGGGAAAACCCAGTAACACTTTTGCCCGACCCGGGAATCGAACCCGGGGCTTCCGATCAGCAGTCGCATACGCGATCCACTAGTCCATGGAGGCCGTCATACATACTATTCTAACCGCATATAAATTTGCCCATTTATTGACCAGTTTCCAATGATGATCGCGAGGGACAGGATAAACTTGTATGTTGTTTCTTAATACGGACTTATTATAGATTACATACACCCCGACACAGAATTAATGACCCATCATGCTTAGCACACAAACATTTTCTTGCTCGAGAATCGAAACCGACACCATCAGTGTAGCATTTAGAGTTACTAGCCATAAAACTAGCAGTCCAGTCAAATTATACTTAGGATGTCTATCCTTCATCTCTGCTTTACCTGCAGAAAATAATTTACCGAAATCCATGATGGCAATTCGAATGGCAGACATTTTGATATAGCTTCATTTGCAAACGACCTCCAGACTTTCTTACGTTGATGAATTTATCACCTTCAATGTAAATTATTCCTGACTTCGTTGCTTTAAATTATTATGCTCCATTGAAATTGGTGACATTTTTTTCAGGATCGTAAGGCGAAAATATGATTATCCAAATCAAAATTTCGGATTCAGAATACAAAAAAAATTTTTTAGGCTTTTTCTCAATGAATGATGCTTAAGGCGCTGTACCTAGTTAAAATAGGCTTCACAAAATAGTTTTTTAGCCAAATGTATACATTTTAGAGCAGCTAAAAAAATATATGTTAATCTTGATCATATTTATGGGGGGACCATTGTGTTCAAAACACGTTTTCGGTCAATTTTCTCGATAAAAAAAACCATAAAATAACCATTAAAATTGAAATTGTAGCAATTGTAACTGTATTATTTATAAACAAATCTTGATAATATTAATAACAGTGATGTAATATATAATAATAAAGGGAACTGTTGTTTTTATTTATCGATTGGAATAAGATATTTGTAAGGATTAATGTATTTAATGATAAATAACTCGTTCTGAACGTCCCGTCGTCATCGCGCTTCTCTTTCTTATGTATACAATCCGACAGTGACAGCAACAGCTGAACTCAGTGTACTTTACACAGCGCCTTAAGTAAGTTATCTTGCATTAGATAAATTCCATTGAAAATTCCATAAATTTATTTCTCTGCAGACACATTGGCTCAGATAATCGCTGAGCTAACATTAGTGTCGGATTTAGATTAGATTGCAGACTACTAGTATACCAGAGGTGACCAAAAGAGTGCCAAAGTTCTTTGTTGAACAAAATTGCGTCCGTCGACAAGTAGGATAAACTTACGTATTACTAGCTGTTTCCTGCGGTTTCACCCGCGTCCTGAGGGAACTACTTCCTGTACCCGGTTAATTTATAGCCTAAGTTACTCCTTGGTACATCAGCTACCCGCCAGTGAACGCCATCAAAATCGGTCCAGCCGTTCCAGTGATCAGCGAGAACTAATACACAGACAGACAGACAAAAATTTTAAAAAATGTCATTTCGGTATATGTACTTCGGTATACATCCATATGCATTTAGTAAAAAACGGTTATTTTAATATAACAAACAGACACTCCAATTTTATTTATATGTATGTATGTATATGTATGCTGGGGCTACCTAATATTTCTGCTGAATTGATTTATTTGTTCACTGAAACTATTTTGCCAGTAGTTGCTCGCAGCTGCAATTGAATGGGGGCTTTCAACCTTGAACTGTATCCTCTTATAGATGCAACTGACTGGTAGAAATTACAATTATTGGACTTTACTGTTTTATTAAATTATGACTGTTACATATCCAAAGATTATTATCGATCCAATTCTCAAATAGTTTCGGCAAACAAATTAATGAGCTCATTTTAATAAAATTTGGTCGCTGGATTATTCTAATTCTAATTAAAAATTACTTTCGATGTAAACATTCAGTAAAACAAAGTAAGCTTTTCGAATAAATATGATGAAGCTATTCAAAACCATTAAAATTAAACTTTTATAACTTAAAAAAATGCTCACATCTCTATAGCGAAATTCGAGATGATTGAAATTCGAGTGCGTAAAAAAGAGCTTTATACATTAAAACTATTTATAACTATTTTTATAATACAAAATTAATACGGTGGGTAATTTTCTTGTTTGCATATATACTGTGTGCTTATAGAAATCAAACACTGGCAAGGAATTCGTGGCCTATTTTTAAAAGTGTAAATTTTATTTAAGGGCTCTCGATGGCTGCTGGCGGATAACTTTTCAAAATCTTTTTTTATTTCACTTGATACCATATTATCACTTTTGAAGTCTATAAAATTTATGAAGCAAGCTAAGAAGTACCGACTATTATTTACCAGTGTAATAAAATTATGAAGTATGTAAGTAAATATTCTATTTTATTCCATTGTAATAATTGACCGCTGGATAAGACATGAATATAGATTCCTGCAAGCTAAGCAAATTAAGTTGCTACACATTATGTTTCTGCTAGATTACTGTTTGCTTTGACCACTACGCGAATAAATAATTACAAGAAAAATACTTTTGCAAGACAGCCTTTTAATATTTCTTCGAAATGTTCAGCAATTGCCAAATTCTCTAACAAAAGTATATTGCTTATTCTTTTCCGGTTAGTTACTGTAGAAACAGATAGGTACCCTGTTTTTTAAACCTCCAACTTTCCTTGATATTAGATGAATTTGATTTAGATTTTATCTTGGAACAATTTTGCTTTTGTACATATATGTAGATCACGTTTTTATTCCATACATTCGTAAATCTCCCCTGTTCATCTCAAACAGGACTCAGTATAGTGTTAGTCATTATATCCGCGCGCAGCCATTAATCGCCGGCTCAATAGTCGGTATCTCACTTAGTTTAACGACTAGATTTGTCTCCTTCCTAAGTAAGGAAAAATCTAAAACAAACACTCAATAACACTAAGAAATTAGAACTTAATTTAATATCAGCAGAATTCATTTCATGATATCTATACGTCTTCATTTCATTCTGTATTGGAATTACAGGATCTACTATATACGATGGCATCTCTGTTGTTTTTATAGCCTTTCTTGGGCACGGAAGTGTATCAGAAGGGATTTTCAGAACAGTTCTCTTAACACCCTTTTTGGTTATTTCATTACTGTCGTCTTTAGCCAGATCCTCGGGTAAAATTTTCTTTGGCGTAATATTCATTTTGTCATTCAAGGTCTCAATAGTTAAGCCAGCGTGTAATATATCTTGGTTATAATCGAGTTTGTTGTCGTCCAGTGTGTCGGGCATTTTGTTGTACGCCGAGCTCACAATGGGAGAATCCATTTTGCACGTCACTGCGTCCAAAGAATCCCTTGTATTTTGACTTTTAGTTGCGCTGCGCAGTGAGTACACCCATTTCAATCTACAGTCGCACATGAAGTTGTTTTCTGTAAACAATAAAGCAGTATTTTAGTATTCGATATTTACTTTGACATTTGAAATAATGGCATAAAGTTTTTTGGAAACAGGACGGCCTAGACTGGGCAAGTTTAAACTAATTTACAATTAATTAATATAATAATAATAAGGGACTATACAACATTTTCCACTTCTATCTGCCCCCATTACATCCCAACTAAGAACACCTATAGGTATCACAAAATAACAAACTTTCCAAGTGTGTTAAAGTTAATATTAACGATACAGTTTCTACACGTTTAATATTCATCGAGTGTTTTAAGTTCATGAAACTTGACACGAGGAAGTATTATATATTCATTATTACCTTCGAGTAGTAGATTACTGTTCTGCGGTTTCAAGTTGTCCAATATAGGCTTGATATTGTCGTAAGTTAACTCATGTAGTTCATTGAAGCGCAAGTCCACTGAGCTAAGGCCCCTCACGCCTTCGAACAACCCCGAAGGGAGAGAAACCAGTTTATTATCATCAAGAGACAACTTTCGCAGTTGAGACAGCCCGTCAAATGCTCGCTCCGATATATATCTCAAATCATTCTTGCCCAACAGTAATTCTTGTAGATTCCACAACTCAGCGAATGTGAATTCCGTCAAATTTTGTAGTCGGTTTTTTCTTAGATCCAATTTCTTTAGATTTGCGAGTCCGTCGAATGTCCTGCGATTCAAAAAGTAGATGTTGTTTTTATTCAAATCCAATTCCAGCAGATTAAAGGTGTGTTGAAATGTTCCATTTCTGATCGTTGTTATGTTATTCTTCGTGAATACTAGCTTCTGTAGTTTTGGCAGGTCGTAAAACGCCTCAGCATTAATGTCAATAATCATATTATCTTCTAAATTGATCGTTGTTATATTCGGCATGTGAGCAAAAGCGAATTGCTGTAGGATTTCAATTTGATTCTGGGACAAGCCAATATCCTTCAAGTTGGTTAGGTTGGCAAAAGAATACGGTGTTATATCAACAATGTTCCCATACTTTATACTGATCGACCTCAAGCGGGGTAAATAAAATAGTGCCTTTATAGGTATATAGCCCAAAGCGCCATCGACTCGAACGTTAAAGGACAAAGTTTGCAGAGCTGGTTGGGACGCAAAACTCTGCCAGATGAGGTCGTCTCGCGGTATTCCACCGTTGAACACCCAACATTCCGCTTTAGTTGCATTCCTAGGATCTCTAGTGTTCTCGCAGTAGCAGTGAACTTTTGAGCCTCTGTCTGTGATGTCACAAATATTCTTTTGGAAGCCTCCGCTTTTCTCTTTGGGTCGTCGTTTATTATTGTCCCTGGCGCACACGTTTATTGACATTTCATTAACGAGAGCGAAAGTGATCAGTATGTAGATTACGCCGGCGATTCGTTTGTCCATTGTTATCTGGAACAAGCGAGTGATAACGTTAGAACAACGTGTTTGTTGAGATTAGATTTAATTTGTGTTTTGCTTATAAATAGAGGATTGTGTTATATTTCTGTTATGATTGCCTGCTGTATGTGTGTGTGTCTTTGACAAATATGTCGCTGAGTTTTATGTATATTTACTAGCTGTGTACATATTAAAGGGCTTCAATTTTAATATTCTTATACAAATGATATATTTTCAAAAGTTTTGTATAAAATCGAAAGATGTAATGTAATTTGGCTGTCTCGTCACGTATAAATAAATACGTCATGTATGACGTACTATTTTAACGTATTTGATTATTTATTTAATATATAAACTAAATTGTATTTTATCACGGTATTGGTGGTATAACGTTGAAATAAAATATATCTACATAGTTAAAATACTACCCATTTAAAGCCATAGTTCGTTTGATAATTATTATAAACTACATACTTTCTAGTATAAAATTAACTCATTTTATACTAGAAACTATGAAGTAAATTATCATAAAGGCCACATGGCTCTTCTGGGCAATTAACTCATATATTACTATGAGTTAAAACAGACCACCATATTTTAACTTATGTATATAGTTAGGGTTTCTTAGAATGGGTCAATGATATTCGCTTCAAAAAAGCTTAGGTATATCTAAGTTTCTTTTTTTTTTTTTAAAGACGGAGCTCTCTGATTGCTTAACGTATTATCAGGCTAACACCGTTCACAGAAAAGCTGTATGCGCTATATTGCAGACTTGCTTTCATTAGTCAATCCTGGTTTATTTTTAGTACATATCTATACACATAAATATTTATTATAACATGAAGTCCTTGGCGCATCCTGTCTATCTGTTTAATGTAATAAACTAAAGAACTACCAAACAGATTTTTGTACAGTTTGCTCTTATAGTGAGAGGCTTGAGGAAGGTTTTAGTATGTAAATCATGCGAGTGAAGCGGCGGGCGAAGTTTAGTTATGATTCATCATCAGCCTTTAACATTCCACTGCTGGACTAGGCCTCTCCTTTGAAAGGAGGAATTGGCCTACTATACCACGCTGGCCAAACGGGTTGGTATAGGGTTTGTGTCGAGTTTTCCTTCCCTTACAGTGCTGTTCCATGCATAATATGCTACCTCTGTCGGCTCTTACGACACCCATGGTATGATTTGGGGTGGTGACAATCCGTATTCCGAATCCGTCACCAAACGAACTAGTTATTATTATAAAGGAGTTAATGAAATCCCCCAGGTCACGGTCTATAAGCGATAAACTCAAAAATGCCGAACGTACTTTTGTCCGGTTTTTCCCAATGGATAGGGTGATTTCCGAGAAATGTTTAGGTGTAGTCTACCATTTCTTTATAGACTCACGCCTGTATCCCCGAAGAGGTCGGCAGATGTGTAATATTACACCCACATTACGCCATGAATTTTTAGGTCCACGTAATAGGCCGCGAGCCTATTGCCGTTACCGGGCACATCACCAGACTCCGTGCTGCTACTGAGAATTCGGGAAAACCCAGTAGCACTTTGCCCAACCCGGGAATCAAACCCGGGGCCTCTGATCAGCAGTCGCAGACGCTATCCACTGGACCACGGAGGCAGTCCATTTTATATAAATCAAAATGGTTTTTCCAGCGTCTAACAAAATGTGCTCAATTGTTAACATTTAATCAACTAATTTGGATTAGGAACCGTTGAACCACTATAATAAAGCTTGTATACTTCATTATGACATTAATTTTTACATTCTTCTATATTAACTTGCAGTGATTGGTAGTAAAACGATATAACTATGTATATTTAGAAATATTATACGCGAATACGTGGAAATATAAATATGAAAAAGAAACACCAAAACGATGTAAAATGTATTGAAAACTGGAAATAATACCGGTTAAACGTTAAACTCTAAACAGAAAAATACTCTCAAGATTGTTATATTCTGTAACCAAAGTAACCCTTAACCATCACATTGGATTCCATATGACCGTTACCACTTCCGTAAATACTTTTCTCTATAATCTAGTTGTAATTCTTGTGTGGATATACTTGGAAGTATTATTAAGTAGCGAGAAAATACAAAACAGTGGGAGTTAGATTTTAGATAAAATATCACATTCAAAGTGTTAAAGAGGGGCTTAAGTCCAGCAGTGGACTGCAAAGGCTATACAAGATTTCAAGATGGAGAATTATTTGGGTCAGTATTATCTACTTTGAGTCTTTCATATTGCAAATTTCAACGGATTGTACTTTGAATGTGATTATCTCAAAAACTACTAATACGATAGCTTTGATAAGGTTTTTAGTAAGAAAATAATGTCATAAATTTTTACACTGCAAAATATTTTAGTAATAGGTACTTGAATTCAAACAATTTGAAAGATTCAAAAGGCTTAGCAGTCGTGTTATATCAAATAATATAGTTAGCCCCTGCTAACGTGCGTTTTTAATTTCTATCAAATAATTGTAATTAATTGAGTTGTTTTGATAAAAAATTAATAAACCAGAAAATAAAACATCTATGATAATGGTAGGAAGTCTTTATGAGTAGAACATTACCGTGACGCCTGAAACGACAAAATTGTCGCACGGGTGATTGGTTTGTAGGTGGTGAGCCAGACTCAATCACTCGCCGATCAAAAAAAGAAGAGAATCAGGTTTTACTTACAAATGAAAACACTTTTAGAATAGTACACTTCACGATATAATTGCCTATATAGGTAGATACAATGCAGCTACTTTAAAACTAAGACTTTTAATAATTGAGAACATAAGAAATTCAGGGCGTGGTCCGATAAGTATAGCTGTTGGTATTCACTGGTGTTTCGAAGGCCAGGGTCTTGATAGGAAGAAGACTTAACTGGTGGCCGTGAGCTGGCGCAGAGGGCAGATTGAACAGCGTCGCACGCTTATATATGGCGTGCGGGGCGCGCGGGCAGAGGCGCTCCCTCCTACGTTGGTCGTCACAATCCTGACGGAGATGCACGACGTCACACACCCCCCTTTTTAGGGCAGAATTTTCCCTAGGGAAAATTCTCTTGGTTAGCAGCTCATTGAGGATTACCTGTAATCAAGTAGTGGAAGTGGTGTCAGTATTTTAAGTAAACAACCAAACTTACATAACTACATTAGCTATAAATATAATATTTGACCCACAATAAACTAACAGACCCGTCGTCCATAAAGCTGCCACACACTACATAAGTGCTTAGGCCATAACATAACAACAGAATATGACAGACAACTATTAAAGGCGAGAAGCGCTTAGGGTAATACACGAGATCAAAAGGGACGTCATTAAGAATGAGTTACAGGTATAAGAAGTTACGTCCAGCCCTACGAATTCTTAGGTTCGGCACCTTGACCACTAGATAAACAAAATGCTAAGTCATAGTTAGGTATAAAAAAACAGAATTTATACAAAAGTTAAACAAAAATAAATTCAAGTTGCAGACTAGAAACCGACTACCGAATTACAAAAGAACAACAAAATACATAATTATTTTGCTCAATTTAATTACAAAGACCACGATTGTCCACGGTGAATGAACACACTATTAAAGTAAACAATGATGAATCATAAGTTCGGTATCTATCTACCGGCGCGTCACTGAGTGAGCGCATGCGCATCGCAACAACAAACTAGGTATATTTTAATTAGATATTAAGTACTATTTGACTGTTCCGAGTTCGCGACGCTCGGTCAATCACACACAATAATCCTTTATAAAAGTATGTATATATAATAACAATTCGATTGTAAAATCGACACAAAGTTATGAACAACAACAATAAAAAATTTCAGAACAAAGCACAGAACAAATAATACGCCAACAAAGTAGACATTAAAATAAATAGACCTCCAGAAAAGACCACAAGCGATAATCGAACTTGTATATTCGGCTGACAGTGACCTTTTAACCACTGATCCACAGGGTAAAAAAAACTATATATTTAGTTTATAGTAAGATATTTTAAATCAATCTTTAACACAACATTTGGGCACATAACTGCGCAGCAATTTAAAAATAAGTGTATTTTACGATATAAAAATTTTTGCTACCCACAACAAAAAATAATAATATATAGTAGACACTACTACAAACGGTAACATAAATTAGAGAACATTCGTTTGGAAAAATAAACAATGTATATGTTACAAGTAGGTATTCTTTTCAACATTTTATTTCAACATTAGATTTTAAAATTAGTGCCAATAAATATTAACATTGTCTATTATAAGAAAGATTGTGGATGTAGTAACATGCACAAAAACAACACATTTTATTTTATCATTTTGTTATTAAAGTTTATGTATTTATTTATATTAAACCAATATTTTAAAACAACAAATAGGCATTTATATTGTGAAGGTATTTATGAGCGATAACTCATCGCACGAGTTTATGTAGGTATTTTACAACAAATGCCAGACACCTGGCAATTAGTGATTACGCGCAACGCGTTAGAATAATATAACACAAAGGGTTGACCAACAGTAGGCAAAAGATACTGGGTTCTCGGCTCCAGTAGTGACCCAAAAAGAAAAAAATATACATTTACACATATTATATTATTATATACACTAAGGTCAGACAGAATGACCATCATACGCTTAAATTATTTAGTAAGCGTGGGTTAAAATCTTATATAAAACGACTTAACCCTATTTTTTTAAACACTTTTTTTGTTAATTAAAACACACAATTTATTGTTATTACCTTATAGACAACAACATAAGTAGGGTTACCTAAGAACCCTTAAACACCAAAAACCTTTAGTCGGAACTTGAGAGTTTAAAATGTAATGCCAAGAACCGTTAGTAGAACTTGAACATTTTAAGAACGAGTCTTCACCACGTTAGTATTGTAGTGAAAACAGGTATAGAACAACAAAAGTATCAGGTAAAACACTAAAAGACAACAAAAATCATCGATAAATCGATGCAATCACGCGGTCTAGCCACAGCGGTAATTCAAGTTTAAAATTCCAACGTTTTAAAGATGCGTTGTCGGTATAAACAACAGACTCCATAACACTTTTAGGCCGACAATGCCCGTTCTTCACAGCAAGAAGAACAGAGAAGAATACCAATTATCTCTTGTTTAGCAAGAGCAAAAGTACCATTAGAAAATGGCAAAACAGAACACATACATCATCAGAATCAGGTAGCAAACAGCACCCAATCTTCTCCCATTTAGCAAGAGAAGGAGAACATTATATAAATGGCAAAAGAGAGCACCATCGGAATCTGACAGCAAAAAGCATCCATGCGCATTTAGTAGCATCCATACGCATTTAGTAGCATCCGTACAGATTTCACATAGCAAATAGGGTCAACACACGGCTAGTAGACGCCGCGTGGACTACAAAGCACTCCGAATTATCTGGTCAAAACAGCAGGAAAAAAACAGCCGATCAAAGGCCAGACAACAGCCTATCAAAGGCTAGCAAAGGCTAGAATAGAATAGCCTTTCCCAAAGCTACCAACTCAGCAAACCAACAGCAATGGAAAGAAAAAGAAAATTAACTTTAGAGGTTAACTTATTGATTAATTACTTTTACAGGTAAATTATTTAGTTATTTATTATTTATGTACATTAATGATATAAAGATGCGAGATTTTGAGCAAAGTTATTTGTATAAAGCAATTATTTAAGAAAGAGTTTAGTAAAGACTTTAAAAACTTCTTTAAAGCAATTTTAACAGTTTAATTTACACAATCGCATGAGACAAAATATAACAGAGAAACGAACCCATGAAGAATAATGGCAAAAAAATATAATTAATTACACTGCAATTTTCAGTAAAATTACACCCATACTAGTGAAAGAAAATGAAGTGCGTAATTGCGTATTGTAGGAAGAGAATATAATAAAATGTAAAATGCGTCCAAGAGAAATTGAAATTGTAGGTAGATAAAACACGTGGCTTCGTTGAGCCGGCATAATAACATAAGAAATTCAGGGCGTGGTCCGACAAGTATAGCTGTTGGTATTCACTGGTGTTCCGAAGGCCAGGGTCTTGATAGGAAGAAGACTTAACTGATGGCCGTGAGCTGGAGCAGAGGGCAGATTGAACAGCGTCGCACGCTTATATATGGCGTGCGGGGCGCGCGGGCAGAGGAACTCCCTCCTACGTTCGACGTCACAATCCTGACGGAGGTGCACGACCGACGTCACAAAATGAAGAATAAAATGTTTGTCGATCTCAGAGCTGTAATGTCATTATCAACTGCACAAAGCCAACAATATCCTCAGTAATAAAAGGTTGATAAAATAATCCTTTAAGCAAAAATATAAAAGCTTTTATTTCAAGTAGTTAATTTTCATTTTACTCCTTTTGTTCTGTATAACTTTTATAATTTAATAGTGAACCTTTAAAGACGACAAAGAAAATAAATCATGAAAATGTAAACGAATTGAAGTTCTTGAGAGGTGAGATAGACACTGGTAAGTATTTTATGATATTGTTTAACTTTAAAAAACGTAATATATTTTATGATTTGAGTGGTAGCTTTATTAATTTCAGAACGAAGTCAAACAAAGGAAATCCCACTCTCTCAAAAGACATTAATAAAATTGAAATTCACAGTATCATAATTGATGCGTTGTTTTAAGAATGCACACGTGGCAGGATCCATTATTAGGCGGGTCCACACAGAGCGAGCAGCCGCGCGAGGCATTTGCCGTGCTAGGAAATTCTGTAAGAAGGTAGTACCTCTCTAGTCAAGTCGACCCAGCCATGCTGAAATTACCTACCAAGGCTCAATCGCATAGATGGCGCAATAGTATAAATGCTCTTCTCACTAATTTCTCACACCTTTAACATAGAGTATTAGGTGTAATCCAAAAAAAAGTACACATTTCAACAATTATGCTGTTTTAGCTGTTTAGGAAAAGAAGGCAGCGATAGCCGAGTGAATATACCAACAGACGCTATGCAGAGGGTATCGGATACGAATCCACGGCGCTCACCACTGACTTTTCGAAGTTAAGTGCCCTTTGGGTTGCGGAGGTCAGACGACAGTCGCTCTGTACAAAAGTTGATATTCTGTCAAATCTGGTTAGACTAGTAAGCGGACCCCGAGCTCCAAGGCGAGAAGGCTTGGATGAAACTGGGATAACGCTAGGACGACGATGAGCTTTTAAGGAAAAGATCAGCAACTTACACATGTAACTAAGAATTATATAAAGTTTGTCAAGTCCCCGCGATACACAAATAATGTATTTCCAGTGCCAAGGTTATCTTTTATAAACTAATCAGAAACAGCCACATCCAATCTTTGATTGCAGAGCCCTTAACCATTGCTTAGCGAAACACCTTTCACATTGCTACATATGTACGTACATACATAGCCTCACGCCTGTATCCCGAAGAGGTAGGCAGAGACTAAGGAACGCCATTTGCAATGATCCTGACATATCTCTCTTGCTTCGTTATCTGTCATTAAAAACATTGGTTTTATGTATAATATAATTTTAGCTACTAGTGCAATCTTAACTTTCTTCTTTAAAATGTTCAATAAGAAATGCGTATAATACATACATACATAAATATATTGTCGATTAAGGATCGGCACATATCTGACGGAAGATGCGTCGAACGTATCTTCGGTCGCGTCTATTCCGTCAAATGAGTACCGACTCATTTGATACGCTCGAAGCATTTTCCGTCAGATGTGTACCGACACATCTGATGGAAAATGCTTCGAGCGTATCTACATCGGTCGCGTCTATTCCGTCAAATTAGACCTGCTACATTACGCGTCTAGTCAGTTTCTGCGTTCAGCAACTACAGTGCGGTTGCTTTGTATGACATTTAATTTTAAAACGTCGCCCAACGCGTCAGTCAAAATTCACGTGTTACTTTGCGTACAGCGCCATCTATTGAGGCGAACGTTGAACTAGATTTGGTGGCGCCTCTGAATCTATTTTACGGAACTAGCAAATTATAATGCTGCTAAATTAAAAGTGCAGTCAGCTTTAACCGAGTTTCATGGTATTTTTGTTCTCCCTAAATTAGACTTATTGTTTCTTATGAATTACTATTTGACTTCTAGGAAGATTGAATAGGCTGACCGGGACCGACGGCTTAACGTACTATCCGAGAAACGGCACGAGTAATGGGATCGATAATAAAAAATATTCCTTAGAAGAACCTACCTTATAAAAGAAACTCACGGTCCAATTTTCGTGCTTAGAGCTTCAGTAGTTTATTCCCTGCCATGATATGTTAGGACATTTGATTTTATAAATGAAATATAAAAATATTATAATTATAGCAATTTTTAGTGACAACGTATATAGCTATGTTATTTTTTGAGGTAAAGGCACTTATTTTCAATAAAGTACGGTACTACTAATAACACACACATAATTAACATTTGTTTTACTATTCATTATTGATACTGATTAGTATTGATTTCAACCGAAATACGAAAGAACGAAAACTGTTATTTGCTGTCTTCTGTTACTCGATATCTTCGTTACTCAGACTAGCATTTTCCAAATTGAAACTTAAATGCTTCCCTATTCTTCTAGTGACAAGAAAGTGACATGGGACTGTTTTACGTAGAAGTTTGTTTTCCCATATTATTTGACATAAAATGACGCCAAAATGTAAAACCGGTCAGTTTACTAATCTAAATTATCCCTAATAATAGGTATCAAAAATTCGCCAGTATAATATTGTTACGGACGGGGAAACGGGATTGGAAGGAAACACCGAGTAGCACTGATGACACTTTATTCGACTTCACACACACGATGCGTCGTTCAATTTCGACGCGGACAGCACCAACACTAGCTTCTTTTGCACTGCACTTTACTGCACTTCACTACACTATACTTTCACTTCACTTTATTTCACTACTACTTCTTTCTTCCTTTTACTTCTTCCTTTTCTTCTTCACTTTACCATTTTTCAACTTAAACTGGTGCTCAGCGCGTCTACACCGCCTTATATACCCCTAGGAATGTTCTAGATCCACTAATTTCGATTGTCATTTCATAATTCAATTGTTTTTTAATTTAATTTAATTATTGTGTTTTGTGACGACGGTTTGACATGACACCGACCGTCACAATATCATATTTTTGTATCACGTACAAAAGCGATATATCATTTTTTTGGTAATCAAGTTAGAACTTAGTTTAGGTTTGCCTAGTGTTTATTTTTGAATAACTGCCTCTGATATATCGTTGAAAGAAATAGGGTATCTCTATGATAACCCTTGTGACAATGCAATGTGAGTATAATTTATAGACTCACGACTGTATCCCCGGAGCGGTAGGCAGAGGTGTAAGTAATATTACACCCACATTTCGGCGAAATTTTTTTTAGGTCCCACGTAATAGGGGGCGAGCCTATTGCCGTACCGTATAATTTATGTTTTGTAGTTTTTGTATATTTTTTATAGTTTTATTACGATTTGCATCAGCGGGGCAGAATGTAGGTCAGTAGGTAGAACAGAATAAGATAAGACAGGGTAATGCGTAGTAAGCTTAGTGTATACTAAATAAGTAAAATAACGCACATGTCTTTGATCCGATGTAAAGCTGTTTCGTCGTGTTTACGTCTCAATAGGGTAGTTTCCAGGGTCAAAATAATTACATTTTATTTAGTCCGTATTTTAGATTATAAAAAAATATTGGACACGTATTTTTTCTTTTTTCGATTAAATAAAAAATAACAAAGATATAGCCCATTAAAATTACGTGTGACGTCATCTAGTGCGAAAAAATGCAGCACGGCGTGACGTTATTCGTAACTTTAATGAGCTATATCTTGGTCATTTTTGGTTTAATTTACAAATAAAAAATTACCTACGTATAGCTTATTTTTTAATAATCTAAAGGACGGACTTATAAAATTTGTTTCGTCAACTAGCCTAATACTTACAGTCATTCATTACGACACTACAAGTCACTTGTGGACTAAAAAAATATATTTCAATGACTAAATAATTATGACCTCTATAGTTAAATTATCTGAGCTTTAACTCATCAGCTTATTGTTCTTATCTGGAGCATCCCTTTCTACGCAAGCCAAGCGCTACAAGCCACACTCCGCGAGTCTAGTCCAGTCAATTTAGGGGTTGACCTCGGAAAATCGACATACTCAGTATATTATAACGTAAAAACTTGTATTTTGGCATCCTAAAACTGTTCTCAAAAGTCACATACAATTGGATGTCCGCAAGTTCTAAATTCAGGGGTCAAAGGTCACAAAAATCGATTTATTTTACATTTTTGGCAAATATATCGTTTTCTATGGGTTTCACGCTATTTGTATTTGTAATCAATATATTAAGATACTAAAAGCGTGTGGAAAGGTATACCCATAATCGTATGTTCCAAAGCGATCAGAAGTCTGTTTATAGAACTTGGTAACAATCAGACCAGTGTGTGAGTGATAGCGATCGGCCAGAGGATGCCGAGGTTATAGCCTTCTGGCGTAAAATCTGGTCAACGCCTGTCACTCATACTGAGGATGATTGGATATGTCAAGTAGAGCAAGCATGTGAACCTATTGAGAGGATGCCAGATGTAAATATTGAAACTGCAGACGTAGCCAATGCCATCCGTACAGCATCGAACTGGAAGTCGCCGGGACCGGACGGCTTACATAACTTTTGGTTCAAATGGCTACGTAGTTCACATGCTTGCTTGGCTTCACAGTTTCAATCATCCTTAGAGTCTGCATTGTTACCAAGTTTTATGACTAAAGGCATTACCCACTTGCTCCACAAGTCGGGTAGCACCGCGGATCCCACCAATTATAGGCCAATCACGTGCCTACCAACAATATATAAATCACTTACATCCATTCTAACAAAGCAAAATTAATTTACATATATCAGACAATAACATCATGTCGGTATGTCAGAATGGATGTAAGAGTGGGGCCCGCGGTACTAAGGAGCTACTCCTCATAGATATGGCCATTAGCCAACAGGCTCGCCGTAACCGAAAGAGTCTGTCCACATGCTGGATAGACTACAAGAAGGCCTACGACTCTGTGCCTCATTCATGGCTTCTGAGGGTGCTGGAATCGTATAGAGTAGATGCAAATCTATGCGCCCTCCTGAGGTCATGTATGGGGCAGTGGAGGACGGTTCTTCACTATCCAGGGTGTCGACAGGGTCTTGGTAACGGCGAACTTATTAAGATAGAGCGGGGTATCTTTCAAGGTGACAGCCTGAGTCCCTTGTGGTTTTGCCTAGCCTTGAATCCCCTTAGCACATTGCTGGGAGATTCAAGGTTAGATTATAAGTTGCGCAGGAATGGTCAAGCTATATCCCACTCGTTATTTATGGATGATCTGAAATTATTTGCCTGCAGTGAATCCCAACTGACAGCGCTACTGAGGGTCACTGAAAACTTCAGTAGCTCTATCAGAATGGAATTTGGTGTAGATAAATGTGCAGTTATGCATGTAAAACAAGGTAGGGTAGTGCAATCTGATGGTGTACATCTATCAGATTTCACTCAGTTTAGATCAATCCTCGCAACTGATACCTATAAATACTTGGGTATGTCGCAAGCTTTGGGCATCAACGAGACAGACATGAAATAAGCGTTGCGGGAGCGCTTCTTTGGTCGCCTGAAAAAGTCCTGAAGAGTCTTCTTTCAGGCGGCAACAAGGTGCGAGCCTGTAACGGTTGGGTCTTGCCACTCTTGATGTACTCTTTCGGCATACTCAAGTGGACTCAGACTGAACTGGACGAGATTGATAGGCGAGTCCGTTCACTGTTGACCACATATCGAATGCATCACCCACGTTCGTCTGTAATGAGGTTGTACATCCCGCGGAAGTGCGGGGGCCGAGGGTTTCTAAACGCTAAGACCCTACACAACCGCGAGGTGTACAACCTTAGGGAATATTTTCTTAAGGGCAGTGTGGATGTGCATCGGGATGTGGTTGCAGTTGACGGTGGCCTAACCCCGCTCTCTTTGGCGAAAGAGAACTGGCGCAGGCCTGTATCTTTAGGCGTCGACGACCGCAGGCTTGTGTGGCAGAGCAAGGAGCTGCATGGTAGATTCTACCGGGCCCTTCACGGACCTGATGTAGATCAACTAGCTTCTGTGGCCTGGCTACGTTTTGGTAATCTCTTCGGAGAAACCGAAGGTTTTGTCTGTGCAATTGCAGATGAAGTTATCAAGACGAGAAATTACCGGAGGTATATCATGAGGGACGGCACAGTAGATATGTGTCGAGCTTGCAACCGACCTGGTGAGTCCCTCAGGCATATAGTCTCCGGTTGTTCTCGTCTTGCTAATAGCGAGTACTTGCACAGACACAACCAAGTAGCCAGGATCATACATCAGCAACTGGCTCTGCGATACGGGCTTGTAGACGTCGAGTTGCCATATTACAGGTACAGCCCTGAGCCAGTTCTTGAGAATGGTCATGCAACATTGTACTGGGATCGATCTATTGTCACAGATAGGACTGTTGTTTGCAACAGGCCTGATATTGTGATAATAGATCGATCAGAGCGCCGCGCAATGATTGTTGACATTACTACCCACATGACGAGAATCTCGTGAAAGCAGAAAAAGACAAACAAAAGAAATATTTGGACTTGGCTCACGAGATTGTCGATATGTGGGATATTGATTCAGCAATCATTGTTCCGATAGTTGTGTCCGTTAATGGACTTATAGCCAAAACCCTCGAACGCCATCTAGAGAGGTTGAAACTAGGCAGCTGGGTCAAGAGTTTGATGCAAAAGGCAGTTCTTCTGCAAACGGCACGCATTGTGAGGAAATTTCTGGCTCTGGAGCCCTAACCACCGGTGACTTGGATCCTATTCCCGTCGTCGGTGGGAATCTAGTTTTATATTTTTAAATATCATTTTTACTTTTTTAGAGTGTTATATTTAAAAATGTAAAAGATAGGATAAATATGAAAATAAAGAGAATACATACAAACATACATACATATCGTCACGCCTTTTATCCCCGAAGGGGTAGGCAGAGGTGTATTTCTACACCCACTTTTCGCCAGATTTACTTTAGTCCCACGTAATAAGGGGCGAGCCTATTGCCGTACCGGGCACATTTCCAGACTCCGTGCTGCTACTGAGAATTTCGTGACAGAAAAACCCAATAACACTGCCCGACCCAGGAATCGAACCCGGGACCTCTCGATCCCACGCGCACATTTATGCCGCGAGACCAACGAGGCAGTCTCATAAAGAGAATAATAATAATAATAATATTGGTAGCGCCATCTACCTTCCTATATATAACTAATCGCATCAACATGAATCGTTCCACGCTTGTCTAGTGCGAGCGATATCATATTTCCGTCCCTCTCTTTCCCTCTCCCTGGAAGAGGCACTGCCTTGCGCCTGATTTCGTCGCCGCGATCGTGAACGCGAAGGACAGTCTCGAACATTCCGCTCGCTGAGAACGCCGTCTCGATACCGCTCCGCGCCGCACCGCTGTATCGCCGTCTCGTTCGTACCGCGCCGCTCCCGTATGTGTTTGTCACCGCTTCCACCAAGGAAAACCCGCTCGTGAGTGAAGTGAAAACAAGCAGCTGTATCACGAAACCACCAAGGCTGTATAAGGTAGGTGCCTTCCATCCTTGAAGTATCCTATACCCACTCCATCACCTCCTCCCGTATCCATCTCCTCTTCCCTTATTCCCTCCTAGGCGGCTAAGAACCGCTATCCTCTCTATACAGTCCATTAATCCTTCCCAAGTCGCCTAGAACCTAATCGGTTTCGGCACCACGCCATACCATTTTTTTTTATCCATACGAGTCGGATTCATTTACGTTTTATACGTTATACCGCTATACCTAGGCAGTTATAGCACCTAGCTATACTCCTAATATATTCACATAACCGTCACATGGTTATTTCCGCCCGCATTAGTAGGTAAACTTTTATGTAGCTACCTACTTATTAAATTATTATTTCTGCAACTATCATAGTTGTCTTATAAATCTCATATTTCAATCAACTTTTATTTCCTCAGCTCTAAAGTGTTGCCTAATTAGCCTACTTAGGTAAAATAATAGATACATCAGATATTCTTATTTTGTTTCGTTCTCATTAGCTTATACTTACGTAAGCATGTCACAACAAAAGAAGTCACGCGTGTCGGAAGACAAAGAGATGACAATCTTAGAAGCAAAACGCAATATTTTATTTGAGCGCATCCAAAACATATATGAATGCTCAAAAACCGCATCTATGTCTGACAGCAATAGCGAAGCATTTCTCAGTTATTGTATAACAGTAGATAGTATTCGAACAGATTTTCATAAGTTGTTAGACGATTATAACGCAAGATTACTTTCTATCAATCCTGATGAAAAACCGAACTATCAGGCGTATACCGCATTCGAAGATCTCTATTGTATTATTAAGCGTATACAATCGCAATTGGAGGGTAAATGTTCGGCAGAGCCCGTTGCCCGCAAACCGAGATTACCGCCAATCGAGATTATGTCGTTTGACGGAGATATACGAAATTGGCCGTTATTCTATGCGAGTTTTAAGTCTACGGTGCACGATAATGGTTCTCTGACAGACGCTGACAGGTTGTACTATTTAATAGGTAAACTGTCACCGAAGGCCCAGTCCGTATTTGCAGGTGTCACACCCAGTGCTGAGAATTATCAGGTCATATTTCAGTCACTACTTGACAGATATCAAGACACGCGCGTTCTAGCGTCTACGTACTTTGACCAAGCTTTAAATCTCAAACTGTCCAGCAACGCGTCTGTCTCGAATTTCCAGCTGTTTATTGATAACTTCGTAACCGCGGTTAATTCTCTTAGGAATTTAAAATTAGAAGATCTTTCCGACTTTATGTTGCTTCAACTCGCTTTAAAAAAGTTTGACACTGATACAATTCGCGCATTCGAGATGACGGAACGCAATAATAAAATACCTACACTAGATAGTTTTATTTCGTTCATCAAAGATCAGTGTCGAATATTTCATAATACGCAGTCTGGTTCACCTGGCCCGTCTAACACTAACAACAACAAACAAAGGTTGAATAAATCGCGAAATAGTAATAATAACTCAGTCCCTAATCCACAATCTTACGTAACATGTTCGGAATCTAATAGTAATAATTCACAGAAGTGTCTGTGCAGTAATATAGTGCACGACCATTACTATAAGTGTCCCACCTTTAATGATTTAAATCCAATTGCTCGTTTTAAAAGCGTAAAAGATAACAAAGCTTGCATTAATTGCTTAAGCATAAAACATAAAACGAGTAATTGTTCCAGTAGAACGAGATGTCGCACCTGTAAACAAAAACATCATACACTGTTACATTTGGATAAAAATAACCGGTTGTCAAGCCAATCCGCTAACCTTGACACACTCGCGCCGCAGGTGCAGCAGACCACGGTAGCTGCGCCTTCCGCGTCTGAGGGCGAAGTATCGTTGTGTATGACATCCATTGCGCGGGCGACGCGCCCGCGAGGACGGCACTCGCGCATCTATAATGATCCGCGCAGGGCCAAAACGCAGTGTACGGCGTCTAACACGGTACTGTTGGCGACAGCGCAAGTTATCGTACATGATGTTAATGGGTCGCCGCACATGGTACGTTGTCTGCTAGATAGCGCATCTCAGACCAATCTAATAACATCGGAATGCTTCAAACGCCTCGGCTTATGGAATAACTTTAAAAATAATAACTCAACCGTCAAAGGGATAGGCGGATCAGAAAGGCATTGCAGGGGTTCCGTAGATGTTAAAATACATTCGCGTTTTGATAGGAACATTAATTTTAACATTTCTTCGCTTATCGTGGAGCGTATCACGGACGCATTGCCGAACGCTAATGTAGACGTAGCATCACTCACTCATCTCGAATCATTGCCGTTAGCCGACGCGGAGTTTGCGAATCCGGCAGGCATTGATCTTTTGATCGGAGCTTCAATATTTCCGCACTTGCTACTAACTAACATAGTTCGTAGTGAGCGATATGATTTACCGCCCGCTATTGAGACGGTACTTGGGTATGTGATTATGGGTACCGTACCTACGTTACATACTTCTCATTGTATTACGTCTTGTTGTTGTTCTGCTCTTCAAGAGATCAAGGTGGGTGCTAAAACTGTGTGTAAGATAAAGCTCTAATTAGCTATGCTATGCTATGCTGCGCCATGCTGCGCTATGCTGCGCTATGCTGCGCTATGCTGCGCTATGCTGCGCCATGCTGCGCTATGCTGCGCCATGCTGCGCTATGCTGCGCCATGCTGCGCTATGCTGCGCTATGCTGCGCCATGCTGCGCCATGCTGCGCCATGCTGCGCTATGCTGCGCCATGCTGCGCTATGCTGCGCCATGCTGCGCTATGCTGCGCCATGCTGCGCTATGCTGCGCTATGCTGCGCCATGCTGCGCCATGCTTCGCCATGCTGCGCCATGCTGCACTTTGCTGCGCCATGCTGCGATATGCTGCGCCATGCTGCGCTATGCTGCGCCAAGCTGCGCCATGCAGCGCTATGCTGCACTATGCTACGCTATGCTACGCTATGCTATGCTAAGCTACGCTACGCTACACTATACTATACTACACATCCGCTTTGTATATAGATGACATTGCCTGTAATGTCATACCCGCTCCGCTAGCAATTTCGCTTTGTGAAGAGCTTATTCAGCTTTTCAAGCGAGGCCAGTTTGATCTTGTCAAATGGACAAGCAACTCTAAGGAGGTTCTCGCACACATACCAGATTCTCATAAAGCTTCTCCAGACATTGAGTTTGAGAAGTCTGTACCGCATAAGGTTCTCGGTTTACGCTGGGACAAATCCTGCGATAGTTTTCGGTTTGACGTCTCACCACCAGATGATAAGTGCACCAAACGCACTATGCTGTCCATAGTGGCTCGACTATGGGACATAATGGGTTTGTGGCTCCCACAATTTTGTACGCCAAGCTCTTGATCAAAGAGCTTTGGCTATCAAAGTGTGAGTGGGATGAAACACCCCCTGACCATATTGTCGCCGCTTGGGGCCAGTTTGTATTGAGCTTACCGCGCTCAATCAAATTACTATTCCGCGTCATCTTGGGTTGGTAGATGGATGTACCATCAACTTAATAGGTTTCGCTGACGCCAGCGAGCGTGCTTACGGCGGAGTCGTATATCTGCAAGTCCGCATTGGTTCTAACTACTCGGTGCAGTTAGTTTGTGCCAAGTCCAAGGTCTCGCCTGTTAAAACCATTTCGGTTGCAAGTCTGGAGTTGTGCGCGGCCCTTCTGCTGTCTCAGTTGCTCCGCAAGGTTCAAGACACAGTTTGCCCCACTACCTCATTAATAAAATACACGCATTTTCCGACTCCAAAGTAGTGCTCGCTTGGATTCATTCTTCTCCTCACCGCTGGCAGACTTTGTCGCCAACCGCGTTAGTAAATTGATTGAACTTGTTCCCGCTACTTGTTTCAATCACGTCGCGGGTTATCGTACTCGTCTTCAGAAAGAACTTTCCATAGATCATATTGACTGGAAGTTTATTCCACCAGCATCACCACATTTCGGTGGATGTTGGGCAAGCATGGTCAAAGTAATTAAAACGCATCTCTTCAAAGTTATAGGTCAACAGATCCTCTCTTACGAAGAGCCTTTAACTGTCCTTGCACAAGTCGAGGCACTGATCAACTCGCGTCCGCTTCCAACTCAGTGAGATCTAGCCTGAAGTTGGACCTACCTCTTAGTTTAAGTATTTAGTTAGTAGTTTTCGCTATTTTTGCGTTTGTAGTTTTCGCTAAAGTTAGTTTAGATTAATTTTATTGTCATATCGCTGTCTTAGGCTATACAGGGTTATGCGGTAGTACACCCAACATAGCTAAGTTCAATTCTATTTTTTTTTAAAGGCAACCCTTTAGGGCCGGGGGGATATGGTAGCGCCATCTACCTTCCTATATATAACTAATCGCATCAATATGAATCGTTCCACGCTTGTCTAGTGCGAGCGATATCATATTTCCGTCCCTCTCTTTCCCTCTCCCTGGAAGAGGCACTGCCTTGCGCCTGATTTCGTCGCCGCGATCGTGAACGCGAAGGACAGTCTCGAACATTCCGCTCGCTGAGAACGCCGTCTCGATACCGCTCCGCGCCGCACCGCTGTATCGCCGTCTCGTTCGTACCGCGCCGCTCCCGTATGTGTTTGTCACCGCTTCCACCAAGGAAAACCCGCTCGTGAGTGAAGTGAAAACAAGCAGCTGTATCACGAAACCACCAAGGCTGTATAAGGTAGGTGCCTTCCATCCTTGAAGTATCCTATACCCACTCCATCACCTCCTCCCGTATCCATCTCCTCTTCCCTTATTCCCTCCTAGGCGGCTAAGAACCGCTATCCTCTCTATACAGTCCATTAATCCTTCCCAAGTCGCCTAGAACCTAATCGGTTTCGGCACCACGCCATACCAAATATATATAAATATATTTAAGAAACTTATCTGCAAAAATATTGTGAAGATGACATCTAGTGTCAAAACAAACCCGAACAAAACATTTATAAACAAGAGATATAAACAAATAAAATGACTAGAAAATGTTAACGAGAGCAGCTGCTGCACGCCTGCGATCCCCGGACTTGTCGCTCAGCTGCGCCTCGCAGCCGCCGGCACCTGCACCAGCGTCGTCGGCGAGTGTTGAGGCGTCGAGCTCAGCAAGCGACGAGTATTTCTCTCCGCCGACGTCGCCACCACCTGTACGTCGGCGAGGGAGAGGCCGGCCACCGACACGCTTGGGACCCCGAGACCCACCGGTCTCGAACAGGGCCCCCGCTACCGGTGGTGATGTGTACCGCATGAGATGGACTAGTTCAATGAATGAAAACGTCATGCGGGCATATTTTGTGGCCACAGAGGGAGGAACTAACCTCAGTGCGTACCGTGATCGAATGCTGCCTTTGTTTCAGGCGCTTGAGCCAGCTGTCAACACAACGGTTATCGGATCAAGTGCGGCCCATCCAACGGTGTCGTCTGTTGGATGACACCGTGCTTGAGAGACTTCGCTCTGACGTGCAGAGAAGTCTCCCCATCACTTCTCCATCGCAAACTCGGACGGCGGTTGCACAACTGCAACAGGTTGATGTCGCCGATGAAGAGATAGATGACGAGACTTCTCATGTAAGTACCCAGTGCAACGATCAGTTAAGGAGTGCTTTGGAATGTGCTATTGCGGAATACCGATCCATGGACCCAAATGTTTGGCCTCGTTTGCCTCGTTTGCCCATGCATGAGAAAAACATAGCGCTGGTGAGTGCCCTAGATGCATCACTACCAATTTATTTTGAGAATAGTGAAAATCTCGGCGATACACACTCAATCCTTTATTGTGCGGCGGTTGCGGCGTGTCGAGTAGCGGGGGTTACGAGTAAATTTAATGTAAATAATACCGCTATTCGACAGACCGCTGCTGTGCCAGCTTGGCAACGTAGGATTGAGCGTCGTATCGCTGAGACTAGGGCAATAATTGGCAAACTGTCTTGTTTTAGGATGGGCAATACCCGACCGAGAGTGATGCGCTCTCGAGCCTTTGCGGGAACTAATATCAGTTCCCAAGATTATTTATCTCGGGTTACAGAGCACATCGACACCCTAAAACAAAAACTCTATGCATGGGCAAACCGTATAAGGCGATACAAAAAAAGAGTGGATCGGTATTGCCTGAATCGCACATTCCAGAGAGACGAGAGGTGGGTGTACAGAAGGTGGGAGCGACCCGAGACCACGGCCGGTGACGCTGATGGGGGTCGACCGGATGATGATGCTACTAATACATTTTGGCGCAGCATCTGGTCGACGCCTGTCAGCCACACGGAGAGTGATTGGATTGGGACTGTTGAGCGAGTATGCGAACAAATACCAACAATGGAGCCAATATCAATAACAGGTGATGATATAGCCAGTGCAGTCCGTTCGTTACCAAACTGGAAATCAGCGGGACCGGACGGGCTGCACAATTTTTGGCTCAAATGGCTCCGTAGTTCGCATACTTGCTTAGCATCCCAATTCCAATCATCACTGGAATCGGGGTCGCTACCAGATTTTCTAACATCTGGCGTCACTCACCTACTCCATAAGTCTGGTAGTGCCACGGACCCTAAGAATTACAGACCGATAACCTGTTTGCCAACGATATATAAACTCCTTACATCCATTTTGAGAACGAAATTGTCGAAACATATAGCTGATAATTCTATTTTATCTGTTTCTCAAAATGGATGTAGGAGTGGGGCCCGTGGCACTAAAGAACTCCTGCTGATAGACATGGCCATTAGCCAGCAGGTGCGCCGTAACCGAAAGAATCTATCGACATGCTGGATAGATTACAGGAAGGCTTACGACTCCGTGCCACATACATGGCTTTTGAGGGTGCTGGAGTTGTACAAAGTAGATACAACTCTATGCACCTTTTTAAGGTCATGTATGGGGCAATGGAGGACCGTACTGTGCTATCCAGGGTGTCGTTCGAGTTTGGGTTGCGGTGCTCCAATAAGGATCGAGCGAGGTATATTCCAGGGCGATAGTTTGAGTCCTTTGTGGTTTAGTCTGGCCCTGAACCCCCTAAGTACCTTGTTAGAGGCTTCAGGGCTAGGCTATCGGTTAAGGAGAGGTGGTCATGTTACATCTCACCTCCTTTTCATGGATGACCTGAAATTATTTGCCCCGAACAATTTCCAACTGACAGCTTTACTTAAGGTAACCGAAACCTTTAGTAATTCTATCAGGATGGAATTTGGTGTGGTGATGGTAAATGTGCGGTCATGCATGTGAAGAGAGGCAGGATTATGGAATCTGCAGGGATACAACTCTCAGATTCCATACAACTTAGATCCCTCTCCCTAACCGAGACCTACAAATACCTGGGTATGTCGCAGTCTTTGAATATTGCTGAGACTGACATGAAACAGACGTTGCAGGCTCGTTTCTTTGGCCGCCTGAAAAAAGTACTTAACAGTCTTTTATCAGGTGGCAACAAGGTGCGGGCCTGCAACGGGTGGGCCATGCCAGTCCTAATGTATTCCTTGGGAAAACTCAGGTGGACCCAGACGGAACTCGATGCCCTGGATAGAAAAGTCCGTTCAATGTTGACTGCATCTCGGATGCATCATCCACGCTCGTCAGTGATGAGGTTGTACATCCCGCGGAAATGTGGGGGTCGAGGCTTTTTATGTGCAAAGACCCTCCATAACCGCGAGCTGTACAACCTCAGAGAATATTTTCTGGGAATGAACGTGGATGTGCACCGCGATGTAGTTGCCGTTGATACAGGACTTACTCCGCTCGCTCTGGCTAAAGAGAACTGACACAAACCTGCAGTACTTAGTACTGACGACCGAAGAGAAATATGGAAGGGCAAGGAGCTGCATGGACGGTTCTATAGAGCTTTACATGACTCAGACGTCAATTTTAAAGCTTCTATAGCCTGGTTACGTTTCAGTGATCTCTTCGGAGAAACCGAAGGTTTTGTCTTTGCAATTATGGACGAAGTTGTCATGACAAACAACTACCGAAAGTATATACTGAGGGATGGTACGGTTGACATATGTCGGGCGTGTCACCGGCCCGGGGAATCACTCAGGCATATAGTATCCGGTTGTTCGAGTCTTGCCAATGGTCAGTATTTGCACAGACACAACCAAGTAGCCAGGATAATCCATCAGCAACTAGCCCTTAAATATGATCTCATTGGTTCTGAGGTACCGTACTACAGATATATGCCCGACCCAGTTCTCGAAAATGGTTGTGCATTGTTGTACTGGGATCGGTCTATCATTACAGACAGGACTATTGTAGCCAATAAGCCTGATATTGAAGTGATAGACCGAGCAGAGCGACTCGCAATGATAATCGATATCACCATACCGCATGACGGCAATCTCGTGAAAGCAGAAAAAGAGAAAGAGATTAAATATTTGGACCTAGCTCACGAGATTGTTCACATGTGGGATGTGGATTCGGCGATCATTGTGCCGATAGTCGTGTCGGTGAATGGATTAATCGCCAAGAGCCTCGACCAACACCTAAAGAGGCTCACACTAGACAGCTGGATCAATTCTTTGATTCAGAAGGCAGTTCTTCTCGACACGGCGCGCATCGTGAGGAAGTTCCTGTCTCTGAGGCCCTAACCACCGGTGGCTTGGTCCCTGTACCCGACACTGGTGGGTCTCCGTGGTCCCTTTTATATTTTTAAATGTATTTTTTTCTAATTGTACTTTAATAATATAAAAGTGTGCCAAATGAAGAATAATAAATGAAGTTAATAATAATAATATGGCAATGCAGGATTGAGAGTCGTATCGCTGAGACCAGGGCACTCATTGGCAAGCTGTCTTCCCTTAGAGCCGGCAATACACGACCGAGAGTGATGCGCTTTGTGACTCGGGCCTTCGCGGGAACTGGTATCAGTTCCCAAGATTATTTGTCTCGAGTTACAGAGCGCATCGACTTTCTAAAACAAAAGCTTTATGCATGGGTAAATCGTATTCGGCGATATAAAAAAAGAGTGGATCGATATTGCCTGAATCGAAGTTCACATGATGCTTTTTTTTTTTTTTTGGTATCGGGTTGGAAAATCCTCATGGAGTCCCTCCGCCCCGGGGGGGAAGGACGAAGGGGACTGTCAGACTCTTACTGACTAAAAACCAACCCGTGCTCCTCATGTACCCATGTGTCGGAGGGTAGGGTTTCACCAAAGCATTCCTCGCTACCCCCCGACGGGTATTGGCCCGCCAGATGGTCAGGCGGGCCCCGAACGAAACCCCCTTGGCGGCGGATGAAGGTGTTGGCCTCCGCCGCCAAAACACCCAGCGGCCGCAGAGGATAGGGAGGACGGCAACGCAACACCGCATCTCCTCTTCCTCTGCGGCCCCACCGCGACGCAACGATGGTGCGCCCCCATTTGGTCGCGGGAGATAGGGCGCGGGGCAACGCAACACCCACACGCCTCTCCTCCCGCGACCGCACCCGACTGCGAGGGACAGACAGAACTGTTCCCCGCACCCGCACCATGGGACGCATCCTACACAGGCCTCTACCAAGCCCACGTGGAGCGTCCCCTCCCGGGATCCCGCTTAGCTTCACCGTGGGTGGCTTTTAACCCACGGTTACTGAGCCCCCCACCACGACAAGGTGGAGATCCCACGGGGGGAAGTTCACATGCTTGCTTAGCATCTCAATTTCAATCATCATTGGAATCAGGGTCGCTGCCTGATTTTTAACATCCGGCGTTATACACCTTTTTTTTTTTTTTTGGTGTCGCGTTGGAAAATCCTCATGGAGTCCCTCCGCCCTGGGGGAAGGGCGAAGGGGACTGTCAGACTCTTACTGACTTAAAACCAACCCGTATTCCTCACGTACCCGTATGTCGGAGGGTCGGGTATCGCTGAAGCATTCCTCGCTACCCCCCGACGGGTATTGGCCCGCCAGATGGTCAGGCGGGCCCCGTACAAAACCACCTTGGCGGCGGATGAAGGTGTTGGGCTCCGCCGCCAAGACACTCAGCGGCCGCAGAGGATAGGGAGGACGGCAACGCAACACCGCATCTCCTCTTCCTGTACGGCCCCACCGCGACGCAACGATGGTGCGCCTCCATTTGGTCGCGGGAGATAGGGCGCGCGGCAACGCAACACCGACACGCCTCTCCTCCCGCGACCGCACCCGACTGCGAGGGACAGAAGAACTGTCCCTCGCACCCGCCCCTTTGGACGCATCCTGCGCAGGCCTCCGTCAAGCCCACGCGGAGCGTCCCCTCCTGGATCCCTCTTAGCTTCACCGCGGGTGACCAATCCACGGTTACTGAGCCCCCCCACCTCGACAAGGTGGAGATCCCACAGGGGGGATGGGGGCGCTATGCACCTACTTTATAAGTCTGGTAGTACCATGGACCCCAAGAATTATAGGCCAATTACGTGCTTACCAACTTTATATAAACTTCTTACATCCATTTTGAGAACGAAATTATCTAAACATATAATTGATAATTCAATTTTATCTGTTTCCTGTTTCTCGAAATGGATGTAAGAGTGGATGGATGTCTATCAGAAGGAGCTCTTTAGTACCACGAGCCCCACTCGTGGTACTAAAGAGCTCCTTCTGATAGACATGGCCATTAGCCAACAGGTGCACCGTAACCGGAAGAATCTATCGACATGCTGGATAGATTGTAAAAAGGCATACGACTCCGTGCCTCATGCCTCCGTGGCTTTTGAGGGTGCTAGATTTGTACAAAGTAGATACAACTCTATGCACCTTCTTGAGGGCGTGTATGAGGCAATGAAGGACCGTATTGCGCTATCCAGGGTGTCGATCGATCTTGGGTTGCGACGCTCCCATAATGATCGAGCGAGGTATATTCTAGGGCGACAGCCTGAGTCCTCTGTGGTTTTGCCTGGCCCTAAATGCCCTAAGTACCTTATTAGAGGCTTCAGGGCTAGGCTATCAGTTGAGGAGAGGAGGTCATGTGTCATCTCACCTCCTGTTCATGGATGACTTGAAATTATTTGCAACCAACAAATTCCAACTGACTGCATTACTTAAGGTAACCGAAACCTTTAGTAATGCAATCAGGATGGAATTTGGTGTGGATAAATGTGCGGTCATGCATGTGAAAAGAGGCAGGATTATGGAATCTGCAGGGATACAACTCTCAGATTCCATACAACTTAGATCCCTCTCCCCAACTGAGACCTACAAATACCTGGGTATGTCGCAGTCTTTGAATATTTCTGAGACTGACATGAAACAGACGTTGCAGGCTCGGTTCTTTGGCCGCCTGAGAAAAGTACTTAACAGTCTTTTATCAGGCGGCAACAAGGTGCGGGCCTGCAACGGATGGGCCATGCCAGTCCTAATGTATTCCTTTGGCATACTCAGGTGGACCCAGACTGAACTAGATGCCCTGGATAGAAAAGTCCGTTCAATGCTGACTGCATCTCATATGCATCATCCACGCTCATCGGTAATGAGGCTGTACATCCCACGGAAATGTGGGGGTCGAGGCTTTTTATGTGCTAAGACCCTCCACAACCGCGAGGTGTGCAACCTCAGAGATTATTTTCTGCAGATGAGTGTGGATGTGCATCGCGATGTAGTCACAATTGATACCGGGCTTACCCCGCTCGCTCTGGCTAAAGAGAACTGGCACAAACCTGCAGTACTTAGTACTGAGGACCGACGAGAAGTATGGAGGGGCAAGGAGCTGCATGGACAATTCTACCGGGTCTTACATGAGTCCGATGTGAATTTTAAAGCTTCCATCTCCTGGCTGCGATTCGGTGATCTCTTTGGAGAAACCGAAGGTTTTGTCTTTGCAATTATGGACGAAGTTGTCATGACAAACAACTACCGGAAGTACATTCTGAGGAATGGGACGGTAACCACCGGTGGTTTGGTCCCTGTACCCGACACCGGTGGGTCTCCGTGGTCCCTTTTATATTTTTAAACATTTTTTTAAATTTAGTTTATTAATAAAAAAATAACTACGTGAAATGTTATAAATAAAGTGAATAATAATAATAATAATCTTTATTGTACACCAAATCAATTTTACACAGAAATTACAGCAGATTAATACATGTTGCACAAACGGCGGCCTTATCGCTAAAAAGCAATCTCTTACAGGCAACCCTAATGGAAAAGAGAAGTAAGGAGCCAGACATAGGGCAGTTTTGGCGTAGTAGGATACTAATGAAACAAAATACGAATACGCACTATACTATACAAATAAACTAATAAATATACTATAATATAAATACATACAATAATATAATGAATTAAGTAATGGGAGTAGACAATAGTAAAAAAGGGAGAAAAAAAAGTGTGAGTTTGACAATGTTATGGAAAGTTAAAGAGATAAGTAGTGGTTTTTCACAAAATTTTTAAAATATGTGATATTTTGAGCCAGTTTGATGGAAACAGGCAATGCATTCCACAACCGTGCCGCTTGAACAGTAAAGGATTTATTGTAAAAGGTAGTGGAATGCATTGGAATTTCCAATCTCAAATTTACACTACAATCTAGCCATGTAATTAAGAAATTGTTGAGGAAAATACCAAAAATTGTATTTTAATTCTAATCTAATTTATACTAATCTTATACTAATATATAAGGCAGCGATAACCGAATGGACATACCAACAGACTGCCATGCAGAGGGTATCAGGTTCGAATCCACGGCGCGCACCAATTACTTTTCGGAGTTATGTGCGTATTGAATTGTTAATTATCGCTTGTCCCGTGCCTCGGAGAGCACGTTAAGCCGTCGGTCTCGGTTGTCATGAAGATCTTTGACAGTCGTTACAGGGCGTCAGTACCTTCTAAATAAACTGACACTAGTCCAAACCATGGAATATCGCTATCCCTTCGGGTTGTGGAGGTGAGACAGGCAGTCGCTCCGTGGAAAAGCTAATATTCAGCCAAATCCGGTTAGACTAGAAAGCGGACCCCAGACTGAAACTGGGATAACGCTAAGAGAAAGAAGACTAATATATAAAGCTGAAGAGTTTGTTTGTTTGTTTGGTTGAACGCGCTAATCTCAGGAACTACTGGACTTGGATTTCAAAAACTCTTTCAGTGTTAGATAGCCCATTTATCGAGGAAGGCTATAGGCTATTTAACATCACGCTATGTGCCACGGGAGTGGAGCTGTAGCCTTAAATAACGCGGGTGTAATCGCGGGCTCATCTAGAGACTTTCTATATAAATAAAGAAGATAAGAAATAAACTATTAATTGATGTTTTTATCAAACGTCATTTTATAGATTTATTATAGTCAAAATTAATAAAAATTTCGAGACCAAAATATAAAATAAACGTAAAATAGTCATGATAGGTTCCAGGAATCCGTTACGCATAGTCCAACCCCATTCTTGAGGTTCTAAATCATTCTCTAACCAAGTTTGAATCTGATAATAAAAGAGATTGACATGTTGGTGAGCAGCTCCACTCGTTGCTAGAAGATTTGATAACTGCACAGGTTTATTCGATTTTGTTAATTTGACGTATAGTGCATAACAGAGATGATCGAAACTATCCACATTTTTCAATTACTGAAAGAGATTATGAGTGTTATTGAATTGATAAATTTAAGAATTATTATAAAAAAGATTGAATTTAAACTAAAATTTTCTAAAAATGATAATTGTATGTTTAGCAATAAATTATAACCTTAATATTACAAGTTTTTGATCGAGACTAACAGTTGACCTCAGATTATTCTCTGACCACGCGCTCTACGCTCTCTATCTTGAAAACAGTTCAAGGTATAAATAAAAAGTTAAAGACAAAAGTTGTAGAGAATTTCATTTTCTACAATAATGATAATAAATAAAAATAGCGTAAAACCTATAGATAACGAGAAATTTGCAACAAATTTTAAAAAGATCGATTTTTGTGACCTTTGACCTCTGAATTTAAAACTTGCGGACATCCAATTATATGTGACTTTTGAGAACAGTTTTAGGATGCTGAAATACAAGTTTTACATGGTATACTGGGTATGTCGATTTTCCGAGATTTGCACCTAATTTTGCCTAATTTGACTGGACTAGTCATCATGACCGAGGCGACGTCTTAACGTAGTATTGTACAACAGTACACTAGTTAAGACGTGGTCTCCATTCGATAACCTGCTTATTCTAGCGATCTTAGTTCTGCAACAGATGTAGGTAAGTATAATACAATTTTACCTGGATCTTACAAGCTGTTAATTCCGTTGAGAGCGCAGTTTTGCTCAATACTATTTAATTATTGTTGTTTTATTTATATTGTGCATAAATGTATTGAATGATACAAATCAAAACAAAAAATATTTATAGAGGAACCGGATAGAGTTCTCCTTGAAATAACACATAAAAATAACCATATTACTTTTATTTATATCATTAAACTAAATGAGTGAATCAACACCAATATTACAAAACAATATGTGAGTACATATACCAAACTGCTTGGCAAGACGCACTAATAAAAAAACATTATCGTACGACCCGCTAAATTTCACTTTATGTAACTAATAAATCGTCCCATGCCGAGATACAATCTCAACCGTTTCTCCATAAAGAGTCGACCCCATGGCGCTATTTCTGTGGTGTCAAGGTAAATGGGGATGAGTCAAAAATTCAGAAAAATGAGCTAATTACGCAGTCGGATAACCCCTCAAAGCATTTTGGCCACCATCGAGGCTAGGCTTTCGAGCTAAGTATGGGCGCGTAATATTTTCGTCGAAAGAATGGTGATGTTTCTATTTATTAAGTTCATATTGTATATCAAAAGACGCGTAATTAAATAAGCTTTTTAATGATATTAACTAACACCAAATAATATACTTGATGCCCACGCAAGAGCGGTATAAAGCGCGCCCGGTATAATAATTTCCCGCCATTTTCGAGCGCGCTATTATATTTCTAATATATTCATATTTCTCGTCGTTTTTTATCATGGGAGGTATATAAATATTGTACATGGTTAGAAAGGGAATTTAATTTACTTTCAGAGAAAATAATTATAATGGAAGGAAACATTTTAATTTTAAACATAAAAAATATAAAATATAAGCGATTGTTAATTACCGCCAATTTTCGTATTTTATTTTTTAAAACATATTTTTTTGTTATATATCAGATTCAAACCTATATAAGTTTCTTTTCAACTAGATTTCCAATTAAAAAAACCATATCTGATAAGAATCCGATAAGAATTATTCTTATTGGACTTTGTACAATTGTTTACTTTTTATCGCCAAAAAAGCCGCCATACCCGCCATAATTTTCGAAAGCCAATAGCTCATGAATTATAGGAGTATTATATACCATATGATAGGTTTATTTATATACTCACTAGCTGACCCGGCAAACGTTGTTTTGCTAAATTTTTTTTTTGAAAAATAGATGTTGGCCGATTCTCATAGATACCGGATAAGCACAAAAAATTTCATCAAAATCGGTCAAGCTGTTTCGGAGGAGTATGAGAACGAAAACTGTGACACGAGAATTTTATATATTAGATATTAAAACAATAATTCATAGCATAAATGTAACCTTATCTATATATTTTCATTCAATAAAAAATAAATGCCGTTTTTTTCGGTAATTGAATGAATATAGCTTGAATGCTATCTTGACTTAAATTATTACACAATATTTGTTTATTTTTTTGCTGTTATTTTATAATTAATGAGTTAATTCACAATTAAAACATAAAAATATCAATAATAATTATATTATTTGTTTACACTGATGTTTTGAATCCATAATTCCATAATTCCCCGCGCGCAACATGCAAAGACAGCGAAATATACAAAATTTCAAATGCTGACATTTAAATAATTTTCCAAGCAAACATTGCTATAATTTTATATTATTGTAAAGTTTATACCACCAGGTATACAAAATAATAAAAGTAAGCAATTTATAACCCATATTGTTATCATGACAAACCAAAACGGCGAGTAGGTCGTCGATAGACGACATTGTTTACAATAGGATCAAGTTCGGCGGGTCGCATTAAATAATTTTCTAAGCAAACATTGCTATAATTTTATATTATTGTAAATTTTATACCACCAGGTATACAAAATAATAAAAGTAAGCAATTTATAACCCATATTGTTATCATGATAAACAAAAATGGCGAGTAGGTCGTCGATAGACGACATTGTTTACAATAGGATCGAGTTCGGCGGGTCGCATAAACTAAACATTCCGTCCTTCAGTCACCATTCAAACATTACTACAAAGCTTATTTAATCTTCTTTCATAAAAACATCATTTCAAATATCAACACCCGAGTGACGAGTCGTAAGTTTAGGTTTAATGTAGCACGGCAAGTGGCCTTGCTTCGCGGGTGGTCAGATAACGACCGCGTGATGCTTTAGCGATAAATGTCAAATGAAAGCGGTTACTTTGAGCGGATAAAGTAGGTCACTAAGTTTTAAGGTATAAAGGAAATAAGTCAATTGAATGTATTGTGATTTCGTTAATCTCAAATAACAAAATAGAGTCTAGTCATAAATAGCAAAAAATAAAAAGTAAAAAGGAGTTATGTGTACTCATCTCCTTATTACATTCGTAATTCTTTACTTATAACATTGAGCAATGGGAGATAAGTCGACTCGTGCTTATATTAGTATTATAGTACATTGTAATGTTACATTTTTTGGGCTTAGCGTACACTTGTCAGAGGACGCAATTTTATTTCATAGATGCCAAGAGAGGGTTAGTGTAAAGTTAAATCTAAGTTTGTGGGGTTGCAGCCCTTATCCTGCGGCCACCATCTTGTAAAGAGTGGTACAAATAGGTTTTCTAGTATATCTGGCAAACTATAATTTTCTAAACTATAGGCCGCACAGAAAAAAATCAAAACATGATGAAATGCAAATTAAATTCTCTACATCTAGAAAAACGTAGTACCTAGGTAGTCGTAAAATAAAAAATAACAAAGTTACAGACGAACATTTAATGCGATTTGCAACAATTTTTCTTTTCAATGTTTTCTTTTATATTTTTTTTATTTATAGTCTCACCCCTGTATCCCCGAAGGGGTGTAAATATTACACCCACATTTCGCCATGAATTTTTAGGTCCCGCGTAATAGGGGGCGAGCCTCTTGCACATCACCAGACTCCGAGCTGCTACTGAGTATTCGGAAACACTTTTGCCTGACCCGGGAATCGAACCCGGGACCTCCGATCAGCAGTCGCTTACTCTATCCAGTGGACCACGGAGGCAGTATTTTCAATGTGTTGTAGTTTTTTCGTCCTCAGTAACAAAAAATTACATTTAATTTGTCTTACTGCCTCCAAAATAAGAGCCAATCCTTCAACTTGAGACTCCGCACCATAAGGTCAAATTTTTACTCATTACATCATCATCATCAGCCTATAACAGTCCACTGCTGGACTAGGCCTTTCCTTTGAAAGGAGGAATTGGCCCACTATACCACTCTGGCCAAACGGGTTCGTATAGGGTTTGTATCAAGTTTTCCTTCTCTTACAGTGCTGTTCTCTGTTTAATTTGCTCCCTCTGTCGGCACGACACGGCTTACGACACCCATGGGATGATATGGGGTGGTGACATTCCGTATTCTTAATCCGTCACCACACGGAAGACTCATTACAACGATCATGAAAACAGGAGTTAGCAAAATATGGATAAAATTCTAAAACTACGGCACTCTGCGGGCTTCTGAAGTTGATGTTCCACCCTTGCAAAGGAAACTGCAATGTTCTGCAGCATCTCAATGGTCTGGGGAGAGATGCAGCAAAATAATTGGCAAATTAATGGCAATTATTATGTTTTTCCGACAAAATGCGGTTTTTCTATAGTTCTTCATCAATAATTGAATGCCAAGGCTCTATTAGATCATAAGCCACAGCCTGGTTCATAAAAGGACTAAAAATGCAGTAATCATGAAGACACTGGTGGTGAACCTGAACCAGGTATTGTTCAATTCAAAATAAAGTTAGATAATTTGGCCTAGTTTATAAAGTGACTCTCTGAATCCTGAGAAATGCTATACCTAATGGTCAAGTTCCTATAAGTCAGGAAAAAAATAGATCTTATTAGTATTCTCCATTAAATTGATAATTCTTGCCATGGCTTCTATCATAAATTACAATTACAAACAAGTACAAACACACGAGATGTAGATTTATGTAAAAATAATTATAGCATATTAATATTCAATACATAAATAACACATAAAGAGACGAGTCAATAAAAGGATTTTAAATTAATTTTTCTTGTTATGGAAAAAAGAGATATGTCCATTATTTTAATAATTATTTAATAATTTATTTTTTTGATAACATGTAAAAGACTACTAGATTGTGAAATGTCAATTAAAACAAATTTGTATTAAGTATATGTTCACATTTTTGATTAAACAGCATTTATCTTATAAAACAATTAAGCGAATTTTTTAAAAGCCCCTGGTGAAAAGTTGTATTTTTCGACTCATCCCCTTTTACCCTGATACCACAGATTTAGTTTGTTATAGAAACTATTTAAATGTCGGACTTATTTTTAAAATAAAGTCTATATTTTTTGTCCATTATTTTTCAGACGCAATTTCAAGGAATTGCACTTCTATTTTGGACTTTTACGCCAGCAGGTACTTAGTAATATTTGCTTGGCTGGATTCCTGATTTCAAATAATTAATATTTTATTATTACTTTTTTCACACCCTACTAGTAACAATAACTTAATTTTTTTTAAGTTATAAAAACTGTGCATGTATTCGTCAAAGGCTAAACATATGTATATCAATAAGCGAACTCGTCCAAAGTAGTCTCTCAGAAACATAACTTATTTGTACTTTTGCATACCTTTTGGTTATTATTTGTGGAGTTTCCGTCTTCTTTAAATTATTTTTTAGTATACGCGTCTATCGTATATCGACGTATATCGCGACTTGTAGTGTCGTAATGAATGACTGTAAGTATAAAAAATGCCGATCTATATGGTTACATTAATAGCTCAGGAATTGAGACGTAAACACGACGAAACAGCTTTACATCGTATCAAAGACATGTGCGTTATTTTACTTATTTAGTATTCACTAAGCTTATTACGCATTACCCTGTCTTATCTTATTCTGTTCTACCTACTGACCTACATTCTGCCCCGCTGATGCAAATCGTAATAAAACTATAAAAAATATACAAAAACTACAAAACATAAATTATCATCATCATCAGCCCTTTACAGTCCACTGCTGGACTAAGCCTCTCCTTTGAAAGGAGGAATTGGCCTACTATACCACGCTGGCCAAACGGGTTGGTATAGGGTTTATTTCAAGTTTTCCTTCTCTTACAGTGCTGTTTTCTGCATAGTATGGTCCCTCTGTCGGCTCTTACGACACCCATGGGATGATATGGGGTGGTGACATTTCGTATTCTTAATCCGTCACCACACGGGCATACATTATACGGTACGGCAAAAGGCTCGCCCCCTATTACGTGGGACCAAAAAAAATTCTTTGCGAAATGTGGGTGTAATATTACACCTCTGCCTACCGCTTCGGGGATACAGTCGTGAGTCTATAAATTATACTCACATTGCACTGTCACAAAGGTTATCATATAGATACAGTATTTCTTTCAACGATATATCAGAGGCAGTTATTCAAAAATAAACACTAGGCAAACCTAAACTAAGTTCTAACTTGATTACCAAAAAAATGATATATCGCTTTTGTACGTGATACAAAAATATGATATTATACTGGCGAATTTTTGGTACCTATTATTAGAGAGAATTTAGATTAGTAAACTGAACGGTATTACATTTTGGCGTCATTATAAGTCAAATAATATAGGAAAACAAACTTCTACGTAAAACAGTCCCATGTCACTTTCTTGTCACTACAAGAATAGGGAAGCATTTTAGTTTCAATTTGGAACATGCTAGTCTGAGTAACGAAGATATTGACTAACAGAGGACAGCAAACAGTTTCCGTTCTTTAGCAATAACCGTTTTATCCGCTACAAAACTCTTCGTTATTTCGGTTGAAATCAATACAAATAAATAGCAATAATTAAAAGTAAATCAAATGTTTATTTTGTGTGCGTTATTACTTATTAGTAGTACCATACTTTATTTAAAAATAAGTGCCTTTACGTCAAAAATAATATTGCTATTTACGTTGTCACTAAACATTGCTATAATTATAATATTTTTATATTTCATATATAAAATCGAATGTATTCACATATAATGACAGAGAATAAACTACTGAAGCTCTAATCATGAAAATTAGACAGTGAGTTTCTTTTAAGAGGTAGGTTCATCTAAGGAATAATTGTTCTTATCGATCCCATTACTCACTAACATCCACGCTAGTACCGAAAAATTATATTTTTTATTTTAACCTCTCGAGCGCCCAAACGTTAAATGTCATATAATCGATAAGCGCCCACGTCAAATTTAGCGTATGTATGAAAGTTGGCGGGCAGCGTTTAAATGCCGATTTCGACGTTTATTACTTCAGAACACTAATCAATACATATGTATATATTTAGAATCTACATGAAATTTGCTTTATTGTGTATATAGAATTAACTAACTTTGTGAACAAGTGTAAGTAATTCAAACGGTTTTATCAAACAAATGTGTAAAATACATGTTATTGTAGATGTTTAAATTCCTATATAATTACATTTTTCTCATAACAAATCCTTGAATCCTCACGATTGGTCGCAAAGCATTATTACCGCACAACATTATCAACAAGACAGTAATCATAACATTATTTCATAGCAAAACTAACATCCCAAACTGGCAATACACCGGCGATTGAATGTGCAATCTCCCTTATATTTAGACAATAACACTCTTTCCATTTGAATTCAGTAAACGGAATCGATGTAAATTTCCCAGTTATTAGAATTATATCAGTTGGCCTATAAAGGGATTATTAAATGTCTTCGGGACCGTTCGTGTAATAGAAAAACGATGTACTGATTAAATATATGGACCATTGCTTTAATATTTTGTTTTTTGTTTAACTTTTATTTATGGCCGGTACAAAATGGGTATTCAAAAACATTACATTGAAGTATTTTAAACAATATGTTTTTTGATTTTAGAACATTGAATAATTGTAAGTTATTTGTAAGTGATTTGGTATGATTTATTGCTATACTTAATGTTTTATCCGGGGAATTAAACGAATATTTACTTTATTAACAAATATTTTTGAAACGCGTAATTACATTAAGTTGACTGAATCGGAGTGTCATAAATAGATTTTTCGTATATTTTCTTTGCGCTCAAATAATTTCTTAGTCGAAATGTATTCCACAGATACAAAAAATATTTACAATAGGTACTCAGATTCTAAGGAGTAAGTCAAGCAAATTGTTGTTTTCGGAATGCATTGGCACACAACAAACAGTCTACGATTACGTAAAACATTATACTATCCACACTATCAATAATTATTATTCTCTGACTGAATATTATGTTTGTAAATAATATAATATTCACAAATAATATAACACTTCTATCACTACTGCTAAAGAGCAATAACTCCCAATTAACAACATTTGTAGAGAGTTGTAAGTTAATTCAGATCAACCATATCACATTAAATATATCGCACCTTTAGAATTGAAGTGGCTTAACTCAAAAATTTAGGAAAATGAGTTTAATACACCGAACGATTTGTAAACACGTATTCTATCGGTTTATTAAAATTAAACCGACGCTTTTGGGCCGGAAAAGGACAAACGTACTATTTCTGTCTCTTTTAAATCACGCCATACCCGCGCGTCCCTTAGTATTAAAGAACCCGTTTCAGTGTTGCGACGATAGTGCTAAACGTTGTGTGTCGCGCGAGCGCTCCGTAAGCGACGTAAACCGTATTCCGCCGTTTTAATTCTAAACTTATGGTAAGTTATTTGATTAGTATTTAATTTTGTAATGACATTTTATTGGTTTAGGGCGTTTCAATACTAAATAAGATAATATTGTGGTGACGTATTTGTACTGCCGTCATTTTTTTATTAATCATTGCATGAATTGTGGAGCCGAATTTTATATTATAGCATTACGTTACTAACAGATTTTGTGACTACGGAGACTTAAACGTAAATATGTTTATTCTTTAATGAATTCTACCCCGCTTTGTGAGTTTATAATTATATTGTCGTTTTATTTCAGGTCAAGTTAGAGGTTAAAAAAAGAGCAGATCACATTTTTCAATTATTGAATATCCGTAATGAAAATACTAGCCTTGGTTGGCAACCTGTCTAGGAGAAGGAAAACGCCGAAATTTAACCAAACGTTCGGGGGTTGGGTCTCGTTAGCCTTGGTTGGCAACCTGTCTAGGAGAAGGAAAACTTCGAAATTAAACCAACTTTAAGGGAGCATACGAGACACAAACCGTGTGAACCACCTCGTGCCGAGGGATTTGTGGCAATAGGGCAAGATTGTAAACGGAGTAAAGGGCTCTGCGGGGAGGGACAGTCTAGATCCCTAAATCTCGTGGGAACGCTATGGGAACAAAAACTACTTCTCCATAAGGCGGCAACGCGGTTTGTCGTTCCCCGCGAGGGCGGAAAGCGGCCTACGGAAAGCCGTTTTGCAACGTTGAATGTTGGAGGAGGGATGGACGGTAAATTGGATGAAGTATATCAGATGATGGATGATAGAAAGATTGTTCTGTGTGTGAATGAAACAAAAAGGAAGGGTTGTGACACTACCAAGCACGGTGCATACACGGCGTATTGGTCAGGGGTAGACAGTACCACCAGAGCCTGCAAGGGAGCTGGTATAATACTGTCTGCGCGAATGAATGAGTGCGTAAAAGAGTTTGAATGTGTAATGCTAGGCTAATATGGAGAAGAATGCAAATAGAACCTACTTGTTTCCTTAGAGGTTTACGCCCCGGTCAATATAGTAAAGGGCATGTGACAACAAGAACAAGACGAAAGGCAGGAGTTTTAGGAGAGTTTAAGAGAGATTTTGAGGAACTGTAAGAATAACGAAAGACTAATCTTGTTAGGCGATTTCAATGGATGGGTGGGAGTATAGCGAGATGGGTTTGAAAGGGTTTTAGGTGAATTCGGTGGTGAGAGCGTGAATGAAAATGGCAAAGTACTGCTCGAGGTTTGTTTGCAGTGGAGCCTTTGTGTGACAAGCACCATGTTTGATCACAAAAGGGCTACATATGTGTACACATGAGGCGAAAAATGTTAGAAGAAGTATGATTGATTTTGTAATAGTAGATGACCAATTGAGAAAGAACGTGATAGATACGAGGGTGTACAGGGGGATTGGCATCCATACAGACCACTTTTTGGTGTTAAGCCGGATAAGTGGGCTCTTTAATCGATGGCGACACCGAAAATACAATCAAGAGAGTCTTGGAAAGAATAAAAGTTGAAAACCTACAAGAGAAAGATGTGAAAGATGAATATAAACGAAGATTGATAGCAAGATTTGAGAGGTTCGATTGCATCAATGATATGGAAGAATTATAGCAGCAGAAATATGTAGTGTGATCAAGAGAAAGAAAAAACGAATGACTACGAATACATGGTGGGACAAGGATGTGCAATCACCAGTGTCAGAGAAGAAGAAAGCTTGGTTAGATTGGTTGGCTGCTAGAGCAAATGAAAGAATGGGAAAAGCAACGAGTGATGAAGCTAGAAAAGAGTTTTTAGATCAAAAAAAATTGTGAAAGAGATGGTTAAAAAGAAGAAAGAGGAAAGAAATATGATTTTTTTCGAGGAAGAACACACTCTTCGGAATACACATCGATCAGAGACATGAATGGGAAGATACTGAATGGTTTATCGTGCGTGATGAAGAGATGGAAAGAGTATTTTGAAGGATTATTTGAAAGAATGGCGATAGAGACACCCACTACTGAAATGTATGGTAATGGCAGCAATGGTGAAAGCGATATTGACATGGATAAGATTTTGAAGGCACTGGGCAGTATGGAATTAGGTAAGGCTGCAGGATATGATAAGATTACAGTCAAAATGCTGAAGGCTGGACAGACACTAACAAAAGCTTATTGTAATAAAATAGAGCTGGCAGAAATAAAAAAAAGATTTGAATTACCCTATAGGAACTAAAGTAATTCCTAGTACATACGCCTGGTTTCATGACATGGTTTTGTAATTTGTTACTACCTATTATTCTATCTATTCTGTTATTTATTGTTATATATAGTTATTTATTTTGTAATAAGTACTAGTATTAGTTAGGTTAAAATATATAATATTTTTTAGTAAAGATGATTACCTGATGTTGGTAGGTATTGATTGTGGTGAGTGTGTAATGATGATGATGCAAAATATCAAAATAAACGATTATGAAAGCATGATATGTTTTTAACTTTCCTTTAATTTAGCAAATTATCAACAATTAAACTAGCATATTACTCAATTAGGCATATTGCATAAAACACAACTTTAGAAATTAATCGCCTCTTTTTTAAATGGTCTGTTTTTTATTGGTGTTCTTTAGAAATAAATAGACTTAAAGTAAAATAAGCCAAAAACAAATTAATAATTTTCGGTAAATAAGTGACACATTTTTTTAAATAATTAATTAACCATATGTTTAATTAATTATAGCTATAATTTAGCAAATAATCTTTAAAACAATTCCTACTCTAAGGTTTAAAAGTAAAATTATGACATCAAATTGGTTTCTGCAAGTATTATAATCCCATAACTAAAAAACGACCAATTCTTCGAATACATTTTTGGCGTTTACCAAAAAATACGAATTTCGAATTAGGTCAGTACAATTCTAAAGGTGCGATATAACGAATTCAAAGCGAACTCCCTAAGTATCGCGTACCTATTCATGATTTGAAACTCATTTGGATTATGCGTTCATGAATTAAATTACATTTTGAGAGTACTGTAAAGCCTTAATAGGATTACTGTGCATTTGTATTTGAATATATCTGTTCGACTGACTTGAAAAAGGTTGATTGGACAGAATTCGGTTTTGTGAAGGAGTTTTCGAATTTGGAGAGTGACTAAGATTTTAATTTATTTCTTTAAAAGAGATTTAAGTCCTTTTTTGCGAGTTCTCTTATACAAAATGTCACAAGAGGGATTAATTCATCTATTGCTCCATGGATAAATATTGTTTACATGTTAAAAGCAGTAAAGCCGTTTGGCTTAATTGGCAATATATTAATGTATTTTTATGAAAAAAGTTAAGATTGGACTAGTAGTTAAAATTATATTATACATAAAACCAATGTTTTGATGACAGAGAACAAAGCAAGAGAGATATGTCAGGATTATTGCAAATGGCGTTCCTTAGTCTCTGCCTACCTCTTTGGGATACAGGCGTGAGTCTATGTATGTATGTATTATGTGTAAGGTGTTACGCTAAGCAATGGTTAAGGGCTCTGCAATCAAAGATTGGATAAGGCTGTTTCTGATTAGTTTATAAAAGATGGAAATAAACCTTGGCACTGGAAATAAATCATTTATGTATCGCGGGGACTTGAAAAACTTTATATAATTCTCAGTTACCTGTGTGTTGCTGATCTTTTCCTTAATAGCTCATCATCGTCCTAGCATTATCCCAAATGCATCCAAGCCTTCTCGCCTTGGAGCTCGGGATCCGCTTACTAAGTAGTCTAACCAGATTCGACGGAATATCAACTTTTCCGCGACTGTCGTCTGACCTCCGCAACCCGAAGGGATAGTCATATTCCATGGTTTATACTAGTATCAGTTTATTTGAGGGTACTGACTCCCTGTTACGACTGTCAAAGATCTTCATGACAGCCGGGACCAATGGTTTAACGTGCTCTCCGAGGAACGGGACAAGCGATAAATAATTAACGATTTAATACGCACTTCTTCTTCTTTCGTGTCAATGACGAGTCTCAAGTTCTAATGCATCAAATTTTGTTCGCCCAGTACGCAGCCACCGTTACTGCATTTTTGGAGGCGTTCATAACGTCTTGAAGCGAACACGTGTCTGGGCAGTTAGGGCACGATAGTAGCATTGACTGTGTGCTAGTGCCACACTCACACAGGGTTTCGGATTCGTCCAAGAAACCCCATCTGGCTCGATTTTCCTTGCACCGCTCAACTTGTGTTCGCAATCTATTTATGGACTTCCACGTAGACCTGGGAAGCTCGTGACCAGGGGGCAGGTTTTCCACAAAAGGGGAAGGAAGTGAGCTTTTAAGATGTATAATAATGAAATAAATCATTTTTTGTTTAAGAAAACTTTTTCAATACCTGTACATTGCATTTTGTATTATTCAAATTGAACATGCCATTCCAAAGAAATTACAAATGTACAAGTACGGCATGGCAGGTACATCAAATGGAAATGTTGGTAATTCCACTAGAAATTAATTACTTAAAAGTAAACTAAAAAGTTAAATTAAACTAAACTAAACCTAAATTAAACTAAAAGTATACTATTTATACACGTACAACATTTCGCAGTCCTCTGCTGGACAAGGCCATCACGGTAGCATTGAATCAATTGAAAGATTTGGCCTACTATAACCGCGCTAGCCAGACGGGTTGGTGTGGAGTTTCATGTAGAGTTTTCCGCATCTTCGCAAAGTGACTATATGCTTCATGTATTTTCCTTAGATGCCTGATGGACCGCCTGACGCTCCCACGGAATGAAATGGGGTAGTGATACTTTGTATCCTCAATCTAAATCAAAACAATGGATAACAAGCTGAGCCCGCGGCTACACCCATACTATTTAAGGCTACTGCGCCGCACCCGTGGCTCATATTATAATGTTATATAGACCATGGCCTTTCTCGGCAAATGAGCTACTAAACACAAAAATAATTATTAAAATAAGAACAGTAAATCTTGATATAATCGCACTCAACTAAGCAAACAAACGAACTCTTCAGCTTTGTAATATTAGTTTTTCAGACATTTATATGAAAATGTATTTTCTCTTAAGACTGCTCTTACAAACATTCAATCAAAGGACACAAATAACACCTTGGCTCGAAACAGTAATTTTTAGATCACACAAAGTACATATTGTTTCGTGTGGTCATCGAACCCACGACGCCCAGTGCAGAGCTAAACAGCGATGCGAAGCTTAAACCACTACGCAATACGTAATAGTCACCATAATTTTTTTTCGCAATCCATTGCTGGACATAGGCCCCTCCTAATTTGCATCCCAATAGCATTATGACTATTGTGATCCAATAGGACGCAGCCTATGATACCACCCTGACCTGACGGGTTGTAATAGGGTTTCATGTCGAGTTTTCCTTACGTCGTTTTACGTAGCTAACGAAGGTAGTGACACTTTATATTCTTAATCCTTCACCAATCGGAACATTGTAGACAATATTATGTAACAATATTTAAAAAATATATTCTAGGTATATGTTTTTTGCGTTGTAACTAAAATATTTGAAACATATTAAAGCGAATAAAGCTGCGGGATATATACAGGATATCTGCTGATATGCTCTAGGTAGGTGAAGGCGTCACTGCAAGGTACAGCAGTACCTAATGTTTAGTAAATGTTGGTGGTTCGATCGCGTACCAGGTAACTGGAACAAGGCCGTAATTGTTCTACTGTATAAGGGCAAATGGTCTCAGCAGGACATCAAATCTAACTTCACGCCTTTATACCTGAAGTTATGTTTCGGTCCCAATATAATAGAGGGCGAACCTTTTGCCATCTACCGGGCACTTGTAGCCGAAGGTCACCCTGAAGTATGAGGCGTATAAAAACAAAGGTATGAAAGTGACAAAACCAAAGTCATGGTCATAGAGAGGGAAGATAGTGTAACTGAATGTAACATATTGATACGAGATGAAAAAGTGGAACAAGTAAATGAGTTTGTGTATTTCGGGTCTTTGTTTACGAGAGATGGGAAATGTGAGGGAGATGTTAAAAGGAGAGTGAAAGCAGGCAATTGTGTGAATGGCGCCTTACAGTACATTATCAGTAATGGTATGGACATGTCGGCAGGGAAAGCCCAAGACGAAAAAAGGCCAAGTTAAAAGTACCCATAATAATTGCGCATGCATGATGAGATTAATGAATGTCGAGGAAGCGAAAGAGGTACGAGTATGTTCAAACCGAAACATGTGGCGTTCCATAGTCTCTGCCTACACTAATGGGAGACAGGCTTGACTATATAGATAGATAGAAAGAATCATAAATTCACGCTCTTTTAACCCTGAAGTGGTAGGCAGAGGTGTATTACACACCCACACTTCGCCAGTTATGTTTCGGTCCCAATGTAACAGGGGGCGAGCCTATTACCATCTACCGGGCACATTATTAAGCGAACAATAATTAACATTTTAATACACACATAACTTCGAAAAAACAGAGGTGTGTGCCCGGGGTACCTGTGGTGGCGATGGATAGAAAGATATAATAAAAAAAATGTCCACCCGTGCGAAGCCGGAGCGGGCTGCTATTGTAATATATTTTCTATCAAGATAGTATCCGAGCCAGCCGCCAGCTAGTAAAATACAAAAATCCCAATACACTTATTTATTGCTTTTATGTCCAAATTCATTACGCTACGGTGTAAACGCGTAGCTTAAATTTGTATGTTCAAAAGAATATATCTGTTCATCTCCAGAGATTTTCAGTAATAAATCTCTTCTATCAAGTAGATCCTTGCGTTTCTTTTTTATCAAGAGGTTTCACTCCAAGGAGGATGGGGTAAAACAAGCCTTTTGTTTCAACTCATCGCCTTGGGTGCATTTAGGTTTTAACGAGTACTCGTTCATTCTGCAACTTTTATGGAGGCAAATAGGGTGAAATGGACCACTTGTGGTATTGTTTTTATTGGGAGATAGGGTTATTGGTTTCAATGTGTTTTATTTAGGTCTATAAATTAAGGGAATTTTTATTTTATAAGTAAATTTAGGTAACGTTGTTAAAGTGTTTCGCTGTTTCATAATATAATTGAAACAAGCGCGAAGGTTGGTCATACATATTTCTAACAAACATCTTGCGTAAATTGATATTTTGAAATAATAATTATTCACCAAGTCAGTAGCGAAAAAGGTTCTAATAAGATATTTCACAGTCAAATATTTGGCTAATGGATGGACCTATATTTTGATAACCACTAAACCTAACGGATTAACGTAATCGTAATAGCCCAGATAAATACTTGAAAGCCAAAATTACGGTCAGGCTTGTTTTAGGATCTACATATTCAAAATTGCTCTGTGTATAGGTAATACAATTATTTTATATTTACCTTAGGCCTAGTGCTCACATCGCGGTAGTAATGCTAACGTAGTTCCCGTGAACTCGCCATTCATTGGGATCGGATAGAGGAACACCATGATGGTTTTAGTGGGTAGTCTTCTCTAGCTTCTTGTCGGGCAGTCACCATACTCTCCCTAGGCTGAGCCCCCTAGGGAGAGTGGGGAGAGGGAGGAAGAGTGGGTGGGTAATCCCGTAAATTGTTTGGTTTCGTTCATGAGTCAAAAAAAAAGAAAAATAAAGGCCTATTGCTCACAGACTTCACGTCGTGGCATAGCGTGGCGAAAGATTTTTAAGAACAAATTATTTTCGAAATATTTCATGAAGATAGTGAAGTAGAATTTAAACTGTTTTATTTCATTTCGTGTGATATAGTGGTATGATGTAGCCCGCTACAGTTCGCAGCTGTCGCCACTGACTTTATGTCATCAAAGAAATGTAATCACTGAATAATTGAAATAAGGATGAGTCTAGCCCGTTGCAGCAACTATTTCAATCAAGCACGTAGTAGTAGGCCTAATGATCTTCACTACTTTGTTTGATTATAGCACAAAATATAATGATAAAGGAATTCACAGACGACTGAAAGTATGACACAAAGTGACATTTTACATGTTTCGGATTGCCAGAAGATCCTACCGTGAGACGGGCGTCTTGTGAGACCACACTGTGGCAAACTGCCTGTGATCTATGTGAGCAAAGTCTTAGATTAGATATTGAGGCTTTAGCTAATATAGAGACTTCATAACTAAAACAATGAACCGAACTTTAGCCCGGTAAAAATAAATTTGTATTCCCAGCCTTTTGCAGTTATGTGGCCTAATTGCTTACACAAGGTTTACGTGAAATGTTTCAGATAACCCAGCACTTCCAAAACCAATGTTTCAAGCACTTTCAATATTATATTCCAGGAGTTTGTTGCCCATAACACCCTGACAACTCTTCAGGTATTTTTTATTATGTAGAGTTTTCGACTAACATTCAGTTACCAGTTTTCTGCCAGGCTTTTTGCTGTAATTTATTGCGCAATTTCTATTTAAGTGAGAGCAATATGTGTAAAGTATTTCGTAATAAACTGTAATAAAGTATTATTTTTTTATCATATGTTGTTGTTTTGACTATGAGTTTAAATTGAAGGTAATTTTTTATCGTTTATTAATGTAATCTTTTTATTTATCTGTTGATTCTTTTTCACCGAATATACAATAATGCAAAAAACTCTTGATCTTAGGCGAATTAATTAGGAATATAACTCCTAAATAGAATTAAGTGAAATTGTCAATAAAAAATCCAGATAATGAGTGTGATGTCTCATATATTTGATGGGCATCTAGAATTTTAAACTAATCACGTGTGTGATCTTGTTTTTCAACAATCGCATTGTTGGAACGGTATGGACTTCTATATCCAAACTGCCAACAGAGCACGTAGACTAAAACATATTGTGGATGGTACATTTCAAGTGCAACATGCAGCTAGTGCAGTACAAGTGCACAACTATAACATCAAATGTTCTAGAATTGTAACAGTCCAGATTCGAAGGAAGACAGTACGTCTCGCTACTCGTTTCATTTCTACAGAATTGTCAATTATAACTGGCCCTGTATGTATACCAAAAACACAGATTCAATAATCCAATTCTTTAATCTTTCTTAATTACCCCGCAAAACATGAACCGGTGATTATTTCACAAACTTATTATACTGCATGCTGTTTCACGATCAATCAATATTGCACGGCCTTTCGGTTTCACGGTTTCACGGCCATCAACGTCAATTTCATTAATGAACGTAATCCACGGGGATGGACCAATGAATGAGAATAGATTATTCCAACAGAGAAATATATATTGCGGAATTAGGATGTCAGCAACTGGATATATTTTTTGTGATTCCATGTAGGTGGTAAGAGTCGTGGAATGATTATTTTCTTTGAACATATTAAGATTTATAAGATCGATAAAATATAATAAGATAATATTATATTAAGAGAATATAGGAGCGCAATAAAATGTGTAATTTTGCAGTTTTGGTATTGCTCATAATATGACATTACTTGCTGTTCATATTAAATCGGCAAAGTTAAGCAACGTCCGCAGAGGTCACCACTAGGATGGGTGATTGCTTGTGTGGTATTTACATATATCAGAGCGCTAACATGTTAAGGCCACGTAAAATTGAAAGTCCTTGTTCAAGTTCTTGCCTCAGGATAAGAATCGTTAGACCATGTCGGAGGCCTTCGAGCAGCCTGAAAACGCCGATACTTGAGTTCACCACACACTTACACGAAAAACACAACATCTCTTTTGGTAAAAGACTTTAAGACGCTTAAATTCTACACAATTCATTTGAATTGTTTAAGCGTTGTATTTGATGTATCAAAACCAAATCAAATTGAAAATTGAATTGAACTGTAGAGCCCTCACCAGTTTCTAAGTTTTTGTCCCAAGTCAGGCTAAGAACTCACGGAGCGATTTTCACCCGCGACCGCCGCAGTGATGAAACTGCGGTTTTATTTCTAAACTCACGAGACCGGTTATTTAGGCGGCTTACGCAGCTGACGCGGCGGCGATCATCGCCCGCCACGTCTGCGGGCGTCAAAACGGGCGGTTGCAAGACGGGCAGTAAAACCGGCCACCGCGGTCGCCCGCCAACCGATCGCAGAGCTCGCGGGCGCCACCCGCCGAGGCTGCGGGTGACCGCGGCCCGCGCGATTCCACTAGTTGCCTGCCGGTGCAGCGGGAACCGCAAACAACCGCGCACACCGCAGGCGTAAAACGCGTCGCGAGTTGTGATAAAAAATTTTACATTATATATCTGCATTCTACAGAAGCTGCGGGCCCGCAACCGCGGCGGTCTCGGGTGAAAATCGCTCCGTGAGTTCTTAGCCTGAGTCTTCTATTTCAAACGTCAGCTGCTGCAGTCGTTTCACTGTCATTAATAACGGACATACTGACACCGCTTTGACTGCATTGCACTTTGGGAAATGGAGGCAAAGCCTCTTTGGAGTGTAATTACCGTCTTTTAAAAGTCAACGGAAAAGCTGCTACAGTGGTGGCCTAGTTTGTTTGGCAGACGGATTTTTGTATCTTATAGATGAGAAAATATATATTTTTTTATTATGTATAAAATACTTATCACAATAAAAACTATCAGTAGGTATTAATCATTCTCATAACACTATTAACATATTTCATTTGATAAATAGGTGACGCACTGAGAATCCTTTATGTATTATACGGCACAGAAGCTGTCTTGCAGTTTAACACTAACGACCGGTTTTATGTTTGATTTATCCATTGATGTGGCTACCACAGATACATATTTGACATACGCTCCATAATACGAAATATGACAATTATGTATCTCTAGTAGCCAAATCCATGGATAGATCGAATATTGGCGGTAAGCCGAGTATTCTGGCATTAATCTCAACATGTCATTGCTTGATACTTTGAATCTGAATTGGTAAGCATGTTCGTATTTTTCTTCTTTTATGCGAAAAAGTATTACCCACTCTTAGAATATAGCTATATTGCGAGGGATTTTACAAACATTCGTCTCACAGATGAAGCAACAATTTACGGGTCACACAAAGTATTGTCTTGTGTGGAATTGCAACCACAACACTCGGCGCAGTTCTGAACTATTGCAATAGCATTGAACGGTTAATCTCGCATTGTGCTTTCGTGTGTCGGATTAGTTTCGATCTCAGTTGGAGAACTTAATCAACAACAACACATCCGTATGGAGAGTCATAGGTACGCAAAAACTTATTGATAAAATTAAATTCTTCATCAGAATTCGGCCATTTGTGATGTAGTATCATAAAGCCATGCTTATTTCTGCATTTCGGTTGTGAAAACACTTATACAAGTCAAAACCCTATTCTGGACGAGGGTGGCTATTCCTAGCAGTAGCCTCTTCAGAAAAAACAAAGTCGGAGTTCTGTTCTTATCTTAATAATATATGTACTTTACTTATAAAACAATCAATTTCAGAACTTATCCAAATTATCAGTCGCCGAAATGTAGATAATTTGACTTTTAAATCTGTACAGAATGTCAATAGCTAGACAGATCCTAATTGAATACAATATTCCGTTGTCGTTCCTATTCAAGTAAAACACATCTGCGATCTAAATAAATCTCTTATACCTTTTAAAAAAACCGTATAAAAGACTGTTTTGAAAGAAAAAATTATAATATTCCTCTACCTTAATAACTACCTAGTATAAAGCATTTCTTCATCCCGCACGAGGAAAATTATACCAAAATATGACGGCCATCTTGTTACGCAATATCTCCGAGAGTAATTACGGTACATTCACAGGAGCTTTACCTTTGACAGCAGTTATCTTGGGTGCCGTGATCTGATTGACGGGATTTGTGCAATTAAAACGTGCTATTAGTTATATGGGATTCTATAAGGTCAAGGTTTTCTTAAGGTAAATTAATGGGCAAATTAGTTTGTATGTCGTATCGCTATTACAGTGTTGTAGATTTTTGAAGGAGCTTTGAATAAAACAAATTCTATCATCAATAAATCTTTCTACCAATTTCAATCTGAGATAAAATATTAGCTTTTTTGTGTAAGACACTATCAACTGAGCTAGGCAAGATTAGCTACATCCTGAAGTTTAGACCAGTGTCAAAATATTTAAGGTGACTGTTTGCCCGCAACGATTGTCACGAATCTTTGTGACAACTAGGACCGACTGAATATCCTTTCCGAAGTACGGCAAGCTCAAACTGACAATATCATGGACACATTTCTTTGAAGAGTAAGTCAGAGTTGCTCTTCGTAGATTCAAAACCGATATTTTATTTTGTTTTATTCTGAACGTACAAAAATTATGATGTTCAAATTAACTACAAAGTCTATTATATAGAGTACTTACATTACTTTCGATTATTTATAGTATTTTGCAAATTATATTATTATTAGAAATAACCATAGAGGAAATAAGGTGTTCCCAAAACAGTGCTTTCTATTTCCATGCTACTAGTCCATATAAATTTAGTTACAAATTATTAATTTACAATGAATAGTCGTGAAAACTATTTTAAATAAAACAATAATCATACATACATTATCTTATACTAATATATAAAGCTGAAAAGTTTGTTTGTTTGTTTATTTGTTTGTTTGGTCGAACGCGCTAATCTCAGGAAGTACTGGTCTGATTTAAAAAAAATATTTCAGTGTTAGATAGCCCAATTTAGTTACACATTATTAATTTACAAAGAATAGTCGTGAAAACTACTTTGAATAAAACAATAAACTTACACACTTAATCTTATATTAATAAATACAGTTGAAGAGTTTGTTTGTTTGTTTATTTGTTTGTTTGGTTGAACGCGCTAATCTCAGCAAGTACTGGTCTGATTTAAAAAAAATCTTTCAGTGTTAGATAGCCCATTTATCGAGGAAGGCTATAAGCTGTATAACATCACGCTATGAGCAACGGAAGCGTAGCAGTAAGCCTTTAATAACGCGGGTGTAACCGCGGGCAGCCTTTAGTAACACATAAAATTAGGTAAACCATTTTTCGTGGGAAAGATGTACAGTTTCTAACAACTACCGGTGAATTTTGAATACCGGCGTGAAACAACGCTTGCGTTGTGTTGCGCCGAGTGAGTGAGGATATCGGAGGCCCAATCCCCCAACGTCCCCCTATCATGGTGCAGTTGAAAAACTTTTTGCTACCCCAGGAGGGTACCAACTGCGCTAGCGTTGGAGAATCCCTCTCTGGACGTCCGCGTTCAGGACACAACGCATCTAAGCGTGGACGCCCAGGCCGCCCCTCGTACTCTGCCACACTGGCCGTGGACTTCTGCAATATCAGGGGATTACACACCAACCTTAATGCTGTCCACCACCACCTCGAGACAACAAAGCCGGCCTTGCTATTCTTGACTGAGACGCAGATATCGCCTCCAGCAGACACTTCCTACCTTACTTACCCTGGGTATGGACTTGAACACTCCTTTCTGTCCAAGGCCGGAGTGTGCGTGTATGTTAGAGACGATATCAGTTCTCGTCGACTTAGGAATCTTGAAGGTATGGACTTTTCTACCTTATGGCTACGTATAGATAGCGACGACCACCCCCGCGTCTATATAGGTCCCATTGCGGTGATACCGAAACTGACCGACTCATTGAGCACATCCAAATGGCTTCAGACTTTGTGCAGCAGCAGATCCCGCCAGCAGAGATCATCTTGCTTGGCGATTTTAACGCCCATCACGCCGACTGGCTCAATCCCAGTAAAACTGATCATGCGGGGAGATCTGTTCACGACTTCGCACTGACTTATGGCCTGACACAACTGGTTACCACGCCCACGCGAATCCCAGACGTTGAAAGCCAGAATCCTTCACTGCTGGACCTTCTGCTGACTTCTCATCCGGACGGCTACAAGGTATCCGTAGGCACCCCACTGGGCTCCTCAGACCACTGCCTTGTACGGAGTGTGGTGCCTCTCACGTGCTCGCTGCGATCGCGGGCTACACGCAGTCGCCGTGTGTGGCACTACAAGTCAGCAGATTGGGATGGGATGCGGAACTTCTTTGCGTCCTATCCTTGGGGACAAGTATGCTTCTCGCCGGATGATCCCAACGCCGATGCTGATTCTGTTGCTGATGTGGTGCTACAGGGTATGGAACTTTTCATTCCATCCTCTGTGGTCCCCATTGGTGGCAAATTTCGGCCTTGGTTTGGTTCACCTTCCAAAAAGGCTTCTCACAGGAAGCTTACCAAGCCTGGGCTGATGCGGTGGTGGCAGGGGATGAAAATACCAGCGCATTAAAAAAGGAGTATAACTTTGCCTCCAGGTCCTTCAAAAGAGACATTGCGAGTGCGCAGGTTGGTTTCTACTAATTTGGTTCTGGTTCAAACTAATTATACTGCATGCTGTTTCACGATCAATCAATATTTCACGGCCTTTCGGTTTCACGGTTTCACGGCCATCAACGTCAATTTCATTAATGAACGTAATCCACGGGGATGGACCAATGAATGAGAATAGATTATTCCAACAGAGAAATATATATTGCGGAATTAGGATGTCAGCAACTGGATATATTTTTTGTGATTCCATGTAGGTGATAAGAGTCGTGGAATGATTATTTTCTTTGAACATATTAAGATTTATAAGATCGATAAAATATAAGATAATATTATATTAAGAAAATATAGGAGCGCAATAAAATGTGTAATTTTGCAGTTTTGGTATTGCTCATAATATGACATTACTTGCTGTTCATATTAAATCGGCAAAGTTAAGCAACGTCTGCAGAGGTCACCACTAGGATGAGTGATTGCTTGTGTGGTATTTACATATATCAGAGCGCTAACATGTTAAGGCCACGTAAAGTTGAAGGTCCTTGTACAAGTTCTTGCCTCAGGATAAGAATCGTTAGACCATGTCGGAGGCCTTCGAGCAGCCTGAAAACGCCGATACTTGAGTTCACCACACACTTACACGAAAAACACAACATCTCTTTTGGTAAAAGACTTTAAGACGCTTAAATTCTACACAATTCATTTGAATTGTTTAAGCGTTGTATTTGATGTATCAAAACCAAATCAAATTGAAAATTGAATTGAACTGTAGAGCCCTCACCAGTTTCTAAGTTTTTGTCCCAAGTCAGGCTAAGAACTCACGGAGCGATTTTCACCCGCGACCGCCGCAGTGATGAAACTGCGGTTTTATTTCTAAACTCACGAGACCGGTTATTTAGGCGGCTTGCGCAGCTGACGCGGCGGCGATCATCGCCCGCCACGTCTGCGGGCGTCAAAACGGGCGGTTGCAAGACGGGCAGTAAAACCGGCCACCGCGGTCGCCCGCCAACCGATCGCAGAGCTCGCGGGTGCCACCCGCCGAGGCTGCGGGTGACCGCGGCCCGCGCGATTCCACTAGTTGCCTGCCGGTGCAGCGGGAACCGCAAACAACCGCGCACACCGCAGGCGTAAAACGCGTCGCGAGTTGTGATAAAAAATTTTACATTATATATCTGCATTCTACAGAAGCTGCGGGCCCGCAACCGCGGCGGTCTCGGGTGAAAATCGCTCCGTGAGTTCTTAGCCTGAGTCTTCTATTTCAAACGTCAGCTGCTGCAGTCGTTTCACTGTCATTAATAACGGACATACTGACACCGCTTTGACTGCATTGCACTTTGGGAAATGGAGGCAAAGCCTCTGTACAAGTTAGGGCCTAACCTTCGATAGCTCTTAAGTATAGCCCTAAGCTTGCACGTACCTAAACCTAGACTTATCCTAATTTAAGCCTACTGGTTCCTATATCTAGCCTAACCTATCTTATGATATACCTATCCCTATTTTAGATCTAACTCTAACCTAACTCCCTAGTCTACCCTAGCCCTGTTAGGTATAGTGTATAGCGAGGCCGTGTATACTGTGGTCACACAGACTGTCGCGTATACAACCCTAATCCCTAGTTCCCTAGCAGTCCCTGGGATCCCTAGGCCGGGATATCTGTCGCCGGGAGACCTAAGGCGACAGACGGAAAGTGGGTAGGATTAGGGTGTAGTGAAGTGGGTTTTCTCACTGCCGGTCGAGCAGACTCACAAGACCGATCATGGTGACGGCTAAGGGTGTCTTGGCCGCAGTGAGAGGTGAGGGGTAGGGTATGAGTCAAAGCCGGGAGTGAGCTAATGACTGGTTTATTTCTTAAAACTATAATCTTATATACTAAACTTATTCTATGTACACATATACACGTATTTAGTTGTGTGCCGTCGGTGTATTGTGCCGATGCAGCATGTCTGAGCCGACCGCCGTACGTGATAAATTACATGATATTAAAATATCACGCATCTTCCTCGGTGATAAGTTGGATGTGTGTTGGAATGCCAAGAATGTCATGTTCATGTTTGAACATTCTGGCGTCTCTCCGGGATAGGCTTCAGGAAGGTTATGTTCCGGCGTGAACATTCTAGCGCCTCTCCGGGGCAGGCTCTAGAAAGTTCTTATGTTCAGGCGTGAACATTCTGGCGTCTCTTCGGCGTAGGCTTCAGCTCAACGTTAACGGCATCTGTAGTTTGTTGTTCACTGGTGATTCGTTTTCTTGACGGCTTCGGTTGGCTGGCTGTAGGCCATGTATGATGCGGTCCTAGCAGCGGCAGCTTATTGCGTTGCTTGCTGTGGAACCTTGAGGATCGTTGCGTTGGATATGTTAAGTACCTATGTGTAGTAGGAAAAAACAAGGTATATTTTATATTTAGTCAACATGCAGTTGTTTTGTACCATTGCATGTTATTCACCCCTCCAGAAATTCCATCCCTTCTCTTATTTAGTAGTAGTAGTAGTAGACGTTGTAGTAGTAGTAGTGTAGTAGTATTAGTAGTGTAGTAGTAGACGTTGTAGTAGTAGTGTAGTAGTTGTAGTAGTAGACGTTGTAGTAGTAGTAGTAGTATTAGTAGTAGTGTAGTATTTGTAGTAGTAGTAGTGTAGTATTTGTAGTAGTAGTAGTCGTTGTAGTAGTAGTAGTAAACTTAGTATATTCGTAAAAATTTAGCGCCCATGAACTCTGATCGCGCAGAACTCGTATACAAGTGTGTATCGCGGCTGTGGCAGTAACTTGTTACGAGGACGATGGCGGTTTGTCAACACTGTGGTTTTCTGGGAGTCAGGTTCGTTTGGACTTCATGACTTGTAACATGTTCTTAATTGTAAAGGTATGGGTCCTTGATTTGTCTGTCTAAGGCCGTTGTTATGTATTCATTGTTATTTGCTTCCTCTAGCCAATCCTAACTTGTTTACGTAGATATGTCTTTCCCTAAACTTGGTTGCAATCTCGTCCTCGAAACGGTAAGTGCGACTTCTCGAGTACCGGGGCGACCCGCTTGTGGGAGACCGATACCTGATTCGCTACCGCCCGACGCAATCAAGTTAGTTAGTCTCTTACTATACCACGAGACTAGTGCAATTGGGGAACACTAGCCCGCAATATAATAAGTGTCAGTCAGTCAGCTAGTCAGCCTACGGGAACAGGAGTTCCAGAGATGTTATATCGCTTTTGCTCGAAGGACCAATGTACAAGTTAGGGCCTAACCTTCGATAGCTCTTAAGTATAGCCCTAAGCTTGCACGTACCTAAACCTAGACTTATCCTAATTTAAGCCTACTGGTTCCTATATCTAGCCTAACCTATCTTATGATATACCTATCCCTATTTTAGATCTAACTCTAACCTAACTCCCTAGTCTACCCTAGCCCTGTTAGGTATAGTGTATAGCGAGGCCGTGTATACTGTGGTCACACAGACTGTCGCGTATACAACCCTAATCCCTAGTTCCCTAGCAGTCCCTGGGATCCCTAGGCCGGGATATCTGTCGCCGGGAGACCTAAGGCGACAGACGGAAAGTGGGTAGGATTAGGGTGTAGTGAAGTGGGTTTTCTCACTGCCGGTCGAGCAGACTCACAAGACCGATCATGGTGACGGCTAAGGGTGTCTTGGCCGCAGTGAGAGGTGAGGGGTAGGGTATGAGTCAAAGCCGGGAGTGAGCTAATGACTGGTTTATTTCTTAAAACTATAATCTTATATACTAAACTTATTCTATGTACACATATACACGTATTTAGTTGTGTGCCGTCGGTGTATTGTGCCGATGCAGCATGTCTGAGCCGACCGCCGTACGTGATAAATTACATGATATTAAAATATCACGCATCTTCCTCGGTGATAAGTTGGATGTGTGTTGGAATGCCAAGAATGTCATGTTCATGTTTGAACAGCCTCTTTGGAGTGTAATTACCGTCTTTTAAAAGTCAACGGAAAGGCTGCTACAGTGGTGGCCTAGTTTGTTTGGCAGACGGATTTTTGTATCTTATAGATGAGAAAATGTATATTTTTTACTATGTATAAAATACTTATCACAATAAAAACTATCAGTAGGTATTAATCATTCTCATAGTGTATATTTCATTTGATAAATAGGTGACGCATTGAGAATCCTTTATGTATTATACGGCACAGAAGCTGTCTTGCAGTTTAACACTAACGACCGGTTTTATTTTTGATTTATCCATTGATGTGGCTACCACAGATACATATTTGACATACGCTCCATAATACGAAATATGACAATTATGTATCTCTAGTAGCCAAATCCATGGATAGATCGAATATTGGCGGTAAGCCGAGTATTCTGGCATTAATCTCAACATGTCATTGCTTGATACTTTGAATCTGAATTGGTAAGCATGTTCGTATTTTTCTTCTTTTATGCGAAAAAGTATTACCCACTCTTAGAATATAGCTATATTGCGAGGGATTTTACAAACATTCGTCTCACAGATGAAGCAACAATTTACGGGTCACACAAAGTATTGTCTTGTGTGGAATTGCAACCACAACACTCGGCGCAGTTCTGAACTATTGCAATAGCATTGAACGGTTAATCTCGCATTGTGCTTTCGTGTGTCGGATTAGTTTCGATCTCAGTTGGAGAACTTAATCAACAACAACACATCCGTATGGAGAGTCATAGATACGCAAAAACTTATTGATAAAATTAAATTCTTCATCAGAATTCTGCCATTAGTGATGTAGTATCATAAAGCCATGCTTATTTCTGCATTTCGGTTGTGAAAACACTTATACAAGTCAAAACCCTATTCTGGACGAGGGTGGCTATTCCTAGCAGTAGCCTCTTCAGAAAAAACAAAGTCGGAGTTCTGTTCTTATCTTAATAATATATGTACTTTACTTATAAAACAATCAATTTCAGAACTTATCCAAATTATCAGTCGCCGAAATGTAGATAATTTGACTTTTAAATCTGTACAGAATGTCAATAGCTAGACAGATCCTAATTGAATTCAATATTCCGTTGTCGTTCCTATTCAAGTAAAACACATCTGCGATCTAAATAAATCTCTTATACCTTTTAAAAAAACCGTATAAAAGACTGTTTTGAAAGAAAAAATTATAATATTCCTCTACCTTAATAACTACCTAGTATAAAGCATTTCTTCATCCCGCACGAGGAAAATTATACCAAAATATGACGGCCATCTTGTTACGCAATATCTCCGAGAGTAATTACGGTACATTCACAGGAGCTTTACCTTTGACAGCAGTTATCTTGGGTGCCGTGATCTGATTGACGGGATTTGTGCAATTAAAACGTGCTATTAGTTATATGGGATTCTATAAGGTCAAGGTTTTCTTAAGGTAAATTAATGGGCAAATTAGTTTGTATGTCGTATCACTATTACAGTGTTGTAGATTTTTGAAGGAGCTTTGAATAAAACAAATTCTATCATCAATAAATCTTTCTACCAATTTCAATCTGAGATAAAATATTAGCTTTTTTGTGAAAGACACTATCAACTGAGCTAGGCAAGATTAGCTACATCCTGAAGTTTAGACCAGTGTCAAAATATTTAAGGTGACTGTTTGCCCGCAACGATTGTCACGAATCTTTGTGACAACTAGGACCGACTGAATATCCTTTCCGAAGTACGGCAAGCTCAAACTGACAATATCATGGACACATTTCTTTGAAGAGTAAGTCAGAGTTGCTCTTCGTAGATTCAAAACCGATATTTTATTTTGTTTTATTCTGAACGTACAAAAATTATGATGTTCAAATTAACTACAAAGTCTATTATATAGAGTACTTACATTACTTTCGATTATTTATAGTATTTTGCAAATTATATTATTATTAGAAATAACCATAGAGGAAATAAGGTGTTCCCAAAACAGTGCTTTCTATTTCCATGCTACTAGTCCATATAAATTTAGTTACAAATTATTAATTTACAATGAATAGTCGTGAAAACTATTTTAATTTTTTATATTTAACTTCCACCGAACCTTGTTTTTTAAATATAGGGCCTCTGGATTGCCAGTCTATACACGGAAGGTTAAAGTCTCTGGCAGGAGACTTTAACCTTCCGTGTATAGACTGGCAATCCAGAGGCCCTATATTTAAAAAACAAGGTTCGGTGGAAGTTCAAACAGCTGCTATTCATATGGTAAATGAACTGTCCCTTTTCGGCTTCACGCAATACAATACTATACAAAATCATAAAAATAACACTTTAGATCTTATGTTCTGTAATTTACCATTAATTATAAATGAATGTCTGTCACCTTTAACTAAAGTTGACCCGCATCACCCAGTACTCGCTGTGGAAGTGTTAGATTTATCAGTTACCCCACTGAAAGAAATATACAGCCCAAGACCAAACTTTCGCAAAGCCAACTTTAATATGTTAAATAGTCACTATAATGACATTGACTGGCAGTCTAAGTTGGGTGCGGGTTCAGTGGATGATATTGTCACAAAATTCTATCAATTGATTCAGGAAGGCATAGACAAATTTGTGCCATTGTGTAACAGATCTCGATCACATAAATACCCAGTATGGTTCAACAAATCATTAATTAAAATAATAAAAGAAAAAAATAAAGCTCACTCACGCTGGAAACGGTATAACAATTTGCTTGACTATGATGAATTCTCAACCTTGCGGGCCAGGCAGCGCCAAGTTCAAAAAATGTGTTTCAATAAATATATATACGCGACAGAAAATAGTCTTAAAACAAACCCGAAAGCCTTTTGGTCTTACATCAAGACAATGCGCCGCGGATCTAATTATCCTAAAACATTGAGTTATAACGATGTAAAATATTCTGATGGACAAAATATCTGTGAAGCGTTTAATAGTTTTTTTCATAGCGTATTTGATGCATCTATCGACCGTTCTCACTTAACATTGGACTCTTCCGACGCGAATACCGATTTGATTACCAGTATGCGAGTATCAATATCAACTGTGGAAAGAGCATTGAAAGCCTTACGTGTAGATAAAGGACCGGGATGTGATGGTATATCTCCTCTTTTCTGGAATAAATGCGCTGCATCTGTTTCTCTTCCTATAGCTAACATCTTTAACCGTTCCTTAGAAATGGGGATTTTTCCGGAGGCTTGGAAGAGGGCTTACATTGTCCCTATATATAAAAAAGGTTCACGCACCAAAATTGAAAATTACAGAGGTATTTCTATTTTAAATACCGTGGCAAAAGTTTTTGAAAAACTAATATATAATACTATATACTCTCATATAGAGGCTCATATACCAGGATCTCAACACGGCTTTTTAAAACGGCGGTCGACGATTTCAAACCTGGCATGTTTTTCGGAGTTTGTGCTTAAAAATGCTGATAATGGTGGGCAGGTGGATGTGATCTACACTGATTTTGAAAAAGCGTTCGATCGCGTGGATCACATCATCCTGCTTAGCAAATTATTTCGACTAGGGATACGTGGTGACTTACTGCGCTGGATACAATCGTATTTGTCCAACAGATCCCAAGCTGTAGTAATAGGGGGATACCGGTCGAATTTCACTACAATACCCAGCGGAGTTCCACAAGGATCGCATTTGGGGCCACTTTTCTATAATGCGTACTTATTTGACCTCGCAGATTCTATAAAATTCTCAAGACACCTAATGTACGCAGACGACAAAAAAAATTTTCACAGTATCATTAGTCTTGACGATTGTGTAGAGTTGCAAAGCGATCTCAATGATTTGTATAATTATTATGCCCAAAATAGAATAACTGTGAACGTCAAAAAATGTCAAACAATTACTTTCACAAGAAAAAAACAACCTCTTCATTTTTCATATAACTTTAATGTCATTGCGATAAACAAAGATGGAACGGTACGTGATCTGGGAGTTCTGTTTGACAGTAAGTTATCATTCGCAGAACATATTGATTACATTGGGGCGAGGGCTTATAAAAACCTAGGATTTGTTTTACGGTCTTGCCAAATGTTTAAAACCATAGCAGCAATGAAAACCGTATATTTCTCTTATGTACGCAGTACTCTTGACTATGCTAGTCCTATTTGGTCTCCTTGTTACATCATATACATAGACCAATTAGAACGTATCCAAAGGAAATTTCTCAATCACCTTAACTATAAATTCCGTAATCCTCCGTCGTCTTATTATACCAATTGTGAGAGATACGATATACTTAGCTTAGATAACAGGCGTAAACTAATGGACATGTGTCTTTTATACGATTTATTAAATGGAAATTTAAACTGCCCCGAATTGCTATCTTTGGTCACATTCAATGCTCCATTACGTCGCACCCGTCAAACACCACTTCTGCATGTTCCCCGGCATTCCACCAACTACGCTTGTAATAGTGTACTTACCCGCGCCGCTCGAACCTTTAACACCATGTGCCACGAGGTAGATATATTTGGCTGTTCAAAGATGTCCTTCAAATCGCGAGTAACAAAGTTAATTAAAGACTCACAACCTCATCCATCTTAGATTAATTTTAACTTTTTTTTTTTTTTTATATAACTCTCTATTACATCTTACCAATAGGTTTGAATTGTATAGACATACAGAATTTGTACTTATAGAGTAATGAAATATATATGGCGAAAGTGTAAAGAGGATATGTGCGGTAGTCGACACAAGTTTACAAAAGCACTATTTTAATATTCACATCATAAATTTAATATGTGTCAATTTGTGTCGATGACAGCGCATACCTATATAAATTTATATTAATGTACTTAGAATTACTGATCCTTATTCACACTGACTATATTGTGCTATTCTATGGCTGTAAGTTACTATGTAAATCTGAACTGTTCGTTCAATTCATTATATCTTTTAAGTTTTTAAGGGAAACCTGTTATTGGCTATATAATTAGTGCTATACCAAGACATTGTTAAACGATTTGTATCGCTGTTGGTTTTCTTAATAAAGATAAATAAAATAAAAAATAAAATAAAATAAATAAAACAATAATCATACATACATTATCTTATACTAATATATAAAGCTGAAAAGTTTGTTTGTTTGTTTATTTGTTTGTTTGGTCGAACGCGCTAATCTCAGGAAGTACTGGTCTGATTTAAAAAAAATATTTCAGTGTTAGATAGCCCAATTTAGTTACACATTATTAATTTACAAAGAATAGTCGTGAAAACTACTTTGAATAAAACAATAAACTTACACACTTAATCTTATATTAATAAATACAGTTGAAGAGTTTGTTTGTTTGTTTATTTGTTTGTTTGGTTGAACGCGCTAATCTCAGCAAGTACTGGTCTGATTTAAAAAAAATCTTTCAGTGTTAGATAGCCCATTTATCGAGGTAGGCTATAAGCTGTATAACATCACGCTATGAGCAACGGAAGCGTAGCAGTAAGCCTTTAATAACGCGGGTGTAACCGCGGGCAGCCTTTAGTAACACCTAAAATTAGGTAAACCATTTTTCGTGGGAAAGATGTACAGTTTCTAACAACTACCGGTGAATTTTGAATACCGGCGTGAAACAACGCTTGCGTTGTGTTGCGCCGAGTGAGTGAGGATATCGGAGGCCCAATCCCCCAACGTCCCCCTATCATGGTGCAGTTGAAAAACTTTTTGCTACCCCAGGAGGGTACCAACTGCGCTAGCGTTGGAGAATCCCTCTCTGGACGTCCGCGTTCAGGACACAACGCATCTAAGCGTGGACGCCCAGGCCGCCCCTCGTACTCTGCCACACTGGCCGTGGACTTCTGCAATATCAGGGGATTACACACCAACCTTAATGCTGTCCACCACCACCTCGAGACAACAAAGCCGGCCTTGCTATTCTTGACTGAGACGCAGATATCGCCTCCAGCAGACACTTCCTACCTTACTTACCCTGGGTATGGACTTGAACACTCCTTTCTGTCCAAGGCCGGAGTGTGCGTGTATGTTAGAGACGATATCAGTTCTCGTCGACTTAGGAATCTTGAAGGTATGGACTTTTCTACCTTATGGCTACGTATAGATAGCGACGACCACCCCCGCGTCTATATAGGTCCCATTGCGGTGATACCGAAACTGACCGACTCATTGAGCACATCCAAATGGCTTCAGACTTTGTGCAGCAGCAGATCCCGCCAGCAGAGATCATCTTGCTTGGCGATTTTAACGCCCATCACGCCGACTGGCTCAATCCCAGTAAAACTGATCATGCGGGGAGATCTGTTCACGACTTCGCACTGACTTATGGCCTGACACAACTGGTTACCACGCCCACGCGAATCCTAGACGTTGAAAGCCAGAATCCTTCACTGCTGGACCTTCTGCTGACTTCTCATCCGGACGGCTACAAGGTATCCGTAGGCACCCCACTGGGCTCCTCAGACCACTGCCTTGTACGGAGTGTGGTGCCTCTCACATGCTCGCTGCGATCGCGGGCTACACGCAGTCGCCGTGTGTGGCACTACAAGTCAGCAGATTGGGATGGGATGCGGAACTTCTTTGCGTCCTATCCTTGGGGACAAGTATGCTTCTCGCCGAATGATCCCAACGCCGATGCTGATTCTGTTGCTGATGTGGTGCTACAGGGTATGGAACTTTTCATTCCATCCTCTGTGGTCCCCATTGGTGGCATATTTCGGCCTTGGTTTGGTTCATCTTCCAAAAAGGCTTCTCACAGGAAGCTTACCAAGCCTGGGCTGATGCGGTGGCGGCAGGGGATGAAAATACCAGCGCATTAAAAAAGGAGTATAACTTTGCCTCCAGGTCCTTCAAAAGAGACATTGCGAGTGCGCAGGTTGGTTTCTACTAATTTGGTTCTGGTTCAAACTAATTATACTGCATGCTGTTTCACGATCAATCAATATTTCACGGCCTTTCGGTTTCACGGTTTCACGGCCATCAACGTCAATTTCATTAATGAACGTAATCCACGGGGATGGACCAATGAATGAGAATAGATTATTCCAACAGAGAAATATATATTGCGGAATTAGGATGTCAGCAACTGGATATATTTTTTGTGATTCCATGTAGGTGGTAAGAGTCGTGGAATGATAATTTTCTTTGAACATATTAAGATTTATAAGATCGATAAAATATAAGATAATATTATATTAAGAAAATATAGGAGCGCAATAAAATGTGTAATTTTGCAGTTTTGGTATTGCTCATAATATGACATTACTTGCTGTTCATATTAAATCGGCAAAGTTAAGCAACGTCTGCAGAGGTCACCACTAGGATGAGTGATTGCTTGTGTGGTATTTACATATATCAGAGCGCTAACATGTTAAGGCCACGTAAAGTTGAAGGTCCTTGTACAAGTTCTTGCCTCAGGATAAGAATCGTTAGACCATGTCGGAGGCCTTCGAGCAGCCTGAAAACGCCGATACTTGAGTTCACCACACACTTACACGAAAAACACAACATCTCTTTTGGTAAAAGACTTTAAGACGCTTAAATTCTACACAATTCATTTGAATTGTTTAAGCGTTGTATTTGATGTATCAAAACCAAATCAAATTGAAAATTGAATTGAACTGTAGAGCCCTCACCAGTTTCTAAGTTTTTGTCCCAAGTCAGGCTAAGAACTCACGGAGCGATTTTCACCCGCGATCGCCGCAGTGATGAAACTGCGGCGATCGCGGAATCTTTCTACCAATCGCGAAATCTTTCTACCAATTTCAATCTGAGATAAAATATTAGCTTTTTTGTGAAAGACACTATCAACTGAGCTAGGCAAGATTAGCTACATCCTGAAGTTTAGACCAGTGTCAAAATATTTAAGGTGACTGTTTGCCCGCAACGATTGTCACGAATCTTTGTGACAACTAGGACCGACTGAATATCCTTTCCGAAGTACGGCAAGCTCAAACTGACAATATCATGGACACATTTCTTTGAAGAGTAAGTCAGAGTTGCTCTTCGTAGATTCAAAACCGATATTTTATTTTGTTTTATTCTGAACGTACAAAAATTATGATGTTCAAATTAACTACAAAGTCTATTATATAGAGTACTTACATTACTTTCGATTATTTATAGTATTTTGCAAATTATATTATTATTAGAAATAACCATAGAGGAAATAAGGTGTTCCCAAAACAGTGCTTTCTATTTCCATGCTACTAGTCCATATAAATTTAGTTACAAATTATTAATTTACAATGAATAGTCGTGAAAACTATTTTAAATAAAACAATAATCATACATACATTATCTTATACTAATATATAAAGCTGAAAAGTTTGTTTGTTTGTTTATTTGTTTGTTTGGTCGAATGCGCTAATCTCAGGAAGTACTGGTCTGATTTAAAAAAAATATTTCAGTGTTAGATAGCCCAATTTAGTTACACATTATTAATTTACAAAGAATAGTCGTGAAAACTACTTTGAATAAAACAATAAACTTACACACTTAATCTTATATTAATAAATACAGTTGAAGAGTTTGTTTGTTTGTTTATTTGTTTGTTTGGTTGAACGCGCTAATCTCAGCAAGTACTGGTCTGATTTAAAAAAAATCTTTCAGTGTTAGATAGCCCATTTATCGAGGAAGGCTATAAGCTGTATAACATCACGCTATGAGCAACGGAAGCGTAGCAGTAAGCCTTTAATAACGCGGGTGTAACCGCGGGCAGCCTTTAGTAACACATAAAATTAGGTAAACCATTTTTCGTGGGAAAGATGTACAGTTTCTAACAACTACCGGTGAATTTTGAATACCGGCGTGAAACAACGCTTGCGTTGTGTTGCGCCGAGTGAGTGAGGATATCGGAGGCCCAATCCCCCAACGTCCCCCTATCATGGTGCAGTTGAAAAACTTTTTGCTACCCCAGGAGGGTACCAACTGCGCTAGCGTTGGAGAATCCCTCTCTGGACGTCCGCGTTATATCAGGGGATTACACACCAACCTTAATGCTGTCCACCACCACCTCGAGACAACAAAGCCGGCCTTGCTATTCTTGACTGAGACGCAGATATCGCCTCCAGCAGACACTTCCTACCTTACTTACCCTGGGTATGGACTTGAACACTCCTTTCTGTCCAAGGCCGGAGTGTGCGTGTATGTTAGAGACGATATCAGTTCTCGTCGACTTAGGAATCTTGAAGGTATGGACTTTTCTACCTTATGGCTACGTATAGATAGCGACGACCACCCCCGCGTCTATATAGGTCCCATTGCGGTGATACCGAAACTGACCGACTCATTGAGCACATCCAAATGGCTTCAGACTTTGTGCAGCAGCAGATCCCGCCAGCAGAGATCATCTTGCTTGGCGATTTTAACGCCCATCACGCCGACTGGCTCAATCCCAGTAAAACTGATCATGCGGGGAGATCTGTTCACGACTTCGCACTGACTTATGGCCTGACACAACTGGTTACCACGCCCACGCGAATCCCAGACGTTGAAAGCCAGAATCCTTCACTGCTGGACCTTCTGCTGACTTCTCATCCGGACGGCTACAAGGTATCCGTAGGCACCCCACTGGGCTCCTCAGACCACTGCCTTGTACGGAGTGTGGTGCCTCTCACATGCTCGCTGCGATCGCGGGCTACACGCAGTCGCCGTGTGTGGCACTACAAGTCAGCAGATTGGGATGGGATGCGGAACTTCTTTGCGTCCTATCCTTGGGGACAAGTATGCTTCTCGCCGAATGATCCCAACGCCGATGCTGATTCTGTTGCTGATGTGGTGCTACAGGGTATGGAACTTTTCATTCCATCCTCTGTGGTCCCCATTGGTGGCATATTTAGGCCTTGGTTTGGTTCATCTTCCAAAAAGGCTTCTCACAGGAAGCTTACCAAGCCTGGGCTGATGCGGTGGCGGCAGGGGATGAAAATACCAGCGCATTAAAAAAGGAGTATAACTTTGCCTCCAGGTCCTTCAAAAGAGACATTGCGAGTGCGCAGGTTGGTTTCTACTAATTTGGTTCTGGTTCAAACTAATTATACTGCATGCTGTTTCACGATCAATCAATATTTCACGGCCTTTCGGTTTCACGGTTTCACGGCCATCAACGTCAATTTCATTAATGAACGTAATCCACGGGGATGGACCAATGAATGAGAATAGATTATTCCAACAGAGAAATATATATTGCGGAATTAGGATGTCAGCAACTGGATATATTTTTTGTGATTCCATGTAGGTGGTAAGAGTCGTGGAATGATAATTTTCTTTGAACATATTAAGATTTATAAGATCGATAAAATATAAGATAATATTATATTAAGAAAATATAGGAGCGCAATAAAATGTGTAATTTTGCAGTTTTGGTATTGCTCATAATATGACATTACTTGCTGTTCATATTAAATCGGCAAAGTTAAGCAACGTCTGCAGAGGTCACCACTAGGATGAGTGATTGCTTGTGTGGTATTTACATATATCAGAGCGCTAACATGTTAAGTCCACGTAAAGTTGAAGGTCCTTGTACAAGTTCTTGCCTCAGGATAAGAATCGTTAGACCATGTCGGAGGCCTTCGAGCAGCCTGAAAACGCCGATACTTGAGTTCACCACACACTTACACGAAAAACACAACATCTCTTTTGGTAAAAGACTTTAAGACGCTTAAATTCTACACAATTCATTTGAATTGTTTAAGCGTTGTATTTGATGTATCAAAACCAAATCAAATTGAAAATTGAATTGAACTGTAGAGCCCTCACCAGTTTCTAAGTTTTTGTCCCAAGTCAGGCTAAGAACTCACGGAGCGATTTTCACCCGCGATCGCCGCAGTGATGAAACTGCGGTTTTATTTCTAAACTCACGAGACCGGTTATTTAGGCGGCTTACGCAGCTGACGCGGCGGCGATCATCGCCCGCCACGTCTGCGGGCGTCAAAACGGGCGGTTGCAAGACGGGCAGTAAAACCGGCCACCGCGGTCGCCCGCCAACCGATCGCAGAGCTCGCGGGCGCCACCCGCCGAGGCTGCGGGTGACCGCGGCCCGCGCGATTCCACTAGTTGCCTGCCGGTGCAGCGGGAACCGCAAACAACCGCGCACACCGCAGGCGTAAAACGCGTCGCGAGTTGTGATAAAAAATTTTACATTATATATCTGCATTCTACAGAAGCTGCGGGCCCGCAACCGCGGCGGTCTCGGGTGAAAATCGCTCCGTGAGTTCTTAGCCTGAGTCTTCTATTTCAAACGTCAGCTGCTGCAGTCGTTTCACTGTCATTAATAACGGACATACTGACACCGCTTTGACTGCATTGCACTTTGGGAAATGGAGGCAAAGCCTCTTTGGAGTGTAATTACCGTCTTTTAAAAGTCAACGGAAAAGCTGCCACAGTGGTGGCCTAGTTTGTTTGGCAGACGGATTTTTGTATCTTATAGATGAGAAAATATATATTTTTTATTATGTATAAAATACTTATCACAATAAAAACTATCAGTAGGTATTAATCATTCTCATAACACTATTAACATATTTCATTTGATAAATAGGTGACGCACTGAGAATCCTTTATGTATTATACGGCACAGAAGCTGTCTTGCAGTTTAACACTAACGACCGGTTTTATGTTTGATTTATCCATTGATGTGGCTACCACAGATACATATTTGACATACGCTCCATAATACGAAATATGACAATTATGTATCTCTAGTAGCCAAATCCATGGATAGATCGAATATTGGCGGTAAGCCGAGTATTCTGGCATTAATCTCAACATGTCATTGCTTGATACTTTGAATCTGAATTGGTAAGCATGTTCGTATTTTTCTTCTTTTATGCGAAAAAGTATTACCCACTCTTAGAATATAGCTATATTGCGAGGGATTTTACAAACATTCGTCTCACAGATGAAGCAACAATTTACGGGTCACACAAAGTATTGTCTTGTGTGGAATTGCAACCACAACACTCGGCGCAGTTCTGAACTATTGCAATAGCATTGAACGGTTAATCTCGCATTGTGCTTTCGTGTGTCGGATTAGTTTCGATCTCAGTTGGAGAACTTAATCAACAACAACACATCCGTATGGAGAGTCATAGATACGCAAAAACTTATTGATAAAATTAAATTCTTCATCAGAATTCTGCCATTTGTGATGTAGTATCATAAAGCCATGCTTATTTCTGCATTTCGGTTGTGAAAACACTTATACAAGTCAAAACCCTATTCTGGACGAGGGTGGCTATTCCTAGCAGTAGCCTCTTCAGAAAAAACAAAGTCGGAGTTCTGTTCTTATCTTAATAATATATGTACTTTACTTATAAAACAATCAATTTCAGAACTTATCCAAATTATCAGTCGCCGAAATGTAGATAATTTGACTTTTAAATCTGTACAGAATGTCAATAGCTAGACAGATCCTAATTGAATTCAATATTCCGTTGTCGTTCCTATTCAAGTAAAACACATCTGCGATCTAAATAAATCTCTTATACCTTTTAAAAAACCGTATAAAAGACTGTTTTGAAAGAAAAAATTATAATATTCCTCTACCTTAATAACTACCTAGTATAAAGCATTTCTTCATCCCGCACGAGGAAAATTATACCAAAATATGACGGCCATCTTGTTACGCAATATCTCCGAGAGTAATTACGGTACATTCACAGGAGCTTTACCTTTGACAGCAGTTATCTTGGGTGCCGTGATCTGATTGACGGGATTTGTGCAATTAAAACGTGCTATTAGTTATATGGGATTCTATAAGGTCAAGGTTTTCTTAAGGTAAATTAATGGGCAAATTAGTTTGTATGTCGTATCGCTATTACAGTGTTGTAGATTTTTGAAGGAGCTTTGAATAAAACAAATTCTATCATCAATAAATCTTTCTACCAATTTCAATCTGAGATAAAATATTAGCTTTTTTGTGAAAGACACTATCAACTGAGCTAGGCAAGATTAGCTACATCCTGAAGTTTAGACCAGTGTCAAAATATTTAAGGTGACTGTTTGCCCGCAACGATTGTCACGAATCTTTGTGACAACTAGGACCGACTGAATATCCTTTCCGAAGTACGGCAAGCTCAAACTGACAATATCATGGACACATTTCTTTGAAGAGTAAGTCAGAGTTGCTCTTCGTAGATTCAAAACCGATATTTTATTTTGTTTTATTCTGAACGTACAAAAATTATGATGTTCAAATTAACTACAAAGTCTATTATATAGAGTACTTACATTACTTTCGATTATTTATAGTATTTTGCAAATTATATTATTATTAGAAATGACCATAGAGGAAATAAGGTGTTCCCAAAACAGTGCTTTCTATTTCCATGCTACTAGTCCATATAAATTTAGTTACAAATTATTAATTTACAATGAATAGTCGTGAAAACTATTTTAAATAAAACAATAATCATACATACATTATCTTATACTAATATATAAAGCTGAAAAGTTTGTTTGTTTGTTTATTTGTTTGTTTGGTCGAACGCGCTAATCTCAGGAAGTACTGGTCTGATTTAAAAAAAATATTTCAGTGTTAGATAGCCCAATTTAGTTACACATTATTAATTTACAAAGAATAGTCGTGAAAACTACTTTGAATAAAACAATAAACTTACACACTTAATCTTATATTAATAAATACAGTTGAAGAGTTTGTTTGTTTGTTTATTTGTTTGTTTGGTTGAACGCGCTAATCTCAGCAAGTACTGGTCTGATTTAAAAAAAATCTTTCAGTGTTAGATAGCCCATTTATCGAGGAAGGCTATAAGCTGTATAACATCACGCTATGAGCAACGGAAGCGTAGCAGTAAGCCTTTAATAACGTGGGTGTAACCGCGGGCAGCCTTTAGTAACACATAAAATTAGGTAAACCATTTTTCGTGGGAAAGATGTACAGTTTCTAACAACTACCGGTGAATTTTGAATACCGGCGTGAAACAACGCTTGCGTTGTGTTGCGCCGAGTGAGTGAGGATATCGGAGGCCCAATCCCCCTACGTCCCCCTATCATGGTGCAGTTGAAAAACTTTTTGCTACCCCAGGAGGGTACCAACTGCGCTAGCGTTGGAGAATCCCTCTCTGGACGTCCGCGTTCAGGACACAACGCATCTAAGCGTGGACGCCCAGGCCGCCCCTCGTACTCTGCCACACTGGCCGTGGACTTCTGCAATATCAGGGGATTACACACCAACCTTAATGCTGTCCACCACCACCTCGAGACAACAAAGCCGGCCTTGCTATTCTTGACTGAGACGCAGATATCGCCTCCAGCAGACACTTCCTACCTTACTTACCCTGGGTATGGACTTGAACACTCCTTTCTGTCCAAGGCCGGAGTGTGCGTGTATGTTAGAGACGATATCAGTTCTCGTCGACTTAGGAATCTTGAAGGTATGGACTTTTCTACCTTATGGCTACGTATAGATAGCGACGACCACCCCCGCGTCTATATAGGTCCCATTGCGGTGATACCGAAACTGACCGACTCATTGAGCACATCCAAATGGCTTCAGACTTTGTGCAGCAGCAGATCCCGCCAGCAGAGATCATCTTGCTTGGCGATTTTAACGCCCATCACGCCGACTGGCTCAATCCCAGTAAAACTGATCATGCGGGGAGATCTGTTCACGACTTCGCACTGACTTATGGCCTGACACAACTGGTTACCACGCCCACGCGAATCCCAGACGTTGAAAGCCAGAATCCTTCACTGCTGGACCTTCTGCTGACTTCTCATCCGGACGGCTACAAGGTATCCGTAGGCACCCCACTGGGCTCCTCAGACCACTGCCTTGTACGGAGTGTGGTGCCTCTCACATGCTCGCTGCGATCGCGGGCTACACGCAGTCGCCGTGTGTGGCACTACAAGTCAGCAGATTGGGATGGGATGCGGAACTTCTTTGCGTCCTATCCTTGGGGACAAGTATGCTTCTCGCCGAATGATCCCAACGCCGATGCTGATTCTGTTGCTGATGTGGTGCTACAGGGTATGGAACTTTTCATTCCATCCTCTGTGGTCCCCATTGGTGGCATATTTCGGCCTTGATTTGGTTCATCTTCCAAAAAGGCTTCTCACAGGAAGCTTACCAAGCCTGGGCTGATGCGGTGGCGGCAGGGGATGAAAATACCAGCGCATTAAAAAAGGAGTATAACTTTGCCTCCAGGTCCTTCAAAAGAGACATTGCGAGTGCGCAGGTTGGTTTCTACTAATTTGGTTCTGGTTCAAACTAATTATACTGCATGCTGTTTCACGATCAATCAATATTTCACGGCCTTTCGGTTTCACGGTTTCACGGCCATCAACGTCAATTTCATTAATGAACGTAATCCACGGGGATGGACCAATGAATGAGAATAGATTATTCCAACAGAGAAATATATATTGCGGAATTAGGATGTCAGCAACTGGATATATTTTTTGTGATTCCATGTAGGTGGTAAGAGTCGTGGAATGATAATTTTCTTTGAACATATTAAGATTTATAAGATCGATAAAATATAAGATAATATTATATTAAGAAAATATAGGAGCGCAATAAAATGTGTAATTTTGCAGTTTTGGTATTGCTCATAATATGACATTACTTGCTGTTCATATTAAATCGGCAAAGTTAAGCAACGTCTGCAGAGGTCACCACTAGGATGAGTGATTGCTTGTGTGGTATTTACATATATCAGAGCGCTAACATGTTAAGGCCACGTAAAGTTGAAGGTCCTTGTACAAGTTCTTGCCTCAGGATAAGAATCGTTAGACCATGTCGGAGGCCTTCGAGCAGCCTGAAAACGCCGATACTTGAGTTCACCACACACTTACACGAAAAACACAACATCTCTTTTGGTAAAAGACTTTAAGACGCTTAAATTCTACACAATTCATTTGAATTGTTTAAGCGTTGTATTTGATGTATCAAAACCAAATCAAATTGAAAATTGAATTGAACTGTAGAGCCCTCACCAGTTTCTAAGTTTTTGTCCCAAGTCAGGCTAAGAACTCACGGAGCGATTTTCACCCGCGATCGCCGCAGTGATGAAACTGCGGTTTTATTTCTAAACTCACGAGACCGGTTATTTAGGCGGCTTACGCAGCTGACGCGGCGGCGATCATCGCCCGCCACGTCTGCGGGCGTCAAAACGGGCGGTTGCAAGACGGGCAGTAAAACCGGCCACCGCGGTCGCCCGCCAACCGATCGCAGAGCTCGCGGGCGCCACCCGCCGAGGCTGCGGGTGACCGCGGCCCGCGCGATTCCACTAGTTGCCTGCCGGTGCAGCGGGAACCGCAAACAACCGCGCACACCGCAGGCGTAAAACGCGTCGCGAGTTGTGATAAAAAATTTTACATTATATATCTGCATTCTACAGAAGCTGCGGGCCCGCAACCGCGGCGGTCTCGGGTGAAAATCGCTCCGTGAGTTCTTAGCCTGAGTCTTCTATTTCAAACGTCAGCTGCTGCAGTCGTTTCACTGTCATTAATAACGGACATACTGACACCGCTTTGACTGCATTGCACTTTGGGAAATGGAGGCAAAGCCTCTTTGGAGTGTAATTACCGTCTTTTAAAAGTCAACGGAAAAGCTGCCACAGTGGTGGCCTAGTTTGTTTGGCAGACGGATTTTTGTATCTTATAGATGAGAAAATATATATTTTTTATTATGTATAAAATACTTATCACAATAAAAACTATCAGTAGGTATTAATCATTCTCATAGTGTATATTTCATTTGATAAATAGGTGACGCACTGAGAATCCTTTATGTATTATACGGCACAGAAGCTGTCTTGCAGTTTAACACTAACGACCGGTTTTATGTTTGATTTATCCATTGATGTGGCTACCACAGATACATATTTGACATACGCTCCATAATACGAAATATGACAATTATGTATCTCTAGTAGCCAAATCCATGGATAGATCGAATATTGGCGGTAAGCCGAGTATTCTGGCATTAATCTCAACATGTCATTGCTTGATACTTTGAATCTGAATTGGTAAGCATGTTCGTATTTTTCTTCTTTTATGCGAAAAAGTATTACCCACTCTTAGAATATAGCTATATTGCGAGGGATTTTACAAACATTCGTCTCACAGATGAAGCAACAATTTACGGGTCACACAAAGTATTGTCTTGTGTGGAATTGCAACCACAACACTCGGCGCAGTTCTGAACTATTGCAATAGCATTGAACGGTTAATCTCGCATTGTGCTTTCGTGTGTCGGATTAGTTTCGATCTCAGTTGGAGAACTTAATCAACAACAACACATCCGTATGGAGAGTCATAGGTACGCAAAAACTTATTGATAAAATTAAATTCTTCATCAGAATTCTGCCATTTGTGATGTAGTATCATAAAGCCATGCTTATTTCTGCATTTCGGTTGTGAAAACACTTATACAAGTCAAAACCCTATTCTGGACGAGGGTGGCTATTCCTAGCAGTAGCCTCTTCAGAAAAAACAAAGTCGGAGTTCTGTTCTTATCTTAATAATATATGTACTTTACTTATAAAACAATCAATTTCAGAACTTATCCAAATTATCAGTCGCCGAAATGTAGATAATTTGACTTTTAAATCTGTACAGAATGTCAATAGCTAGACAGATCCTAATTGAATACAATATTCCGTTGTCGTTCCTATTCAAGTAAAACACATCTGCGATCTAAATAAATCTCTTATACCTTTTAAAAAAACCGTATAAAAGACTGTTTTGAAAGAAAAAAATATAATATTCCTCTACCTTAATAACTACCTATAGTCGTATTTTTAATTAGACGAAGCTAACTGACAGTAGCTAATGTCACTTTGTAAAATAATGTTGTCATATTTAAAGTAATAGTGATGCATTTAGTTCTCGTTCAATCAGATGAACGAACATTGAGTGTGAATAGTTAATCATTTCAAACTATAAAAGAATATTATTTCTATATTAAAATAAAAGTGCTCTGATATAAGTAGTAATGTAAGTAGTATAAATTGTTATATTTTATACATCTACAGGGTGTAAAAATACCCTTAACGAAAACTGAAATCCCATGTTGTACCAATCACTACGAACATTTTTTACTTCGGCACCATACCTGGGAAATTACTGGTTCAGGAGATATTTAGGCTCAAAGTTAGTATGGAATTTTTCTAATAAAGTACAAAATCGATGCATTTACCCCGCCAATATGTTCGCTAGATGCCTTATGACCCCATGGATAGGTAGATATTTCGAGCATTGCACGAGCGCGCTTTAAATTGCGCTTTTAAAAATGTGAAAACTTAAAAAAAATTCGTTGTCCAGGTATTATTTTTGGTTAGTATGACTTGGCATGATGTCCACAACGAGTAAACTTCGGCTTGGTGATGGGTCTTGTGACACCCTGTATCGTTTCAACTACATGATGTATTGAAAGTAGAACAGTCTTACAAGTTTCCTTGCAATGTTTTCCTTAATGTTTAAAACACTAGTATTCAGTATAGGTAAATACTATAGGAACATAGTCTTCGAAAACTCGAACACCGTACCCGATATCGGCCGTTCCGCACACTGACTATTCACTAGACAATCAATGCAATTTCATTCACTCAAGAGTTTTTTCAATCATTCACTTTGTCACAACACTATTTTTATTTCATCATAACCTGACAACACAGTAAACGTCAGTTGACTTCGTCTAATAAAAAATACGACTATAGTATAAAGCATTTCTTCATCCCGCACGAGGAAAATTATACCAAAATATGACGGCCAACTTGTTACGCAATATCTCCGAGAGTAATTACGGTACATTCACAGGAGCTTGGAGCCTTTGACAGCAGTTATCTTGGGTTCTGTGATCTGATTGACGGGATTTGTGCAATTAAAACCTGCTATTAGTTATAAGAGATTCTATAAGGTCAAGGTTTTCTTAAGGTAAATTAATGGGCAACTTAGTTTGTATGTCGTATCGCTATTACAAAGTTGTAGATTTTTGAAGGAGCTTTGAATAAAACAAATTCTATCAATAAATCTTTCTACTAATTTCAATCTGAGATAAAATATTAGCTTCTTTGTGAAAGACACTATCAACTGAGCTAGGCAAGATTAGCTACATCCTGAAGTTTAGACTAGTGTCAAAATATTTAAGGTGACTGTTTGCCCGCAACGATTGTCACAAATCTTTGTGACAACTAGGACCGATTGAATATCCTTTCCGAAGTACGGCAAGCTCAAACTGACAATATCATGGACTCATTTCTTTGAAGAGTAAGTCAGAGTTGCTCTTCGTAGATTCAAAACCGATATTTTATTTTGTTTTATTCTGAACGTACAAAAATTATGATGTTCGAATTAACCACAAAGTCTATTATTTTGTACTTACATTACTTTAGATTACTTATAGTATTTTGCAAATTATATTATTATTAGAAATAACCATAGAGGAAATAAGGTGTTCCCAAAACAGTGCTTTCTATTTCCATGCTACTAGTGCATATAAATTTAGTTACAAATTATTAATTTACAATGAATAGTCGTGAAAACTATTTTGAATAAAACAATAATCATACATACATTATCTTATTCTAATATATAAAGCTGAAAAGTTTGTTTGTTTGTTTATTCGTTTGTTTGGTCGAACGCGCTAATCTCAGGAAGTACTGGTCTGATTTGAAAAAACATCTTTCAGTGTTAGATAGCCCAATTTAGTTACACATTATTAATTTACAAAGAATAGTCGTGAAAACTACTTTGAATAAAACAACAACCTTACACACTTAATGTTATACTAATAAATACAGTTGAAGAGTTTGTTTGTTTGTTTATTTGTTTGTTTGGTTGAACGCGCTAATCTCAGCAAGTACTGGTCTGATTTAAAAAAAACTTTCAGTGTTAGATAGCCCATTTATCGAGGAAGGCTATAAGCTATATAACATCACGCTATGAGCAACGGGAGCGTAGCAGTAAGCCTTTAAAAACGCGGGTGTAACCGCGGGCATCCTCTAGTAACACATAAAATTAGGTAAACCATTTTTCGTGGGAAAGATGTACAGTTTCTAACAACTAACATTTTTCACCTTATTTGTAAAGGTATTAACATAAAATAATATAGAAATAGTATATAATAAATAGGTTAGATAAAAAAAATAACGAAATACAATAACTATAGATTCAAATAATAAAAATCTCAACTGTGGGGAAGTTGATTCTTGTACTAGCAGCACCACTGAATGGCGTTTTCGGTTTTTTGTTATTTTATGTTGAAATTTCAAAATTATTCTTATCTTAAAGATGGTATGTGATACCAGAGTCCTTATTATTTTTTGCTGAGTTATTTTTACTCAAGATAAAAGCACAACTTGGCATTGTACAGCGAATTATTTCCGTAATTAATTTGGTGGATATATGCACCTGACACAAGGCTGTCAGTGTGACAGGCTCAATAATGCCGGTACGACATGGTTTTTTTGCCTCATTCTACAAGTATGAGGGCTCTGTCTAGTAGAGCAGAGCGAGACCAATCATTTGTCTATGGGTATAAAGATATTATAACAAGGTGGTTGCCGTTGGCATCATGTTGGTACAGAGCCATTAAGTTTCTAGGTCGAACCTGTTATGTAATTACCGTGCAATGTAATTATTCACTCATCCAAATCGCTGGAATGATTTTCTGCTTCTATTTCTGCTTGGTGGGTATTTCATTGTTCTGTTTTGTAGTTCCTTTGTTAATATAAATATAATTCATTCGGTGAAAGTATAGACAAATATGTTATGTAATGCTAGTCTTGATGCCCTACTTAATAGCTATTTGGCCTTTTAGTGTCTTCTGGGTATATAATTAAATTGTGGGAGTTACTATTTTGCCGTGACCACAAACTATGTAAGTTAGTAGTGGTCAAAACGTCGGGAAAAAAACTATAACCCGACTACGTAAAAAAGGGGGTCTAAAAAGGACGAAACAAGAAAATAGGTCATTCAGCTACATATCCAGAAAAGTATAAGTACATAAATGCTCAAGTTAGGGCCGTGGTCGCACCTATTGTATATTAGTTACCTGGCATGTTTGTTTAATGCAGGTAAGTGTTGCTGGCATCCACATTCGGTATACATTATATAGTAGTTTTTAAACTATTTTTTTTATTTAATAATTTTCCGTGTCCCGATGGGGCTTGTAATGTCACCGTGCAATATTTTCATTGTCACATTTGAAGGAAGAAAGAAAGAAAAATAGGTAACTCAAAGCGTCTGAACCGCGTGAATTTTAAGTACAAGTCGATTTTAGACTTATATTTTGACTCAAAAGTACATAGGGTTCCCACCAAGAACTTAGGGTCCCAAGCCAACCTCACCTGCAAGTAGTGCATCTGCCGATCAACGGACGAGGCTCTGGCAAACAAAATATCCCGATAAGCGGCAATAGGCTCGCCACATATTACGTGGGATCAAAACACTGGCGAAAAGTGGGCGTTTAATATGCCTCTGCCTACCCCTTCGGGGAAATAGGCGTGAGTCTATGTATGTATGTATTTTGACTCAAACAGTATAATATATGTACATATTTGTAATGTGCCTACCAAACCCTTTCTTTTGATACCAAACACGTTATTATTATCTCAGGTTTTTTTTAAGGTTGGAATCTGAGTTATTAATTCCTTATTAGAACATTTCGATAGAATTTATATAGCCTATGTCACCCGGGCCATTATATTACACCTCATTTATTAAAATTGGTTCAGTAGTTTAGGCGCTACGGTGGCACATACAAACATACAAGATGGACATAGAATGTATAATGCCAAAAACATTACCCTTCCTTTTGGCTTTGCCGTAGTCGGGTAAAAAAATATTAATACCCTAAAAATAATTTCATGATTACCTGATTGAAACTAGTATTTATACAAATTGCGAAATATCAAAAATATTTCACAAGTTCTATTCGTGTATAATAAAGTAATATTTGTATCGTACTCCTAAAAAATGAACTTGTTAGCTAAAACAAGCAGACACTCCACATAAATAAAACTATAAACATTAAATCACACTAAATTGAGTTTCGCTTTAAAATCAATGATGCAAAACATGATTTCTGACCGACAATAAATTCCTTTATTTGATCACTGACTATGGCAGATATTGGCGATTGAAATTCAACAAAATAGTTCAAATTCGTTTCGTGAAATTTAATTAGCCGCACGTAAATTCTAACTGTGTTACAGATTGCTGACAGTAATGCATTGTGAAACGTCCTGCGGCATAGGTGGTGTTCGCGTTAGTACCTAATCTGTGGTCAATTACAATGCCTCCGATGTAAATGAATTTGGCATTAAAATGTTGCGGCTGACGGGATTTGAACCGCAGCTCTAGAGGAATTTGAATGGAACGTGTCAGTGTTTAGGACGTGTGATATGTATAAAAGTGAAGAAGATGAAGTGATATTTTATATACAAAAATCTAAATATAGTCCTATATAGTAGTTGTGGTACCTATACACAAGAATTTTATGTTACCGTAAAAATAGTGTTTCAGCACACGGCTTACTTGCTAAATATTCGTGTTTTATTTTGTTCTGTGTTTTGTTGTTTAATTAACTGTTATGCAGTATGCCAAAAAAATAAATAAGCATTAAACGTTGGAAATATTTCACGCGATGTTGCATCCCAGCTAAACTGCGGTTTGCCATTTTCCGGAATTGCGAGCTTTCTGGTTGTGTTATTAAATTAGTCGTCCAGTTTGAACTGTACTAGCGGACGATTGCATTATAATATTTGATAATATTTTTCATTTTAGATTTGAAGTTAACTGCATTTTATTTATTCATATATGCAACAAATTCGCAAAATGGCGGGTGAATAACGCTTTCATCACCCGACACACTCGCGGTGTGTGCGAGCAAACCATACTACACTTGTGGCAATGCTCTAAATTGCACAGCTGCACTGAAGTCGACTTGGGGTATGCCACTGACGCTGATTGCAGTATCTAACTTTCAAGAGGAGACATTAAATGTCAAACAGTGTAGTCGGCACTTACACTGTTAAGTATGTACATATGGGTCCAAAACCACATGATGTGACGAACTAATTTGTTTGATCATGGATTTGTATGGAGCGTTCTGCTTCCTAGGCGAAGGAGATTTTTCAGAGGACTTGCGATCAAACATAAATTCGGTGTAGGTAGAAGCGATTCACGATCATTGTGGCCACATATTGGGTCGGGATTATCTGGCTTGTGCAAATGATTTGAAAAGCCTAAGGGCCTCTTTAATACCTTTCCTTGCCCATCAAATTTATTTTTGAGGGCAACTCGACTGACAAATCTCTCCTCTCTCTTTCTCTCACTCTGTCTCTCTCTCTCTCTCTCTCTCTCTCTCTCTCTCTCTCTCTCACACGTGTATGGTATAGTTTCCGACACAGCTCGAGCCTAGCAAGCAGAATGCTCTTTACAAATCCATGATCAAATTAATTATTTCGTCCCAGTATGCTTCCTTGAGCCTATATGTACATAACAGTATTTAAATTAGTGCTGATTACACTGTTTAAAATTTCAATGTCCTTTCATGAAAATAAGACATGGCAGTCCATTTCTGAACTAGAGCGATACTTTCTTACGCTACGTATTCACAGTGAATTTTTTGTAACTCTTCTTTATAAACTACTATATTCTATTCACGGTTTTGCCTGCATGAGTGTCAGCTATTGAAGCATAAGGTAGCCTATGTGCGATGCAGATGTTTTAACTATATTACTATGAACTACCACCAAGTACCATAAAAATGTTTTAGCATGCAAAGACGATAGACTTCCATCCATCCAAACACCACGAACATTCATTTGTTGTCTAGGTATTTATTTTATACATAATAAATCCCTAGACGCATATCTTAAAACAAACCAACCAAAACATAGAACCGAGAATCAACTCAAATAAACGTTTGTCAGACAATTGCTTCTGCTGCGTCATCGCAGTTTCTAACTAGTGTTTGGCAATCTACGTGACTCGCGTTGCCAATATTGTGTTGCTCCGGTCACCGACGTTGTATGAACTATCGTGTTTCAATAGTTACAGATATAAATTTATTGGGGGATTATTAGCTGTTTGTGGGGGAATCTATTACGGTATACTTGTGTGGTGTTAATGATGAGGGCTATTCTGAAGGCGGTTTGGTGGTGAAGCATCTTTGGATGAATGTTCATAGTAGGTTCTGCCTGCGGTTTCGGACGCGTCAGTTATTGGAACAAACGCCGATTTGTGTAAGTATTCGAATAGCACATGGGATATAACCCATTTCAACTGCTAAAAGTTTGGAGTTTCTCTTAAGGATCGAATTCGTAATGAAGTGATCTGACAGAGAACCAAGGTAATCAACATAGCTGAAGTGGCAGTGGTCTAGTCACATTTGTCGCAGAACCGATAACCGTTGGAGTAGTCGTGTTCTAGAGTGAAGACCACGCCTTTGCAAACGTAGTGTAGGACGCCTTCCGGCTAGGTGGAGTGACGATATACGCAAAGTGGCTGGCAGCTGCTGGACACGAAGAGCCGAAAATCGGGCTCAGTGGCCTATATCCAGCAGAAGACTACGGCAGGCTGATGATGATGATAATGATGAAGCAGATTTGACCTATTATATCATGCTGGCCAGATTGATTGGTTTTATGTCTGTAAAAGTCAGTTTTCCCTGTTTTAGCAAAGACACCATTTCCTTGGTGTATTTTCTTTATTCGCCTCTAACGACACACATGAAATGAAATGGGGTAGTGACACTTTGTATTGGTAAATCCGTCACACAAAGATAATCGAATCGAAGTTAACCCTTCTTAAACAGGTATGAAACTATACACACATAATGTAACCTCCTTAGTTTTGAATATGTATCCAAGTGTCGGCCAAGTTTGACATGGTCTGATCTGTTTGTCGCCAAACACTTGAACGCCAGTTCAAACGTTTTAAAGTTGTATGAAACCAAACAAGATAAGATTAAAGAACTCTTGAATAAGTCAGCTTTCTAGTCAAGTGTTCAACTCAAGGTAAAAAAAACAAAAACCTAGTTATTGTGATAACTTTTAAATTTTTAATGACATTGATATTCTGATTCGTTCTATAGTGTAAGTTTCATTCCAAGGTCTGTCTATGGTACATATTAGTAGGCATATTGAGGTCACTCGCACCATAGAGCATTTTGTTTAATTTTGAACAAATCTGGATATTAAGTTAAATATAAAAACGTCATGCCCTTTATCATGAATGAAGTCAAAAAAAAAAGAAGACCTCAAGTCAAAACAGATACTCACACATAATACACGTATATGTATAAATAAATGTTTTAACGTACTTTCATAAGTACACGAACAGTTGTGTGTTACCATACGTATTATTTTCTTTTTTGTATCAAAAGTATAAGAATCAGCTGAGCCAAGTCATTCTTAGAAAACTGTGTCATCCGTTATGCATAAAACGCCAGTAGAGCATCAGTTATCTTTATTCCTCCAAAAATCTACCACCTTTATTAATCGTATCACTCTAAAGCCACAGTATAAAAATTTTATACCGTCAACTCACACTTTACAACCGATAAATCATGGCTGGAGTATACTACTAAAAACTTTTTTGTCATCGCTTGTTCTGTACGCTGACAGTTGGGCTATGCTATCGTAATTGGATGTCCATCAAAAAGTTATTACTGACTTCGGTCGCTGAGAAGTTGAGTAGTTTTTCACCTTAAATTGTAAGACAAATGGCTAAATTTATAGCTACTTATGACGGCTAGTTTCTGAATTGTCTGCTTTAAGTGTCTGGCGGACGTAATTTGGGGATGCTATTATGACGGACATCACTTAATACGGTTTGAACTTTTATGACTCCAGTTAAATAAAAAAATATTTGACTATTTTTACATCACGATAAAGGTCACTTTTTCAAACAAGCAGCAGTGTCAGATCTTCAGGTCTAATGCAGCTGTGAAAAACAATTAGAAAAATGAGTAGAAATGCAGCGACTGCGTCCATTGTAGACAGAATTAGCAATGCAGTGAAGGTTATTCTAAGCCTATTACGTCTCTAAGTCTCATAATAAGGCAAAGGTTTCCCCACTGTCCATTAAGCTATTTTTGTTTGCAGTCTGGGTACTAGGGACAAAATGTTCTAAAGGTTGGCTATCTACAAGACAGGTGTAGAAGTGAGTCAAGCGGCTTTTTACACATTTCTATTGTTTTGGGTTTATATTTCCAAGGAACAGAAATTTCTTAATAAAGAGAAAAAGATGTCCGTTCTTTCGATAGTATTACTATTTAATAAAAAAGCAACCTCAAAAAGGTGACCTTTCACAACATCCCTACAGTATCAAAAACAATCAATTTTCTAGACCAAAACCACTCAATTTCAATTTTTAATTATTATCTGCTATATTTCATAATTGCTGATCGGTAAGTTCACTCATGACTTAAATTGTTTTATAAATGACTGTATGGCAAGTGTGCTGAGTTGACGCTGTTCTGCTCTGAGTTCAACTGGAGTTTGCTAGTGCGGGTTGGTAAATGCACTGATCACAAGTTTTTATCCTGAGTTCATTCGATCCGAGTTGCTGAAACTTTGTTTTTATAGACCCACGTCTGTATCCCCAAAGGGTTACGCAGCGGGTTACACCAACATTTAGCCATGTTATTAATTTTACGTCCCACGTAATAGGGGGCGAGCCCATTGGCGTTACTGGGCTGCAAATCCGGAAAAATTAGCAACACTTTGCCCGACTCGGGAAACGAACCCGGGTCCTTCCGATCAGCAGATGCATACTAGACAACGGAGGCAGTATTATTGAGAAATACCACCATTAATTTTCTTTCTTATGGTATGTGGTTACTTCTTGTGATTTTAAAGCTCGATCCTTTCCAGTACAAAGAACGTAGACGTCTATATATCGTTATGACTACTGACTTCAATTTGATTACTTGAAACGTTCTAGGACAGAGGACTTGGTTGACAGACAGTCGCAAAGACAGATAGACAACAAAGAGATTTATACGGGCACAGTAACCTTTTTAGGTACGGATTCCTACAAGTATAGTACTCAAATACTAGAACAGCTGATGAATAATGCTTTTAACATACAAGAAATATATTGATTAAAGATATTATAAATTATTATTAAAGTATTAAATATACATATATTATATGTATAAAACTAATAAAATACATGGCATAGTTTTAAAATAAGCTTACCAAATTGATACCAAAACAATAACACTTTTAACCGTAAGTGCGCCAACAATATTGATTCTAAGGCCAAAACCAAACAAGCGTCACTGCGTGGGTTGCGAGTCGCGTATTTTGCGTCACAAAGTCTATGCTACATTCAGTTTGCATGTAAAATTTCGGTCTGTGCCACAGGAAGATTTTCGGTCTGTGCCACAGGAAGATTTTCGGTCTGTGCCCTATTACATATTTGTTGACTCCGCATTAATTTTATCTTAATTTTGTTTGTATTGTGGGGTGTCTGGTTCGCATTCATTAAAACTGATGACAAATTTGATATTTCTATCTGAGTTACTAACAAGTAGCTTTACAATCAGTTTGAATTATTGAAATTTAAACTTTATTATAATGCATCATACTTTTATCTTTTCATGTTACTTTATATCTTTGAAATTAAACTACAGTTTACGGATTTTATCGCGTTATATTTGTTTCACTAGTTATTACATTTAAACCGAATGATCTAGAAACTACATTTCAACATTCGCGTATATCCAAAAAAAATATTACTTTTTATTTTTTTCAATACCATTGTTAACTTGTCATAAAATGGACACATCGAACTTTATTACGTAGTAATATTATAAAAGCACTAAAAGCAGTATATAAAAAATATTTCCCCTTGCAGCCTGAAAGAATTACAGTTGATCGTAGATTTGGCAACTCATCATGTATTGAGCGACCAATATTCGGCCGCGTCTGGCCTCAGCCTAAGTTAGATAAAGCGATATAAATAACAGCTAAGCTTGCTGCATCATTTCTTCAGTATCGTAACTTGACAGCTCCGTTAAAGGATAATTCAATCCTCCTTATTTAGGTAGTGAGCAAACTGAATATTGTTGTTTGTATTCAAGTAGCGAGGGTCAAAGGAGATATAGACCCAGTATCTAATGGGGTTAAGCGGTATCTGGTTCAGAGGGAAATTGTAAGTTAAAGAGGTGTAAATTTTTCTTGACATCTGGTAAATAAACAAACCTGTGATATCCAAAGTACAGCATATCGTTGTGACGATGGAAAATATTTTATAAAAAGTTTAGAGATAGCGCTGACATAAACTTCATGCTAATATAATTTACAGATAATATGTGCTTTACTAAGAGATTCTTTTTCAATCTCTGAATAAACTTTTGCTGAAATATCAATTCAGCGGTATGACAGTTTTTAGATAGGTGATCTACTAAATTTATTTCTGCTGACTCTTAGGTAAGCTATCTGATATCGTACCTAAAATTGAAATTGAGTTTATGAAAATGGCTGTAAGCTTGATATTGGAAAATCAATAGACTCAAAAGAATAAACAAGAGTGTCCTGCCATGATCAGAATTTCTTGATAGCTGGAGTTTACTAGATTTGAATGTGATAGGGGACGGTGAAATTGCCTTTTATTGCCTAATAAAAGTTTAGGGCCGATATTTGCTATCTAAAACACCTACAGCTTTTCTTGTGTACGTATCTATACTATAATAAAACTGTAGAGGTGAAAAAGTCTGTACATTAAAGATATTTTGACGAAAATTAGCTAAAAATCTAGGAAAATGCTAAAAAGCAATATTTGATAATTTTTTGAATTTATTTCTGTCTGTCTGTCTATCTGTCTGCCTGTCTATCCAACGTCTTTCCCTATATTACTAAAGATCTCTAAAATGGCGAAATTGATTTCAATAAAACTTACACTCATGTACAAAGGATAATCAAACCTATAAAATAGTATATTATTATGTTACATCACAATCGGTTGAGTGGTTTTCGGTGTACAGCTTGACCTCTCTTTTGTACGTAGTCCCAAACAAAAAAGGGATCATCCACAACTGGTTATGTATGTAGCGCCACCTATGATCATTATGTGTGTCATTACAACATGATAGTTAAGTTTGTTAGTAAAAGTATAGTTAGTCTAAATATGTACCTTCAAAGTGTGTTATGGCTATTTACCCGAATTTAAAAAAGAAGGTGATTCTTAATTTTGTCAGTATATTTTTATCTATTTTCGATAAATAAATTACTGGAACCGAGCATAATTATAGTTATCCTTCCGACCGATAGATGTCACTATTTTCAAATATTTTTCTAGCAAAATAAATGTTTCTTGCAAAAAAAGACAATAATTATGTGTCGGGTATCTTTCTGTTATTAAAAAATTAATAGAGTATATATAATATTCGGCATTTTCATAATCAAAAAGTCTCCAATTAATTTAAACGGTCAATCAATCTCATTTATTTCAAATTATTATGTTTATATAATAGTTATATAATCATTTCATTTTATTTTAAAGGATAAAAACAATGACTTTCATTTCATTTTTTTAAGTAATTCATTATTTTTGTATAAATATTTGTTATCAGTCTGTGGTAATGCTCGTCTAGTGGCAACCACTAGTCTTTAAAATATGTTGTATCTGAGGATAATGTAGTGGACTGCAACATTACTACTAAGTTATTGTTATCATTACGTTATATTTTATGTTGTAGTTGTTTATTATCCCTAATAAATAAATAAATAAATAAACTAGAGATAATTTTTTCAATAAATTGTCGATTAGTCCATATTATTTTGTATCTCGGTCGGTTTGTATATGTAAACATAGAGGGCTTTGAGCAAATGACGTAATTTTTTGAATGGCGGTGTTAAGATTCTCCGAGGATTGATGAGGTTCTCGGTTAATTTTCTTTCGTCGTCGTTATGAAGCCCTGCGTCACCTACCTCCACGAGTAATCGCGTCGCTGATGCAGCTACTCAACGGCATCCTGCGGCATCCGTGTGCTACAGCAGGTACACGGACGACATTCCCGTCGCTGGAGGCGCCATGTTGGCGCTGTACGCAGACAACGCTGCCTATATCACCACCTCCCTTAACCCCGTTCACGCGGCTTTTAAGATGCAGCGCGCACTGGATGCACTCCCACCCTGGCTGTAAGACTGGAGACTGACGGTCAACGTGGTGAAGACCCAGGCGATCTCCATGGGTGGACGGAGACTGCCTCCGCCTCTCACCATGCTCGGACACCACGTCGACTGGTCGCCGACGGTGAATTACCTCGGCGTGACCATAGACCGTCGTCACACGGTGGCCCCACACATCAAGAACGTTGTTGGCCAGGCGGAACCGCTCGAGCTCTCCTGCGTCCTGTCTTGGCGTCCGGACTTCCCCTCCGTGCGAGGCTGGCTGTCTACAAGGTATACACACACGCCTCATCCACACTCGCCTCACCTATGCCGCCACAGCGTGATACGCGCTGGCTGCGGAGACCCTCCGCAAACGGCTGCGTGCGCTGCAGTCGCTCGCCCTACGCGCCGTTGTAGACGCCCCTCGCTACGTGAGGAACGACGTCATCTCCAGGGACCTACGCATGGAGAGCCTCGACGACTTTATCGGTCGCCTGAGCGCCAACATGTTCGCCGTGCTGACGGGTCATCCTTCCGCCACCTGCGGGAGCTGGCGCCATACCATCGGCGCCCACCGGACCAACTACTGCCGCGGAACCTGATCCCCGCAGCAACCACACCAGACTGACTCGAGCTCACTCACGTCGGCTGACGAGCGCTTGTCAGGAGCCTCCCCCGGCAAGCTCCACCTCGCCAACGTAAGCGAAGCCTCCACCGAACAAGGCGCCGCTGGCTGGTAGATCGCTCACCGGACGTTCCCCTCTTGGGAATCTTGCCGGTGGGTTCAGGTCTCGCTAGCGGCGTGAAGCACACCCGGAAAATAATAATAATAATAATATTCTACCACATTCACACATCACCATCTAGTCCCAAACTAAGCAGAGCTTGTACTATGGGTACTAGATAATGGATAAACATACATATATACCTTTTTTTTGTTAATACATACATATTATACATAGAAACACCCAGACCAAGACAAACATCCATGTTCATGCACACAAATGTTTGACTTGAGCGGGAATCGAACCCGCGACCATCGGCGTAGCAGTCGCTTACACTCCCGCTGCGCCAACCGGTCGTCGAAAAGAAGCCCAGATATGACTTCAGTGGCAAGGACCACACGCCAGTGACCGGTCTGCAGTTGCAGGCGGCGGCTGACACCATTGAGACAGGACACCACCTGTATCAGTTTCCCCCCGATTTCCCTAGGGGAATCGTGACAAAACCCGGAAGGTTTCGTCGTCGTTGGATTGAGAGATCAATTGATATTTATAATTCTTCGATCAATTAAAGACCCGAGGAAGGACATAGGATAATACTTATCGCGATAACCAACATCCACGCGGGTGGAGCCGCGGGCAACAGCTAGTCTGAAATAAATTCAGAACAACTAAATTGACGAATAATATACTTTTTACTGTTCTGATAAACTTTAATGAAAATGTCACTAAGTAGTTTTACTATGTATAATATTATTGGTATCTTGCTCTGTTAATATTCCAATTTTGTCTCATAAATGTCTTGTACGGGGTAATGTTAATAAATCTAAGCGAATTCTCATTTCAAATGCAAACACAATCCTGCCTTCTCTTTAGAGATTCGTTTTAAAGATATTAGATTTTACTCGAAATAATATTATTTTAGTTTTAATTTAAAACTTGTATTTCTAGCTTTGATAAGTCTTTTCATTTAGACTTCTTATCGGACTTTTGTTTAAGGGTCTGACTAATAAGAATGATCTCGACAATTCCAAAATGTATTATGCCGTTTACACTTAGATGTCGCTTTTAAATGAAATGAAACATTCGCGTATTGGACATAGTAAAACACCCAGATTCAAAACCAACCCTTTTGGATCACATAAAATGTGGCCTACGGTCACTTTCTATGTATTAATCTTTAATCAAGTAAAAGTAACCATATTCTAATAAGAAGAAATGGGGAAGACGATTTAGCTCTACCATAATAACATCTTAAAATCAACTATGTCAAAACGTCGTAAACACACACACACACACACACACGCATTCTCACCCACATACGCACTCACGTATGCACACACTAGTTGTATTTACCTTATTAATCACTTTATCTCAAAATTTAAATAATGTACATGCAATGGTTATTTGGTTATTTATAGATATTGTCATTGTATTTAGTCCGAGAGTTGGGAGCCTGGTGATCTGTAACACAGGTTCTACCTACAGTATCTTCTTGGGTTTACGCGAATGTTACACATTCAATCAACAGGTTCTACCTTTAACAGACACCAGTCTCTCACAAAGGAAAGAGAGTTGTATTAATATATATCTATTGTATTTCTTACTTACTGTGTAACCTTTGTGAAAGAGATAAATAAACGATTATTATTATATTATATAACTAGCCAATTTGATTTTAAATAGCCATTAGAGATCTATTACTATACTTATATTAAAAATATTTGTGAAATTAACTGCATATTGTTGAATTAGAAGGCACTAACTACTTTCTATCTAAACTTTATAGACATTGTTATGTTAAAATTGGTCTTAAATTCTCCATAAAAGTCGTTTCGAAATTCAAGGTGACTAGAAGGCTGCCCCAGGGGACCCATATTGGGACTTTACGAGGGAATTTAAGGACCGCGCGGAAATAGTTTCATTTCACCCCGGTCAAAGGTTACGAAATTCCCTTTTGGACACAACACTATACGCTCGGTGATTTTATGTTGAGTGTTTTTGGAACACCAAAAATGGTGTTTGAAATACGTTTCGGACGGTATCATGTAGCTTTAGACGATAAATTGCAATTTGAAAATGTCTATGTGTAGAACTTAAACACTAGTAACACATAGGTTCATTATTGGAAATATATGATAACATCCCAGATAGAACAATTTTAATGCGCTTATTACTATAATTGATGTCCAGGTGTAAGTAATCTATCATATGTATCAATTTAAAATTATATACTTATGCCTGTTTCCCCTAAGGGGTAGGCAGAGGTATTAACCTCTGCCTTATTAATATTTTATGGTTAATATTACACCCACATTTCGCCATGTAATGAATTTTAGGTCCCACGTAAAGGGGGCGAGCCTATTGCCGTTTCTAGGCTCATTGCCAGACGCCGTGTTGCTACTGAGAATTCTGACAGATCCAGTAACACTTTTTATGTTTGAATTCAAGAATATACTTATAAGAATGATTTACATTTGTCTGGTTCCTATAGCACAAGCTTTGCATAGTTTGGGATCAGACAGCCTTGTTTAATTTTTCTTGGGACAGTATTATTATAGGAGAGACTAGTCTGAATAAAATGTCTGTGTTCAAAAAGTACATTTTCAACTCAAGGAGCAGGGTATATCAGTGTGAGTGAATTATAATAGAAAGTATAAAACAGTATTAGCTCAGCATTGAATGTGTCCCAGTACTAAAAAAAGTCCTTGGTCTCAAACAAAAGAGATTATATTGCGTAAACTAAATACAAAGAATGAGAGATTTTCGGGAACTTAGGCTTTTTGAATGCACGTTTCCACATGGTATTTTCCTTTTCATTTAGTAAAATGGATAAGGTATATTAAGTTACACTAAGTATAGTGTTACTTACTATTAGATTTTATTTTATTTTATCTAACTGTAGAGTATTGCAGTAGTACCTATATAGTATACTCAAGAGCTCTTGGTCGCGTGTCAATGGCTGAACGGTGCTAGAAACTATATTCTCACGGTGAAACTATATTCTCACAATATATAGAGGGCAAGATACCAATAGTGGAATACGGACCAAATAAAGAACATTGATATATTTCTTAGTCTACGCCACACATATGTCTTTAACCTTCAACCTGTTTGGGATGATGAATTGATTTGGGATGTATTCTATGATTGGTATTACATGAACAAAAAAAAGATTAGAAATATTTGTGATGATGGAACCATCAGGAGCGTATTCCATAGTTGGTACCATTTCTGTACATAATAATTATGATGAATGCATACTGAATATTTCTTACCTTACTAGATTATTAGCATATCAACCTGTACAATAAAATGCCATTGGGCGAGTGTCAAATAGAAGCTGGGTGACGGCATTTGTCGATGCGTAAGATTGATGCACTTTATTAATTACCTACAAACTAGCTTAACCGTCGTACATGTCACGTTATACGTACGATTTTGACATAATCTATAAGATAAATTACAAAGGAAGCTTCTATGTCGTGGACTGAGTACATACTTTTTGGGGAAACACTAAACCTAGTACTGGTACCTAAAAGGTACTCTAAAATTTTACACAAATATGAGTCCATCTTTTTACAAAAATAAGCATGAGTCACGAAGAACCAAGTTTCCAGTAACATGAAAATACGAGTACATCATTATTACATTTTCAGGAATTATTTAGAGAAAACAAGTTACCAAAAGAAGTTATATGCCAATATCACTGTGATTAGAATCTTGCTGGGAGGGCTGGAATTGTTTGCAGACGATAGTGGAAACGTGATTATATTCATCAGTCCTTGTAGCCGCAACAAATCTCTGACATCTCAAAAGCTCGGACAAGTGTTAAATAATATTATCAATTAAAACTTAACAAAAACTTAAAATTTGTTAATTCTTTGAAACCAACAAGGTATTAGCCTGTTTACTGCTGGTGCAAGCAAGTGGCAGGTATTTACTGCCCAACACAATTAATAGTTTCAATTATATTATTGCCACAAAAATAAAGTTATCAAAAGTTGAAACTTCAAATTAATTAATTAATTACTTGCAACAGACAGACTGGTTGCAACAGACTGACAAATTCATATAGCGACGGTTGCGAGGTTGTTTATCAATATAATTAATTCCAAAAACGCAAAATTACATGACGGCGTGAACGCAAGACAATTTTTATACCGGACCCGACCAAGAAAGTGAATGCATTGACAGTTCATAGTGTGACCAGAGTCAGAAATTTTCAATAGACAAAGTAACACGCTACTAAACTGATATAATCGAACTTATCATAAACAACATTTCTATTTCAAACACAATGAATAAATTGCACTGCAGCGTAACATTTAAAGATTTAGGTATGTAATTTACTATGACTTTAAGATTTCATTTCTGTGTTAATCGCCGACTAGAGACAGAATAGAGCAAGATCACTTACAATAGAAAACAGCCACAGTTGCCTTCGGTTACGGTCACGGATTTTTACAACTAGACACAGTTGACGATATATGAAATTTCCTATATCTTATCCATTTTGAAAATATGAAAGAATATAAATAATTTATATTCTTAAAAGTGGCAGTGGGCTGGCCATATCTGCAGAGGGACTAATGGCCGATGGAGCAAGCGTGTCCTAGAGCGGAGACCACGCCTCGGCAAGCGTAAGGTAGGGCGGCCCCCGGCTAGGTGGACCGACGACCTGAAAAAGGTGGCTGCGACAGACTGGATGCGGAAGGCTGAGGACCGTGTACTGTGGCGCGTGTTGGGAGAGGCCTATGTCCAGCAGTGGACTGCGATAGGCTGATTGAGATATTCTTTCATATTTTAGACTGCTTCCGTGGTCCAGTGGATAGCGTATGCAGGTGTAATCGAACCCGGAACCTGCGATCAGCACCTGCTGATCAGAGGTTCCGGGTTCGATTCCCGAGTCGGGCAAGAGTGTTACTGGGTTTTTCAGAATTCTCAGAAACAGTTCGGAGTCTGGTGATGTGCCCGGTAACGGCAATAGGCTCACCCCCTATTACGTGGGACCTAAAAATTCATGGCGAAATGTGGGTGTAATATTACACCTCTGCCTACCCCTTTGGGGATACAGGCGTAAGTCTTTAAAAAACAAAAAATATCATCACCATAAATATCCGCCTTGATTTTTTCAAAACTAGCTCCTCCTACGTATAACATGGTAACTGACAAAATGACGAAAATGACATTTTTAGATTTTTATTTACCTTGTTACTTGGACTATCGTTTGATCTAATAAAAACAATATTATTTACCAAAGATATGAAGACTGCATATAATCGTATCTTCATCTTTAGCCTAGTAATATATCGTAAAGCCCAACTACGATACAGTACGTGGGGAGGGGGATACCTGTAAGCCGTGCGACCCAATGGTAAGTGTAAGTACCGATAGAATACGCGGGATTAACTCTTTTGTTTCCGTTGTACGAACGTGCAAGGTAAGTGAATTACGTTAGCTGCAATCGGAAGATTGAAAAAAAAAACAAAATGATTTTAACTTAATTTAATTTAATAATAACTTTTACAATTAATTATATCTAAAATTAGCCTAATGCCTATTCGAAGTGTGAATATGGAATGCATCATTGTCATCTTGCAATAATTAGGAAACCTAATGTGTGCGTCATAAAATGCATACGAAGCTCGCCGTTTCCGTCGCTCGATGTATGTTGCAATAAATATCGTCAATAAGTATGAAGTGCTGCGTCGGCGATCTCCCTTAGGTAGCGACGCGTAACATCTCCACCCGCAGATCAGCAACTATTTTAGACCCTTGAGAGAAAATGTTGCTGGTACTTGGCCTCTAGGTGTCTGTTCCTCTGCGTTTCTCCCGGGTTCGGCATATATGTGTTCGTCGACGTTGGTCCGAATAGGTTTCATACAGAGCCGTTTATATCTATAGCTCAGTACAGCTGCGGTAAGTGCAATTGCACTTAATAGTACGACATAGAAAGGTATCGTCGTATGATATAGGACGTCTGTTTGATTCTGGCTAAGTTGCAGTGGTTGCGTCAATCTGACTCGATTCTGAATGCTGTGTAGTCCTCTCAGGTCAATGGAATTGAGGTGGTCATAAGATGATTTTTCGTCTTGTGGCTCTTCAGTAAACGGGATATTCATAAGTTTCAACGGTTGACCTTGTATTTCATCATTTTCGTTGATAATAGTCAACTCATCTGTACGCAGGTAGCAGTTAAGAGGGATCGTAGCTAGATAGCTGCCTTGTAGCGCATTGAAATCTTCTCTGCCGCAAGATAGTTGAATCTTTGTTGGATGGGGGAACGACAGGATGTAGTGCTGGTCGTCGAGTTTCTCCATTGCCTCCTTCGTCAGGAATACTTTGGTAAACTGGCAAGTAGTCTTGAGAGCTTGATTTGCGATGAGTTCCTGGATACAGTCTGACTTTGTACGTATTTGGTGAGATATATCCTTTTCACAGAGATACCAGTTGTTGAACTTCGAGCATTCTGCTTCTATGTACACGAATGAGTCATCATTGGTTGCTATGAAAGGATAGGTAGGGATAAGGGCTTGACCATTCCTATTGGGTACTATAGATAATCTATATAAATTATATATGCTTTTAGAAATAATAGGAAACCTGAAAACTAACACTATTTGCTTATCATTAAAATATGATCCTGGGCTTATAACATTATAATACTCTCTTAATTCTAACCGTAATAACTCATCTTTACTATATATATTTTCTAACCTATTCAACATAGACTTAAGTGTATCTATATCTATCATAGAATGGTGAGTGCTTGATGCACGGATAAATGCTAACGTATTCTCTATTCTAATTAACTCTAATCTTAAATCTTCTACATTTTCACCAACAATAGTTAAAAGTTGACCAAACTTTGCGTAATTGATCAAGTCGCCTGTCTGGTGCGTAACGTTCAATAGTAATTCTAGAGAACTATTAATTCTGTTCTGATTTTCGACTAACTGTAATAATACACTATTATGTTTGTTCATCCATTCTTTACTGAGACTTATGTGATTATTAAATTCATTTGCTAGTTTATCCTGATTACTTTGTAAGATTTGAATAGCATTGTTATATTTTAATGCATCTGTGTAATCTAAGTTTCCTGTTATACTCTTTATAACTGAACCAAAGCTGTCAACTAGAACTCTTTTAACACGGTCAGGTTCCAGGGATCTTAACTGGATTGATAACTTGCCAATTTTTTCGGTAAGATAATTAATCTGAAATTCGAATAATGCATATATATCCTTACTAAGTTGATTTTGATAACCTGAAAGCTGATTTTGTAAGACTATAACTTGATCCTCAATGTCCTTCAAATTAACATACTGAAGGAAAGTATGATGGTGGGTGGTCATTGTTGTTGGTCCGAGTTTGTACGGTAATAAGCCTGGTCCATCGGCCAAACTTTCAAGTTTTATCTCCATTGGTCGCGTCTTGTGGACGATCAGAAATAGTAGAATCCTGTAACAAGTTGGGATTTTTAGGGCCTCTCTTCAGTCTGGCTTTAGCTACGGGCCCACGTTTTTTAGACGTGTAGATATGGATGGGTAAGTCTGCCAAAACAGTGTCCTGGTTATACTGAGGCGCTGTTTTTGACGGGAAGCTGCAGGGTTCTTAATGAACACCTGTTGTTGAGGGACATATTCTATTTCGGGCTCACGATTTTTATTTCTATTTTCTATCAATGCGGTCCGGTTAGCTAGGGAAGATTCGTTAATAATTTGGTAAACTTGTTTCATTCGATTCCTATGGTTCTGTACATACTGTTGTAATAGCTGCTGGGTAAAATCTAAATCTAAAGCGTCTCTGGGGTCAAAGTGTCCCGTTAGTAAGTCGAATGGTCTACATTTTGTAAAACTATGTATCGAACTGTTATATCCGATAATAGCATATGGCATAAGGTTAACTATAGGTTCGTCTTTGTGCTGTAACTTTAGAATTCTTAAGTGCTCGAGAATGGTTGAGTGGAAGCGTTCAATGTTACCGTTATCGTTGGGAGAATGCGGTAAAACTCTATGGTGATTTATCTTATGGAGACGTGTAAATTCAGAGAAAAGTTGGTTAGTGAACTCGGTACCATTGTCGGTTACTAGGGTTATGGGTACTCCATGGTGGGTACAGTATTGTAATAGGGACTGAAGGATGCTTATTCCTGTGCTATCTCTGAGATGATATGCCTGTCCGTATTTAGTGAAAACGTCTATAAAGGTGATATATTTTTCGCTGTGAACCGTGAATAAATCCATATGAACTATCTCGAATGGTTTTGTTGCAGGAGGTACAATATTAAACTGGGGTCTAATAGGCCTTCTATCGTATTTAGCCTGGCCACATATGATGCATTCATTAATGAATTTAGTTATATGATCTTTCATCTTAGGCCAATAGTATTTTCTAGATAAGGCTAAATAACACTCAGTAATTCCGCGGTGATTCATTTTGCCATCATGGTAATGTTGAATTATTTCCTGTTGGCGAAGATATTCTTTAACATTTTCGAGTTCAATTTTGGTTAATACAAGGTTCATAGAAGAACTTTTGAAGTTTGCCTGTATAACCGGTATAATTGAGTACATAGCGAGAGGTGGATTTATCATGATTGCGGTCTTAACTTTGGGATTCGTACGTATTCTTTAATAGCGCTGATTACATCGTTTTCTAAATTAGATGACGATATTTGGACAGATATTCGGGTGTGCGTTTCAAATGGCTTAGATGTAACTGGCTTACGTTTAACGTCTTCTACTACTGTGAAACATATCTGACGGTGAAATTTGTTAAGGGGCTCGTCTGTAATCGGTACTTCTAATATGGGGTGTTCTAGGCTAGTATGTACGGTTGCAGTGGACGAATGTGCGGATGGCGGACTTTCTGTAGGACTAGGCATAATGGAAAATATTTCTTCTATGAGAGAATTGGTGTCTTCGTTATGTATCTCCACCCGAGAGAGGGCGTCCGCATTTGTATTATTTTTACCTTTTTTGTAGATTACACTAAAATCGTACTCGCTAAGCTTTAATCTCCATCTTGTTAAACGCGAATTTGGCTCCTTAATGTTCATCATCCACTGTAAAGGTCTATGGTCGGTTAAAACTTTGAACTTACGACCAAACAAATACGGTCTAAAGTACTTGGTTGCCCACACTATTGCGAGAAGCTCCTTTTCGATAGTACTGTAACTAAGCTCGCTTTCGTTTAGGGTTCGTGACGCATAACATACAGGTTTATCAGATCCTATTGCACCTTGAGATAAGATAGCTCCAATGGCTACATTTGAAGCATCGGTTGTTAAAACGAACTCTTTGGAAAAGTCGGGGTACTGTAGTATGGGATCGTTTGTAAGTAGTGTTTTACATTTCTCAAAGCTGTTAATGTATTCGGAATCTAATACTATTTTCCTACCTTTCTTTAAGCACTGTGTAAGTGGTTTAGTTATTTTGGCGAAGTCTGGGATGAATTTGCGGTAGTAGCCAACAAGGCCTAAGAATTGTTTAATTTCCTTGGGGGTTTTGGGAATGGGATACTTTTCTATGGCACTGATTTTATCGGGATTCGGTTTTATACCTTCTCTAGTTATGATGTGCCCGAGGTAAGGGGTTTCAAGTTTTAGGAACTCGGATTTGTCCATTTGGATTTTAAAATTGGACTCTCGAAGTCTTTGGAGTACCTTTTCGAGGTTAAGCATGTGTTCGCTCAAGGACGTTCCAAAAATTATAATATCGTCGAGATACACCAGGCATATCTCATTCTGGAGACCACTAAGGACATTATCCATTACCCGTTGGAAAGTTGAGGGTGAGTTCTTAAGTCCCATAGGCATTCGAAGAAATTCAAAATGCCCATGTTCGACGTTAAATGCAGTCTTCTGAATGTCCTGAGGGTCCATCTGGACTTGATAAAACCCACTGGCAAGGTCAAGGGTCGTGAAGTACTGGCATCGACCTAACTTATCAAGGACATCGTTGATATTGGGGATAGGGTACTTATCGTCAATGGTTTTATCGTTAATCTTCCTAAAATCGACTACTAATCGCCATTTCTGTTTTCCAGAAGCGTCTATCTTCTTGGGAACTACCCATATAGGTGAACTCCAAGCAGAGTCTGAGGGTCTTATTATTCCCTGATCTAACATTTTCAATATTTGGTCCCGAACTTCTTGGCGATGAATGAACGGGTAGCGGTAGCTCTTTGTATAAACGGGCACCTCATCCGTGGTTTTAATTCGGTGCTTAACTTGGTTGGTAAATGTTAACGATTCGCCTTCAAGATAAAAAACGTCGCTATACTTAGAACAGAGAGCTATAAGGTTTGCTTTTTCTTCCTCGTTTAAATGATCGGTACGTAAGCGTGATATGACGTCTTTGGTTCGATTATTATTACTATGCTCTAAGTGATGGGTCTCAATATTAAATAAACTTGCGCGCGCGGGTCGGTCAAGTGATATTATAGTGTCATTAGAAGTCGGATTTTCTATCTCTAAATAGCCGCGATTATTCTTTACAGTAGTAATGCATTCGCGTATAATGCAATTACATATAGTCTGTTCGCTAACTAATGCTGTGCCGTCGGGGGCGTCAATGGGAATTCTAACGAGTTTCGAGGATTGCGCGGGTATAATATCTTCGTACAGGTTCACGTTGCATGAATTGTACATACGAATAGGATTAGATGATGATCTTGTAATTAATCTCTGATCTTTTAAATCTATTTTTGATTCAAACTTAGTTAGTAAATCTAAACCAATTAAGCCATCGAAATAATCGTGAAAACGATATATAAATAATTTAATGCTATCTGGATCGTTAAATTCCTGAAAACAAGGCAAGGTTATAGAGTAGTTATTTCTACTAACTGCATGTAAATTCGTAACCTCGAAGGGGTCATAATTAAGTGGGAAATTTGGAAAATATTTTTCTACAGCTTCCGGGCTGATAAACGACTGATTTGCGCCAGTATCTATGAGTAATCTTAAAGGGGGATTCGATATTAATATATATGGTAACTGACGCTGGGTTTGAAGGTTTAGTTCTATTTTGGCTTTTTTACAAGGGGACCTTTCTGAAAATCCTGGCTAGGTGAAAGGGGAGAGTGACTTGGACCGGGTTGTCGTTCAATATCGCACTCTAGAGTGCTATCAGTATTACTATAATTATACGTCGGGTCGTAATTGCACTCTAATGAAGCGTATGAATCATAATCATAGTAATTAAAATCGTTATTATAATACTCCGGCTCGTAACAATACTCCGATGGGTAATACGACTCGTCATATGACGCGCACTCGTTCATGTTCATTTCTCGCGATTTTAAATAATTACTTGGTGGCGGGTTCCCTGATCTACGCCAATCATGACCAGATAACATAGGCTTAGGTGTAAAATGTTGTACACCGCTCATAGGTTTCGGGCCGTGATTTTGTGGTGGCACGTTCCTAGGTGGTAATCGAAAAACGTTACTTTGTGGATTATAAGACTGTGGCAAGGCGCGGAACATTTGCTGTGTACGTGTAGGCATACGATGTTGCGATTGCTGATTTATATTAGGATTAAACTTAAATGGTTGAGGAGGTGTTTGATTGGGTTTCATTCCTACAGGACTAGGCCAGTTAGGTATAGGTCCTGAAAAATTGGGAAAACGTGGCGACATATGGTTGACAGGTTGTGACTACTGGTTAGGGTTTTTATGGCTAGTAGAGGGCTTCTGAAATTCACTACGTTCCTGCAGATAAATCACGTTAAGTTCCTCTTGAACATATTCAAGGGCCTTTTCTATTGTCTCGGGTCGCATACACCTAATACGGGACCCTAAGGGCTCCTTTAAGCCTTTTACGAAAGCCTGCATAGTTACTTTTTTATATAATGTGCGTTTAGCTTCAACAGTCGTTGGAATTGATTCGTGCAATGTTACATAAGTAATTATCGTACTGAATAAAGTTTGGCAATGCTCATAAAATTCCTGAGGGCTTCTATTTCCTTGCGTGGCTAAAGAGAGGTCTCTGTACAGCGCTGTTTCGTCTCTTTGATCGGAAAAATTGTTAATTAATGCAGTTCTAATACCCTGCCAACTATCTGGTATGCCGTTCGAATTAATAGTACAAGCGGCGGAACCTTTTATTTTATTCAATATGCCATTTATTAAACATAAATTCGTTAACTCGTTACCAGGCGTGGGACTAACATAGGTATTAACTATTTGGTCACAAATTGAGATAAATCTAGTTAATATATTCGGGTTTCCATCGAACTCCGGCACCATGCGGAGAGTTTTGTAAATGGTGTCCGCGTCATGGGCCATTCTTACAGAATTAATTGAACAATCGCTACTATCTAAATCTCTACCTATATCTATAGTGTTCCAGCGAGCCGTACGCGATGTAGGCTCCCCGGCCTTAGAATTTTTCGGGTGAAAAATCTTGGAAAAGGAAATACACACTTAGGGAATAAAAGGAAGCAACACAAGACCAATTCAAGTGTACTTACATATATCTCATGTCTGGTTCTCTCGTGAATCGATGTCTGGATTCCTCCTCCGAATTTGCAGCTGGACCGTAGATTCGGATATTCGGCGTCGGGGCTTGATAGCCGCCCGGGCGACTCGCGTACACGGATATCGATATTAGAGATCCCTAAGCTCGCGAACCGGCCCGCGAATATCCTACCGACTGCGCCAATTACGTTAGCTGCAATCGGAAGATTGAAAAAAAACCAAAATGATTTTAACTTAATTTAATTTAATAATAACTTTTACAATTAATTATATCTAAAATAAGCCTAATGCCTATTCGAAGTGTGAATATGGAATGCATCATTGTCATCTTGCAATAATTAGGAAACCTAATGTGTGCGTCATAAAATGCATACGAAGCTCGCCGTTTCCGTCGCTCGATGTATGTTGCAATAAATATCGTCAATAAGTATGAAGTGCTGCGTCGGCGATCTCCCTTAGGTAGCGACGCGTAACAAGTGGAATGTCTTAAAATATTAATTACAAATAAACAAAATGATTGCTTGAAATAACATAATACCACACTGAAATCTCGTAAGTAGGACTTACTACAGTATACATTACAGTATATACTGAGTGCCTAAAACGACTGTCAAAGATCTTCATAACAGCCGCGACCAATGGCAAGTTGATAAAATGCAGTTACGATATTGTACGTAGAAGGTGTTGATCTGTAAGAACGTATTTTTTATCTTCACCAGCCAGTCCAGTTACGACTGTTAATTTAATAATAAAGAAAGCTTTATCAATAACTCATTGTTGCACTATATTAATTTTAACAAACTCAAACTATAGACGCAAATATAATTTATAAAATAATTAAAGTTGAGTAACATAATATTTCTTTAAAATTTTGCCTTCTTATTTGGTTTATCTTTATAATTTTGGTTCTTTGAAGACTAGAAATTGTTTAACAAGGATCGGACGGCTTTTTTATAATAAAGCATCTATCGAAAAGGGTTGCCGTAATTGGAAGTAAAACTAATTTATGAAAAATATTGATGATGAAATGTATTATTTGTATGACATAACATCACACAAGACTCTCTACAATGTAGACCGACGATTTTACAGGCGGCTCAAGCTCGGTCTATGAAAAGAGTCTCAGAGGAGGCTCATGTCAAGCAGCGGACGTCTTTTTGGCTGAGATGATATTCCTTATTGCTATGTTCAGTGACTAACGAAAGTTGTCTGATCGATCCTACACAAGCGTGTATTAAAAATAATACCTATTTAGCATCGTGCCAAAAAAGGTGATTGACAACGAGACACACACAAAAGGTTTGCGCAGTTATTTAAGTGGCCAACTCACCAATGCTAAAACTAAACGCCGCTCGTGGTTTCACTCATTTGTTTAAAGACGAGTTGCAGACAAATGCTTGCATTTTTTAACCATCGAAAGTCATAAATGTTTAGGCACACGTGAATACTAAAAATAATAGATAAATCTTTAATTCACTCTTGTTTAGTTATGTTGTCACTTGCATTTTCATCCCAGTTTTATTTGTATCTCGACATTAGCGTCAACTACAGACAGCCATAGCATTGTGGAGATACGAACAGACTGCAATGCAGAGGGTATCGGGTTCGAATGCACGGCGCACCAATGACTTTTCGGAGTTATGTGCGTATTGAATTGTTAATTTTCGCTTGTCCCGTGCCTCGGAGAGCACGTTAAGCCGTCGGGCCCGGTTGTCATGAAGATTTTTGACTATCGTAATAGGGCGTCAGTACCTTCTAAATAAACTGACACTAGTTTAAACCATGGAATATCGCTATCCCTTTGGGTTGCGGAGGTCAGACAGGCAGTTGCTCTGTGGCAAAGCTAATAATCAGCCAAATCCGGTAAGACTAGTAAACGGAACCCTGGTTGAAACTGGGATAATGCTAGGAGGATGATTAGCGTCAACTACAGATTTCAACTATTTTAAACCATCCAGAAAGATACTATACAAAAATATTAAAATCAGCCTAGCTGTTTAGTTGTAATTTCTACTATAGCTAAATGTTTGTAACATTTATACAGATGATGCTATAGTAAAATTTTTGCCACGATTCTAAAGCTGTAACAATATACTGTGTAATACGTACCTATTTATTTATTCCAAACAATTTATACAGTTAAAAGGAGTTACACGAACAACACAACCTATACAGATTTTAATTTTAAAATATATGACGTAGACAATACAACGTCGCCAAGACTAGAAGATTTAACTTTGAAGAAAGGCTGGCACCTCGATAATAATTAATTAAGTTTAAAAACTGTTTAAACTTTAACACATTGGCAAGTTTTAATAATTACTATAATGATATTTACTGCAATTATTCATAGTTGTGTAATTTATTCAAATTTCTGTTAAAATTTGTAAGTCTGGTTTTCAAAATGTTTGACTGCTAAACTTGTTACTTTAAAATGTTTCCTAATTGATTAATTTAGGACCAGTATTATATTTGTTTTCTTATTCAGAGATTAAATACATTATATATGTTCTTTAAAAACGTTTAAAAACGACAGCCAAATGTCCGCACCGTTTGGTGCGTAAACATTTGGCTTTGTAAATATAGTTTTCTGTAAACAACTTTTAACGGGTTATTTTAAACTCGCCATAATGAAAATTTGCCACAAGTAAAAATTATAGTAAGCTCGCCACAGTCTTATCTGTCTCACGAAAACTTGCCACAGCTTTAAAAGTACTGATAGAAAACAAAGCAGTAGTGTTTAATATTACTGTAACGGTCACCCGACTGCCAGTCATGCCAAAACTATGCCATGCCGTGCCGTGTCGTCTTGGTTCAGCCAAAGCCAAAGCCACACACAGCCATACTTTTCACTCTGTGACTGCAAAGCGTTCTACAAATACCAAGCGGTGACGTTAGGAGAGTTATATTATACCCGGAAATTGTGTCTATAATTTTACAATATATGAAGCCAAATCACCAAATAAAGGTTTTTGTATGATTTGGAACGAGCTGAATGGCAAACAAGGAAGTTCTGAAATAGCTACTTGTTTGAAAAAGTGGCTTGATGTTATACCGCAAAATATTAGAGAAGTGTACATTTTTTAGACACATGTTCGGGGCAGAATCGGAATCAATGTATTGCAGCTTTTTTCCTTTACGTAATTTAAACATAGCATTTAAACGTTATAGAACAAAAAGTTTTAGAATTTGTTCTATAACGTTTAAATGGTGCTGATGGTAGTTGACTCGTTGCATGCCGCGATTGAATATGAACGTAAAAAACGCTTCTATTTACTACATGAATTATTGGAAGAATGTAGTTAAAAGAGCTCGGTGTAATAGATGTAAGAAAAATGCACTATCCTACGAAATACAGGAGATAAAATACAACGAAGTACTAGATGTCAAGAAGTTAGCTTCTATTACAATTTTTAATAAGACATTGGCAAAGGATGAAAATAAAGTACAATGGTTGAAAATTCAATGCCTTAGGTATGAGAAAGAGAACCCGGGTATCATAAAATTTAGATATGATCATAGTGGAGATTACTCAATTCTAGATACAAAAGATATTAAGAAGACAAGAAATAAGACAAAAACAGTCTTGTAACTATAGAAAATAAGGAATCGACATTACAAAAGGCTTACACTTCCATGTTACCAAGCCAAGAAAAACGATTTGGTAAACCTTTGCAAAACAGACATTATACTCGTCGAACTTCATGCCTGGTTTCAGTCCCATTGTAATTGTAAGTTTGACTGTGATTTGTAATTTAGCCAATGTTAGATATTTTAAACTTATATGTCGGACCAGTTAAATAATACTGTGATATTTTTATATATATATATATATAAAAATAGGTGGTGCATAGGGTTCCCACCAAGAATTTAGGGTCCCAAGCCAACCTCACCTGCAAGTGGTGCACCAGCCGATCAACGGACGAGGCTCTGGCAAACAAAATATCCCGATAAGCGGCATTAGGCTCGCCACCTATTACGTGGGAACAAAACACTGGCGAAAAGAGGGCGTTTAATATGTCTCTGCCTACCTCTTCGGGGAAGCAGGCGTGAGTCTATCTATGTATATATATATTCTAAACGTCTCTACATTTTATATTATGTATCAACTTAGTTGAAAGTTTGATTGAGAAATAAAAAATGCTGTGATTTGTAGTTTGTAGTTATTTTTATAGTTAAACCTTTTTAAATCTATGATTTATCCAATTAAACTCATCTATCTACCTATTTATCTATATAATCACGCATTTTACTTTCAATTAAACTGATTGTTACATAAAATCGTTTTCTTCTTTTTCTTTATTCTGAAACTACATTACTTTTACTAAACACTTATGCAGAACGAATATCGTTTTGCTGTCGGTACATTCAAAACAAGTTTGACGTACCTGTGACGAGTTTACTATACCTGTTGTGAATTATTATGTCACTGTGGCAAGTTAACCAATATTTTTAAATGTGGCGAATTTTCGTTGTGGTGAATTTACAATAACCCGAACTGTTATTGAATTTCAATTTTATTTTTATGTGGGAGTTTTTAGAGGTAAACAAGTTTATGTTGAGGCCGTTGTTGAGGGTTGTGATGAGGATTGATCTAGGTATAATGGTAATAAAACAACGTGTATTTTATGTCAGTGTATTTTCGAAAAATATGTACTCAGGCCATGATATAGAAGCTTACTATAGCAAAATATATTTTAAAACGAGAGGGGATTACAAATAAAAGCTCACGAGCTTATAATGTTTCAATACCTTACAAAATCCAATCAACTGGTACAAATCATACTCAGATTAGAAACAACAATTTGGTGTGAGACTATTTTTTTTAAATAAATACACAAAACCAATTACTCTGTTTTATATATAATATAGACTTCACCCGCGGCTCCATCCGCGTAAATTATACAATAAAACCTTCCTTAGGCAGTACACTATTCATTAATGAAAACCGTAGAAAGTATGTGCGGTAGTTTTTAATTAATCACGATGATACAAGACAGGATGCGGCGGGACACTTCTTTTTATAATAATTAGGTTTAGATTGCTTTTGTATCGAAACGGTAGATCTATTCAATTTATCCCTTTGGATATTCAAATGTGAGACGAAAATAAAGTTATATGTTACTTGATATAACGTCATATTCTCGTACAATAATATCTCCGTATCATCCATAAACAAAGACTGTTTTCTATTATGCATCTCTCCCTTACGTTCATCAACGTGATGAAGTGGAATTCCACTAGGATAATCGCCATATACTACCGCACTGCTTAGGTATCTGACCTATGATAAATAAATACGGAAGATTCTGCACTTGCTGTTTCCCACGGTGACGGTCGCATTGTTTTCTATATCTTGTTAGCAGGTCAGTAGTTAAGAATTTGTGAGAGATTTCTAATTCTGGTCCTGGAGTCGTAGACGTTCCTGGGATAAATTATAAGATACTAAATTTCGCCCGCGGCGCCGCTGCTTAAAATAGATTGTGAGAAAGGTGTATATGTATACCTAAACACCTTTCTCAGGAATCTACGACTATTGTTATAAACAGTACATACCTAAATTCGTTTGGTATGTTTTGTGTTGTCGTCCCGTGTGTATGTATGAACGCGATAGCGTTCATACATACACACGGGACGCGCTAGGATTTATGGATTTATCTTTTTATCTGTATAGATAGATATACAGGCTGATTGGTAATTCGACCAATTCCTTGAAGGAGGTTATATTTGAGGTCATTTGCTTTAATTTTACCCCGTCAACTGTGGTCCAAAATTAACGATTTCTGAGATATCGAACTTTTATTCAATTTCTTGAAATTTTCCATCTCGTCATCAAAATAATTGAAATTTTAAAAAAAACTATTCACTTCTTGGCTCTAAATTGTTACTTTTTGGAAAACTTGTTAACTAGCTATTGCCTATTGTACTAAACAAAAATTTTGGTTAAAATATATTTGCTTCTATCCGTGTGGTGACGGATTAAGAATACGGAATGTCACCACCCCATATCATCCCATGGGTGTCGTAAGAGCCGACAGAAGGACCATATTATGCAGAGAACAGCTCTGTAAGAGAAGGAAAACTTGATGCAAACCCTATACCAACCCGTTTGGCCAGCGTGCTATAGTAGGCCAATTCCTCCTTTCAAAGGAGAGGCCTAGTCCAGCAGTGGACTGTTAAAGGCTGATGATGTGTGATATTTGCTTCGTCATTTTGGATCCTTTATTTCTAAAATCTTGATATAATTATTTTAACCATTTTTTTTTATTTACGGTACCTAAATCTATACGCTGTCAGGATTCGTCATAAAAAAGTATGTTACGACCGAAACAAGTCCACGCATGCAGTATTAGGGTTGGATGCCTTCCAAAATCTGAAGGCTCGACTGCTCTAGCGAAATCAATTTTATATTAGAAACTACTATTACTGAGGTAGATAATACGCGGCACGTGATATTAATTTTTGGTCTTTAATTCGGGATTATTGAAGCAATGTATTCCGCGGTTTGCTAGTGGAGCAAAATAAGAGACCAAAATGATGCCAGACTTTTTAAGAAATTTTGAAATGTTATTTCAAAATTATTTTTACACGCACATGCGCACATCTTGACTATAGTTAGTTTATTGACTATATTTGGTTTATTCTCTTTAGTACATAGAGAAAGAGATGGTGTCAGTTAAGTCAGTTTTATAACTTTACTATGTACATTTATGTACATTTACAATAATACCTATTTAGCATCGTGCCAAAAAAGGTGATTGACAACGAGACACACACAAAAGGTTTGCGCAGTTATTTAAGTGGCCAACTCACCAATGCTAAAACTAAACGCCGCTCGTGGTTTCACTCATTTGTTTAAAGACGAGTTGCAGACAAATGCTTGCATTTTTTAACCATCGAAAGTCATAAATGTTTAGGCACACGTGAATACTAAAAATAATAGATAAATCTTTAATTCACTCTTGTTTAGTTATGTTGTCACTTGCATTTTCATCCCAGTTTTATTTGTATCTCGACATTAGCGTCAACTACAGACAGCCATAGCATTGTGGAGATACGAACAGACTGCAATGCAGAGGGTATCGGGTTCGAATGCACGGCGCACCAATGACTTTTCGGAGTTATGTGCGTATTGAATTGTTAATTTTCGCTTGTCCCGTGCCTCGGAGAGCACGTTAAGCCGTCGGGCCCGGTTGTCATGAAGATTTTTGACTATCGTAATAGGGCGTCAGTACCTTCTAAATAAACTGACACTAGTTTAAACCATGGAATATCGCTATCCCTTTGGGTTGCGGAGGTCAGACAGGCAGTTGCTCTGTGGCAAAGCTAATAATCAGCCAAATCCGGTAAGACTAGTAAACGGAACCCTGGTTGAAACTGGGATAATGCTAGGAGGATGATTAGCGTCAACTACAGATTTCAACTATTTTAAACCATCCAGAAAGATACTATACAAAAATATTAAAATCAGCCTAGCTGTTTAGTTGTAATTTCTACTATAGCTAAATGTTTGTAACATTTATACAGATGATGCTATAGTAAAATTTTTGCCACGATTCTAAAGCTGTAACAATATACTGTGTAATACGTACCTATTTATTTATTCCAAACAATTTATACAGTTAAAAGGAGTTACACGAACAACACAACCTATACAGATTTTAATTTTAAAATATATGACGTAGACAATACAACGTCGCCAAGACTAGAAGATTTAACTTTGAAGAAAGGCTGGCACCTCGATAATAATTAATTAAGTTTAAAAACTGTTTAAACTTTAACACATTGGCAAGTTTTAATAATTACTATAATGATATTTACTGCAATTATTCATAGTTGTGTAATTTATTCAAATTTCTGTTAAAATTTGTAAGTCTGGTTTTCAAAATGTTTGACTGCTAAACTTGTTACTTTAAAATGTTTCCTAATTGATTAATTTAGGACCAGTATTATATTTGTTTTCTTATTCAGAGATTAAATACATTATATATGTTCTTTAAAAACGTTTAAAAACGACAGCCAAATGTCCGCACCGTTTGGTGCGTAAACATTTGGCTTTGTAAATATAGTTTTCTGTAAACAACTTTTAACGGGTTATTTTAAACTCGCCATAATGAAAATTTGCCACAAGTAAAAATTATAGTAAACTCGCCACAGTCTTATCTGTCTCACGAAAACTTGCCACAGCTTTAAAAGTACTGATAGCAAACAAAGCAGTAGTGTTTAATATTACTGTAACGGTCACCCGACTGCCAGTCATGCCAAAACTATGCCATGCCGTGCCGTGTCGTCTTGGTTCAGCCAAAGCCAAAGCCACACACAGCCATACTTTTCACTCTGTGACTGCAAAGCGTTCTACAAATACCAAGCGGTGACGTTAGGAGAGTTATATTATACCCGGAAATTGTGTCTATAATTTTACAATATATGAAGCCAAATCACCAAATAAAGGTTTTTGTATGATTTGGAACGAGCTGAATGGCAAACAAGGAAGTTCTGAAATAGCTACTTGTTTGAAAAAGTGGCTTGATGTTATACCGCAAAATATTAGAGAAGTGTACATTTTTTAGACACATGTTCGGGGCAGAATCGGAATCAATGTATTGCAGCTTTTTTCCTTTACTTAATTTAAACATAGCATTTAAACGTTATAGAACAAAAAGTTTTAGAATTTGTTCTATAACGTTTAAATGGTGCTGATGGTAGTTGACTCGTTGCATGCCGCGATTGAATATGAACGTAAAAAACGCTTCTATTTACTACATGAATTATTGGAAGAATGTAGTTAAAAGAGCTCGGTGTAATAGATGTAAGAAAAATGCACTATCCTACGAAATACAGGAGATAAAATACAACGAAGTACTAGATGTCAAGAAGTTAGCTTCTATTACAATTTTTAATAAGACATTGGCAAAGGATGAAAATAAAGTACAATGGTTGAAAATTCAATGCCTTAGGTATGAGAAAGAGAACCCGGGTATCATAAAATTTAGATATGATCATAGTGGAGATTACTCAATTCTAGATACAAAAGATATTAAGAAGACAAGAAATAAGACAAAAACAGTCTTGTAACTATAGAAAATAAGGAATCGACATTACAAAAGGCTTACACTTCCATGTTACCAAGCCAAGAAAAACGATTTGGTAAACCTTTGCAAAACAGACATTATACTCGTCGAACTTCATGCCTGGTTTCAGTCCCATTGTAATTGTAAGTTTGACTGTGATTTGTAATTTAGCCAATGTTAGATATTTTAAACTTATATGTCGGACCAGTTAAATAATACTGTGATATTTTTATATATATATATATATAAAAATAGGTGGTGCATAGGGTTCCCACCAAGAATTTAGGGTCCCAAGCCAACCTCACCTGCAAGTGGTGCACCAGCCGATCAACGGACGAGGCTCTGGCAAACAAAATATCCCGATAAGCGGCATTAGGCTCGCCACCTATTACGTGGGAACAAAACACTGGCGAAAAGAGGGCGTTTAATATGTCTCTGCCTACCTCTTCGGGGAAGCAGGCGTGAGTCTATCTATGTATATATATATTCTAAACGTCTCTACATTTTATATTATGTATCAACTTAGTTGAAAGTTTGATTGAGAAATAAAAAATGCTGTGATTTGTAGTTTGTAGTTATTTTTATAGTTAAACCTTTTTAAATCTATGATTTATCCAATTAAACTCATCTATCTACCTATTTATCTATATAATCACGCATTTTACTTTCAATTAAACTGATTGTTACATAAAATCGTTTTCTTCTTTTTCTTTATTCTGAAACTACATTACTTTTACTAAACACTTATGCAGAACGAATATCGTTTTGCTGTCGGTACATTCAAAACAAGTTTGACGTACCTGTGACGAGTTTACTATACCTGTTGTGAATTATTATGTCACTGTGGCAAGTTAACCAATATTTTTAAATGTGGCGAATTTTCGTTGTGGTGAATTTACAATAACCCGAACTGTTATTGAATTTCAATTTTATTTTTATGTGGGAGTTTTTAGAGGTAAACAAGTTTATGTTGAGGCCGTTGTTGAGGGTTGTGATGAGGATTGATCTAGGTATAATGGTAATAAAACAACGTGTATTTTATGTCAGTGTATTTTCGAAAAATATGTACTCAGGCCATGATATAGAAGCTTACTATAGCAAAATATATTTTAAAACGAGAGGGGATTACAAATAAAAGCTCACGAGCTTATAATGTTTCAATACCTTACAAAATCCAATCAACTGGTACAAATCATACTCAGATTAGAAACAACAATTTGGTGTGAGACTATTTTTTTAAATAAATACACAAAACCAATTACTCTGTTTTATATATAATATAGACTTCACCCGCGGCTCCATCCGCGTAAATTATACAATAAAACCTTCCTTAGGCAGTACACTATTCATTAATGAAAACCGTAGAAAGTATGTGCGGTAGTTTTTAATTAATCACGATGATACAAGACAGGATGCGGCGGGACACTTCTTTTTATAATAATTAGGTTTAGATTGCTTTTGTATCGAAACGGTAGATCTATTCAATTTATCCCTTTGGATATTCAAATGTGAGACGAAAATAAAGTTATATGTTACTTGATATAACGTCATATTCTCGTACAATAATATCTCCGTATCATCCATAAACAAAGACTGTTTTCTATTATGCATCTCTCCCTTACGTTCATCAACGTGATGAAGTGGAATTCCACTAGGATAATCGCCATATACTACCGCACTGCTTAGGTATCTGACCTATGATAAATAAATACGGAAGATTCTGCACTTGCTGTTTCCCACGGTGACGGTCGCATTGTTTTCTATATCTTGTTAGCAGGTCAGTAGTTAAGAATTTGTGAGAGATTTCTAATTCTGGTCCTGGAGTCGTAGACGTTCCTGGGATAAATTATAAGATACTAAATTTCGCCCGCGGCGCCGCTGCTTAAAATAGATTGTGAGAAAGGTGTATATGTATACCTAAACACCTTTCTCAGGAATCTACGACTATTGTTATAAACAGTACATACCTAAATTCGTTTGGTATGTTTTGTGTTGTCGTCCCGTGTGTATGTATGAACGCGATAGCGTTCATACATACACACGGGACGCGCTAGGATTTATGGATTTATCTTTTTATCTGTATAGATAGATATACAGGCTGATTGGTAATTCGACCAATTCCTTGAAGGAGGTTATATTTGAGGTCATTTGCTTTAATTTTACCCCGTCAACTGTGGTCCAAAATTAACGATTTCTGAGATATCGAACTTTTATTCAATTTCTTGAAATTTTCCATCTCGTCATCAAAATAATTGAAATTTTAAAAAAAACTATTCACTTCTTGGCTCTAAATTGTTACTTTTTGGAAAACTTGTTAACTAGCTATTGCCTATTGTACTAAACAAAAATTTTGGTTAAAATATATTTGCTTCTATCCGTGTGGTGACGGATTAAGAATACGGAATGTCACCACCCCATATCATCCCATGGGTGTCGTAAGAGCCGACAGAAGGACCATATTATGCAGAGAACAGCTCTGTAAGAGAAGGAAAACTTGATGCAAACCCTATACCAACCCGTTTGGCCAGCGTGCTATAGTAGGCCAATTCCTCCTTTCAAAGGAGAGGCCTAGTCCAGCAGTGGACTGTTAAAGGCTGATGATGTGTGATATTTGCTTCGTCATTTTGGATCCTTTATTTCTAAAATCTTGATATCATTATTTTAACCATTTTTTTTTATTTACGGTACCTAAATCTATACGCTGTCAGGATTCGTCATAAAAAAGTATGTTACGACCGAAACAAGTCCACGCATGCAGTATTAGGGTTGGATGCCTTCCAAAATCTGAAGGCTCGACTGCTCTAGCGAAATCAATTTTATATTAGAAACTACTATTACTGAGGTAGATAATACGCGGCACGTGATATTAATTTTTGGTCTTTAATTCGGGATTATTGAAGCAATGTATTCCGCGGTTTGCTAGTGGAGCAAAATAAGAGACCAAAATGATGCCAGACTTTTTAAGAAATTTTGAAATGTTATTTCAAAATTATTTTTACACGCACATGCGCACATCTTGACTATAGTTAGTTTATTGACTATATTTGGTTTATTCTCTTTAGTACATAGAGAAAGAGATGGTGTCAGTTAAGTCAGTTTTATAACTTTACTATGTACATTTATGTACATTTACAATAATACCTATTTAGCATCGTGCCAAAAAAGGTGATTGACAACGAGACACACACAAAAGGTTTGCGCAGTTATTTAAGTGGCCAACTCACCAATGCTAAAACTAAACGCCGCTCGTGGTTTCACTCTTTTGTTTAAAGACGAGTTGCAGACAAATGCTTGCATTTTTTAACCATCGAAAGTCATAAATGTTTAGGCACACGTGAATACTAAAAATAATAGATAAATCTTTAATTCACTCTTGTTTAGTTATGTTGTCACTTGCATTTTCATCCCAGTTTTATTTGTATCTCGACATTAGCGTCAACTACAGACAGCCATAGCATTGTGGAGATACGAACAGACTGCAATGCAGAGGGTATCGGGTTCGAATGCACGGCGCACCAATGACTTTTCGGAGTTATGTGCGTATTGAATTGTTAATTTTCGCTTGTCCCGTGCCTCGGAGAGCACGTTAAGCCGTCGGGCCCGGTTGTCATGAAGATTTTTGACTATCGTAATAGGGCGTCAGTACCTTCTAAATAAACTGACACTAGTTTAAACCATGGAATATCGCTATCCCTTTGGGTTGCGGAGGTCAGACAGGCAGTTGCTCTGTGGCAAAGCTAATAATCAGCCAAATCCGGTAAGACTAGTAAACGGAACCCTGGTTGAAACTGGGATAATGCTAGGAGGATGATTAGCGTCAACTACAGATTTCAACTATTTTAAACCATCCAGAAAGATACTATACAAAAATATTAAAATCAGCCTAGCTGTTTAGTTGTAATTTCTACTATAGCTAAATGTTTGTAACATTTATACAGATGATGCTATAGTAAAATTTTTGCCACGATTCTAAAGCTGTAACAATATACTGTGTAATACGTACCTATTTATTTATTCCAAACAATTTATACAGTTAAAAGGAGTTACACGAACAACACAACCTATACAGATTTTAATTTTAAAATATATGACGTAGACAATACAACGTCGCCAAGACTAGAAGATTTAACTTTGAAGAAAGGCTGGCACCTCGATAATAATTAATTAAGTTTAAAAACTGTTTAAACTTTAACACATTGGCAAGTTTTAATAATTACTATAATGATATTTACTGCAATTATTCATAGTTGTGTAATTTATTCAAATTTCTGTTAAAATTTGTAAGTCTGGTTTTCAAAATGTTTGACTGCTAAACTTGTTACTTTAAAATGTTTCCTAATTGATTAATTTAGGACCAGTATTATATTTGTTTTCTTATTCAGAGATTAAATACATTATATATGTTCTTTAAAAACGTTTAAAAACGACAGCCAAATGTCCGCACCGTTTGGTGCGTAAACATTTGGCTTTGTAAATATAGTTTTCTGTAAACAACTTTTAACGGGTTATTTTAAACTCGCCATAATGAAAATTTGCCACAAGTAAAAATTATAGTAAACTCGCCACAGTCTTATCTGTCTCACGAAAACTTGCCACAGCTTTAAAAGTACTGATAGCAAACAAAGCAGTAGTGTTTAATATTACTGTAACGGTCACCCGACTGCCAGTCATGCCAAAACTATGCCATGCCGTGCCGTGTCGTCTTGGTTCAGCCAAAGCCAAAGCCACACACAGCCATACTTTTCACTCTGTGACTGCAAAGCGTTCTACAAATACCAAGCGGTGACGTTAGGAGAGTTATATTATACCCGGAAATTGTGTCTATAATTTTACAATATATGAAGCCAAATCACCAAATAAAGGTTTTTGTATGATTTGGAACGAGCTGAATGGCAAACAAGGAAGTTCTGAAATAGCTACTTGTTTGAAAAAGTGGCTTGATGTTATACCGCAAAATATTAGAGAAGTGTACATTTTTTAGACACATGTTCGGGGCAGAATCGGAATCAATGTATTGCAGCTTTTTTCCTTTACTTAATTTAAACATAGCATTTAAACGTTATAGAACAAAAAGTTTTAGAATTTGTTCTATAACGTTTAAATGGTGCTGATGGTAGTTGACTCGTTGCATGCCGCGATTGAATATGAACGTAAAAAACGCTTCTATTTACTACATGAATTATTGGAAGAATGTAGTTAAAAGAGCTCGGTGTAATAGATGTAAGAAAAATGCACTATCCTACGAAATACAGGAGATAAAATACAACGAAGTACTAGATGTCAAGAAGTTAGCTTCTATTACAATTTTTAATAAGACATTGGCAAAGGATGAAAATAAAGTACAATGGTTGAAAATTCAATGCCTTAGGTATGAGAAAGAGAACCCGGGTATCATAAAATTTAGATATGATCATAGTGGAGATTACTCAATTCTAGATACAAAAGATATTAAGAAGACAAGAAATAAGACAAAAACAGTCTTGTAACTATAGAAAATAAGGAATCGACATTACAAAAGGCTTACACTTCCATGTTACCAAGCCAAGAAAAACGATTTGGTAAACCTTTGCAAAACAGACATTATACTCGTCGAACTTCATGCCTGGTTTCAGTCCCATTGTAATTGTAAGTTTGACTGTGATTTGTAATTTAGCCAATGTTAGATATTTTAAACTTATATGTCGGACCAGTTAAATAATACTGTGATATTTTTCTTATATATATAAAAATAGGTGGTGCATAGGGTTCCCACCAAGAATTTAGGGTCCCAAGCCAACCTCACCTGCAAGTGGTGCACCAGCCGATCAACGGACGAGGCTCTGGCAAACAAAATATCCCGATAAGCGGCATTAGGCTCGCCACCTATTACGTGGGAACAAAACACTAGCGAAAAGAGGGCGTTTAATATGTCTCTGCCTACCTCTTCGGGGAAGCAGGCGTGAGTCTATCTATGTATATATATATTCTAAACGTCTCTACATTTTATATTATGTATCAACTTAGTTGAAAGTTTGATTGAGAAATAAAAAATGCTGTGATTTGTAGTTTGTAGTTATTTTTATAGTTAAACCTTTTTAAATCTATGATTTATCCAATTAAACTCATCTATCTACCTATTTATCTATATAATCACGCATTTTACTTTCAATTAAACTGATTGTTACATAAAATCGTTTTCTTCTTTTTCTTTATTCTGAAACTACATTACTTTTACTAAACACTTATGCAGAACGAATATCGTTTTGCTGTCGGTACATTCAAAACAAGTTTGACGTACCTGTGACGAGTTTACTATACCTGTTGTGAATTATTATGTCACTGTGGCAAGTTAACCTATATTTTTAAATGTGGCGAATTTTCGTTGTGGTGAGTTTACAATAACCCGAACTGTTATTGAATTTCAATTTTATTTTTATGTGGGAGTTTTTAGAGGTAAACAAGTTTATGTTGAGGCCGTTGTTGAGGGTTGTGATGAGGATTGATCTAGGTATAATGGTAATAAAACAACGTGTAATTTATGTCAGTGTATTTTCGAAAAATATGTACTCAGGCCATGATATAGAAGCTTACTATAGCAAAATATATTTTAAAACGAGAGGGGATTACAAATAAAAGCTCACGAGCTTATAATGTTTCAATACCTTACAAAATCCAATCAACTGGTACAAATCATACTCAGATTAGAAACAACAATTTGGTGTGAGACTATTGTTTTTAAATAAATACACAAAACCAATTACTCTGTTTTATATATAATATAGACTTCACCCGCGGCTCCATCCGCGTAAATTATACAATAAAACCTTCCTTAGGCAGTACACTATTCATTAATGAAAACCGTAGAAAGTATGTGCGGTAGTTTTTAATTAATCACGATGATACAGACAGGATGCGGCGGGACACTTCTTTTTATAATAATTAGGTTTAGATTGCTTTTGTATCGAAAAGGTAGATCTATTCAATTTATCCCTTTGGATATTCAAATGTGAGACGAAAATAAAGTTATATGTTACTTGACATAACGTCATATTCTCATACAATAATATCGCCGTATCATCCATAAACAAGGACTGTTTTCTATTATGCATCTCTCCCTTACGTTCATCAACGTAATGAAGCGGAATTCCACTAGGATAATCGCCATATACTACCGCACTGCTTAGGTATCTGACCTATGATAAATAAATACGGAAGATTCTGCACTTGCTGTTTCCCTCGGTTACGGTCGCATTGTTTTCTATATCTTGTTAGCAGGTCAGTAGTTAAGAATTTGTGAGAGATTTCTAATTCTGGTCCTGGAGTCGTAGACGTTCCTGGGATAAATTATAAGATACTAAATTTCGCCCGCGGCGCCGCTGCTTAAAATAGATTGTGAGAAAGGTGTATATGTATACCTAAACACGTTTCTCAGGAATCTACGACTATTGCTATAAACAGTACATACCTAAATTCGTTCGGTATGTTTTGTAGGATTTATGGATTTATCTTTTTATCTGTATAGATAGATATACAGGCTGATTGGTAATTCGACCAATTCCTTGAAGGAGGTTATATTTGAGGTCATTTGCTTCAATTTTACTCCGTCAACTGAGGCCCAAAATTAACGATTTCTGAGATATCGAGCTTTAAAGATTTTCTTGAAATTTTCCATCTTGTCATCAAAATAATTGAAATTAAAAAAAAAACTATTCACTTTTTGGCTCTAAATTGTTACTTTTTGGAAAACTTGTTAACTAGCTATTGCCTATTGTACTAAACAAAAATTTTGGTTAAAATATATTGTATTATATATATGGTGACGGATTAAGAATACGGAATGTCACCACCCCATATCATCCCATGGGTGTCGTAAGAGCCGACAGAGGGACCATATTATGCAGAGAACAGCTCTGTAAGAGAAGGAAAACTTGATACAAACCCTATACCAACCCGTTTGGCCAGCGTGGTATAGTAGGCCAATTCCTCCTTTCAAAGGAGAGGCCTAGTCCAGCAGTGGACTGTTAAAGGCTGATGATGTGTGATATTTGCTTCGTCATTTTGGATCCTTTATTTCTAAAATCTTGATATAATTATTTTAACCATTTTTTTTTATTCACGGTACCTAAATCTATACGCTGTCAGGATTCGTCATAAAAATGTATGTTACGACCGAAAAAGTCCACGCCTGCAGTATTAGGGTTGGATGCCTTCCAAAATCTGAAGGCTCGACTGCTCTAGCGAAATCAATTTTATACTAGAAACTACTATTACTGAGGTAGATAATACGCGGCACGTGATATTAATTTTTGGTCTTTAATTCGGGATTATTGAAGCAATGTATTCTGCGGTTCGCTTGTGGAGCAAAATAATAGACCAAAATGATGCCAGACTTTTTAAGAAATTTTGAAATGTTATTTCAAAATTATTTTTAAGTTGATTTTATTTAAGGTAAATGTTTTATAGGCGCACATCTTAACTATAGTTAGTTTATTGACTATATTTGGTTTATTCTCTTTAGTACATAGAGAAAGAGATGGTGTCAGTTAAGTCAGTTTTATAACTTTACTATGTACATTTACGGCGTAACGTACATTTCAAGTTAGACACTTTAATCACTGCCGAATGGATACGAAATTTATTTTGAGTAAAATTAAAATAAATAAATAAGAAATAAAGAAAACTTCAATAAGTATAGAAAAATATGTATAGTTGAGTCTATCTAGAAAATTAGACCCAAGTATGTGTGTCTGAATGTTCACTTGGATATAATTTGTATAATATATTGACAGCAAGAGAGACGTAAAACTATATAATAATAAACCCTCTTCATGTATTGAATGAATCATAGTGGCACTTTTGTAAAATACATAATGTAATAGTGTATCGTTAAAATCGTGTAGGTATTTTCGTCAAAGTGTAAGAAAATGTACCTTTTTTGTTATGTTAAGTACTTTCAAGTATTTAATGAATACTTACTAACTTACTCTCCACAGTTCTTCAGAGTAAATATCTGCAACAAAAAAGAGAAAATTAAGTATACTATTATCATAGTGGAAGTTGTGCTGCATTCATAAAATAAAAAAAAGTGATAAAGGCATTTGTAACTTATTGTTTTTACTATAATTCTAGATAACTTAAGATGGTTTCACTACGATGGAAAATATGTTCCTATAGAAAAAAATATACGACCAAGATACTACATTATATAGTTAAACATCCAAGGACAACTAAATACAAAGCTTCGTGATGACATGTACTACGTGCAAGTGAATAATATTAAACATATTAAAATTCAATTTTAAACTTTCGCAATTTGTATACTCCATACAATTTTATTGAAACTGGTCTTATTCGCGATATCTAATTAATTTCATCAGTCCCGCCGCGACCATGGCTGTTGTAAGACGGCCGAAACGTCAGTAAGACAAAGGTTTTATACCTTAAATTAATTAAATATCGCGAGTAAGACCCGTTTCAGTAAAATTGTATGATGTATTCAAAGTCATTCAATTCGAAAATCGCTATACTTTGTAATCATCAGGGACACTACTGTAATAGTATATAAGTATAGAGTATATATTTTGATACACAGTAAAGGTATTGGCACAATTTCTTTATAAACAAGATGCAAATAATCCTCTACAACAACAACACAATTTTCCATCACGCCTAAAACATCTGCTCCGTTCACGAAACCCCTATAGTGTTTCTCCAAAGCCGAATTACAAGGGTTGCTTTTCAATGTAGAGAAAATTCATCACTAAAATGCTTGTAAATTTTTCATTCTGCCATACCTCATTGTGATTCACAATAACCCGTATCCCTTATAATAAGAGGAGCACCTAAAACATCCCTTGAAAGCAAAGAATATGCTGTACACACGAAGGTAAATGTGTCACGGATGTAAGATTGAATTTGTACTGAAAGGGTCAGGCAAAAATATTTTTTAATATTTTTGTTGCGGGAATGGTGTATTAGTTTAAGTGGTCGCCTTATTGTTTATGTGTGTTACCGTGTGTAATGGGTTTGATGCCTAGAAGCGACAATACTTTGTGAATTTTATGAATTATTGTTCCGAATATTAGTGTTCTTTGTGTCCGTTGATTTATTTTTAACAAGTCCCTCGTAAAACAGGATTGATTTTTATCTCAGCAGCTGTCCAGTACCCAGTAATGTATGATAAAGCTACAACTATTTTATATATTAATAATGTCACTGATACAGTTTTACAAGAACTTTGGGGCGCTTTTGGTATTTCTTGACTACAGCGCCACGATTTTGCGACAGGACTAAATTGGGCAGGCAGCCCCAATTTAGTCCCGTCGCAAAATCCGCGTGACTCGTAGTTGACGTCATCCATCTTAAAACTACGTGCGAGATTTTCAGCTTGACAAAACAAGTTTAATAGTTGTAAGATTACATATTTAACCAATGAGTGCCTAAGTGGGTAAACTTTTGCTCTTACATTATTAGATTAACATAGAAGTGCTTGTATATAAGTGTTTAAAATGCCAACCACGTTTCTGACAGTTAATTTATCTGGTAATCATCATTACCATTTTCATTATCTGATTTGATCTTCGCCTTCACATTGGCAAAATCGTTGTTGAACGATGGAGAAATTTTAATTAAAATTGAAGTTCATCATCATTATCACCATGCCATTTATTAAACTTGCTTCTTATACTATACATTTAATATTGGTCCTACAAAATTTATTTGAATATCAGTTTATACACTATTAAAACCACCAACTATAAGTTATAAAATCAAAATTCTAAGGCAACACTGTACCGTTCACACCTGTATTTTTAGAGCCATCATCTAAGCCTACACAGGAAGTTTGTATATTATACTAGAAAAGTAAACTTAATACCAAACACGGTCTCACATTCCGAACATCGCTATATTGCTCTCGTATAGGTGTTTTGCATCCCGTATGAGCGAACCTACAAATCAAATCACGGGTGACCTGCATTCATGAATTACACTCTACTTTTGAACATAGGCTTGGCGGGCTGAATTGTAATCGCAGCAAGATGTCAGTTCAAACATGTGAATTGCTGTTGCCCGTCCGACTGTTACTGTGTGTTGCCAGATTGCTGGTGGTATAATAGAAGTGATGTTAGGTACGGTTTGTTGCTTTAAGTGTCTGCAACTGTTGTGTAAGATTAATATTTTTGTTTTTGTTTGATTCTGTGCCGAAAAGGAGTCTTAGGTATAAACATCTTTGTCTTTTTTGGAGATTTGAATGGATATTAATGTACATATGTATAAATGTGTACCATATTATGTAAAAAATTAACACACAAAAATTATAAAGATCTGACGAAATAAGATAATTAGATAATAATAATAATAATATTTATTTTTTTAAACATGTGTTGTGTATAGGTGTTCTTAATTATAGAGAATCATCACGTTTTGCCATAATAGGCATACAAATATTAATTTCAATAACAAAAAAAATTATTTGTTATAAAAAAAAACAAGTTTGCATTATGTCAAGTAATTATATAATAATAGCATTAAATTTAGTATAGATCATCTCAGAGTTGTAATATAGAACAATGTCATAAATTTAATCTTATCAAAGTCACAATTATAAAGTCATCATCATCAATGTCGCAAATGAAGTACAAATAAATAATGTCAAAAATCAAATGTCAAAACAAGTCAAATACAAAGTCAAAAATTTGGTTACTATGTCAGAAAAGTATAATAATCTGCCGATAATTAATTTTAAAATGAGTCATTTAAAAAGTCTGCAATACTGTAATAACATTTGGATGTCAACATATTCTTTATAGCGTTACAAATTTTATTATATTTAAATCTTTATATGTCTTAGGCAGTTTATTAAATATTTTAGGACCCATGCAAAATACACTCTTGCTCAATAAAGACGTTTTGGCATAGTGAACACAGAGCCTACTATTATCACGTCTGCTGCGACTAGACCCATCCGATAATCGTGGAAACAACTGAGGGTTTTTTTTGACAAACATATAGAGGAGTCCTATTTGGTATATAAATTTTTTCATTCATAATTATTGAGCAAATGTTTGTTGATATCATTATGGCAAGTTATCTAGTCTTTATACTTGTTTGGTTTTGAAATCACGATATATTTAGCGATGATCTGATCGGTGATCTTGAAAGTCTGTAAATAGGACTTAAGACAGTACATACATAAACATTTTAGGTTGTAAACGTTTTAGACACCAAGATTTTTATCAATAGATTCGTTAATCGTAAAAACCAGATCTGATACTAAAATTCGAATTTTGTATAATCGTTTCATCCTCGTTCCATCCATACACAAGATCATAATATTAAAAACACTACAAATTACGACAGATAGAAAAAAACAATCGATTATTTTTTGCCACTTTTATAAACTCTAATTGTTTATTCCTGTGGGTAACCTACAGGCCAATAATAAAGATCATGTTTTACACCCCTGTAAGAATCCGAATAGGTGATGATACGGGTGCTATCCTGATGTGTGGGCATCGTAAATATTGCACTCCGTATTGGAAACTGCTAAGGGCTGCAAAAATTTTTGCCTGATTACTATTTGATGGTTTTGGTAAGTAATTTTTGGTAGTAGTGGATTATTACAGGGAGGGTCTTAAGCGGTCTAGGAAAAAGTAAGAGAAAATATCCTTTCTTTTTTAAAGAAAAATTTCAAAACTTATTCGGGCAAGATTTCCTCCGCTGGATTTTATTCTTTATATTTTTACCTCACGGATGGAAGTAAAGTATAATTAAGATATTTTCTTAGAAATTATCCGAGTATTTATTAAACAGATGGACTCGCAATTACGTTTTATTAATTTCACTCTCATTGTTTTCATTTAATTATTCGACAAAAAGTACATTAAACAACAAGTACATTCAACATTTGAAAAAGTAATTTTATAAGTAATTTCATTATTTTAGAAACTTCCGTGCGTAGTAAGTATTCATTAAATAAACAGTTATAAGAGGTGAACAAGAATTTTGGTACCAAATGACCATTAATATAATCTTGTAATGGTGAAATTACTAAGGTGACAACTTTGCCGCCAGGCTGAGTTGAAAAATGTGGGTTCGACACCCATATTCGATGATAGTTGGATCCATAAATAGTTGTTCACCTAATATTGTATTTTTGCTACTTTTTCTTCTTGTCGTGTCAATGGCGATTATATCATATGCGACCAGTAATCTGCCGCAGCTATAGCGTTATTAGTAGCCCCATACAGCTCTCCCAACGAACACTTAGGTGGACAGGAGGGACAGGACAGCAACTGTGGCATATCCTGCTTTGCAGCCTCGCATCCGCATCACAAGGAGTCCTCGGCCGCAAAGCTCCATTTTTGCTACTTGTTTTATGAGAGCCCTGCCTCCAGATTGTATTCTGATACAATATAGCCTCGACAAATAAATTACCGGTCGTTGTGAAGGAAAGAAGGCAAGAATAGGTCGGAGATTGGAAAGGAGGTTATTTTTCGTTGAAGTCTATAACAGCAGTACATGAGCAGTTAAATCTAGATAGAACAGGGTGGCACAAAAGTAATGACCCTATAGAAATTCCTTATATATTTTATATGGCATCTCCCGTCATTCTGATATTCAAAAAATTATTTATAGACTCACGCCTGTATCCCCGAAGGGTTAGGCAGAGGTGTGGTATTACACCCACATTCCGCCATGAATTTTAGGTCCCACGTAACAGGGGCGAGCCTATTGCCGTACCGGGCACATTACCAGACTCCGTGCTGCTACTGAGAATTTCCTAACGGAAAAACCCAATAACACTTTGCCCGACCCAGGAATCGAACCCGAGACCTCCGAATCCCACGCGCACATTTATGCCGCGAGACCAACGAGGCAGTGAAAAATGTTGTAGTAATCAAATATAAAATTCACTAAAGATAATCATGGCCCGCTTTACTTCCCAAGAACGTGGAATAATCGCGTCATAAACCTCAACCTTGAAGAGGATATTTTTTTACATTTGCATAAGGATACTGTTGTTTGCGTAAGGTACTTTTTGTATGATTATTATATTTAATGCAAATTGATCAACTTAAATATGCATTCTGGTAATATCTAGTAAAGATAAAGATAAATATGTATTTATTGCCTGATGAATTTACACAATATAATTGATATAAATTATTAATTAATAGCAATAAATTTAATAGCTAGTATAGTGTAGCTATTCTCATCCTCGTTTCTATAAATTGCGCATGAAGAAGCCCAATATTTACCAGTAACATGGAAAGATAATGTTATATCACTGTGTATAGAATAGAACTAGGATCTCGACTTACTTCATCTATTTAAAACCCAATAAATAATCCAATAGGCATTGAAGCAGATACATCCAAGTTTATTGTGCATTAAAATATCGTATACCGTATCTGTAAAACCATAATGCCATATTGGGTGACGTTTAAAAATATCTTGTAGAGGGTACGCCAAAAAGGTAAGCACAAATTTACGATCTGGATGATAAAACATTTTGGACATTTTTATGGTGGATTTAATGGGGTCTTGCTGTATTAGTTGCTATCCCTATAATAATAGTGCATTATGTTTTTGTTTATTATGGGTCTGAAAAACACATAAAATAAATCGTCGTATCGTTGGAGATTCGCAGTGGTTTCGGCACACTTTCGGTGTAGATATGATGTATTTAATTTGGAGCTAATGTTGTGGGTGAATTTGGATCATTTTATATTCTTAGTTGTAAAACCAATACATTACTAAAAATACGCATAGTAGCCAAATTCATAGATAAATTAAATATTGGAACCAGCTAACAAAACTTATGACAAAAAAAGCACGGATTATGGATAAGGAAATAAAGTATTGGAAAAATACTTTTTAACCTCCTGAGTGAAACTGTAGTATATTTACAACATAGAAATGAAAAATTCCTACACCGCCATCTAATGGAATTTCTTTAAAATTTTATTATAATTGGGTAGCCAAAGTATCTGTCCGCCATGCTGAGTGCTAATTGGCTGAGGAAAGGACTTACATTTTTTAAATTGTTCATTTCAAGTAAATGATGGCGTCGGCGCCGGAACCGCGTGGTAAGTTTATTTCAAATTTATTGTGAAATATTATGTTATTCCTCAATATTTTAGTAGTTCGTTGTTAGTTTTGATCCATTTGTACTCATTATGTATATGTTTTTGTGTTTTGACTCAAGAAAACTTATAAATCTACAATAAAAGCCTTATGTTGTACTGGTAATACACGGGTTCTCAACGACGTGTGTGTATAATACATTTCCATTGTAGTAAATATACAACTTTGGATATTTACACTTATTTATTCATTTATTTTGTTGTTTCACTAGGTGTGCAAGATAATCAGATTGTGGATATCTTAGAGGCATCAGATATTGATTTGTCTGATGAAGACGACCCAGCAGAAGACGTATTTTCGGAGCGAAGTGACGACAGCAGTTCTGCAAGTGGTTCAGACGCAAAAGAAAGATGCCGTCCAGATTCAGAAATATCTTTGTTTTCTTCTGTTGGGGGTTGCAGAAATCGTCGAGGTGGGGCACCGACTCGTGGTGGTCGGCCCCTTGGCCGCGTCAGAACCAGAGGTGGTCGCGGACAAATCGCAACTTCTTCTTCAACATCTACACCTGATACCAATACTTGGACCGGTAATTTCTCTCCTTTATCTATACCAATGTATCAGCCAAGATACTTGTTACTTAGCACAGATTCATGGACTGATGAAGATTTTTTTCAACCACTACATAAATGACGATATTCTTGAGCAGATGGTTGACGCCACAAACAGAACATATCTATAGGAGGGACCTTGGGTTACGGCACTAATGTTCTAGATCAATTAAAGTCAGTGGGTTCGTGTAGCACATCCGTATATTTCGATCTCACAATACTGTTCTTAGTTTAACTGTCTTAGAGCTACTCGTGAGTAAATCTAAAGTACATGGCTATATAGTGACGACATACTTAGCTTACGCTTATACAATGACAACCTTAGCATACGCTCCGTTACACCAACCCCCCCTTTAAAAAAAATAGTTAAATTTCTCATAATATTATAATTTAGACATGTGCAATTTCCGTTATACAAACCAAAATAAAATAAAATTTAGAAAATATTTGCATTTTCTTACATTATTAAAATAAGTACCTACACAATAATATCATGGTACAATACAATACAACAATACACCATATTTTATAATATTCAGTATAACACTGGTTATAACATGTAAACACAGCAGGTGTTGATACATTACCTAAGGTAAGTACTTACGTTAACTTTCTTATCACACTAAACACAGTTAAACTAGGTAGATGCACACGAACAATAATTACGCACTACATTTTTTCTAAAGCAAAATACACAAAAATACAGATTGAAAATTATATTTCGACATCCGGGGAATTCTCGTTTCCCTGACGTTTCCGTCTAAAGCTGTATCTAGCGGCTTCTAAAGCGGTCGTTTGCAGTGATTGCATCTGCTTGGACAACCACTTTCTGCTTCCAGAAAAACATTGCTTACATATCAGGTAAATCACAATGATGCCGATCAAAATAAACACGGTGGACCATTCGATCAACGTTACTTGTGCAGGTTCCTTGGCCTCGGCAGCGGCCGCGGCCACTACGATTTCGTCTTTGGCAACTGTGTTACCCATAATGAAACTGCAAATTTACTATAAATACACAATGTGCGTGCAAGACGTGCTTCCGCAATGATAACTTATAATTATAACATTATAAACTAATACTTACTCATAAATTGAATCGCACGGGCATTCTGCTGACTCGGCCGCTGCGCGTCGTGCGCGCGGCCGCGGTCTGCGTAGCGTCCGAAGAGCGATTATCGCTACTCGCTATGCTCGTGTCCACTCTATTTGAAATATCTCTACAAGACTTATTACTAGAATTACTTAACTTAGTATCTACGTGCTTAATGGGTAAATTATTTGTCTGTACCTGTTCCGTACTGGCAAAAGCGGGTTTTAACCGATCAATCGATATGTGAACTGTACGGTTGGGCAGCTGAATAAGATAAACCTTATCTTTTCTTTCTAACACTTTGAATGGACCGTCGTAAGGAGGTACTAATGATTTTTTAACGCTATCATTACGTATGAAAACATGTGAACATTTATCCAAATCCGCGTGTATAAACAATGTGCGCGCATCCCTATGTGTGGACGGCTTCGGTTTCAAATTACTTATATTGTGCCGCAAACTTTTAACATATTGACATGGATCTAAAATGCTATTACTGGAATCGCTAAAAAAATCACCTGGCAAACGTAATGTTGTACCGAAAGTCATTTCGGCGGCACTAATGCCGGTATCGTTCCTTGTAGAACTCCTAAGGCCGAGAAGAACTATGGGCAGTTCCTGGACCCAACTAGTGGAATCTAGTCTAGCCATGAGAGCGGCTTTCAGTGAGCGGTGCCATCTCTCGATCCTCCCATTGGATTGCGGATGGTACGGAGTTGTCCGTTTCCTGTCAATGCCTAAAAGATTCATTAACTCTCTAAAAACACTACTTTCAAATTGTCTGCCCTGGTCGCTTGTCAGCTTAGCAGGGCAGCCAAAACGCGCTATCCATTGCTCAAGAATGACCTTTGCAACCGAATTTGCGCTTATGTCTCTTACTGGGTGGGCTTCCGGCCAACCAGTTTGGCGATCTATCATCGTTACCAGGTACCGGTATTCTTGTGGCGAAGTAGGAAGTGGCCCAACAATGTCAACATGTACATGGGAAAATCGCTCAGCTACCGCGAAAGTGCCTAATTCGGACTTATTATGCTTAGTCACTTTAACGCGCTGACACTTAACACACTCTCTGGCCCATTTACCTACATCACTATTCATATTGTCCCAAAAGAATCGGTCCTTTACTAGCTTACGCGAAGTACGGATTCCTGGGTGACTTAAGCTATGAACGGAATTAAAAGCTAACTTCCTAAATTGCTCAGGTATGTACGGTCTAATCTTATTTGTGGACGTTTCACACGTTACAGGTAGGTCGCATCCAGGCATTGTTATGTCTTTGAATATCAACTTACAATTATTATAACAACTACGAGTACGTAAGTGAACAAGTTGCTTATCGCTAGCCTGTGCTCGAGCGATTGCTGAATAATCTAAAACCGTGGGACTGGTAACTGTCTCTATGCGGGACAACGCGTCAGCTATTACGTTACGTTCACCATCAATGTGACGTATGTCAGTGGAAAATTCACTGATATATAATAATTGTCTTACGCGCCTCGGTAATTCGTTATCGCTATTAACCTTAGAAAAAGCAAACGTAAGAGGTTTATGGTCAGTAAAAATTATTAGTTCGCGACCTTCTATCATATTTCGAAAATACTTTATCGCGAGGTAAATTGCCAGAAGCTCCCGATCATAGGTACTGTAATTAACTTGAGTTGCAGACATTTTCTTTGAAAAGTAACCTAAAGGTATCCATTTAGAATCAACAAATTGTTGTAAGACTCCTGCGACGCACGTGCTGGACGCGTCACTCATGAGCGCAAACGGGGTATCGGGTAACGGGAACGATAACGTCGCCGCGCTCTGTAAGCTCGTCTTACACTGTGAGAAAGCATCGCTGGTTTTTTCCGTCCAAACTATCTTTGTTTTATCTTTTTTCTTTGAATTTTGCAAATATTGATTTAATTGTTCCTGATATTCTACTGCATGTGGCAAATGTAAGCGGTAAAAATTAATCATGCCTAGGAATCGTCTAAGCTGCTCAATAGTCTCGGGCTTAGGGTAATTAACTATGGCATCAACCTTGTCCTTGAGCGGTCGAATACCTTGTGTAGAAACTTCGAACCCTAAAAATTCAACCTTAGACTGACCGAATGTGCATTTTTCTAAGTTAATAGTGATACCGAACTCGTTCAGACGGCTGAAAACTTCTCGTAAGTGGTTTTCATGGTCGTCAAGGTCGCTAAATATTAAAATATCATCTATATAACAGTACACATAATCTAGACCTGCAAGGACGGTGTGATTCATAAACCGTTGAAAAGTCTGCGCGGCATTTCGTAAACCGAACGTCATGCGCGGAAACTCGAATAATCCGAACGGCGTTGTGATGGCGGTCTTCTCTACATCGTCGGGGTGTACACAAATACAATGATATGCTCGGCGAATATCTAACCTTGAAAATATTGTTTTGTTAGCCAATAAGTACGTAAAGTCATGCAACCTCGGTATAGGATAGCGGTCTGCCTTTGTAATTGCATTGAGTGCTCTGTAATCGCCACAGGGACGTATTTCACCGTTTTTTTTTCATAACAACATGTAGAGGACTTGCCCACGCACTTTTCGACGGTCTACAAATCCCCATTTCTTGCATTAATTTAAATTCTTCCCTTACCTTAGCGTAGCGGTGAGGTGGCAACGGTCTGACCCTCGCATGCACCGGCGGGCCGCTGGTCTCTATAAAATGGAACACAGAATGCTTCGGCGGCTCCTTAAAAGAAAGCGGTTTAGTTATCTCTGGGTACTCTGCTAAAAGGGAATGATAAGGGTGACTTACATCTACGGTCGTGATTGACGGATCGTTACTGGCTACGATAGAAGCTAAAACATTTATGTTTGTCAGTTGGTCAATCAACCTATGCTTACTTAAATCTACTAATAGCTTATATTTGGCCAAGAAATCTGCACCTAGAATTGGTTGATGAACTTCCGCTATGACAAATGTCCATCGAAATGCTCGACGTAGGCCTAAATCTAGCACTAAACTTTTCGTACCGTATGTCTTTATTCTAGTCCCATTCGCTGCATATAATGTATATTCTTGGCACTCACTGTTCCGTAGGTTTTTCGCTAGCTTGTCACGCGGTAGCACCGAAATATTTGCGCCAGTATCGACGAGAAAGCGTAGTCCATTATTACGGTCTGTGACCCGAAGGCGGTTGTAGGGCGATATAGTACAGACCTCCGCCGCAGTCCGTACTCCTGCTAGTTTTCCTGCTTGCTCTTCCATGCACATGGCTCAGTGCATTTCAATGCTCTTGCACGAAAGCGATGGTGGTAAAAACATAGCCAGTCAGGACTCTCTGGTGATCTACGTGGCCTCGAAGGATCGCGACTTCGATTGCGTGAAACAGAACGTGAACGATTACCTCCCTGATTCCATTGTTGTCTGGATCTGCCAACTTTTTCTATTTCAGCTATCTTCAAGCTTAGCTTCGTTATCTCCGCCATTATCATTTCTGTGTCCTTGGACGTGTTCGGCTGCTGCTGCTCTACTTCAGTGACGTGTACTGCACGCGTGGTCTCGAAGACATTGTCGGCTATGGTCGACAAGTTGTCAAGGTCCTTTGTGTCCGAAACTGCTAGTACTGCGCGTATCGGAGAAGGTAGGTGTCCTTGCCAAAGGATTTTCAGTGTGTCATCCGGTATCTTATCCTTGGCTAGCTCTCTCATGCGACGCAGAAGTTGCGATGGTTTTTGATCGCCTAAATCCATTTCGCTGATGAGTTTCTGTAGTTGCCGATTTTTGGATTCCTCGTAAATGGTCAACAGGCGAGCCTTCAATGCTTCAAATTTTTTTGTAGACGGTGGATCGATCAGCAAATCCGTAACTTGTTGTATCGCCTCCTTGGATAGTTTGGAGACAACGATGTCGTATTTGGCCTCGTCCGCTAACTTCTGTGGCGCCAGCATTGCCTCAGTTCTTATAAACCACACGCGGGGTGAGTCTACCCAAAACTCCGGGATTTTGGAAGTTAGCGATATCGCTGCAAGGTCAACCGCGGACGACGGAGTAGTCATCTTCCTGATTTAACTGTTCGAACTATTCACTGCAAAATACTGTTTTAGAACGCGGGTGTCGGGGTCACCAAATATAGGAGGGACCTTGGGTTACGGCACTAATGTTCTAGATCAATTAAAGTCAGTGGGTTCGTGTAGCACATCCGTATATTTCGATCTCACAATACTGTTCTTAGTTTAACTGTCTTAGAGCTACTCGTGAGTAAATCTAAAGTACATGGCTATATAGTGACGACATACTTAGCTTACGCTTATACAATGACAACCTTAGCATACGCTCCGTTACATATCTTTTGAAACGAGGGGAAGAGTTGAAGATCACGTTAAAGGAATTAAAATCCTCTATTGGCATCCTATTAGTCATGGGGTCTAATAGTTTGCCAACCATAAGTATTTATTGGTCAGATAAATACGGGGTTCAAATAGTAAAATCTGCAATGAGTCGAAGGCGATTTTTCTCGCAACTTAGAGCACAAGGTTATACTTTAGGAGAGTCAGCTATTCTTAAAGTTTGCGAAACACTAGTTCCTGGTCACAGTCTTTACTTCAACCGGTATTTCACCACAATAAATCTGGCCGAAACTTTGCTAGAAAGAGGATTTCATGGAACAGGAACCATACAAAGGAACAGGATGCCCAAAATCTGTGCATTTTCTCCTGAAAAACAGTTCACAAAAAACCAAGAGGCACTTCGGAAACATTATCTCGAGTGGACGGAACAATTGCTGTAACGCGATGGTTAGATAACAAGCCTGTTCTGATTGCATCAACACAATACGCTACTTGTACTCCAGATCATTGCAGGCGGTGGACAAAACGCAATAAGAGATATGAAATTGTGAGTCGTCCCGAAGTAATCAGAAACTATAATCAGTTTATGGGTGGCGTTGACATGGCCGACAGAATGTTATATTATATATATAATTTGTAAGTCGATAAAGCTAATCCGCTGCCTGTGATTCAGATCAGAGTACAAAGATGTAGGTATGTAAGGAAAATAAGCCAATCTGTTGAACATGATTTGTAAAAGAATATTCAGAAAGAATAAATAAATATCTTATGACTTGATCTCACCTATTTGACTGTACAATTATTTTACTTATTAATATTATATTAGTATTATATTATATGAATACTTTACTTTATTGACAAAACTAAACTTAAATTCCACAAAATACTGTTTATGTTGTAAATACACTACACTTAACACACCAGGCGTACAGAACTGATGTTGTATATATACGACATTTAGAAAATCCAGATTTTCCAACTTAGATTTTTTTTTCCATTTTTTAACAACATTTAGTGACCTTATAAATCGACCCAGAAGGTATTTATAAAAAATACTGAAAAAAAATCTTGGTTCTCAGGAGGTTAAAACAAAGAGTTAATCAATTATAAAAATAAAAAATGTCTTGCAATTATGGAGTTCCTTGCTCCTAAGATAATTCTGGATGTGAATAAGTCATGCTTGTCATAAAACTGTTTAGTCGTGACAACTGAATTAACGTACAAAATTAACTTTGTAGGATAACGAAGTGGTTGTAATTGAGTTTGCAAGAATTGGTCCGCACACCTGCCGACCTAAAAGTTCTTGAAACTTTTAGGTCGAATGAAATAAAACAATATAAACACTATAAGCATCAGGTCATGAATCTGATAATTATTACGCAATTTCACTATTTTCCACTGCTCACTAATATGGATTGGAATCCCATACATATCAAAATCTTGTGAGGTCTGTAAATGATGATGTAGTGCGGGAAGTCATTATGTTCGTTGTTAAGTCATATGCGACACAAGCTTCACCTTATAAAATGCAAATTGTTTTGTACAGTAGTAGCAATTGACCTATTGTATACAGATACCTAATTATTTAGTTAAGAAGCCAAAGGTTCGTCATCATCATCATCAGCATTTTGTAGTCTACGGTACTGCTGCAAATAGGTCTCTCCTAATTTACGTTATCATATCATATCATCATAATTATATGTACCATACCAAGGCAAGGGTTCATGAAAGTGTTTAATTATTTTATCAAGCTACAGAGTCTGTTATTATCTAATATTCTGAATATATGTAAGTTGTTGACAAATAAATATTATTATTATTTTTGTTTATCTTATGTTTTGATCTTATTTTACACCTGTCTTTGTGGTATTATGAAATATATTAAATTTTATCTCTAGTTCTAATAGAAAATTTACTTACCACCTAATTCTATCCCCCACTGCCACTTATTAGCGAAATATCCTAACCACGTAAGGACATTATTTATCGCAGTATGAAACGATAAGCCGTACCATGTATCTGTTGCTCCCTTTATCTGTTACTAGGTTATACTGAGTTATAATAACGTTTAATGTTATTACAGTAATAGTCTATACGATTATTATAACTGTACTAATAAGGGCAGTTTTCTTTGTCGCAGATTATTTTGTGCTAAGGACTTGTGATCTTAAGGTAAAAGTTTAATTAAGCTGTATAAATAGCATAATAATATACTACATTGGGACGGTTCTTGAAATATAAAAATTGTTGTGTGTCCGTCTGATATACAGCTAAAATACTGAACTTGTTTTAAATGAATGTGGTAGATGTAACATTTAACGTGTAGGATTTTATTAATTCCTTAATTTACCCGTAGCATGGTGAATCAATTGATCCAGTTGGACATAACGCAATATAAGGCTGCCGTAGGTCCTTTTGTTTGTTACTTTAACACATAAAATACTTGATCAATAAATAAACATAAAATTTTGAAATACTTATTTCCAGATATAATATAAAAAAGAATATAGGGTACTTTTTAGTGACGGACTACGTAATCGTAACCACGCAAACAAAGCCAGTATTTGAATTTAAATCAATGTGAATAATTACTATATCCCCACATAAAAATATATTTGCTTTATTTATCTTAAGCCTGTTCAGGTTCATCATCATCAATCATCAACAGCCCTTTATACTGTCCCACTGCTGGGCACGGGCCTCTTCTCACTATGAGAAGGGTAAGGCCATAGTCCACCACGCTGGCCTAGTGCGGGTTGGCAGACTTCACATGTCTTTCAAGAACATTATGGAGAACTCTCAGACATGCAGGTTTCCTCAAGATGTTTTCCTTCACCGTTTAGCAAGCGATAATTAACAATTTAATACGCACATAACTCCGAAAAGTCATTGGTGCGTGCCGTGGATTCGAACCCGGACCCTCTGCGTAGCAGTCTGTCGGTCTCTCCACTGGGCTATCGCTGCCTTTTTTTGTTCAGCTGTTCAGGTTGCCATACAAAATTATAAATGATTATGAGTGTGGGACTATACGAACAGCAATTTCACCGGTTTTGCCGGCTTGACTAGCGCACACCTTCACAATGTGTTAAATAAGAATAATTAATGTTCACACGGTGGCTTTTATTTGTGTTTAGTTTTTGGCCAGAATAGTTATAACTGAAAAGGAGGCATATAGGTATATAAATCCAGTTTATAAGTAAATTTTTAATTCAGTAAATTCATTATGCTTGTATATAGAGCAATTGTCATCAAAAATATGTGGCTAATACCGGTAAACCAAAAGACGTTACCCAGAATAATCTGACCTGTCAATCCTTTTCTTGTCTGGATTATTTCTCTTTACAAGAAGTTCCAACGTAAACTGGTGTTATGTAGGCAACATCTCCCTACTTGTTTTATGAAGTCGAATATCTTTTTAGTATTATTTGGCTTTTTATTCATGTTTTATTATTGAAAAAAATATTTCTTTCTTCCTTCGGATGACAATAGGTTTTTTTATTGTAAGAAACGGTCGAAATGTAAGCGAGAAGTGGCGATGTATTGTTAGGGAGCTTTTACATAAGATTCGTATGCATAAATAAGAGGTTTTCATTCACCAGGAATTTGCACTCATGAATACTATGGGTCTATGTTTAGTCATGTTATTAGAAAGGAAATACGAAGTAGAGTAAAACATCATAACTCCATCTTGCATAAAAAATGTTGTGTTTAAGAATGCAAAATATTTCTAACCCATATCATTTCGTATGTGTCGTAAGAGAAAATTAAAGGAAATACACGAAGTAAGTAGTATATTTGCGAAGAGACGGAAAATTTGACATCAAACCATTTGCCAGCCCTTCTGGCCAGAGAGATACAGTAGGCCAGACGGACTCCTAAAGACACACATTGCTACTGCGTAGCTCATTAAGAAACGCTTTAGTCCAGCAGTAGACTGCAAATGATTTTGAAGGTTCGTTATGACTAGGTATGTACCACTGAAACCGCGTTAAACCTTATCCCCCTGTCCGTACCGTAATAGCACATACTAATGTATACCTGCATGCAAAGTTTTGCCATTGCAGAACACTCACTCAAACTAAGGAACTCACTAGATTGAATTACTACGGTAGCATATCATCTTCACAACTCACCGATATAATGCCAGTATTATATTAAAAGTGATTTAATTCTCAATTAAATCCCAATATTATTCATTGCGCAGAGGACTTAAATTGATCAGGATCGAGGAATCTAGCGCTTATATTACACACCGTTACAGTGAGTTTCATAATACGAAATCAAGGTTAGTGTAAAGGAAAATCTGAACTTATAAGGGGATTTGAAAACAATGTTTCCTCAACCGAAGATGTGGCATTGCTGCATCAGTTTGCCTATCACCACGAACAGTGTAACCTGGTTGATATGGCAAACTTTTAAGATATATAAATGTTTAAATGCGCCAATCCTGTCGTTAATAATAACTTATGTGAATATTAAAATTTACCAATCCTAAGTAATAATTAATGAGGTAATGTAAAACCTTTACAGCGGTGATAGCCCAGTGGTGTACGTAATAGACTGCCGAGACGATGGTCTCGGGTTCGATCCCCAGGTACCCCTCTGACTTTTCGAAGTTATGTGTGCATAATTAATAAATTATCGTTCGCTTAATGATGTGCCCGGTTGATGGCAATAGGCTAACCCACTATTACATCACTGCCTTCCCCTTCGAGGATATAAGGCGTGAAGTTATGTTATGTTATGTAAAACCATAAATTACGGATGCGTCTCGATAAGTAGTTTACATACGAACATTTATCCATCTCCACTTACGGCCGATTCCAATACTTTATCAATAGATGGCGTTCGTTACTAGAGACATATATTATTTCAGATATTATAATGGATATTTACCCATTGTCTCGTAAAAGCTGTGCTTAGTTCGGGATTAGATCATGTTGTATGTATGTGGTAGAATATTATTTTAAATTTAATATGGAGATTATTTTAAATTATGTGTCTCTAGTAACCACATCCAAGATAGATCAGATATTGGGACCGGCTGTTAATCTACAATATGTAACGAACAACGATGTCACTCAAAAATGGCTTTAACTATTCTACCAATGGTATAATATTATATGTATACCTAATTATGGTTTACACAACATGGTAGTACTTTCAAGTTGAAAAATAAACATTGTTTACCAGGCCCACCTTTTCGGTTAATTAATATCCTTAGCCGACCTCACGAGTTAAACCGGATTTCCACCAAACTTATTTAATCTCCCATCCGAGGTTTTTAAAGGTTCTAATCGATAGCATTGCAGAAAAACTAACTGGTTAGTTGTTTAACTAAATGTATCGTTACTAGGAAAAATATTTACTATTTATTTTTTAATAATATGCCAGATAAATCGGGAAGAGAAAAATCGGTCATCAGACAGATGTTAACTACTATAACTAAGTCATAATCTAGGCAGATTCTCAAAGCCAACCAACCAAGTACGTTACGCTATGCTCCAGTCTTGAGTTACTCCATAAATATTTGCTGGTTATTAATAAGCTATTTAAATCGGAAATATCTGGGCGTCTCTAAATAAAAATATTGTACGTAGACACGTCAAATTATTTTGGCACTTTGGTATTTCGAAGCTATAGTAATCTATCAGTTTATTTGTCAGCAAACAATAAGCAACAAATTAACCGCCTTTCGAAATATCACCCAGAAGCATGTGTCTAAATCCGGAAACAATGCGATTGATGTTTTTGTGGACACACATGTTTGTTGACCCTCCGGGTGTAGATTATCTGTATTATTAACAGACGCCATAGCGTCTGTTAATACAACATATTGTTGTTTAAATAATGTATTACCACTCTATCATTCAATTGGACACAAGCAACTAGGAGTTCCGCCACTTTATTGAAGGTACCAAATTCAACCCAAACTAAAGCCTGCAATCTCTCTAACCCAAATGGCAAGTGCGCCTGTGTCTGATTCCGTTCGTAAAACAAGGAAATCCTCGTATTTTCGTGCACTGTGCCTAATGTGAGCCCACCGTCCTTACTCATGGCTTGTCGATGTACCTTTGAAACTTTGAAATTAACTATTCCAACTACGATAGAGCTGCTGATGTTGTTTTTTTATAAGCTATAAGTACGTAGTATTGTGTGATTGAATTTCTCTAGATGAATAATAGAATAAGTGGTATAAATTGTATAAGATGTAATGATTTATTTCAAGTGAGGGATTTGAAATGCTCACCTACTTACATTATTGTTACAATTCACAGACTTCAATTAATTCCATTCTTTTCAATGGAACTGGTAGGTTGTCAACTTTTTATGTTTTTACCGAGTTCTTTTAGACACGATTTTCTCACAACTCATATATTATTTTATACTGGCAACGCACTTGTTACCTCTCTGATGTTGCTTGTGGACATGGTATATAGGTAATCACTAACTATCAGGCTATCCGTCTGGTCGTTTGACAAAATATTTGAAAAATAAACCAATTGAAAGCACATCTGATTTAAATCACTAAAATACATATACCACTTTACTATCTGTTTAATGTTGCAACTTACTTCATGAAAGCAAGTTAACAATATAAGCAAGCGACTTATGAAATCTTATTTGTTACAAATGGCTTAGTATTTCATGAACAAGGAAATTCACTAAGTCGTGTGCATCTCAACAGATTAGTTGTGTTCATGTATTCTCACGCTCACAGTTCTGGTTGAAGGCACACAAGCTATTTGTCCATAGCTAATGCTACATTTGAGTTGACTGTAAAATGGGCTGTTTAACCATCTCAGCGGAGTGATGATATAATTATGATTATTGCTTTAAAAATTGACTTGTATTGACAATTATTGAGTGAAAAGTGATCTTACAAGTATTTGGCAATGAGGAACAGAAAATATGAAGTATACAATTTTTCTTAAGAACTTGGAAGATTTTAGTTAATTCCAAAGAATTGCTAAGATTTGCAAGTAGGTCATTGTCGATAATAAGTCTTTAGTTTGACGAGGTGTATAAATTTTTTCTTTATCTACATTGTTTAAATGATTGTATTTATCATCATAGTCTTTGTTTATCGGTATATATTTTAGTCTAAATGTTATCTCAGTCAAACCAATACCAAAATCACGATAAAATCCGTAAATTGTATTTTAATTTAAGATATTAGATAAATGTCCTGTGATTATTGCCATTATCACACATGTCTGGTTACTAATCAGTAAATGGAGGCCGGGCTCCAAGGTGTATAAGTCTTGGATGCAACTGGGATAACGCTAGCACGATGATGATGATGATGAATTATTTGCTTATAGAAGTAAAGTATACAGGAACCAAATTGACTACATCCTAATAGATACACGTTGGAGATCCTCTATTACCAATGCCAAGACCTACTCAGGCGCCGACTGTGGCTCTGACCACGTGCTACTTGTAGCATTGTTCACCATGCGGCTCAAAGTACCAAGGAAAAAAAACCCACTATCCGCCTCTAAAAATCTCGGCCAGGCTGAAATATCTGCTATTAGTCAAACAGTGGACAAAAAGCTTCAAACTGTCCCACCACCCTCGCCGGACGACGCCAACATTCTATGGGAACATCTGAAAACCACTATTAACGACGCAACCACTTCTCTACCAAAACCCGAGAACAGATTATCACCTAAAAATGCTGGATAACTGAAAACACTTGGGACCTCATTAAACGAAGAAAGGAAATCAAAACTCTGGGGTTACAAAGTGACAAACTAAATAAACAAATCCAAGCCAGTTGTCGTCGAGACAAAAACGGTTTCATCAACAATATCTGCACTGACATTGAAAGACATGCCACTAAATTGCAAACAACAGATCTCTTCAAGAAAGTTCGCTTGCTCTGCAGAGAGTTTAAACCAAAATCGTGGGTGGTGGAGGACGAGCAAAGTAACGCATTACATGAGCTAGACCACGTAGCCCATAGATGGCGTGAATATTGCGAGGAACTGTACAAAGATCCACTGGCCAATAACTCGGATTACGCATGTCACCCAGTTGGCTCAGGTCAGGAACCGACGATACTCAGAAGCGAAATCGACGCTGCCATAAAGCGTCTGAAACCCAAAAAGGCATCGGGTCCTGACATGATTACAGCCGAGGTTTTGAAAGCACTCAGGGACACAGCTATTGACGTACTACACCGTATCTGTGACATGGTTTGGCGAACCGGCAAGTGGCCTAAAGACTGGTCAGAATCCGTAATCTTACCACTCCACAAAAAAGGCTCCACGAGGAAGTGCGGAAACTATCGCACTCTCGCTATCATCTGCCATGCCAGTAAGGTTATGCTTCACATAATTAATGCCAGATTACGTTCCTTTTTGGACTGGCAAATACCTCAGGAGCAGGCGGGTTTTGTCAGGGGAAGAGGTGCCCGCAAGCAAATTCTTAACATCCGCCAGATCGTTGAAAAGTGCTACGAGTTCAACACGCATGTTATCATGTGCTTCATAGACTACAGTAAGGCCTTCGACTGTGTCAGATGGTCTTGCTTGTGGCAGGTTCTGTCTGAGTTTGGGGTACCCCAGCACTTAATCGCTCTCATCAGCTCCCTATATACGAATAGCCGTGGGGTAGTTAGAATTGATCAAACCTTGTCGGAGCCTTTCAAGTTCGGAAAAGGAGTCAGACAGGGCTGCATTCTATCCCCGATTTTGTTTAATATTTACGGCGAACATATTATGAGACGAGCTTGCGAGGGATGGGAGGGTGGTATTAGCATAGGAGGCATGAAAATCACAAACCTCAGATACGCTGATGATACTACGCTGTTTGCTGCGAATGAATGCGAGATGGCCGAGCTCATTGATAGAGTGGAGCGAGTGAGTCAACAAGTAGGCCTCTCTATGAACAAAACTAAGATGAAAGTGATGACCGTAGATCGATCCAAACAACTGGAACCCACAGGGAGCCTGCAACTAGACATCGTCGATGAGTTCACCTACTTGGGTTCATGTATAAGCTGTGACGGCTCATCGGAGAAAGAAGTGCGGCGCAGAATGGCTGGCTAAAACTACTAAAAGGCTAAAACAGCTATGACATGGCTCCTAAAGATCTGGAATTAAAGTAGCATCACTACGACAACTAAAATGAAACTAGTACACACACTCGTCTTCCCTATATTTCTTTATGGCGCTGAAACGTGGACCCTAAAAGCAGCTGACCGCAGACATATCGACGCCTTCGAGATGTGGTGTTGGCGCAAAATGCTACGGATACCATGGACTGCGCGCAGGACAAACGTCTCAATACTTAATCAGCTCAGGATCACCATCAGACTCTCGACCATATGCCTCCGCCGCACTCTGGAATACTTCGAGCATATTGCAAGGCGTAATACTGACAACCTAGAGAGACTTACAATAACTGGCAAAATCGAAGGACGAAGACCTAGAGGACGCAGCCCCACACGATGGACCGATCAAATTCGCACCACCCTCGAGACCGGCATCCATAATGCTATCCAAGCTGCTGCAGGACCGAAATAAGTGGAAGACCATCATAAGAGACAACATCCTGAAGGGAGGTCGCGACCCTCAGAAATGAGGAATCGACACAGAGAGAGAGAAGTAAAGTATGAATGGCGATTATTAAGTGAACAGCGATTCAAAATTTTACATGAATGAATTACGTCATTCATGTTGTCAATATATTATACATAATAATATGTATGTGTATGGTAACCGGAAACTCGTTAACAATTGAAATTATTCTCCATAACTTTACAACTGTCATTGTCGTCGCGATGACATCTACATACAGGAAATGTCACACATTTCAGATTGTTTTTTGTTTTTTATTTTTTATTACGTTCACCAACAACTATTACACTTGTATTTAACACATTATATTACATGCACATACTTAAATAAATAGCATAATAGTTACTTATAGGTAAACACAGCATATACAATACATATCAAGAATTTATGAGTTCAAATAACACAAAAACATAAACTTAGAGTAAAAGACAACATAATACCTTGTACAATAAATAATTTAGAAATGTATCTAGGTAAACTACTAGGTTACAAAAAAAATGGTTTGAAATTGAGTTAGCAAAAAAGATAATAAGATTAAGTTCAATATAGCCCTGTTCACAAAAAATAACTTTTGAGAAAATATTTTTTTGCTCACTGGGTGTGTCCGAGTGCACATCAACTTTATCGCTAACACTATTTATTACTCTACAGAGCCTCGCACATGATGAATTAAAACCTACAGTTGTCCTTCTTAGTGGTGGACAGAGTGGTGTGATAGAAGCACGTGGTATTCTAGAGCGAACACGCAATTTAAAAAGTGCCAGTAGCTTTGGAGACTCAATTTTGTGTTTGACGTTCAAACCACAATAATATACGTATAGATGGTATTTGGAAAGCATTATGTACTTACACATGAAACTATATCAGTACAAAGCAAAACGCATATACATAGACACACACATAATTAGACAAAAGACAAAGCAGACTTGTGTCCAAATGAGTGAATGAATTTAAATGAGTAGTTTTATTGACGGATGCTTCTTTTCAATTCAATTCAATTAACTTTATTAATTGTATTCTCTTAAAAAAATGACGTGAGCATATAAAAAACATTGCTTCCTGAAACAAAAAGTATGTGTGAGACACAAAAATCCTATAGGACCCAAACAAATAACATTTAAAGAAGTTCTACAGAACGAGGCCCATCTTAATATATAAAATCCTTGCGTTACTGACTGACTGACAGACACGCTACAGCCGAAACTTTTGGGCTTCGGAAGCTGAAATTTGGCATGTATGTTCCTTGGAGACCGTAGGGGTGCACTAAGAAGGGATTTCCCACGGGATCGGCCAAAACGGGTAAATTGAAAAAAATTGCAGGCGTAGCTGCTGGCGTCCTCTAGTATTTAAATAATTCTTGAATTGCTAAGTCTAGTTCAAGGTGATCGTGAAGGAAAGGTTGTTTAAGATCCGCAACATTTACTCGCCGATATAAGCCAAACTTAGCAATTCGTTGCGATATATGTATTGCATTAAATGATATTTTGACAGATTCTCGTGATTGCCTGGTCGAGTTGTCTATTGGTTGCTCAAACCAGTCATTTTACATTTGGAGCAATGCTACATAAACTTTAAGATCTCGAAGCTGTATTTCTTAAATTAAGAAATAGTAAATCTATGTGACTCCTTGGTTTGTACCGTGACCTTGTCTTTGTTGCTACTAGGTAGTAGATGCTTGGCTTCTGTTTATAATTTTGTACTTTTGAAAACTGGAACTATAACTGTAGGAATGTGAACCATTATATAAGTTCAATGAAACAATGATCTGCTGTACTGAGCGTTTGGTGTGACATATTAATTAGATATGTCACACCAAACGCTCACAGAATATCCCCGCGGTATAAACCATTAGCAACCGAAACGCCACGTGATAAAGTGCAGGGAAACGCCCAAATGTCCGCTTTTATGGTTCCTGCTTGCTTTTTACACAGTGCAGCGGTGTAAAGGCATAAAACATTTAGGTCAAAGATTGATTTGTACTAACTTGTAATTGGCATGAATTCACTCATATTTATATATTTTGTTAGCTTTGTAAGCGTTTAGGCCCCCTAATAAGATAAATAGAAGCGACAAACATTTGTTAACTAATTGAACGTTTTTGTGTCTCGATTGTACTCTGAAGACTTGGGACTAGTAAAATACAATCACCGAACATTTTTTTCTATTCAGTGCGATAAAGGCATCGGTCACCATTTGGTTTATAGATGAGTTATCACTAAAAGTCAAGTTCCTCCGTGCTTTGTCGCAAAGCCTAGCTACAATTTAGATGATAAAAATTGTAATTCAAAGTGAGAGCAGTGTAGTTTAAAGAGCATTCTATCAAAAAACACCACATAGAACATGGCGTTCTCAGAGAAAATATTCTGTAATAAAATAAGCATATAATAATCATGTATTACAAGAAATAAAAAAGATTATTATTTAAGTAAAATTTGCAAGTAGAACTTTCTACTTTTATGTGTCTAACATAATTATGCGTATGCTTGACCACAACTTGTTTTGCGCAAATGGACTTTAACATTGAATACCGCACGTTTCGTGACGTAACATGAAGGTAAAATGAAGGATTTAGTGATAATCAGAAGTGGTGATTGCAAATAAAACATGTCCAAATTTCATGCAATATTAATTTGACATCGACGATTCAATTATTTGCGATCTGATTGCGCTGGTCGCAATCAAGTTGCATTTTTTACCGTGCAAGAAAAATTCCACGTATGAAATATAAACCCAATCCTCACTTCTACTTTGAAGGACTTGAAAGTTTATTCTGTTTATATTTGGGCTCAAAAATATACTCATATTTCGAATCTCAGTTTCTACAAAATATTTTGATCCCTTAAGGTGTTAAAATCGTTGAAATTAAGTACTTAACGAATCAAAATACTGTAATTTCGCCAGTAATTGCACCAATCGAATGCATTAACTCCATACAATCATAAGATAATATCTGTACACCAGAAACACCAAAACAAACTTGAAAATCTATTCTGCCAACGTCACTTCCCTCCGCACAATTTACTAGCAAAAATTAATATGTCCCCGCAAAAAGAAGTCCTTATTACAGCCGCATATCCAGAGGAGCTGAGTAAAAACACAATATATGTCCGCCAGCATCTGGTCGGTGAACTATCTCGTAGGTATCTTGCCGGCGATATTTTTTACTGAAGTAACGAGCTTACGAGAAAAATTGTGAGATTCAGATAGTCATGGTCAAGAGTTTGATATTCTTTTTAGTAGGTTCCTTTTTGTTATTTGACTTTAAATTTGTGATGTTATGAATTGTATAAGTACTTACTTTTTTGTATACTTACGAGGTAATTTTAATAATTTTAAGGTTTTCGCTTTGCTGAAACACCTATTTAATACTCTTCGTACCAATCTGTATTTAATATTTGTAAGCTGAAGATTTGGTTTGTTTATGTTTGTTTGGTAGAATGGGATCAGCGAGAAAGTAATAATATGGAACTCAATGCTTACTTCGTTTCGGTTCCATATTAATATAGATTTTATCATATGATAATCAATCACACTTTTACACAATTTTTACAGTATAGCTGAGAAGAACGTTTCAGGCTTCCTACGATACGAAGTAAGAAAGGTGATCCCTCTTTTCACAGTCTGTGGTACTATCAATTTCAGTCGGCGTGTTGCAGTCCCTGAAAAAAGTCATTACCCTTACAACATGGGGTTAAAATAACCCCTTAGTAAATAAAATAATAATAATAATGTCCTCCCGACCGATTTCGGCCACGGCGGCTTGTCTATATATGAGACTTGCCATCTGCGCGGGACATATTATAGTGCACAAGTGTGTGCGCGTACACAAGTGCACTCTCTATTCCCTCACTCTCATAGTCCGATGGGACGCCACATGCGACACGACCGGAGAGAGATTGGGCGCAGGACTAACGGCTTTAACGTGCTTTCCGGGGCACGGGGGTGTAACACCGCCAACTCCCTGACTCCGAACTTCTATTGGATAATTCCTAACAGAAAAACCTAATATCACTTTTTGTTCGACCCGGGAATAGAACCCGAGACCTCATGATCTGCAGTCGCTTACACTACCGCAGGACCACAGAGGTAGTTAAAATATCTATGTGTTAAGGGTATTATTTTAATAAAGCGGCTAGCATTGGGCTTTTGGCTTAATGAGTTATAAAGCTATAATTAAAACTCAACATAATTTAGAAAATATACTTTAGTCATATAATAAACAAACACAAAAAGCAAAAGTATTCCTAAAATTCAACGAATTTTTCTTAAACCAAAAAAATAATGTGGGTTTTTTTAATTTTGTAGGAAGTTTTAGTCTAAGCTAATAATAAAAAACTAGACTTATAGAAAATAATATAAAAAAAAGAAATAACTAACTGTCAATTCTAGCGAATTAATTCGTTATCTAAATCAGTAGAATTTTGACTCATCATTGGATTTGGGTGTTCGTGTACGTATTGCATTTGAAACAACGGTTTAATTCCTGCCTATCTTTATTTCTTTGACAAAAAGAACATTTTTTCAATTTCCTTTGATGCTTTCGTGGCGGATCTGGAAACACTTCATTCAAAAATCTGCTGATATCTCAAGAAACAGGAGGATTATCTTTTTTTGTCATTTATTATAAGATACATTGTCTTCAATTAAAAACGTAGCAATATCATCATCTCATATCCTATTTACCATCTTAATGAAACTATATCTTTAACAAAAAATTAACTACATTAAATATAATCAAAATTATATTAAAAATAACAAAAAACTGCCTCCGTGTTCCAGTTGATAGCGTATGCGACTGTTAGTCGGAGGTCCCGGGTTTGATTCCCGGGTCGGGCAAAAATGTTACTGGGTTTTTCCGAATTCTCAGTAGCACCACGGAGTCTGAATAAATCTCTGTATAAAAAAATAATAAAAAAATAAAAAAAATCAAGAATCCATACATACTATTAGCACCGTCCCATACAACGTGGTGTTAAAAACACCCAGGACCTGCTTTACGCAAGTGCACAAACGAGCACGGTCCGAGCAGCACTGATCGAAAGACAACGGCAACGTTTGACGCCCAGCTACTGGGAATTTCAATGTTATTGCTCGATTATTACTCATAAATCGACGTATTTTTCTAGAACTGCGGTTAAAAATACCCCACATTGTATGCCTAAGGCTAAAACTTACTTTAGTTTTTAAATTCAAACATCTCTTTATTAGTTAATGTTGTTTCCTTATCAGATTGTTCAATGGCGTTTCAAAAAGATATAAACGCCATACACAGTTATACAGTTTTATGTCACGGGATCATAAGCTTTGCTTTTTAAGTAGGTTTTTTATATCTAGTTTACAGCCTGCCAAGTAGTGAGCGTACGTCATTTTATAAGATAATGAAAATATACGAGCGAGTTGATATAACAATCTCGAGTAAAATAAGACCGAAAAAGAAAACAAGGTGTTAAGAAATTATATGGTTAGAAAAAGGAGTGGAAATATAATATTTACAGAAATAAGGGAAATATCTTTCGGTTCAAATGACATAACCGTAAAACCAAAATAAATCGTGCTAAAACCGTAAATAGTCTTTTATTTTTAAATACAGAAAATTAGTTGGTATATGGACCAGACTACGTTAAATCTTATTACTTTAACACATGCAAGTAACATGCGACTCGATAGCCCCAGAAGTCAAATAATAAATATTGAAACCATTTCACGTACAAAATTCAGAGAAATCCAAAACACTTTAGATTACAAACACTGCTACTTTTTAGCTTCACAAAAATATATCTCGAAAGGATACATCAAAACATTGAAACACGGCTCTAAAGAGACATCAAATTTTCTATTCAAAAGCTTCACGGCACGTTCTTTTAACGCCCATGACGGGGGCTCATATGCGGGCTTACACAGAAATCATCGGCGTGAGAATAATACAATGATACAAGGCAGTTTATCATCCCCTCGTGTCATATTTACTCTTGTTTTTTTTTGGGTTGGTTAAGCGAAATGCGTGCCGAATACAATAAATTGACCCAGTACCGCAATCATGTGATTGCATTGATAATATGTATGTACATATTTCAGGTTCGGTAGTTGATTAGGGTTTAGGTGTAAGGTTTATTCATCGTTTTTCTGTTTATTGTTATTGTATTGTATTGTGTAATTCGGCAAGAATATAGTGTTGTGTTACCAGACATTTTAGGATAGGCTTTCAGAGTTAGGGTTCAATGTTGTTGTAATTTTGGAATACTGTACAAGCTTTAGTTCAAGTTGAGTTGATATTTTTTTCGTGTTTCTTAGAGGTTTTCTTGTTTAGCAATATTCGGATGAGTGCTTATTTCTCTTTACGCGTAAGACAATGCTCTTCTTGCGATTGCGTGGAGAAAATTTTCGCTATGTTTTTGAGAATTGTGGAAATAATTCTTTATGTTTGTGGAAGTTTAGGGTACTGTTATTAAAGTGCAATATATCTTTGATGCGCAGCTGTATGTATGTAGGTATATCTGGGATTGAATACCTTCTCTCATCTATTTAATACATAAACCTATCGATGTCAAATCTTGTTTTAAATAATAATAAACTTAAGATTGCAACAGGATTCTGTCAGATCAGGGATTAAGCGCTCATGTTCACGTTCCGTGAGAAATTACGGTAAATTCACTGCAATCACGAGAAAGTCTACGAGCTGATGGATATGGAGCACTGCTGAAGCTTCTCTACGGACACAGTTTATGTACCGGTTTACTTATTACGTTGTAGCTAAATTGTGATAAAATAGTGCACTAAGACAGGGCCTTTGTACACAGCACTGACTTTTTGGAGTAATGTGTTTATTGAATTTTTAATTTTCGCTTGCCCCGTATTTTGGAGAACAAGAAAAGGTGTAGGTGCCCGCAGTCATAAAGATCTCCGATTGTCGTTATTAGTCATCATCATCAGCCCTTTATACTGTCCCACTGCTGGGCACGGGCCTCTTCCCATTATGAGAAGGGTAAGGCCATAGACCACCACGCTGGCCAAGTGCGGGTTGGCAGACTTCACATGTCTTTCGAGAACATTATGGAGAACTCTCAGACATGCAGGTTTCCTCACGATGTTTTCCTTCGCCGTTTAGCAAGCGATAATTAACAATTGAATACGCACATAACTCCGAAAAGTCATCGATGCGCGCCGTTGATTCGAACCCGGACCCTCTGCGTAGCAGTCTGTCGGTCTCTCCACTAGGCTATCGCTGCTTTCGTTATTCGTTATTAGTACCTGATGCGACGATAGCTCGATGTATTAAATAAAATAAGCGTTGTGGACTATATAGATATGTGTATATTATTGCTGATTGACTTATCGTATTACAAATTAGAAAATATGATACGTTAACAATATTATGCAGCGCGAGCGCGGGTATGTCGTCGTAAGTGCTAAGGCCGACTGGTGTGAGCGGGGCCGGCGCGGGTGACCAGTGCAGTCCGATGTTGTCGCCTCGCTATGGCGGCGCGGCCCGGCCGGTGTTGATATTTTCAACATACTCCCCCGGTTGAAGAGTCTTCTTCAAGAGTAGAGGTCACAGGTAGAGGACAGATGGTGTTAAAGGCGCGCCGAATAACACCCTTGCGTGTCTTGATGTCGGCGACTCTGGCGATGCCATCCCTGCCAGGAAGCACCTTCACAATGCATCCTAGAAGCCAAAGTAAGGGCGGTGAGTTTTTATCAATTATCACAACAAGTGTCCCTTCCTTCAGCTCTCCCGTTGATCGACGCCATTTAGTTCGCTCCTGAAGCCACAGAATATAATCATGGGAGAAGGGAGCCCAGAAAAGCTGCTTCAAGCACTCAACACGACGAAACCTCTGCAAGTTGTTGATGTTGGCAGTCTGAATCTGTGGATGAGGCAACATCACGATTGATCGACCAATAAGGAAGTGGGCTGGAGTCAGTGGAGTGAGGTCTGAAGGATCGTTGGAAAGCGGGGTTAGAGGTCTTGAGTTTAAAATAGCCTCTATCTGAATTAAGCAGGTTGCCATTTCTTCAAATGTCAAATGTGTCAACCCAAGAATACGTCTGAGATTATGTTTGACAGACTTAACTGCGGACTCCCATAGTCCGCCAAAATGTGGGGTGTACGCAGGTATAAAGGAGAAATTGATACCAGGATCAATTGAACTGAAGTTCAGATCTTGTGACAGAAGCTTGGCTAACTCGTTAAAAGCACCGACAAACGTTGTGCCATTATCTGAAAAGACGTTACGTGGCTTCCCCCTTCGAGCAATAAAACGGTTCATGGCGGATAAGAAAGCCTCCTTTGTCAGATCAGACACAAGTTCAAGATGGACAGCTCTCGTAGCCAAACACACGAACACACATATGAAGCTTTTAACAAGCCGACATCCTCTGCCCCTTCGGTCTGCTATCATGACTGGACCAGCATAGTCCACCCCCGAATCTAAAAATGGAAATTCTAAGTGCAGTCGTTGCTTTGGAAGGTTACCCATCATAGGTTGGATGGTGCTAACCTTGATTCTGCAACATTTCACATACTGATGCGTGACCTTTTTAGCTAAGTTCCTGCCACCAATAGGATAGAAGTGGTGACGAAGCGTGGTAAGTAGTAGTTGAGGCCCTGGGTGTAAAAGTCTCGTATGGTACATGTTAAATAATAATTTGCAAATAAAATTAGAACTAGATAATAGTATTGGATGCTTAACATTGAAGTCTTAAAAGGAGTTAGTTAATCTACCTCCAACACGAATTAGGTTTGAAGTTTTATCAAAGAATGGAGACAACGTAAGAAGCTTATTTTTACTAGGTAGCTGTTTTTCTGAAGATAGAAGGTTGTATTCCTCAGGAAAAGAATCAATTTGGCTCAATTTGCAAAAAAAAGTACAATGAATTAGTTAATTCAGAAGATTTAAGATGCTCGCGATTAGATGACTGTCTTCTACATTTGTCTATAAAGCGTAAAACATATGCCATCATACGTTGTAGACGATATAAATTAGAAGAGAATTTAGGAAATAAATTATTAATAATGTTTTCAGTACTATTTGATGTGTCAACATGATAACATAATAATGTGTCAGGTAATATTAATTCCTTATGATTTGATTCAGGAAATTGAGGCTACATATTTGAAGGCTTCTGAAGAAATTGGGGCCCTGCCCACACAAGGAAGACGACAATAGTTTGTCCGCTCTGAGTTCACGCAAAGCGAGGTCTGCGGGGTTTGAAAGAGAAGGAACATAGTGCCAAGGCCTTCCCTCCACAGCTTCCTGAATCTCAGAAACTCTATGTCGGACAAATGTCTTTAACTGCGTTGGCGTGGCAGATAACCAGCCTAAAACGATGGTTGAGTCACACCAAAAATGTACTTCATGAAAAGTAAGAGTGAGTGACTGCCGAACCTTTGTATATAATCGTGAACCTAACAATGCACCACAGAGTTCAAGGCGTGGTATGGTGGTTGGTTTGACAGGAGCTACCTTACTTTTAGCGGTAAGAAGATTTACCTGTACCTCTCCACTCTCAGATTCACTGCGAACGTAAATACATGCACCATATGCCTTTTCAGAGGCATCAGTAAAGATATGTAATTGAAGCGAAGACGCTGACTCACATGTGATCCAGCGTGGTATTTTAAACTCATTTAGAACAGACAGAGTATCTGTAAATTCTCTCCAAATCAGCTGAATCTCTTCAGGAACAGGCTCATCCCAAGAACATCCTGTAAGCCAAAAATGTTGCATTAGCATCTTGGCCTCCACAATGCAGGGGACAACTAGACCAACGGGATCGAAGATTTGCCCTATCACTGATAAGATATGACGTCTAGTGATTATATCAGTTGAAGCAAGATTTGTGGAGAAAGTAAACGTGTAAGTAGAGCACCTCCAGTTTAGCCCGAAAGTCTTAGACGTTTCGTTATCACTAAGGTTAACAAAGTCCGACCCAACTCTATGTTCGCAAAGAGCTTGCAATAATTCATTTGAATTAGATTGCCATTTACGGAGGTTGTATTTTGCTGATTGAAGAACAGCGATGACCTTTCGGCATTTGTTCAACGTCTCCGGGACGGAAGACGTTGAACAAATGCCGAATATTATATTTAATACATCGAGCTATCGTCGTATCATTGGTCCTTCTCCCGTGCAATTGGACCGAAGAGCATCTTGTAAACAAAGAAAAATTTCAAACGTCAACGGTTTGCAAGTCATACAAGTTTGTTCGCCGTGTGTATGAAGTACTTCCACGTTCTGCCTGTCTGCATCAACACTTTTTCATCGTGTCTGCATCGTGTTTGGACGTGGTGAACATTTGCACGGTTACAGGATTTAACCGTCTTCGCCTATTCGAATTACAACGGACACATAACATTTGAAAATTGTTTGGGAAATCGAAAGATCTACTCATCAAATCATTGCTGGAAGCTAAGCCAAATCTTCAGATTACCGACGTGCCTTGAGAATCAACGTGAAGAATCTCCACGTCACAGATCAACAGTGGTTTGCGCCAACAAAACCGTGAGATCGTTCCAATTATTTCCTTTCATTTCATACTATCATAATCACAATCAGTTTCATCCTCATCCTTCATCCATTCAGTTCATATTCAACTCATTTGAGGCATTATTGCAATTCATCAAATCATTATTTGAGTAAATAATAGTCTTAATAATTTCTTCACAACATTTAAGTAAATTTAAAACTATACATTGAAGTGTTATATTGTGATCAATTCACCATACATATCGTCGTTTTCACCCATATTTTACTGATACGTTTAACGAGTTCTAGAAAATTCATTACACTTGTACCATTACGAAGCAGTTTTGATGTGTAGCTAAATACCTACGTACCTACAAAAAATAAATATCTTAATAGCAATCATTGCTTATTCCGAGCTTAGCCAAAGCATTATTTTACAAATTATTAAGTTTTCTTTGTTTAAAATTTAGATTTATTTAGTTGCCTTAATTCTTCCGAACTTTTTTAACATGGCTGACATCAAAAACTACATTAAAAAACGAGCATCGCTTAAAGCTAAGCTTACGCAATTTTCTTCATATTTAAAAACAGCTCAATCATGTGAAAAGTTAAGTGAGGTCCAAGTTGTTGAAGTCGAGTATCGACTTAATACATTAGAAAATTTATATGATAAATACGACACTTTACAGACCGACTTGGAGGCACTGATGGATGACCCTAGCGAGCAATATGCGGAGCGTGAGGAATTTGAAAGTCAGTACTACAGTCTGGTGGCAACTGCACATCAAATGATCAGCAACGCTCGCAAGCTTCTGATGGAAAACCCCGACGCCGAGGTTGTATCTTGTACTTCCCAAGCACACAGACACAACACAATTCGTTTGCCTAAAATTGATTTGCCTAAATTTTCGGGCAGCTATCATGATTGGCTCGAGTTTAGGGACACTTTCATTTCCATTATACACAATAACGAAGGCATAGACAAAATAAATAAACTTCACTATCTTCGGCCTTCCTTAAAAGGTAGCGCCGCTCTGGTCATTGATAACCTTGACTTTAGGTCTGATAATTACGACACTGCCTGGCAGTTGCTCTGCGATAGGTATGACAATAAGAGACTTCTTGCTAATTATCATGTGCAAGCTCTATTCAATATACAGCCCATCAACAAGGAGTCAAGTAAGTGGTTGCGTTTCATAGTAGACACTACTAACAAAAACTTAAGAGCTTTGTCTACTCTTGGTCAGCCTGTCCAGCACTGAGACACGCTCATTATTTTTATCATGACCAGTAAGTTAGATCAGGTGACGAATCGAGAATGGGAAGAGCACAGAAATTCCTTGTCTGACGCTCCAACATTAGCTTTATTTATTTCTTTTGTTAGCAATAGAGCTGACTTATTGGAAAAACTTGAAGAATCTAGGTCATTACAATCTAGGAATGACATGCATTTTAATTTGAGCCCTAAAGCTAAAACCTTTGCATCCTCTAATAAAAATGACACTAGATCAGTAACATGCCCTATGTGTCATCAAAGTCACTATATTTTTCAGTGTGAAAAATTTAAAAATTTGTCCGTTCAAGCTCGCATTAAAAAGGCTCAAAATTCAAATGTCTGTATGAATTGTCTAAGACCAGGTCATAGTGTTGAAAAATGCAAATTGGGACATTGTAAATACTTTCGTGAAAAACACAATACCCTATTACACATTGACAATGACATTTCAAATAACCCCAAACAAAACATAGCCTTATCTGTTAATCATTACAGTACATCTCGTGTTGTATTACTTTCCACAGCAAGGCAAAAGCAAACACTTTTCGTCAAGGTGTCGGACGCTGAAGGCAACCTTCACACTGCTCGAGTCTTGCTTGATAATGGGAGTACCGCAAACTTTGTAACAAAGGACTTGATCTGTAAGCTTAACCTTTCTATTTATACTGTGAAGTCCAAAGTAAGAGGCATAAACAATCAAGTTTCCGATTGTTCACAAGAATGTACAGGTTCATTAAAATCTGTTAACAGTGACTTTGATCTGGATATTGATTGTTATGTCCTGCCTAAAGTATCTTCATCAGTACCCAATACTTATGTTGATACTCGTAATATGTGTGTACCTACGAATATAGTACTTGCCGATCCCCACTTTTATGCTCCGTCTTCTATCGACATACTTGTCGGCGCGGAAGTATTTTGGGGAGTGATAGGCACTAATCGTGTTTCACTAGGGAAAAACATGCCTACTTTAGTTGAAACTAAATTAGGATGGCTAGTTTCAGGTGTCCTTTGTCAGTCTAACTCCTCGTCTCATGTTTGTTTACATAAAGACAATTTACAGGGCAACTTAAATCGATTCTGGGAGTTAGATTCAATATCACCACGACACAAGCTTACCAACGAAGAGCGATCTTGCGAACAGATTTTCTTAGAGACCACTCATTGCGACTCGGATGGTCGGTTTGTTGTCAACATTCCTCTTAAGGAGTCACCTGACGTCTTGGGTGACTCATACATAATGGCTAAGCGTCGTTTTCTGTCCCTGGAACGTTGCTTAGCTAGAGATCCGGCTCGAAGGACCAATGATGCGACGATAGCTCGATGTAGTAAATAAAATAAGCGTTGTGGACTGTATAGATATGTGTATTGCTGATTGACTTATCGTTTTACAAATAAGAAAATATGATACGTTAACTATATTATGCAGCGCGAGCGCGGGTATGTCGTCGTAAGTGCTAAGGCCGACTGGTGTGAGCGGGGCCGGCGCGGGTGACCAGTGCAGTCCGATGTTGTCGTCTCGCTCTGGCGGCGCGGCCCAGCCGGTGTTGATATATTCAACAGTACCTCTGAATAAACTGACTGTCTAAATCATGGAATATTGCTATCCCTTTGACTTGTGGACATCAAACAGGCAGTCGCTCTGTGGAAAAGCCAATATTCAGTAAAATTCGGTTAGACTAGTAAACAGACCTCGGGATTACACACGAACAATTGGAATAACGCCAGGAGGATGATGATACTGACAGCAAAATATAATGATCTGTAACATTGATGTGACATCCATAATTTTTTTAAGAATATATATTTTCACAAAATAGCTATTTATACCTAACATATTTTCATTCATATATAAATAAAAACTTTACTCACAGAACTGTTACAGCTTACAAATAAAGTAACATTTTAACGGTCCTCTCAGGTACCTCTGTAATCCCATTCCCACGCACTTCTAGTTTCAAACCTCCTACTATATTCTTATAACAAAATCCTTATCATAAACTTATTCGGTATGTAATGTAAGAGCGAGGAGGATTGTTTATAGTCGTAAAAGTTATGAACATAAAACGTATAAGTTTATTGGGTTATTAAGTTGTGTAATAAATTGAGAAGAACTTGTAAGAAAACATGAGCAGGGTAGTGTGATGTGAGTTAGGAAATTCTGAAGCTGGCATCAATAAAAACGTAAAAAGGAGCAAGTAACCTTAATACTGATATTTTCAGTAGTAGATCACGCCTTTTTCCCTGAAGGGGTAGGCAGAGGTGTATTACACTCCCAGACTTCACCAGTTATGTTTAGGTCCCAATGTAATAGAGGGCGAGCCTATTGTCATCTACCAGGCACATTATTAAGCGGACGATAATTAACAGTTTTAATATACACATAACTTCGAAAAGTCAGAGGTGTGTACCCGGGGTATACCTAGGGGTCGAACCCGAGACCATCTTCTCGGCAGTCGTAACGTACACTACTGGGCTGTCGCCGCCTTTTTCTTAATATGAGATAATACTTCATAATATTATGCTCTGAATTTGGTAGGAATGCCACTTTGTGTTACTTGTTCTTACTCTGCCTTAACACCAGATGACCGCACATCGTAGTGCTGGTATTTTTGGGGCTGTCTTATCTTTTTTAAGAAACATCTCATCTCATATTGCTTAGAAATAAGTTACCGTTACGGGTTCATTTCTGGTCTATTTAGGTATGTACAAAAATGTTGTTCTAGGTACACGTATTATTGATTCTAGTCTGATGCGAGAATTGTCTTTCAAACAACTCTATTCGAATAAGTACCAGTAACCCCGTATTCACAGCGTATTTATTAAGATCTAAATAAATAAATATACCTATGTCGATACAAAAACAATCAATCGTCCCAGATAAGCCACTTACTTACTCAAACCTTATACTTATTATACTGAAACCCGTTCATATTTACCAAAGAAAACCGAGCCTACATACGGACTACCCAACGTTATTTACTGGGGTCCATATTTACACTACCTACATAAAGCCTAGCCTGCTTAATATTGTACAGTACCAAGTTGTTTTACTAATACTGGCCGTACCTTGTAGAATTAGGCTTGCCATATACCTCCCTAGAGTTATGAATGTTGTGTTAAAACTATATGTTTAAAATTTAAAATTGGTGTGTTTGACCAACCTGTTATTGTGTGAGGTTCGCCTGGCTAATATCGATGTTGGAATGAAAGTAAGCTGGTATGTTATGTTGGTAAATAATGTCATTGTTGGTTGCTTTAATGAAAAAGCGGTTTTGATGCTGCAACCAAATCCTAATACAGCAGTGCTGAAATTGCATTTTGGTACATATTTTCATGGATTTGGGTAGCTTGGTTGAAAATCTAACACATACAAACATTCATCTAAAGAGTAAATAATAGTATATACTACTACGCCGAAAAATAATTTGTCTGAATAATAACAATCAATTTTAAGTAGAAGTCAGAGCCAAGAATGAAAGTAATTTTGAAAATGTTTTTTCTTCAATTTTCAATTAATTTGAATTAATTAACACTTTTCAATAGGGCTCATAGAGCTCACAATTATTAGCAGAATCATTCTTCAGCGAAATAACTATACATAGAAATCAATGTTCGCCCGCTCGTCGGTACAAAGAAATATTTTTATTTGCAATTTTATTCCACTGAAGGTACGATTCGCCGAAAGAATGCTAGAAATAATAAATGTTTTACCGGAGCTGTGATTAGCAGATAAGGCGATACACCTAAAGCTCCACTGATGAATTGATTTTAAAACGGCACAAAGGATTGCAAAATAAATCATCATCTTCCTAGCGTTATCCAAGTTTCAACCCGGGATACGCTTACCTGTCCAACTGGATTTGGCTGAATACTAGCTTTCCTGCAGACCTACTTCATGCGACCTAAAAATTCAAAACGTGGCAAAATGTGGGTGTAATGTTATACACCTCAATACTTTTATCTCTTTCCACCATGTTTCCTAAGGTACATTTCCGAAGGTAGTATGTATGTAACAATTACTGATCTTGTCGGGCACAGCAAAGTCAAAGCCTCTGCCCCCAATGAGGAAGGTGCCAGTGTATAAAAACAGAAAAATGTTTTTTCACAACATAATTAATCAAAAACACAATATAACTGTAAAACAGAACTCGTACATAACAATTGATCTAGCTTGCTCTCAGCGAGCTTCAGGTTGACACTGACAAGTCAAGTTGATACGACTCGTGTAGGCTTCTTGTAGAAACGATGTTTAGAGAGAATTTATCTCTCATCTTGCTTAACAATAAAGGCGTTAGATGTTTTTGTTGCTTTGAAATGGAGATTTGAGTAGTGGGTTTTGTATAATTGTGTGTGAAATAAAAATCTTTCAACTATAATAAGAGAAAAATGTTGTGAGGATGAACGGATGGATAATTGTAAGGATAAATTGTTGTTTGTTATTCTTTAAAAGCTACTGAACAGATTATTTTACTAAAACTATGCAGTAAGGAGTACAGTTTACAAATCAAAATAAAACATAGGATACCTTTTTTGCTGGGAAGAGATTTAATTCAATTTCAAATAGTAACGTGACTTCACCCTAGATACTATAAACTGTTTATTTTTTATTATTCTCTAACGTTTTGATCATTGCTCAACTATTATTTATATGCATCAACACGAAGTTTTGAATATACTTTATCGGAAACCATGAATGACACTAAGAGAAAGATAGACCACAACGATGTTCCAAAATCTAATACATAGGTAATTATTTTACTAACACAACAGGAAAATATATTTTCAATCTTTATCAAGAAATTTCGCGTGCCTCGTCCGAATCAATACCAGTACATTTAGCGCATAATAATTGCGAAAAGCCACTTATTTAATTTTAGATTGTCTTTTGCACGTTTTACGTAACATGATCATAGCTTTGGTAATCCCAAAAAAGAATTATAAACGTAGGTACTCACACAAATGAATTATAATATCCCTATCTACCAAATCTCAGCCCAAAGCTTCTTACAGTAATACTAAGCCACCCCTTCACGAAAGTTAAAAGAATGAATTAAGCCCCAAAATCACACATTCAAAACTATAATACTCTTAACATCCCCCACTCTGACTCTCGAAGCATAAAATTTCTTTAGAGACTATCCGTGGCCCGAGCTTTTAAAATGCGAGGGATTTTAAGAACAAAGTCTTTTTCAACTAATGCTTTTGATGATTAAGGGAGGAATGACAATATTACTTTGGATTTGGTTTTAGTTTTGTGGAGGGGCATTAATTTTATTATGTATGAGATATGGAGTTAGACGGATTTAATTTCAAAAAGATGTTATATTAGAGCATAAATAAAACATAGTGATTGTGGATTAAGGATGAATGAGTTACTTGTCAAATGCCTTCTTTATGCTGATGATCACGTTATACTTGCGTCTTCAGCGGAGGAGTTGCAGGAGATGGTAACAATCATGCATGGTGCTGTTACAGGCCACTCTAACCACTGAACCTGCTATCCCTAACAGTTAAATCCCTTACTCAGCATGCCTGTTAGTTATCGTAATAGACGCTACCATAATCCCCATCAGTCCGTTCCTATCCTCCACGGTGCGCGGTAGTCCCAAATCATTCTCACCATTATAATTATTGTATTAAATTGTCAAGGACAAAATAAATCATCTTCAAATCTAAAAACTGTTTTTTAAAAACGCTTTCTCAAGTCGCATCGTAACATTGGTGGCAGCGTAAAGGGATAACAAAATCCCAGGTATCCTCCGAGTGCATAAAACCGTACCGTTAAACAAGCTACATTCCAGTGCAGTGAGAAAAGTGATAATAATTCTAAATCCATACTTACCATTTCCAAATCAAAACCGCGACATACTCGTAAAGTGTATTCGAGCTGATTGTGAGAGTTAAAGTCGAGTAAGGAAACAATAGTACTATACCGCAGAACGTGACTCGCGTTCTTCTTACATACAAACCAACTTCGTATCCAGAGTGCTATCCTATATATCTCGTCCTGCTAGACGAGAGAAGTACTGCTAGAAGATGCTGTATAATATGTTCCTGCTGGGTGTGTTCCTGACTTCAATGTGAGTAACTGTTCACCATTTATACTTACCAGTGCAAACCATATTCAGTGCAGTGCAATTTCCAGTGTTACAGTGATCCAAAACATACGTTTTATAATAAACTAGACTAACTAACTTAATATCCGATACTATAATTTCGACTCATTCGTCGGATGTAATTTAGACGACTTATTCGAGATAAGAATAGCGCCGTCCACTCGCAGTCATAACAAAGCGATAAAGCTCGCTTAAGTTCGTAGAATTCGTGTCTGACTATTCTTTGTTACTTACCATTCTATTGTAACGAATACTGCCAATACTTATAACCTTGATTTTATTTAGCCTGTTTCGATTATTAAACTACAATGTCACAGGAAGAACTCAAGAAGCCTATTGCAGTGCAATCTGACTCTGTTGATTTAAATGTTTTAATTAAGTTCATAAAACCTTATGACGGTTCCAGGGACAAACTCACACCTTTTGTAACTAACTGTTCAAATGCATACAACCTTGCTTCTACGAACCAAAAACCCATATTGTTCAGGTATATTTTAAGCCAACTCCAAGGACGAGCGGAAACTGCATGTTCCATTAAAGATTTTAATAATTGGGATCAACTTAAAGACTTTTTAAATACTCAATTTGGCGAGCGAAAATGCTATTCACATTTACTAACCGACCTTCAAGAGTGTCGGCAAATGAACACAGAAACGGTTACACAATATTCCCTGCGTTTAGAGACATGTTTATCCCAGTTGTTAACTGAAATTAATCTAAGCAATTCCAAGAAATCAGAGCTTCCCGGCAAAACTAGTGCAATGGAGGAAGTAGCCCTTCACACCTTTGTCCTTGGTCTACACCCAAGAATATCAAACAATGTTCGGGTTCGATCCCCGAAAACACTGAATGAGGCGATTAACGCAGCCGTTTCAGAGGAAAAAATTCTGCAATTTGTCAACAGGAAATCACACCCTAACGCCGACTCAGGACCTTCACGACCAAGGTCATTTCCAAAACCTGAAAGTAAGTCACAGGAGTTTAGACCTAATAACGCTTTCCAAAACAAGCCGCGAGCTTACCCACTTTATTGCCGATACTGCAAGTTTCCTGGTCACGTCATTGAAAACTGCCGTAAACGGGAATTCAATAATAAAAGGTTCGGTAATTTACAGAGCAATCAAACTCAAAATCGAACCAATTTCGTGGATCAAGGAGAAGACGTTGTTGACACTAATACTGATTCTTTAAACTAAATCGAGGCCCGCGTTGGTGTCGGTCGGGCCACCGCATCCCAAAATCCGACATTGCTTGCTATATCCAAAATAATAATTCTAATTCCTTAAATAATAAATACTTACCAAATCCAAGGTCAATGGCAACCGTAACAAGGCTATGCCATGACTATTCTAGTAGTAAATCCTTGCTATATCCTAGAAATGTTGATAAAATAAATAATTACTCTAATAAATACTTACCAAATCCAAGGTCAACGGCATCCGCAACAAGGACACGCCATGACAATTTTAATGCTAAATCCTTACTATACCCTTTGAATAGAAATAAATCTTCGTTAACCATGAAGAATAACCCTTCGGGTCAACAATCAGTTACGCGTTCGAGCCCCCTTCCTGAAAAAAATAAAATTAATCATTCAAATAAAAGTATTGTAGAAAATAAAATAAATTCGGAATCAATTCAAGATCCTAAAATCTATAACTACACAACAAATATTTCCCGTAAGTTCTTACCTTATATAAAAATACTTACCTCTGTATCCTCGAAGCCGTTATCTTTACTAGTTGACACAGGTGCATCATTCAGCCTTATATCAAAGTCCTGTATTGAAAAGATGCCTGAAATTACTAAATCCATTATTAAATTTAAAGGCATTGACTCCTCGGGTACTAAGTCTACACTAGGTCACATCCCTATAGAATTCGGTTCATTAAAACATAATTTTCACGTCGTCGAAGGCGTTGATCTACCCTATGACGGTATAATCGGCAGCGATATTTTTGATTCCATGAACGGTAATATTGACTATCCCAAACAATGCTTATTACTGAATAACTCAGCATTCAAACTTCATTTCAACGAACCTGTTTGTGTAATACCTGCTAGATGCGAAACTGTAATAGAATGCAGTGTCTCGAATCCGGAAGTCGATGAAGGCTTTATATTAGACCAGAATCCTATAAAAAACCTGCTTATAGCTAATTGTGTAGTGAAAGTAAAAAACAATTCTCGTATTAATATTTCCGTAGTAAATGTTTCAGAACATCCCTTATCTTTCAACCCTGACCTAAAATTAGAAATAACACCTTACGACCCCAAAGAAGTTCGACGAATCTGCAATTTTCAGACTGACAATATGCAGTGTGGCCGCGATGATTCCTATTCCCGCACGAAAAAAGTACTTGATCAAATTCGCGTATCTCATTTAAATACCGAAGAGAGTTCTGCACTCCTAAATCTTTGTAGCGAATTCTCAGACATTTTCCACCTCCCAGGTGACCAATTGACTTACACGAATGCCATCCAACATGAAATTAAAACTTCTACTTCAGTCCCAATCCATGTTAAATCATACCGTTTCCCAGAATGTCATAAAAAAGAGGTTAACTCTCAAATTGAAAAAATGCTTAACCAAGGTATTATTAAACCATCCGTATCGCCCTGGTCATCACCCATCTGGGTGGTGCTTAAAAAATTAGACGCTTCCGGTGAAAGAAAGTGGCGAGTAGTGATAGATTACCGAAAGCTAAACGATGTAACTATCGGCGACTCATATCCCATCCCGAACATATCCGAAATCCTAGATCAACTTGGCAGAAGCAAATACTTTAGTACTTTAGATCTTGCTTCCGGTTTTCACCAAATTAAAATGAAACCGGAAGACGCCGCTAAAACAGCATTCTCCGTACCTCAAGGCCATTATGAATTCACTCGTATGCCATTTGGTTTAAAAAATGCCCTTTCTACGTTTCAACGTTTAATGAATTCGGCTCTCTCCGGCTTACAAGGCATGCAATGCTTTGTTTACTTAGATGACATTGTGATCCATGGATTTGACCTTGACTCTAACATCGAAAACCTTTCTAACGTTTTTAAACGTCTCCGTAGTTTTAATTTGAAGTTGCAACCAGACAAATGCGAATTCTTGCGCAAAGAAGTCTCCTACCTAGGACATATCATCACAGACGAAGGAGTCAAACCAAACCCAGATAAAATAAAGGCAGTCCACCAATTCCCTACTCCAAAATCCCCGAAAGATATAAAATCATTTTTGGGCTTCGTTTCGTATTATCGTAGATTCATCCATGATTTTTCTAAAATAGCCAAACCTTTGACTAATCTCCTCAAGAAAGATATTCCATTTAAATGGGAACACGAACATCAACTTGCATTCGATACCCTAAAACACAGACTGACGTCAGCACCATTATTGATTTACCCCGATTTCTCTAAACCATTCATATTAACTACTGATGCCTCCAATTACGCCATAGGCGCGATACTATCCCAGGGAGAATTGGGTAAAGATAGACCTATCGCCTATGCATCCCGCACTTTAAATAAAAGTGAGTGTAACTATAACACCACCGAAAAGGAATTGCTTGCTATATTGTTTGGATGCAAAACATTCCGTCCGTACCTATACGGAAGGACCTTCCAAATTGTCACTGACCATCGACCCCTAAAATGGCTCTTCAATCATAAAGACCCTGGTAGCAAACTACAAAGATGGCGGTTGAAACTCGAAGAGTACGAGTATGAGATAGTGTACCGAAAGGGCAAATTCAATGCTGCTGACGCTCTCTCTAGATACCCTTATGAAGATACTAAGCTTATAAATCCAATTGCTCCACAACCAGTTCCAGGCCCTTCATGGGCTGATGATAACAATCCTATATTTCCTGATTCGGATGATGATGTGCGTGATCTTGACGACCTCCTAGATCCAAATGCTATTCCAGCATTATCCCCTACTCCTCAAGACTTAGTGGAATTACCCGATGACCTTAGAGACATAAATCTCGACGACCTAGAAATCTCAGAGCGTCCAAATAGTAATAATAATTCAAATGATGACTTACCTTTAGCGAATCAGCCTCAGCCGCAACCTCCTCCTCTCGCCGATCCAATAGACAGCCCAAACGCTAGATCTGAAACATACACTGAATTTCTTAAAGTCATTAGTAGCAAAAAATTTCAATCTAATGTAGCGATCATAGAACATAACGAAAGCTTACTCAAAACTACATGCCAGAATATCATTGTACCTACCTCAGTCGATATGGATGAGTCCATCCCTTATGTAGAAAACATAATATCCAATCTTGCCGACTAGGATACCTTTCTTGCACGCGATAGAAACCTTTATTCGTCCTTAATTCACCAAGATCATAATAAAAAATATTACTTCCTATTTACAAAAATTAATCATTTCGATACAACCTCTTATTCAGATATATTTGAAAGCCTTAAAAACCTTAGAAATGAACTAATAGTTTGCCATAGCGACGAAGTCAAATCTATAGCAATTACTGATTTCAAAAATCCATTCGATAAGCACTATTTCACCAAAATCTATAATATTATTCTGTATTTATTTAATAACACTGGCATAGAAATACATATTTACCATAATAACATTCAATACCCGTCACTAAGCGAAATCAAACAAATTCTTAGAGACAATCACGACTTACCTGTTGCTGGTCATGTAGGATCGACTAGAATGTATAGTAGAATAGCCGAACGCTACTACTGGAAGGGCATGCGATCAGACATACAGGACTATGTAAAATCGTGTCAACTATGCCAAACTAATAAAGCGCTTCGTCAAACGAATAGAGCTCCCATGCAGATCACTAGTACCGCAAACACAGCCTTCGAAAAGGTATTTCTTGACATAGTAGGTCCATTACCAGAGTCTGGTAGTGCTAAGCTAAAATACATCCTTACATTACAAGATGACCTTACAAAATACTCAGCAGCGTATCCCATTAGGAGCACTACAGCAGAAGAAACCAGCGAATGTCTTATACATTTCATATCCGTATTCGGTATCCCTAAATATATAGTATCAGACCAAGGAACCAACTTTACTGCCGAACTCTTTAAACAAACATGCTCTTTCCTCAGAATAAAACAAATTTGGTCGACTCCTTACCATCCTCAGACACAAGGTGCCTTAGAGAGAAGCCACTCCACTCTGAAGGAGTATCTTAAGTCATACATTGATCAAAGCCCAGAATCCTGGTCAAAATATGTATATACCGCTATGTTAGCCTACAATACCAATATTCATTGCACAACAAACTTTACACCCCACGAGCTTGTTTTTGGAAAAAAGCCATATATACCTAATTCAATTTATGAGAATAATGTTGACGCAACTTACCCTGAGTATGTGAGAATACTTCAACAGCGATTACAGTATTCGCAGCAAAAGGCTATTGAGAACATCCAGAGATCAAAAGAAAGATCTAAGAACTACTATGATAGTCAGACACGTCCCGTCAACTACAGAATAGGTGACTATGTTTATTTAAAAAACCACTTGAGAATGGGCAAAGCATTATCTCCCGTTTGGAAAGGCCCGTTCAAGATAGTTAAATTGCATGGCAACAATAATGCATCCCTATTAATAAATAAGAAACATGTAAAACACCACTTTGACGAGCTAAAATTAGCTCATATAGGTCCTAGATCAGTTTAGTCTTAATTATAGAAACTTAAGTATTGTATAATATAATAGTTGTAATCTTTTACAGTACCATTGCTAAGAGCTTTCCGGATATAATACGTCCAGTAGAGAATGGTCCCGGAATCTATTTCGACCCGATTGGTTCCGTGAAAATAATTAATGGACATTTAAGTGTAGTGGTACCCATAGATGTATCTTTTATTAGCCCTCACCTCAATAATATAAATGATATTTTACATTCAATTGACAATATATGTATTCAAAGTAATGTATTCGATACTTCAGTATGTAATCAAATTATTCAACCACTCCGAGTCAGATATACTGATATGACTAGAGACTTTAATGCCATTTCTCACCTGCTCACTCAGAGAGTAAAACGATCCTCATGGTTTGGCGGCGTCGGTACCGTTATGAAACATCTCTTTGGCACAATGGACGAGGACGACGCTATTCAATATAATAACGCTATTCAAGAACTTAACAATAATCAAAAACAATTAGCTACTTATATGAAAGAAAATATATTATTAACAACTTCAACGCTTACTGCATTTAATGAAACAATTAATCAACTCGTTGAAAATGAAAAGTCCTTGAATAATGCTATCAACTTCTTATCGGATAATCTTGTAAATTTGACTAATATATCTGAAAATTTAACTATTAAGGTTAAAATAATGGAGATTATAACCATGTTAGAGAATAGTATACTTACCTTATCTTTTAAGTTAGAAGATATATGTAATGGGTTAATGTTTAGTAAAAATAATGTACTATATCCCGCTATATGTTCTCCTGAAGAACTGTATAACGATTTAGTTGCTAACTTTCGTTTATTGCCTAGCTCTAAGGAATTGCCTATTGTCCTAAGTATAAGTAACATCCATGTACTTATGCAAATGTCTAGAATAAGTTCATACTATTCCGAGAATAAGATCATTTTTGTAATTAAGATCCCATTAGTTAACCCTTTAGAATTTAACTTGTATAATACATTACCCTTACCTATACCACAGTATAATGATACTTATATAACTATTATTCCCACTACGTCACACATAGGGTTCTCTAGAGATAAGAATCAATATTGTCTTGTAAATAACCCTAAAGAATGTCAATCTATGAACCAATACTATATTTGTGATAAGATAAATATTCTATCCAGTGTAGCTCAGCCTATTTGTGAGAGCGAAATAGTATCTAAAACTCTGTTTATGTATCCCAAAGAATGTGAAACGAAATATGTGAAAGGTAACATCGAAATCTGGCAAGAACTGTACGATAGTAATTATATATTTGTTATGTCAAAAATTACAAAATTCACACTTGATTGTTCGAATGATCATGTTTACGAAACAAATATAAATGGCACAGGTATAATTAATATTCCAGATGGCTGTATTGGCTACTGTAAAAACACACAGTTACCATCGAAACAAAATATTAAAATAAATTTAACACATATAGATTTAGATTACAATACGATTAAACTAAATAATATAAGTATACCAAAATTGCTAGACCTTAAGTATTCTGAAGTAAACATTAAACACACAAGTTTCCAACCTTTAATTAATTATAAAGAAAATTTTGATTTACTAAAACAAAAATTTGAGAAGATCATTGAACAACCAAGCGTGCAAACTTATGGACATTACTATGTCCCATTCATATCCTATTTTGTTTTAGCTTGTATTTCTATTTTATGCTATAAATTGTATAAATGCTACTATGTAAACCGTTGCACTCCTCCCTCTCAATCACTCAATATCACCAATCCTAATTCTCCTACCGAAATTGAACTTACCACTCCTGAAGAACTCCCTCGGCTCCGCATCTTAACATAAACTTCACCTTAGGGTGTAAGTTTAGTCTTAAACGGGGGGCTGTTACAGGCCACTCTAACCACTGAACCTGCTATCCCTAACAGTTAAATCCCTTACTCAGCATGCCTGTTAGTTATCGTAATAGACGCTACCATAATCCCCATCAGTCCGTTCCTATCCTCCACGGTGCGCGGTAGTCCCAAATCATTCTCACCATTATAATTATTGTATTAAATTGTCAAGGACAAAATAAATCATCTTCAAATCTAAAAACTGTTTTTTAAAAACGCTTTCTCAAGTCGCATCGTAACAGTGCGTTAGAGACGAAAGGAATTAAATTGAATGTAAGTAAAACGAAAGTTATGGTTTTTGAAAAGGAGGAATGCGTTACGGCTTGTAATGTTATGATCGATCGGTAGAAGAGCCTTGCTGATTTCAGCATGAATGGGCCGGCTCGACCGGGGAAGTACAACCCTCTCACAGAAAATCGTCGTAAAGTAACAGTACCTAAACTGTTGCGTTTTGTTCGGTGAGTGAGAGTGCCGGAGGCCCTATCCCCTATTTCTTCTCCCTCATCCCACTCCTTATCCTATCTCTTTTCCCAACCCCAAGGGGCGGCAACTCACTTGTGACTCCTGTGGTGTTGCTTGTGTCCATGGGCGGCGGTAATTGCTTACCATCAGGCGAACCGTCTTCTCGTTTGCCGCCGATTATTATAAAAAAAAAAATCGATGGACAACAAGTGGAGCAAGTGAATGAGTTTGTATATTTAGGTACGCTGTTTACAAGAGATGGTAAGAATGTAGAAGATATTGAAAGAAGTGTTAATGCAGGTAATAGAGTGAATGGAGCTCTGAAGGCGTTTATGAATAGCCAAAACGTGTCCAAAAAGGCACGTTTGACTGCGCATAGAGGGGTGTTAGAACCTACTCTTGTGTATGGTAGTGATAGTTGGGCATGGCAGAAGAGTCATGAAAGTAGAATAAATGCTGTAGAAATGAAAGCACTTAGCAGTATGTGTGGTGTTTCTTTGACTGACAGAGAAAAAAATTGTGAGATAAGAGAGTGTTGTGGGGTAAAAGAAGATGTAGAGACAAGCATCGAGAAAGGTATGCTAAGATGGTTTGGGCACGTGGAGAGGATGGATGATGAAAGATTGACCAAGCAGATATGCAAGGCAAGTCTGAATGGGACAGGACGAAGGGGAAGACCTAGGCGGACGTTCTCTGACCAGATTGGACACATCCTAAAAACAGGACAGGTAAGAAGTACCCTGAACAGAAGAGCATGCATGAGGAATCTGATGGGAGTGAATGCAGCAAGAGAGATATGTCAGGATCGTTGCAAATGGCGTTCCGTAGTCTCTGCCTACCCCTCTGGGAAACAGGCGTGAGTCTATGTATGTATGTATGTAATTATGTGAAGATATATCTTTTTTATTTATTTATTTAACACTTTATTGTACACTAAGTTGGACATTAAAAATGGATCATTTTACAAACATAGTACAATAGGCGGCCTTATTGCTAACAGCGATTTCTACCAGGCAACCTTATATTGAGATGTAAAAGTATAATTCACCAAATTTAGTACGGATAACCTGCTGAGCAGATTTTTTTATAGGCTTGCAAAGGGTTTTTGTGTGGTTATCGGGCCGCACTTTTTACGACTTGCAATACATCTATTTCTTTGAGTTATATACCTGAAAATCTCACTAGATTTCTAACATATCCGGAAAACTACACAAAATCATTCCTCTGCTGTATAATTAACATTTCACTCTTCACATGAAATATGTATAACCTCCATTTAATCTTTGACTGTCATATTCGCCTGCAAAATAAATGTGCCACTGCTGTGTACTGCGGACACACAAATAACACTTACCAGCAGTCAACACATTGCAGAGTAATGACACTCGTGAGATGCAGTGAAACGATTTATATGAACTACAGGATTTTGTTTATTTTTAAAAAGCTTTTTGACGAAAATATGTCTACTACGATCTCGCGATAATAAGATCTTCTACTTACTGTAGTTAAGTGTTAATATTAACTGAAAGACTGATAGAATGCACGGTTGGCGTTGTGGTTTAAGCGACCGCCTCGCAGCCAGCTGACTGTTGTGGGTTCGATTCCCATACGAGACAACATTTTCTGTATTCATAAATATTTGTTTCGAGTCTGGGTGTTCACTGTGTCCCTTAGTTGTATTTTGGTAAAATTTTATTGCGGAAGTTATCTTCTTAAAACAAAAAAAAATCTACTAAAAATATAATAAGTATAACCAGTAAGTTAAATATAGCACGTACGACGCACGTCTCACAGTTGGTAGTTGGTCTCGATCTCTCTTTCGTATTCTCTTTCATTTCATCACCCTCAAAAACAAGCGGAAATTATTCGACTATTACTCATTAATAATTAATTATTATTACAAAATAAGGCACTTTTATATTTTTAGTAGCTTCCGTACTTTATCATTTCAGCAAGTAGTGAATGGTAAGAAGGCCTAATAAGATAAGATTCTCGTATTTTATCTGAAATCGACACTGCATTATGAACGAAATGCGATTAGACTTTGAATTGACTCACAATAAAATTGGTAGTCTGATAACTTATAATATTATCGTCTCATTTGACATTAATAGTACGGTGGTGGCACATAGTTTGACACGTTGTTCAATTTAGGATCTAGTCGCGCTATTATTCAAATGTTGATTTAGGAGAAAAACCTTTATGACATAAATTTGACACTGACATTAGATCGAAACTGCATTTCGAACAAATGTAATTACGGGAATTGGCGCTCAAAAGGTCAATTACCGTATTTTATATGACATGGAAACTATATTTTGAACGAAATGAGATTTTATTTTGAATTGAATCAGAATCGATATTCTGCTAATTTAATTTCATTATCATCTTATTTGACTTCTATAGTTCGACTTTGACACATTGATCAATTTACGATCTAGTCACGATAACATTTAAATTTCAGTTAACTTAGGAGAATACCATTTGTGACATGAGTATGACACTGACATTATATCGAAACTGCATTTTGAACAAATATAGTTTAGAGAATTGGGCCTCAGTTTTATATCTATGGTCACATGGTAACTCCCATTTTTATTATTTTAAGTGTCACGTACACTTATTGCTTGTCGGCTTTATTCAGTTTATTATTATAATTCTGCAAAACCAAGGCCGCTGGCTATTATGATAATTTATTTCACTCCAAGCAGGTCGTTAGTGTCTATATAAATTTCTTCACAGATTTCGGTCCAAACTGTATAACTGTCCAATTTTAGCAACATTTCGTTCGAACCGATCGTTATTCGACAGTTGATAGTTTACGACAGTTGACTATATTATCTTGAATTATACTATGAATAGACCTTTGAGGATTAATGCTTTCAAAATCAGAAGTCCATGTTCTTTTTAAATCTATATTAGGACATAGGTACATTGCCGTTGAGTCGTTCTACTATATGCGATTTAATTTCATAATTATGTGCAAGTTAAAGTATAGAAAATGTTACATACATATATTAATTTTTATATGCTTAAAAGTAAACTGCAGTTTACGGATATTATCGCGATATATTGGTTTTAAAGATATTACATTTAAACCCAATGATCTTAGTAACTACATTATTTATTACTATGAGACATTTTGATATCTTTACAGGAATGGAAGTAAATTGTAGTTCAATTTCAATGTGTAACATTCGCGTAAACCCAAAACGAATCTTATTTTTTTCTCTAAACTCTTCGGCTGTATTGCACCTAATATTCTTTATCAAATCCCAAGCTATATCAATATCAACAGGTAATTTAACAAGGGGTTAAATATAATGACCACCATAAAATGCTTTGATGCCCTTAGTTCTTTAACGAAAAATATATATGTTACGGTAAGAGTGAATAATTGAAGATTATTAATAATTATCTATTACTATTAATAATTACCGAAAGTCGAGGTTAAAGTGATAAATTAATCACATTTGTCGGTTTTTATTAATAATTTAACCCTAGTAGTGATAAATGTAATAAGTGGCCAATTTTAATAAGCTGAGTTGACGGGGCCCTGCTTCGCAGGGCTCCTATTTTGGGTGCAGGGTCACAAGTGAACCTAACATAACCTATTAAGTTTTCTGAGTGGATAAGTTTCCTAAGCGGACGAGACTTTTAAATGATATTTTGTAGAACGATCGGCATATTATTATTTGGTGTGCAATTAGTATTTTAGTGAATGAATAAAGTATTTTGCGTAACGCACTTCAGTGTGTCCCTAAATAAATACCTGCTGGTCAAAAAACATTCGGTTTTTATTTATTTTATAACTTTTACCAATATGTGTCGTGAATTATTAATAATTACTACTAAAAGTAATAAATTTCGTTCGTTTATTCACATTTACCAAAACATGTGGTTATTATTAATAATTTTGTAAAAATATTAATAATTTTTAATTAATCAGATTTACCGTCACATATACATAAAACCAGAAAAATTTAGTATAAAATTACAATAGTACTAGCTATTTTAGTCACGTTTGTCCTTCAAATTGTATTCGAACACTAAATGTAGTAAATGATCACCAAAAAAATAGGTTATGTTAGGTTCTCTTGTGACACTTAATTCAAAAATACATATTCACACATGTAACGTACACAAAATGTAAAAAGTTACAGTACAAAAACCACAAGTAAATAAAAAGCCACAATCTGATCTAACATATAGGCAGACACCAAATTTATCTACGTTAGAAATATTTTATTACGCTTATAAGTCTCTGGAGTGGCAATTGTAGAGCTTTTGACAAATCGTAGGTGTTATTTCGGTTTGTTCAGACGACTGAGCAAAGAAAAACCAAGACATATTTGACACTATTCATAACGGTGACACAAAAATCCTACTGCCACGCTTCCCAGGCGTTACATAACGTAAATCTCGACGAAACGCCACGGTATTTCGGTTGAAACATATCAGACAAGGAAAGACTTTATATTGTGGGCGATTAAATGTGTATTGCACTTTACTGCAAAAGATTTAAGTCATAGTTTTTGCACCAATAACTATATTTATAATAATTAATTGCCTCAAAAATTACTATATACATATATTTTTAAGACATCATCATCTGGCTAGCGTCATCCTAGTTTCCATAGACTTTTTGCTTTGGAGACCGGGGCCCGCTTATTGCTGCTTACGCTTACGCTTATTTTTCTATCTATATTTGTTAGAATAGTAGTTTTGTTTCCTTAAGTTTATAAGTTTTACGTTTTTAAACGATTTTCTGTAAACAAGGGGTTAGAGATTAAGTTTTTAAAGAATATGTTAATATCAAAACGTTTTTCTTTACATTATTTAGTAGCCAATAATGTAGTATTATTAGTAAAATAGTTTTCACACGCTATGTACGGGAGATTCGTGAGATATTTCTTCACTATATTATAGCTAAGGATATTGAATCGCCACTTGCCAATATATCAAAATGACAATTAACAGGTTTAGTTTCTAGGAAATTATAAATAAAGTGAAGAAAAAAATTGAAATAAATTTGCCTACGGTTTCACGGTGTTTTGCTCACGAAGCATATCTCCAAAATCCGTGTTTGAAAGAAAATTGGAATATTACAAGCTAGCATAGTATTTCTTTTGAGATTATTTTCTTCTTCTTCTGCATTACAATGAACATTTTTTTATAGATGTTTTCAAATTCAAATTTATTTATTCACATAGGTTACAGAATAACACTTATGAATGTCAATTCTTTTTTTTTACAACCAGATTCGAGATGGTAGGGCTATGAGAAGAGCTTGGAAGAAACTCATGCCACTCTTTTGAATCAGATTCTTAAATTTTATATTAACAATTTTATGGTTTAGTTTGTACGTTATAATATAATTTGATAGACCGTGACTATAGTAAATACATAGCTTTTCTTCGATGTTACTATCGCATGAAAGATTTTGAATTTTAACTTCAAATTAAGTCTTATTTTCGTTCGAAAAATTACAAAAAGATTCTGATTACCTAAGCGATCTTCGATTTGTATTTAGTTTACATGAATACATGTATTTTCATAGCGTAATTTGCATTAAACTCTAAAATGACTTACCGCTGAATTCAATATTCGATCTTTCAATTTTTTATAAGATTTTAGATTAATTTTTGACATAAGCTCCATACAAAATATGTCGAACATGTATCTCGAATCACTAAATCTGGATCATGGGTAGATCGAAATTTGTAACCGGCCGTTAGACAAACAGGTGACACTCTCCATAAAATAAATCTATCAATCCAAATCTGATACTAGGAATCCTTCGTACCACAAAAACAAACTCGGCGATTTCTAAAAAAGATGGCTCTAATAAATCCGCCCGTAAACTTCAATATATCTTCGGGTGACAAATATTAAAGTTTGCAGCAGTAAGATGATGTAGGTATACCGCTTGGAGACTCGCCAACAGTAAGAATTAGAAGTGCTATATATCAGAGCAAGTTCTAAAGTCATGAAAGTGAAAGAATGATTGTAAAGAACTTGTAATGAAGATATATTTTTAAGGCTTTTTTGTGGCGAATCAGTATATTTTGCCCTTTGTGAAAGAGTATCGATGTATCTTTACTAGGTGTTAGATTGTACTCAATACAAATTAATATTTATTTATGTTGACTAACAGTTGTTACAGATTCATTTTAGATAGCGTAGAAATTGGGCCTAACAACAATATTCTTAGATAACATAACATGTCATTTGTGAATATTTTGAATGATTATCTGACCTGGTCAGAGGATCCTTCCCGTATTTGAGAAACATTACTCCCTGTTCTTCCATTATACCATTAACTGTACCTAAAGACAACTTTTAAATTATAAATTCAAAAGCAGTACCTCGATATTTCACTGTGTGATATAATAGTTTATACTTACATGTTGATAAACTTTGATCGTAACATACTATTAAATGTTGTATATTAGCCAATATCTCCCTCTTTATTGCAATATATTGAGTAAAGTTAGCCAGAAATTGTACAACATGAAAGTCTTAACCTCCAAGTGTAGGTCTCTTGAATACTTTTGTCCTAGTTCTTGTCTTCCAGTTTTTGCGAATTACATTACTAAATTGTTCGAACCATGTTGACTAAGCTTACCTAATAAAATCTTTTGCCTTTTCCCTGAACTTCTTTACCAACGAAAATCGCAAGCTTTCATATAAATAATAATCGGAAAGCTTTTCAATATTTTACCGAATCAAACATACTTTAGGAACAGCGCGCATTGTATGTATTGACGACAAATTACATTTTTATGATAAATCTCGTGACACCGTTACGCAATTTATAAGTAGTTTTCTTGATCGATTTCAAATCGTGTTGTTCTCCAAATCTCAGTCTATTCAAATTGTACATTAGCGATCCAATATAACGATCACAAATCCGTTAAAACTTCGTCGAATATTTATTTCAAATGGTTGATTTTACTAAGAATTTACTCTATCGAAGGTGTTTGAAATATAATTAGTTTTTTATTATAAGTCAAATCGATTAGATCGATTGAGTAACATTTTGTTTAGTCTATTGAAAATAACAATGGTCGGTTCCCATACAAAGGTGGACCAGAATTTCTTTTTTCACGTCTATTGCTGTGGAGTTATTTATCAATATTTTTATGTTACTTTATTTAACTTTAGTATAGATATGAATTTTAAAAACTTGGATTACCTTTTTTATTCTATAAAAAGTATGTTTGAGGTTATGAACTAAATTGTGTTTTTATTTAGTTTATTCGTAAAAATATATACATTAAACTATTCTGGTACCTAATATGTGTGTAGAAAAACATGTTCTTCTAACAAACAAACTAAAAAACTCAATTCAAAGCAAGCGAGTTGATGTACCGGGTATAACAGTGACAGACACCGAAATGGCGTATTTGTTCCATTTCACGTCATTGACGTCAAATCTTAGATTTTTCATTAAAAAAAAACGATTAATTACTACGTAATAAAAATATTTTTAATATTTTATATGTAACTAAAACACCTATTGATATTTTATTGTAAAAGTTATATTTTATTTTATTACAAAGTAACATAAATTGTTATTTATCATGTCGTATAATGAAACGCATATTTTGACAATAAGGTTATGGCTGCGTTCATAACATTTCATTATTGTTTAGGGGTATAGTTTAAAAAATAAACCGTAAATACATTATTTCTTTCTCCCAAGTCCTAAAAATGTGTATTTGCTTTGATCAAAATATTTAAAAAATGTACTTTTTTTTGGTATAGGACTCATTATCAGACGTGCTAAAGGCCAAAGTGACCATTGTTCTTTCTGACAATGGTCACACTGAACTGTCACTTCCGGCCTTCGCTTGAAAAATTAACACGCCGTTTGCATTCTCGCGTGCCTTGTACCTAATTAATAAATTGATCGCCCTTTGAATTAACGCGAATTGAATCAACTTGTAATTAACTTAATACGTAATTGCCGCTTTTGACTTCCGGAAAAGTTTGTTGTAAATTGATGACACATTGAACATTTGTGAAAAGTTTTGTGAACCGTAAACGTGCATCGTGGTCTGGAGAAGGACTTCGCCGAATTGTACACTGGTATCTATTCGATTCTCTTGTTATTTTGGCCAAAATTATGAGTTAATCCTATAGGTCCACTCCAAGAACATCACCAGGAGATATAAGGTAAAATTTTCATATAACTACATTATAATTTGTCATCGCTGAGAATCTCAGCAATATATGTCAGACATTTGATTGCTTTAGGACAACTGGATGAATATAAATTAGCTTCCACTGTGCCTACAACCAATTCTCAGTAAGCCTACGGTAATTCTAGACATAATTTTGGTGCAGAGCTGTAGTTGAAATTTAGCCGCTGTTGCATTACTGAGTATAAACTCAGATTGGCATGAGCTTGTAACTTATCACCTTGTAGACAGTATTGTAGTGTTTGTCAGGTCAGTTATTGTCTAAAATACATAATATTTAATTGTATAAGTTGACCTAGATAATTTGAAACACATTGTCACATAACCTCAATCAGTAATTGTTGATTTGTATTGTTGAAAAATCTAACTTAAATTTGTTGTTGCATTAATAAGTCAGTTTGTTTGGATACATAACAGCTGTATGTATCAATAAATTTAGTAAATTTAGTTTATTGCATATATACATAAACATTATAACAACCAACTTGACCTTGCCACTTGGGCGGGTCACATTAATAAACTTTGTTTTATTATAATATAGATAATATTGTTAGGTAACACATATTCTGTGCTTACTTACTATTGTATATCTCAAATAATACAGCCAGTCTGTCTGTTGCAAGTAATTAGTTAATTTATTTGAATATTTAACTTTAATTAACTTATTCGAAGGTTCAACTTTGATAACTTTGACTTTGTTTTGTGTCAATATATATTGAAACTATTAATTTTGTTGGACAGTAGATACCTGTCACTTGCTTGTACCAGCAGTAAACAGGCTAATACTTTGTTGGTTTCAAAGAATTAAGAAAAAATAAGTTTTGATTGTTAATATTATTTAACGCTTGTCTGGGCTCTTTTGAATTTTGATTATGTCAGCTATCAAGGACTTGCGTGCGGCTGCTGGTGCTATTGCATCAGGTTTGCGCTGGTTTGCCTCGGCCAGTGCCTTAGTGAACCGGCCTGATCGCCAGCAGGCCTTACTACAAAGTTACGAGCGGATTGACGATCGCCTGGCAAGTGTGGAACAGCAATTCCGCACTTTCAGCACTAGCTGTCTTGAAGTATCAATCAATGATTTCACTGCTGACCAGCGAAGTAAGGTCAGCGAAGACTATGCCCAGGTCTTAGACCTGTATGATGCTGTCTCCAATACTGCGAGACAACTAGTTGCCGATAGGGAAGGGCAACCCGGCCTGAAGCAGGAGCTTCCTAGGTCAGCACCGGGGCTGGTGAGTAGGCTCCCTACTTTGGACCTCCCCCATTTTGATGGCTGCCTAGGAAGCTACCTGGGCTTCATTAACTTGTTCGACAGCCTGGTCAATGACAGGGCTGACCTTCGGCCAGCACAAAAATTGGCATATTTAATGTCGGTTCTGGATGGGGAGGCTAAGGGCCTCATCCAGCATGTGCCCGTGTCTGACGAGGCGTACCAGACGGCTCGGGACCTAATCACCCGTAGGTCCCATAATAAGCGTGGCCTCGCCGACACGCACATCGAGCAGATTTTGGGTTTGCCGACGCTCACCCGGGTCTCTGGGTTGCGCACCCAACTTTTGAACCCGCTTTTGGTGGCCATCAACGCACTTAAGTGCCTTGACCTGCCCGTGGACCAATGGTCCTATCTATTGGTGCACATTGTGCTGAAGAACCTGCCTGCCGACCTGAGGTCGCGTTTTGAACAGCGCTTTGGTGGGGATAGCGCGACCCATCTGCCCCCCTTTGCTGACCTGGAGAGGTTCCTGAAGGATGAGTGCCGGGTCTTGGACAACTCCGGTGGTGACACGCCGGCTAAGACGCAGCCGCCCAAGGTCAAGGAGCAGGCTCGCGTTCACACCCGAGCCAATGTTGACCGGCGCCCTCCTCGCTTTGCAGTCACGCAGAGCCCAGTGGAGTGCTCTTACTGCAAGGTCACGGGGCACAGAACGGCCAGTTGTAGGGCATTCTTGGACCTACGTGTCGCCTCTCGTAGGCGCATCGCGAATGCCCGCCGCCTTTGCTTCTCTTGTTTGAGGTCCCACTACCAGCGAGACTGCCCAAACTCTCGCCCCTGTCCTCACTGTGGAGGACAGCATTTGGACATTCTCTGTATGAATGCCAGAGAGGTTGGCCGCTTGTCCAACCAGCCGACGCCGCGCACGGGCGGGTGTTTTGAAGGTGGCAGCTGAGGCTCACCGGCGCGTAGCCGAGAGTCGCCTCGCTCAATTGATCGCCACTCGCCCCGCTTGGAGAACCGTAGCGTGCGCACGCCTCCTCTCTCTCGCGCACCTGAATGTGCTGTTCAGCGTCACCAGCACCATGACTGCTGCCCCAGGTATTCCCCTACTTTGGAGGAGCGTCCCCGCCTTGACTCGCGCCCACCTCGTTTTGGGCGGGTGCGTCATTATGACCCCCCACAGATGGCACGCGGATCGAGTCATCGCGCCTTTGAGGACTTCAAGCCGCACCCTCGTTTTGACTTGCCTGGTCCTGGCCAACGGTCGCCGCCCAGGCAACAATAGGTCATTGACCCCTGCCCTATAACGCCAACCTCCCCCATTGAGACCGTTATCCTATCAACGGTTGCTGTTAGGGTCTGGGGACCCACGGGGACCTCTGTTGTTGTCCGTGCTATATTGGACACAGGTTCACAAGGTTATATTGTTTCCACTTATTTGGTAGGGCAGGTTAAATTAAATATGGGTTCATTTCCAAATTGTATACGGGGCATAAGTGACGTAGCCTCTAATGTTGAAGGGCAAGTTAAGGTTTTGTTTGGCCCTGTTGAATCTTCACACCCGAGGATTAGAACCTCGGCTATTGTGTTGAAGAATATTTTGGGTATGCACCCACAGAAACAGCTACCCTCTGCTGTAGTGAATTTGACATCGGGATTGGAACTGGCAGACCCCAAATTTGACACACCGGGACAAATCGACTTGTTGATTGGCTCTGATGCCCTCGGTGGAATTTTGATTGGTGGGAAACGGGTCTTGGTGCCAAATGGTTTGACTGCCATCCCGACCATATTTGGATTTGCTTTGATGGGCCCTGTACCTAGGGACCCCCCTCCACCTGAACTTGATAATTTGTTGGCTGTAGGCTCCGCTCTCTCTGATGCGGTTCAGAGGTTTTGGGAGGTAGAGGAGCCCCCTCAAGTTGCCCGTTTGAATCCAGAACATGAGGAGTGCGAGCTGTTCTTCCAGAACAACACTGGTCGACTCCGTTCTGGTCGGATTATTACGAGGCTACCCTTCCTGTCTGTTCGGCCTCCGCTTGGTGAGTCACGACCTTTAGCCGAAAAGAGATTGTTGGCTATGGAGCGTCGCATGGGTCGTGATCCGGAGCTCAGACAGAAGTACATTGAGTTCATGAGAGAATATGAACAATTGGGACACATGTCTGTGTCAAATTTGGATTGGCGTTCGGTGGAGCACTACTTTCTCCCGCATCATGCGGTCTTGAAGCCATCGACTGGCAAGCTGCGCACCGTATTTGATGGTTCTGCGCAGACTTCAACAGGCGTATCCTTGAACCAGTGCTTGCATTCTGGTCCCAAGTTGGTCAAGGACCTTTGTGACGTCATCACCAGCTTCCGACGACATCAGGTTGTCTTTGTGGCCGACATAAAAATGATGTTCAGGCAGACGATTATCCACCCTGATGACCGTCGCTTCCAGCTGATCCTTTGGAGAGAGTCTCCTCGTGATCCCATGGTCGTCTACGAGCTCAATACTAATACGTACGGGTTAAGGTCAAGCCCCTACTTGGCAATACGTTCTCTTTGGTAGCTCACAGACCGCGAAGGCCTACGTTTCCCACGAGCCTCCGCCATCTTGAAAGACGATATTTACGTCGATGACATTTGTTCAGGCGCCTCCACAGCGGACGAGGCGATACTCCTGCGGGACGAATTGATAGGTATTTTGGCCTCCGCTGGTTATGAGTTGCGCAAATGGATTTCCAACTCACCAGCGCTTTTGGAAGGCTTGCCAGAGGATCATCAGCAAGATCCACATCTATTTGAGATTGTTGACAACCCCGCCATGATAGCTGTTCTCGGCGTTCAGTACACACCAGTCCAAGACATCTTTACGTATAACGTAGACTTGAAACTGCCTTGTTCTTGGACTAAACGTCTCGTGTTGTCTACCGTCGCCAGAACCTTTGATCCGAACGGTTGGATTTGTCCTATCATATTTTGGGCAAAATGCTTCTTGCAGAAGCTTTGGACAGCAGGATTGACCTGGGACGAACCTCTACACGGTACTCTTGTTAAGGAATGGACTTCTTTTGTATCCTCACTTCCTGCCGTCAACGAGATCTCCTTGCCTCGTCCCATCCTTCCTCCCGGGAAGTACAAGGCCACCCTTCACGGGTTTTGTGATGCCTCGGAACGTGGTCACGCGGCCGTGGTGTACTTGCGCACAGTCAGTGCCTCAGGTCAGGTGAGAGTTTCCCTGATCATGGCAAAGAGCAAAGTTGCACCCCTTCGGACATCTCTGACCATTCCGAAATTGGAGCTCTCGGGAGCAGCCCTACTTGTACGCTTATTGAACCAGTGTCTAACACTTTGGGTAAAAGCATTTGTATTAATGGTACTTACACCTGGACAGACAGCCAAATTGTTCTTTGTTGGTTGAAGGCTTCTGTCCACACCTTGGAGGTATTTGTCGCTAATCGCGTTTCCCAAATCCAGAAATCCGAAGTCAAACTTGTTTGGAGACACGTGCCAGGTGAGCTAAACCCCGCTGATTGTGCCTCGCGCGGATGCTTGACGCCCAGTTTGATAGGTCATTCGCTGTGGTGGGGTCCGGAATGGTTGAGTCGACCAGAAACCGATTGGCCTCGAATGACAGTTTTGAATACTTCTAATTTGCCGGGTCTACGAACACTCGCTCTTGAGAAGGTAGAATGCGTCTTCGACCCCGATTTCCTGTTGAATCGTTACAGCTCCCTCGACAAGTTGTTAGGTGTTACTGCTTGGATAAAGCGTTTTGTTTTTAATTTTAGGCACCCACAACAGAAACGACTGACACCGTTTCTCTCACCACAGGAACGACAGGAGTCTCTCACCTTTTGGGTTCGTTCTGTGCAATTGGCGCATTTTGAAAAGGAGATTGCTATCCTTAAATCAGGGAGATCAAATTGTCGGGAGCTGTATCTAAATTGAACCCCTTTTTGGACGATACGGGTCTCTTGCGCGTTGGAGGACGTCTCAAGAACGCCAACCTCCCTTATGGGGCTCGTCACCCCCCTTTGTTACCTAAGGACGGTCATTTGGTACGCTTGTTGGTAACTGACCGTCACCTTAAAAATTCGCATGCTGGTTGTAATGCTTTGTTGGCCATTTTGCAACGCGAATTTTGGATCTTGTCTGCCCGAAGAGTTATTCGGAGTGTAGTCTTTCGCTGCATCCCTTGCTATAAGCTCAAGGCTTCTACCATGCAGCCGTTGATGGAGGACTTACCGGCAGATCGCGTAACTGAAAGCAGGACGTTTGACGGACTTCGCTGGTCCCTTTTTGGTGAAAACGTCGACACTTCGAAACAGCAAGACTGTTAAGGCCTACTTGTGTGTTTTTGTTTGCCTCTCCACAAAGGCCGTACATTTTGAACTGGTCTCCTCGCTTACGACCAAGGCGTTTGTAGCCACATTTGACAGATTTGTATCCCGCAGGGGGCTGCCTTCCTTGATCCGTTCTGACTGCGGCACTAACTTCAAGGGCACCTATAGTTATTTGAATGATGTTGTTAATTTCCTTGAAACCAACAAAGCTGATATAGATGATAGGCTTGCCCGACGTGGGATAAATTGGTTGTTTTCCCCACCAAATTGTCCACACTGGGGTGGTATATTTGAGGCCACCGTACAATCGGCCAAAACACACTTGCGCAGGGCAATCGGTGAATCTGTCAATAATTAAAGGGGTAGGATGAGGAGTGGGATGAGGGAGAAGGAATAGGCGATAGGGCACTCCGACACTTTCACTCACCGAACGAAACGCAACAGTTTAAGTACTGTTACTTTACGTCGATTTTCTGTGAGAGGGTAGTACTTCCCCGGTCGAGCCGGCCCATTCATGCTGAAATCAGCAAGGCTCTAATACCTTTTAAAATATTCCTTCAACTAGAGGGAAGATCCTCTGACTAAACTAAAATGTCGTGCTTGGTGGACTTATTGGAAGTACTCTAGAACTTTATTTATATCGTCACGCTTGCATCGCCAAAGGGGCATGCAGAGATGTAATATTATACCCACATTTGGCGTTTTGAATTTTAGGTCCAACGTAATAGGGCGTGAGACTATTGCCGTTGCCAGATTCCGTTCTGCTACTAAGAATTCGGCAAAACTCAGTAACACTTTTAAGAACTTGTACATAATTATAGTCATCGAAAACTTCAATTGCGCGATCCAGGTTCTATTTCCGTCGTAACCGCTAGATGGCGCCAGTGATAGTTGTATTCGCCATTATACAATAGATGGCATCGCGACAATAACATAACATATCTTCACGCCTTTTATCCCCGAAGGGGTAGGCAGAGGTGTATTACACACCCACACTTCGCCAGATATGTTTCGGCGATTTTTATTTTTATTTGCATCGCGACAATATTATTGTTAATATTCAATTGGTATGGTTGATGTGTATGAATGGGAATAAGTTACATTTCCATTCATACATCAACCACAACAAATAATACACGAACTTGCTACTGCTTTATAATAGCTTTTTCATATCCAGGATCAGCACTAAAGTTCGTGGCAATTAACAGGGAACGTTAATATTTCTGCTAGTTGAACACGTTTTTATTACTTTGTTCGTGATTTAAAGTTAATCGAAGTGACCGTTTTATGTGCTATTAGATTATTATAAAGCTATTTGGTGTAGGTTATTGCTGGTACGCCGTATATTTTTGCTATAATTTAGTCTATTAAATTATAGTGTTATATTGTAGGCTGTAATTTGATAGTTGATTTAATGTGTTTTTATACGTGTTACGAATACTGTAGTCATATTTATTTATATATGTTTAATTACATGGCTCACGAGATAGAAGAAGGGAAGGTTTATTTTAACAGAATGCGAAGTAAGTATTGTTGTACACATATTCACCTGCCCGTCCCTTTATCTTCTAAACAGTAGTATAATTGTGAAGGCACATACACATTATTATGAGAATATAAAAGTATATATGGCATGTACCTTTCAATTACATAAATTCCATGTGAGTGAAGCCGTTGACAAAGCTTTTTTAATTTTATTCGATTGTTCACAAACAGCAACTACTATTATTCGATTTTCAACTACTATTTTTGTGAAGCGACGGTCGTAACTAGCAGTCAGTGACAATCGTTCGCGCCGTGTGCGAAATAATTACTAAAACAATTGAATGACGAATTACGGTCCATGAAATAATTTTGCATCCCCGGACGGCGTTCATGCATTTCGCTGTCATTACTCTTGCGTAATTCGGACGTACTTATTTTGTGCGCTCATTAAAGTTTTATCCGCTTGCTCGCACACCTTTTTTACTTGCTTACTCAGCATCGAGAGGACGGCATCAAATTTCAAGTGCGCGCCGCCACTTGAGGACGGGCGCGCTCAATAAATTAGTTTTTGTACGATCATATTACAAGTTCAATATTAACAATACAATTAAAGACCCTAAAAGCTTGTGGAGGAACTTAAAGAACACTTTGTTGCCAAAAAAAAGATGCAATGACCTTCCACCACATTTTTCCCATCCCGACATAATTAATAATCACTTCTTGAACATCCCAGGAAATCCAGTGGTTCAAATCTCGTACCTGACATTTTTTGAGTTTCACCGATTTAGTGAAGCTGTCTTTTCTATGTCGCCTGTGAGTTCCGAGATGGTCTTTAAGTTTCTCTCGGCGCTGAGATCAAATGCAGAGGGTGCTGATGGGGTTTCCTTGGAGATGCTAATGCTATCATGCCCCCACTCCCTATCAGCCATTACGCATATAGTTAATACATCCATAGAGACGTCAACCTTTCCACACTCCTGGAAAATGGCCACTGATAGACCCCTGCCTAGAAACCATAGCCCTATCGAAGCAAAAGATCTTCGTCCCATTAGCATTTTACCATGCTTGTCTAAGGTGTTGGAGAAAGTGGTAAGCAAGCAGTTGTCAGAATATTTAGAATACAATGAAATATTGGCATCGCTTCAATCTGGATTTAGGAAGGGCCGCGGAACCGCTACCGCATTACTTGACGTCACTGATAATATTCTCGCTGCACAGGATCGCGGCATGTGTACTTTGCTGGTCCTGCTAGATTTTTCTCGAGCGTTCGAAAGTGTAAATGTTTCTTTGTTACTTTCAAAGTTAAATTATTATGGTTGTGATAATAAATCTATAAAATGGTTTAACAGCTATCTGTCACACCGTTCACAAAGAGTGGAACTGCGTCTTTCGGGAGGCGAATCTGTGGTATCTGACTTTTCTCCAGTCGTGAGAAGAGTCCCCCAGGGATCAAACCTGGGACCACTTTTGTTTATCCTCTATTGTGCTGATATTACCAAGTGTTTAATTAATTCTCAGTATCACATTTACGCAGATGACATCCAACTTTACGTATCATTTAAACCTAATGATTACGAAACTGCTATCGCCGGTCTGTATCAGGACCTGAATAGAGTTAGTGAGTGGGCGGAAAAAAACTCCTTAGTACTAAACCCTAAAAAATCTAAATTTATGTTGTTCGGTTCTCAGACCCAGCTAAGCTTAGTACCTGATTTTAGCATAACCGTCAAGGGAGAGACTATCGAAAGGGTAAATGAGGCCCGTAACCTAGGTCTCAATATTGACTGGAGCCTAAGATACCAAAACCACGTCGCTGAATTAGTTAGGAATTGTTTTTATAGGTTGCGTATTCTGTATAAAATGCGAACTTATCTGTCAGAAGAGCTGCGAGTACAACTCGTTGAAGCGCTAGTATTATCAAAACTGAATTACGCAGATACGGTATACGGACCGCGGTTATTGGCTCGTACTGATAGGCTTATTCAGAGGGTCCAGAACGCTACCGCTCGTTTCTGCTTTAAAATAGGTCGCAGATCACACGTTACGCCGTTTTTCAATGAAAAATTCATTTTGAAAATGAAAACGTAAGTTTCATCTGGCGTCACTTATGTTTGGCATTGTCAAATATCAGGAGCCTGACTATCTTTATGCCAAATTGAGTTGGGTTGCTAATAGGCGCGAGTGCACGAGCAGGCAGTGTTCACAGCAACTATCTTTTTTACCGCACAAAACAGCAGCATTTAAGGGCAGTTTCCGCTATGCGGCGTCTAAGATCTGGAACAACTTGCCACCGCCCATCAGATCTCTAAATACTATTGGCAATTTCAAACGACAGCTACGGCGGCACCTCATTGACGCACAGCGGAAACTGAATATGATTAATGTGGACGCGTCCCTTATCTAGATATGTATGTGTCAGTGCATTGAATTAATTTATACATTATATGTATGTGTTAATCTACTAGCAAAATTTATAGTGTAGAACTTAACATAATGCAGAGTTATTTCATTTGTGTAATTATTCGTTTTTTTCCTTTTACTATAGTGTTGTAACACTTTTGTTTTAGTTTACGTGTTTAATATGCTGGTTGACTTTCGTGAGTCATTTATCCGCAGGTTGCGGTTGAAAATCAGTGTTTGATATAATTTTATGTCAGACGTATACTGAACCGTGACCTATTTTTGCCATATTCAATGTGTTTGTATTTTTACTCTGTTGTGTATAATTATGTATATCTTTGATCCGTTTTTTGTAATTGTAGTGCATGTATGTACCTATGGCAAAAATAAAACCTCATTTCATTTCATTTTTATTTCATTTTCATTTCATTTCAATTCATCATTGATAACGTGAAAGGAGTGGTGTTTATTTTTTCTGCAAACTAATGAATGACTCCTTCTAATAGTACGAAACAAACTACGTTTGAATGAAATGTTTACTTTTTTGTTTTTTTTTTTGTTTTACGAGGTGGAAAATCCCTTCGGATGTCCGGCTCTTGGGGAATTAAGAGCCGGAGTATGTGGTGTTTCCACTAAAAACCACCTCGACTTTCTCCATGTACCCGTGTGTCGAAGGGTAGGGCATCGCCGAAGCACTCGTCGCTTTCCTCCGACGGGTATTGGCCCCCCAGATGGTCAGGCGGGCCCCGAACAAAACCCCCTTGGCGGCGGATTAATGTGTTGGACTCCGCCGCCAAAACACCCAGCGGCCGCAGAGGATAGGGAGGACAGCAACGCAACACCGCATCTCCTCTTCCTCTGCGGCCCCACCGCGACGCTTCGAATGGTGCGCCCCCATTTGGTCGCGGGAGATAGGGCGCGCGGCAACGCAACACCGACACGCCTCTCCTCCCGCGACCGCACCCGACTGCGAGGGACAGACAGAACTGTCCCCCGCTCCCGCACCGTTGGACGCATCCTACGCAGGCCCCTCCAAGCCCACGCGGAGCGTCCCCTCCTGGATCCCTCTTAGCTTCACCGCGGGTGACCAATCCACGGTTACTGAGCCCCCCCACCACGACAAGGTGGAGATCCCACGGGGGGGGGGATGAAATGTTTACTTTAGGCGAGCGGCTGTAACTTGGTGCTAGTGTAAACAATTACGTCTTTAACGACTTACTCGACACTTTTGTTTATAATAATAAAGATATTAGCTGCAACTTGCTGACTTTTGTTTTTATATACCTGGTGATATTATCTTCACAATAAAATAAAGTTATGGCAATACTTGCTTAGAAAATTATTTAGATGTTAGCATTTGATTGTTTTTATTATTTCGCTGACTTTGCATTCCGCGCATGGGGCGTAATTATGGATTAAAAACATCATTGTAAACAAAAAATGCAATTAAATAAGATACTTTTATGTTTTTATTCTAAATTAACTAATTAATTGTGAAGTTACAGCAAAAAAATAAATAAATATTGTGTATTATTTTAATTCTAGGAACTATACTAGGGAATATACAAACAATTATCGTAAAAAGGGCATTTGTTTTTTTTTTATGTAAATTATACAATTTTTTACAAAAAAAAATTATGTATTTAAGGTTAAATTTATGCATTGTATTATTATTTCATTATGAGTATATAAATAAACTTAAGATATGATGCAAATTACTCATATTATTTTGGCGGGAACTGCAGTATTTTTTGGCGGGAAAAAGTTAATAACTGTGCAGATCCAATGAAACTAATTCTTATCAGATTCTTATAAGAATTTTATTGATTTTTATAATTGGAAATCAAGTTTGAAAAAACCTTATCTAGGTTTGAATCTGATATAATAACATAAAATAGTATTTAAAAAAATAAAATATGAAAATTGCCGCCAATTAAAAATAATTGCTTTGTTTAATTTTTTTATGATTGATATTAAAATGTTTCTTTTCATGATGTTTATTTTCTCTAAAAGTAAATTAAATAACCTTTTTAACCGTATATAATACTTATATACCTCCCATTTTAAAAATGACGAGAAAAAGGAACATGTCAGAAATATAAAATCGCGCTCAAAAATGGCGGGAAAATATTTCAAATTTTCACTTTATACTGCACTTGCGTGGGCTTCAACCATATTATATGGTTTTAATTTATATCATTAGAAAGCTCATTTTATTATGCGTCTATTGATATGTAAAATAGCGCAATCGGTTAAGTAATCCGAGTTCCATAAACAGATAAGTCCGCAGCGGGAATGCGTGGAAAAATGACAGTTTACGCTCTCAACTGTTTTTCCAAAAAGGGACAATAGTCACTTGTGTACGGTCAAGCAGACGATTTTATTACTGTGACAATTTTCGCAATCGAATAAGTAATAAAATTCTATTGCATAAATAATCGAATAAATCGTTTTTAAGTGTGTTGAGTAGAATTTAATTGTGTATAGTTCTATTCAAAATTACAATGCATTATTTTATTTGTAAAATAGTTAAAATTTATAATCTTATATACACAGTTGTGGTAAGTTGACCATTGTACAGTAAAAAATTAAACCGTATCTTACATAAGAGAGCCTATATGGCTGATTATTAATATTTTGAGTAACTACCTTTGTTTCAAATAGAAATATTGTCTATGATAAGTTAAATCGATTATATCAGTTTAGTAACATTTTTTATGTCTATTGTAATTTTATGACTCTGGTCACACTATGAACTGTCAAATCATTCTCATTCTTGCTTCCGGAAAATTGTTTTGCGTGCACGCCTTTTTTTGCTTATCCCATGATTTGTAGAATTGAAGTAAAGGTAAATGGGCACCTTAGTATGGAAACCATACCCATGGCGGACACAAATGAAATATAGCAGAGTGTATTCATCTATGGCTCTCATTTACTATGGCATTAGTCGCATTAATGTGAGCTACGGGAATCTCAAAAAAATCTGGTGTTACCTATGTATATATTCATACTCTTTATCTCTGAAATTACTGATCTGATTTGAAAAAATATTTTTGTGTGTGATAGCCACATTCATGAGATAGGTTATAGGCTACTTTTTATCCCGATATTTCCGCGGCATCGCTGAATGAGGCCGACGAAGTCGCGGGCGTCCGCTAATTAATTGATATAGGTAAGAAAAATAAAATGCTAATTCATTAAAATATTTTTATTTAATTTGATCCAAAGCAATCATAAAATCATTTAAAAAAGCAGCGAGTGCGTCTGTTGCTTCCTGGTGTCTGGCCCAAGACAGATAATAAACAATGCTAGCGATATGGGCGCAGCTATTTATTGTGCGAAAAAAAAACCTGTTCAATTTGTGAAAGAGACAGCGTATAACATATCTCTAAACATTAGCTTATTTCGATATTATTTTTATTCCTTTACAAGATGAAATAAAAATCTTTGATACCGTTTGTTTTCTTTTTCAAAGGATCCTGTATATTTTTCTCCGACGATTTTTTATCAAACAATTATATGCAATGAAAGGTATATTAGGTTATTCCCCTTTGTTTAAAACTATTTTGGTTAATGTCCGCCACTGTTCGCAAAGCGGGTCAGATATGCCTAATGACCTTTGTCTTGTAAATTCTTGTATCTGGCGCTTTTGACCACTACCGGCAAGGGTTGTAATAAATTTGTGAAATATTGAACATTTGCAAAATTGTGTGTCGACGTCCACGTGCCTCGTGTCCTGAAGACATCAGTTTGGTGGAACAGCTAAGTGGATAATTCATTCAGTCTAATATTGGCCAATTTTAGATCTGTGTGTGTGTGTCTAATTTAGCTCCAAGCCTGACATCACCAAGATACCAGGTAATTCATTTGTTTGATTTCATCGCTGTGAATCACAGTAATATATGTTCGATACTTGACTTGCCTTAGAACAACTGGATGAATACAATCACGCTTCCATTGCCCTTTGCAAACGATTCCCAGTCTTTCAAGACAAATTCTGCACATATTTGTTGTTAGCAGAGCGTGGTTGAGTGTACCTATATTGTAAACTTGTATCTGAGCTAGGCATTGCTACATCACATTTGTTAACAGTGTTGTAGTGTTTGTTAGGTCAGTTTTGCTTAAATACATAATATATAGATGTATTGGTTGACCTACATAATTTGAAATATATTTCTTGATACCTTATGTATGCATTACCTTAAATCAGTTTTAACTGTGATCAGTGCATGTTGTCCCAGCTCTGGTATATGTAATACTGATGTTTCACACACCTGGGCATCTGTGCATACTAGATCTATCAGGGTTTTGCTGTGATTTGTGAAATGTATAGTTCCCCTATTACATTCTTAAGGCCAGTACATTGCAGAAAGATACACAAGGTTTGCAAGCAAAGATTGAGATTTCACGTAACAAATTCGGTTTTATGTCTGGTCGTGGTACGGTGGATGCCATTTCTGCACTTCGCCAAATTTGTTAAAAATACAGGGAGGCGCATAAAAATCTGCATATATTTAGTATTCGTTAACCTTGAAAAGGCTTATGACCGGGTACCGCGTGAAGTCTTGCGGTGGGCCCTCAAGAAGAACGGAGTTCCTGAAAAGTACCTGAAGTTGATGCAAGCTATGTATGCTGAATGCCACACGCAAGTCCGGTCCGCAGCTGGAATCACAGCCAGATTCGATGTGGCTGTAGGCTTGCACCAAGGGTCGGCTCTTAGTCCTTAGGTCTTCTTCTCTTGTTGATTATGGATGCCCTATCATTGGACATACAGGATGTTTGAAATAGAATTAGTTTTTATTATAAGTCAAATCGATTAGATCGATTGAGTAATATTTTGTTTAGTCTATTGAAAATTTCTGACAATGGTCACACTGAACTGTCACTTCCGTTCCCGCCTTGAAAAATTAACATACTGACTTGGTCTGTCTCGCGAGATTGCAATTGATATAAATTGATGGCCTTTTGAATTAACGCGAATTGAATTAACTTGGAAATACTTACAATTGCCGCTTTTGACTACCGGCAAAGTTTGTGATAAATTAATGAACATTTGTGAAATATTGAACTTTGTAAAACACGTGTGTGAATTCCTGATTGGTGCCCGAGGAGAAGGACTACGCTGAACTGGATACTGGTATCTATTCAATTCTCTTGTTATTTTGGTCAAAATTATGAGTTAATCTTATAGGTCCATTCAAGAACAGCATCAGTAAGAGTTGGTAAGACATTTTATTAATATTAGGATTATAATTCATCGCTGTGCTACCACAGTAAAAGTGTTTAGATAAATTGTCTATCGAGGTCAGGTGGATGTATTACAGCTTCCACTGCAACTCTGTTCTGAACAGTTTCCGACCTGGCTGCGGTAACTTTAGACATAATTTTTGGTAGCAGAGCGTAGCTGAAATTTAGCCGCTGTTGCATTACTGAGTACAAACCTCAGATTGGTATAAGCTTGTATCTTATCACCTTGTAGACAGTATTGTAGTGTTTGTCAGGTCAGTTATTGTCTAAAATACATAATATTTAATTGTATAAGTTGACCTAGATAATTTGAAACACATTGTCACACATAACCTCAATCAGTAATTGTTTGATTTAAATTGTTGACATCTAGCATAGATTTGTTCCTGTTACTATTAATAAGTCACTTTGATTGGATACATATCAGTTATATGTGTCAATTGATTTAGTTTATTGCATATATTGATATATTAAGTTTGAACCTTACATTGCTAAACCTTGTTATAATATATAGAGCGGATCGATGATCGCCTGGCAAGTGTGGAACAGCAATGCCGCACTTTCAGCACTTGCTGTCTCGAAGTGTCAGTCATTGATTTCAGTCAGCGAAGACTATGCCCAGGTCTTAGACCTGTATGATTCTGTCTCCAATAGTGCGAGACAACTAGTTGCCGATAGGGAAGGGCAACCCGGCCTGAAGCAGGAGCTTCCTAGGTCAGCACCGGGGCTGGTGAGTAGGCTACCTACCTTAGACCTCCCCCATTTTGATGACTGCCTAGGAAGCTATCTGGGCTTCGTTAATTTGTTTGACAGCCTGGTCAATGATAGGGCTGAACTTCGGCCGGCACAAAAGTTGGCCTATTTGATGTCGGTTCTGGATGGAGAGGCCAAAGGCCTCATCCAGCATCTGCCCGTGTCTGACGAGGCGTACCAGACGGCTCGAGACCTAATTACCCGTAGGTACCATAATAAGCGTGACTTTCGCCGACACGCACATCAAGCAGATTTTGGGTTTGCCGACGCTCACCCGGGTCTCTGGGTTGCGCACCCAACTTTTGAACCCGCTTTTGGTGGCCATCAACGCACTTAAGTGCGTTGACCTGCCCGTGGACCAATGGTCCTATCTATTGGTGCACACTGTGCTGAAAAAGCTGCCTGCCGACCTGAGGTCGCGTTTTGAACAGCGCTTTGGTGGGGATAGCGCGACCCATCTGCCCCCCTTTGCTGACCTGGAGAGGTTCCTGGAGGATGAGTGCCGGGTCTTGGACAACTCCGGTGGTGACACGCCGGCTAAGACGCAGCCGCCCATGGTCAAGGAGCAGGCTAGCGTTCACACTCGAGCCAATGTTGACCGGCGCCCTCCTCGCTTTGCGGTCACGTGGAGCCCAGCGGAGTGCTCCTACTGCAAGGTCACGGGGCACAGAATGGCCAGTTGTAGGGCATTCTTGGATCTACATGTCGCCTCTCGTAGGCGCATCGCGAATGCCCGCCGCCTTTGCTTCTCTTGTTTGGGGTCCCACTACCAGCGAGACTGCCCAAACTCTCGCCCCTGTCCTCACTGTGGAGGACAGCATTTGGACATTCTCTGTATGAATGCCAGAGAGGTAGGCCGCTTGTCCAACCAGCCGACGCCGCGCACGGGCGGGTGTTTTGAAGGTGGCAGCCGAGGCTCACCGGCACGCAGCCGAGAGTCGCCTCGCTTAATTGATCGCCGCTCACCCCGCTTGGAGAACCGTAGCGTGCGCACGCCTCCTCTCTCTCGCGCACCTGAATGTGCTGTTCAGCGTCACCAGCACCATGACTGCTGCCCCAGGTATTCCCCTCCTTTGGCGGAGCGTCCCCGGCTTGACTCGCGCCCACTTCGTTTTGGGCGGGTGCGTCATTATGACCCCCCACAGATGGCGCGCGGATCAAGTCATCGCGCCTTTGAGGACTTCCAGCCGCACCCTCGTTTTGACTTGCCTGGTCCTGGCCAACGGTCGCTGCCCAGGCAACAATAGGTCATTGACCCCTGCCCTATAACGCCAACCTCCCCCATTGAGACCCTTATCCTACCAACGGTTGCTGTTAGGGTCTGGGGACCCACGGGGACCTCTGTTGTTGTCTGTGCTATATTGGACACAGGTTCACAAGGTTGCAGTGTTTCCACTTATTTGGTAGGGCAGGTTAAATTAAATATGGGCTCTTTTTCGAATTGTATACGGGGCATAGGTGACGTAGCCTCTAATGTTGAAGGGCAAGTTAAGGTTTTGTTTGGCCCTGTTGAATCTTCACACCCGAGGATTAGAACCTCGGCTATTGTGCTGAAGAATATTTTGGGTATGCACCCACAGAAGCAGCTACCTGCTGCTGTGGTGAATTTGACATCGGGATTGGAACTGGCAGACCCCAAATTCGACACACCGGGACAAATCGACTTGTTGATTGGCTCTGATGTCCTAGGTGGAATTTTGATTGGTGGGAAACGGGTCTTGGTGCCAAATGGTTTGACTGCCATCCCGACCATATTTGGATTTGCTTTGATGGGACCTGTACCTAGGGACCCGCCTCCACCCGAACTTGATAATTTGTTGGCTGTTGGCTCTGCTCTCTCTGATGCAGTTCAGAGGTTTTGGAAGGTAGAGGAGCCTCCTCAAGCTGCTCGTTTGAATCCAGAACATGAGGAGTGCGAGCTGTTCTTCCAGAACAACACTGGTCGACTCCGTTCTGGTCGGCTCATTACGAAGCTACCTTTTCTGTCTGTTCGGCCTCCGCTTCGTGAGTCACGACCTTTACCTGAAAAAAGATTGTTAGCTATGGAGCGTCGCATGGGCCGTGATCCGGAGTTCAGACAGAAGTACATTGAGTTCCTGAGGAAATATGAACAATTGGGATACATGTCTGTGTCAAATTTGGATTGGCGTTCGGTGGAGCACTACTTTCTCTCGCATCATGCGGTATTGAAGCCATCGACTGGCAAGCTGCGCACAGTATTTGATGGTTCTGCGCAGACTTCTACGGGCGTATCCTTGAACCAGTGCTTGCATTCTGGTCCCAAGTTGGTCATGGACCTTTGTGACGTCATCACCAGCTTCCGACGACATCAGTTTGTCTTTGTAGCCGATATAAAAATTATGTTCAGGCAGACGATTATCCACCCTGATGACCGTCGCTTCCAGCTGATCCTTTGGAGAGAGTCTCCTCGTGATCCCATGGTCGTCTACGAGCTCAATACTAATACGTACGGGTTAAGGTCAAGCCCCTACTTGGCAATACGTTCTCTTTGGGAGCTCGCAGACCGCGAAGGCTTACGTTTCCCACGAGCCTCCGCCATCTTGAAGGACGATATTTACGTCGATGACATTTGCTCGGGCGCCTCCACAGCGGACGAGGCGATCCTCCTGCGGGACGAATTGATAGGTATTTTGGCCCCCGCTGGTTATGAGTTGCGCAAATGGATTTCCAACTCACCAGCGCTTTTGGAAGGCTTGCCAGAGGATCATCAGCAGGATCCACATTTGTTTGAGATTGTTGACAACCCCGCCATGATGGCTGTTCTCGGCGTTCAGTACAGACCAGTCCAAGACATCTTTACGTACAACGTAGACTTGAAATTGCCTTGTTCTTGGACTAAACGTCTCGTATTGTCTACTGTCGCCAGAACCTTTGATCCGAACGGTTGGATCTGTCCACTTATATTTTGGGCAAAATGCTTCTTGCAGAAGCTTTGGACAGCAGGATTGACCTGGAACGAACCTCTACACGGTACTCTTGTTGAGGAATGGACCTCTTTTGTATCCTCACTTCCTGCCGTCAACGAGATCTCCTTGCCTCATCCCATTTTTCCTCCCGGGAGGTACAGGGCCACCCTTCACGGGTTTTGTGACGCCTCGGAGCGTGGTCACGCCGCCGTGGTGTACTTGCGCACAGTTAGTGCCTCAGGTCAGGTGAGAGTTTCCCTGATCATGGCAAAGAGCAAGGTCGCACCCCTTCGGACATCTCTGACCATCCCAAAATTGGAGCTCTCGGGAGCAGCCCTACTTGTACGCTTATTGAACCACGTGTTCAGTACTTTGGGTAACAGCATTTGTATTAATGGGACCTACGCCTGGACAGACAGCCAAATTGTTCTTTGTTGGTTGAAGGCTTCTGTCCACACCTTGGAGGTATTTGTCGCTAATCGCGTTTCCCAAATCCAGAAATCCGAAGTCAAACTTGTTTGGAGACACGTGCCAGGTGAGCTCAACCCCGCTGATTGTGCCTCGCGCGGATGCTTGACGCCTAGTTTGATAGGTCATTCGCTGTGGTGGGGTCCAGAATGGTTGAGTCGACCAGAAATTGATTGGCCTCGAACGCCAGTTTTGAATACTTCTAATTTGCCGGGTCTACGAACACTCGCTCTTGAGAAGGTAGAATGCGCCTTCGACCCCGATTTTTGTTGAATCGTTACAGCTCCCTTGACCAGTTGTTAGGTGTTACTGCTTGGATACAGCGTTTTGTTTTTAACTTTAGGCACCCACAACAAAAACGTCTGACACCGTTTCTTTCACCACAGGAACGACAGGAGTCCCTCACCTTTTGGGTTCGTTCTGTGCAATTAGCGCCTTTTGAGAAGGAGATTGCTATCCTTAAGTCAGGGAGATCGAAACTATCGGGAGCTGTATCTAAATTGAACCCCTTTTTGGACGATAAGGGTCTCTTGCGCGTTGGAGGGCGTCTCAAGAACGTCAACCTCCCTTACGGGGCACGTCACCCCCTTTTGTTACCTAAGGACGGTCATTTGGTACGCTTGTTGGTAACTGACCGTCACCTTAAAAATTCGCATGCTGGTTGTAATGCTTTGTTGGCCATTTTGCAACGCGAATTTTGGATCTTGTCTGCCCGAAGAGTTATTAGGAGTGTAGTCTTTCGCTGCATCCCTTGCTATAAGCTCAAGGCTTCTACCATGCAGCCGTTGATGGGGGACTTACCGGCAGATCGCGTAACTGAAAGCAGGACGTTTGACGGTGTTGGCACGGACTTCGCAGGTCCCTTTTAAGTGAAAACGTCGACACTTCGAAACAGCAAGACTGTTAAGGCCTAACTTGTGTGTTTTTGTTTGTCTCTCCATAAAGGCCGTACACTTAGAACTGGTCTCCTCGCTTACGACCGAGGCGTTTGTAGCCACATTTGACAGATTTGTATCCCGCAGAGGACTGCCTTCCTTGATCCGTTCTGACTGCGGCACTAACTTCAAGGGCACGTATAATTATTTGAATGATGTTGTTAATTTTCTTGAAACCAACAAGGCTGATATAGGTGATAGGCTTTCCCGATGTGGGATAAATTGGTTGTTTTCCCCACCAAATTGTCCACTACGCTGAACTGGATACTGGTATCTATTCGATTCCCTTGTTATTTTGGTGAAAATTATGAGTTAATCTAATAGGTCCATTCAAGAACAGCATCAGTAAGAGTTGGTAAGACATTTTATTAATATTAGGATTATAATTCATCGCTGTGCTACCACAGTAAAAGTGTTTAGATAAATTGTCTATCGAGGTCAGGTGGATGTATTACAGCTTCCACTGCAACTCTGTTCTGAACAGTTTCCCACCAGGCTGCGGTAACTCTAGACACAGGAAGAGGCACCCTGATGCATGCTATAATATGCCGACGACATTGTCCAGGTAGCAGAAAGTGGACAAGAGGTGCAGAGCAAGCTGAAGGAGTGGTGGAAGAGACTGGATAACGTAGGCCTTAGGATAAGGAGAACCAAAACTGAATACATGTTCTGTGACTTTGGCGGCCTCTCTAGTCCAATCCCGGTTACACTCGGCGGTATACCCCTACTGCTGCTCCGTTTTTCGCTGCCTCAGTTCACTTCTGCAATACGACGGCGAAATTGATCGGGATGTTCGGCAAGGGATGGAGTAAATGGCGACAGGTCTCGGGCACAATAGGCGATCCTAAAATGCCTTTGAAATTCAAGGGACGCATATATAAGGCGGTTATAAGGCCTGTCGTATTGTATGGAGCCGAGTGTTGGGCTACTAAGAAGATGGATGAAAAATGATTACATGTGGCAGAGATGAGAATGTTGCAATGGATGTTTGGAGTTACGAGAATGGATAAGATTAGGAATGAATACGTGTGAGGTAATCTGAAAGTGGCGCCTATAGACGAGAAAGTGAAAGGAAGTCGTTTGGTTTGGTATGGACATATTATGCCAAGACATGATATATATGTAGGTAAGCAATTGATGAATATGAAGGTAGAGGGATGGAAAGTAAGAGGGAGGCCAAGGAAAAGATGGATGGACTGTGTGAGGTTGGATATGAAAGAGAAAGGGGTAAATGATCAGATGACGGGCGACAGAAAAAAATAGAAGTGAAGGACGTACTGTGCCGACCCCAAATAAATTGGGGCCAGGGCAAGAAGATGATTCATATCTAGAATCTGATATAAGACTTATCGGATCGTGGTATCAAATGCCCTTCACATAACTGAACAGGCAAATATTCTACCAGCTGATAGTTAGATCAAGTTGGTATGCGTACGAAGAAGAGCCTATATTAATCGACTTTATATTTGGTCAACTCACTTTTTGGTCTATCTTTATAATGGTTATATCCAGCTTAGTTATGGGCCAAAAGGAACTCTATAGTTTTATTATGAATACATCATAACATTTGGCAACTCATATCTTCGTCACAAGGCTTTGTATCGTTCCAAGAAACCATAAGTCACATAAGTGCACACTATCCTACTTGGCAAAACCTTTTGGCCGAGAAGACAACCACCGAACATACGAAAATAATATCGTACCGTCAAATCCCTGTAGAAGAGCCTCGTAAATATATCTTTCAAAATGTTGTAAGTTGGCAACAGTCTGGCACTTATGACTTAGAGGCCTGTGACAACGTTTGGCGGCAAATTTACGGCAGCCATTACTTTACCGTTTTCACTTTTTTACCATTACATATATTTTTTATTATTTATTACGATGACGTCGCCGTAGGCGGTATCTCGAACAAACGACTTTTTTACGGACTGCAGAATAGTAGAGTTATTGTCTATGAGCCGGTTTATTTTTCTTTCGAAGCTATTATAGTAAAACTAGAAGACGCCAGCAGCCTGCACATTTAGTTAAATTTATCTTTTTTGACCGATCCCGTGCGTATTTCAAGAAATCCCTTTTTAGTGCACCCCTACGGACCCCAAAGAACATACATGCCAAATTTCAACTTCCTACGCCCTATGGTTTTGGCTGTAGCTTGTCTGTCAGTCAGTCAGTAACGGAAGGATTTTATATAATAAGATTTTGAGATTATTATTAGTTTCCTGTTATGGGGAGGCGTGCTCACGGTATGTTATTAAGTTAATGTTCTTCTTATGAATTGAAAAGTTTGAATCATAAACCAGTACTTCAGGAGTTATAACTTTTATTTTAATCTAAGTGTGTTAGGCACATTAGCTAAACATGACTTGTAATGTTTGTGTTTTCAATGAGAATATTGTATAACATACTGCTCATAATGCCCAAGTCTACCAGCATTGCAAAAGACTTGTAATTTTTTTATGCTTCTAGAGATCTAAACCATATTTTGAGCAATCGACCATTAATTTAAATTTCAAGTTTCGGTGTCCTTTATGTCTATTATTTTCTTGTTAGTAAACTCTTTGAAGCACGTGGATTGAAAAAATATTGCGTGAATATGGTAGGTCTTTTCCCCGAACATAATAATACTTACTACTAAAAATTCTCAGCAAATTCAAAATCTATGCCTACCAATTAAGAATAACTTCACCAACAATTTAATACAACGACAACAAACAATTGTTATTAATTTCGAAATTGTATTTTCGATATCTGTTCAAGTTTGTTTAAATACCAATAGCAGACTTGTCGTTCCAGTGCAAAGTTTCAGTAGCGAATTCTATTGGGCCATTGATTTTGTTGATTCTAACGTAAAGGGGATTTATATAAATATTGTTGTTGTGTTTGTAATTACCAATCAATATTGCTGTTTACTTTGATTTTGTGATTAGATTTATTTGTATTAGTTATTTGTTATGTTCTTTCAAATAAATTTTAATTAAGTATTAATATTTTTGTATAGGCAGTTTTTTTAAGCTAAACGCGCTCTACCTATGAATTCTGCGTCACATGTGATTTTTAAAACATTCAATCAACTTTGAAATTAAACTACAGTTTACGGATTTTATCGCGTTGTATTGGTTTCACTAAGTTATTATATTTGAAACTATAGATCTAGAAACTATATTTTTAATTTATTACTAGCCGACGTTTCGAATTCTTTACAGAATTCATGTTCACGGCAGACTGTCGGCAGATTACCATCTGTCAAGTGTCAGTTACCCTTGCAAGAGGCCGGTGTCTACAAAATTGACTGTGAATGTGGGCTCTCATACATTGGACAAACCAAGAGAAGCATAGGCATTCGACTCAAAGTACATATAGCTGACATAAAACATAAACGCTCAACAAAGTCTGCTGTGTGTGAACATGTGGAACAAGGACCCAACCACTACCTGCGATTTGATGAACCACAGATACTCGCAAAAGAACATCGTTTTCTTCCAAGGATGATACGAGAGGCTATTGAAATTAAAAAACACCCTAATTTCAATAGGGAAGATGGTTGGAATGTTCCTCCAGCTTGGGACCCTGTCATAAGGCTAATGAAACCCAAGAAGGACAAAGTCACCAGAAGACCTAAGGACACTGTGAGCTCATTCTGTGTAAATAGTAACACCAGTAGTTGAAAAATGTTCGGGTACTTTGAGATAACTTATATATTCAAGAAAAAGACAAATATCACCTCAGTCTGCCGTGAACATGAATTCTGTAAAGAATTCGAAACGTCGGCTAGTAATAAATTAAAAATATAGTTTCTAGATCTTTAGTTTCAAATGTAATAACTTAGTGAAACCAATAAAACGCGATAAAATCCGTAAACTGTAGTTTAATTTCAATGTGTAACATTCGCGTAAACCCAAGAAGATACCATTCAATCAACTGTCACAATGCACACACACTTCGAAACAATAATTTATAAGTCACGCATTTGTTGTCCCATATGTTTATCGAACCCACGGTACATGAGGTGAATACCAAACGAAGAAGCCGCTTAAACACTATACCAACTGTACAATTACAACAATTAAATTTATCATATTCATCTTAACGTTGCGTTTATCATGGTGCTTATTTCCCGGTTGTTTGTTATACAAGACTTTCATCTGGAAGCCCAAAGTCCACTTACCGATCCGTCTGAATACGTTTTTGAGAAAATCAAGCGCCTGATTTACATACATAACTTTAGAACAACTTTAGAGAATTTCACGAAATTTTCAGTCTGTATTAGATTTCCAATGTATTCACAATCATTTTCGTATTCTAGAAATATTGGGTATAATAACGCGAGGAACTGTTAGGAGAGGATTAATCATATTCTAAATGCGAAACTGAGCGACTAATAACAGTCAAACTATTGGTCTATTTCTAAGTAAATTAGCTAGACATATACCTATAAAGCTAGAGATAATATTGCCACTAAGCAAACTCCTGAACATAACATAGGGTACCGATAAATTCCATAGTTCTAAAATACCCATTAAATATTATTATAGGATGGAAAGAGATTTAAATTTACTTAATACCTTCATTTTGAATACCATTAAGCCATTTAGGAACAGAATAATACTTTAAAAACACATTATGTTATAATATTGGATTAATATAGCAACTGTTAAAAGTTTTGAGCCAATATACGTATTATATTTTGAAACTATATATTCCCGATAGCCTTGTGAAGGGTCTAACAGTCTGCTAATCAGAAGCTTAAATCCATAGTCCACGACTGACTTTTCGAGGTCGTGTACGTTTTAAATTGTTAAATATCGTTTCGTAAACCGTTAAAGCAAACATAGTATGTGGATCTGAGAGTTCTCCATAATGCTTTCCAACTAACCCGCACTTGACCAGCGTTGTGGACTATGACCTTACTCTTTTCATGATGAGAAAAAGCTCGTTCCCGCAGTTTATAATTATAATGTCAGGCCGGATAATATGATAATTATTTTCATGATAGCCTCGTGGATGGACAGACTAAACTAACAAAGAATTAGGTCCACAACCTACTCAATTTTCGAAGTAATATGCTTATTAACTTGTCAATTATCACTAGCTAAACGAGGAAGGTAAAAATCTTGAAGATATATGATTATCTGTGAGGTCTCCTAAATTTTGTCGAAAGACATGCATGTTCTAATATTTTCAGATGGATCTAATCAGTTTTGATTTGATTTTCTTTTTTACATACTGTTTGTACTACAGTTCAATAAAACCCTAAAAAGCAAACCAAAATAAATGAAAAGCCACATAAAAACAGAATTTTTTTAAGACAAAACTAAAATTTATCAACAACTTTGTGTGTCAAGAAGTCCTGTATCTTACACGAAGGTGACTATGACAAAGTATATTGAAAGAAATAAAACAACTATTGTTCACTGCAGTTGCTTACTTGGCTTGAGTCGTATTGTCTACCTGACAAATTTATAGTTTTCTAGTACATTTCATAATGTTCTATTTTTATGTACTTACTTGGGAAAATAGTTCATAGCTATTTTAAAATTCAATTTCCGAATGAATTACCTGGCCATATCATTTAAGAATGACTGAAAATAATTTTTGTAATATTTTGTTTCGATTTACAATTAGGATCTAAACTACGCAATTGCTGGATCAGTGGGTCCCATCTCATACTGATAAAGTCAGCTCAGTTTAATTCACATTACCTCAAAGGTGTTTTTGTCGAGATTCAGAAGTTACGAAGGCGAGACATCTAGTATTGTTAGGTTAGTGTTTGATAATTTTATATACGCATTCTCAAAAACAAATATAAGGGAGCGAAGATGCAACAGCAAGCTGTTAACAATTAGGTACATTATATATGTATGTACCCAGTTAAGTAATAGAGTTTAATTAGTTTCCTGTCAATTCCTTAGACGTAAAATAAAGTGGTTCAAAGCCACAACTTACTACGTGGTTCACACTTCCAAAGCAGAAACATTTTACACGTTAATAGTAAGAGTATGTTATTACATTGAGATCATATGAAAATAAAACTCAATGAGTTTTCTTAAAAAGTTGTTACAATTCTGTAATAAAAATAAAATACGGCCTTATGTTGATTTCTCTTCGCATTACTGTCTATTTAATTGTTAACCAGAAGACCTAACATATAAAAAATACAAAGATAATATTTATTGTATACAAAAAAATAAAATTGTAACTTGTTTTACAGCAGACATCATAATAAATTATTTCCACTAGTTTGATGAATACTCCAAGACTATTCAAAGCAATTTCCTAGAAATAGCATTACTCCTTGCGATGAGATGTTATCTGAGAAAAGAGGTTGAGAGCCGTTTTATTTACACCATCTCGCAAAGCGACAGATGTCGCCTGTATCAGAGGAAATTAAGTGCGTCTTCTTAATGTATAACGGGGTAAGATACGAATATTATTTAAAAAAAAATCTTGTCCGTCATACGTAATAAGCCAGCGCTAGATATGTGACGTATTTGGTGTAGGCGTAAATACATAATATAGACACATGTGTAAGGTAGGTAAAGGCGGAAAAGTAAGGACACATACTATTCTCTTTCCATATTACTGACTTATTAGTTTGTCAGCTCTAAGCAAAACGAATATTTAGTGACTGGACTAGTATTTGTTTAACAAAATTGGCTGAGCAATAAAATCTCGTATATTTTACGAAATGTAATTTCTCGATTTCTTATCATCGTTTAGAAGAAAAAGCATAATATAATATATTGTAAAAAGAACAATGCTAATGTATATAAATGATTTCGGATACAAAATTTGTTGAAGAACATAAATTGATCTCGTATTTTTTGCAAGCTTTGGACCAATTATCAACGTACAGCCATTGAAATATAAGATACTTATTCATTTAAATGCTTTACAATTATAAAGATTTCAATACTCTCTTTATAAGGCCGTACTCACACTATAAGAAATTTAAATGGAATGAATCCTGCTCTGCTGGTAAATTACGAACAGTAATTACAAAGATCCAGAGGCACTTGCACTGTAAAGGACTCTGAAACATGTCGCTAAAAACGGTTTAATTCTGAAAGTTTCGCACCAGGAAGGCGTACAGGAAGGGAAGAACTTGCGGGTCTGAAGAGTAAGCATCCAGCGCCTATCGATGATCTCTCCTTCCCTGAAGCTCCCGACAGGGAATGAGAACATCTGATCACTACGGCAAGGATGTATTAGCAGCAGTTTTCTCCTTCCGAAGTGGCTCGGCAGGTGGCCTTGATGCCTTGACACCGCAGCACCTAAAGGACTTAGTGTGTGCAAGTGCTGGGGTGGCCGACGAGACCCTTCTGAAGGAGCTAACTGCGCTAATTAATATGATGCTCTCCGGTAATGTGGACGATGCGATCATTGAAATCTTGTATGAGGTGAACTTGTGCGCCCTAAACAAGAAGGATGGTGGCATTCGTCCCATTGCCGTGGGCAGCACATATCGGCGTATAGCAGCTAAGATATGCTGTAAATTTTACAGCAGAGAGCTATCCGAAAAGTCCCAACCCCTCCAACTAGGTTTTGGTTCCAAGGGAGTTGTGAGGCTGCTATGCATGCCCTTTCTACATACCATGGAATTAGTGATGGAAGGGTCATTCTTAAGATTGACGTGAAAATATAATAGGGACAGTTTGTTGGCACAGGCAAAATTAGAAACACCTAAATTTTTTAAAATTTCTTTGGCAATGTAACAGATATCCCACAAAATTACTTTACAAGGACAATGTTTTGGATTCAGCAGTTGGATGCCAACAAGGTGACCCTCTTGGACCAGTCATTTTTAGTTTAGCCATACACCCCATTATTCGCCAAATAAATTCAAAATTTTATGTGTGGTTTTTAGATGATGGAACCCTGGGAGGCGATCTAGAAACTGTATTACAAGACATGACTTTTCTAAAAAATAAATTCAACTCCATTGGCTTAACTATATATACATTGGCAACTAAATTATAGTAAATGTGAACTTTTTATAAATACAACAAACTCAATGAACAAACATTTGGCAATATCGAAATTTAATAATTTGGCACCAAATATCAAAATTGTTGAAAAACTTCTCTTCGCCTCCGAGGTTCACCAATTTTTGAAGAAGCTTTTGAATCTTTCGTAGAAGAAAAGATACAAAATTTTAGTGATATTTCAGATCGCCTATTAAATATTAATATTCATTCAGCTTACACAATTATTCGATATTGCCTATTCGTCCCTAAATTTACTCATGCTTTAAGATCATCACAACTTTGGAAGAAAAATGCACTTTTAGGAAAAATTGATCAAATTACTTAAACAACCTTAAGAAAGATATTAAAAATGGACATGAACGACCGAGCCTGGCTACAAGCGTCATTACCTATACGTTTGGGTGGGCTCGGCGTTCGCAAAATTTCCAGTGTCAGATTACCGGCGTTTTTGTCTTTGGTTCACAGCACGGAAGAGTTAACTAGGAAAATTCTAACACCTACACTAGTTGATTCGGAAGTGCTGTGCAAAACCGAGGCTTTAAACACCTGGAAAATAGCTTGTCCAAACACTGAATTGCCTACCAACCTTTTCTCCCAGAGACAGTGGGACTTGCCGCTCTGTAACTTAGTAAGAAAAAATATTTTGTCAACAGCTTCTAATATTGCAGAGCGTGCTCGCTTGCTGGCTGTGGGGGAATGGGAGTCCGGTCTTTGGCTACAAGCACTACCATCTTCCGACACAGGTACCATGTTGGACGATGAAACGTTCCGTATTGCCACTTGCCTACGTTTGGGTGCTCCATGTGTTTCTCCGCACCGGTGCCATTGTAGAGAAGACGTCGATAGCCTCGGACATCATGGGCTTTCTTGCAGCAGAAGCGCAGGTAGAATTCAACGACATGCTAATTTGAATGACATAATTCATCGTACTCTTGCCGCGTCTGGCGTACCAGCTGTACTCGAACCAAATGGTTTGGTACGAGACGACGGGAAGAGACCTGACGGTATGTCATTGTTGCCATGGAAAATGGGTAGGCCTTTGGTGTGGGACGCAACGTGCGTAGATACCCTTGCGCCATCACATATTCTAAGCACAGCAGGTCATGCCGGCGCTGCTGCTGGAACGGCGGAAACCCTCAAACGGCGCAAATACGGAAATTTAGTCGGCAATTACATATTTGAGCCGTTTGGGGTAGAAACGTTGGGCCCATGGGGTTCGAGCGCTTGTATTTTGTACCGAGAAATTTCGAAACGCTTGATCGACGTCTCACGTGCCCAGAAGGCTGGTTTATTCTTTGCTCAAAGAATCAGCATTGCCATCCAGCGTGGCAATGCTGCCAGCCTTCTGGGCACGTTACTCCATGACATTGATGCGGAGGAAAAGTGGAAATAATGAGTGTCACTAATTCGAGCAACACTCCAGTGCCGCTACTACTGGTGTGAATCTCGATGGATTCTCGCGTAAAACAAGTTTTTATACTTCTGAATGATTGTTGTTTGAATCTCATTTTCTTCTCACGAAATTGTAATAATTTTTTGTGACGGCAGGATTACTTTTGGTGAGTATCGTATTTGATTCGATTAGCTAAGGACTTAATTCAGTAATTTATAAGAAGTAATGTTTTCCTGTTAGATATTTTGTGCTTAAGCAATGAGGTCATTAATATACACGTCTTTTAATTTGTTTTAATAGTTTTCTAATACAGAGGTCCTTGCAAAGAGTCACAAGTACGTACTTTAAAATAAATTGTAGTCAAACAGTACCTGAGATTTGCCTGTTCAACCAAGTAAATAAAAAACTCTTTGACTTTATGATATTAGTATAATATAGATTATCAAAAGCAATAAATCATAAAACATCCAAATTCGAAACTCGAAATCGACCATTTACTCGTAATACTGCCGTCCTTTAACTAGAACCCCGTTAACCCTCAAATGGTCGATTTTGAGTTTTGAATGCAAATTAATACAGTTTTAAATTCTCTATATTTTTGTCTAAGAACCATATCTCTATCACTTACGGTTATAGAGATATTAAAATATGGTTTACCGTTAAATGACAAAATATGCAACAAATGCTTGACTAAAAAGAGACTATACCACGCTTCTTAGTTTAATGCACGTTAAAGTACCTTAGTTTTAAAATTCACCTAATATTTTTTCATTTTTTATAAGCTTAAACTACGTTAATTGAATATTCTTGACTACATAGGTACTAATATATACATGTTATAGGCTCTTAGTGTATACTAAGAGCCTATAACTTGTTTATAGTTAAGGATTACATACATACATACATAAACTCACGCCTTTTTCCCGTCGGGGTAGGCAGAGACAACGGAACGCCACTTGCATCTATCCTTACAAACCTCACGCGCTTCCTCTACATTCCATATTTATACAGTTAAGGATTAATTTTGATAAAACAGGAATAAAAACAATGCTATAAACTATTTATGATGAAAACTTTATCTTAATTCTGGTTAGACGACCAGAACGGTATTTTTGCCAAGTAATCAATATTGCGATGTGCTCAAAACAATTCGTTATTTACTTCGAACATGGAATTTGTTCCAAAAACTATTAGTAATTCTTAACTTAATAAAGGCTAGCCCACGTTCCCTAACTAGAAACACGTTATCCGTTTCTCGTACTTCATAAATTCTGGGAGTGAGCGGGGATGCCATATGCGTGCGAGGATGGGATATGCGCGCAGGGAGATTTGCCATTCGGCTCGGAGAGTTTATAGCGTGCAAGCGTGCGTCATCGCATCGTGTTCCCGCAAAAACTCAAATATGTCGGGGAACATTAAGAGGTAAAATTCGAAAATTTTTGTGTAATACTTTAATAACATTATCTTCCTTAATATCTCCACCAAGTTTGAGGGAAGAATAGCAGACCAACGAATTAGTCATATTTATAAAATTATTATGACTGCCTTGTTGGATTGCTATTATCCCTCAGACTAACTAGGTGGAGTGACTACCTTTGACGGGCAGTAACTGAATGAGAGTAACCTCGGATCCACCATTGCAGTCTGTCAACCGGAAGATGGCAGTCAAACCACCCAAAGTAAGGCGAAAGTAAAAGGCAAGATACTATATAGGCAGCAGCATTAAGTATCAAAGACTTCCGCCACTACGATCGCCAATCCGTCTGCCAAGCGTGGCGATCAAAGCAAAATCTCCCGAAAATGAGCCACACACGAAAAAAATGGCCACTATTCCCCAGCGGCCCCGCTATTCCTGACTCAGATAGCGGCCATGGTAACGGCGGGGCAAGGGGTCCGATAAACCTCCGGCAGAGATTTGTCGCAATATTTCATTTATTTCATTTCATTCATCACACTTCGATGAGGATGTAGAAGCTATGTATGAGGACATATTATCTCGGGCTTTACATAGGTTCAAAACCCATTACACCGTTGTCATGGGAGATTTTAACGCGAAACTATGCAAATGAGCGGTGATGAGCTGAGGGTGGTGAGGCAATTTGAATATGGACACCGGAACTCGCGGGGCCACTTGCTGGCTAGCTTCATGAAGAAGGAAGGACTCTTCATGATGAATTCCTTTTTCAAAAAGCTAGAATGCCGCAAGTGGACCTGGATAAGTCCAGATGGTGCCACCAAAAATAAGATCGATTTCATCATTTCAATGAAGAGGTTAACATTTAATGATGTCTCTGTGATCAGTTCGCAAAAGTGGGCCGCGGTCACCGAATGGTAAGAGGCACATTGAATATTACTCCCAGCCTCGAACAGTCGAGATTGATGAAGTCTACGCTTCTACCAGCGCCAGTTCAAATCTAAAACCCCGAGAGCTTTCAGCTTGAACTGCAAAACCGCTTCGAATGCCTGGGAGAATGCGTAGATGTGGATTTTGTTAGTTCATAAAAATTTGGATGAATATCAGATATTCCGTTAAGCAACCGCGATCTGATCTTTACTTACTTATCAGATAGTTAGTCAGTAAAACATGGCATCTTCAGCATCTCACGCTGCGATCACTTCAATACCAGAAAATATAACACCAAAGTATGAAAAATAAACAGTGTAAAGTAACACATGAGTGAAAGATTAAAAAACATCAATACAATTGACTCTAGTAACGAAATAAGTGCTGCAGGCAGTCGCTTATTGTAACAAAATGCACCAATATGTGCGAATTAATTCAGCAACATATTTTAAGCAATATTAAAATTGGGCATGTTACTACTGGAATTGAAGGGTGGCTCCGTCAAATTGTGCATAAAAAAATGCAGTTAGCATTATTTCGATATTTGACGGGGACAGTTTCGGCACTGTGTATCTTGCATATTTTGCGCTTGTTACATTACACGATGGTAGAAGTAGGAGTAGACCAAAATATTTATATTACTTCACCGATTGTATTAAATTGAGGTGCGATAAAAGTAGATATAAGGTTGTTATTCGTAGGAATAATAAAAATGATGTTAACTTAAAATTTAGGTCAAATTTCAAGCTGTATCTGAAAGTAGTAATTTCTTTTACAAGTTTTCTCTCCCAGGCTTAGTGTGCGTACTACTTATATCGACTTCTATAGTTATTTCCACTTCGGCATAAAAATAAGCATACGTTTTAGTGTATTTTGACCCGAGTAACCGTTTACTACTTATATACTTAAGATATTCACATACATTATATTTTATCGTATGTCTGCAGATCCATTTAATCCATTAGCAACTTTTACGACATTTAAATGTAATGAGATGTTCTCCTGATAACACGTAACGAAGTGGCACTAAAGTTTTACCATTAAAAGCTATCTGCTTAGAACGCCACGTTCAGCGACACATTTTAATATTTAACGACCTGCTTTTAAGAAAAGAAAATTCTAAGGTAGATATTATTAAAGCATATACCTACTTATGTAGAATGAAAGGCATTTAGAGTTTATTTTGCAAGTCTCCTTATAACTTCTTTAATAAAAACATACAAGATACATCGATTACAATTTTCATTAATGTATTTAGGGTCAAAGGTCATCGACAAAAACCTTTTACTGATTTTCATGATCATCGTCATCTAGCGTTCTCCTGATTACATTCTGTAACTTTACTTGGAAGCGTGATTTATTAGGATTAGGATTGAGGCCCTTAGATGTGAGAGGCCCTTTGGTGTGTGTACACAAAGCAAGTGGTTATATACAAAGTATGTATATTTGTTAAGAAATTGAATTCTCTACATTAAGCCCCATACCAACTCGACTAGCTCGGGTGGCACAACAGGCCTAATCCTCTTATTAACTTTCAATGGTATTGTTATGCAAATTAGTAGGTAGAGGCTTATGTCCAGCTCTGGACTAAGAAAGTATGACGATAATGATATTATTATAAACACATTGCTAGTAAAACCTTACTTACTAAAAGCATAATGTATCACAATGACATACGACTTACGAAGACGAGAATTAAAATTCAACAATTTGTTACCTGCGTCGGCTAAACTGTGTGTCACTGGCAACTCGTGTGGGCTATGATTGATTGAATGACGTATTTTTGCTCTCAGTTTTTGTGCAAAGTTGTTTACTAGATGTGGAGCTAAAGCGTTTCAGTATCGACAGGTGAAGCGGCCAGTTCCCTTGTGCTAGCCAAAAAGACATGTTAAAATTGGAATAGGATTTCAGAGCAAAGCTTTGTACTTTGCAGCTACATTAAAAGTAAAATGACTTTTTGAAATTTGAATTCTGATTTTATATAGACAATGGTTTGGAGATTGGAGAAAGGATACCAAAATGGTGTCTGACAATTTTGGGGAAGTAATGGCGCAATATAGTTGAGGTTATGTGACATGATATATATTTTATTATGTTATAGGCGGCAAATGAGCAGACGAATCGCCTGATGGTAAACAATTATCGTCGCCCATGGGCACAACCAACACCAGAGGAGTCACAAGTGCGTTGCAGCCTTTAGGGTTAGGAAAAGGGATGGGAGGAGGAGTAGGATGAGGGAGAAGGAATAGGGGATGGGGTCTCTAGCACTCTCACTCACCGAGCGAAACGCAGCAATATAGGTACCCACTGTTACTTTACGTCGATTTTCTATGAGAGGGTAGTAATTCTCCGGTCAAGCCGGCCCATTCATGCTGAAATCAGCAAGGCCTATATCTACCTGAATATTATATTTGCTTGATGCACAACGTGAACGTGCGTGTCTTTACAGTAAAACAGGTTCTCACGCATCTCCCTACTGAAATAAATGCATATGACATGTAGCTGTTAATTCAGCCTTAATTAATATTTAACTGCCTCGTTGGTCTCGCGGGATAAATGTGCACGTGGAACTGGGACGTGGCTCTCGGGTTCGATTCCCGGGTCGGGCAAAGTGTTATAGGGCTTTTCCGTTAGGAAATTCCCAGTAGCAGCACGGAGTCTGGTAAAGTGCCCGGTTCGGCAATAGGCTCGCTCCCTATTACGTGGAAAATAAAAATTCATGGCGAAATGTGCCCTTCGAGGATACAGGCGTGAGTCTATAAAAAAATATTTGTTGTAATAATATTTCAAGATAATACACACATCACAAGATGTATTCTCTGAAATTATTACAAAGGTTCTTATTTAACCATTTGAACCGAAACCGAATCCTCAAATTGTCTTAAATTCGAACACGCTAATTAATGTTTCTATACATATGTAAAAATAAAACTGTTATATAGGTACAGTTTTTGAGGTTATCCATTTCTAAAACAGTATTAGACCACACGTTTCAACTCCCATCTACAAAAACAAGTTACATCAACAACGAAACCACAAAGAAACTAAAATAAAACATCACTCTCGAACCAAAACGCTTCAATGTAGTTCACCTGTTTACTTATTTTAATGAAATACAGACCGGAACATTTCTTAACTTCATTAATATTTATAGCCAGCCTCAAAGCTTCGAAACCCTTGTGTTTGTCGTACTTACCTCATCGCTTTTAAGCTTGACATAGGTATCTTGACTATTAAGACGATATAAATTGTTTACATTATTCAGCAATCGGAAAATTGGGCGTCTGTTATGTTAGATGGCGAAATAATCAGGGTTTGCAAGTAGAAATTTTGCGAAAGGGATTTCGGGAGGTAAGAAATGAAGATGGTGGAATCGGGGACAGATTTGCTTAATTGTAGTCGTGCAGGTAGCTAAATTTCTGAAAACTGATGCAGAAATTGTGATAATATGTTTTCTCGCTGGTAACGTAGATGAAATAAAATAACAGAACTAACTTTACACAAAGGCAAAGTCAGCACCAAAATCAAATTCAAAATCATTTATTCATCTAGGTCACAAGGTGACGCTTATGAGCGTCAATTTTAAAATTAAATTACATGCTTCTACATTTACATTTACTGACTCGTTCGCAAAGCAATAGGTAGAGCCAGGCATAACGTTAATTAACGCAGAGTCAGATATCGAAGTATAGGCGACAAAAGAACTAAAACAAGTCTCAGAGTCTAATTCTTTCATACAATATTTTATTTTACACGCCGTTTCATACTTAATGACTTTTTTGCTATCATCTATAAATTGGACGTCTTATTCCTCAGAGTTGTATGCTGTATGCTAATAGAAAAACACAGAACTTAACCCATAAACCTGATTTTCTATCAATACATTTCACGACCAATAAATATTATTGATACAACCTTGCCTCTATTATGTACGCACATATTTTACATCTAAGATTATTCATAAATAACATCTTGTATGTCACCAATAAATCTATTAGCTATAGAGTTGCTACAATAATAACGCTATAAACGAATGATATTAATGAAAGTCGTTATGTTATTAATAGCGAAACTTTCTTTCCTAATCTCCCTACATCACTCTTACAAATAATCTTCAATATTTACAGCTGTAATAATATTTTACATGTAAAGTTATATGATCTTAAAATAATCATAAAGTATGTTCATGGAAATATTGATATTTGTATTGTTATTATAAAAATACTGATAAGGTAATAAGAACCGATTAACCATTAAAAATAACACCACGCGCCAAGGTTAAAGTAGCTACAGTAATGGATTCAAATGAAGTAAGTGAAGGATTCTATTGTGATTCACACAATGTGTAAATATCTTTGTGATTTTTAGGTAATGTAAGGCGCAAATTATTGCTGACCCAGACTGTCTACCACGTAAAACATGACCTTGGTCCCTCAAAACAATCTTTAATCCAGTTGTAAATGTTTATAAATTGCGGAGGTTAAAGCCAAGCTTCAATTGTTTTACTTTGACGTAGACGAGCAACATCCTATACAGAATATTAAACATTCATCACCGAGCAAAAATTAAACTACCTCCAAAAAGTCTGAAGTAATGAACCCAGAAAATGAAGCTCAAGTAATAATTTTGTACGAAATTGAGCTGTTGAGGCCCGCTGAAAATTAAATCTCAAGAAAAAATATGCAGGAAACACAGATAACGACCACCTCGAAAATTACAAGAAACACGCAACATAAAAAAGGCAGAAAGTGAGAATTCTTTATAAATATTTATTGCGGTTTACATTTACCGATAGAAAATGGTTTTTGTTGTTGTAAAGGTAATGGTATATGAAACACATTGTAAACTGCGGACGATCCTGAAACTACAAATGATATTAAGGTACATTTAAAATACAAACTATCGCAGCCATTAAAGTTTTAGTAAGTAGTATAATACAGGAAACTGAAAACTTGTGAAATACACTTTTGCGGAGCTCAATACAACATATAGACTATAGACATAAAATAACAGGTATTGTCTCCCGGGTATGTAAGGTCAGTCGTTTAATCTGTACACCTACGAGTCCACAGGCTACCGTCAAATAAACAACAAATCTAAAAACGCTTCGCTATTATCCAACGAAACAAAAACAAATTTTTTTTTGGTCACCAAAAAGAGAAAATTCAAATTAAAAAGTGTCAACGGCAGAATCGATTTTCAACCATTCCGTTGTTGTCCATTTGTTGTCTGTCCTGGATTGAACTGGTATATGTATGCAATGGTCCGCTTCTTTAATTATTTGTTAGTGTTACGTGAACGTATATTTGGTGCTATTGCTATGTCATTGCTACTGTTTCGATACTTTGAAAGATAACATACTTGATGTTTGATCGTAATTGAACACAGTATATTCTATAGTGACAGTTATAGTTTGTAGTAATAAACCTAAATGAGATGATTGACAATAAGCTTGAGACTGCGTCTTTACTGAAATTTTGGACAATTCTGACTGATTTATAGTTACTTGTCTAGGGTTAAGGACCCTAACGGAGGTCACGAACTGGATTCCGATTTTAAGGAAAATGTTTGTGTAATTAACACGATGCTTGGGTCTGCGTCTCGGTGTAATTAATCTTAAGAAACTGCCTACGTATTTTTTAAAACAGCTGTGTATGTTTATAATACAATTATTTGGAGACAGCCATATTTGGATTGTACAAATATACAGCAAAAATTTTCTGTTTGAATCCATTGCCTTGTATGGGCAAAGTAGGAAAGATTTTTGTTACTTTTCAGAAATAGAAACTTATATCTTTACACGTCGTGTCGTATGTGCAAATACTATTAAAATCATTATGTATAGTCAATGTGACATCATATTTTTACGATAACACAACTGAAATAGCATGTATAACAAAATATTCAAATAATTTTCATGAAAGTAAAATAAAAAATAGTCTTTAGTAGTAAGTCGGCTTCCATATCATACGATCAACTTTTATATATTCATAGAAGATTACGCATAACTATGTAATGGCCGGGTAAATGGCTGCTTAAAGTACGTTTTGAAATATTAATTACATATTTTTTACCTGAAGTAAGGCATCTAGCTCTTTTAGGTGTAACATAGTTTACAAAATAATAAGAACTCAGTATAATCGATCTGAATATTCAATTCTTGCGTTACCGACTGATATCCATCAGTCGGTAACGCAAGACGACGCACAGCCAAAACTACCTACTGGGCGCAAGAAACTTAAATTAGTCATGTGCTTTCCTTAGAGAGTACGGAAGCGCTAATAGAGGATTTTTGAAAATTTTCAGAGCCGAGGGCGAAGTCAACTCTGTAATAAATTCATTGCATTAAAACGTTACATTTAATATTTTGGATGAAATAAACCTTTTCAATTTTTCAATCCAAACAACACCGGAAGTCGCGTTCAGCGATTGGATGCAGGCGGCTTGAAATCGGTCCATTTGGTTAAGATTTACCAAATGGACCGACTTCAAGACGCCGCGGGCATGGCGGCGTCTCCTATATAAAAACGTAAATGTCAAGTTCAGTGGACTGATAAGTGCTTTTTGTTTCGTGTGTGTTTGGCCAAATCTGGCGTTGGAAATTTCAAACAGCCCGTAGGCCTCCAACATGGCCTAACAATTCTTGCGCTTAGACAAAAACCGGGACTAATAGGTTTACGTGACCTTCGAAGCACGGTAATACGCTGATGTAAAAACCGCACGCGGCCACACATCCTACTGGTGACCTATGAAAACATAGCTTAACTTTGCCAATTTATTACGAACGGTAAGCCAAGTGACGCTATAAGTGCTCTAATATAATAAGTGATACATCACAAAACTTGTAAATTATAGTTTCTATTGCAAGTACCTACCTACACAATAAAATATTATATACATATTATAAATATGATATTATCAATAGCGTAAACCCAGACATGTGGTGTGGGACACCACATAAATGGAAGAGCGAAAAACTCGACACAAAATCATCTTAAACCGTTCGCAGCGAAACTTGAATGATACAAACAGATAGTAGAAACGTTAAAACGTTATTTTATAAATTTTTCGCCAACGAAGAAATATAATATATTTCACAGACTCTGAGACGCTTGAAGATGTTTGTGTTACTTTTTATTATATGCCAGTTTTTGGAAGAGGTTTCCTTCAAAACAATATGCCTTTGAGAGAGCATAAATATGACAATTGAGTTTTACTATGATAGTTTCCTCTAGTGCTATGCAAACATAGAGGGTACACAAATGTATATGCCAGTGACGGGTTATTGAGGACAAGTATTGTGTATGTAATGGGAATTATACTTTTTGTTGTTTGGTGAGCAATTGTTACTGAGTAATGTTCGGTTAGGTATTTGATTCTTGTTTTAGCCGTGGCAATTAATAGCTTACATATTATATACATACCCTTCATATAACTGATTAAAAATATGAAGCGTAGATGTACCAATGAAAGCCAATAGTGTATGTTACCAATTAAATCTTTTTTTTTGTCTTCTGGAGAAATACGGTGTCAATCGTATTGACTTGTTATATTAATAAACAAAACAAGACACCGCAAATTGAATAGCTGGACTTATATGTTCATTTTATTTATTTCAACTCGATATCTCGTATAGTAGAATAGTTCTCGTAATATTTGGACGCCTGAAGAATAAATGTCTTCACAAAATGTGAACAATGTCCAAACGCAAAGGTCAACAGGAACCGTCATAACAAAACGAAAATTGGACACGCTTTTATTAAATCATGAGCCGAATATTTGATTTTGATTTGAATAATAATTAGTGACCACGAATAAAATTGCTTTCGTCAAATTTAGCATTATTTGTTTGTTGCAACTGTACTAAAAATTATAGACGTGTGTTTATTATATTCATCTATTAATTTTGTCCTCGCCGCATTTTGTTAGTCGGAATAAAGGGATAAACTCAAATACCATACGATTTTTTGTAAAGTTTCTACCAATAGATAGAATAATTCCTGAGGAAAATTTAAGTAACCATTAATTCAGGCAGGCGGAGCTACGGGTGAAGTATAGTAATATACAAGCTGGACGACAATGAACCCTATCAATCTAAGAACTACCACTCTGAAATATAGTAATATTTATACATACATACATACATAACGTCACGCCTTTTATCCCCGAAGGGGTAGGCAGAGGCGTATTTCTACACCCACTTTTCGCCAGATATACTTTAGTCCCACGTAATAAGGGGCGAGCCTATTGCCGTACCGGGCACATTTCCAGACTCCGTGCGGCTACTGAGAATTTCGTGACAGAAAAACCCAATAACACTGCCCGACCCAGGAATCGAACCCGGGACCTCCCGATCCCACGCGCACATTTATGCCGCGAGACCAACGAGGCAGTCGTGTAGGGTTTGATGTCGAGTTTTCCGTCTCTACGCAAATATGGTATATGCATCGTGTTATCCCTTAGTCGCCTCTTACGACACCCACGGGAAGAAGGGGGTGGTGACACTTGTATTCTATGCCGTCAACCACACGGCAAAATAGTAATATTTATGTAACGGTCTTTGTCACGTAATTATTTCAAACTACCCGTTTCTATTTGCTTTTAATTCACAAATACTGCATGAAGAATTTTCATACTATTTAAATAATCACGTTTGCCTTTGAATGTTACGTACTCTCCGTAAAACTGCATGACGAATATTGACAGTTTTCATACATACATAAGGGCGATTTCAGATTAGCGTTTTATACGTGCGTATAAGCTCGTTTTTGGAAGCGCATGTAGGCGCGTAAAGGCTCGCCTTTTGGCACACGCGCAACTCGTACGAGCGTTGACGCGCTTCTAAGCTCGTATAGCCGCAAGCCGTCAGAATCCATGTTGACACTGACAAGATGTCACTACCGTTTCGAGCGAACACGCCGAAATACGCCCGTTCGATTTTTTGAAGCTCGTAATGTAGCGCGCGTGTAGGCGCGTATGCTGAAACGACCGTGTACGCGCAGAAAAATACGCTAATCTGAAACCGCTCTAATACATAGACTCACGCCTGTTTCCCCGAAGGGGTAGGCAGAGGCATATTAAACGCCCACTTTTCGCCAGTGTTTTGATCCCACGTAATAGGTGGCGAGCCTATTGCCGCTTATTGGTATATTTTGTTTGCCAGAGCCTCGTCCGTTGATCGGCAGGTGCACCACTTGCAGGTGAGGTTGACTTGGGACCCTAAGTTCTAGGCGGGAACCCTATGCACCCCACACAGTTTTCATCCAATTTAAATATTACATTTGCTTTTACACTCACCATTATACTGACTGATAGCAAAAATATTTCACGCCCCTAATGCTCGCACGTAACTGAGAAATATATTTCAGAGAGATTATCGAAACACATACACGATTACCCTAAAAAAAACAAGGGCCGAAATTTTTCATATCTGCAATCATACACTCAACCTTAGCCCTGTACCGTCAGATTCAAGGCGTGTAGAGCACTTCTCCTTATTTATGACCGATCATTTTCCTAAGAAATATATTTTATTCTCCTTTTACGTAAGTACCTCTCCAGTTCTAATACGCGTAGGAAATTAGGTGAGGAGGATTGTCGAGATTTGGTTGGTGTCCTTTGTGTATTTGAATTATGTTATTGTTTTATTCTCGAATATGTGAAGACTGCTAACCGGCACTTAGCTAGAGTGGTAAACAGATTGTGACCTAATCGTAACCAGCAGTGGGCTAGCAACATTATTATTAATAATAATGAATTTGTGTGATTTGTAGATAGAGTTAAGAATTTAGGAGTATATTTTTTATATTTGGGCTGATGTTAATAATATTTTTTTATAGACTCACGCCTGTATACCCGAAGGGGTAGGCAGAGGTTTAACATTACACCTATATTTCGCCATGAATTTTAAGGTCCCACGTAATAGGAGGCGAGCCTATTGCCGTTACCGAGCACATCACCAGACTCAGTGCTGCTACTGAGAATTCGGAAAAACCCAGTAACACTTTTGCCCGACCCGGGAATCGAACCTGGGTCCTCCGATCAGCAGTCGGATACGCTATTCACTGGACCACGGAGGCAGTCATAATATTTTATTGGAATTAAACACAATTTCGACCAAAGTTTGCGAAATCCGATTCCTCGTACTCGACAAAGTAAAGTACTTCCACTAATACCGGATTACTGGAAACAACTGGTAACTTGCGGAAAACCAAACTGTTTCAGTGCATTGTCATCAGAGAAAGGTGATATTGTTATAGAAAAGGGAGGGACTCCTTTTCTACAACAAAAGTAACAGTAAGAATTTTGAGTAGCGTAGTGAGTGCATCCAACCCAATTTTTTTTCCAACAGCACTTTATTTTAATAAAGTCCTTTTTAAAAAGACATTTATGCTTTCAGAACAACACTAACCCCACTAATTATAGTCACTCATACAATTTTATAACTCAGACTGCACGACTACTTCGTTAAATTAAAATGAACCTTATTTATAACTTGTTTTGCACGAAAGCAGCAATCCAAAGGTTTGGATGGATACCAAACATTATGTCACTGGGCCACAAAACAGGCCAGACTGCCCATTAGTACCGCTATACCACACAATTAAATAATAAATTATTACTCTTGGTTTCACAACTCTTGTTACAAACTCATCTTGCTGAGTTGTACTCTTAATAATAAGATTTGGCAGTCATTCTGAGTACTTTTTAAGCCGAGAATTTATAGTTCAATACTATCATGAAACAAAAAACTCAAAGTATATGTAGTTTTTGATTATGAAAAATAGCCACATTTTTATTTTGACTTATCATTGCATTCTTTTTAAGTTATAATTGAAAATAAAAAAGCATATTAGCAGATTCGGCAGCACTGTCAAAAATAATAAACCAAATCTATTATACGCAAGCTGAACAAAAGCTTAATTTCATTTAAGCCATATTGATTCAATACAAGAAAGAAACTCGAAACGGTTTTCTTTCTCAAGTAGAAACACAATAAGCACACACAATTTCCAAGTGAAAACAACCTCGCACATTTGTGAAAGAGCGAATTTATTCAAGGTCGAAGAAAAAATGTCCTAACATCGACCCCTAAAAACCTAATTATTTACTTTTGTGAGTTCTCCACTGTATAAGGAATTTCCCGCCTTAAGTGATGTTACTTCTTTAAATCTGCCTCAATTTCTCTCGGGTTCTACTTTCGACATAATTTCGTTCATATTATATTGGATGGGGCATCACTGTAGGCGGTGTGATTGCGATTAGGTTGAGTTTAGCTTTTCTCTTTTGCTTTGCATTATGAAAATGTTCTCATTTTACACATAGTCGTTTACAGACGTGCTTTATTTAGCGATTCAAAAGATAGTCATCTTTTTAACATTTTGACTGACCTATGGCAACCGATTTCATAGTTCCATAAACCCGACATTACTGGAAAATTATAGAAGCTTCAGAATGCCATAAACAAATCAATAATTTACACTTCTAAATATCTGTGGCAAGAGTTCTTTCACAAGCTTAAACCATAATGGAAACTTCCTGTTTAACAAACGACCTTATGTACGTAGCATAAGAAAAACAATCGTCCACAAAATTTTTGAAAGGGGTATCCGTATTATCGGTATGTTTTCGATCGCTTTTCCTCGTCTCCACCTTTCGCTCTTATTATGAACATAAATTGGGCTCAACCGCACCGATTTATATGTATAGATAAAAATACTTCTTCAGCATGAGTAAAGGCTCCTCCACACACAGTGCCGGCGGTATGGCCGGCGGCATACAAAGCTGCCGGCCAAGCCGCACGAAAGAGCCGCTGGCATGGCTGCCCGGGTAGGCCGGCGGGCCGCGCGGGTTGCAACTTGCTACTTGTGTATGGTCGTTCTATACAACTGGAATGATGCCCCGCGGCTTTCTGCAGCAGATGCCGGCGGCGCCAACGCCCGCCGAAAGCCGACGGTACGTGTCGCGCGTCAAAAGCCGGCGGCCTGTGCCGCCGGCACTGTACCGTACCAGTCATCCTCTGACAAATCATGAAAAGACATAAGGCTATTATGGCACACCGGTACTAAAATCATTCACTTTCGTCTTACCTGCAGTAAGAAACTAATTCCAATAAAAGTAGACCATCAAGAAGCAATAAAAGTTGAAGCAGTTAAAACTTCTCAGCGGAGTTCATTCACTTCATGACTATAAAAACACTTGCTTACGACAATTCTTTACATAATATATTAAAGAGTGCAGTTAAACCTGGTCTAATTCTATATTTTACGTTACTGCATCAAAATGGGAATGGCCAGAATACTTTAGTGCTGGGTATAGGTAATTGTTAAAATACTGACTTTCCATATCAGGAGTTATTTAAAAAAAACACCAGCAAAAGCCTAGTGGACAGACCGACATAGACAGACTACTACGCAGAGGGTCTTATTAATGACTTATCGAAGTGATGTGCGTATTAAATCAACGCTTGCTTATTGGTGGAAGGCTGAGCACTGCGGACTGCACAGTGGACTGCGATAGGCTGGTTGATTGACTGAAACGGTGAAGGAAAACATCCTGAGGAATCCTGCATGTCTTAGAGTTCTCCATAATGTTCTCGAAAAACATATGAAATCTGCCAACCCGCACTTGGCAAGCGTGGTGGAATATGGTCTTACCTTTCTCATAGTGAGAAGAGCCTTCGCAAAGTGCACTCTTAGGAACGGGCAAGCGATTAATTTAATTTGCACTATTGCTTTGAAAAATCAGTGGTGTGTGTCGTGGACTTGAACCCGATTCTTCCTCCGTGACAATGTATTGATATCTCCACTAAGCTATCGCTGCCTAATATTGAATCCAAGAACGCGCGTTACAATTGTTATTAGTTGCAACCTGAAATCCATGGGATAATTAGCATACAAACAGACTAACAACGTGTAGTTTTTAAATCAAAAGCAAATATTCAGACATTATATGATTATATATATTTTATTATATTCAGACATTATACTGAGACGTATATTTTATCTCTGAAATCTTCTAAGAATATCTTTGTATTATTTGGCTCATTACTCACTCGATCAAGCTTGTGCTAATAATTCCTTACAATATTTTTTGCCCTCTAAAGATATGTTTTAGAAGACATCTTAGGCATAAATCAAGATCGTCTTGTTTACCAGAAGAATAATATTATGAAGATTACATTTTAGTGCTAACAGAGAAATATTTTCCAAGCCTATTATCATCAGGCAGACAAAGGTATTTATATATATCCATAGTGATCCGCATTTTACGTGTAACTTTTTTGGAAAATATTTGATTTAATGAAACTAGATTTTTGATGAATAATTGGGCACCACGCAAAAATATAAGAACGTTATATACGACCATAAGGCAAAACGGCTTTAGTGCCTGTAGGTAGAGAAACAAGGTATAGGATGTAAGTATATGTACTTGACTCTGTTCGTATATGAAGATCTAATTATCTACCCGTATCTTAGATTCTTAAATTTTCCCATTCCATTTTTGGGTCTTCTTTTAATATATTACTTTGATAGATTATTAAGGGTTATTTAAGTATTTTTTTTATTAACTACTTGACAAGTAGAGAAGACATTTTATATCGTGTAGCGTATGACCGGTACCTACCGAGTGTACGTCATAATACCGTCCATACGCTCGGCCAATCAGAGAAGGCCATCGTCCGCACTCGTGAGATTTGCCCATATTTGGTTATGCGCCGACACAAATTCTAATGGAGGGCCCAGTATATATAGGGGCCGACAGAGAGACCGGCACCGCTAATTATTGTTACCGTGCCTAACTACGTGCTACTACTACTACTTCAGACGTGTATCCTGGTCCCAGCTGTGGGTAGGTTACTACATTTACTGCGTTAGCGTACTGCCCATCTCTCTACCTGCTAGCTGAGGCCGGCTGACGCCGCCTGCCTGACTCTATTGGTTGTGGCTCTCCTAATGCTGCTTTCCTTCAGGTTCCAGGTCCACCTTAAGGCTCCGGGCTAGTCTACCTACCCCACTGCACTTCCTGCATCGCCTTCGGCGTCACCTCTGGCGAAGAGTCTGGCCTACCCTGCTCATCGCACTCAGACCGCCAACGCCTGCCAGCTGAACCAACGGCCTGCGAGGATCTGCCCGCTACGCGCAGCCCTACGAGCAACCTGCCCTGCACACTACCGGAGGGAACAGCGTGGGAGACTGCACCCCTTAGTGTTCAGGCCAGTGTCGTGTTGTTAGTTGGTCATACTCGGCATAGGAAGCGAGGCCATACTCGGCAAATAAACGCATAGAACCTCGCACTGCGTTTTACTACCAGAACCCGTTACAGTGGCGCCTACGTTGGTTATTGTCTCGCTTTCCGTGCTCGAGTTCTCATCTAGCAGGTCTCCATTATTGTAAGCGAGGAGGTGCGGCTACAGCGAACCGGTACGTATTGTTATACTAATTGTCTACCTTTTAGTGTAACTACCTACTACGTAATAGTTCGCAAATTTGAATCTAACGTTTTTCTAATTAGTCCTAACGGTCGAACTTTTACGCCTAATCGTAAAGTAGGCCATTTGTAAGGGCGGAACGCTTGCGCACTAAGTGTAGTGTGTAGTGTATACTTACGCGGGTTAATTATTACATACACAATGGGCTCTTACTCCATAAAATACTTTCTTTTAAATAAGAACGAGTTAGCTTATGAGGTCGCGATTAGAGGTGAGGAGCCGGTTACCTCTGTCCTAGGTCTGCGGAAGCAGCTCCCTAAATTACTGGAAGCCATTCCAAATGATGACATTTTGGAGTCGGGTCTAGCCATAGCGGTGGACTTCGAGGGCGCTAGCGAGGCCGTCTCTGAGCTGGCCAAGCGAGTGAATTTATTAACCATTTCTTACGACGCGAACCTAGCTAGGAGGTCTACCGCACTGCACAACCACATATTCCACAGACTCCGTAGGATGGAACGTCCTACGGCGTATTCAAAACGAATTACCGAATTGTGCAGCCGGTTCGACAAGCTCTCGGCGGAGCTGTCCGCCATTGAGCAATCAGCTGTTGCTGTGGCAGAGGTCCAATCTGCGCCGTCTACCTCGACGCAGGCAGGGTTAGCCCCAGTACTGCATTGCGAGCATTTGAGAGTTTGCGAACTGTGTCTAAGCTAAAATACGACGGTACGGGATGCGTCCGAGCGTTCCTACAACGCGTAACCGAATTCCAAAACGCGCGTAATCTACCTTCCACTAAAATTTTATCATATGCCTCCGAAATATTCACCGGTAACGCACTTCACTGGTATCGCGGCCTAAAAGAATATTTCGCTACATGGGAAGAACTCACCACTAAATTAATAGACGATTTCACACCGTACGATTATGACTACCGGTTATTAAATGAAATCCGCCGACGTACTCAAGGTGCTACCGAAACTATAATTATTTATCTCTCGATAATGAATCAGCTGTTCGCTAGGCTGTCACCGTCAAAGCGATTGTCCGAACGCGAAAAGTTAGACATTCTATTGCATAACATACGTCCATGCTACTCGCTAGTGCTAGCTCCGTCAATATCTTCAATAGACAGTATAGCAACACTGCAGACGTTATGTTTAAACTACGAACGGATGAAATCTTTGAACTCTCAATTCCGCGAACCGTATTATAGTAACGACACATTGGTACCAGACCTAGCTTACAGTCACAAACCTAATAACCGAGCGCGTAATAATTCCTACGATAATTATCCCTTTGCCACTATAGAGGATACGCCAGGAAAACCCGAATTCACTGAGAACAACGAATCTAGGAATCCTAAGTCTAAACCTAGCTCTGTCGCTCTAGTCACGTCCAAGTACTGCCCGCGCTGCCGTATCAATGATCACAGTTTGAATGAATGCAAACGCGATCGGTTCGCAATTTGCTTCAAGTGCGGCCGTAGGGATGTGACATTCCCTAACTGCCCGAACTGTAAATCTACGAAACCAAAAAACTAGTTGGTCAGGGTCGGGGCGTGTCAAAGCCTAAATTAGGTTCTACAACCTATTCAACCAATTTTGACAAAGATGATTGGAGAAATTGGCTAAACACTCTAAAAGTGTATTTCTCTAGTTATTCCGTCGCCTCGATCCTGGATAATAAACCTAAAAATGACCTACGGCCCTATGTTAACGTAACGATTAACAGTTTACCTATTTGTGGATTGCTCGATTCCGGTTCAGCCATTACAATTTTAGGTAACAACTCCCATCTGGAGGTCATTACTAAAACCGGGTTAGAAATACAGCAGTGTCACAACACTAATTCCATTCGGACCGCGAATGGAAATATCTTGTTGCCGCGCGGTTTTATCAACTTACCCACTACTTTTAATAATCAAACCCACTTATTGAAAGCTTATATTATTCCAGAAGTTACAAGTAATTTAATTTTAGGCATCGATTTCTGGAAACTATTTAAATTACTGCCTAACCATATCGCATCCGTATGCATGTCTAAAACATTGCCGTGTAGTGTGTTAAGTGAAAATAAGCCGAGTAACACGAACGTATTGCAATCTTTTAGTGAGTTGAGTGAGTCACAACAAAGAACGGCTAAGTTAATTATAAAGCAGTACGAGTCGATTTCTACTGAAAAAACCAGTTTAGGACGAACTCACTTAATAGAACATGCAATAGACACTGGCGATTCTGCGCCGATACGCCAAAGATATTATAGGTTACCGCCGACGAAATTAAAAATAATTATTGACAAATTAGACGAAATGCTTGCATTGGGAGTGGTAGAAAAATGCGAAAGTCCGTGGTCGTTACCGATTTTACTAACGCCTAAGAAGGACAGTAAACTAAGGTTTTGTTTAGATAGTCGGAAACTTAATTCTATTACTAAAAAAGACGCGTACAAACTACCTTACGTATCCAAAATTTTAGACAATCTTAGGAACGCTAGATATCTAAGTAGTATAGACTTATCTAAGTCCTTTTGGCAGACGCCTCTTCGCGAATGTGATCGTGATAAGACTGCGTTCTACACACATCAACAAAGTCTAGGGATATCTTAATCCTAAATTATTTACGAGTTTATAGTTTAGAACCTTGTTAGTTTCCACAAAAAGTTTATATACAGATTAAAACCTCTTTTATTCTATTTTCAAAATTTGAACATGGAAAGAAAAAAAACAAAATAATAAACAAAATATGGCGGCAAATTTGCTAGTAATTCGTTACATTAAAGAAAGTTAAAACTTTTTTATTATAATTATTAATGAAAAGGGTTTTTAATTGTTTTTCTTTTTTAATTTAACGTGACGTACGAACTTTAAAAGTCATGTCACGTCGTCATTTGAGTCGAGATGAAATGTTACGAGCCGTGGGCATGTTAGAAAATGGTGCAATTCAACGCGTCGTTGCTGAGGCCCTACATACCAGTCAAAATGTGATATCAAGGTTGTGGTCACGTTATCGCAGTACTGGAGATGTGGCCGAACAGCACACAGGTAGATATCGTGTTACTACGCAGAGACAGGATCGATTTCTCCAAATGACCGCCAGAAGACAACCCAATATCACAGCGCTGCAACTAGTGCAAAGGCTCCAGGAGGACCACCAGCTGCTGGTAAGCGACCAAACCGTGCGAAGAAGGTTACATGAAGTTGATCTTCATGCTCGAAGACCATTGCGTGTTCCAGCATTGCGACGTGGCAATCGCGGTCGGCGGCTTTCGTGGGCTCGGGAGCATTTACCATGGAGTGACGAACAATGGTCTTTGGTGCTGTTCACCGATGAGTCCCGGTTTGGGTTTCACCCGGATTCACAAAGAACACGCGTTTGGAGAGCTCCAGGGAGAGTTAGCCGTCTACGGCACCCTCAGGAGGTCCACCCATACCAAGGCGGGACAATCATGGTGTGGGCAGGAATTCGTCTTGGCGGACGAACCCAACTCGTTTGGATCCAAGGCAGCATGACTGCACAAAAATACCACGAGGAGGTAGTAGAGCCCGTTATTGTCCCACACAGAACTCAAATAGGCCATGAATTTCTACTCATGCACGATAATGCTCCTTGCCATACGGCGCGGCTGGTATCGACCGCTCTCCGAGAGCACGATATTCAAGTTTTGGATTGGCCTGCACAGTCGCCCGACTTAAATCCTATCGAGCATGCCTGGGACATGTTACAACGAAAAGCTTTGAGAGATTTTCCACCAAATTTGACGTCTGAACAACAACTTTACGAACACTTGCAAAGGACATGGGACCTCATACCGCAGCAAGACATTGACAATTTAATTTTAAGTATTAACAATCGATGTCGATGTGTAATCAATGTAAGAGGTGGCAACACTGATTATTAATGATTAGATTTTACAAGATTTTTTCCATTTTTATTAAAATTAATAGTTTTTTAAGAAGAAATGTTTGTTGTTATCATACTAATTTTCCATGATGATTAAAAAAATTATTTTTTTTATTTAAAACAAAAAAAAACACGAAATGTTTTTTATTTTTATTAAAGACCTTAAAATAATCTATGATTCTTCTATTTACTGTATCAGAAAATTCTTCATAGATTTTTAGATATTTGATGAAATATAAAATATCCCTAGACTTTGTTGATGTGTGTATGTGCCTACTAGAGGAACATTTAGATTTGTGACTATGCCGCTTAGTTTAACGAATGCGCCTGCGACACAACAGCGTTTGGTGGATCACTTGTTTACGAACAGCCCTGAATTCGAAAACTCTGTATTCGTTTTCTTAGATGATATCGTGCTTATATCGCCATCTTTTAATGCTCATGTGTCACTATTAAATAAAGTATACGAAAATTTGAAATCGGCGAATCTTACAATAAACTTAGAAAAATCTAAATTCTTCCGTGATGAATTGAAGTACTTGGGCTACATAGTAAACTCTAAAGGATTACAAGTAGACCCATGTAAGGTGGAAGCCATTCTTCGACCAGAGATTATGGGACACTCTCCTACCTAAGGTGCAGTTTGCATTAAATACTGCAGTTAATGAAGTCACGGGCTATACACCTAGTTTTTTAGTCTATGGACGTGAATTAGTTCCATGCGGCTCACACTATGTCGACACGGACGCTGATGATATAGTATACATACCTAGGGACGATTACGCAGAAAACATAGGTCATTTATCAGGCATATTTGACAAAGTTCAGGCACTCCTCATTCAAGCTCATGCTAGGAATTCCCAAACGTATAATTCACGCCGTAAACCAGCTGAGTTTAATGTGGGAGATACTGTGTGGAAAAGGTATTTTTATCAGAGCGACAAGGATAAGTCCTTCTGTAAGAAACTAGCCCCTAAATTCGTGAAGTGCACAATGATTAATAAAAAGTCGCCTCTCGTTAACGAGTTGTCGGACGCGTCTGGAAATTCTATTGACTTTTGGCACATAAAGGACCTAAAACTTATACACTATGGTGCCTAACTATTTGTTACAAACCGTAGAAGACTTTCCTTTCTTTATTTCTATATGCCGTCTTAGCTTGGACAGTAGCGGACTCATAGAACTAACGCAGCTAGTCGGATTTTCCTTGTTAGCCACGTAAAATCCTCTCCTAAGGCGGGCGGTATTGTAGCGTATGACCGGTACCTACCGAGTGTACGTCATAATACCGTCCATACGCTCGGCCAATCAGAGAAGGCCATCGTCCGCACTCGTGAGTTTTGCCCATATTTGGTTATGCGCCGACACAAACTCTGATGGAGGGCCCAGTATATATAGGGGCCGACAGAGAGACCGGCACCGCTAATTATTGTTACCGTGCCTAACTACGTGCTACTACTACTACTTCAGACGTGTATCCTGGTCCCAGCTGTGGGTAGGTTACTACATTTACTGCGTTAGCGTACTGTCCATCTCTCTACCTGCTAGCTGAGGCCGGCTGACGCCGCCTGCCTGACTCTATTGGTTGTGGCTTTCCTAATGCTGCTTTCCTTCAGGTTCCAGGTCCACCTTAAGGCTCCGGGCTAGTCTACCTACCCCACTACACTTCCTGCATCGCCTTCGGCGTCACCTCTGCCGAAGAGTCTGGCCTGCCCTGCTCATCGCACTCAGACCGCCAACGCCTGCCAGCTGAACCAACGGCCTGCGAGGATCTGCCCGCTACGCGCAGCCCTACGAGCAACCTGCCCTGCGCACTACCGGAGGGAACAGCGTGGGAGACTGCACCCCTTAGTGTTCAGGCCAGTGTCGTGTTGTTGGTCGGTCATACTCGGCATAGGAAGCGAGGCAATACTCGGCAAATAAACGCATAGAACCTCGTACTGCGTTTTACTACCAGAACCCGTTACAATCGTATCAGTGTTATAATTTTGACCGCAAGTTCCGTAAAATTTTCTCAATAACAATTTGATTATGTATTACTATTAACCAACACTATAATATTTAACTTAATTCTTTACCATAATATTGGTACACTTTATACAACTTACCTAAGAGAGTATCACAAAAGGATACTTAACTTGATTAGTAAGCTTTCTTCTGGACTGACTGTTCCATTCGATTTGAGAGCATCGTAATTGAATGTGAGATACGTTGAATATATAATTGAATTCAAATGAAAAATCACAAGATTTGATATGATGACACAAATAAAATAATGTTATTGAATTTTTGTATATACTTGTGTGGGTTATAGAACAGTGTGATCATATTTTAACACTAGAGTACACGCGTGGGCTGCATATGTAGCCCAGGGTGTAATATTGCCATATATTGGCGGATATAGGTATGCCACAGCGCAATGGTCTTGTGTATTCCTCGATTGGTTTTCCCCGGTCCTACTAGTAGAATGCCTAATAAATCGTCATAAGGAGGTGCGCAAAAATTGTCCTAGAAGTTGGTGGGCTACACCTGTGCCCCACGCGTGCGTTTAAGGAAAATAATTGCCTAGTGCAGAAGTGGTAAATATTGTATATTTTTTGCTTATCATGGGGTATTAACGGTCGGTCAGTAACATGGCAGGTATAAAGGTTCTCATAATAATATAAAAAATGAATAATCTTAATATATAAAATCCTTGCGTTACTGACTGACTGACAGACACGCTACAGCCAAAACTATTGGGCACAGGAATCTGAAATTTGGCATGTATGTTCCTTGGGGACCGTAGGGGTGCACTAAGAAGGGATTTCCCGAAATTCCCACGGGATCGGCTAAAACGGGTAAATTTAAAAAAAATGCAGGCGTAGCTGCTGGCGTCTTCTAGTATACAAATAAAAGTGATCTGACGTCAATATTACTCAAAAGTGGAATTCTATCTAACAAAATTGTGTCCCAATTGAGCGTCATATTTCCCAGCAAAATGTAGGTACCAAAAGTTATCAAACTGAAAGGCAGTCTCCTACAGGATTAAAAGAACATCCCAATCGACAAATATGCCTATTCGGGGAGGAATAGGTTGGTATTTATTCTGCAGCACACGCAAGCAATGTAGCAAATGTATGAAGCGCATTTGTAGTGAATATCAGGAAGGAATGTGTCCTAATTGCTCGCCAATAGGACAGTCTATTGCAAATTATTTAATTATTTGGTTAATACCATTGCTAGTGATAAACTATAAGGTAAATATTACGTTCCTAAATGAAAATAGGACTATGGTATCTCAAGCCTGCCAAATATTGATGATTTTTAGGTAGTTTTAGTATATGTTTGATATTATAATTAAGAAAACAAGTGT